>CM048750.1:393644001-394919001 GCA_026315105.1 Locusta migratoria | reverse complement strand
GTTTCCTCAAAATGACCTTGAACCAAGGTCCAAATGGTAACCCTTATTTTTTATACCATATTCGTATTCTACATCAAAAATGCCAATTTTTTGTAGGGAACATTTTTTCAAAAACCAATCATCTGTCACCAAATGGCACTTCATTGTAACTATCCCATGTCACCAGTATCTTGAGAACAAAGAAAGATCAGGAAACGTTTTCACTGAAATACTTGTGTGGTTTTCGAACTAAGTCCAATGGCGAAATTTTTGTGAACATGAAATGACCTTGAAATTCTTCAGTACAGATTAACCTGAAAGTAAACACAATCAGCATTAGCATAACACCACTTGGAGGGTAGCAAATCAGAGGCCAGCATGATTCTTATGCCGACACATTTAGAGAAGGGTGGAGCTTCGGGGCTAGCTAATAAGTGTCATTATCAGGGAATTTGAAATCATGACTGGAGGTCATGAGAAGTTTTACATTTGGTGACTGAAATTTTCTTGGCTGTGCTCACTTGGAGTGATTGTTGACTGGTGTGACTGATAAACCTTTCTCCTTTGCACTTAGAAAGCACCTGGAGGTTGTCCAGTGGGATTCCCGTGTCATTAGCCATGGAATGGGTTAATTAACATGGTTCTCACTGGAAATTTAGGCTCTCAGGCACTCAATGAACTGCCCATTTTGCCTAATGCACATTTGCACTCTTTGTCAGAAACTGGTGCTGTCATGTTGATACCACGTTGTTGTTATGGTCTTCAGTCCGGAGACTGGTTTGATGCAGCTCTCCACCCTACTCTATCCTGAGCAAGCCTTTTCATCTCCTCATAAGAACGGCAACCCACATCCACTTGAATCTGCTTACTATACGCGTCTCTTGGTCTCCCTCTGCGATTTTTACCCCACACACTTCCCTCCAATGCTAAATTTACGATTCCTCGATGTCTAACAATGTGTCCTACCAAGCGATCCCTCCTTTTAGCCAGGGTATGCCAAAAATTCCTTTTCTCACCAATTCTGTTCAGTACTTCTTCATTGGTTATGCGATCTACCCACCTAATCTTCAGCATTCTTCTGTAGCACCACATTTCAAAAGCCTCTATTCTCTTCCTGTCCGCACTGCTTATCGTCCATGTTTCACTCCCGTACAAGGCAACACTCCACACAAATGCCTTCAGAAAAGACTTCCTTACACTTAAATTAATGTTCGATGTTAGCAAATTTCTCTTTTTCAAAAATGCTTTTCTTCCCATTGCCATTCTGCATTTTATATCCTCTGTACTGCGACCATCACATGTTATTTTACTACCCAAGTAACAAAACTCATCTACCACCTTCATTGTTTCGTTACCTAATCTAATTCCTTCAGCATCGCCCGATTTTCTAAGACCGCATTCCATTATTTTTGTTTTGCTCTTGTTAATGTTCATTTTATACGCTCTCTTCAACACACTGTCCATTCCATTCAACTGCTCTTCCAGGTCCTTTGCTGTCTCTGACAGAATTACAATGTCATCAGCAAAACGCAATGTTTTTATTTCTTCCCCCTGAACTTTAATCCCTATTCCAAATTTTTCCTTGCTTTCCTTCACCGCCTGCTCGATGTACAAATTGAATAACATCGGAGAAAGGCTACAACCCTGTCTTACTCCCTTCCCAACTGATGCTTTCCTTTCATGCCCTTCGAGTCTAATAACTGCGGTCTGGCTTTTGTACAAGTTATAAATAACTCTCCTTTCCCTATATTTTACCCCTGCTGACTTCAGAATTTGAAACAGTGTATTCCAGTCAACATTGTCAAATGCTTTCTCCAAATCTACAAAAGCTAAAAATGTAGGTTTGCCTTTCCTTAATCTATCTTCTAAGATAAGACGTAAAGTGAGTATTGCCTCCCTGGTTCCTACGTTCCTCCTGAATCCAAACTGATCTTCCCCAAGGTCAGCTTCTACCAGCTTTTCCATTCTCCTGTAGATAATTCATGTTAAAATTTTGCAACCATGACTTATCAAACTAATGGTTCTGTAATTTTCACACCTGTCTGCGCCCGATTTCTTTGGAATGGGGATTATTACATTTTTCTTGAAGTCTGAGGGTATTTCGCCTGTCTCATAAATCCTACGCACCAGTTCAAATAGTCTTGTCGTGGCTGGCTCTCCCAGAGACTTTAGTAGCTCTGAGGGTATGTCATCTACTCCTGGGGCCTTGTTCCGACCTAGGTCTTTCAAGGCTCTGTCAAATTCATCTCTCAGTATAGCATCTCCTATTTCATCTTGATCTACGTCCTCTTCCCTTCCTACCACATTGTCTGTAAGTTCATTTCCTTTGTAGAGCTGCTCTATGTACTCTTTCCACCTTTCAGCTTTCTCTTCTTTGCTGAGAACCGGCTTCCCATCTGAGTTCTTGATATTCGTAGAGTTGCTTTTCTTGTCCCCAAATGTCTCTTTTATTTTCCTGTAGGCGGTATCTACTTTTCCCCTTCTTATACATTCTTCTACAGATTTGCATTTGGCTTCTAGCCACTCCTGCTTAGCCATTTTGCACTTCCTGTCAATCTCATTTTTTAATCGTCTGTACTCCATTTTGCCTGTTTCATTTACTGCATTTTTATATTTTCTCCTTTCATCGATTAAATCTAGTATTTCCTGTGATATCCAAGGATTTTTTGTAGGTCTTGCCTTTCTACCTACTTTGTCCTCTGCTGCCTTCACTATTTCATCTCTCAGTGATCCCCATTCCTCTTCTACTGTTTTATTTCCCCCTGTTTCTGTCAATTGTTGCCTAAATATCCCTCTGAAATTCTCCAGAACTTCACTTTCCTTCAATTTATCTAAGTCCCATCTCTGTATTTTCCTACGTTTCTGCAATTTTTTCAGTTTCAGCCTACAGTTCATGACTAACAAGTTATGGTCAGAGTCTATATCTGCCTCTGGGTACGTCTTGCAGTTTATAACCTGGTTCCGGAATCTATGTCTTACCATTATAAAATCTATCTGATACCTTCCGGTGTCTCCTGGTCTCTTCCATGTATACAACCTTCTTTTGTGATTCTTGATACCACATACATGATATTATGTCCAGAGGGATATTTTCTAGTAAAACAGGCACCAGATTCTCAAGAATATGAAGACAGCACACGCACTTCAACATTTCACCAACATCTCATTGCCAGTGAGGATCTGCTTCTGAGCCGGCCGCGGTGGCCGAGGAGACTGAGGCGCTTCAGTCACGGTCTGCACGGCCACTACGGTCGGGGGTTCGAATCCCCCCTCGGGCATGGATATTTGTGCCGTCCTAGTTCGTAAGTAGTTCATAAGTAGTTTGTAAGTTTAGGGACTGATGACCCCGTAGTTAAGTCCCATAAGATTTACAAACATTTGCATTTTTCTGCTTCTGACCAGTAGTGTGCATTATGGAGACTGACTCCTCCCATGTTATTGAAGTTTGCCTTGTCCATAAAGTCAGTGTGTGCATGAAGAAAAAAGATCACAGTAAATTTGCGTATCAGTCTATCAACAAAATACCAGGCGCATCTTTCAGGTGCAATTGCTTGGGTGATATGTAAGTGATATGGGTGTAAATTTAAAGTATCTTAAAACACAAGATACTGTTGATCAAAGCACAACAGGCACCTGCTGAATCTGACGAGTTGAAAGGGTTGGATCTTCAGTGACGATAGCATGAACTCTCATTGCAATCATC
Source organism: Locusta migratoria (assembly GCA_026315105.1). NCBI lineage: Eukaryota > Metazoa > Arthropoda > Insecta > Orthoptera > Acrididae > Locusta > Locusta migratoria. Next base: position 394,915,319 of record CM048750.1, on the reverse strand, counting down.
TCCATCAGATGCATATTTCGTCTGTCTTTTCAAGGAACCTGTTTCAGCTCAACCTACCAGAGACCTAATTGTTTCCTTTGGGGGATGACAGACATTGGGATACCTTTTGGCATACCATCTTTGTCCAGCTGCATTATCACTATACTTTACAACAATTTTCATCATTCTCACTATTTCAAATGGCATGTGATCAGCCATTTCGGACATACATATTAGAGTCAAAAAATAAATTGTACTGATTAATTTTAATTTTCTTGGTTTTCATAGGTTTTACCTTCAACAAACCATCCAGCAAGCATGTTTTATGACAACCAACTTATTACAGTGCATGCGACCTGTTTGTTTGTCCATGCTTGCTGTAGTTTCCATCACAACATGAAGTTGTGACCTTACAGTATTCAAGTGCGCTTTTTTAGAAAATTAAAATATAAAAAATAGACGAAGATTACTCACCAGGCGAAGGAGCACAGGTGTGACAGCATCACAAATAAATAAATGAATACACACACACACACACACACACAATCGCAAGCTTTCGCAACCCAGTTGCGTCTTCAGGCAGTAGGGAAGGAGAGGGAAAAGGAAATGATGAGGGTTTTAAGGAAGGGGGTAAGGAGCCATTCCAATCCCGGGAGAGGAAAGACTTACCTTGGGGGAAAAAATGGAGGGTAAACAAATGCACACATGCCCACACATTCACACAGACACAAGTACACCTAGGCAGACATACTGTAGAAAGCCAATTTTTAGAAAATTACTTAGGTGACTAATGGATGTGTGTCTTTCAGAAGGGCTGGTCTGTGCTGGCACCATATTGCCGAATATAATCCTATTGATAATATTTTTAATTTCTCCTGTCAGTGGTGCATCTGATTCTGCTTCATGCTTGTCTACCTGCGGCTATCTTCTCTGCCCATGAAAGGGCCTTATGAGCAAGGAAGTGCAAGGAGAGGGGACATTTGATCTGCAGGTGCAAAGTGTTTGTGTTTTCTGTTTTGTGTGTTTTTTGTTTTTTTGTGTGTTTGTACACGCGCACATATGCGTGTACACGTGTGTGTGTTAGGTGGCGATACTCAGTATGGGCATGGTCTGGGTTTGCTGACAATGTTACCGAGTGATGTGCCACTTGTAGGGCGATCGGTGTCACCTAATGTGTTCCATATGACAATGGCAGCCTCATGTACACTTGAATCTCCCGGGATCTACCTGTTTCTCCGGAGTCTTCAGCTTGGATTAAAACAAATTCACTTCCGTGTCCGAGTGGTGTATACAGACGATGTGGCACATTGTGTAGGAGTTTTGAATTAAGTAGTTGCTTCACTTGGCCATGTCTATTCGTGTTAGTTAGCATATTTCCCTCCTGTCTCAGCATGTACTTGCCTCTCTGTGTGTCTACATCTTAGAATTTAGCTAACTACCTTAAACCAACAGTTTTCCACGCTTATGTCTTTGTGAATACATGTACTTTAATGACCAATAGTGGTTGTCATAATTGATAGCAATTAGGTCTTCTGTTTGAGCAGCTATTCACCCATAAAATATGATCTTACATAGGTTCTTAACTACTAATTGCTGATTGCAACATACCTAAGTGCCTCTGATTTTTTTTTTTTTTTTTTTTTTTTTTTTTTTTTTTTTTTTTTTTTTTTTGTTAAAATTTCAGTGACAGTTACCTCGTGGGCCATCAGGGGGACATTGGTAATCATAGGCAGAGTGTTTTCCTTCTATGGGCAAATTATGCTAACCCATAGTGGTATTTTAGGACAATGTTGTGGTACCTAAGAGTTTCCTTTTTGGGTTAAGGCTGTAGCTCTTATTTGTGCAGACATTTTTAAATCCATACCCATTCCTTTCACTCCTCCCCCCCTTTTGGCTGATCACTTTCTGGGAAAGACATTGCTGCTTCAAGTTTGCTGCAATGGGAATTGATTAGTGTTTAACATTGATGTTACTTCTCCTATGCTGTAATTTGAATTGTGAATTTTAATTTATGAACTTCAGCCAAGTTGAAGCCTTTTCTCAAATTTTACATATTTTGGCAAGCTTGTGTATGTTTCAGGTATTTGCCATTTACAATGGCTTGTTGGTGTTTTACATTTCATCTCACTGTTATTGGCAAAAGCCTACCAGCACCCTGCTCTTAAGCACCTGTAAACCTACTAAATAAACAATTGTTATTGCTATTTTAAATGCTACCCTTCAGAAACGTTTAAGCATTTTCTTAACTTTTAAATGATTCCAGCTATCTTTAAATGGTTTATAGTTTACACCTTTTGGCAAGCTTGTGATTATCTATCAGATATTTTAACAATGGAAAATCTGATGATAATGTCAATAATGGAGGATAGATAACAACTCTCCGTAAAGAGGCTTGTTGAGCTGCTAACATGAAAATAGTTAATCACATTCACTCAGACCACTATCATGTCTGGCCACTCCAGCAACACAAGCATCTAGACTGAGTTAAGTGGGGAGTGGAGGAAGGATGCTGGGTAAAGCCAGGGATGGAAAGTTCTGCATTGCATGATGGATTGTAAAGACTCTGATAGGAGGGAATTTGAATTGTGGCAATGAATAGTGAGGGGAAAAGGTGGGAAAGGGTAAAATGGAATTGCTGAGAAGTTTTGGAAGGCAGTGGGGGGATTTAAAATAACAAGAATTCCTGTACCATGTACCCACACACCACCAACACTCCTTCCAAACCCAGTAACCAATCACAATGGAGTGTCCTCCTTGTCATCTAATAAGGCCCCAGAAGACCCCGATGCAAAACCTGTCCAATCCACCCACCCAACACTTCCTATTCCAGTCCCATCATAGGCACATCCTACCCCGTCACAGTTCAGGCCATCTGTGAAAGCTGGCATGTGATATACCAACTCTGCTGTGATCATTGCACAGCGTTTTATATATTCTGTCCTCCAGAATGAATGGCCACCACCAAGCTGTGGCAAAAAGCAAGATGGACCACCCTGTGGCACAGCATGTGGCTGGATTTCAATAGCTGCTTCACTATCTGAGCCATTTGGAATCTCACCTGAATCTGCAAATATATGGCAAAGAAAAACGGAGCACTTAACCTGGAAATTGGATGCTTGGGCCCGGATCGTCACATCACTGGACACAGAATAACAAGATAAGTACAGCAGCACTTATTCATTTGTATTTGTAGTCTGGATTGTTTGGCACTGTAAAAGACGATGTCAACTGATAATAGGAAATCTAGTGTAGACATGTCAGAACTGAATGTGACAGCCAGTACACCTCACAGCAATGTGTCAAATAGTGAAGAAATAGTTCTTGCATCACCAGGTCTTATAGAGTTGTTAAATTGATTAACAATTAATTTGACAGAACAATTAACTGAACATATTGGCAAGGGAAATCATGAAGTGAGTAAACAAGTAGAATCTATTAAAAAGAAAGTAACAGCAGTTAAGGACGATCTGAGCAAAAAGATAGATGATGGTTTAGCAGATTTAAAGTCTCAGTTGAACAAAACAAACATGGCAGCTGATGAATTCAGGAAACAAACATGTGATCTTGAAAGGGCAATGAAGTTAGGACATGAACAGCTGGACATTCGTGGGCTGTAGTATACAGTACAATCAGTAATGTTGAGTCTGACCTTGAAAACAAAATTAGTACTGTAGAAAAGTATTTTGATCAGAAAAATGAAATTAGAAAAACTGAAATTCAAGAAGTTAAAGTGTCATTAGAAAATAAAATTTGTTAAAGTGTGACATATTCTGAAGGTGTTATTAAGAAGGACGTGTATAACATCAGTCAAAGGGTCAGTGCATTGTAAGAAAGTGTTGTAAATAGCAAAATGTCGATCTGTTGTGGATTTAATTGGGCAAATGTAGTGATTAAGACATACCCTGGGGAAGGGAAAATCCATGCTAAAGACTTTTTACATCATTTCTCTGACGACTTCTCTATAGAAATGACTGATGCAATGAAAATTAAATTTGTAAAGAGATTTTTGGACAATGAAGCTTATACTTGGGTCAATCAGTTAGATACAGAGGATATGTCATATAGTGAGTTTGAGAGGTGTTTTTTGAATAAATTCTGGTCCAAAAGGCAGCAGGCTAGAGTAAGGAGTGATTTCTTGCATGGGGGAAAGTACAGGGAAAGTTATGGCAGTATGAGGGGCTATTGTGAGGCTGAAATCAGAAAATTAGTGCATCTTGACTCACCTTTAGATGAAATCACATTGGTTGATACCCTACGTAGAAGATTACCAGGTAGAATACAGCAAGCATTAGATTGTTGACCTGATGATTCAGTTGAGGACTTCTTGAGATTTGTTGGAAGATTAGACAGAAGTTATGAGAGAGAAAGAGAGAGAAATCGGTACTAAGAAGGCCATAATGGAAGAGACAGAAGAGATAATCACCAAGAAGATAGTCGTGAGAACTGAAGTAGACGGCAAGGTGGGAGTACGGATTATAGGGACAGACAAGGAAGAAACTACAGGAACCAAGGTTACTAAAAGAATAATGGAAACAGGCAGGAAAACTAAATGTCGCCCCTATGGAAGCCTGTCAGGTTGGGGTGAGAAATAGGACAAGAAATCCAGGCTACGAAAAATAGGATCAGAATTAGACACAAATGGCAAAATGAGCAATATAGACAGGGGCAGAAGGTAACACACAGGGTAAATCGGCTCAAGTTTGACAAATAACTATGGGAAGTCATTAAGAACAAGGCTTGGAAATAAGAGGACACTTGTATAGAACCAGAAGAGGTTGTACTAGATGATGATACTGTAGCCAATATGTATAATGCAAGTGAAGATATTTCCATAGAAGAACCCAAAAGAAGTGAAGAACAAGATGTTTTTGGACTGTGTAATTTGCTAAATGATAAGGTTAAAGATACTGAAGGCAGACTGAATGTTACTGCTCATGTAACTGAAAAGACTGAGAATCGTGAAGATTTTGATGTTTTGTCTAGTGTGAGTTCAGAGAAGTCAGAGCATGACAGTGTTGAAGATAGTGAAGAAGATGTGGAGGTCCTGCAGTTTGAAGATGTGGAGGAGGAACTTGATGGAAGGATTTATGTTGAAGTCAAGGAAGGTTGCATCATGTCTGATGGCCAGTGTGAGAGTGTGTTGTAGATGATGTCAGGTCTTGTGAGAATCAAGTCTTACCAGTGAAACTGAGCAGCACTGAAAGTTGTCAAAGCAGAAAGACATGAAAAGGTAGGGAAAGACATCTTGCACTGTGTCATACAGAGCTACATTGATAAGGAAGAGAAAGGCAATGTTCTAGATAAGTTACTGTGTAAGTATCATGAACTAGAAGATAATGTACCTAAGTTAGAGCAGCGTCGTTATTAATGATAATTGTGTTGCTAATGGATGTATGGTTCGTCAACCTGTTGAAAGTAATGTGTCCCTGAATCATGTACAAGCTAACGATGATATCTGTACAATGAAACATGATGATATTATTAAGATCTCACTCATGAAGAAGAGGAAGATATACATTATGATGTCACTGGATGCCCATATATTACTGTGTTTATAGATGGAAAAGGCAAGGAAGCGTAAATTGATACAGGTAGTCCAATCAGTGGAATTTCTGAACAATTTAGAGATTGTGTGAAACATGTACCAGACTACATAGACATACCTGTAGTTGGAATCAAGATCAAGGGTGCTACTGGCAGACACAGCATGTTAGTTAACTGGCAAGCATTGTTGAACTTTAGTGTGAATAATGTCAATCTATGTTAAGGATGCCTAGTAATACCTAATCTGTCTGAAAATATCTTGCTAGGAACCGACTGGACCATGAAAGTGAATGCTGTATTTGACTGGGGAGGAAGAAAAGTAATGTTTGTGGACCCAAAGACTGGTGTCTTATATTGTACAGCTATGGTATTGAAAAATGGGAATAGCCTGAGTAAGCAGAGTGTAGAATTACATTTATTAGATCACAATAGAGATGTAGAAGACATGCATGAAGAGCCTGAAGAAGCCATGGAGGATATTAATTATCATGAACTCATAAATACCAAAGTGGAGGAAGCCAACAAATTAGACAAAGAACAAAAACTAGAGCTGAGAAGAGTCTTGTGGAACTATCATGATGTGTTCGATGAAAGACCGGGGAGAGTGAAGAACTACCAGTGTACCTTGCGGGTCAAACCACATGAACCATTTTACATCAAACCATACACTGTCCCTATTGCAAAATGGAAAGCTGTAGAGGAAGAACTTGAAAATATGGAAAACTGGAACCTAATTCAGAGCAGTACTAGTGATTACAACAACCTGATCATCGAGGTATCCAAGAAGAATGGAGACAAGATTGTTGTTGTTGTCGTTGTTGTGGTTTTTTATAGGGGACTAAACATCTGGGTTATCAGTCCCCTGATTCCAGCAAAGAGATCACATAATATGATCTGCAGTTGAAGATGAAACATTCCACAGACAGTTCACAAGAAGTACAGGAAGGTGGTGTGTGCTTAAAATGATATAATAAAATGAGAAGGTAAACCACAAAGCAGTGGACCAAATAGTCAACTGTGCTAAGGAATCACAGCAGAAGAGAATGGCTGGCTAACCACTAGGATAGCAGCGGATGAGCCAGTCATTGTGTACGCTCTTAAGCTGCCAGTTCAAAATAGGATTGGCAAGAGAAAAGGAACAGAAGATTAAAACTGTTTATGTGGTGGGCACCCAAAATTAAATCAAATGATAAAATCCAGTTGTACGAATAAAACCTAATACACTGTCAACCATAGGGGCGTTGTCAGCTAAAAGGAAAGGGAGCGCAGAGGGCAGGTTATATGAGTGCCATAAAGCAGCTAGAAATGGACAGTCCACCAAGATGCCGACCACAGTCAACAGAGCGCCACTACTCCAGTTTGGCGGGTCCTCTCGATGTAAGAGGTGGCCGTGCGTGAGCCACGTATGGCCTATGCGCAGGTGACACAGGATGACTGAGTCCCTTCGAGAATGCCTAAGAGAAAGTCTTCCAAGCTGCTGTTGAAGACTTGATTGCACGGAGCTTGTTGGGCGTGCTCAATGTCAACCATTCTGAGTTCAAGGCCATGGATATCTTGCAGTGCAGACCCAAGTGGATGTCCCTCTCTGGGGTAGCAATATCCAGACGCTGGGAGGCGGAGGCCTGCTTGGCCAACTGATCAGCTTGTTCATTTCCTGGAATGCCTACGTGGCCTGGGGCCCAGATGAAAGCCACCGAATGGCCAGACACGCCAAGACTGAACACAGACTCTTGGATGTATCGCACCAGATGGTGTTTGGGGAAACATTGGTTGAGGGCTTGCAAGCCACTCAGGGAGTCACTGCAAATGACATGACTTCCTGGGGCATGAACGGAGGTGGTCTAGAGCACAAAGTACAGCGATCAGTTCAGCAGTAACCATGGTACAGCCAGGAAGAGGGAGCCTTGTTCAATGTGGTCACCATGAACATAGGCATAAGCCACCCTGCCTTCTACCTGGGAGCCATCAGTGTATATGACTTCTGCATCATGGAACGTACCAAGGATATCCAGAAACTGTTGATGAAGTGCATGTGGTGAAACCGACGCCTTTGGCTGCACAATTGCAGGTGAAGCTGGACCAAGGAGGGATATGAGATTGGCAGGAAAATGCGGGAGGTAGAGGTAGGGATTCTAGTGAGGAAAGGAGAGTATGTACCCGAACTGTGATTGGGAGACCTGATCTGGGTCGACGTTCTGGCGAGGGAAGGGTGGTGTTTGGAAACAAAAGCCTGCGATTGGGATGACAAGGCGTAGTGTGAACATGGGCAGCATATGAAGCCAATAACTGTTGCCAGCAAAACCTCAGGGGAGGGATGTCAGCTTCAGTGAGGAGGCTTGGCACAGGGCTGGTGCAGAAGACCCCGTTGCTAGATGAACACCACTGTGAAGAATGGGATCCAAGATCCGCAATGCTGAAGGTGACGCAGAGTCATACACCTGGCTCCCATAATCTAAGCGTGATAATATTAGGGCCTTAAAGAGGTGCCTCAGAGTTTGATGGCCAGCTCCCCGGGCAGTGTGGCCAAAACAGCGCAGTATATTTAAATGCCACCAGCATTTTCGCTTCAACTGACGGAGGTGTGGTCCCCAAGTAAGTCGGTTGTCGAACAGCATGCCGAGAAACCGATACGTTTCTGCGATATGAAGCTGTTCGTCAGCAAGGTAGAGTTCTGGGTCAGGACGAATGACCCGACGATGACAAAAGTGCATCACTCGGGTTTTGGATGCTGAGAAAATGAAGTCATGCGCTGAGGCCCATGAGTGTGGCTTTTGAATGGCTCCTTGCAGGCGCCTTTCAATGACAGCAATGTTAGCAGAACTGTAATATAGATAGAAGTCATCGGAAAACAAGGACGAACAGACCGATGACCCCACAGCCGCTGAAAGGCCATTTATGGCAACTAAAAGTAGAGGTACACTGAGAAGAGAGCCCTGGGGGACACCGTTCTCTTGGATGTGACGATTACTGAGAGAGGTACCGACCCTAATTCGGAAGATATGGAGTAAGAGGAAGTTTATTATGAATGTCGGTAGGGGATCACGTGAGCCCCAGTCATACAGCATAGCCACTATATGGTGACACCAGGTGGTGTCATACGCCTTGCGAAGTTTGAAGAAGACCGCTACCATGTGCTCATGCCTGGTGAAATCAGTGTGGATGGCTGACTCCAACAACACTAGATTATCTATTGCAGAGTGGCCATGGCGGAAGCCCCCTTGTTGGGGGACGAGAAGTCCCTGATTTCAAGAATCCACATGAGCCGCCAGCTCACCATATGTTTAAAGATCTTGCACAGAAAGTTGGTGAGGCTTATTGGGTGGTAATTCTCGGCCACTTGTGGACCAGCACCAGGTTTCACCACAGGGATGATGATGCTATCCCGCCATTGGGATGGGAAAGCAGATTTCACCCAGAGATGGTTGTACAGGGTGAGAAGTCGTCGTTGAAAAGCCACAGGGAGGTGATGAATGAACTGGCTGTGGACACTGTCTGGTCCTGGGGAGGTGTCAGGACATGCAGCTAGGGCACTCTCAAACTTCCACTCACTGAATGGCACATTGTATTTTTCCTAGCGGCGCGTGTGAAAAAGAAAGCTGCCGCAGTTCAACACACTCTTTGAGGGTGCGGAATTCCGCACTGTAAGATACAGACACTGAGCTACCAGCATAATATTCTGCCATGTACTGCGCAATAGCAACTGGGTCTGTGGACAGGGTACCCCGAAAGTGGAGACTGGGGATTCCAGCCAGTGGACGAGGCCCGAAAAAGCGCCTTACCTGCTTCCACACCTCAGTTGGGGTGACCCGAGCCCCAATAGTGGATACATACCTCTCCCAGCTATCTTGCTTGCTTTGTTTTATCAGTCGACGAGCTTTGGCACGGAGCCGTTTGAAAGCAATCAGATGCTCCAACGACAGATGGCGGCATTTGACGACGCTCCCTGATGGCCTGAGCAATTTCCGGTATCCACCACGGCACCGACTTGCAATGGAGCAAACCAGAGGTTTTCAGGATTGTAGCATCAGTAGCAAAATCAATGGCCCTAGTGATTTCATCAACAGCCAAATCGACATCGTCTGGGATCGGAGATGTTACTGTAACAGCCGAGGTGTAAGCCGGCCAGTTTGCCTGACGGAGTGACCATCGGGGCAAGCAGCCTGGAGGTGACAACTGTGGGAGCGAGAGGATGATAGTAAAATGGTCGCTTCCACAAAGGTCATCATGGACACTCCAAGTAGGGTGTGGAAGTAGGCTGGGACTGCAAAGCAACAGATCTATAGCTGAATTGGTGCCATGGACCAAGCTGAAGTGGGTGGCAGCTCCGTTGCTAAGCAGGCCAATATTTAGCTGTGACAGAAGGTACTCCACGTCTCTATCACGGGCCGTAGTCTCAGTGTCACCCCACTAGGGGTTGTGAGAATTAAAGCCCCCAGCAGGAGGTATGGCAAGGCAAATTGAGCAATCAGGACAGCTAGTTCCGCAGAAGTCACTGCCTTGTCTGGAGGAAGGTACAGAGAGCAGATAATGATCTCCTGTCCTGTCCGAATCTTCACAGCCACTGCCTCAAGTGCAGTGTGTAGTGGCACTGGTGCAATGGGGACATTAGCGTCAACAAACCCGGAAACCCTGTCATAGGCTGCACAATTTTTATAATAGCCCCGGTAACCATAAAGGGCGGGGGTCCACCGAACAGGAAACCAAGTTTCCTGGAGGGCTACACACAGGACAGGGAATTGCCACAATAAATGGTGCAATTCAGCTAGATGGTGGAAATAACCACCGCAATTCCACTGGAGGATATTGCTGTTGGTATACTGGGATGACATGAATGTCGCGGACATTGCGTATACGCCTCAGTATCACCTGCTGCCGCTGCAGATTGTGTCATCTATATCTATAGATTCTGGGAGGTTGGTGAGTAATAGGTCCCCAGGGGATGCTAGCATCTCCAACCCATCCTCAGAATCAGAAGTTTGAGAGAGCGACGGCGGGAGTGCCATCAGGAGAAATTTTTAGGAGCCGATGAGGATAGGGAAGCCCTTCAACCAGTGGCGTGTACGTCTCCCAGTGAACGGCTTGGGTCCTCTTGTCTACTCTTTGAAACCAAAGAAGGGAGCATCGCAACGGACTTCGCCCTAGCGAGAGGGGCCAGGAAAGTCTGCTGTTTCTCCGGCGGTGGAAAAGGGACTTGTGTCCCTGATGGTTGGGGTGAAGTTGGCCCTACCATGACCTTGACCTTTTCAGGCAATGTTTCGCCCTCAAAGACCAAGATGAAAGCACCGGTGGCAACCTTACAATCCTTTGGACCCCTGTACACGTGCCAGACGAAGTGGACGCCCCGTCATTCTAAGTTGGCGTGTAACTCGTCATTAGACTGTAGAAGGAGGTCTCTGTGATAAATCAGACCCTGGACCATGTTCAGTGATTTGTGGGGTGTTATGCTTACAGGGACATCACTCAGCTTGTCGCAAGCAAGCAATGTATTCGACTGAGCAGAGGATGCTGCTTCTATCAGCACTGAACCACTTCTCATCTTCGACATTCCCACGACTTCACCATACTTATCCTCCAAATTTTCTACAAAAAGAAAAGAGGTTTTGTCATCATGAAACTTTCCCCGTCTGTTCTGCTAGATACGAGATAATTTGGAGTGTGTAATTCATCCCTATCTTTAACCCCATGCTCTTCCAGTGGTGTGACAAGGGAAAGAAATGATCGGGGGTCATATTTCGTGGCATTGAAATTTGAACTTCCTCTGCTTAGAGATGCCATTGGCATAATTTATTGCTCGTTTCATCTTGGTTCCACAAGCAGCTAGGGATATAAAGGTCCACCCAGGCAGAGTCCCAGTTGCCTGGGTAAGCCTTATACAACTGAGGTGCGGCAGGTTCCTCAGAGGTTGCTCACTAGCAGCTGTTAAACCTCAACAGCCATGCATCTCCTTGGCATGTAGCACACCTTGAGATTGAGGTTTTTTTAATAGAGGTTTGTACCATCCTCGCGACCCAGGTGGTCAAGCCGAGATCCCTGGGCTCTGAAATGTACAACATTCCACCGTCGTGCTGAACGATAGTTGTTGAAGCATGCACAGAGCTTACGGTGTAGCAGACTGTTGGTGCGACACAGCCCATGGCTCAGGACCCCAGGTTCACCAAGCCCGTACCCAGAAAAATAATGCTGAGCCCCTGAGGGGAATGGAGATGTGAGAACTGTACTTGACTCCACACATCTGAACAAGTTTTTAGAAAGGGAAACTGACCATCCAGAGAGCATCGCCGAACTATTGTATAAATTTGAACATATAAAATATATGACAAGCCTGGACTTGACATCTGGTTTTCATCAGGTGCTACTTGCCTGAGACTCACTGCATTCTTGTATAATGGAAGAAGCTATCAGTACTGCATGGTCCCATTCGGATTAAATGTTTATGTAGCTGAATTTATCAGAACTTTGGATTTGTTATTAGGCAAAGATTTTTTTGAAAAGTTAATTGTGTATGTGGATGATATCCTTGTCACTGGTCGAACCTGGGAAGAACACACAAGCTTACTGGAAGAAGTGTGCAGAAGATTAAGAGCACAATGGATGTCTCTTAAGCTAGAAAAATGTAAATTTGCTGTGGAATAGTTAAAATTTCTTGGTCACATTGTAACTGAAGAAGGTATACTCCCAGACAATGAGAAAATTAAAGCCATAGCAAAGTTTCCTGTGCCCAAGACCAAGAAAGAACTCAAATCTTTTTTTTGGCATGTTTGTATTTTATAAGTACTCAAGCCTTGAATGCCCCATGTTTTAGCAACCTGTTGCAGAAAAATACTGTTTGGAATTGGCCAGAAGAATGCATACAAGCCTTTGAAGAAATAAAAAAATCAGCTTTGTAACAACAATATTTCATACAGATCGTACTTATCATTACCGTTTTTTTTTAAGTATTGAAAGTAGTGATTATGGAATTGGTGCTCATTTGTTTCAAGAGAAAACATTTGATAACAAGCCAGCCACTGGGTCCAAGCAATCCAAAGTCACTCTTGCATCACCTCCACTTCGGATGGCATCATTGAGCTGATTGGGGGAGGGGGTGGGGCGGGGGGGGGGGGGGGTATTGTGATGATACTGCAGGCCCTCTCATCTCAATGTTATCATACAATACCTTCTGCGTCGGACATGGAATTGTGTGGTCTAATAGTGATATATGTTGTGTGTGAAGTTAGTTACAAATGAAATAGCCAGCCTAGGAATCAGTGTAGGTCAGTGTCTCAGTGATACTGTGATTAGTTAACAAGTGATTGATTTCATTAATTCAGAGATTCATATAGTTTCTTTCCAGACAGTTCTATAAGCAATAGTTCCGTCACTGTACGTTATTTCAAGAACTAGACAGATGAATTGTAGAAACTTTATGTAAATTCGTAGGACATGAAAATAAATAGCATTGTATATATGTGAGGCTCATAAACAAGTTGTGTTGACCAGCTAATTGTGTTAATTAATGTAATAGTCAAGATTTCAATATTGTAATTCTTTGTATATATTTACTGACATGAGATTTTGAGTCTATTTTGGGAATTGCCAAGATATTTGATAGTTCCATATATGTTAGGAACATGTATGATGTACTCATTAACTAATTAATTGACATTTAACTTTGCACTTTGTTGTCAAACAAAAAGTACCGAGATTAAGACTTAAAAAGATATGCGGCAACTAAAATTATAGTACGTATAGTTTTCATTTTATATTGTTATTATTTTTGTGTACATGAAATGTTTTACTTGTGTGTTTGTTAATTGTAAATTAGTATATTCAATTGTTATGAACAATACATAATGTAATGTCATTATTGTCAATATTATATATATTTGCCTCACCACCTTGCGTGCAGGGGTTCAAGTTTTGGCGTCTGTAAAGTGCTCTGGAATCTATGTCAGTCTGTGGAAGTACTATCAGTTAGGTTCTGGTGACTTGGGTACGCAAGTTATGAAGTTGTAATGTTTTGCTGGAATAAGAAGCAGTTTGATTGGAAATTATATAATAAGTGAGAAATTATACCTACGAGTATTTTCTACCTCGACGCCCCAAGTAAATAATTTTGCAGCGAGCAGAACCCCCCATACATCATAATGTTGAAAAGCTGAGTATTGAATTCGATATGTTTGAAATTGGTAGAATGACTGAACTGTAATTACTCAATAACCTAGTAACGTTTTAAGACCCACAACTCACCATGGAAATACCGACACACTTTTCTGTCTTCCGATTGGCCCTGATAAAGACTTTGACATTTCTGTGATGTGTTGTTGTCAGATAGATGCAAGGAAGATGGTTTGCTACTCTCCTTCTCATTTGATCATTGGACTAAAGGAAAAATACTCAGGCCTCAGAAACAGACCACAATTTACGAATTTTGCTGCGCTATATTCACACGGATTGGCCTCAATCACAATGTGACATTCAAAATTCGCTGCTAGATAGCTATTTTGCTGGAAGAAATGATCTTTCAGTCCATAGAGGTGTCATTCTAGTTTCAAATGACGGTGGACAATCACATATGTTGATCCCGCGAATTTGCAGAAAATAGTGTTGGACTTACTTCACCAAGAACATTGGGGGAATGTTTCGAACTAAGCAATTGGCATGATGGCACTGTACTTGGCAGGGTACGGAAGCCCATATTTAACAGACGAAATCACAGTGTTCAGTCTATGCTACCAACCAGTCCGCCCCACGTCAGAAATTTTTTGCGTGGCCCAAAAGCAGATTCACCATGGCAATGAGTGTATATTGACTATGCTGGTCCCTTATGGAACACCAATTGGCTTATTGTGGTTGATGCTTTTAGTGCTTACCCCTTTGCAGTGCCAATGTCTTCTATGACTTCTAGTAGCATAATTGGGGCACTATCTTCAATTTTTTGTCTGGAAGATCTCCCTGAACTGATAGTCACTGACAATGGCCCTCAGTTCACATTGCATGAATTTCACTCCTTTTGTGCATGCAATGAATTGGCATCTCACCAGTGCACCCTTTCACCTGCAAACAAATGGCACTGTGGAATGCATCATCCAGACATTTATGCAACATATGTCCACACTCCGTTCAGCGCACTAACGGAAGGCAGCTTTGCAACTGTTTCTCACCTCCTACCACTTGCCTCCACAAGAAGGGTCATCACCAGCCGAGCTGCTGCAAGGCCGCCGCCACCGCACTCTGCCCACCACGCCGCCTGGAGCAGCAGCCACCAACATGCAAGTATTGCTTCACTCCGCATAACCCAGTCTTTTACAAAGACAGTGGGAGGGGGGCACGATCGGGGTGAGATCGTCAAATGTTTCGGTGCTTCCATGTTTGAAATTTCAGTTCCTGATGGAATTGTATGCAGGTACCGAAACCAATTTCACCATTGTTGTGTATCTTGTGATCCTCCTGTGTTTCTCTCAGCAGAATCGTGCAACAAGCATACCGTGTGACCTCCGCTGCCTGCACGACCTCGTCAGCCGCCCCCACAGCAGTTCTCCACAGCACCATGGCCCGACTTCATGGAGGCGGAGCCCTCACCACCTCCGCCTCCACTCAAAATCCCAATGGACCTGGACCAGCACGCCACACAGCATCCTAAGCCAATGTCAACATCAACGTAACCATCTATGTCATCACCTGGGCCCTTCGGAGGTTTTTCCAGAGGACATTCCCTCGCAAGCTCAGGCCTCCGCAGCTACAGACTCTGGTCCAATAACTACAGCCATGAGCCTGCCACATCCCTCGTTGACAAGCTCCCTACACAACAATGGTTTAGCACTTTGGGGGGAGGGGGTGGGGGCGAAGAGATGTTGTGGTGTAAAATCAGTGCCACACACCTGATGCACAAGAACAATCATGAACATGGCAGCAGACGACTGGCAGACTATCACACAATGGCGCCACGCCTCCTAGACAGAGGAAACGAGAAGTGCACCCACTACAAGCTGCTATATCTAGGCCGACATGCCTCTGGATGGGCCCATCTGAACTCGGCTTCAAAATAGGCAGTCACTAGGACTCAGCACAGCAAGCATCACACAAGAAGAAGTGTTGCTGCGACACAGACATGTGTTTAGAAGTTGAGTACATTTGTACATATTAGTAAATAAAATTCTTCTTAATAATCAGTATAGCTGTTTTAGCTGTCAATGTATCCCACGCATCCTGAGTAAATCCTTTCCTGAAAGATTGGCCAGGTAGGACAAAAAATAGGGGACTTAAAAGGTTGGTTGATGGATGTTGATGCTAAGTTAGCTGCAGATACTTTATTTACAGCTATGACTGACCTATTGAATGAAACCTTATCATTGGGATTAGATAAAAATTCAGGTGGTGGAGAGGACTTGCGCATTGAGCACTTTAATCAGATTTGTTGCAAGTAGCCAGAAAGGATCTAGTTGCCCTGCCATCTGAGGAAACCCCTTTTCCGGTTGTCTCATACAAGATTTCCAACCTTCCCAATCTCATCCTTTGCTTATTACATGGCTTAGATCACCTTAATGTTCAGAGGAAGGATCCTGTAAAGAGTTTTTTATGTTTGTTGGTTAAGCTAGAACAATCTCTTGAGACCTTTAGTATAACTTATCCTGTCGTGGGCCTTGTTGTACCCTCTAGCGAAAGGTGATCTAATATTAATGATTCCTAGAGCCTATAAGACTACACAGTCTGTGGAAGGTTTCTGTCATAATGTAGTCAAGCAGCAGTTACCTCAATGGATGTGTAGAGAACTGGATAATGAATATCTTTGGCATGTGCAAGCAACGAAAGAATCTTTGAGATCTTACATGGACAGGGTTTTGTCGTCCTTCCTTGCACTTAATATTGAGATGCCCGAGGCGAAGGTGGTATCTAATGTTATTGAGGGAATGTGCCCTCAGTATCATACAGGGTTGTTAGTTCTTGGGAGCCCTTTGTGATGGGATCAATTACTAGAAGGTGTTAATGAGCTGACCAACTATGCTTATGCCGATGAGCGAAAGGTTGCCTTGAGTCTGAGCATAATAATCAGTCTGATAGTAATCAGAAGCGGTCTTTCAGGCACGTTAGGGAAGATAAGAGGCAATGTTTTAGATGTGGGGCAGCCGTGAGCCTGTTTTTGCACTCGTTCATTCCAGCAACCCTTCCAAATTTTTTGAATTGGTCAGTCATTATACATGTACAGTATTGACCCTATCAAAGGCACATTTACACATCTCAATATTTATGTAAATAATAAAACAATGAAATACCCCATGGTAATCCAGCCGTTTCAAATATGGAGAGAAGGTAGAAATCACAGACATGAGCTCAATAAAGTTGATTGCAAGAAAAAGTGACTCAGCTGCATTTTATCTAATATGCTCTCACCATTCTTGTTGAAAAAACAGTTGCTTGTATGGATTTGGAATCCCACAATGCAAAACTGATCAGTGTTCGCCGAGGCAGAATGTTTGTAAGTCCCTTAACACACATTGTGTCCAAGTCCAAAAGAGAGAAATTTATCACAGTCCCGCCAGTCAAGAAAGATTCCAAATGAGCACAGCCGAGAAATTTTTGAAGTCTCCCTGAACCCCCAGTCATGATTTCAAATTCTCTGACAATGATGCTTATTAGGTAGCCTTGAAGCTCCACCCTTCTCTTCTTTTGTAATGGCGTAAGCATGATGCTGGTCTCTGATTAAGCAGCCTCCAAGTGGTGCACATTGGGTTACGCTAATGCAAATGGTACTTACTTCCTGGTTAATTTGTACTGAAGAATTTCAAGGTCACTTCAAGTTCATGAAAATTTCACCAACGGGCAGAGTTCATAAACCACACAAATTTTTCATCAGAAATGTTTCCCACCCAATCATGCTTTGTTCTTGCGATACTGGTGACTTGGGGACGTTACAATGAAGTGCCATCTTGTGACAAGTGACTGGTGTCTAGACAAAATGTCCCCTCTAAAAGAAAAAAAAATGGTATTTCTTCATGTATAATATGAATATGGAAGAAATAATAGGGGTTACCATTAAACAAAAAAAAAAAAAAAAAAAAAAAAAAGAACTTCGCCTCGGTTTGACCTTGAAAACAGCGTTCAATGTCATGATCCTTCTGTGAACCACTTTAAAACTTACAACTCTCACTAGAGACAGTTTTTGCAGAACCGTGCGACTCCAGAGATATAGAGATATTGGTCTCAGTAGATTAAAATGGAATACCCTGAATAGTCATATTAACTACTACAGCACCCGCACTGATGTACCGCATGAAAGTAACTGTAGGTTGTTCTCAACTTACCACATTTATGAGATGACCATGTAAAATATAAGGAACAAAGTGAAGGTAATGATGCTGAAAAACATTGCTGATAAAGTTGTTGCGTACATCCTATTGAGTAATATTTCACATCCTGGCAAACAAGGCCATATTGGTAACAAGAAACTGGGAACCTCTCCAGTTAATGCACACAAACTGATCCTTCATTTGTGACTTTCCAATGCACTGCACCTCTGTCCAGGCTGCACAAGAAGGGACGTGCAGGTCATGTGGATACTGTTGGTGACATCAGCACAAGCAAATGTACAGAACAGCGTAGAGAATACAACACTCCATTTCTCTGCAGAGAGATGTCCACAACATGTAAAGGCATTTGCTACTGGCTTTGCCAACAAGAGCATATACAATACCAGAATGTGCTTACCCAGAAATATGGCAAGCTCTTCCACAGGAGAGCTATCCACATAGAGAACAAAGTGAACATTTCATTTGCATTCGACTACTCAATAATGTACACACATTGTCAGGAGACCATATTACAGATAACGGAGACAAAGGTGTTTTATCAGATATAACAAAGAAATAATAAATGGTTCCAAACCGCTAATATGAATTATTTACAGAAGAATGGAAAGGCTGGTGCAGCCAACCTTAAGGGAACATCAGTTGGTTCCAGAGAAAGGTTGGGACATGCAAGACCATGCTGATCACACTACAGACTGTTCATCACAGCTGCTTCAGTCACTACATCGTAAGCCGAGAACAACAACACTGTGCCCTCGTACCGAGACAGTAACTGCATAGTACTGAGTAGGCAGCAAACTCAGTCTCCGAGTGCACAGTTTTATAAAGGAACAGCAACTGCCCACTGTCAAGTTGTGAACAGATGTGACATGAGCTGCAAAACCATTGCTCACGCTGCGCACAGTACCTGGAAAACACGGCAGAGGCCATTTCCGTGACACGAAGGTAGTGGCTCCGGCTTCAAACGAGAAAGATGTTTATGTCCTCCGCCTCAGCCTCTGCAAAAAGTGAAACCTTGCTTTACACAGCTGGTACAAACCAACTAGAAAATAGTTAATAGAAAACTTGATAGACATCTATATTAGTATTGAGCAACAAAATGTTCTGCAATCAGCACTAATTGAGATTCAGTGTAATAAACCCCATTTTTTGTTCTACACAGAATTAGAAGGCAATTATTTATTTTATTAACAATGTAGTATCAGACGAATTTTTATCTTAACATGTTGGCTGCTGTGATGACGTCACAGGTGCACCAGAGCTGCCTGCTGTGGCCGCTGGTGGTCACATGGCAGCCAACGTGTTAAGCTATGTCTGCAATAGTGAAAGGAAAATTAGTTGTATCAAACATGTTCCTCTGACATATACTGTTTTGCAAAATCTAATGAGACTTATTTTTAAAACAGCTGTACTTTAATTATTTATACTGTTTTTAGTAAAGATCAAAGACACATTCTGATAATCAAAATTTTTATGTTGATAACCTCTTTTACTTATTCATTCATTCATTTTATCCACTCCCCATGTCCTGTAGTAGCCCCACGTTCTGTAGTAGCAGAACCTACAACAGTATGGAATAGCTCAAGACATCTACTAGAGTAAGATATAGAAACAAGTATCTATAGACTGTGTTACAATAGATCAACTTTAAAATGCATAACAATTACTAAACTAGAAATCATTTCAACTTAATCCAATATTTGATTAGCAAAGCTATTACTCTCAAAACTTGTGTGTCATCATTGGTTTAACTTTTTTGGTTCTGTTTATTTGCTATTAGTAGCTACATATTTTCTTGAATAAAACAGTATTTTTCAAAGAAAATTTTGCTGAAACTTCAAAATTAGTGAAGAGTAATTAACCAATTCTCACTCAGGGTTATAATGAAAATTGTTACACTATATTGCCGCGAGAGACCACGAACACTGACTGCCGGTATGGCGCAGGGGATAGCATCACGGACTGCGGTACAGAAGGTCACTGGTTCAATCCCGCCCACCGGCAAAAATTTACTTCTTTGTAATTAACAATTCCAGAAGGTTCTACATCTTTCTTATTTTCACTAGTAAATTCTACTTGTTTCTTATGTTGTTCTAATTTCTGGTAAATTCTGTCTGTGTATAAATAGCAGAGCACTCTGCCTGAGAGGCAGTCAGTGCTGTGTGTATGTTGAGTTCGTAATAAACGTGCTTTCAGTATAAGTGCTGTGTTTAGTTGCCTTCGAAGTCAATCGTGGTCCCATTTAAACGTGACAATAGATCTAATAGTACCTTTCAGTCTCTGTATCTTTATACAATTTTTTCATAGAGTAGCTTCTGAGAATGTTTTGTTTTGAATTAGTGGTTATTCCCACTTTCTTGTTTAAGGAAAGGTGGATCTGGTGGGCTACCTTACTGCCAGAGTATCTAAATCCAATGGCATTTGGTATAGTAAAAGGAGAGATGAAATCTGCTCACTTTCCCCCCATCTCCATGTGTATTATATTTCAAATGAAAATAATTTATACTACAGGCTAAAACAAACCAAGTAGAATTAAAAATGTTTAAAAGCTTTTGAAGGTTATAATGTTTTCATTGGTCTTGTTGCTAGCAATGCACTTTATCTTGTTCAGAGATACAGTGGCAGAAAGCAGTTCTTTAAGACAACAGAAAACATGCAAAATATGCGAACACTCCAATCTTTAGGTGAATGCTATGGGGAACGCTCACCATACTAAAATGAGTTTACTCATGTTAACTTTTAATTCACCTGGATCCTATGTGATGTTGACAGTGTGCTTCGTTCAATTAATGGACGCAGTGTCTTTTTAGTGTGTTAAAATGTCGTTTTTTTATTATGTGGTATATGTAATAAGGGACATTCTGATATTAGGAGTCAAAACTGTTTTTGGAGGAACACTGCTGGGCCTTATCAGATATCATTTAATTTGAGGTCAGTTTAGGTAATAGATTACTATATTTTTGTAATTAGTTAACATTACACTTTGTGTATTGACATTTAGTCATTGAAAGACTATTAGTAAACACAGTGGGACCCAGAGCTGATCCCTATGGATAATTACATGAGTTTTGTCATCAAAGGCCTTTAGCACTTATTATGAGTAAGGTCAGTGAAGTAACAGTATGTCAAAGTATCAATCACATTATCTATTGTCAAATATTTTGTATTAAAGTTAAATCTACAAATAGACATCTGCATATATAGTCCACAATCTACCATAAAGTGTGTAGAGGAGCATACACTGTACCACTACTAGTTATTTCCTTTTCTATTCTACTTCCATATAGAATGAGGGGAAAAAAGTATGTCTATAGGCTTCCGTATGAATCCTAATTCCCCTTAACTTGTTCTTGTGATCTTTACGTAAAATGTAAGTAGGCAGCAGCAAGATCGTTCTGCGGTCAGCTTCAAATTCTGGCTCTCTAAATTTCCTCAACAGAATTTCTTGAAAAGAATGACTTCTTTCCTCCAGAAATACCCATTTGAGTTCGTGGAGCATTTCTGTGATACTTGAGCATTGATTGCACCTACCAGTTACGAACATAGCTGCTCGCCTCTGAACTGCTTATACGTCTTCATTTAGACTATTCTGATGCGGGTTCCAAACAATACTCAAGATGCAGTTGTACAAATGTTTTATACGCAGTCTCCTTTACAGATGAAGTACATCTTCAAATGTCAGCTGTCCACCTTACTGACTACTGTCCTTACATGTTCATTCCATTTCATATCGCTCTGCCAACGTTACACCCAGATATTTGAATGACGGAACTGCATCAAGAAGCTCACTACTAATGCTGTATTCGAACATTATGTGATTGTTTTTCCTACTTATACACATCACCTCACATTTTTCTACATTTAGAGTTAGCTGCCATTCTTTACACCAACTGCTATTACAATTAATTGGAGATGACACCCTCCTATATGCCGCAGCATCATCAGCAAACAGCCACAAATTACAATGTACTCTGTCCATCAGATAATTTATGTATATAGTAAATAATAGTGGTCTTATCACACTCCCCTGGGGCAGGCCTGACGATACACTCGTCTCTGATGATCATTCCCCATCAAGAACAACATGCTGCATTCTATTACTTAGAAAGTCTTCCAGCCAATCACAAATCTGTGAACCTGTTCCATATACTTGTATCTTTGTGAGCAGTCTGCAGTGAGGCACCACATCAAATGCCTTTTTGAAATGGAGAAAAACAAAATCTGCCTGTTGCCCTTCATCCATGACTTGCAAGATGTCATGTGATAAAATGGTAAGCTGAGTTTCACACAAAAGATGTTTCCTAATCTCATAGAAAGAAACTTTTCCATCTCAAGGAAATTGTCTACATTCAAAATGAAAATATGCTCCAAAAGTCTACTACAGATGGCAATGATATTGGCCAGTAATTATGTGGGTCAGTTCTTTTACCTTTCTTAAAAAGGAATTGTCTGGACTTTTTTCCAATCACTAGATGCTGGATTCAAGATTCATGATAAATGCCAGCTAAGTAAGGGGCGAATGCCACAGAATACTCTTTGTAAAACTGAAATGGTTTTCCATCCGGACAAGGAGACATTTCTGTATTTAACTCTCTCAGCTGCTTCAGCTGCTTCTCTACACCTGAAATACCTATTACTATGTCCTCCATTCGAGAGTTAGTGCATTGAGCAAATTATGGTACATTTGTGCAGTCCTTCTGCATGAAAGATTTCTTAAAGGTTAAATTTAGAACTTCAGCTTTCCATTTGTTTTCTTCTATTACTGCCCTGGAATGATCAATGAGTGACTTGATAGTGGGCTTCAATCTGATTATCGATTTTTCATACGACCAAATTTTTTTTCAGTTTCTTGGAAAGATTTTTTGCTATGGCATGGCTGTGGTAATTATTGTATGCTTTGTGCATTGATATTTTTATATATGTACATATCACTACTAACTTTTGCCTGTCATCATTTGTGTGTTCTTTTTCGAACTGAGAGTGCTTTCTCAGTAGCTTTCTAACATTATTATTATACCACGGTGGATCTTTTCCATCCTTAATTGACTTTACAGACATACTTCTCTAACCCTTGATTTGCAACACATTTAAATTTAGTGCATAATTCCTCTATATCCATTGTACAAAAACTGAATGATGTCCAATCATTTTTTAAGTGCGATAGTAACAATATTTTTTGTGTTCCTTCTAACAAACACACGCACTTAGCCTTCTTGATTGGTTTATTAACACTGGTCACCAGCGACACTATGACAATATCATGATCACTAACTCCTGTCTCTAAAATATTTATATTGTGTGAGAGTTGCCGGTTTAACTGCTCAAGACAGTTTTCTGAAAATGTGTTCAAAAGTAGCTCACAAGACTGCTTGTCTGTACCAACTGAAATGAAACTAGAGGGGTTCCAACCTGTATTCTTAAGGCTGAAGTCTCCCCCGACTAATATGCCCAGCCTGGATACTGACACACTACTTGGCATAGACTTACTTTGAATTAATACTGAATATGCCAGTTTTTCTTCTTTAATACAGGTGGAGATTGGACATGTGTGAGAGTACTATAGCAATAAAGAAAGAATTGCTTTGTCCAAAACAGCTTTAGCTGATCTTGATGCAATCTTACACTATCAATGACAAATATTGTTGAAATGAGATAGAATGGCTGCCCAGTACTTACCATTGCGCTGTACCGCCGATAGTAACACAAATGAAGCAACAGAAAAAAGGGGACAAAAAGGACAAGCTTTCGGAACACAGTTCCTTCATCAGGTGGGAGAGAAGGGAAGAAGAAAGGATGGGAACAGAAGGGAAAGGTAGTTCACGACCCATCCTTTCTTCATCCCTTCTCTCCCACCTGACGAAGGAACTGTGTTCCGAAAGCTTGTCCTTTTTGTCCCCTTTTTTCTGTTGCTTCATTTGTGTTACTATCAGCAGTACAGCACAATGGTAAGTACTGGCCAGCCATTCTATCTCGTTTCAACAATATTTATCATCTCTGAGGAGAATTTTCATCATTAATCGACTATCAATGTCAAAGCCATCAGAGCAAGAAGAACCTCAAATTGTGATTTCACTGTGACTGATTTGGTTGAGGAATTCCTTGTAGGATGAATATTCAACAACAGACATCAAAGAAGGGTCAGGTATGGTCCACAAAAGTGTGTTGGGGCACTTTCTTGTTCATGTTTCATATTAATGACTTCAAACAAAACAGGCAGAAACCTTTGACTTTCTAAACACGATGTAATTACCTACAATGGGGTTCTGTATGTACAAGGTGCCAAGATAGCCAAATTCAGTCAGATGAGATAAGATTTTGAACTTGTGCAAAGATTGAGAACTTCTTTCATATGTTCAGAAATTTAAAATTGTGCACTTCATTGAAGTAAATAATGCAGTATTGTATGCCTATACAAGTAGTGAAATGAGTAAGTCATACAATATTTTAGTATAATTTTGCAGGGATGTGAAACAGACTGGTTGCAAATTATCCATCAGTCATAAGTAACACAGGAGTAAAGCTTTGGTTCATTGGCATGCCATTGTTATAGAAACCTGAATGATTACATAACACACATACTAGATGTGCATCAAGTAGATCTAACAGGACAAACAGAGAAGCACCACAAATAGTGACAGGCTTGTTTCAGCCATGGGGAAGACATAAAACTGCAGAAAAAACTGAACATTTGACTATGACATGACTTTTCCCCTTCATTTTCTTTGTGCTAACTTAATGCCTGAGTTTTGATTTCTTTACTTGGTACATTGAAAGATTTATTATAGTATGGAATCTGTAATTTTGTTACTCAGTGCAACTTTGATTCTGCTTCTGTAATGGAGTTTCTATGCCCATAATGAGTATTTTATTTCATGTACTATCTGATCACAACCCCATTTACTCTGCTAAGACTTCTCTGTTATTAGTATCATTCATTTAACCCTCCGTCGGGCACACCTCCAGATGAAACAAAATCAGGCGCACCCGGCCTGAGAGGCCACCCACATATTTTGTGGACTAGCTCCGCCATGTTAAATCAAATTCAAAATGCGTGTTGGCTAGTCTTGAAGAGGATCTAAAGGAAGGAATTACAGCAAACTTAAAGCATAATAATGGATTTATTGAACACAATACACCTTAAACTAAAGTGACCAAAATTACCAATTTCCCACAAAGAGCATTAAAAGTTGGTCGAACAGACATCCATAAAAGTGTTATTTTTAAAGGTCATTAGGCAGTCTATTCTGACATGGAATCATCTTTTCTCACCACATTTGCAGCCAAAAACCGATGCTATAACCCCAAATCAACACCTGAAAAACAAGTATGGCACAGATGTACACGTCGATCAAGCAGATTGGTTGATGACAAGCTGAACATTCGTGATTCTTCATCCTCCTAACTCTTGTTTCAGCCATGCATGGTCCACATTTTAGACATTTGGGAGGTAATGTGGGAGAACTTTCCCGTTCCTTGTGGGGTATAAATTTTTTCAGTCGAGTTTGCAGCCGAATCGACATTCCACATATATTCATAGCATACACAGGCTAAATTGTCCACTTCGAAGTTGATGACACAAGGTTTTGCAATTGGTGGCGTCATTTGTAGCAATATCTCTTACACTGGATGTTCTGTAATAATGATGTGACTCTTCACACTATGAATAGTAGAAGGTATCTACTTAGACTACTTCGTCATCATATCGTTTCCAAAATAAAAACTCCTAACATATTTTCTTCTCTTCTTCATATTCCAAGCTGTTCCCTAAACTTCCTTGCCTTCTGCTACCTCACTCTCAGAGTGGGTGTCTCTCTCATCGACTAAATCTTCGAGCGCGGCTGGATCTTCAGCAGTTTCGTCCTCGAGGAGGCGCATTATTTCCACAATATCATTGGCTTAGAGGCATAATATACTTTTCTGGACATTTCAGCAGAAAATATGGATGTGATAACATAGGAAAAGAAAGGAAAACTGAAATTAGAACTCGATCAGGCGCACTCAGTCTGAAGGGCCAGCGTCGTCAAAGTCTTCTTTTTTTTCCGAAGGTAACGGCGAAAATCACAAGGTCAGACTTATTTTCATTGAAACGAAGTAATAAAATAAAATATCTTTAAAAATCTCACCTTAAAAACTATAACGTAATCGGGCGCAGACGGGAGGCCCAAGGAGTTCCCCGTGATCCGCGTGGAAATCGACGGCAGCCTGCGGATCGCCACTGTGTCAGGTTCCCAAAGTTACACGAGTAAACTGGACCACCAGTGTTAAGCACGGAAATCAAAAAATTGATTTGCTGGCCTGTGAGGCCGACTGCGCCCGACGGAGGGTTAATATTGGTAAATTAAAAGTGCAGTGAAAGTGTTCTGTTATACACTGTGACACCACTGTTCCAAGAGGCTGGCAAGCCATATTTCTGAATACAGTACCAGATAAGAGCATGTAGAACATTTAATTGAATTTTAACTGGTTTTACAATAGGAAGCACATGTATTGGTATAACACAATGGCAATTCAAGAAAAGATTCAACAATATTTTTGAAAAGGATAGGTTGCCTGCTTACTGCAGACCTGTCCAATGAACCGCAGAAAGAGACAACATTAGAGCTTTTGGCCATCAAGGCCTTCGTCAAAGACAAACACACACACACACACACACACGACTGCCATCTCTGGCCACTGTGGCCAGTCGGTGCTCCCAGCACTGCCGAGATGAGAGCAACCAGTGGTGGGTGGTAGGGGTGAGGAAGTGGAGAGGCAGGGAAGGAGGAGAAGAGGTGAGGGGGTGGGGGGATACACAGCATGTATGGGGGAATATGCCAGTGCCATCAGATGGACCGTGCAGAAGGAAGAGGAGGGATTGAGATGTGTGGCAGGATGGGAGACGAATGTAAGGATAGTGAGTGGGTAGTGTGGGATTACTGTTCACTTGGTCATAAAATCCAAATCAGTCAAACCTTAAGGTCGTGAATTCTACCAAATACCTAGGAGTTAAAATTACGAACAACTTTGACTGGAGAGAACACATAGAAAATATTGTGGGGAAGGCGAACCAAAGGTTACGTTTCATTGGCAGAACGCTTAGACGATGCACCAGCTCCACCAAAGAGACTGCCTACATCACACTTGTGCGTCCTCTCTTGGAGTACAGGGTACTGTTGCCCCTTGTGGGACCCTCACCAGGTGGGACTGACGGAAGATATTGAGAAGGTTCAGAGAAGGGCAGCTCGTTTTGTTTTATCACGTTACGGGGGGGAAAGCGTCACGGAAATGTTGCACGAATTGGGGTGGAAATCATTAAAAGAAAGACGTTATTCATTGCGGCGTGATCTGTTTGCGAAGTTTCAATCACCGACTTTTAGTTCTGAATGTGAAAATATTTTGCTAGCACCCACCTACTTAGGGAGACATGACCATCCCAATAAAATAAGAGAAATCAGATCGAAAACGGAATGATTTAGGTGTTCTTTCTTCCCGCTCGCTATTAGAGAATGGAACGGTAGATAAAAGTTATGAAGGTGGTTAATGAACCCTCTGCCAGGCACTTAAATGTGATTTGCAGAGTATCGATGTAGATGTAGATGTAGATGTAGAAAATATAAGACCTAAATAGCACACTGCAGACATTGTCCATGCCAATGCACAAAATATTATACTTTATCTTTCATTTAATGGTAACAGTATATGTATTAAGTAAGATAACATTTATTGTGGAAGCAACGTTTATAGTAAGGATATGGACAGAATTTTCTCATGTTGGCGAGCGCTGTGGGCTCGAGGCAGAGGAGAGACCAGTAGGTAGTGTTTTTCCCCAGATTAGGGAAGTCCTGTCTAAGTCCTACCAGGGGGAGTGCTGGACAATGGGAGCTACCGGGCGAGGTGAAGCGTAGAGCGCAGTGTAAAATATTCAAACATTACTTGAATTTGTAGCAATACTACGTACTGAGGAACCTCTATGGGCCTCACTGATAACATGATGCTTAATAAATAATTTAATGTATGAAAAATTTGTAATTTGAACTGGAACTCAGGCATGCAGCAAACATTAAATAAATATGTAACGATTTTGCATGTTAATATTTATACAACTGTAATACAAAGACGAGCATGGGCCCACATTATTCATTCTGTCTATGTGCATCTGCTAATATTGATATATTTTATGAGAGGTGTTGATCTGA
Organism: Locusta migratoria; assembly: GCA_026315105.1. Lineage (NCBI taxonomy): Eukaryota > Metazoa > Arthropoda > Insecta > Orthoptera > Acrididae > Locusta > Locusta migratoria. Next base: position 394,887,337 of record CM048750.1, on the reverse strand, counting down.
TGCATAAGACACATTTTAATTATGAGAAAAATAACATTCCAGTCGCTACCATATTTATATCCAAGACAATTACACAGATAGCATGGCAATTTTTACATATAAAGTTATTTCAATAATTATTTCATATGATATCCCTGTAAATAGTATGTAAGAGGTTAAGTGAATGGTTGTTCTAGGTTATTAGTAGGGTAAACAGACCCAAGGAAGAGGCTGCTATCCTGTGTTGGGCCTAAAAAAGAGGACGTAACTGATCCAGAAGGGTGTACAGTCAAGGAAAGACTTGCTGTCACCTAGGGAGTAAACAATGCAGGCTTGGTACTCCAATTTTATTTTCTTTTGCTTGAAGCAGCAATGGGCTATCTCTCTTTCTATTGAATTGAAACCTCAAGTTCCCAATTAGAAAGGTTACCCAGGAGAAATCTGAACATCTCAAAAGAAAGAGTTTATAGTGAATATTCGTATCAGTGAGATTTAAGATAAGAAAAATTTGAAAAAATTTAGATTCAAACCTAACTTTAAATGAAGGTACTCCTCCATTAGAATGTAAATTTCCTGATAGGCTTGAATACTATATTGAACACCCAATAAGTAGCAATTAATGACCCACTGTAAAACTACTTACCTTATTGTTATGTATAAAATATTGTACTTATAATGTAAACAATGTATTGGAAGGTTTCAAAGTAAGCAATTTGATATCTCGTGTCTGAAGGGGGATCTGTAGTGTAACATTATACACTACTGGTTCTTATCTCGACCCAAGGTATTCAAATGGTTTATTATGTAAGGGGTTTGGCAACTTGTGAGGAAATAGTGCCAGACGGAATTTATTTTTGCAGGTTTTGGCATGAGAATATGAGCTCACTTGCACAAAATAAAGGAACTACATAGCTCCAAGGAAGAAAGAAGACTGTAACATCTGTGATTAATTATCATTTGTTTTATATGCAGTTGTTATGGTAATTATTATTGACCAAGATTTTGAGAGATATACATCAAAACTGTTAATATACCCTTAACGTATTAGTTCTGAATGGAATAAAGTTCTGTATGATCTGAAAGAAGAGTTAGTACTTTATCAGTGGAACTGAGAAGTAAAATTCCAGGTTTTCTGATGGTTATATGAAGGCATCTTCAGAGAAGAATCTGATTTACAAAAATTATTTCCTGTATCACAAGGCACGGACTAGCAGGACTTTGTAGAAGAAACCAATAAAGTTCCGTATGTTCACATCCAAGAATTAATCATACAGAAGAATATTATTTTGTCAGAACATAGAAGAAATTCAAGGTAGCAGTGCAACATGTTGTAAGCTTGTCTCAGGAATTTGTGTTATTATATCTGGATGTAAGAGTGTAAACCAGATGGTTGAGTTTACTGGTGATGTACAAAGCATAACTTTCATAGAGAAATAGTTTGATTGACCTCAATTTTGAAAATAACTGTATTAAATGCACTGAGTATCTGGACCTCTACCAATATATACTACAATAAATGAGACACTAAGAAGATGATTAATTATTTGATGGGATTCTGAAATAAGTAGAATCACATGGTCACATCACAATACCAATACCAATACCCGTTCACTCCTCCACCCAGTCGAAATCCACCATACTGCCCCAAAATAATCCCCTTCGAACTTTACAGAATTTCCTAACCTCCAACCTGGCCTCACCATCTTTATGCAAATGGATACCAACATCACCGCCTCAGAAAGAAATGTTATCCCCCTCCTAAAAACTGATCCAGACCTTATGATTCTACCTACCACAAAGGATCCACCACTTTAGTTTTAGACAGCAAGGACTGCTGCAGAGGATCTTCACCAACTGTCTGATTCTTCCACCTACAAACCCTGTCACAATGATTCTATAACAAAAACCCAAACAGATCTCTAGTCCCTTCTCAAATCCTTAGGACCACCCCAAGACCCCTCCTCAAATGTCTATCCCCTCAGCCATACTACACCCCACACCCTCACCTTCTACATGCTCCCTAAAGTTTGTAAAACCAACAACCCTGCAGTCCCACTGTGGCCAGTTATGATGCCCCCAATGGGAGAATATCTGCTCTCGTGGACCAGCACCTTCATCATATTACTCACAACCTACCGTCCTATATGAAAGATACCAAGCATTTCCTCCACCGACTCTGCACAGTTCCTGTTGCTTTACCACCTAGTACCACGCTCCTCACAGTTGATGCCACCTCTCTCTACACCAACATACCTAATGCTCATGCCTTTCTGCTATTAAACATGACCTTGTGGCCAGGAGACAGCTAGACCATCCTGTTGCACAGCAGGCAGGACTGCACAATGTTGCTCACTTCAGTGACTTCAACACTACCTGTGCCATATGAATCCTCCCCACAAACACCAGCTTTTCTTAATTGTGTAGGTGGGAACTCTCCCTACAATATATCCTATGCTTCCGCAATCCCCCAGTTAGTTCCTGCCTCTACAACCCTTCCTTCACTTTCCCTACCCACACCCTACTCTTACATTTGTCTCCCGTCCTGCCACACATCTCAATCCCTTCCCTTCCTTCTGCACAGTCCTTCTGACGGCACTGGCGCATTCCCCCACCTGTGCTGTGTATCCCCCCCCCCCCTCCCCCAATTCCTCTTGCTTCACTTTCCTTGCCATTTCCTCACCTGCACCACTGGTTGATCCTGCCTCAGCATTGCTGGGAGCACAGACTGGCCACAGTTGCCAGAGACGGCAGTCATGTCTGTGACTGTGTTTAGGTTTGCGTCTCTCGAACTGACAAAGGCCTTGACGGCTGACTGTCGTGAGTAAGCAACCTATCTTTCTCAAAAATATTGTTGAATATTTGTCATTCCTTATTTTTGTAAAGACTCTGGGACACATTCAACAGTATGTTACAAGACACTTTACTTAAATTCTCTTGTAACCTATAGGTATTTATTAAATAGTCCACTTTTAGATCAAAAAATATGTCTGAAAAGCCGAAGACTTCACCTGCCCAAAGTTGTCATTATCTGCTCAGTAATCTTACACAATCTTTGTCACAATAAATCAAGTCAAATTAGTGACAATGAAACAAAGGACAATAATATTCCAAACAATCTACAGCTACATCTTCACTTTGCAAATCACATGTCAGTGCATACCAGTTTATCAAATCACTCATTATATTTCTCTCCCAATCTTTTACATAATAGCGTGCGAGAAAAAAGAACATGTAAATCTTCCAATTTTTGATATGGACTCTCTTTTTTTTATCATAATGATCATGTCTGCCTACACAGGTGGGTGTTAACAATATTTTAGAATTCAGAGGAGAAATTTTATTTAAATTCACAAAAAGATCTCACTGCAATTAATAATGCCATTCTTGTAATGATTCCCACTCCGATTGGTGCATTATTTTCTCGACACTCACTCTCCCACAGTAAATACCACAAGTGTAGCTGAAATAAAAACCAATTGTTGTTGTTGTTGTTGGTGATGGTGGTGGTGGTTTTTAGGGGACTAAACAGCTAGGTCATCAGTCCCCTGTTCCTAGCTAATAGTCCACTCACAAGAGCGTAAAAAATTAAACAATGTGCCAAAAATGAAAACTCATGAAAAAGAATTGTTAAAACCAGCTGCGCAAATATAACTTAAAACTGTGTTAGCCATGGAGGCGTCGTCACCTAAAACTATGGGTAGAGCGTCTGTTAGATTAAAATATTGCCACAAGTTGGCTAAAAGTGGACAATCCATCAGTAGATGGACTACTGTTCCTTCTGCACAGTCAGTCTGATGGCACTGGCATATTTCCACACCCGTGCTGTGTATCCCCCTACTGTCAGCACTGCTTCACACCGACACTCAGGCAGAGCCTCACGGCAAAGGAGATAGCCGTGGGTCAGCCATGTATGCCGTATGTGGAGGCAACAGAGGACAACTGCGTCACAACGTCTGGGCCGCAGTGAAGACTTCCACAGTGCCGTGGCTGACTTGACTGTGAGTAGCTTATTCTGCGCACCAATGGTAGCCCATTCAGTGCTCTAACCCTCATGTATCTTCCAGTGCAAAGATAACTACAGGTCCGAGTCTGTGACGCTTATCTCCAGAGGCAGTGCTGTAGTGGCCTGCTCGGCCAACCGATCGATATGTTCATTCCCCGATACGACAATGTGGCCTGGCGTCCACACGAAGGCCACATCTGCCGAGAGAATAAACAGTGTGCTGTATCGACAGCACTAATGTGTGGCAAGAGAAGCACTGGTTGATTGCCTGCAAACCACTCAGTGTGTCACTACAGATGATAGATGACCCCCCTGGGGTAGGCTTTGAGGTGTCCCAAAATCCCTTTTAATGACGTCCAGTACTGTGGTAAAGACCCTACATTCACAGGGTAATGAACGCTGTTCGACACGAGGACCCTGGAGACGTGCATACCCAGCACAGCTATCTGCCAGGGAATCATCAGTATAGAAAGCTTCAGTGCCACGGAACAGATAAAGGAGTTGCAGGAACTGGAAACGAAGTTGTGATGGAGAAATGCAGTCTTTCGATGCACGGGACAGATCCAGGAGGGGTTTGAAAGGAACATTGGAAAGTGGTAGGGAGTGGATAGGATTCGAGGGACGAAATAATAAAATGAACATGGACTGAGATTGGGTAACTCGACTTTGGCCGTAATGGAGGGATAGGGAGTGCAGCGTATGGAAAGAGGAGCTGGTGGTTCGGGCAGTGTGGTGAAGCCTGAACACGGGCAACATATGAAGCTAGCAGTTGTTGCCAGCAAAACATTTGTCACAAATGTCTGTCTAGGTGTGTTTGTGTGTGGATGTGTGTGAGTGTGTGTGTATTTGTTTACCTTCCTTTTTGTCCCCTAAGGTAAGTCCTTCCACTCCTGGGATTGGAATGACTCCTTTTCCACTTCCTTAAAACCCGTATCCTTCCCATTCTCCTCTCCTTCCTTCCTCTTTTTCCTGAAGAAGCTGCCAGCGGTGGCGAAAGCTTTAATGTTTGTGTGTTTTTTTATTTGTGTTTTACGTTTCTATCGGCGAGCCTGTACCTTGGGTAAGTCAAACAATCTTTATTTTATAAATACATGTATATATCAAATGAAGTTTCTTGTCGAATTGCAAAATTAGATGAAAAACAATCTACATTACTGAACATTGAGATTACTTTTTATCTCTTATCCAGGTAAAAAAAAGAAAGCATATTGATAAAGTTTCACCCTGGCAGCTACTCCTGTTCTGCAGTTTGCATAAATGATAGGTACAAGTTACTAACTCTCAAAACCTGAATATTCAGGGCATACTCATTTTTATAAACTAATTGGATACAGTGAATATAATGACTCATCTTACAACATAATAATTTTGTAAATAACTGGAAAAAGAAACTGGTGCATTCACATCACTTTTGCTGGTTTCAAGAGGTTCCTTCATTATCAAAATAGGAATGTAACAGCTGGTCCATGTTCCAGATCTTTCATTCACATGAAAATTTGGCATAGTTTCAAAGGGGTGACAGGTGAAAATTACACAAGTCTGTACTTACTGGAGCACCTTCCTCATCATCGTCATTGTTCCCCCTCGTCCTCTTCCTCGCCAGGTGCCAGTAGAATTCTTCCTTTGTTTCTCCTACACAAAATATGTTGTATGTAAGGCGAGGCTTATGTACCACAGGATAAATAATTTTATGCAAGAGCTGCTACATTGTTTAATTAGCAAGTCTTTTCCTAAATTTCTTTTTCAATTCAATACAGAAAGAAAGATAATGAGAGATGTGTCAAACATGGACACTGTTCTCCTATAGTAATCGAAAGATTCAACAGCAACTGGTGATAGGATATACTAGTCTGCAAAGAATAAAACTGTAAATTTTATCAACCAGAAAGAATGTTGTGAAGGAATTTACTCTGTAGCTTTGATGGTACATAGAGCAACAGTTTTTCTGGCCTTTCCCAAGACATTAATAAAACTAAGGTGAGTTATTTAAAACACTATGTAGACTCTTCACTAAAAGTATTGTATTCTTAATTGGCAATAGAGATCATTACCCTTGATGAAAAAAACACACAATTATTGTATTTATTCAAATGGAAAACCTTTAAATGACACAGAAGAGATAGGTTGGCTGACAGTACTTACCTTTTTGCTGTACCACCGATAGTCGGACACAGAAAGGAACGAGACGAAAATAAAATGAGCTTTCAGAGCAGGGTTCCTTCTTCAGTTAATAGAGAAGGGAAGAAAAAAAAGGAATGGGAAAGGAAGGGGAAGGTAATTCATGACCTAGGTCATGAGGATGGTGTTTTAGGATTCTGGAATTCAGAGATACTATATATTAGTACTGGATGGTGTTTGAGGATTGTGGTTTAAGTACTAATATATAGGATCTCTGACTTTCACAATCCTCAAACACCATCCTCATGACCAAGTTTGTGAATTACCTTCCCATTCCTTTTTTCTTCCCTTCTCTATTACCTAAAGAAGGAACCCTGTTCCAAAAGCTCATTTTATTTCTGTCATCGTTTATTTCTGTGTCTATCAGCAGTACAGCGAAAAGGTAAGTACTGGCCAGCCAACCTATTTCTCCTGAAAAAAATAATTTATTATCTCTGAGGAGAATTTCCATCATTAATCAAACACGTAAGAGAAAATTCATCTAAGATGATTTTAACTCTTCACCTCCAAGCAAAGAACTAGCTGTTGAAAACACAAGATTAAGAAGACAAAAAACAACAAGACAATGTGGTATTGTTGTCATTTGTTAAGAAAATCAGTGATGGACTTTGTGGTATGTGATCAGGAACAGTCCAAATATCAGGATGATTCCATCTGTTTCCCAGGATAGTGATCACTGGCTTTTAGTAGTGACTCAGAGAAGTTTAGAAAAGAGGGTGAACATAGATGAAAAGGGGGTACGAATGTGAAAAATGAAAACCCTATGTGTGTGAGCCCACCATCCAGAAGCATTGTATCAGACTTACAAGGAAAAGGAAGCGAGTCTATAGAAGGAAGGTTCACAACAACGATGATGATGGAAGCACCAAGAAGAATGTGTGGAATAATTAGTGACTGGAAAATGAGCAATGAAACACCGTAATCGATAGCTACAGTGAAGGAGAAAGTTGAAAAGAAAAACAAAATCTTCAAGTCACAGTATTAGCTGTGAATATGGATGAACAGCCACTGCCAAACCGTGGCCAAAACTGAGGAAGACTGCCCTGTCAGAGGATGCTGCAGAACATAATCTGCTGGATTTCAATGACTGTTCCACAACTCAGCCCATAAAAATCCTTTCCCCACTGCCAGCTTTTAAATATGCAATAATGGGAGTTATCTTTACAGAACATTCTCCAGTCATTACAGTAACCACTTTTTTGTCTCGCTACAACTTTCCAAATTCTTTTCTCATTAACCACACACTGCTCTACATATATTTTTCCCTTCATTACTCTTCCTCAGTTTGCTACCCCCACTTCACCCCTCCACTATGCCACCTCATTCCTTTCCTCAACTATATCTCTTTCGCCTGATAGTATCTAAATGGTCTATACAGCAGTGCTATACTAGCCCCATGCTCACCTGGCATCCTTCATATTCCCTCTCTCTTTCCACCAACTGTCTGAGTTTCCGTTACCACAGAGCATTACTCTGAATGCTGTAGCAGGAAATGTGTTGGTGAACTGAAAGAGTGAATGCCGTGAGAGAGAGAGAGAGAGAGAGAGAGAGAGAGAGAGAGAGAGAGAGACTCAGTCTTAAGTGACTTTATGTGTATGTGGCTTTAAGATAGTCTTTCCAGTTACTTTCAAGGTATCACCATTGTTGAAAATAATATTAAGCATTACTATTGAAGCATTCCTCCCTCATGAACCACAGACAATGCCAATGTGGGGTGGCTTGCATTCCTCAACGATACAAATAGTCATACCCTAGGTGCAACCACAGCATAGGGGTATCTGGGGAGAGGCCAGACAAACATGCGATTCCTGAAGAGGGGCAGCAACCTTTGCAGAGACAGCAGTCTGTATGATTGACTGAGCTGGCCTTGTAACAACAGCTCATGGGGCTTTGCCATACAGTTAATGTGAATGGCTGCAATCAAGAGGAAACTACATTTGTTACTTTTCCCCGAGGACATACAGCTCTACTGTATGAAAATATGATGATGGTATTCACACAGCGAAAATATTCCGGAGGTAAAATAGTTCCCCATTCAGATCTCCAGGCAGGGACTATTCAGAAAGATGTCTCCATCAGGAAAAACAACACTATCATTCAACAGATCAAAGTGTTGAATGTTAGATCCGTTAATTGGGTATGGAGAATAGAAAATTCAAAAAGGGAAATGGGTAGGTTTAAATTACATATAGTGGGGATTAGTGAAGTTGGGTGGAAAGACGAATAGGATTTTTGGTCAGGCGAGTACACGATTATAAATACAAAATCAGTTGGGGGTATTACAGGAAAAAGGTCTAAAAATGAATTACAAAGTATGTAAAGTGGATAGGTAAAATGGGTAAACTACTATGAGCAGCACAGTGATCACATCAGCATAGTAAAGATAGATACAAAACAAACACTGACCACAATAGTACAAGTTTATATGACCACTACCACTGCTGATGAGGAGATTGAAGAAATGTAAGAGGAGATAAAGGAAATTATTGAGATAGTTAACAGAGAGGAAAACTTAATTGTGATGGGGACAGAATTCAGTAGTAGAGAAAGGAAAAATAGTAGATGAATATGGACTGGGGAAAAAAGAATGTCAGAGGAAGAATTTTGTATGGAACATAATTTAAACATAAACAGTTGGTTCAAGAATGATGAAAGAAGATTTTACACTTGAAAGAGACAAGGAGACACTTGGAAGGTACCAGATAGATTTTATAATGGTTAGTCATCTATTTCAGAACCAGGTTTTAAATTGTAAGGCATATCCAGGGGCAAATATAGACTCTGGCCATAACTTATTGGTCATGAACTGTACACTGAAATTGAAGAAACTGCAGAAAGGTAGGAACATAAAGAGATGGGTCCTGAAAAAATTGAAGGACCCTGAAGTTTTTGAGAATTTCAGAGGGAGATTTAGGCAACAATTGCAAGAAATGGGGGTAAATTAAACAATAGAAGAGGAATGAGTAACTGTAAGAGATGAAATAGTCAAGCCAAAAGGGGACCAAACAGGTAGAAAGACAAGATATTCTACAAAAATCCTTGAATATAACAGGAAATACTAAATTTAATTGACAAAAGGAGACAATCTAAAACAATGCAATTAATTAAACACATAAAATGGAGTACAGATGACTAAGATATGAGATTTACAGGAGGTGCGAAATGGCCAAGCAGGAGTGGCTAGAAGCCAAATGCAAATCTGTAGAATAATGTGTTACTGGGGTAAAAACAGATACCTCCTACAGTAAAATATAATTAACATTTGGAAACAAGGAAAATAACTATGAATTTCAAGAACTCAGATGAAAAACCAGTTCTGAGTAAAGAAGGGAAAGCTGAAAGGTGGAAAGAGTATATAGAGGGGCTCTACAAAGGAAATGAACTTACAGACAATATTCTAGGAAGGGAAGAAGAAGTAGATGAAGAAGAAATAGGAGATACTATATTGAGAGATGAATTTGACAGAGCACTGAAAGACCTAAGCTGAAACAAAGGCCCTAGAGTAAATTACATTCCCTCAGAGCTTCTGAAATCTGTGGGTGAACCAGTCATAAAAGTACTATTTCACCTTGTGAGTAAGATGTATGAGAAAGACGAAATACGCTCACACTTTAAGAAATATGTAATAATCCCCATTCCAAAGAAACCAGGTGCAGAATTACTTACAGAAAGTTGGAAAGGCTGATGGATGCTGACATTGGGAAAGATCAATTCAGATTCAAGAATAATATAGGAACACAGGGAATAGGAATAGTAAATTTGCATTGGAGGGAAGTTTGGGTTTATTTATTTATTTGTGGTTTTACGGCAGTCAACTACAGTGGTCATTAGCACCCAAGTCTGACAGTGGATTAATTTAAAACAAGGTTACGGTTAAAAAGATGCCAATAAGGAGAATTTCAGAATGTCACTAAAACGAGAGATAAAAAATAACACTGGAAGGAATTAAATGTCCTTCAACATATGCCATACGTATAAAATGCAAAACTATAGCAGCTGCCCATGCTAAAATGTCCTCCAAAGTGGCCGGCAGATTTATTGCAACACTAATATGAGTAAAATTGGGGCAGAACATTAAAACATGGTGCACTGTCATTGGGTCACCACAGTAACATACTGGTGGGGGATCGCCTGTTAATGTTAGTGGCTGAACTGGCAGTGACCGATTCTCAGCCGGACCAAGATTACTTCCTCCCGCCCCTCCAGGCTGGAGGTGGTCTTCCAAGCTGTCAGGGTTGGTTTTATGGTTCTGAGCTTATTCTCCTTAAGCGAGGACCACAGTCGATGCTATGATGCCATAATATGCCTGCAAATAGCCCCTTCAATGTCCTTTGACGGGACACAAACGGTAGCTGTCCGAGGTAAGAGAGTGGCAGCCCTGGGTGCAGTGTCAGCAGCCTCATTCACCAGCACAACTACATGGCCAGGTACCCACAGGAAGCAAACGCAAAAGTCGTCTTCGGCTACCAATTGAAGGGAGTGTTGGAGTCTAAGTACAAAAGGATAGAATAGACATGGGTCTCTGAGACTATGAATGCACTGAGTGAATCTGAGCAGATGACATAAGAAGGGTCAAATTGGAGCATTGGTCGATGAGCTTGTATTGAAAGCTGTCAAACCCAATTACAAAGGTGGAACCAACACCATCAGTGTTCTTAGAGCCATCCGTATAGATGCAGATGTTTTCATCAAGCTGCGAACAAAGTTCGACAAACCTTGAGCGATTCACTGAATCCGGGGTACTCTCCTTTGGGAGCGGGCCGAGTTCGAGTTGGACGCGAAACTGTGCCTGAAGCCATGGTTGTGTTGGGCTCACATCCATTCAAAGGGTGTCAGGAAGGATGAAATCAAGTTAGTGAAGCAGGTGACAAAAATGAACTCTGGAAGGCAACACTGCAGATGCAGACACCCCATATTGGCGATCAAGGGAGTCATTGAAAAATTATGGGTGGGATGGGTGTTTGGGCATTGACAGCAGCCGGCACGCATACCGACAGAGTAATATATCATGCCAATGCACAATGTGCAATGGAATTCGGCAGCTTCTGCATAGAAACTTTCAACAGGGCTGGTATAGAAGGCTTAAATCGTTAGGCGTAGTCCCCGATGGTGAATTGAGATAAGATGGCGCAAGATGAACAGCCGTGTGGATGCGTAATCAATGCTTCCATAATCCAGCTTCGATCTGACTATGGACTGCTGATGGTGAAGAAGGGCAGTACTATCAGCTCCCCATGATGTACCGCTAAGAACACAGAGGACATTAAGGGAACGTGTACAACAACCAGCCAAAGAAGAAATGTACAGAGACCAATAAAGTTTCCTATCAAACTTTAGTCCTAAGAATTTCAATGTCTCCACAAATGGGAGAGTGACGTGGCCTAGTTGTAGAGATGGTGGAAGGAAAACATTGTTATCACCAGAAGTTGATGCACACTGTTTTGTCAGTGGAGAAACGGAAGCTATTTGCGACGCTCCAAGAATAGAGATGATCAAGAGACTGCTGGAGACAGTGCTCCAATAAACATGTTCTTTGAATGCTGCAGTAGATTGTGAAATCCATAAAGTGGGAGCCAGAAATGTCGGGTGGGAGACAGTCCATAATTGGGTTAGTTGCTATGGCGAAGAATACTACACTCAAAATGGAGCCTTGTGGCATCCCATTTTCCTGGAAAAAAGGGCCTGACAAAGCAGAGCCCACTCATACCCAAAAATGGTAGTTCGCTCGTTGTGACGTCACAAACTCGCCACGATCGCCACACTCGTTTCCGTGTGCCGACGGCTTAGCGGTATCACGAGGGCGTGGCGTGTCGACCCACGGTTGCGAGGTCACAGGATACTGACCGGCCCGTGGCCATTGCCGCTTCACGCCACAACTCGTGGCCGACAATACGATTGGGAGATGATGTTAACCGCCAAACGGTCGAAACGTTCCTCAACTTTCTAGAAGCATCCTTTTCTCGGGAAAGATGGTTGGAGGTAAGTAATGGTTGGGGGGAGAGAGATTTGAAGCTATAGCTGTGATTGGCTCTTGAGAAAACGGTCTGGAGAGATTTGTGGCTTGCTGAAAAGTCAGTCGTGGATTCAGCTAGCTGCGCTCGTGGAGTGAGGACGCAGGTGGGCAGTTGCTGGCAAAGCGTCCAGTGCCTTATCTCACAATTAGTTGTAAGTGCAGATTGTATTGTTTGAAGTATTTACAATTTTCTCTCTGTGAGCAGAGGAACAACATTATTACTTCAGTGCACTGTATTTGCATTCCCAAGCACTCATTTAGAAGCTTACAATTGAGCTTCTATTTTGCTTCTGGCCAGTGAGGCAAGCAGTTTGCGAGAACCTCTTGTTAGACTTTAGTAACTACAACTTAGCAGTTTTTTTGAACGAAGTAGTTCGTTCAGTGTGTAGCCATCGTCTCAGAGCTTGAGCCTCACGTCGAACCGACCCATCCACGGTGGCCACCAGCAGTTGATGACATACGCACATTGCATTTGCTACAGTGCAGTTCAAGACTAATGTACCTTCCACTAGTTGACTGTGGTCTTGAACTTCTGGTTGAATTCTCTATCGAGTTGGATAGCGATTTTTAATTTCTTTTAAAATAGTTAACACGTCCTCAGTATCAACATTTTTTCATAACAGGCCCAGGTTGTGCCATCTTTGTTAGAGATTCATTACTTTCGTATCATGATTCATTTCTGAATTTGTGCATCGTCCTTTTTTATAATTAAATACTATTTAGAACATTGAATCCTCAGATTTCTTATTTATTAGGATTAGGAATCCCAGATATCCCTAGTGATAAGAAAGTGTCTAAGATTGAAACAAAGAGTTTTTGTATCGAAAATTGCCTAATTGAAAGGAGAGATTCGTATTTATTTTCGTAATAATACACGTAAATTAGTGATAGGGCCGTTCTTTCAAATTCACCAACCGCGGGACAATCATTACAACTTTATCGCAAGTGGTGCTCAGCTATTTAAGGTATCTACTCTGCTAGAAGAGCACATTGTATATGTCTCTTCCAAGATATCGTTCGCTGTTTCATCATCTTCAACTCAAAGACGAGCTTATAACAATTATGCATTTGAGATAGAATAATTAGAATTGATTTTGATTTCTCGTGCAAACATCGTCAACGACTGCTGGCTGTGCTAACCGAAAACTCTTACGGCGGGTTATTTACGAAAGACGAAGCATGAATATTAGTCTGTATGTCCTCTATGTGTTCATAAACCATTCATTCGATTGCAATGAAATTTAGTGAACTGTTCACCGTACGGCCACAAAGGTTCCTGACCCCAAAACAAAAGACCGCCACACGCAGCACAGGAGATATGACGTCATAAATAATGAGACGCCACCGCGTGAGAATAACCAGATTTATGCGACAATTATTGGAAAATGAGAGTAGTTAGGGACCTGCAACAAAGTTTGCGTGTAATTTCGGACTTTTATGAAGCGTTCTGTAACTGACATGTCCCCCCTCCATCCTCCCCCCAACTCACATCCACACGAAAAGAAGTCTACCACTTACAACATTTTGCTGTAGATGCCGTAAAACTGTCTCATCAGGCATTACCTTTGTATCAAATAAAGTTAGCATTGCAGATTTGCATGTTACTATTTATTTTTGTCTGCGAGTCTCCCATAATTCTCTTGCATCCAAAATCAAGCAATCTATTTTCTTAATCTCTATCTATATAAAAGTGAAAGGACACTCACTCACAGACTAAACACGAAATTTCGAAAACTACTTTACCTATGAAGCTGAAATTTTTGCAGGAATGTAGTTTATAGGTAGAAAACGTCAGCTAAGAAAGTATTTTGTGATAGGTGCATGACGGATCATACTTCTCCTACAGACTGATTAAATTTACAGTTTCCTTCCGATCTTCACGAAATTTCGTATGCTTGACCTTCAACGCAAGGTCTCCGACTACGTTAAGTTTCATACGGTGCATGGGAGAGGGTACTTAAAAATGAATCCCTAAATACCTTGGTCGCGCCATAATTTGAGAATGGCTCAACCGATATCACTGATCCTTTTTTTGTTGTTTTCGTTATTCTCAGAACAAGTGTTGTATGAAATAAAACTGGAATATTTGAGATCATCAAAGTACATTATTCACTATGACGCTGCATTTCTATTGCATATAAATCTATAGTTTTTATGCGATCCTGATGAAATTTTGCACACTCTACCTTAAAACAAGATGAATGTCACTGTCTGTATAAAATTTCGTTCGGTGCATGGTGGTGGGTACTTAATTTCGAAATTTTACAAAATGCATACTTTTGCTCCAATCTTTATGAATTTTTGCACACATGACCTTTAAACGAAGAGGAAGCTTACTGGGTACATAGATGTTTGTGTGGTACATGACAGAGGGTACCTTGCAGGAAATTTTGTCGAGAAAGGGAAACATGGAAACGAAGAGAGAGATGGGAGAGAAAGAGGTGGATGCAGCGAGAGGGGGATGGCGATGTGGACTACGAGAGCGTAGGATAAATAAACTCCCGCGCAACGCCGGGTTTACAGCTAGTAACTTATAAAATAAAACATTATCTTAAGCGATCTACGAAACAAAAACGACAGCCATTTGTAGTGCTTAGGTTTTCCAATCTCTGCCCTTAAACCATCAACGTAATTCACAAGGAGGCTGGAAGATATCCGGGTGTATATTAAAAAAAGATGATAAATTCTACAAAATAAATAAATAAAAAAGTAAATAAACTGGTCACTCAGAAGATGTTTGAAACATTCAGATAGTTAATGAAACCAAGAAACAAAAGTATCTTACTTTATATTTCTGGTCCAGGTTTTCGTAAAAATGCTTTTCCCTTCGTTGTGCTGTTTAACATTTAAAATGCTCGTTGTCAGAGCTGTGAGTAGGGCAGCAGTGTTTGCGACCACTCAGCGCAGTGCCGGCATCGCTACCCGCATCCAAATAGCGCCATCCACTTGTTTGCTGCAACCGTGACAATGCAGTTTGTTTCTGACTGGATTTAGTGGCCTCCAGCGCGTGAGTAAAATTTCACGTGGATTGGCACACAGGCTCGTGCTGTTGGCGAAGTAGGCGCAGTTGGTGGGACAGACGGATGATTCTGCCTGAGAAATCAGCACTCCAGGCGTGGAAGGATGTTTCCCATAAGTCAGGTTACTGTCGGAGCAGCTCACATACGTCATGTATGCTATATTCGACGAGACTCAGTAATAAGTACTTAGTAAGTATAGCAATCGGCGCGTGACATTTGTGAGCTGCACCGGCTGTAACCTGATTTGTGGGAAATATACTCGACGAGACTCAGTAATAACTAAATGTAAGATATAATATAAACATGCACAGATCGCACTGAATCCTGGTCACTCAGAAAGGTGTACAAGATTGTATGGACATCACTTTGAGCTCTGAATAGCAGCACCGGTTTTGGAGACGTTCAGGACACCGATACTTTCACAGTACCGAGTAATAATAATTGCCAAAATGATTTAATAAAAAACCAAATGTTTGTGCCGCGGCGGAGTAGCTGAGCGCATTGAGGAGCTGTGCTGCGATGCGCGAGGCCGTTGACTTGATTTTCCCAGGGAAGCCAAAACAGTCTTAGTCCAACCCGCCACTGCCCGCACCAAACTACGTTTATTGTGTGGTATCGCTCCCTCTATATCTAGTAAAGCCAACCAATGTCCTTGAACCGTGCAAGGAGTCCCTTTACCAGTTTTATCAGTTCCAATTTCTTCAGGTCTGGTTTTCCCAAATGTTCTGTGCCTTTTACTCTCCAATGCAATGCATTCGAACATTAGATGTGACGCAGTTTCATCACCGTCATCACAGATCCTACATTTAGGGTCCTCTTCTGTTATTCCCATTGTATGTAGGTGTTTTTTGAAATTCCCATGGTCTGTCAGCAATCCATCCAAGAGTCTAATCTCTCTCCTGTTCAGGCCCAGGATTGCAGAGCTTCTTTTAAAACATGGCTTTGGCATCATTACCTTGCCGTGTTTTTGTTGATAGACTTTGGTCCAATATTCTAGCGCTGTCTTCTGAGCCAGTTACGTAGTTCCAATTTGATTATTGCCTTAGTGATTATCAGAACAGGTTCCGGTCCAATAAATGGAGTCTCTGCCCCCATCCTGGCTAATCTGTCGGCATGTTCGTTGCCACTGATCCCCGAGTGGCCAGAGACCCACAATAGGTTTACTCTATTGCTCTCCCCTAGCTCCACCAGAACCCTGTGACATTCTGCAACAATTTTAGACCTTGTTGCAGGAGCTGCCAGTGATCTCAGGGCTGCCTGGCTGTCTGAATAGATATAGACGCTACGATCTTTGTAGCGCCTACGCAAATTCTCCGCCACACACACCCTGATGGCAGTGATTTCGGCCTGGAATACTGAGGCCAGTTTCCCTAGAGAGATGACGCCCTCCAGTCTTGGCTGCACCCCGTATACCCCGGCCCCAATGCATTGGTCTGATTTCGACTTGTCAGTGAACCAGACAATATCCCCTGTACGGTGTCGAACTATTGTCTCCCACTGCTCCCTACTTCCAATTGTTATACTGAAAGGCTTGTTGAAGCAGTATGGGGTTATAATATAGTCGGCTGGCATTTCCCCAACCTTTCCTATATTTACCTCACTCAGTATTTTAGTGTGTGATTTTGGATATCCCAAAGAGTTGCAGTTTTTGCCAGTTTTGAGTCTATATGCACCAGCCGCTGCCTCCATCTTGACCCAAAGGTGTAATGGGGGCATATCCAGAATTGTTTCCATCCCAGCGAGGCCGTTACCCGTCGTGGGTTCGAATCCCCCCCTCGGGCATGGATGTTTGTGCCGTCTTTAGTATAAGCTAGTTCATAAGTAGTTTCAAATTTAGGGACCGATGACGCCGCAGTTAAGTCCCATAAGCTTCACAAACACTTGAACATTTTAAGTGACAAACTCAGGGGCGCTGGAGGAGGCTTTCGCGATCAAAGAAAAATAGAAAACGCAAACGTCACAACAGGTTTAAGCAGGTATCTGATGTCGGCAGATTCAAACGGACGTTCTCCTAGTCTAGCCGCTGCCTTAGCGGTACCTTGTAGTAAGATCAGCGATAGCGAGTTTAACTACATGTATCCTAGACAGGAGTAGGCGATGAGTACAGTGCTGGGTGAAAGTTGCGGCCCCTCCAGAAAAAATAAAGCGACCAGCGGGACCTTGTGGTCGGAGTTACTGGTGGCGATGACGTCAGCGCGAGACGGACGGGCGCGCCGCAGCGTCTTCCTGCGGGCGCTTATCCGACGATGATCGAGGCGTATGCAAATGAGCCGCCGCCGACCGCCGACTGATTGGCAATTCTCGCCTCGCGCCAGCCGGAATTTCATCGTCCGACAAACAGTCGATCGGACTACTCGGTAAGCGAGCAATAACGTGCAAGGATTTCTCCCGATAAAATCGCCTTTCAGTAACAACACACGATCGCGTGTCGTACCACAAACAAAGCAACTGCCTGTAAAAGTGTAAAGTGAACTTGCGTCACCCAGTAACGATTTCAGTTTTCGATACGATGTTATCCTGACCAGCCAAACCGTTATCACCACTACCTAACCTTCAGCACGGAAGACAGCGGCGACGAGTCTCGGCATGTAAGTAATGTGGTCTGCTTGAGGGAGATGGCGCCGCGAGCAGCTGCCCAATCACGTCAAAGCTGTGTTCGGTCGCGTCTACATATGGCGAGCTAGGGGGGGGGGGGCAGCACATCGCCTGCAATTTTTGACTGCCTTTCTGAATCTCCTTATCACACTCATAACCTGCATCACGGCCCATTACCGTTGGAGAAAATGTTGATCATGAAAGGCTGTCCACGGCCTGCAACCAGTGTACGATATTCACGGCCGTCACGGTGCCTCCGACGAGCATTACTGGAATCGTGGATACTCAAGCACTGCTGAGCTGCCGCAGCTTGCCTCCGTCCCGTCCCGCAGTGCAGGAGTGAGACAGCTGCTCCCCTCCCTCCAAACCGACACGTAGAAGGTATCGCGATACAGCAGACCCTGCACTACACTTGCATCCAGTTCGCCACCTGTCCTGCCTCACTGGTTTGCCCAGACTAACGACGTCCGACGTCTGTAACGGAGGATGGACGCGCAACCCTCGACATTTGGACGTGGTGTCACCTTGCTTTCGGCACTTGTTGGAGACACTCACCACAGCTCTTCTTCAACACTCTGTGAGTTGTGCAGTTTCCAAAATGGTCGTCACTACCTGCCTTCGGTGGAACCCATACAGGTGGCGTGCTTCCCCATTCTTCTCACGGACAGCACGCTCACAATGCTTGTGGGGGGGGGGGGGGGGGTTGGGTTCGGTTGTTTGTTTGGGATAGGGGGACTAAACTACTGGTGTTATAAGTCCCCCGGTGGGGAGGGGAAGGAGTGAGGATAGGAAAGGAGGGAAGGGTGAAAGGAAATGCAGTCTGGGAAGTAAAGAAGGAAGGAAGACTGCAATTAGCTCGGGGGCCCGTGCTCGCCATGCACGTACTCACGAAAGAACCGTGAGCCCCATGGGGGGGGGGGGGGGTTGCTTGTGTGACTGGGAATCATAGCTCGCCAGGTGAAGCCGCTGCCGTCTCGAAGGGAGGCAAAGGTAAGGTGCCAATCTCTAGCTGATCAGCGTCTGCAACACTGGGAAGAATGTTATCTCAACGTAATGAGAAAGCCAACTGACAATCATTCTAGCCTATATTGTCAGTTATTGCTACAGACAAAAGAGATGACGTTATTCAAACATACAGGACGTCTGAATTCTAGAACAATATTCAAGGTGGTGGTGGTGGTGGTGGTGATGTTTAGTGGTGGCAGCGGCCGCAGCTTTTGCTGCTGTATATTTCACTCTAATTGTCGAGCGCTCAGGTTCTGAGAGATGCATCAAATGAGTCTTCCGAATCGAAAATAAGAAGATGTTACTGGTAGAACTTCCGGGTTATAAGGCCGTGGTCCCTAAAACTTTCCAGTTTCACCTAACGTTTCGTCCAAAGCTGCACTGGACATACTCAGAGGTCTTCCTATTTGCGTTGAGTCAGTCGGCAAGACTCAACGCAAGTAGGAAGACCTCTGACGATGTCCAGTGCAGCTCTGGACGAAACGTTAGATGAAACTGGAAAGTTTTATGGACCACGGCCTTATAACCCGGACGTTCTAGCAGCAACTATGACATCCGGTCGTCAAAGCCTTCATTGCATGATCAGAAGATAGTTAATTCTACATGTCTGAAGTTTTGCGGCTACAGAGAATCTCGTTGCAAAGATCTACTGTAGTTTGCATATCAGAGACAGGTCTATAATTACTACAGTGCGATCGAAATATGATTTGCGACCGAACCCGTAGCCGTAACCGAATATTCGGTTCCTAAACTGAATCCAATACTTATGAAATTACATTAAAATTTCGGCAAATTTACGTTTACCGCGCATATCACTACTTTTCCCAGATTTGCAATATCCCCTTCCTGTACTAAGCATTATTAAGTGGATGTAAGCGTAAACGGGAGTCCATATTGACAACCTAGGAGGTGTACAAATTTACTTGCCTAAACTTTCTACCCGGTAGTTGCGAATATTGAGCCAATCACTCCTTCAGTTGGACCTCATATCTCCAAAACTACTTCACCAATTTGCATGGGGTTTTCACAGGTAACTCGAGAGTAACTAGTCAATATATAGACTTCCTGAGGCAGCGCACACCAATATCTGGTACCTGTTATTAGTGAAGCTGTGTCGTTTTCTATCACAGTCCTCATAGCGCTTTGCATTTCTAAAGAAAGTGCAAAGCAGACTAGCTGAGAATATACTTAGTTGTTGCGAGTAGTTATTATCGTCAAAATAAAAAGTGCGGGATCCCAATTACGATGTGTTTATTGCTGACGACGCTGTAATACGTTAAATAACATTTACACTTTACCCTAACATTGCTATTAAGCAAAATTGTGGAGCATGGTCGTTGCATGGCAGACTCAGATTAGGTCGTATCAGCGACAGAGTTAACTCGCAAGCAGCAAAGACCTTGTATATACTTTGTGAAATATTGATGGGTGTTCGTCATTTTTCGTCACAGTTCCGGCTAACAGTATGATTGTTGTCAAGGCAAACTTAATAGGACAAGCTGTGTACCACAACATCAATGTTTATTAAACCCAGAAAAAAATCCACTCGCCTTCAAGGAGGTAAACATATTAACAAAACTTTTCAGCATAACAATATGATAACCCGTTTCATTAAGTACAATAATGAATAAGTTAAATTGTTACAAACACAGGTTTTTAGCAAATAAAAGAGTAAACGATAACTTGATGTATCATTAAATCTATACTAATAATAAATCTGTAAATGTAGGCCTGTCTTTGTTCTCTTAAATCTTTAAAATTACTGGACGAATTTTCATGCGGTTTTCGCAAGAAACATGAGAAAAGTGTGGGTCAACATATAGGCACAATTTTATCAAAATCGGATCACGAAAAAAGAAGATATCGTAATTTTAAGTGTTTTCAGTATCTGTCGTATCTGTTTTTTCAATTATTAAAACCTCATATCTCCAAAACTACTTCACCAATTTGCATGGGCTTTTCACAGGTAACTCGAGAGTAACTGGTCAATATATAGACTTCCTTTCATAAAAGTCGGATCACGGAAAAAAGGAATATCGTAATTTAAATGTTTTTATCTACGAACGTTATGTCTGTCTGCCTCTTTCAAAACGTAATCTCCAAAACTAATTGACGAATTTTGATGGGGTTTTCACACGTAACTTTAGAACATAAAGACTTCATTAATTAAAATAGGATCACAAAAAATAAAGATATCATAATTTAATAATTTGCTTAAATCCAATCGTTTATGTCTATTTGTTGAGGGAAATCTCCAAAAGTACTACACGAACTTTCATGGGTTTCCACAGGCACGTTGAGAATAGTTTGGAGAGTAACATAGGCTTAGTTTCATCAAAATCGGATCAGAGGAAGGGAAGATATCGTAATTTGAAGTTTTTGGGTATACTGTGCTTATAAGTATGACGTAGTACAGAAAATCTCCAAGATTACTACACGAACTTTCATGGGGTTTTGTGGATCAACTGAGAGTACCTTGATACAACATATAAGCTTCATTTCATCAAAATCGGATTAGGGGAAAAAAGATATCGTAATTTGTAGTTTCTGGTGTATGCCATGCTTGAATTGCAGCGTAGTATACCAAAGATCCGATAGAAGCCCTGTTACTGACAAAGTATACCAAATAACTAATAGATAGCGATGCTGCATTGTTAATTCTCATAACTAAACTGGTAACGGCCGTTGAATCCTTTTTGAAAAATCAGTCACGTACAATGAGGCGAATAATTCTTAGTGTTGATAATGAAATAAATTATTAATGATGTTCCGATAAGTAAATTAACGATCCCCCTAAATCGAATATTTCGTTGCCAACGTTAACATACTAAACCGCTGCCATTGCAAGTAAAATTTAACCCAAGTACAACACAAAAAAGTATTTTTTATTTACTAGCTGTTATGTTTTCCAATGTTATGGAAAGAAAAGAAGTATATCTTTCGACGGGTATAACCACTAAATTATATATAGAGTAGAAATATCTATGGAGTGAGCATTGGCTGATGTGCATCTTCTCAACATTAAGCTGGAATTATCAAGTGATACTGAGACAAATCCACTCTTTAGACACATTTATTTACTCTTAGGATTGTTTTGTATCGCATTGGCTGCAAAGAAGCCCCACCTACTTTTCGCGGAGCAACCACTTAACATGAAACAATATCTAAATGAATGTGTCACAGTAGCAACAAGAAAGTTGAGGGAGCGTCGCTAAAAGGGCCATTTACACATTGTCATCCGTCTGTACCGAACAAAAAAGGACCAAGAAGAAGTCATCGATTATTAGAGTTTGCCCAATATCAGGTGACATTTCCACCTTAATGTTGAGGACAGAAAATCTGTTCTACGCATCTGAATGCTCACTCCAGAGATATTTCTGCTCAGTGCCTGTCACTAGAGATAATATACACACGCGAGCGACATACTCATCAGAAATCTCCCTGCTTTCATAATTGTTCGGTAAAATATTGTTATTAAAATTTGTAATTATTTACTTTTGGTGCGGACTACATTAAGATAGAGAAAGACGTCTTCTTTTGCAGAAACAATTGTACTTAGAGTTATAATCCGACTTCTGAATATATAGTTCTACTGCACAAGATCGATTTCAACTTCGTACTTTACGGAGTAATCACTGCAGGACGTGAGGACATGTATTAGCTGAAAGAGTGGTCGATGATGCTAACACAGTGAAGACAATTCACTGGAAATACTACTATATTTAATGGGAAGTTCTATACAGACGATCAGCTGATGCCATTCCTTCAACGATTACCCAGACCTACTTTATCACACATTGACACCACCATGACGTCTTATTTAAACAGACATGAACTGCTCTGTTGATTGAATTACCAGACTTTCCATACTTCAGCATACACTTACTGTGAGAGATAAACAGTTTAGTACTATGCAATAGAACCAATATATGGCGCTGATATTGTTTTTACTGTTTCTCATCTCAACGATAGAAGCGTTTTCAGAAGTTTATGCCAGACAGACAATTACACACCTCAGTCTTAACTTTACGAACACGAACGAACAATGAATTTACATCGATAAGGAATACGGACTTAAATTAATTTCACTTTTTGTGTGAAAAACTTTATGAACACTCATCGTTTTCCACAATGACTTCTACTTAAATTTGACATTTTGGCTAGGAGAACTGAGTTTATTGACAGAGTGATCCAACAAGGATTCTGTTTTTGCTGACCTAGGTCCGGAACCCTAAAAGACTATAATATACACTGGTCCCTCTTTAACAACCGTCGCGAAGCACGGGCATATAAGCTAGTTTAAGAATAAAGACTTACCGATTATTTTTAAAGAACATGTTCGTCCAGTCTCTTTTGCAGCCCTCAAGGAAAGAAGGGGATGATGGAACTGTAAATGTGCTGTTGTCACCTAATACGTCCCACGTGGCGGATACATACACACGACTCACCAGCATGACTTACACGCTCCCAATCTTAAACCATTAATGCCCAAACCTGATCCATTCGACTTTTTAACACAAGAATGGGGAGCTATTCTAAAGCAGGTTCTTTTGGGTGTTTACTGCGTCTTTGGTTACATCACTAACAAGGAAAGTACTTGGGCTCGAACAAACACGAATACACCAAAATCGAGTGAGAGATTATGTGAAGGTCCCTTATTGCACTAGTGATACTCCCGCATCTGCAAAACTCTGCAGTGGTCCGTTAGAGGCCTCTGCGTGTGCCATGCCGCATTCCAGGCAGACCTGCCGGTACGTCAGTCGGGGCCTGTAGGGACGGTGCAGTGCGCCTTTGGAGTTGAGTTTCGTTACATTATTTGTGTAGTGAAGCGTCGGATGGTTTGACCATTGGTAATCAATCCAGCTAATGTATTACGATTGGTTGAAACGAAGTTATGAAGAACCCTCTTTGTGAAGAAGGTATTGGTGTAGAACATGAATCTTTCACATGTTTTTTGGTATCATTATAGTGCAGAACTATGAGCATAAGTTAGAAACAGATACTTTTGTGAATTCCAAATATTGAAACATTTCGGCCGTTTCGAGGCGCTGAAATAAATTCAACGGCGAAGTTGAACATTTGTGCTAGACCGGGGATTCGACCACGAATTTCACGCTTCGGGTCAGCGGCCGCCTTAACCAAATACGCTATCCAGGCACGCTCCCCTTGCAACGCAAATTTTCAAGGTGTCCGCTGGCCCGAAACCGGAAATCCGGGTTCGAATCCCAGTCCAACACAAATTTTCAACTTCGCCGCCGAGTTTATTCCAATATTTCGAATTCTTAAAATTACGGCTGTTAATGACAACCAATGGTGTCTGTTATTTTGGACATGTCCGAAAGAACAGAAACCATATGAATAATTGCAAAAAAAGATAACTTTGTAACAGTAATACAGACTGATGATAAGGATGATAATGACGCACAATTGTCATCCATAATTTCTACAGTGCATTCTAGAGCATGATTGCAGAGTTTTGCAGAAAAACGACACCCACCAACACATTGAGGGTTACGTAATGGTCGTATAACCAAACGTTCATCCAGATATATTTGTTCGAGCTCAAGTACTTTCCTTGTAAGTTGAAGCTTGTGTTAGGACAGGCGTCTGTTCTGCTGGATAAAGTGCCGGTGCCGGCCGCGCTGGCCGAGGGGACTGAGGCGCTCCAGTCACGGTCTGCACGGCCACTACGGTCGGGGGTTCGAATCCCCCCTCGGGCATGGATATTTGGGCCGTCCTTAGTATTAGTTAGGTCGTAAGTAGTTTGTAAGTTTAGGGACTGATGACCCCGTAGTTAAGTCCCATAAGATATACAAACATTTGAACAATTTTTTAAAGTGCCGGTAACACACGTTCTTCTAAATCGCCACATATATTTTCGAGACGACTTTGGAAGCAACTTCAACGAGCGTCGTTGCCGCTACAGTTATCCACCAGGTACAAACCGAGTTTAATCTATTTTCCGCGCCATCGAATGTTTGGGGAGCAGTGAACACTGTCGAACCCCATGAAGACAGTCTATCACGTCCACCCTAACAGAAAATATTATACGCCGCCTTCTCGCCCGCGTTCTCATATAGCTTTACAGCCCACTGCTGCTTCTGGCAGCACCAGCAGCTGGGACAATGCCGCTCACAGTCGCTGCAGAACAGTGAGGCACGTTTCCACGTCGAATACACAAGGACGCCTGTAATCTTGCGTTAGAGGTAGTAATGAATGAATTAAGCTTGTTACATGGTTGTGAGCCAAAGTCGCTTCTCAAAAATTTATCTAATAACGAAAGTGAAATTAGTTTACTCCACAGTGACCGGGGCACGATACAGTGCAATTAATGCGTGAGACAGAGAGTTTACTCACTACTCTCTCTACCAAGAAATGCCACCACTACTAATTGATCACCGCAGGATCACACGTGTGCCATCTTTACAATGAAGCATCAACAGTTTTTCCGGTAAGACTCCATACACCTAACATACAAAAATTTTATAATTAAGATTATGACGATTTTCATGAACTGACAAGCTACTAATTTCAGTATTTCTCTCCTACGGGGTCATCAGTCCCTAAACTTACAAACTACTTATGAACTAGGTAATACTAAAGACGACACAAACATACATGCCCGAGGGGGGATTCGAGCCCCCGACAGTAGTGGCCGTGCAGAACGTGACTGGCGCGCCGCAAACCGCTCGGCCACCGCGGCCGGCGGTGACCTACTGTATGAGGTTGTTTTGAGTTCGTACCACATCTCAAAATCTGAGGTTCCTATAGTTTTATTTTCGCCAAAGGTATCGGTACGGTATACCTGTAAGGACGTGGCCGCGCCGGAGTGGCCAAGCGCACTGAGGCGCTTTGCTGCGATGCCGTTTCTCGTCCGGGGTTCGAATCTCCCTTCAGGCATGGATGTTTGTACCGTCTTTAGTATAGGGTAGTTAATAAGTAGTTTTTAAGTTTAGGGACTGATGACCCCGCAGGCAAGTCCCATAAGCTTAACAAACGTTTGAAAATTTTTGTGCGGGCGTACGTTATCCAAATTATATACCTACTAAAGTGGCACCATGTGTTTACCATGAAAGACAAAGCTATATTCTAGATCACCTTCATTATTATTTCCTTTTTTCGTGTAACGCTGTCGGCGCGGAGTCCGTTGACGAACTGCCTCCACTACTACTTCTATTTCTTGTGCTCCAGAGCATCAATCCTGTTGTAGTTCGTTTTCACCGTACAAGTTTCGGCTGCTCAGATTACTACAGGGAAGATTAGACTGAGCTTTATCGTGGCAGTGATCGATGTGTCCATCCAGAGCGAGCAAGTTTTCGTGGGAATTCCTCGCAATCGAAAAGCGTCTTTTAGGGGCACTGAAACGACAACGATAAATTTAGCTCCCAGAAAGAAGTTCGAGTTTTAAATAAAAATTTGTTGCCTCTTCATTCTTCGTCTGCAAGTAAATGAAAGAAAATATGGTGGCAAACTGATCGGAATAGTTCTCAAGAGTTTGTACAGTACAAGACGGAGACTTAGGGCCCTGCTTTTTATTCAGCGACAGTTGTCCACAGACACACACACACAAGTTGTAGCACATAAAGTGAGGCTCTAAGGACTCGGGTAAACCCGGAGTACATTCCAGTATGTACTGAAAAGGGAAACTAGAAAACTTTGCTATAACTATTCTTATATGCAAATGTGAGTGTATTCAGCCCGTATGTCGATATATTACATGACCGCTGGACATGTTAATTAGTAATAACCCCAGGGTGGCTGGAAAATTTTTGTTCTGTTACATAGTGGTACATAGTGCTACTCACCGCGTTTTCGAGGCTAACATATCTTCTGTGGTCCGAAAAACAGAAAATTAATTTTTTGACATTGGAAAATCGCGTTTTTACGAAAAAATACAACTATGTAGGTGAACTTTAAAAAAAGTGTAAATACAAGATTTCATGCAAATCGTAAGAGCCGTTTCCGAGAGAGCGGTACTGTATATATATATATATATATATATATATATATATATATATATATATATATATACAGTAGAGCCTCTCAAACTCGATTCCCGAAAACTCGACTTTCCGTAAAACTCGACAGGGCTGGTGAATTAATTTTTTTTTACACCGCCCATAACTTAAAGCCTTCCATCAGTACATAGGCCGCCCGAAAGAGCGCTAGAGACTCAGACTAGGTCACTGGGTTTTCCAAGGTCGTTCATCGCACCCTCTACCTGCCCAGCTGGGGCGGGCTATTGTTTGCACACGTTCGGGGATTTCTGTGGCCACTTTCCTTATCGTGAGGCCGCGCGTTGACCTGGGATTGCCGGGCAGGTCATTAACTAACCTCGCTACAGTGTCGTCACTGGGCGTTCAGTTTAGTGTTTGTTGACACACAGTTGTGGTCAGTTGCATTTGTTCGAGAGTGGTTGACAATTGTTTAAACGAGTTTTGTGCTGGAATATAGAGCGACAGTATGGCGGAGAAGAAAACAAGTGTCAGTGTCAATGTAAGCAAAGTTTGGTGCCCTAAAACACTTGAGCGTGGTGAAAGCATAAATAAAATAGCGTTGTATTTGAACATCGGCAGGTCTACAGTGCTCGGTTGGAAGAAAAAAAAATCTGTAATTGAATCATGGTGTTTGAAAAGACAGTGTACAGAATCCATCGCGGAACGAGAAACAATGAGAAATGCTTAGTTCGAAAAAGTTGGCGAAACCCTTTACCAATGGTTCCGTATGCACAGGGAGAAGGGAACGCCAATACCTGGACCCGTGTGGAGACAGAAACGTAGTCTTCAATCACAGGGTTTTTCAAATGACTTCAGTAAGTTTTATTTTACACGTTTCTTCTAGTGTTCAGAAAACTTCCCATAACTAACCGTGATAGACTTTTTACAAGCAGCATTAACCACTTCAGTAATAATTGTAATGAACACTGTATTTTCAGGTTCTACTAGGCCTTTTGTCTCAAAATTATTTTTGATTTTTTTATTATAAGTTATAAATGTTGATATAAATATATAATTGTATATAATAAATCAATAAATGTACATTTTTAATACTCTAAATAAGCGTTTTTATTCAACTCCTAGTTATTTATATTTAAGTTCTCTAAAACTCGACAACCTCAAAACTCGACAACCTTTAAGTCCACATTGTGTCGAGTTTGAAAGGTTCTACTTTGCTTGTTTAAAGATATTCGAAAACCGAATGGTTGCGTTGTACAATACCACGATTTTATTATTATTATAGGTATTATTATTATAGGTATTATTATTTCTAATATATTATTGTTATTGGTGGAAAATTATTAACCTGGGACCTTTGCCCTTAGCGGATAAACGCTCTACTGGTAGAGCGATTGGGGTAGAGCGTTTGTCCGCGAAAGGATCGATTCCCGGTTCTGGTACACGATTTAAACCTGTCAGGAAGTTTCATATCAGCACACAGTGCAGAGTGAAAATATCATTATGGTATTATTAACGTATTAAGAGACGACTTTGCAGTGAGCGCCAAGATTTGTACTGCCTAGGGGCGTAAGCGGCGCTTAATCCGGTGCTGGATGTAGGTGTAGCAACCAGTCGTATATCGATCGGTGTGTGGTGACCAGCCGGCCGCGGTGGCCGAGGGGACTGAGGCGCTCCAGTCACGGTCTGCACGGCCACTACGGTCGGGGGTTCGAATCCCCCCTCGGGCAGGGATATTTGTGCCGTCCTTGTTCGTAAGTTCTTCATAAGTAGTTTGTAAGTTTAGGGACTGATGACCCCGTAGTTAATTCCCATACTTATGCATACATATGTATGAAATACGAGTACAAACTGTAAAATACCTATTTTTCATTGCAACGTCTTTTTTTTCCAAAAGCATTTTCTGTTTAATCTGAAATACTTAAAATCTAACTGTATTTATCGTCACAAAATTCTGACGTGTTACTTTGAAGCTCTAAATTCTATTCTTCAATTTACATCATTAGAATCGATCTTCAATTTGACAAAAATTCATTGCAATGCATTACTCTCGCTACAACTCAGAAAGGACTTGACCGATTTGAATATTGTATTTGGTTCGCTTTAATACATAGGTGGTATAAAAAAAAGAGAAAATGCGAAGGAAATTCTGAAAAATGGAAATTTGTCAATTTTTAATGCGAGCCGCCACTTCAGATTAGACTGGTATTCCGTGCGACTGCGGTAAACATTTGGCGCTTCACTTGCTGCACGAGATGCCGCGCGGCGCGTGGCGGAGGGTGACTTAAGAAAAAAAAAAAAAAAAGAAAAAAAAGAAAAAAAAAAGTCACTGTTTACCTATGATTTCGCACTGGGCATGGAGGAGGGTACCTTACTGGACACCGTTTTACCTGTGATGGTAAAGCTCGGCAGCTGTATCCAATGTTTCATATCCAGGGGGCAGGAGGAGAGGAGGGCAGGAGAGGAGAGGAGAGGAGAGGAGAGAGCAGACGCGCCTCAAACCCTCCGCCCAGTCGCCGCCCACCGGACTCGAACTCCGCCCCTCAGCGGCAAGGCGCTCACCCCAGTGCCATCTAGGTGGCGCTGGCTTAACCAAACCACCAGCAACTCTGAACATCGAGGACAGTTACAGAAAAACAACAGTTCGTAATGCACAGTTTGACTTGTCAAGTGAAACATTTTTACAGACATTGTGTATTAACAAAATAAAATCATCCTTAATCTAAAGCGGATTGCCTAATGGTATTTACATGAGTAATATACAACTACTGTTTTCGTTACAAGTGAATAGCGTTTTCAACAGATCTATTTCTTAAAAACAATTCGTATATCTGAAATCCTCGTTCTACCAACATAAATCAAAATTTTGTAAGAAAAATAATGTACTTCGCTAATCTGAGACAGCTATTGGTTTTTAGTAGCGTGTATTTTCACCACAAGCTGAAAGTATCAACACATTTCGTATTATTTACTTGTTACACAGATGCAACGTAGGTTTACATTTGTTTTGGAGTTGCTATGTTTCTTAGTTGCAAGTGTTTAAAAATATAAACAATCAATCTTGAGAACGTGACTTATCGAAAAAAAAAAAAATAAATAAATACCGAATGGTTCTTCCGATACTGTCTGTCTGAATTGTGTTCAATAACAGCGGCAACAGCACCATACACTTTCGATCTACTATGTAAACATACTAATCTCACATCCTCAAGAAAACGGACATATCATTAAGAGTTAAACTTATTTGGCCTTTAGAATTTGACCGTGACTTCGATATATGGGAGCTGTTCTAGAGTAGTGAGTAAGGGATTTGTTGCCGATCTTCTGGAAAGTAGAAGTGGTTCTTCTGAAACTGCAGAGTATGCTGCAGATACATTTATGTCAAGGAATACGAAAGGAAAACTTACATCCTTCCAGACATACGTGCAGGTAGCCAAGAAGCCACTGATTTGTATCAAGGGGATAGAGGGGAGGACGATCGTTGGGAACTGGCAGCTCTTACTTGCAAACGACACTGGATATAGAAGAACATACAAAAGTTACACGAATGGGAAGTCATGGCATTTGTCAGAAGTGCAAAGATGAAAAACCAATTCACAAAATGGGTGAATGGGTTCTGAGAAACAGAACACTGTCATATGTGATTAACAAAATATTGCCGAAAATACTACTGTTACATAAACAAAAAGTTTCAGAGCGCTTCACAAATGCAAAAGATTAAAAAAACTTTTAATATCTTGCAGGATTCGAAACAATAACTATCAACTTCTCACCCATATGCCTTTGACCACAGGATCACAATAGGCTTATAGAAATTGACTTTAAAAAAACTACTTATATTCAGTAGCATTTATTTAATCTAATAACGTGTTGATGATGAAGTTGCATTTAGTTGTTGCTTACAAAAAGGGTAGGTACGGCAATTGAAGGCAAGTTAAACAGCAAAACAATGCAAGTAGTGAAACAAATACGGCGATTCAAAAGCAGCGAGCGCGGACGTCACGTGAAGAGCTGTTGGGAAGTGGGGCAGGAGGGGGGGGGGGATTTTAAAACGTAGGATCTGACGTTTGCTGATTTTCACAGGATCTGACGTTTGCCGATTTTCGGAGGATCTACCGTTTGTTGATTTTTGCAGAATCAGACATTTGCTGATTTTTGCAGGATCTAACGTTTGTTGATTTTCACAGGATCTAACGTTTGCTGATTTTCGCAGGATCTTGGTACTGACAAAAATATTTATAATAGTATAAAAAACGGAACACTATTTACTGCGGTACCATTTCCTCTGGAACTACTCACCTCACAGCTTGGAAAACAGAGTCACAGTACACACAACATTCACATAAATGTTTTATGCCTCCGATTTCCTTCCCTGATGCTGATATGTGAAAAAGACAAGTAATTTATTTTACAACAACAAAAATGTTTAAAAAAAGTAGCTCAAATATCACGGATATCATCATCATGATATAAGTTTTATAAAGAAATAATAGGCAAGGGAGGTAGAGGAGGTCATTCTAAATATCTGTACAAATTTTTGTGAGTTTAACTTCAGTCATTTAGGAGAAAAGTGTACCTGAAAGATGAAAATTCAAGTTTTCGGTAATTCGCAAACAAAGATGTACAGATTTATTAACTTACCACTGTGGTGGTTTAGAACATTCCAGCTGCATAATTCAGTTGTTGCCCTGTTTCCTTATCCTCCATACTCTTTCTCTTCATTCTTTTCTTTATCCTTGACTCCTTGGTAGCAGCTTCTGCAGCTGTCTGCTTCGGTTACCCATTGCTTATCAATAGCAGTTAGAGCCAAAGCCATAATCCTTCCCGTCTGGATGTTCAATTTCTTCGTAACATTGATCCTTGAAATTGAATGTTATTATTGCATCCATTATTGCATCCATTACACCAATCTTCAGCACTGTCAGCCCAACAAATACAGTTTTGGGTATTCTCTCCCATATACAGCTGTTGAAGCTTTCATTTGCATTCTGCGAGAGACCGTGCATACCTTTCCTAAGCAGATTTTTAATTGCCAGATCCCTATATGTAGGCTTAATTGCCTCCATTACAGCAAGTGGCAACGAATGCTTGTGGGTATATTGTATGCCTCACTTCAAACTGACAGATGGGCGTGGCCTCTGTGCACCATTACGTTCTAACTCAATTTTAGAACGAAAGGAAAATGATAATGCCCACAAACTATACATTTTTGAAATCAGCATGAAAAGCTCGTTCCTACAGATAAAAAAATTTGCAAATTTTTGGTTATTTTTACGAGCATGTCCCATTAAGAAAGAGCAAATACTGTCTTCCCATTTATATTTCTCAGGAATACAAATAGCCGTACTACTTGTGTTCAGAGATAGTTACTTTTGCGTAACGGGGTGTTAGACAACACAGTATAGGTAGTTTTAAAAGTCAGTTTGTTAAAATTATCATTAAAATGTTAAAATATTAACGCCCATACCATGCTGTTTTACACAAATTTTAATATTTTAATGATAATTTTAACAAACTGGCATTTAAATTTTTTTAAAGTATAACATTTGTAATTTTATTCATCTCTGTTTTACACCTTGAATGTTTTAAACCACCGTATGCTCGTTTTAATTATCTTACCATATTTTTAAACTTATATCACATACAGTTTTATAATTTTTATGTCTCGATATATTCAAGAACCTCACTTTCGGGAAAATATTTATATAACAAACAATTGTGCGGTATAAGACCCTAGCTTATTAGGGCTCCAGCAATCCCCTCCAATCCCTCCCCCCCCCACCTGCTCTTTCCCTCCCCACCACCACCTGCAACCAAATTATAAGTGCCTACATCAAACTGTAAAACTCAGTACCAATTAGTACTCAGCCAAGACGAGTTGCGGTCGCAACTATAAGGTAAAGAAAAATCTCTCCATTTATGGATAAATTAATTAACCTTTAGTTAGTTTATGAAATTTTACATTTCTATTTTACTTTTGTTTCTTTGATCTGAAGATGAACAAGTGATCGAAACATGTAATTAAACAATTATATTACAACTGAAGTAGTTTATTCATTGCAATAATCTCTGCACTCAGTGTTGATTCTCCTAATAGTATGTAGCTACATTCATTAAGCAACAATACTAAAATAGACCAGAAGAAGGTCACTGAAGCATCCGAAACCGGTCGTCTAAAATAAACAATTACATGCAACTGGTTGCTGAATTTTATTAATTTATATTGCAACTGTTGACGGAAATAAACACACTGAAAAAAAGAAGCTATTTTTCTTAGGTTGTCCCATTCCTCCCGTCCAGATCTCAGAAGTTACTTTTATATACAGTAATACACGTGTCCGCAAGTGGACAGGGGACCTCTCTTTGTTCTGCCGCCGCCCTGGTCCTCTGACTGCCTTAGTCCGCCACTACCTATTCCTTAACCTAAACGTTCATACAACACATTATGTAGTTCCAGCATACAACGTCTTCTGCCTCGAACAGCTCCCATAGTTCTCACTCACGGTTAATTCTAATGAAGAATTCTGTTTAACAGAAAAGAATGTGTCAGTTTTCTAAAGGATGTGACATTGGTGTGTTTACAAACAGCGAAATTGTATTGCGCCGTTGCTACTATTAGGCCTATTGGACACATCTGATATACAGTGTCGAAAAAATGAATCAACATTTATTTTGTTGTTAGCACGGGCGGATCGTTCTAAAGGGCCACACGGGCCCGGCTCCGCCAGAACATTCGTGATATCTTTTTGCAGTATTATGTCACACAGAGGGAGTGTGACACGGTCCCCTCGACATCGTAACTCAGTTTACAGTGATGCGGTCAAATGGTTTGGCTCGCATCTCACTGCAAGCACAGCTGGGGCCCGCTAGCAGGTGCCTGGAGAACGTACACCCCTCCCCCTCCAAGGTAGTTCCGAGCTGGCGCGATCGCTAACCCGATTGGCCGACCACCGGGGCACGGCCCACTGCGTCATAGCGGGCAGCCACTGGGCTAGCGATCGCGCTGGATAGGAACTACCTTGCTTACGTGGCAAGACGACCGCGCTGGGGCCTGTCTTTCCCGTTGGCCGCGACTGCAGTCGCAGTGACGTCACACAGCCGTTTGCCTTTCCTCTCCTCGCCCCGGTGAAGCGGGCTGTTTATACTTGCCGCACGCCCACTGCCCACCCCTCGCTCGCTGTCCACAGTTTGCAGAGTTTGGGCCCTCAGCATGTACGTAGGCGCCTCACTGCATTCCTTCCCTCCCCACATCCACTGCCATTTGCCAACAGGAAACGAGGCCACCTGTCAGTGTGTTCCGTATCCTGGAGCTGTGTCGTAGCAACCTCGGTGTTCCTAAACTGAGGATATAATGAATAAAGTAGACTCTTGGCTTAAATCGTCCTTTCATTTATTAAGTATGGAAGACGCGCTGAAATCAAGTGGTTAGGCGCACATCAACCAAAAAATAACCTGATATTTCAACTCGACGGAAAGAAGAAGAGAAATTTCTGCAATACATTGTTCTGCAAAAAGTCTTGGCTAACTGTGAGTGAAAAGAAACAATTTTTTTTTGTTTCTACTGTGTGTTGTTTGGCGGTAAAGGATTCTGGACAACAGTTATCTGCAAGGATGTAAAGCATTTAAGTGAACGAATTAAGAACCATGAGGAAAGTTGATTTCGTTTAGAAAATGTTTGTAAACATAAAATGTTTGGCACAATTAACATTGCTGCTCAAATTGGTTTGGCGTATGATATGTCAATTCAGAAACATAATGAATTAATTACGAAGAACAGACCATAAAAAAAAGGAAAAGCAGTCAACAATCCGAAGATTGGTTTGAACACCACAGTGCTTTACTAGGCATGGTCCTGTTTGGAGGTGGTATGCTGTTGCCTTCCTCCGACCTTCGAACTGACTTACCCAGCCAGTTATAGGGGGACCTACAGTTTAACGTGGGTTCCGAACCACGGTGCTACTCGGTATATTTCACATGAGCAATACTGCCAGAGGTGAAAGAAGTGGAAAGTGACAGATAAAAATCCTGGGACCTGGCGGGGATCGAACCCGCGACCATTGGATTTGTAGTCTGGCACTCTACCACTGTGCAACCGAGGCGCACGAACAGACCATATTAAATAGAATAGTAGAGTATTTAATGTTTTGTGGAACTCATGAGTTAGCACTAAGAGCTCACAATGAAAAATAAGAGTCAGAAAACCAGGCCGATTTCTTAGACTGTGTCTGGGATATTAAAAGATTGCCGCAAGCTTGCTAAAACTGGATAGTCCATCAGCAGATGGACTACTGTCAGCACTGCTCCACACCGACACACTGGCAAAGGAGACAGCCACGGGTCACACACGTATGCTCTATGCGGAGGAGGCAGAGGACAATTGCATCACGACATATTGGCTGCAGTAAAGACTTCCACAGTGCCGTGGATGGCACGACCGCACGAAGCTTATTCTGCACACCAGTGGTAGCCCAATCAGTGCTCCTAACCTCGCGTACCTTCCGGTGCAAAGCCAACTTGAGGTCTGATTCCGTGACGTCTATCTCCAGTGGTCTCGCCATCGTGGCTTTCTCAGCCAACCGATCGACATATTCATTCCCCAGTATACCGATGTGGCCCGGGGTGCACACAAAGGCCACAGAACGGCCAGAACTGGCGAGAGAGCAATCAGTGTCTGGTCCACGCACTAATGGGTGGCGGGAGAAACACTGGCCGATTGCCTGCAAACCACTCAGGGAGTCACAACAGATGACAAATGACCCCCTGGGGCAGGATTTGAGGTGTTCCAGAGCCCTTATAATGGCGACTAGCTCTGCAGTGAAGACAGTACTCTCACATGTTGAGGAATGCAGTTCAACAAGGTCATCATGAAGCTACGCAAACCCAGCATGACCATCTGCCAGGGAACCATCAGTCTAAATGCCTTCAGCACCACAGAACGAATCAAGAAGTTGTAGGAACTGGCGACGGAGTTGTTTTGGACATGTGGAGTCCTTTGAAACATGGGATAGATGCAGACAAAGGGGTAAACGGGGATGGGTTTGATAGGAATAGGAGAAAGTGGCAGGGAATGGACAGGATTCGAGGGACAAGAGAAGGGAACGAACACAGACTGCAGCCGAGTAACCTGACCTGGGCTCTCGTGGAGGTACAGGGAGTGCAACGTCTGGAAAAAGGAGCTACCCCATAAACCCTAATCGTACAGCATAGCCAGTATATGATGTCGCCAGGTGGTGTCGTACACCTTGCGCAGGTCAAAGAAGACCGTAGCCAGATGTTCGCGGCGAGTAAAGTCTGTACGGATGGCCGGCTACGTGAAACCAGATTTTCGATAGCAGAGCGGCCATTACAGAACCCACCTTGTTTTGAGGCCAAGACTCCCTGGTCCTCGAGGATCCACATAAGCCACCGACTCACCAAGCGTTTGTGGAGCTTGCAAGGAACGTTGGTGAAGCTGATCCACTCCATCCTTCATCACCGGGATGATGATACTATCCCACCACTGAGATGGGAAAACACCCTCAAACCAGAGACGATTGAGCAGGACGAGAAGCTGATGCTTAGAGTCCGCTGATAGGTGTCGGAGGAACTGACTGTGAATGCAGTCGGGTCCAGGGGAGGTTCAGGCAGGCAGAAAGGATACTTTCGAACTCCTACTTAGTAAAAGGGATGTTGTACGTTTCCCAGTGTCGCATTCGGAAAGATATTTGGTGGCACTACATTCGTTCTTTAAGGGCGCGGAAATCAGCCCCATAAGCAGCAGTCGCTAAGCTGCGAGCTTAATGGTCTGCCATGTGACATGGTGACAGGGTCAGTACAGATTGTACCATGAATGCTGAGGCACGGGATTCCCGCCAGTGGGCGTTGCCCAAAGAGGCATCGAACTTGTGTCCACACCCGTGAAGGAGAAGCGAGGGAACCAATGGAGGCAACGTACTTCTCTTGCTTTCTTGGATCAGTCGCCGGGCCTATGCCCAGAGACACTTGGAGGCAACAAGATGTTCTACAGAAGGGTAGCGTCAGTGGCACTGTAGTGCTTGCTGATATTCCTGGATGGCTTCAGTGATCTTCAGTGTCCACCAGGGCACCGATTTACGATGGAGCGAGCCAAGTGTGGTGGGGATAGTTTTCTCTGCTGCAGAAACGATGGCCTCTGTAACATGCTGAACAGTGGTATCAACAACAGCCTGAAGGGGAGAGAAAATCACAATAGCTGACGAATAAGCTGGCCAGTCAGCCCTATGGAGAGACCAGTGAGGCAGACAGTCAGCAGGCGGACACTGTGGGAGCGACAGGAAGATAGGAAAATGGTCGATTCCACACAGGTCATCGTAGACTTTTCAGGTGAGATGGGGAAGAAGGCTTGGGTTGCAGACAGACAAGTCGATGATGGAATACATGCCATGCACTACGTTACAATGCATAGTAGCATCAGTGTTGAGGAGGCATATGTTCTGCGGTGTCAGTAGAATCTCAACATCTCTACCTTGGGCCGAGGTCTCTGTGCCACCCCACAAAGTGTGATGGGCATTGAAATCCCCCAAAAGAAGGAAGGGTGGGGGAGGTTGGGCGACCAAGGCAGCGAGGTCTACATCTGGTGGAAGGTATACAGAACATACAGTAAAATCTTGCAATGCCCAGAGTCTAACAGCGACTGCTTATAGAGGAGTTTGAAGAGGCACAGCATGTTTGGGACAGAGGCTAGGACGTTAATGCAAATTCCACCAGAAACTCTGTCATAGGCAGGACGATTTAATAGCCCCTATAGCCTCAAAGGGTAGCGGTCTTCCCGACAGGAAATCAAGTTTCCTGTAGGGCTACACAGAGCTTCAGGAAGTGGCACAGTAACTGCTGCAGCTCAGCCAGATGGTGGAAAAAACCACCGCAATTCCACTGCAGGATTTATTTTCCACTGAGCCAGTATCCATAATGCGCGGTATAAGCAGCTTATTCCGGAGGAGCACCTGCTGCCATCTCTTCAGAATCTGCAGGATCAAGGACCATGGGCTCTGCCAATCCTTTTATGGCGAGATCCTCAGGTGAAGCGAGGATCTCGACCCCATCTTCTGAAGCAGAAGATGAGAGTAGCTGTGGCGTCGCAGCCACCAGAGATTCCTTCTTGGGTTTTCGTGCCTCTCACTGCCCTTTTGGTGTGATGGGCTGGAAGGGCTTCATTGAAGTGGTTTCAGGTCCCAATGCAGATTGGGAAGCTCGACGTTCAGGAGCAAGGGGATCCTGTAGCCTCTAGCTGGGATTCTCCGAACCACTCTTAGAAGCCTCAGAAGGAGCGTCTCGAGGGACCCTTTCTGGGCGAGAGGAGCAGGGGAAGACTGAGTTCAGGACTGGTGTCCCCAATGGTGGGGGGAGAATTGCTCTCACAGGAGGTGTTGGGGGAGCAATACGTGTAGAGGTGCCCCTACCCAACAAGGGAGCAGTATATTGCCCATAGGGCCCACAGAGGTAGGGAAGACTGAAGGTGCTGTCAACCCCAAAGCTGGGGACGACATGACTGCAGTGAAAGATGTGACCATTCGTACAGGGTGGAGTCGTTCATATTTCTTGCACGCCTCTGAGTAAATTGGTATACTCTTGGTCTCCATTATTTTCCCTTCCTGACGTAAGACAGTGCAGGTCAGCGAGCATGGTGGATGATGTTGCCCACAACTCATGCAAAGGGGAGGTGGAGTACATGGGGCATCCGGATGTGCTGGGCACCCTCATTCCCTGCAGGTAGGGCTGGAACTGCACCTAGAGGACAAGTGCCTGAACTTCCAGCACCTAAAACACCGCATCAGGGGAGGGACATATGGTTTCACATCACACCAGTATATCATTACCTTGACCTTCTCATGCAGTGTACCGCCTTCTAAGGCCAAGATAAAAGCACCAGTGGCAACCCTCTCATCCTTTGGTCCCCTATATATACGCCGGACGAAGTGAACACCTCAGCGATGTAGGTTTGCTCGCAGCTCATCATCAGTCTGGGACAGGAGATCTCGATGATATATCAGACCCTGGACCACGTTTAACGACTTGTGGGGCGTGATACTGACCGGGGTATCAGCTAGCTTATCGCAGGAAAGCAGCGCTCACGACTGGACTGGGAACGTGTCTATTTCAGAACATCCCGACTTCTCATCTTGGAAAATGACGCCACTTCGCCAAACGTATCTTCAAGATGATCAACAAAGAACTGTTGGCTTAGTGGGCATGAACGACTCTCCATTTGAGCGTGTAAAAACAAGAAACTGTGGCGAGTATGGTTCTGATCTGTTAAGGCTTCTACGTTCCACTCATGGGGTGGAATGGGAAAAGAACGTCTTGGGAACACATGTTGTCGCATTAAATTCTGTCTTGCCACGCTTGAGACGCCGGTTTTGCGTCTGGAAACGCTGTTATTAGCTCGTTTCATGCTCGTCCCACAAGCAGCTAGGGAACTGTACGTCCGCCAAGGCAGAGCACCGCTTGCCTGGGTAAGCCTCATACAACTGAGGTGCCGCAGGTTCCTCAGAGGTTGCACGCTAGCGACTGTTCAACCTCCACAGCCATGCATCTCCTCAGCACGTAACACACCTTGAGATTAAGGTTTTTTTTATAGAGGTTTATACCGTCCTCGCGGCCCGGGCGATTAAACTAAGAACTCCTGGCTCTGAGAGATACAACGTTTCACCGTCGCCCCACCGTTCCACCCGAGCGCATTGAGTCGCTATGCGCCGATATGCTAGGCCGTTCCCCCTCGGGGGTTCGAATCCTCCCTCGGACATGGTTGTTTGTGCTGTCTTTAGTATAAGTTAGTTTATAAGTAGTTTGTATGTTTAGGGTCTTATGACCCCACAGTTAAGTCCCATAAGCTTAACAAACATTTGAACATTTTGAAGAATCCTCACTTTTTGTTCCTCCTACATTTTTTCTGTGATATCATGAAACATGTTGATATTTTCTAAAACAGAGATCAGATTCAGAGTGCAAGTGCCGTTACCATATCCAATGCATGACGTCACTCTGAGTGTGCTGTATCTGAAATACGAGAAAACGTTCAACTGTTTCGAGTTTTTGATGATGAGTGTATTTCTCCTCTAAGAAAACGTTTCAAATGTAGTAGTGAAATTAATCTGACAGTAGATGCCAAAAAAGTGTGTGACATTATGACCAACTAACTGAAAGGAAGATTTCCAAACTCTTATGTATTTAGCAGCTTCTAAAGCATTGACCCAAAAGAGTTTGCATCTTTTAGAGAACATCTCCCAGCCACTTTGGTCAATAATTTTTCATTAAACTACAATCCGTTTATTTGCCACGATAAATCGAAAAATGAACTGCCAGTGATTTATCGTAATTCTACATTTCATCTACATCTACATGCATACTCCGGAATCCATCGTAAGGTGCATGGCGGAGGGTACACTGTACTAGGCATTTCCTTTCCTATTCAACTTCCAAATATATGCCTCCGTACAAGCCCTAATTTATCTTATATTTGTGAGCACTACGTGAAATGTAAGTAGGCGGCAGGTAGATCGTACTACACTCAGTTTCAAATTCCGGCCCTCTAAATTTCCTCAACAGAAATTCACGAAAAGAACGTCGTCTTTCCTCCAGTGATCTGCAATTGAGTTCCCGGAGCATTTCCGTGACACTCGCGCATTGGTCGAACCTACCAGTAACTAACCTTGCTGCTCGCATCTGATCTGTTTCTATGACTTCCTTCAAACTGATCCGTTGCGGGTCCCAAACACCTGACAAATACTCAAGACGTGGTCGTACAAGCGTTCTACACGTGGTCTCCTTTACAGATGAAGTACATCTTCCCATAATTATCACAGTAAACCTAAGTCGGCTGTCCGCCTTACTAACCACTGACATTACATGTTCGTTTTATTTCATATCGCTGTGCAGTCCTACGGCTAGATATTTGAACGATGCGACTACATCAAGAAGCTCACTACTGATGATGTATTCGAACATTATGGGATTGTTATTCCTACTCATGCGCATCAACTTACATTTTTCTACATTGAGAGCTAGCTGCCATTCTTCACACCAACTAGAGGTTTTGTCTGTCATCCTGTATGCTATTTCAGTTAATTAAAGACGACACCCATGCACCACAGCATCATCAGCAAACGGCTGCAAATTATGACTTACTCTCTCCATTAGGTCATTTATATAGTTAGAAAATAATAGCGGTCCTATCACACTCCCTTGGGGGACACCTGACGATAC
Source organism: Locusta migratoria (assembly GCA_026315105.1). Lineage (NCBI taxonomy): Eukaryota > Metazoa > Arthropoda > Insecta > Orthoptera > Acrididae > Locusta > Locusta migratoria. Next base: position 394,846,369 of record CM048750.1, on the reverse strand, counting down.
ACTCGTCTCTGATGAACCCTCGCCGTCGAGAACACCGTATTGCGTTCTATTACTTAGGAGGTCTTCCAGCCTGTCACAAATCTGTGAACCTATTCCATAAGCTCACATCTTCGTTAGCAGTTGCAGTGTGGGACCGCGTCAAACGCCTTTTTGAAGTCGAGAAAAACACAATCCGCCTGTTGCCCTTCATCCATGGCTCGCAAGATGTCATGTGAGAAAAGGACGAGTTGAGTTTCACATGGACGATGTTTCTTAAAGCCGTACTGATTCATAGAAAGAAGTTTTTCCGTCTCAAGGAAATTTACTACATTCGAACTAAGAATCTGCTCCAAAATCTACAGGAAACTGCTGTCAATGATATTGGATTGTAATTATGTGGGTCAGTTCTCTTTCCTTTCTTATTAACGGAAGTTACTTGCTAGTTTTCCAATCACTAGGAACTTTGCGCTGAATTAAAGATTCTCGAAAAGTGGAAGCTAAGTAAGGGGCCAATGCCGTAGAACACTTTTTGTAAAACCGAACTGGTATTCCATCCGGACCAGGAAACTTTTTCGTAAATCGCTCTCTCAGCTGCTTCTCAACACCGGATATACCTGTTAGTAGAAAGCATTCCATCGGTTTGGGAGCCGTTAACTTTATTTGTGGAGCATGCCTTTAAAGAATCGTTCACTGAATTGCACAACACATTACAAATTGCGCCAGCTACACCAATTTCAACGACAGAAGCAGACCGCAGTTTCAGCAACTTGAAAAGAATCCAAACCTTCCCCAGGAACAGTTTGATCAGGAAAGGCTGAACTCACTGGCTGTTTGTTCCATTCACAAGGAGGAAATCAATGACATTCCAAACTTAAACAACAGAAAAATTGACAGGTTTAGTTAACCTGCTGGTTGGGTAAGTTACACATGGAACTGCTTCTAGCCAAGGTTTTTCCCTGGAGTTCTTACCTTGGCCGTAAGGCAAAACTCATGAGGGTCTCTGTTGTCTCCCTGGTGCATTCCCAATGGGGAAAAAGTCACATACGCACTCCTTCAGTTCATTTTGATTTTGACATCACAATTAGTGATGCACAACTACAATATGTACGAACTTCAGCAGGAGAAGAGTTGGTGAACTTGCGTTCGAATCCAAACACCTCCAAGCCCCCAAGTTGTTCAATAAATTGTGTCACCACAATATAAACTGAGACACCCACAAAAATACACGGAAAACTGGCGGAGCTGGTGGACCGGACCAATATTACACACACATAACCCCCATCCTCCCAGAAAATATTAGTATGTGACTTCTTGCCCACTGGGAATGCAGCATAGAGACAACAGGGACCGTCCTGGCTTTTGCCTTACTGCCAAGGTAAAAACTCCCGAAAGAAGTGGCTTGACGCAGTTCCATGTGCAATTTACCTAACTAGTACGTTAGCTAATGATGTCTATGTAAATGTGCACGTCTGTTCTTGTGACTGCCAAACTTGTCAACTTCTCTACGTCCATCCGCATATCAGGTACTTTCTAAAGCTCTGCTGAGCAGAGTTGGAAAGCAGGCTGATCACTTAATTGGGGAATATCAGACTCGTTTCCGGAAAGGAAGATCATGTGCCGAGCATATATTCAGTCTAAAAAGCATTATCCGAATAAGAGCTCTAAGGAGTCAAAACACAGTAGTGATATTTGTCGATTTTAAAAAGGCATATGTTTCTATAGACAGACAAGCACTATTTACTACTTTGGAAGATTTTGGAATTGACAAAATAATAATAATAATAATAATAATAATAATAATAAAGAGAAAGAAATCATTAAACAAACACTGACAGGTACCATCTCAAAAGTCGAGTTTTTAGGAGAAATTTCTGAGCCATTTGAAGTTAACACAGGGGTTAGACAAGGAGATGAATTATCTCCACTCCTCTTCAACATCGTCCTGGAGAAGATAATGAAAACCTGGGAAAAGGCTCTGAATTCGGAATGAATAAGAAGGATAAGACTTGGGAGGGAAAGACAGAACCTGGAAATCAAGTGTGTAGCTTTTGCTGACGATCTTGTTCTATTAGCCGATAACAGAGAAGATGCCCGAAAGATGGTTGACAGTCTTCACGAAATCTCTGAAAAACGGGTCTTCAGTTCTCCTACGATAAGACGAAATAAATGGAAGTGAGAGTATCATGGAAGTACATCATGGGAAGATTAAGAAGAGAGATAAGTTGAAATACTTGGGAGAATTGATCCAACCCAACGGACTGGATAAAGAGGCCAACAAAGGAAGAGCCAGAAAACTAGACCTCACCTACAAGCTAACCCAGAACAAATATAATAAACGTGCATTATCCTACAAGGCCAAAATCAGACCTGAAGCGTTGTATGCCTGAGAGTTTCTTATTTTAAATAAGAAAGGGAGCTTGAAGAACTCGAAAAGAAGGTAAGGAACATTCTGAGGAAAATACTCACAAGAACTCGATATAGCACGGCAGCTTGTAGAAAAATATACTAGTGCTAGTGGTGCAAAACGCAACATGGAAAAGTCTAGAATATTGATGTTAGGCCCTCAGACAAACACGGAACAACCAAGGTGGCTGCAGGAAACCAAGGAGAGGACACAACTAGGGCTGAAAATCACAGCCAATCCACTGCATATGAGCAACCTCAATTGGACGCAGAAGTTGAATAGTTTGCGATTCACGATTAAGGAACACAATGTCCGATCGTTGGATCGTTTCCAGAGAGCGGATTTTGTCAACACCTACGTATTTAGTAAAGTATACCATACAGCTGCAGTGTTACCAATACCCCCTAAAATAGCGGACCGAATTTTAGAGATTGTTTGTTGGTTTATTTGGAGGGGGAACATTTTTAAACCTCCCTTTGCGACCGCAACGTTACCACGCCTACAAGGAGGGCTCGGTGTGAAAAACATTCACGCCCAGTGCACGACCATCTTCATACATGCAACAATGAAGATGTTGCAAAGCAACCTGCACACGATCACGAATCGACTTTTCGCATGTCTAGATCCTGGTGACAAAAGGCCTCCGGTGAATGTAGGTGGAATAAATAGCAGTCTGGCCTATGTTCGCAATTATTATTTAGAATTAAGTTACGTCGACGCAGACTGTAAGGGACTAACAACAAAAAACCTGTATACTGAAATTACAAAAATGCAGCCACCGCATCCAATCCAGTCGAAACACCAGGGGCTACAGTGGAAGAACATATGGAAAAAGTTCAGAATCCCGTGCTTCCGTCTCACGTTCGAGCTGTCTGGTACGAGGTTGTCAACAACGCCATCGCTACAGGAGAAAACTATATAACATCAAACTCCGTCCGACTCCATATTGCAATGCATGTCTTTTCGTTGACTCCCTCGCGCATAAGTTCACTTGCAGGGATCAAACGGAGATATGGACCTGGACGAGGAAAAAGTTGTCTCTCATAACACGAACTAGTACGATGAATATCACGACTACGCACATTTTGCACCCAGACTGGAAATTCTTTCCTAACGCCAAAAATAACAGTTACGCCTGGCTCATTGGATATTATGTGCACTACAGCATCAACTATAAAAAGAAATCCTTACCTGACTTTTTACAGTTGTTATCAACGGAACATCACAAGTTACTAAGTCGACCTAGATACAAAGATTTGTTTCAAAGATTCCTCATTGTACTGTTATCGGCTTGAAGTGACAGTACGTTCAACTACGACATGCGACGAAATGCGAAAAACATTATTATTATTGTTTTTTTTAACTCATTATTTTCTTACTTATTTATTATGTTTCTGTTCTACTTCAGTTTGGCACTTATAACTGGAATCAAATAAAGCAGTGACGATAAGGAAAGTGACAAGTTTTACAAAAACAAGAAGGAAGATAAAAAGACATGCTTTTCGTTTACCTAAATTTAAAATCATAACGCCCATGAGGGCGTTTTTCGAAAACAATCAAAGGAGAAATATTATTCAACGAAAGCCTCACAGAAGAAGGCGTTTCAAACGTACTATAGAAGAAAACTTTGATTTACATAAAGGCAATGACGCCTGCGCCAAAGAAGGCGACATATGGTGAGCGTAAGGCCGGGCTGAAGGGGTGGAAAGGACGCCTGAAAAAAAAAAATACCACGTTGGGTGTACCGCTTTTCGTTCGATCACCGAAGTTAAGCAACGTTGGGCCTTTTCAACACTTAGATGGGTGAACGCCTTGGCAAAAAGAAAAGAAAAGAAAAGAAAAATGTCTTTTAACGTACGTTCCACACTGTTATTCTTTGCCCTCCGGAGTAGAAAGATTTTTTTCCTATTTGTTTATTGGACGTGAAACGGTAAAAACGTCTTATATTTACGTAAAAAAAAAAAAAGAAAAGCCTGGGAACGAAATGTGCTGTTGGCTTTTAACGTGCGTTCCACACTGTTATTCTTTGTCATCCGCAGTAGAAAGATTTGCTTTCCTATTTTTTATCGGACGTGAAACGGTAAAAACGTCTTATCTTTACGTAAATAAATAAATAACCCTTTCCTTTCACGTTACACACGATCGAATGGCGTATCTTGACGTGTTATTTTTCGTTAAATATGGCTTACCGCAACTATTGAAGGGTTTGGTGCAAGAAGGAGGCAGCTCCAGTTTTTCCAGTTTGTGACAAAAATTCAGTTTTCACCAAAACGAAAAAAATTGTCAGCTTTGTTTTAGGGTATGAGGTATCTAATACAACTGACGAGAAGACACACAAATGCATGCACTCAGGTACGTGCAAGATGTTTTGAATTTTGGAGCTGCCTCCGTTTTGCTCCAAAGTGAATAAAAAACTGTTTGTAGGACCATTTTCTTCACAATTAGCCATACTTCAGGTTAAAAAACATTTATTACTAAATAAAGTACAACATTATTGGCACAATACTTTAATTCTATTGTTCTTGTCCATTCTTCTAGCTCCCTTCAGTCTCCTCAGAATCGTTTGAAGCATCTGACGTCAATTGGTCGTAAAACCACATTTCTTGTTGCCTAACATACTTTCTGGCTAACTCTTTGACATCTTTAAATTTTTGGCCTTTAAGCGGGAGGAGGCAATCATAAGCTTGATGAAAGTGGTCCATTGTTATGAGCCTCGCAGGTCCTTGGTTACAAATTTACGCATTATCGAAGACAGTCATCCCTGCGGTCACACTGCATTGAATAAGCCCTTTACCGATGTATGGCTGTTCATAGAGGAATATTTTGTACTTAGTTATTAAATATTTTCCTCTTTTCTTGTTCGATAATGATACGTAAGGATTCTTTACAAAAAAATTTCTTCAACGTGTCAAGAAAGTTGAAAATACATTTCTGCTCCACTTCAGTGACATGAACTTTGGGGCTGGTTCTTCTGATAATGTGAGCATAGTCCACTGGAAGAAAAACTCTTTCCATCTTCCCAAAACACTTTTTTATATTACGGAACGCTCTGTCGCATGGCATATACCTGTGGCCCGGTTCTGGGAATCGATTAATGATCTGTTGGTTTTCTCTGAAACTTGGGGGTGGAACTGCCTCTTTCTTGCACCAAACGAAGGGGCTTTTTCTTTTGTATGTGATAGAATGGTCAACACAATAGAGCCAAAAAGTGGAGGTGCCTCCTCCTTGCACCAAACCTCTCAATTGACGCTAGAGGAAACACATGAAAATGTACCCCTCCATGAACATTTATCCCAAGGACTGAACAAATTTATGGACTGTCATCTAGAAATTTCCGTTGTACTCCCCGATGTATAGCTGACATTGACGTAGCATTGTCTAACCTTGAGCCCTGCACAACGCAATATCTAACCCATATTTTTCTAGCTGCTGATGAATATCTTTTGTTCTATCGTCTGCAGTCTTTCCTGTCATACAGATAAACCCCAAGAAGGAGTCTCGAACTTCCATAAAGTTGTCTTCTATATGGATATACGTAATTACGAGGGGTTTTCAAATGAAAAGGTACGAAACGACACTGTGGGTGTAATTGCTGTCTTAATTCAAAAGTATTGCCCGAGGCCTGAGCACATCTATCCCACTCTTTAACGAGCCGAAGGATTCCTTGTATCCAGAAAGGGCAAGTCCTCTGCTGTGTCCTTCAGTTGGTCATCTTTCCTTTGAGATGTTTTGTAGCGACCAAACAGATGGAAGTCACAGGGCAGATGGTCCCACTGGAAGTTGGCCAGTACACGGTGTGACCCTGGAGGCGTGTGGATGGAGAAGAAGTACTCCCTCTCTAAGTAGCATACGCCGTTTGATCTTGATGGACTTGCATAGTAGGGTGGGCCGAAAAATCGAGTTGTAATAGAGCTCGAAAGTTGCTTATTTATCTAACTTAATATCTTCAGTTCGCGCAAAGAGCTTAAAGTTTCTACAAAAAAAAAAAAAAAAAAAAAAAAAAAAAAAAAAAAAAAAAAAAAAAAAAAAAGAGAGAGAGAGAGAAAAAAACGATAAATTTATAGAATTTCTGAAAGGTCGTATAAATATATATCTTTCAGTAACACGTCCTAATAGGACGCAAAAAAACTGCGTATCCATGTATAGTTTAACATAAAAATATTTTTGATTGTCCTAGCTTATGTAATTTGATAATATCTCGTATTTACACCTATGTTTTAAATATGTTAGGTTTTATTTATTGTGATTTGATTATTTAAAGAGATAAAATCATAACTTTGCAGCTCTTCGCCCATTTCACCAGCAAATTTGGTTAAAGACCCAGAACTCACCACGAGGAGGTGGCTGCAATTAGAGTTCCACCCACACCCTCCCCAACCTACCAACCATACTAATTATATATTCATATTTACAATATATACATTTATTTATATTTTATACCTTTATTTACATACTAGTCAAAGATGTAGTTGGCTTGAATTCTGATTTGTGTCCAAATTTTGGCATTATTGAGCTTGGCAGCAGAGTCGTCCCAATGTATCCATCTGCTATCTTGCCCACATACTTTTTCTGCAGCCTCTGTTACTAATTTTACACATCTTTGTACAGCCTGAGTGTGGCACGGAAATTTCAGAAATTCAAATTCTGGCAAAGTCTTATTCATCAAATATGCTGCTTACATGCGCTAGGACTATCCAAAATATTTTTATGTTAAACCATACATGGATACGCAGTTTTTGAGTCCTATTAGGACGTGATACTGAAAGATATATTTTTATATGACCTTTCAAAAATTCTATAAATTTATCGTTTTTTTAAAAACTTTAAGCCCTTTGTGCGAACTGAAGATATTAAGTTAGATTTTTTTAATTATTTTTTCGTTAATCAGCACATAAATACGCAACTTTCGAGCCCTATTCCAACTCGATACTAAAAAAAATCACTTTTTTCGGCCCACCCTATTGCATAGTCTATAGAGTGTCGCACTGTACACATCGCTGTTAATAATATTTTGTAGTGGAGGAGTGCCATGAGTATCGCACCTAAGATTTCAAAAAAGATGGTGAGCATCACCTTGTCTGCTGAGGGTACAACACTGAATTTTTTACAACCAGGCTGGACACTATATTTGCGCCCCTGACGTTGCACTACGTTTTCTCAAAGCAGCATATTCAAATTTCAACGAGTTTGGTTGTTAAGATGTTTCGTGCTTTTTCATATCAACACCCCTCGCATTTTACTCAATTGGTTGCTTTTGCCTACTCCCATTGACCCACCAACGGGCTCTTCGAGTATTAAACAATGCTCTTTAAATCCAGGATCATATTTTGCCAGCCGCGGCGGAGTGGCCGAGGGCATTGAGTCGCTATGCTCCGATGTGTGAGGCCGGTCCCCGTCGGGGGTGTGTTCCAATCCCCCCCCCCCCTTGGGCATGAATGTTTGTGCTGTCTTTAGTATAAGTTACTTCATAAGTAGTTTGTAAGTTTAGGGACTGATGACCCCGCAGTTAAGTCTCATAAACTTTGTAAATATTTGAACATTTCATTTTTAGGCAATACTCACTTTACGTCTTATCTTAGAAGATAGATTAAGGAAAGGCAAACCTACATTTTTAGCTTTTGTAGATTTGGAGAAAGCATTTGACAATGTTGACTGGAACACACTCTTTCAAATTCTGAAGTCAGCAGGGGTAAAATATAGGGAAAGGAGAGTTATTTACAACTTGTACAAAAGCCAGACTACACTTATTAGACTCGAAGGGCATGAAAGGGAAGCATCAGTTGGGAAGGGAGTAAGACAGGGTTGTAGCCTTTTTCCGATGTTATTCAATTTGTACATCGAGCAGGCAGTGAAGGAAAGCAAGGAAAAATTTGGAATAGGGATTAAAGTTCAGGGGGAAGAAATAAAAACATTGCGTTTTGCTGATGACATTGTAATTCTGTCAGAGACAGCAAAGGACCTGGAAGAGCAGTTGAATGGAATGGACAGTGTGTTGAAGAGAGCGTATAAAATGAACATTAACAAGAGCAAAACAAAAATAATGGAATGCGGTCTTAGAAAATCAGGCGATGCTGAAGGAATTAGATTAGGTAACGAAACAATGAAGGTGGTAGATGAGTTTTGTTACTTGGGTAGTAAAATAACATGCGATGGTCGCAGTACAACGGATATAAAATGCAGAATGAAATTGGGAAGAAAAGCATTTTTGAAAAAGAGAAATTTGCTAACATCGAATATTAATTTAAGGGTAAAGAAGTCTTTTCTGAAGGCATTTGTGTGGAGTGTTGCCTTGTACGGGAGTGAAACATGGACGATAAGCAGTGCGGACAGGAAGAGAATAGAGGCTTTTGAAATGTGGTGCTACAGAAGAATGCTGAAGATTAGGTGGGTAGATTGCATAACTAATGAAGAGGTACTGAACAGAATTGGAGAGAAAAGGAATTTTTGGCATACCTTGACTAAAAGAAGGGATCGCTTGGTAGGACACATTCTTAGACATCGAGGAATCGTAAATTTAGCATTGGAGGGAAGTGTGTGGGGTAAAAATCGCAGAGGGAGACCAAGAGACGCGTATAGTAAGCAGATTCAAGTGGATGTGGGTTGCCGTTCTTATGAGGAGATGAAAAGGCTTGCTCAGGATAGAGTAGGGTGGAGAGCTGCATCAAACCAGTCTCCGGACTGAAGACCATAACAACACCACCAATTCTAATAAATTTCCGCTGTTTCCCAATGAAATGTTTTCATAATGGGCATGTTTCGCTGGGAATTGTTTAGAATTAGATTAAAAGTGTTAAAGGGATCGGATCCTTCAGGGCCTCCACGTGTCAAATCTGGGAGCTCTGCAGGGCTAGAGGTTCGAGGCAGTCCATCCTGCCCCTCCCCCTTTCCCCGCCCCCATAGTCTGCCGCTGTTGCAAACCGCATCACGATACTAAATGATTGTTGAAAAGGAACTTAATGATGTGAGACACAGTGGAATGCCTTATTAACATCAATATGAACCAGAGCTACAGACATTTTCTTCAAAACCTTGACTTACGTACGTAACTAAATCAGCTATTGTTGTTGACCTGCGCTTTAAAAAGCCACATTGTGACTTATAAAAGAGTTTATTTCATTAATAGTAACATAAATGTTTCTATTTCATTATTGATTCCACTACCTTAACTAGTATTCGTAAAGTCCACAAGTTAATCCATTTCATTTTAATTTTACTGGTCCATCCAGTACTTTGGCTGCATACATTTCGACTGCCCAAAATGTTATTGTATAGTACAATAACACCGAAACTTAGAAAACACTTTTTACCACAGCTAGGTCCAATGATTTTCAACTATCTAAGGTCCTCCACCAGAGAAGACGTTCTGTTGAATTGGATTATTATTATTATTATTATTATTATTATTATTATTCTAAATCTGAAGTTGGTACGGATGCCGGGATCAGCTCACTGCGTGCAAAAGTCCATTTCAGTTGTGTCAAATCCAAAGGACGATTGCTACAGTAAAATTTTGTGTGGAAACAGGGTCAGATTTGTTGATAATTAATCTCTACGGATAGTGTTCCTCTCAATGCAATTTATTGCACTAAAATTACTAACAGACACTCCTACATGTTTCTAAACTTTGAGAGTATCAGACTTCTGTCAGTGCTCCTTATATAGTTTTCAACAATTAGAAATTCACAAAAAAACATTGGTTCAAGCAAACGTTTTGAAAATACTATTTAAATTTTTTCGTATTAATAATTTTGAGTATTATATAAATTTCAGCATTCTTAAGGCTTCTTTTGAATAAATAATTTTGTTGGCTCACCGAGATTTACATAGCGAAACGAAATTAAAAGTGTATTCCAAACGACATCTTTATTATTTTTATTAATTGCTTAGCAAATGTATTTCTGTTCCTAAATTTGATTGGATTTTCTGAAATCCGCAATTTCAGAATAAATAATAAGCTTTATTGTACAAAGTTTATAAATAATAAAAGTCTGATTTGTTTACATTGTGTTTCTTGTATTTTCTGTATAAAAACTCTAATACAGTCAAGTATTGATCAGTTATTACGTTAATTGTTCGTATTCAGTCTGAAGTTAATTAATGGATGCCAAAATATTGACCTAACAACATTGGAAAACTATGTATTTTCATTATCTGGTGACTTCGGAATCAAACATTTCGGTTTGGTTTGTCCTGATTTTTCCCAAAGAAGAGCGCTGGTTCTTGTTGATTCACAAAGTGAATATGAGAGTTAGACTGAAAATGATGCCAGACAACAAAGAGAGAGGTACCAGGGTGTCTGTGAGTTGTAATCGATGCTTAGTTGAGCTTTGGCTTCTTACTTGTTGTGGGCACACTGTCTCGTGTGTCTTATCGGTGGCCTTCGTGAGGCCTAGGCATGCATGGATCATGCACAACTTCCACTACAGTAAATCTTGCCAATTAAAGTAAATAAATAATAATTATTATAATTGCTCGGATAACCACAGCGTAACCATCTGTAACAATGAACAACTATTGTTTTGTTCCAACCAGAAACACGCTCCACAGGCTGTTTAAAGTACAGCGTGAGGCTTGCCTAGCATGTAACGAAGGCCACCATGTCTTATGTTTACTACTGCTACCAACTTCAGTGATACACTAGCCTGTGTTTTATTGAAATAAGTACCTCTATAGGCTGTCAGTGCTTTTTAATACTTGTATTAATCTGTAGTTATTTAGCTTCGATTTCGTGTCTCTAACCTGACTGTTTCACGAAATCTTAGGCTTTAAATCAATAGCGCAGCCAGGATTTAGAGCTGGGGGGGGGCTAATTTTTTTTAAAATAAAGCATACTGAATTTATTAATCTATCACTTATTTTTACACTTTTCATATATATATATATATATATATATATATATATATATATATATATATATATATATATACAGTAGAACCCCTATTTAACGCTTTTCTAGGAGCTGGAACTTTTTAGCGTTGAATGGGGGTTTACCTTAAACTGAGGATTTGACAGATAGCAAACCTTTTTCAGAACTGTTTGCCTGTATTGCTCCACCAACACACATAATTTACACAATAACAACAATAAAACAAGGAGATAGTTGCCGCTGATCTAGACTTGACACATGCTAGACACATAGCACTGCTGCGATTTTCTACTCTGTGTGTTACGTACATCAGCTTTTTCTTTATGAGCACACAGACCTGTTTTCCACCCGCATGATATGTGTACGGTATATGTCATTATGAGGAGGAAAACCTCAATTACAGGCCTTAAGTCGTCCTTCACAAGCTTATGACGTCTTTTTCATAGGTTTTTATTGTTGCATAACCGTAACAAATATAAATAAATACTTGAGAATTTCAACACTTCCTAACGCTAAATGCGGGTTTTGCCATAATATGAATTACGTAAAATCGAATATAAAATTGCGTTGCACTTATGGAATAATTTTCGGGACTTAAAAATTCTTCCGTTAAACGGGGGTTTACACTAAATCGAGGTCACGCAAAATCGGCGCTATACTTTAATCAGCTCATAAAATAATTAAGCAGCTTCTATGTTACTAGCCAAAGAGAGAGAGAGAGAGAGATTTACATTTTAATTTACATGAGACTATGTGTAAAATTTGAACTAAAAAATACTATTATTGGTCATAAGATGCCAGTGACGTGCTAAGCAGTGGATTGTCGCCTGTGATTCACATAGCAGTAACAAAAGCGGCAGCAGCAGCAGCATTAAAACCGCTCTCAGTAACAGCAGAACCATGTTCTCATTGGTGGCATCACTTTGGAAACTCATCTTCACGTTCACTTGTGCTTGGCAAATTATAATTACGTTGTAGTGTACTACATGCGTACTATTTCAAATTTCTAGTGCCAACCTGTTAAAAAATAAATCATGAAAAATGAAACAATCTTTGCCAGATGCTGGAAGGGGGAGGGGGGAGGGGGCTTCAGCCCTATTTGATCCCTATGGCTTAGACACTGCTATAAATTGACGTTCTTAGCCATATTTTGCAACTGGAGCAATGTCGCCATTGTGGAGAATTTAGGCAAAATGAAGTGTAATACAGTGCATACATTTTGTGAAATGGGCACTTATAGAATGTAGTAGTTTGGAAATGCCAAAACTATAGTTCTGACTTTTGCGGTGTCTTAAACAAGCCTAAATTATAAAATGTATTTTTATTCCAATTTGACATTGACAAGCACTTGATGCCTTCTAAATGTCTGATACAGAAGAGTGATAAGTATACATTGACAAGCACTTGAAGCCTTCTAAATGTCTGATACAGAAGAGTGATAAGTATACATTACAACAGTTGTAACACTTATTTACTACTACTCATTTATCATGTGGGTTTATCTTGATTTTCAGATGTATGGTGTCATTACCCCCGAACCCAGGGTAATGGCACTACTGCGTATACTTTCACAATATATTTTTTAACAATAAAACTTAACGAGTTACATTTCTGAAAAAATTGTAATAAAGTAGTTTTAGTTGGTGAAGCTGTAGTTTTATTCTGTACAAAAAAAGACACACTTTACACTTTTAACAAGGCAAAATAAATAAATAAATAAATAAATAAAAATCTGATTTCCCTTAAGGTGGCGCCATTTCGCTGTTCTCCCCTATATATTATTTGTCTGAAGACTTTCGATTGCTGACAACTGATGACTTGAGCTAGATGTGGTGGCGCGGAAGATATTTTAAATTTACTAATCCCTACAACGATTACTTTTGCTCTAAAAATTGGGCTTATTCTGTATGTAATGTTGAAATAATGTACAGGAATATAGTTGTGCAACGTCTTTGTCAACAGCCAGTATTTCGGCAGATGAACGCCCATCATTTTCAAGGTATATCAGAAAAGACTGCTCTTCATCTCTACAATCTTTTTCAGTAATGCTTCAGTCTTTTATCAACTATTCACAAAATTTTCCAAATTCTTAGAAAAAATAGCAAGTTTAAAAAAGGGGGCAGCTTCCAGCTTTGGCACCTGTCAGCTGTGCGAGGGCACCTCATGTAACTCGCTCTGAATCCCCCCCCCCCCCCCCACAAGAGGAAAAATTTATCCACACCCCTGTAAACTCTGAGGGTAGAAATAACACACTTCAGAAGCCTGCTAAGAAAACACTTGCTTTGCTGCTAAAATATACATAAGGTAGAAATAAATTTGATTTTATAAGAAGCCACAAGTCGCTATAATTATTCATTCAGTTTACTGATTTCACACTGTACACAAGGGCATCGTCAGAATAGTTCGATTTATATAATCATATGTACATTAATTTAAAACAGTTATAGTCTGACACCTGGATAATCGGTCAATCGAAAAAATAATTATAGAGTGTGACTTGCAGAGTATCCATGTAGAACATTACTTTCTCTGTCTACCTGATATCTAGTTGTTGTTGTGGTCTTCAGTCCGGAGACTGGTTTGATGCAGCTCTCCACAATAACCTATCCCGAGCAAGCCTCTTCATCTCTACATAAGAACGGCAACCTACATCTGTCTGAATCTGCTTACTGTATCCATATCTTGGTCGTCCTCTGCGATTTTTACCCCACACACTTCCCTCCAACGCTAAATTCACAATTCCTTGATGTCTAAGAATGTGTCCCACCAATCTATCCCTTCTTTTAGTCAAGGTATGCCAGAAATTTCTTTTCTCCCCAATTCTGTTCAGTACCTCCTCATTAGTTACGCGATCCACCCACCTAATCAGCATTCTTCTATAGCACCATATTGCAAAAGCCTCAATTCTCTTCCTGTCCGCACTGTTTATCGTCTATGTCTCACTCCCATACAAGGCAACACTCCATACAAATGCCTTCAGAAAGGACTTCCTTAGGCTTAAATCAATATTCGGTGTTAACAAATTTCTCTTTTTCAAGAACGCTTTTCTACCCATTGCCATTCTGCATTTTATATCCTCTGTACTGCGACCATCAATTGTTATTTTACTGCCCAAGTAACAAAACTCATCTACCTCCTTTATTGCTTCGTTTCCCAATCTAATCCCTTCAGCATCGCCTGATTTTCTTACACTGCATTCCATTACCCTAGTTTTGCTCTTGTTAATGTTCATCTTATATGCACCTTTCAGCACACTGTCCATTCCATTCAATTGCTCTTCCAGGTCTTTTGCTGTATCTGACAGAATTACTATGTCATCGGCAAAACGCAATGTTTTTAATTCTTCCCCCTGAACTTTAATTCCTTCTCCAAATTTCTCCTTGCTTTCCTTTATAGCTTGCTCAATGTACAAATTGAACAACATTGGAGAAAGGCTACAACCCTGTCTTACTCCCTTTCCAACCACTGCATCCCTTTCATGCCCTTCAACTCTGACAACCGCTGTCTGGTTTTTATACAAGTTGTAAATAACCTTACGCTCCCTATATTTTACTCCTGCTTGCTTCAGAACTTTAAAGAGTTTATTCCAATCTACATTGTCAAAAGCCTTCTCCAAATCTACAAAAGCTAGAAATGTAGGTTTGCCTTTTCTTAATCTATTTTCTAGGATAAGCCGTAAAGTGAGTATTGCCTCCCGTGTTCCTACATTTCTCCTGAACCCAAACTGATCTTCCCCGAGGTCGGCTTCTACCAGCTTCTCCATCCTCTTGTATATAATTCGTGTTAATATTTTGCAACCATGACTTAATAAACTGATGGTTCTGTAGTTTTCACACCTGTCTGCACCTACTTTCTTTGGAATGGGGATTATTACATTTTTCTTAAAGTCTGAGGGTACTTCGCCTGTCTCATACATCTTACACACCAGGTGAAACAATTTTGTCATGGCTGGTTCTCCCAGAGACTTCAGTAGCTCTGACGGAATATTATCTACTCCAGGGACTTAGGTCTTTCAGGGCTCTGTCAAATTCTTCTCTCAATACAGTATCTCCTATTTCATCTTCATCTACATCCTCTTCCCTTCCTACAATATTGTCTCAAAGTTCATTTCCTTTGTAGAGCCCCTCTATATATTATTTCCACCTTTCAGCTTTCCCTTCTTTGCTGAGAACTGGTTTTCCATCAATGTCCTTGATATTCATAGAGCTGTTTTTCTTATCTCCAAATGTTTATTTTATTTACCTATAGGCTGTATCTATTTTTCCCCTATTTATACATTCTTCTACTTCCTCGCATTTGCCTTCTAACCACTCCTGCTTAGCCATTTTGCACTTCCTGTCAATCTCATTTCTTAGTCGTCTGTACTCCATTTTGCCTCTTTCATTTACTGCATTTTTATATTTTCTCCTTTCATCGATTAAATTTAGTATCTCCTGTGATATCCAAGGATTTTTTGTAGGTCTTGCCTTCCTACCTATTTTGTCCTCTGCTACCTTAACTATTTCATCTCTCAATTTTACCCATTCCTCCTCTACTGTTTTGTTTTCCCCTGTTTCTGTCAATTGTTGCCTAAAGCTCCCTCTGAAATTCTTAAGAACCTCAGGTTCCTTCAATTTTTCCAGGTCCCATCTCCTTATTTTCCTACCTTTTTGTAGTTTCTTCAGTTTCAGCCTACAGTTCATAACCAACAAGTTATGGTCAGAGTCTATATCTGCCCCTGGGTATGTCTTACACTGTAATACCTGGTTCCGAAATCTATGTCTTACCATTATAAAATCTATCTGGTATCTCCCGGCGTCTCCCGGTATCTCCGAAAACTGTCTTGAGCAGTTAAACCGGCAACCCACGCGCAATGGAAATATTCTAGACCTTATAGCCACAAACAGGCCTGACCTTATTAACGATGTCTGTGTAGAGACAGGAATTAGTGATCATGACATCGTCATAGCGTCGATGGTGACCAAAGTTCATAAACCAGTCAAGAAGGCTAGGAGCGTGTTTTTGTTGGGAAAAGCCGACAAGCAAATGTTACGATCGCACTTAGAAAATGAATGGGCATTGTTTAATTCTGGGACTATGGATGTAGAGGAATTGTGGACTAAATTTAAATGCATTGTTAATGAAGGGTTAGAGAAATATGTGCCAGTAAAGACGATTAAGGATGGAAAAGATCCACCGTGGTATAATAATAATGTTAGAAAGCTGCTGAGAAAGCAAAGGCTGTTGCACTCTCGATTCAAAAAAGAACACGCAAATGGTGACAGGCAAAAGTTAGTAGAGATTCGTGCGTCTATAAAAAGATCGATGCGTGAAGCATACAATAATTATCACAGCCATACCTTAGCAAAAGATCTTTCCGAGAACCCGAAAAAATTCTGGTCCTATGTAAAATCGATAAGCGGGTCAAAGCCCACTGTCCAGTCACTAGTTGATCATTCCGGGGCAGTAATAGAAGAAAGCAAACGGAAAGCTGAAGTTCTAAATTTAACTTTTAAGAAATCTTTCACGCAGGAGGACTGCACAAATATACCATCATTTGATCAACGTACTAATTCCGAAATGGGGGACATAGCAATAGGTATTTCCGGTGTAGAGAAGCAGCTGAGAGAGCTAAATACGAAAAAGTCTGCTGGTCCGGATGGAATACCAGTTCGGTTTTACAAAGACTATTCTGCGACATTGGCCCCCTACTTAGCTTGCATTTACAGCGAATCTTTAATTCAGCGCAAAGTTCCTAGTGATTGGAAAAAAGCGCAGGTGACTCCCGTGTATAAGAAAGGAAAGAGAACTGACCCATACAATTACAGGCCAATATCGTTGACATCGGTTTCATGTAGAATTTTGGAGCATATTCTCAGTTCGAATATAGTAAATTTCCTTGAAACGGAAAAGCTTCTTTCCATGAATCAGCACGGGTTTAGGAAACATCGTTCATGTGAAACTCAGCTTGCCCTTTTCTCACATGACATCTTGCGAGCCATGGACGAAGGGCAACAGGCGGATTGTGTTTTTCTCGACTTCAAAAAGGCGTTCGACACGGTGCCACACTGCAGACTGCTAACGAAAATGCGAGCTTATGGAATAGGTTCTCAGATTTGTGACTGGCTGGAAGACTTCCTAAGTAATAGAACGCAGTACGTTGTTCTCGACGGCGAGTGTTCATCAGAGACGAGTGTATCGTCAGGCGTGCCCCAGGGGAGTGTGATAGGACCGCTATTATTTTCTATCTATATAAATGATCTGATGGACAGAGTAAGTTGTAATTTGCGGCTGTTTGCTGATGATGCTGTGGTGTATGGGAGGGTGTCGTCTGTAACTGACTGTAATAGCATACAGGTTGATTTAGACAAAATTTCTAGTTGGTGCGAAGAATGGCAGCTAGCTCTCAATGTAGAAAAATGTAAGGTGATGCGCATGAGTAGAAAAAACAATCCTATAATTTTCGAATACAGCATCAGTAGTGAGCTTCTTGATGCGGTCGCGTCGTTCAAATATCTAGGCGTAACATTGCAGAGCGATATGAGATGGAACGAGCATGTAAGGACAGTTGTGAGTAAGGCAGACAGCCGACTTCGGTTTATTGGGAGAATTTTGGGAAGATGTACTTCACCTGTAAAAGAGACCGCGTATAAAACGCTTGTACGACCACGTCTTGAGTATTGCTCAAGTATTTGGGACCCGCAGCAGATCGGTTTGAAAGAAGACATAGAGGCGGTTCAGAGGCGAGCAGCTAGATTTGTTACCGGTAGGTTCGACCAATGCGCGAGTGTCACGGAAATGCTCCGGCAACTCAGTTGGGGATCGCTGGAAGAAAGACGACGTTCTTTTCGTGAATTTCTGTTAAGTAAATTTAGAGGGCCGGAATTTGAAGCTGAGTGTAGTACGATCTTGCTGCCGCCTACTTACATTTCGCGTAAAGATCACAAAGACAAGATAAGAGAAATTAGGGCTCGTACGGAGGCATATAGGCATTCTTTTTTTCCTCGTTCAATTTGGGAGTGGAATAGGAAAGGAAATGCCTAGTAGTGGTACAGTGTACCCTCCGCCACGCACCTTACGGTGAATTGCGGAGTATGTATGTAGATGTAGATGTAGATGTCTCCTGGTCTCTTCCACGTATACAACCTTCTTTTGTGATTCTTGAATCAGGTGTTTGTTATAACTAAATTATGTTCTGTGCAAAATTCTACCAGGCGGCTTCCTCTTTCATTCCTTTTGCCCAGACCATATTCACCTACTATCTTCTCTTCCCTTCCTTGTCCTACTACCGAATTCCAGTCTCCCATAACAATTAAGTTTTCCTCTCCCTTAATTGTCTGAATAATTTCCTTTAGCTCCTCATATATTTCTTCGATCTCCTCATCATTGGCAGAGCTAGTTGGCATATAAACCTGTACTACTGTTGTCGGTGTTGGTTTCGTATCTATCTTGACAATGATAATGCGATCACTGTGTTGCTTATGGTAGTTTACCCGTATTCCTATTTTCTTATTCATTATCAGTCCAACTCCTGTGATACCCCCAACTGATTTTGTATTTATAATCCTGTATTCACCTGACCAGAAATCCTGTTCATCCTGCCACCGAACTTCACTAATCCCCACTATATCTAACTTCAACCTATCCATTTCCCTTTTTAAATTTTCTAATTTTCCTACCCGATTAAGGGATCTAACATTCCACGCTCCGATCCGTAGAATTGTATTTCCTGATGACAACATCCTCCTGAGTAGTCCCCGCCCGGAGATCCGAATGGGGGACTATTTTACCTCCGGAATATTTTACCCGAGAGGATGCCATCATCATATTTCCATACAGTAGAGCTGCATGTCCTCGGGAAAAGTAACGGCTGTAGTTTCCCCTTGCTTTCAGCCGTTCGCAGTAGCTGTGTGGCAAAGCCACATTAGCTGATGTTACAAGGCCAGCTCAGTCAATCATCCAGACTGTTGCCCCTGTAACTACTGAAAAGGCTGCTGCCCCTCTTCAGGAACCACACGTTTGTCTGGCCTCTCCACAGATACCCCTCCGCTGTGGTTGCACCTACGGTACGGCTATCTGTATCGTTGAGGCACGCAAGCCACCCCACCTCGGCAATGTCTGTGGTTCATGGGAATTTACTAGAATTTAGTAGGTATTTAGTAGAATTGACGGCCTGTAGGTCTGACTGAGTTATCGTGTAAATGAAGTTTAACGTATTTCTTTTACTGGCCATATGGATGACCTCAAACTTATCATTATTAAGGGTCAATTGCCAATTTTTGCACCAGGCAGATATCAAAATTGTTTTGCAGTTACTTTTGATCTTTTGGAGACTTTACTTAACCAATAAATGACAGCATCATCCGCGAACACTAAGAAAGAAACAAAGCCAAATGGATAGGTCTAATTGCAGAATCCACGCAGAAATCATGGGAAGACTTTGGAAATAAGCTAGAAACTATGGGTCAAGCCGCGGGAAAATCATTCTGGAGCGTAAGTATCGCTCTTCGAAAGGGAGGGAAGAAGTACAGGCCAGGAAAGCTGCTAGTGAATCCTGTGGATGCCTTGGGCAAATGGAGGGAGTATTTTGAAGAAATGCTCAATGTAGGTGAAACGTTCAATGATGTGTCAGAGTTTGAAGTAGAATGGGACAGGAATAATGATAGAAACAGAATCAAATTTGAGGAAGTGGAAAGAATGGTCAATAGATTGCAGTGCAATAAAGCAGCTGGGGTGGATGAAATTAAGCCGGAACTCTTCAAATACAAAAGAATATCAGGTCTCAAACGGGGGAATTGAGAAGACGTGGGAGTCGGTACAGATTCCGTGTGACTGGACGAAAGCGGTAAACATGCCAATTTTCTAACAGTGAAACAGTAAGATTGTAACAACTATCGAGGTATCTCTTTAACTAGCATTGTGGGGAAAATATTCTCAGGTATTGTTGAAAGGAGAGTGCGAGTACTAGTTGAGGACAAGTTAGATGAAAATCAGTGTGGGTTTAGGCCTCTTAGAGACTGTCAGGATAATATTTTTATAGCTCACGGCAGATAATGGAGATGTGCTATGAGTGGAGCAGGGAACTGTATGTATGTTTTATAGATCTAGGAAAGGTTTATGACCGTGTTCTTAGGAGAAAGCTACTGACAGTTCTACAAGATTATGGAATAGGAGACAAATTTCTGTAAGCAATTAAGGGTCTTTACGTACATTGTTAGGCAGCAGTAAGAGTAGACGGCAAATTAAGCTCATGGTTCAGGGTAGTTTCAGGAATAAGACGAGGCTGTAACCTGTCACCACTGTTGTTCATACTATTCATGGATTATATGGTGAAAACGTTAGACTGGCAGGGCGGGATTAAAAGAGGTGAAAACAAAATAAGCTGTCTCGCATATGCAGATGACTTAGTTGTGATGGCAGATTCGATTGAAAGATTTCAGGGCTCGATCAAGGTGTAAGGGTTATGGTATAAAGATCAGCATCTACAAAACAAAATTAATGTCTGTGGGAGAGAGATTTAAACAGGTTGAATGCTTAATAGGAGGAACAAAGTTAGAAAGGGTAGATCGTTTCAAGTACTTCGATGTATTCTCTCACAAGATGGCAACATAGTGAAAGAACTGGAATCAAGGTAATGCAGTGAGAGCTCAGCTAAGATCTGCTCTCTTCTTCAAGAAAGAAGTGAGTACCAAGACTAAATTAGTAGTGCGCCGCTCTATCTTTCGACCAACTTTGTTGTATAGGAGTGAAAGTTGGTTGGATAGAGTTTATCTTATTCACAAGGTTGAGGTTACAGATATGAAAGTAGCAAGAATGATTGCAGGTACTAATGTATGGGAACAATGGCAGGAGGGTGTCCACAATGAGGAAATCAAAGAAAAACTGGCAATGAACACCACAGATGAAGCAGTTAGAGCGAACAGGCTGAGATGATGGAATCATGTTACAGGCATAGGAGAAGCAAGGCTACCTAGGCCCATGAGCTCGGCAGTAGGGGTTAGAGAAATCGAGGTAGATCACAGAGAAAGTACTTAGATTCGGTGAAGAATGATTGTGAAGTAAAAGGGTTAGCATCAGTCGAGGCATTAATGTTTGCATTGAATAGGGGATCGTGGAGGAATTTTATTAGGGGTACTATGCTCCAGACTGAACGCCGAAAGGCATATTCAGTCTCTAATGACGATGATTTCACAAGTCATACATTTTAATTCATGACGGTATTAGCGTAACAGTTATTATCACATGACACAGTACAACAGTCTCGCTGATCGCAAAAATGTAAGAACTATGATCGGTCACACTAGCATTCATCACGAAATATTGCGATTGATTCTGACATACCAAAAGCGAACTACGGACCAAGCCTCTATACTAGAGTGCGGAAACAATGCCTATAATTGAGCTCGCGGGATGGGTCTCGCTGATTTGGATCAAATTGTGTGACAATTAGTAGAAGAAGCCTTTCAAATTATTAAAATATCTCGGCTGAGTGCACCATAGAAAAAGAAAAGGCTCGCGAAAGACCTTGTTACAGTATTAGCAAGTTTATACCCGGGCCGCTGAAACTTTGCACTTGACGTTTACAAATAACAAGTGACGAGCAAGAAGAGCGAGGCGCTAGACGCTAGCAACGATCCAATCACAGCGCGGTAAACACTTCCAGTGATCACGTGGCGTGACGTCAACGTTCCCGCGTTGCCGGCGTTGTTCAGTTCTACCGTATACAAAGTTGTGTATCATGTTTATGTTGTGTTTGAATTTTTTTTTTTTTTTTTTTCGCTGCGGTTTGTTTTACTGTGAGTGGTTTAACTTGACTTTGCGAGTTCAAGTAATTAGATAATTTCACCGAAAGGACGCTCGTCTAGTGACTTTTTCTGTCCTCAGTTTCGTATGAATAAACGAAGCATATGCTCTAAGCAGGAAGTTCATTCTCGTTTCAAATGATCGGAAAGAATTTATGGTGCAGTGGTTACAAGAAAAAATATTACTGCAGTTATGTCAATGGCAAAACTTTTTATATTCGCTTGTGAAACAAAATAAGCCTATTACACCCACATATGCAGTAGACGAAATCGCAAATGAGCTACGTCACAATGAAATAAATCTGTCCCCATTTCACTGCCATTTTAACCCTATAAAATTGGTATGGTGTGATGTGAAGAATTACTTAAGGAACAACAAGTCTTCCACAATAACAGAGGTGGAAAAGCTGTTACATGAAGCTGTTGCCAATGTGGATGCTGTATCTTGGGGAAAAAAAGGTCGAGCACGATGAAAAACTGACTCGGGCAGCGCAAACAATGGAAGGGATCATGAACAGTTAATGATATGTCTTGGTGATGACGGTTTTTGCAGTTACGACAACAGTGAAGATGGGTAGCTGGATGTAATTGTACCATTGTTGCCGTAAATTGGTAAAGGAAAAGCATTCTGATTATAAAACGTAGAGAGAGAAGTTACTATCTTGATTATTGTTTATTTCGTATCTGTCGTGATCCAATGCTTATTTTCTGTATTGCTTTGCACCGTTATTGAAAGCGTGTGCATTCTTGTGGTCTGGTCTTCATTAATATGCCGTTAATTAATTGCTCCTCAAGAACGAATTATTATATGCACTTTTATTGCTCAAAAGCATACATTTACGAGGTGCAACTGAAAACCGTTTCGTCTGCTGTCTGTTGCAACGTCGCTAAAGCAATGTAGCCAACTTAACTCGCCGTAACGCGAAACGTCAAGTGCAATGTTTCAGCGGCCCGGGTATAAGTGACAATTTGTTCTGTGTTGGTGTGACTTAGAGGAAGAGCGAACAGGATGCCAGCTTCGCGTCCTCTTTCGTTTCCCGATACTCACTACGTTATCTTGATTTAATTTTATTGTTTGAAATGTTAAATGTTTCAGTATTAAATTAGGATAGATACCTAAAAAGTTCATTGCTCCCAGCATTGCCATAACAACAGCGAGGTATTTACAGTTTAAATTTCTTCGCAATCTTCGAACAGCGATAGAGAAGCAACAGCAAAAAAGCAGGTCCACACTTTGTTATGGTGCGTAGAGCTTACGTCACGAGAGAATCCAAAGACAGTATAGCGACCGAATTTCTAGGTGGCACTAGTAACGAGTAACGATGCGTTTGTAACGAGTACTGTTTCTTTTAGAAACGAATACATACGGACCCACTTCTTTTCGTTACTCTCACAGCTCTATTACTAATGCCCTTTGCCAATTACATTTCGCATTTGAACTAGTGCCTGACGCCAAAGAGCGTGAAAAGCAACGATACTGCTGCGTGCTTTGAGGTGCAGAGAGGTCTCTGGCGGGCGGATACGGAACTACGGTGTCTCGCCACGGACGCCCGCCCGTTTAAACATCCAGTCTGTATTGATCCTGCCGAGGAGCACGTTCGCGGGTGACAAGTGCAATACATTCCACAGGAGAGTTGCTGCTCACAATGAAGCGGGTAAGTAACGAAATCGTATTTCTTCTTAACTCCTCGAGAAAAGTGATATACTGTGATGCTATCTTTGTTGCGACATCTGATACAATTGTTACGGAAGGGCAGACACGAACAAGTGATAGTATACATCACTTTTTTTTTCTTTGGTCGTAGCTAACGGAATATAATCACATAGAAACCATATTTGTGTGCTTCATTTTTAGCATAATAGGTAAGCTTTCGTTTATAATTACACTGTTCCGTGTATTTAGACTTTTTCATATTTGAATTATTGTTGCAGTATGTTCGATTGCGCATGGAGAGTAGTTGGCATGGTGGCTTTCACTTAAAAATAATAATAATGGCTTTTGCAAGCACGTAGAGGTGAAAAGATCAGAATAAATCACTTTTACTTGGCCTGTTATGTAGTTTCTGTTACAACGGTGAATGGGATGATTGTGGTACAAGCTGTTCATGCTGTCAGGCTAATTGTCACTGAAATGGGACAAATTTTCGCCATGTAATTTAATGGAAATCCGAATGTTCACATGCAATTCTTACATTTGAATTCTTAAATATTTTTCGTTGCTGAACTGTGCGATTAAACTTCGTACCATTATACCATTTGTTATTCAAATGATAGATAACAAATATTTTAGCAGTAAAAAAGTGTTTTGTAGGATATCGAGAAGAATGGAATATGGTGTTTCGTGAAGCATAGAACCAATATTACAATGTTCGGGGAGTTGTGTAATTCCGAATATTTCAAACATACTGAGAAATGCGGAATGCTGAAAAGGAAGCTGTTAAATCACGGAAAGCCCCGAACAGTGCAGTGTGTAAAATTTCATAATAGTATTAACAAACGTATTAGCTAGTCGCAATATTTTTTGTGAGTCTCTATTGATAACAGTAGAAGTGTTCGTATGGTATTCGTGAGCGAATAAATACACTTTTATTGTAAGAAAGACGTTCTACGCACTTTTTACAATGACCTTAGCTTTGATGGCTAAATATTCGCAAGCAAAACTTTTGGTTGTAGGTTTTATTGAATATTTTCTATTAAATTTCATTAATATAATCTACCGTCGCAGGTATAGTGCATTCTGAATATGAAATATCTGTTCCAAAGTAAAAACATTGCTCATCATTCGCAGCTACATATATTAATCAATTATTTATTATTAGTTTGCGAATCTGCCAACTCCAGCTGCACTTATTAATGTGGTCTATTATTATGTGACAAAATTTGTGTTGGCCCGGGACTCGAATCCGGACCTCCGATTTTTCTCAATCGGTGGCCATAAGTCTTGGCCCCCCGAGCAATCTTTCCGATCAGGCCCAAACTGCCATTTCTCACGCTTGCCTACATCCCCTAGTCCTCTCACACATTTAGTGTAATTCTCGCGACGGGGGAAGACAGTTTTATACAATCGTTGGCCTGATTTGGCTTGTCATATTCATTATGAAACGTTTGTTCCAAAGGAACATATATTGCTCATGCTCTGAAACAATATATCAATTATTTATTCGCAATTTGCGAAATTTGCCGACTTTAGTGGCACTACTTAAGATGGTCTATTATTATGGGTTAATTTTATTTACGATCTCTTTCTCAAAATGTTCAAATGTTTGTTAAGCTTATGGGACTTAACTACGGGGTCATCAGTCCCTAAACTTACAAACTACTTATCTACTACCTTATACTAAGGACGGCACAAATATCCATGCCCGAGGGGGGATTCGAACCCCCGACCGTAGTGGCCGTACAGACCGTGACTGGAGCGCCTCAGTCCCCTCGGCCACCACGGCCGGCGATCTCTTTCTCACGGGGAATAAATGAACGTATTTTCTTGTTCGACATTTAATGTTTTGTTACAAGAGCTAAATGTTGCCAACGAATTGTTGCCTTTACGATGATAATGTAGTGACCGGTCAAGGGTAGGCGCTGTTGAGTCCTCCTTTAGCCATGTGTGTGTGTGTGTGTGTGTGTGTGTGCTGTCCTTAGGTTAGTTTAAGCAGTTTGTAAGCCTAGGAACTAATAACAAAAGAAGTTAAATCCCATAGATTTACAAACATTTTGGACAAGGGTACAAACAAGAACCTGTAAATCATAGAGCAGTAATATCATTAATCATTTACTTCAGTATCAAAACAAAGGATTAATTCCATTTTCAGCAAAATTTTATTTAAGTCATAGAATGAGAGGCATAATCGTTTTCTGTTGACCACTAACTCACTACACCACCGCCGTCCTGCATAAAACTTTACCATGTTGCGATTCATCGTAACGTGTGAATGAAGGGACGCATCGAATATTCTTTTACGTGCTATTGTTTCTTGTGATTCCTTTTTCACGTAACAATTAAACTGGCTGAATTTCGATTGACTACTTGCTTCTGATCCGCCATTGGTCACCTTACTTTCAGCCACTCTCAGCCATTCTCAACATCAACGCGCTCATCCACCAATATCGTAAGTAAAATTTAACCATTATTATGTGGTACATGTAGGCAAGTGTGACGTATGGAAGTTTGAGACTGGCTGGAGAGCGTGCTCGGGTGGCCGCGCAGAAAATGTGGGAGGACCAAATGCGCTAAAGTCAGCATATTGCTTGCGTGGTGCGAGCTATGTGGAGCAGTGCAAAGGGGACGACGGCATTCGTAGAGAGCAGCGGGGAAAGTACGTTTAACAGAGGCGTGACCACTTGTCTGTTGACACGTTGAATGGTAGCAAATAGTACCATGCAACGCATTTGCAGTTGAAAACCCATATAACTACCGTGGAGCACCGTTGCATGATCAGAAGGTTTCGATTTGATGTGCACTGCCTGCTTGGATTATTGGTCCCATCCTTCATCAGACGTGAACTCCGATGCGTTGCATTACCATACGTTTGTAAACATTTGTGGCAGCAGTAATGGATGAGAAAAACATAGTTACTTCCAAGAGGGTTGACCAACTGGCCATACAGCTGGACGACTTGGAGTACACTCAGACAATCTTCATAGCTGAACGAGTTGCCGGCCGCGGTGGCCGAGGGGACTAAGGCGCTTCAGTCACGGTCTGCTCGGCCACTACGGTCGGGGGTTCGAATCCCCCCTCGGGCATGGATATTTGTGCCGTCTTTAGTATAAGGTAGTTCATAAGTAGTTTGTAAGTTTAGGGACTGATGACCCCGTAGTTAAGTCCCATAAGCTTAACAAACATTTGAACTGAACGAGTTACTGGTCTGGTCGCGGCCTGATCTATCAGTGTGCAGTTACTGTGTATGAGGAGCCCACAAACCGCAACAGTTCTCAAAGAACTGCGGTAAAACATTTCGGATGCGATAGCAACACTTCCAGCTCTCTCACTTAGTTGCGCCTTCAACAACTTGATGACCAGCGCCCAGAAGTACCAAAAAATGAATGGTGATCACTTTAACATCTACTATAGTTCAGTTAGTACAGTATTTCCTGTACTGTTTCTTTGTACCCTGGAACATTTTTTTCGGATAACTTTGAATTGCCCCACCCTAATGGAAAGCTACGACTATGACATTGTTTTCTACAAATGTAGCATGGACTGCGGGAAAACCAGAGAGCAGGAAAACCCATAAATTTCAATCGTGTTTTTTATAGAAGTTATCTGAAAATTAACTAAACTTATCAGAAATGAGGTCGTTCCCAATGGAATAAAACTAGAAGTGACAGGATGGTAATTTGTGTTAAAACTTCAGGGAATAATCTCTAAAGTACACTGTGGTCCCACAATCACAGATGGCGCAATATGGCACAGAGAATACGCCTCTTGACTGTGTGGTGGAAGGCTATAGGAACAATGGAAGGAGGACCGCCTCAAACCAACGTGGCCCGATAGCTGAATGTGTATTGTTTTATTGTTTCTTGGATGTGGTGACAGTTTTTAGAGACCAAAACTGAAGACTAGGCTGACGCCGACAAAGTGTGACATCCATCAGAAGAGACAAATGCTATTCAGTCCGTCGGTACCGCCGCAGTACTGCTCGGCAGCTGGCATCAGGCATCGCAGGATTCGGGGTAAACAGTGTACAGTCGGCTACGGCAGGGTCGCATTTATTTTCGGAGACTTACTGTATGCGTACCCATGACATGTCTTCACAAAAGAAAAGTTTCTAGTGAGCTCAACATGCCAACTGGATGGTCGAATAGAGGGCCTATGATCTTTTCACAGATTTTCCAATTCCGTGTTGAGAGATTGCCAATAGATTCGCATCTGGAGGGAAGGTGCAACTCATCGTGGAAAGACTGACGGTGTGGGAAGCTTATGTTGACCACGCAAACACCTATTGATTAAATTTTACGGATGAATAGGGCAAGTTTAATCGCTGGTAGGTATCATGACGACATGTCGGGACATCGTGTATGAATATTGTGAGGTGCTGTGCCATACTTAGTATTGATTGACAAAATTTCTCAATCTCCTAGATTTTGGGGTTGATGTGTTTTTGGAATCGAAAGATGATCAGGTGTGCTGTGGCCTGCTCACTCCTGATCTAAATCCAGCAGATCATGTCTGGGATGCACTAAGGAGACACGTTTCGCCATGCTAGCATCCAACAACAACTCTCGGACTTGCGGGACGCTCTGAGCGACGAATGGGCTTTATTACCCCAATATGACATATTGATATCATTTTCAGCATGTGCCGTCGTTGTCATGCCTGTATTGCAGCCTGTCTGTGGTGCTCACACTCCATACTGGGCACACTATAGTCCGCGTCACGTAGGAAGGCGGACAGGTGTTCAGCCATTTGCGCATCGCATCCCCCTCCAGTACTGCATTGACAGCCAATAATATTCAATCTGTAGGTGCCTGGCTGTTTCTCCCGCAGGCTGCACTGTTAGGCTGTGCTCACAGTGGCACCGACAGACCGGCGTCAGACGCCGTCGACCGAGTTCGATTGAAAACACCAACCGCTGGTGTGGTCACACTGCATCCGATACAGCTTGTCACTTGGTCCGGTTAAAGGAGAAAGTTAGATTAGGTTTAAAGGTATTCTGTGTCTGAAGTATATTAGATTTAAGTTTCCTGGGGTGCAATGGATTCCACCGACATTTTTATGCTTCGAAATTAGTGCTACAATGCGTCTTTTGTTATTAATAAAGACTTCAAATGCATACGAATGAGCTACACCTGTATGGAGCGAAGAAAGTGACGAGGATTGTGTACTGTCCTCAGTTACTGCTACTCCCAGACAGTCTTTACGAGTATGTGAGGTACTGATAAAAGGAGAAATGTCTATTACATACTTGATATTTCGTGGTGTCATTGACAAGCAATAGTAGGCCTACAGTTTTGCTGAATTTATTTGAAGTTGTACAGACATAGACTTTTTAACCTGCATGCTTTAAATAATGAAAACCTACACCAGTTAGGGAAGTTTATTGCTCATCACAACGAATTTCGAGGATTTATTCGCATCTTCTAGTGCATTTGTTTACATAAGTACGCTACTTTTTCGACGTTTCAATGTGTGATTTCCTGACACACTTGCACTGCAGTTTTCTCTTTTAGGGTAGTTAATAAGTTCGGAAAATCGGACAGAATAAATATTGGGGTGTGTGTTTTATCCTAATGTTAGAAACTTTTTTTCTGTCTGCTTAAAGGTATTGTGCCTCTTCAATTACTCAGAATATGCAACGTAATAATCGTGACTTTGACCTACCTCCATACAAAAACCAGTGTACTAGGTAAGTGACTTTGTTGTCGTGATATCCAGTTTAATGGAACAGACGCAATACCTGCAAGTATAGACAGACGTACTATTTAGTATGTAAAAAAGTTGTCAAGATTTTATTATGTATGCTACGATTTCCCTCATTACAATAACCTCAAAAAGACTACATCTTTGCAAGAGCTGCATAAAATCACACATGGAAACGTCACGATGTATTTATGTAAACAAATGCACTAAAGGCACGAAAAATTCTCGAAATGAGTTGTGCTAAGCATAAAAATACATAGCGGATGTAGTTTTTCACTATTTAAATCCATGAAGAACACAGTATAAGGCCACCCAGAAAGATCCAATTATGACGAAAGAAATGAAGTTAAGGTACATTGAACTTCAATGACTGTCATTAAATGTAGTGTGAAATGAAAAATAATTTTGAACACAGAAACCACTGAAAAGCGAAAGCACACGTAGGCCTGCACCACATTTGCAGGTCACTTCTTATAACACTCATCACCTTGTTAAAGAACGCCAGAACCGGTAGGAATAATTTGTGGACAGAGAATACCCGATTATCAGTGTAAAACAACGTAAGAGAGCCACTACAATAACATTAAGATAAGCCACAATAAATAATAGAACACATTTTTTGAGGTTGTAATTTACGCCTAAAATTTCTGGTAAAGGATTTAACCAACCTGGGGTTCCCAATAAACTATAATATCAGACCATGGATTGAACATTTTTTTAATGTTTTGTGTGTTGAGGTCTCATGCTCAAATTATTGGTTTCTTTATTTATCTAAATTTTCTTGCTCATCGTTTTATAGCCAGTAATAAAGCTACGTAACGATTCTTCGAGTCAATTATACGTTATTGACTACTTGTCCATTTGTTTCAGTATCTTGTCTTTAAACTGATACACAAGCTTTCATTTCAGGTTTCTTGATATACATGGATAGGACTGTTATGAAACGTTTACTTATGACAGTGGTTGGCTCTTAACGCGTTTTTTTTTTTTATTAGCGATCAGCCAGTCATTTGTAACAGGAAATAACTTTACCAATTTTTTTCAGCTAATGTCGTTTTGATACTTTTCTTTTCAGTGGAAGAAAAGGACATGATCGTGTATTCACATTCGCATACGCTTTAGTGTATTGGTGAGAACACAGGTTCCCACAGGGGGGACATGACGCAATCTACGTCATTGAAGTTTCTGGGGGGGGGGGGGGGATTAGTACTTTTGTCCAGCCTTGGGGGGGGGGGGGGTTATAAAACAGTTTACAAAAAGTGAAATAAAAAACAATAAACCTATGTTTATATACAAAATGAATTTATCTTCCGACCTAATATCTCGGGGGTCTGTGGGGGGAGGGGGGTCACCTCTGGATGAGAACAACTGTACGTCAGTGGCAGCAAATCTTCAGTTTCTGACATATGTCCATAAGCCATTGGTGCAAGAAGTTTGCTGGTGGGAAAAATGTTAACTACGCTCGTCGTCGTCATGTCACATTTGATCAGTCTAGGGTCATCGTGTTAAGAAATCCCCTACAGCAGACCAGGAGCTGTATTTTATACTGCGAAGACTAACACATTCCCAAATATTTTCGCGAAATATTTATTTGAGAGGTAATAGACTTTATTTTCGTTGATCTAGCTACTAGCTGTCAGAAAATCTCACGAAATAGAGATTAACTGACTCGTGATCGCCTGGCAACGAAAATAACTCGTCAGGTTACTCAATGTTGCAATGTGAGCGTCCATTCCAACTAGATGTCCGTGCGGGATTACCGAGCGGTCTGGAGAGCCACGTTGTGAATCGCGCTGCCTCCCGCGTCGGTGGTTCGAATCCCCCCTCGGGCATGGATGTGCACATTGTCCTTAGGTTAGTTTAACTTAGTTTAAGTGTTTGCAGTCTGAGGGACTTATGATCAAAATAGTTTGGTCCCATAGAATTACGAACATTTTTGAACCAACTAGATGTTTCCCTGAGAATGGCACAATAGCCGAAACAGGCTTCCGAGGGAAAACATAGAAGAATTGCAGCTGGAATCGTGCATTGCAGAGAGTGGATTCCTTTTGTCGCAGTACGTGATCCAGCATCCACAGTGCCACCTCGAGGTGTAGAGTGAACACCGCGGGTTCCTTGAGAGCGGTGTGAAGTGGAGGGGAGCGTTTTAAACGCTGCGGGGCTGCGCTTCTGATTCCTCGCCCCTCCCTGAGGCCGTGCTTGTGGCCATTACTCGGTTCGTTGGGTCAGCTAACGACAGCCAGAGGGGCTGAGCTCTTTACCCCTGTATATTTAACCACCAGTTTGCCCTTTAACGCAAATTGTTGCTTCTTTTCCAGTGGTGTCAATGGGGTTTACATTACGGGTCAGAGAGAGACTGACCAGAGATCGCACTTCAGGTTTGAGGCTTTCTGGCACCCGAAACATGCTTTTTGTTACATCTGGCTTTATATGCGAACTCTTCCGTATAGTCCATTGGTCTTCTAATACTGAAAAATAATTTCTCAAGAGCCAGGACTGAGAAGTGTCGCTCTTGATGAATGGAATGGGGAAAAATTTGGAAGAATTTTGGTAAAGTTAAAGCTTTTCGCTAAATCTTCCTCTCTAAATATTCATTAATAAGTAGTATTAGACATTTCAGTATGTTTCTACTCTGCTGTTATATTTCAGGGCATTTTCCGTTCATCCTCATCTATAATTTCATTGAAAGCATAATGTACTGACATTAAAACCAGTTCTAACTTAGCACAGGCAACACAGTTGTTTTCTTAACCTGTATTTTTGAACGGAAGGAACTTCAGCCTACAGATTTTATCGCGTAATATCGAGGTAGAGTTGGACTACCATCTTACAAGTACTTGGGCTCGAATAAACACGTATACACCAAAATCGTATGAGAGAGAATGTAAACATCCCTTATTGCACTAGTGATACTCCCGCATCTGCAAAACTCTGCAGTCGTCCGTTAGAGGCCTCTGCGTATGCCATGCCGCATTGCACTTTGACCTGTCGGTTCGCCAGTAGGAACGGTGCAGTGTGCCTCCGAAGTTGCGTTTTGTGATGTTATTTGTGTGGTGAAGCGTCAGATCGGGCGGCGATTGCTAATCAATCCTGCTAATGTATTGCGATTAGTTGAAGAACCCTTCTTCGTGAAGATGGTATTAGTGTAGAAGATCGCTTTCTCATATCTGTTATGGTACAGAAATATGAGCATAACTTAGATACTGTTGTAACAATAACACATGATGATCATAATAGGGATGATAATGACGAAGAACTCATTGCTAGCGGTAGTTCTACGATAAGTGCGGGAAGAGGCGATGGAAGCAGTGGCAGTGAATACCAACAGTCTTTCGCGATGAAGGTTAAAGTTGCAACTATCATCACGGCTTTTGATGACAATACGCTAGAGAAGATGTACGATGATTATTACATAAGTTATAGTTAAGATATCTGCATTACGTATGACGTCTACAGTTACATCTACAGTGCTATCTAGATCATGGTTGCAGAGCTTTGTAGAAAAACGATACGAAATGTATCTTGACATCACGACACTTTTTTAGTCTTCGTGGAGTCGTAATGACAGGACGTGTTGTATGAACTAGTGGCTATGACTTAGGGGGACAGCGTCTGTTCTATGAGAACAATGACCATCGTACATAATTATTGTCTTTATATGTGCAAAGCACTGAAGAAAAAGTAGCTAAGTGCTGGAAAAATATCATAACTGACCAGCACCCAAGTAAGGGTTCAGGATATGATAGTCATCTGTTGATCCATTATGCCGTGCAACAGTTTTTTTAGGCTTGTGAAGTACTAAGTAGCTGTCATTAACAGCAATTAACGATCGAACCGTTGCATCGCACCTTCGGCAAGTTAAATCTGTTGTTAGAGCACTCTTCACACGTCTCTCATCCAGCCACAAGCTGCCTCACTATTTGGACCACTGCGGGGCCGGCCGTGGTGGCCGAGGGGACTGAGGCGCTTCAGTCACGGTCCGCACGGCCACTACGGTCGGGGGTTCGAATCTCACCTCGGGCATGGATATTTGTGCCGTCCTTAGTATTAGTTAGGTCATAAGTAGTTTGTAAGTTTAGGGACTGATGACCCCGTAGTTAAGTCCCATAAGCTCTACAAACATTTGAACATTTTTTGAACACTGCGGGGCCCTCCTCTAGTCTGGGAGACGCGTGGCGATGAGGAGCCAAGCCAGTTAAAAGGGCCGCTGCCTGGTAAACGTTCTCGATCCACTGCCGCCCATCCGCTGCAAGCTGCTACAAACAACCGGCACGATATCGTCAAGTAGTTCCACCCCTCGGGTGTGATAGAATTATTTTCTGAGTCTTCATTTTAACTTGCCTTACACCTCTCTACGACGTGAGGAGTCGCCAGAAACAACACGTGGTTCGGCTACCACGTTAAACTGCAGGGGAAAACAGTGCACTGGTGGGCACCGATTCTCCAGCGTTACCGTGCGGACGAGTGACAGCTCTGCGTGGATATGCTGACTTCAGTGTTGTCACAGACCATGAGTCAGCAATCGCTGAATATAGTCGAGTTGGAAGCGCTTGGCGTTCAGGCTTGGTAGAAAACCAAACGACAGGGAATATGCTTTAAGATAATACGTATCTTACGTACCAAAAATTTTACCCAAGAAGAAGAAAACAACTACCCAAAAAAAGGAATCAGATCCCATCTAAAAAGTACAAATAAGAAAGTCTCGCAAGGGAGAGTAGTGAGATCTCATGTAAAACCAAGTCAATTAGTATCTATGAAATAATTTATTCAACAAGTTTGTCATAAATAGTTATCTAATTAGTCACCAATCAACATTTATAGGGACCACGTTAGTAACACATTTCTATTTCTATAATAATTATAATTTTTTGGTACTCGCATCACAACATAATGACATCAGAATAATCTACTATTTCTGTTGATAAGTAACTGCAAACATCGCTCTGATGGACATCGGTTCTTCAGTGTTGACATGAGGTCACTTTCGAGAGTCACGTCTCTGGGCGG
The DNA here is from genome assembly GCA_026315105.1 of Locusta migratoria. NCBI lineage: Eukaryota > Metazoa > Arthropoda > Insecta > Orthoptera > Acrididae > Locusta > Locusta migratoria. Next base: position 394,811,975 of record CM048750.1, on the reverse strand, counting down.
GTTACATACAATTAATGTTGATTTTGCTTCAAAAGTCTGCAATTGTGATAGGGTAAGAGCTGGTATTCCCAACCTACAAATCAGATAAATTTCAAATAATGATTCGAAAGTTAACTGACTTCATTCAAGATCGGAAACAGTTACTTCGCAGTATATAACAGAAAGTACCTTACATTAACTCTAGTATTTGTTGTGATTTTGTTAACAATGCCAACAATTGTACCTATGCAGAAAGTTTTGAAAAATTAAAAGTGATAAAAACAACTACAGAGTCATCAAAGGGTGAAATTAATAAATAACGTCATATAATTTTTTTTTTTTAAATAAAAGTTTACGTTTTAAAAGCAAAATAATTCTCTTTGTAGAATCCATCCTTTTTAGCAACAAAATGGCTTCGTAAAATTTATCTTCCCCACACCAGATTTTGATTGTGCTCAGTCACATATTTTCGTATTGTATTCGTAAAATGGTTGAACTCCGCAAAGTCTAATTTCACGCCGGCCGCGGTGGCCGAGGGGACTGAGGCGCTCCAGTTACGGTCTGCACGGCCACTACGGTCGGGGGTTCGAATCCCCCCCTCGAACGTGGATATTTGTGCCGTCATTAGTCTTAGCTAGTTCATAAGTAGTTTGTAAGCTTTGGGACTGATGACCCCGTAGTTAAGTCCCATAACTTCTACAAACATTTGAACATTTTCTAATTTCACGCAGCAGTATGCTCTACTTCTGAAGGTTGCGTTTTGACTTAAATTCATACCAAACACCCGAGCGCATTGAGGCGTTATGCTACGATGCGCGAGGCCGTTCCCCGTCGGGGGTTCGAATCCCCCTTCGGGCATGGATGTTTGTGTCGTCTTTAGTAGAAGGTAGTTCATAAGTAGTTCGTATGTTTAGGGACTGATGACCCCGCAGTTAACTCCCTTAAGCTTAAGAAACATTTGATTTCGATACTAAACAATGTTTCAGATTTGTGTATCTTCCTATCCTAATAGCGTAGCAGTTACTGACACTATATGAAACGAAGCTTTCAGGAGCCTGAATACTCCACATAGAACCCTCTCTCCCGAAAACTCGCAATTATTTCACTGGACGCAAGTTGATACCGTCACGGGGTCGCTAAGTTCGTATTGTTGAGGTCACAAGGTCGCAACTAAAATATTTCTGCAAGTAATGTCTGCTGTGAACGAATAATAAAGAATAACTTGTTATATCTCGGGCCCATAGTGTTAGAAATGTCGTATATTGACATAATGTGAAAGGATAGTCCAAACACTGTATTTATTTATTTATTTATCACACAAGATATCTTTCGGCATTTAATGCCATCGTCAGGTGTTTCGTATTTAGAGGTTGTAAGTGCTTCAACTGACTATTTATTAGGTGATGATTTACATTTGATTTCTGAATTATAGCCAATTACAGCATCTATCAGTACCTCAGAATACTTACGCATCTAGTACGCGTAAGGCGTATGTGAGCAAATAAGATCAGACGACACTACAAAAGCAGTCCCTCACCCACCGTATAGCTGTTTAGCTTTAACTAAAACTCTTTCCTCTCCTGAAAGAGACGGATATCACAGTTATTAGTATTAATAAGTCCATATTTCCTGTAAATATTTTAAGGGAAAACTTGCCATACATCATTCTACTTTAGCTTCTACAACACCTGGATCGGAATGCCTCTGAAAAGATACAGCAGCGCTTGAAACATCGTGTTAAATTTCAAAGAGCACAAAAGCGGTTATTGTTGCAGTTGGACACTGTTCCATCCACTCTTCAACGAAACGCAGTACTTCAGCTTTATTCGCTGTAAGACGAGAAGCTAACGACTCTTATGGGGGATTTGGTCGTATAACCTGTATGGGTGACTTCTGAAAACAAGTTTTATTTGACGTAACGTAATTTCCCGCCCCAGCCTCAGAACGTTGTGCGAAACGAAGCGATCGCAAACCGCGCAGCCTGTGCCTGCCTGCTATCGACCGCCGCTTCCCGAGTACTTCCGACAACCGGCGGACGCGGCCGAGATTTCCGTGCTCGCATTCCTATTGCAACATTCCAGCTGTCTCCTAAAACCGCGCGTGCCCACAGAACACCCACATTCCTGGAATTCAACTGCCGACCTGCCCCGTACTTTGCGCTAGCAGTCTCTTTGCATTTGCCCGAAAGAGGTGCCATGCTGATTGATGCAAGGCTTTCCCGTGCATGAAATTCTGCCGCTATATGCTATTTCCACAGCCTACAAAGTAGCATTGAATCAGTGCTGTGAGCGTAGAGATTATCCTTCACATTTTTCTCCTTTCGTCATTTTCCTTATAGGATAACAATTTTTTTTCGGCAATAGACGACCATATCGCAGTTTTTAATTCCCTTCGATATGCTATGTTTGCACGTCATCTGTCAGACAGATTGTGTGCCAAATGTCTCCTGGTTTATGGAAGACGATATTCCATTCCTCGAACACATTCTGACACTTAAAGTGGCACATTTGAAAGTTGGTCTATTATTTGCGACGCAAACACGCGGATATTTCACACTGCCGTACATTTTGGGGTTCGTCTCATCTTAAAGGTGTAAAAATGACATACACCACCCACTCGTCATGTTATATTATTATTCGGCACAATTGTATACAGCAGAAAAAATTATCCCAGTTATTAAATTGTTACTGAAAGCGCAGACATTAACGATTTCTGTCGTAATTTAGATGAATCTATATTGATAATACAAGGAGCAAGAAATAAATGAACAAGTCCAGGGTTTCCTACTAAAGTTTTCCAATGTGCCTTTTAGTAGTACGCTTAGAAAGACGTTGACGACACTGAATGTTTGTCTGTAGGTCCTCTATGGGTTCATAAACCACTCATTCGATTGCACTGAAACTTTGGTGAACTGTTCACCGTACGCCCACGAAGGTTCCTGGCCCAAAAAACATAAGGGCACGACACATAGCTCAGCAGATATGACGTCATAAATAATGAGAGGATACCATATGAGAATACCCAGATTTATGCGTCAATTATTGGAAAATGGGAGTAGTTAGGGACATGCAACAAAATTTTCATGTAATTTCGGACGTTTGTGAAGCGTTTTGTAACTGACACCCCCCTGCAAGACTCCCTTAATTATTTGCATGCAAAATTAAGCAATCTGTTTTCTTAATTTATATTTATATAAAAGCGAAATGACACTTACTCACTGACTAACTGTACACGAAATCTCGAAAACTACTTCACCTATGAAGCTAAACTTTGGCAGGAATGTAGTTTACAGGCGCATGGCGGAGCATACTTCTCTCACAGACTCACGAAATTTACAGTTTCATTCCGATCTTCACGAAATTTCGCACGCTTTACCCTCAAAACAAGAGGAAGGTCACCGTCTGCCTTAAGTTTCATACGGTGCATAGCAGAGGGTACTTTGCAAAATAAAAATGGATCCCTAAATACCTTGGTCTCGCCATAACTTGAGAACGGCTCCACCGATTTCACAGATCTTTTTTTTTTTTTTTTTTTTTTTTCTTCATTATTCTCAGAACAAGCGTTGTACGAAGTAAAACTGAAATATTTGAGAACAACGTAGTCTGTTTTTCAATATGACTCTGCGTTTCTGTTGCATATAAATTTATAGTTTTGTTCCGATATTGATTAATTTTTGCACACGCTACGCTAAAAACAAGGGCATGTGACTGTCTGTGTAAAATTTTGTTCGGGGCATGGTGAAGGGTACTTACGGAATTTAACAAAATGCATAGTTTTGTTCCAATCTTTATGAATTTTGCACACACGACATGACATTTAAACCTATAGGAACGTCACTGGGTACATAAATGTTTGTATGGTACATGACAGAGGGTACCTTGCGGAAAACTTTGCCGAGAGAGGGAAAGGTGGAAACGAACAGAGAGATAGAGAGAAAGAGGTGGATGCAGAGAGGGGGGAAGGGGATGTGGACTACGAGAGTGTAGGATAAATAAACACCCGGGCAACGCCGGGTTTACAGCTAGTAATGTAATAAATGTCGCAACTGGGAATTTTTAAGGGGAATTCAATGGCGAGAAAGTGTCATACCTTCGCTAACTATTCATTCGTATTTTAAGGTGTGTGTGTGTGTGAGAGAGAGAGAGACAGAGAGAGAGAGAGAGAGAGAGAGAGAGAGAGAGAGAGAGAGAGAGAGAGGCAGAGAGAGAGAAATGTTCAAATGTCTGTAAATCTATCGGACCAAACTGCGTGGTCTTCAGTCCGTAGCTTACAAACTATTTAAACCTAGGTAAACTAACCTAAGGACAACACACACACACACACACACGGAATGTTCTATAGATATGATTAAACTCGTTTTCTAACCAAACCACAACCACAACGTACCCCGGACAACGGCGCTCAGTAATTTGCGGCAGAACTAGAATCAACTCTGTTCACGGAGATTAAAGCTAACCTCTTAAGTCAGAAAACACCGACCGTTGCAGCACTAAAAGCAAACTGTAATTTCTGGCTGCCAGGGGTTACCTGCAGATGCCCTCACACTAGCTAGTGGCGACACGAGCTGCTGCGTCTCAAACCGACGCCACCTAGAGACAAGGCCTCACCGACCAGGCCGCGGCGCAGCTGAATGGCTGGCCGCTACGAGGCAGTGGGCGTGCCCCATAGGCCAGCCATTCAGCTGCCGCCGCTTCCTGGTCGGTGAGGCCTTGTCTCTAGGTGGCGTTGCTCAAACCGATATGAGCAGAGCCGCTTGGCACTCAGTTTCAGGAAGCAGACGACACATGCACATTCAAATCGATAAAAGAATGGTAGGTTGAAAAATAAGAACAAATAAAAAGAGTCAAAACTACTATGAATATAACGCGGCAAATTACTTATTAGAACCAAAACAGTCAATTAAAGCATTTGAGTAAAAGTAACAATAAGACACTTTGATTAGATGTAGAGAGAATCGAACCCATGATGTCTAACATGTAAGTCTATAATATCACCTCTAAAGGCCTTTCTACACGGGAAGTGAGAGCTTACCCACGATCAGTGTTGCCAGATGGCAGAGAGAGAAAATACCTACAGTCACACAAAAATGTGCCTACTTTTTCCCTACTTTCTCCCTACCACCTCATTAATACCCCTACATCAGGGTCGCAGCCAGGATTTGGGTCTGGGAGGGGCTGAATCCAGGAGTCCAGCCAGTAGAGGTTAACCAGTTGATTAATGTGACATGTTACAATTTTGAAAAACTTTAAAATAAATATTTGTCATCATGATTTACTTGCTAGATATGTTTTTCCAGTGACTGATCGTTACTGATTCGTGGAATCATGTGTAGATTATGCCGCGCTCTGTTACACGAGGATAACCGATTTATTGACCAGACACGACTACATCGAGACACTATCAACCATAGAGTAGGAACAGCAGTAATTATTTAGTTCACGGTCAGCACAAAAAAGAAAGTCCCTCACTCTAAATGATTCGATGTTCAAAGAGTAATGCTATGTAGACAACAAATATCTAGAGCTTTGTTCATTATAATGTTGGCTGCCGCAAATGTTTCAGCGTTTTCTTGTCAGCATCTTCTCTTCTACAAGTACTAACTAGTATATCGTAAATAAATAAGTCTAGTCAAGGTAATAAAACGTCTTTCGTTCATTGAAACGACGAATTTTTCTTGTGCTGATATTTTCTAACACTATTTCCAAACCGACTCTTCATTCCACTGATATACATTGACATCATATTTCGCATCCATTTTAAAGTGTCTGAAACAAAGTTTTCAAATTAATATTGTTTACTATGAACAGATAACAACTATGCCGTCTGAAATATTATTGGCTACTTCAAACTTTGCAACAACTGGTCGGCTTCATACCCGCCTGTGTCGGCGATTGTAAAATTTTACCGAAGTTCCTACGCGTTGGGGACTTACGGATGAAAATTCCCTAAACGATTTTAATGCTTAAAAGTACCTGCATATAGGGAAAATTCCCTACGTCTGGCAACATTGCCCACGATGCATCGGTCACGCCGTCCGCGTTCAGTGTAGACGTGTCCACGTGCACAAGATGCATGAATACGATCGCTTCTAGACGGAATAGGATGGATCCTATTCTCACGCGTATCGAAGTGCTTCGCGCATGCACAGACGACCGAATGGGGAACGCAGCTGACAAACGAAGCCAAGTCGGGAATTGGTTTGAGAATGTGTACTTGCCTCCTGCTCAGAGGAACGTAGTTTTTTGACTCAGTCGTAAGTATTTTAGGAGGTGATACTATAGAGGAATTGCACGTAAAAATTTAATATAACGTGTACAATTTTGATTGAATACGGAGATATAGCTGTTAATATGAAATCCAAACAAACGTAGAGCAAATGTAAATCAAGAAATTTTCACTGATTTATCCGTCGGTTCTTTGTAGTACAGCATCACACTTACTTAAATGTAGAATTTTGTGTATGTTCTCCACTTCTGCTTTCGAAGATCGGAGACGTATTGAACGTAGAGTACACCTGTGAGGACCACCTAACGATGCGACCTTTATAAGATGTAAAAATAAAAAGAGTATCAACCTCAATACCCTTAAATAACTTAATGATGAAGCTAGCTTACCACAGTTCGGTGCACTAGCGTTTAATCAATACACGGTGAAATTTTACTCAACGAAGCAAATACATTAAACATCACTCAAATGATCCTCCTGCAACCAGAACTTATAGTTAAATCTACCGCTTTTCAATATTCAATTTCCTGTATAGGTAAAAGCTCCTTCAGTTGACACGTTAAGAGAACTTTTTTCTACCTTCTAATATTATGGCCATACCGTCAAAGATTGTGAGTTCTAAAATTATTCCTGTAACTTCATAGCCTCAATTAGCTCGTAAAATATCATCTTTGTTAAACTGATAACGTACACTTTAGGTTTTAAAAAGAATCTGAAGTTTAGAATTGCACCTAAACTACACACCCTAAAACAGATTTGCTCTTCAGATTGACAAGTTCAGCAGCCATATTGTTGAAATAATTCCCATATCTCAAAAATTAGACAAGGATAGAAATAACCTTACAGTAGACGTAGATCTCATGAAGTACATTTAGATGTAGTCCTTAAAGATAAAAGTTTCTCACCATGTTGTTGATTATCTTTAATCAGGCCACTAAAAGGTATGGAAACAAGGCAAGGAGCTTACTATTCAAAAATAATTGTTGCAGAAGAATATCATAAACAAATGTATTAGACGTATTTTTCTTATGCATTACAAACTTTTGAAAACATAGCTTATTTCGGCTGCAATATCACTTATTTGACAGGGTGATTTGCTTTGCATCGCTAAGGGTATTTACTTTTATGTTTTGTTTGTAGCAGTTCTCATTTCGAATTGTGGAATATTTACTTCGTCTTATTTGATGAAAGAATTTCTGAAAACTGCATTTAATAACTCCGCTTTAGTGGCACTGTCATCAGTAATATTACCGTCGCTATCGCGCAATAAAGGCATTCACTTAGTTTTTCCGCTGCTGTAGATAACATAGGACAAGAATCTCTTTGGATTTTTCGCCACCTTTCTACAAAGAGTTTCGTTGTGAAAAATATTAAACGAATCTCGCATTGACGGCCGCGCTAAATTTCGTGATTCAGTAAAACATCGGAAATCTTGGGGATTTTGAATTCGTCTGAATTTTCTGCAAAAGTTTTTTTTCTGTTCTGTTTTATGTAACATAGGGGACCAGTTAAGTCTCTTATTAATTTATTTGGTAGGAATCCCTCCAATGCTGTTGATACTATTTCTTTGAATGTAAGCCACATATGGTCTTAACTTACACAGTTAAATTAGGAAAAAATGGAGACTGTCACCTAGGAAGATGTCACCCGAATTTTTATCTTTTTCTTTTTTTTTAATAGACGTATTTAGCGTTTAGTTTTGGTGAATATCTTTGTTACACATCTGAAATCGCTACAACTTTGTGTTCACTTATCCGTCGTAATGCTCAGGAGTATTTGTGACTAATAGCTCAAGTGTGTTTCCGAAACCATTTACAATTTTAATGGGCTCGTGAACTAATTGTTCAAAATATTTTTAAAAAAGCATTTAGAACAATATCGGAAGATGTATCTGCCACCCTGTCAGAAGGTGTGTTTTTGTCAACATACGGATGGTAGGCTTAAGTCATCGCCAACTACAATTGTATGAGTAGTGTACTTCAGTGTGTTGAGACTCAAGTTTTCTATGAACTGTTCAGCGGCTGCATCATGAGAGTGCCGGGTCGGTAAATTAAGATGTTCAAATGTTTGTTAAGCTTAAGGGACTTAACTGCGCGGTCATCAGTCGCTAAACTTACAAACTACTTATAAATTAGCTTTAGTATAAGACAGCACAAACATGCATGCCCGAGGAGGGATTGGAACCCTCGACCTTAATGGTCTCGCAGTGACCATATGCATTGATTGCATTTGGCGTGACGTCACGAGTGCTGGACTGCTGTGCACATCGCTCTCGATTTTTTATATAATTTTAGGATTAATATAATTATTTTAATTGTTATTTCGTGACAATATTCAATCTAGAGGTGTTCTAGTAAAGGTTCGTCAGTTATTTTAGCGTTTGTTGTGCCGTAATTGCTTTAAGTGGTGTTATTTGTGTTCGCGTGTGCGCCGGCATCGACGTCTTACTGCTTTGTTTACATCTGGTGGCGAGTGGTTCCAGCCGTAGCGGTCTCCGAAAGCTAAGTTCTAATAAGTGTTTGTGTATTGTAGTTAAATTATTAAAGTTTTAGATTTCAGGAGGTGTTATCACGCTAGTTGTTTATTAACTTTAGTACTTTTCAACAGGTAACTTGCTGTTTTTAACGTAGTTGAGGTTGGGAAACTTTAAGATACGGTATTTGATAACTCTTGTACTCTCACAGTGTTTAGTTGTTTTATTAGTGACGCTTGAATTTGAACTTGTTTATACAAGCAACAGTGTAAAGTTTCTGTGGTAGTGTTATTTGCTCTTTTCTGATACTATTAGTTGTTGTTACTTGATTTGTAGAGACTGAGGTTTGTTGATTGCTGTAGTTAAGAGGTTCTTCCTACTTATTTTGTAGAAACTTAACTTCATAACGTAGACGTCTAGTTTTTCTTAACAAATTATTGTAAAATTTTACCATGAGTGAAAAGTGTGGGCTCTGTCGTAGGGTCGTGCGTAGTGGGCTGCAGTGTGGGATTTGTAGTAAGTATTTTCATGGGGGGGAGTGCAGTGGGGAAGACAGTGGGCTTTGTGGTGAGGTTCTCTCCTGGAACTGTAGGATTTGCAGCAGGAATAAGTTGATAGAGGAGCAGGAGCGTTTGATCTGCGCCCTTCAGGTGCAGTTGAAAAACGCTGAAGAGGAACTAGGTAGGTTGAGGAGGGGAAGGGGGGCTGGGGAATGGGAACTGGCAGTTGGCAAGAAGGTAGCTAGGAGAAGGTATTCAGATAGCTTTACATTGCAAGTTGCAAATAGGTTTGACCAACTGTCAGAGTTGAGTGGAGATGAACCTCCTGTAGCTGTAGGTGTAGGAAGTACGCAGCAGACCTCAGCTTTTGGTAAGCCGAAATCTGTAGAGAGGTCTTTTAGGAAGAAGAAGGTTCTGCTGCTAGGTAGTTCTCATGGCAGAGGTGTTGGCCAACAGTTGCAGGAAGTACTTGGGAGTGAGTACCAGGTCACCAGCATAGTGAAGCCTAGTGCAGGGTTAGATCAGGTCACTTGTAACATAGGGGACTTATGTAGGAATTTTTCAAAAGAGGATCAGGTAGTTATAGTGGGTGGGGCCGGGAACAGTCTTGATAGGGACGGGGAATATGATATAGGTGGTGATCTGGAAAGGATAGCAACTGAAACTGGTGGCACGAATGTGCATTTCGTGCAGCTGTTTCAGCGTCATGATAGGCCTTGTCTTAATACGGCTTGAGAAGGCGCTGATGACGGAGGGCATGGATCACATTGCAGTGGTGCCAGTTGAAACTATCCAAAGGTCGGATTTTACTAGGCACGGTCTGCACCTCAATAGGTATGGGAAGGGGAGGTTGGCAAAGCTCATAGGTGACAGTGTAGTAGGGGGTGGGGGTTTCACTCATGGAAAAAATTCCTGTAGTAGTTGGTGTTAGGGCTGCACCTTTTTTAGACTGAAGACAGCTGATAGATATTCCTGCTTAAAGGAAGTCCCTCTAAGAAATGAACCACCTTTGACAAAGTCTAAGAATACAAGTAATAAGGGAATTACTGTTTTTCATCAAAATATACAGGGTATCAGAGATAACGTTAATGAAATGCTTATTGATACTGATTCTGACATTATTGGAATTTCAGAGCACTTTTTAAGTGGTGTGACAATTAAGAGACTTCCTTTGCCAGGATACAGGTTAGCTGCCTTCTACTCTAGGAGTTCTTTGCAGTGTGGGGGAGTGGCCATGTATGTAAAAAACGATTTTTCATCGGAGTCAATCGATTTTTCTAAACACTGCACAGAACAGATATTTGAATGTTGTGCAGGAGTTGTTAATGTTAATGGAACTAAATTAGTAATAGTTGTTATTTATAGATCCCCTGACTCAGATTTTAAAATGTTTCTGCCCAAGCTGGAATTGGTTCTGGGTTCACTGTATAGGAAGTATAAAAATTTAATTGTGTGTGGAGATTTCAACATTAATTGTATGAGTAGGTGATAGCTCAAGGAAAAGTCAGCTGTTAGATCTATTTAATTCCTATAACATGATGCAAACAGTATTTTTTCCAACGAGAGTGCAAGGAAATAGCAGTTCTACCATTGACAATATTTTTGTTCATTCTTCATTATTAGAGGGGCACTCTGTCAGCAGAATAGTAAATGGCCTATCAGACCACGATGTCCAACTTTTAATTCTAAAAAGTATTTGTTCTCAAACAAATGTTAAACATAAATATCAACTACTCAGAAAAGTTAATCCAGTTGCAATTGAGACCTTTTTAAGCCTAATTAAGGAACAAGAATGGCAGGATGTTTATAGTGCTGATAATGCAGATGATAAATATAATGCTTTTCTGAACACATTTATTATGCTGTTTGAAAGTTGCTTTCCGCTAGAACGCTCAAAACAGGGTACTTTCAGTAACAGACAGCCAGGGTGGATGACAAAGGGGATAAGAGTATCATGTAGAACTAAGCGGGAGTTGTATCAAAATGTTAGAAGCAGTCAGAATGAAGATGCAGTAGCTCATTACAAACAGTACTGTAAGGTTCTGAAAAATGTCATTAAGAATGCAAAAAGTATGTGGTACGCAAAAAGAATAGCAAACTCTCGGGATAAAATTAAAACTATCTGGTCAGTCGTGAAGGAAGTGTCTGGTCAGGAGCAGCAGGTAGAAGATATAACGTCAGTGCGTAGTAGGAATGTTTCTGTTACTGACAAGTTAGATATATGTGCAATATTCAATAATCACTTTCTGAATATAGTAGAGGAACTAAACAAAACTCTAGTTTCTACAGGTAATCATATAACGTTTTTAGAAAATGCGTTTCCGAGGCTGTTGCCTGAAATGATCCTTCATGATACTTCCATAGGTGGGATTGAGTCAATAATTAAATCACTAAAGACTAAGGACTCTTGTGGATATGATGGGGTATCTAGCAGAATTCTAAAGTACTGTTCTCCATATGTTAGCCCAGTACTAAGCCATATTTGTAATTTTTCCTTTCAGAATGGTCAGTTTCCTAACAGATTAAAGTACTCAGTAGTGAAACCGCTTTATAAAAAAGGAGAAAGGGATAATGTAGACAACTATAGACCTATTTCTATGCCATCGGTTTTTTCCAAAGTTATTGAAAAGGCTGTATATTCAAGATTAATTGATCATTTCAGTTCACATAATTTCCTGTCAAACGTACAGTTTGGTTTTAGAAGTGGTTCAACGACTGAAAACGCTATATTTTCGTTTCTCTGTGAGGCACTTGATGGGTTAAATAAGAGGCTACGGACATTAGGCGTCTTCTTTGATTTAACAAAAGCGTTTGATTGTGTTGATCACAAAATATTGTTGCAGAAGTTGGAACATTATGGAATACGGGGAGTAGCCCACAACTGGTTCACCTCTTACTTTAATAATAGACAACAGAAGGTAATTCTCCGCAGTGTAGAAAATGGCTATGACGAGCAATCCCAATGGGGCACAATTAAGTATGGGGTGCCCCAGGGGTCTGTTTTGGGACCATTGCTGTTTCTTATTTATATAAATGATATGCCTTCGAGTATAACAGGTGATTGTAAAATATTTTTGTTTGCTGATGATACCAGCTTGGTAGTGAAGGATGTTGCTCGTAATATTCACACAGTATCAAATAATTGCAGTTCAAGAGATAAGTTCATGGCTAATAGAAAACAAGTTGATGTTAAATCACAGTAAAACTCAGTTTTTACAATTTCTAACACATAATTTGACGAAATCTGACATTATGATTACACATAATGGGCATGTGATAAGTGAGACTGAACAGTTCAAATTTCTAGGTGTTCATATAGACAGTAAGCTGTCATGGAAAGCCCATGTTCAGGATCTTGTTCCAAAACTAAATTCTGCTATATTTACCATTAGAACAATATCTGAGATAAGTGATTTTTCAACACGAAAAGTAGTCTATTTCGTTTACTTTCACTCACTTATGACGTACGGCATTGTTTTTTGGGGTAACTCGCCTGATGCAAAAAGGATATTTCTGGCTCAAAAACGGGCGGTTCGAGCAATATCTGGTGTAAGTTTGCGAACGTCATGTCGACCCCATTTCAGTAGTCTGGGAATTTTGACACTGGCGTCACAATACGTTTTTTCTTTAATGTCGTTTGTTGTTAATAATATCAGCTTATTCCCACGAGTTAGTAGCTTTCACTCGGTGAATACTAGACAGATGTCTAATCTACATTTGCACCACACCACCTTAACACTTGTGAAGAAAGGGGTGCAGTATTCTGCGGCATCCATTTTCAATAAGCTGCCACAAGAACTTAAGAATCTTAGCACTAATCCACATGCTTTCAAATCTAAATTGAAGAGTTACCTCGTGGCTCACTCCTTTTATTCTGTCGAGGAACTCCTAGAAAAGTTAAACAATTAAGCTAATTTATTTTTTCTTTATTGATTCTTTTCACTTTGTCTTAAGATTGTCGTGTGCAAAGGACTACTTAAAATTTTTCTATTACCATTATTGTGTAACAATTAATGTATTGACTTGTTCCATGACCATGGAGTCTTACTCCTGAAGTGGGTCCTGTGGAACAGAAAAAACAAATAAATAAATAAATAAAACGGCCTCGCGCATCGGAGCATAGCGCCTCAATGCGCTCGGTCACGCCGCCGCGGCTGAGTACACTCTCAACACACTGATGAGACACGTGATTATGTTCACATGCGATGATTGGCATCTCAGGATGGCAAGTCGGCTGAAACTAATCATTAAATAGAACTGATTTCATCAAAGCGACGTTAGCAATTAACATAGTTCATTATACGATAATTGGAACTTAATTAGTGGCAATTATTTATTCCCCATCGATACAAAAGCGTTACATTTTTGCACCTGTTACTGTCCTTCAAAGTAGTCAGCAGCGTTATGTTCAACCGATTGCCAGCGATCTGGAAGGCTAAGTATACCGTTAGCAGAGTCTGTTCTGTTGATGGTGCGAATGGAGCGATCTACTGCCTGTCGAATCTCTAGAATAGTTCTGAAGCGAATGCCACGAAGTAGCTCCTTCCTCTTCGGAATCAAATCAAAGTCACAAGGACTTACGTCCGGGGAGTATGGCGGATGGTACAGTACTTCCTAGTCCTATCGACCGAACAGAGCAGCCACAGCTTGCGCTGTATGCGCCCGCGCATTGTCGTGCCAGAAAGTGCGCACAAAGTGTTGTCGCTTCTTTCGCAGAGCTGGTGGCAGCTGATACTCCAAAAACGAACAGTAATACTGTGAATTGACGGTCTGCCGTGGAGGAACGTAATGCGTTAGGATAACACCAACACAGTCGCACATAACTTTCATCACACTGGGGCTCTGACGCACCTTCGACTTTCGCCGCGATCCATAATGACGCCATTGGTTTAAATGGCGTTTCAATTTTGGCTCGTACGATGTGGCCCATATCTCATCCACTGTTACAATACGGCGTAAGGAAGTCTCTGTTCTGTACGGCGATGCCGATTCCCCGACGCATCTTGAAGACATTGGTGACACTGTCGTGCTGTACGACCTCTGGCACATTCAATCTTGATCCAACTCCGTTGTTCCTGTTGCGAAAACATAGTGGCACCGTTACGTTAGACCGCTCACTCAGCAGTGACAACCTGTTCCCTCGATTGTACGCACGCCGGTGACGTGGAAACAGCGAGTCCATTTGCTCGGAGATAAGGCAGGTATGTCAACAACGTGTGCTATCAGCGACAATAGCAGATTCCATTGCATAGTGTCTTCACAGCACTGTTACCAGTATTTAAGTTCCAACCCACGTATCATATAGTCCCCAACAAAATGTCTGTAAATTGATTCGACAGACCAGATTTCTTTAAACCTTTTACTACATTTATGCTGATGACAAAAAACACTACATAAACATGTAATTCCGTAGATTTTCTCGGCGTAATAATGGTTGTTGTTCTTCACGGGTTTGCGGCCGGATTATGTCGATCTGCTGATACGATATTTCGGCGGTCCACCAAGGCGCAAGAATTGGATCATCATAAGGCTGTTTTTAGGCAGAATGGGCTATGCTAATCATCAAATCAGTCGAGCTTTCCAATTCGGACCACCACGTGAACCATCCACGGACACTTCAATTGCATTTTTACCTTATGCGGGAAGTATTTCTTCAAAAATATCAAGAATCCTTCAAAAATACGACATCAAAAGTATTTTATTGCCTTTGTCTAAAACCAGAGCTCTTCTAGGATCCGTAAAAGATGATTTGGATTAAGGAAACCTGGAGTATATAAAATCACCTGCCACTGTGGAAAGGTATGTATTGTATTAGTACGATTCACGACCGCTGTGTAGAACATCAAAGGCACACACGTCTGTTCCATCGAGAAAAGTCTGCAGTGGCTGAACGTTGTCTTAATGAAGGGCATAACACGTCATTTAGGGACATGCAAATTATTGCTCCAGCCTCACTTTTTTGGGATTGTGTCCTTAAGGAATCGATCGAAATAAGATTATCAGATAATCTTATTAATAGGGAAAAAGGATTTCCATTGAGTAAAACGTGGAATTCCGTTGTATCTGATATTAAACAACAACGGTCTAGTTTTCGAGCAGCTCCTTCTTAATTTTCGATTACTCGCTTCGGCTAACTTCTACCGCTGGTGGCGCTGCAATACTCTTCACTTCCCAGAGGGCGTTCTTCCACTTCTTGCACATGCGCACTGGCCTGTTCCCGCGGTATAAAGGAGCCGCCGTAACTGATATGTCCTCAGTTCCGGCGTGATTGTGCACCAGTCATACCTGAAGATGGCGGCCAGGTGGACTGCCGAAATATCGCATCAGCAGATCGACATAATCCGGCCACAAACCCATGAAGAACAACAACTGCATAAACAATTTGTAAGATAAGCAGAGGAAATATTCCATGAAGGAAATTACGAACGGCATTTTTCGAATAGAAAAGAAATTGTGGAAGCATCAGCCGCCCCCCCCCCCCCTAATATCACTTTTATTAAACGTTTATTACGTCATAGTTCTAGGAAAATGGACAATAACAATTTATATAATATTAAACCATACGAGATGTAACTCTATAGGGTATTTCTTAAGAGTCCAAAAATTTAATAGGTCATAAAGGACACTCCACAGGTAGCAAATTTAAAAGCGCAGAAGGCGGCTTAAGGATACAACCACACCCTGTCTACTTTTCTTATTTCCTTTGGCTAAGGTTAACTGCAAAGACCATCATTAACACAATGAACACACCATTTGCAGAATTTCTTACAAAATGAATCTATAGAAGCATGACATAATACTCGACAATAATATCTCCGGTGTGTTTCGAGCCACATCACGAGCAACTGCATTTGTGGCAACAAAATCCATCTCCGTATCCACTGGTGCTTCATACACAAGTGACATTAGATATCCACGTAGGGAATAAAGAAGGTGATCCAAAACCATGAAGTAGGACCTCCCCTTCCAATCCACCGACCACGAAATACAGCACTGAGGCGACTGTGGCCATCCACACTGAAGCGCACTCTAGTTCCTGCTCTCAACCATCGCACAAATGACAAAGTGGCAAATACTCAAATAAGTGTTAAAGCGATAGGAAAACCATTGAAATCGCTCAGCAGGGGAAAGAGCGCTGGACCTGATGGGATACCAATTCGATTTTACACGGAGTACGCGAAGGAACTTGCTCCCCTTCTAGCAGCGGTGTACTGAAGGTCTCTGTAGGAGCGAAGTGTTCTCGAGCATTCGGAAAAACCGCAGGTCATTCCCATTTACAAGAAGGGTCGTCGATTAGGTGCGCTAAACTAGTGGCCTACTGTATCTCTAAAATGGGTGACTTCCAGAATTTTCGAACTCGTATTATGTCATTTCTGGAGACTGGAAATCTTCTTTGATATATGATGTTTGAAAGCAACCCTCATGTGAAACCCAGCTCACGTTATTCATCCGTGGTATCCGGAGGGCAGTAGATACAGAATCCTAGCTAGGAGCCGTGCTTTTTACTTTCGCTAGGCGTTCGATACCGTGCAGAACCTTCGCCTATTGTACAAAATGCGATCATCTGCAATATTAGACCAACTGTGTGACTGGACTGAGGCGTTCCTAGCTAACAGAACGCAGAGTGTCGTTCTCAACGGAGAGAAGACTTCAGACGTTAAAGTGATCACAGGCATGCCTCGGGGAAGTCATACAGGACCTTTGCTTTTTACTATATATATATTAAAAGTGAAGCAACTAAAATCAATTAACAGGAACAAGTCTTCTGGTCCGGACTGTATACGCATTATATTTCTATCTGATTATGCTGAAGCGATAGCTCGTTACTTAACAGCCATATACCACCGCTCTCTCAAAGAAGGATCTGTACCAAAAGATTGGCAAGTTGCACAGGTCACACCTATATTCAAGAAAGGCAGTAGGAGTAACCCACTAAACTACAGGCCTATTTCATTGACGTCAATTTGCAGCAGGGTTTTCAAACATATCCTGTATTCAAATATTATGAATTATCTCGAACAAAATGATCAACACGGATTTAGAAAATATCGTTTATGCGAAACACAGCTATCTCTTTACTCACACGAAGTGATGGGTGCTATCGACAAGGGTTCGCAAATCGATTCCGTATTTCTTGATTTCCAGAAGGCTTTTGAAACCGTAACTCACAAACAGCTTTTAATCAAATTTTGTAGTCATGGTATATCGCCCCAAATTTGCGACTGAATAGGGGATTTCCTGTCAGAGAGGACGTAATTCGTAGTAATCGAAGGTAAGGTATCGACTAAAACAGAGGTGATATCGGGCTTTCCACAGGGGAGTGTTATTGGTCCTCTGCTGTTCCTTATTTACATTAACGATTTAGGAGACAATCTGAGTAGCCCTCTTAGGTTACTTACAGATGACGCCGTCGTTTACCGTCTAGTAAAATCATCTGAAGATCAAAACCAACTGCAGAACGATCTGAATAAGATATCAGTATGGTGTAAGAATTGGCAGTTGACTCTAAATAAAGAGAAGTGTGAAGTCATCCACATGAGTACGAAAAGAAATCCGTTAAACTATGTTTACAAGATAAATCAATCAAAAGTGAAGGCCGTAAACTCCACTAAATACCTAGAAATTACTATTACTTAAGACTTAAACTGGAAAGAACATGTAGATAATGTCGTGGGAAAGGCGAACGAGAGACTGCGTTTTATTGGTAGAACCCTTAAAAGATGCAACAGAACTACTAAAGAACTGCATACACTACGGGTTTAGATCGGGCGATCTCGGAGTCCACCTGTCCATCTTTGGCCGTATCTACGCGTTAGATGCCGTTTCATACCAGCAGCAAAATATACCGGACGATTACTAGGACGATTTTTAGAATAAAGTCAGTGAAATGTGAGCTAAATGCGATGTAAATTTTAATAGTAAAGTCTAAATTTCAAATTAATGTGTACTAGCTGGGACGATGTTTACAAAGACGTCAGTAGCGGCTAGAAACCATACATTCGTAATTATCTTGCAACCGGACCTATGTTTACTGGGACATTTTTGCTTCTATCGTGCACTTCCAACCATGTAAGTCTGCGCCATCCTTTTCGATACACAAATGTTCAAATGTTTGTAAATATATCGGACCAAAATGCGTGGTCATCAGTCCGTAGCTTACAAACTACTTAAACTAAGGTAAACTAACCTAATGGCAACACACACACGCGCGCGCGCACACACACACACACACACACTCACTCACTCACTCACTCATGCCCCACGGAAGACTCGAACCTCCGACGGCGAGCAACCGCGCGCTCCGCAGCGAGGCGCCTTAGACCGCCTGGCTACTCCATTTCCATACACCCTGACATATCTCATATACTGTAAGCTCTTTGCTTTCCGAATTTAGCGAGCAGCTGGTATTGACCAAAACAAGAAAATAAAAATCGACTTCAAAAACCATACATTAAAATCTATGAGTACTCGAGCAGTAGAAGAGTAGTTGTACAACCGAAGATGAAGATGTGTTCATAGCTCTTAAGGTGTACCTTTTATATGCCATGTTTATTTTACATTTTGTTATTGTTTTTGCTTCATACTACGTCTTTGCAAAACATGGAAGCGGAACTGCCAGTTCTCAGTTCAGTTGCTCTTATATTGTCCTCACAATGGTTGAGTGCACCTTACTTGCAGAACTTGTACTGAGGTCGAGTGCATAATGTTTTGATCAGAAATCAATGTGCGGAAATGCCATCCAGTAATGCTATAAGCGCTTATTTATCTTGACGCAAGCTCTTTGCAAGCTTAAGTTTGGAAAGTAATGGGGTCGACCACAGGGATGCGTCTAACGACTTAGTATCGACCGACATGATACTTAAAATGGTACTCATCACTAAATTTCTTGGTTCCTAGGAACTGTAAAATGCGTAGATATGTTTAGTAGCAATATATTATCTTACATCTTATAAAATAGTCCGCATGTGTGTGTGTGTGTGTGTGTGTGTGTGTGTGTGCGTGCGTATGTATGTATGTATGTATGTATGTTTGTTCCACATCTCCTAAACTATTGGACCGATTTCAACCAAACTTGGCGCACATGATCCTTACTATCAGGCAACAATTGCTATCGGGGTTAGAACCTTCTAAGAAGATATAACTCACAAATGGCGAATATCACAGATGTATGATGTGAGCTACATCATATTCATGAAGATATGCCTATTTGTAACACGTTTCGCAAAATATATTAAAAAAAAAAAAAAAAACACCTACTCACACATTTTCATGCGATTTTTCACAGGAAACTTGATCTAAGATTGAGTTTACATATAGGCATGTTTTAATCAAAATCAGATCACGGATGGCAGACTACAGCAAACAAGCGATAGAGGCGTTGTAGTGCACCAAAGAACTAATAGACGCCGCTGTTGTGAAATGAGTATGGGGTTGTACAGCAACGAAGCGAACGTCTGTGATAGAATAAGGCAATCTTATCTCTGCGAATACCGACAAACATTGAACATAGTTACTGATTTAGCTTTCTGTGTTAAATAGGTCGGCCTCAGTGGCCGAGCAGTCTGCGGCGCGCCAGTCACAGTCTGCGCGGCCGCTACGGTCGGTAGTTCGAATCCCACCTCAGGCATGGGTGTTTGTGTCGTCTTTAATATAAGGTAGTTGATAAGTAGTTTGTAAGTTTAGGGACTGATGACTCCGCAGTTAAGTCCCTTAAACTTAACAAACATTTGAACATTTTGTATTAAATACTTAACGACATTTCTTTGTTTCTTTTGGCAATTTTCTTTTTTGTATCATAAACTTTATGAAGATTTTACATCGTTTCGGCGGATGAATTTTACTTACATTTGACATCTTTATAAAGATGCATTGTTTCGGACAATGACTTTTACTTACATTTGACATCTTGGCTAGGACAACTGAATTTATTGACAGAGCGATCCAACAAGGATTTTTACTGACTGAGGTGTGGAACCCTAAAAAGCCATAATACTCACATGCCCTTCTTTAACAACCGTTGCAAGCACGGGCATATATGCTGGTGTATAATAAATAACATCGGCAGAACTAAAATTTTATTTCGTATCCTGCTTACACTAACTCGTCTCTATGTTGGTTCACACTCGCAAATAAGCCGTATAAAGCTCATTTTGTGCTGGTTAGTACTCGGAATAAAACTCTTTATACGAAATATTCGTTACATTGCAGGTTCAACACTTGTAAATATTTCTGCCTAAAAGTCGTAGCGTCTTCATTTCATACGCTGAAAGTATGTAACAATAAATATTTGAAATAAATATGTGAAAATGTATTACTAAACAATATGTGTCGTTTATTGATTTTTGTTGATATGTTCTTGTGAAGCTTAAGGGACTTAACTGCGGGGTTATCAGTCCTTAAACTGACAAACTAGTTATGAACTAATCTTATACTGAAGACGACCCAAACGTCCATATGGCGGAGGGGGAATTCCAACTCCCGACGGGAGCGGCATCTCGTATCGGGGTATAGCGTCTCAATGCGCTTGGACACTCCGCCGAGGCGATTGACTTTTGCTTCGACATGAGAAATTCAATTGTCTGTAAACTGAGAAAGTTTCTAATTGCGTTTGTCTAACAATTTGTTACAGAAAATCGTTACCAAAGTGTGGCGAATGAAAATTTGTGCCTGTCCGGGATGCGAACCCCGGGATGTCCTGCTTACTAGGCAGACGCGTTGACCACTCCGCCACCGAGGACACAATGACCACCCGACTGCAGAGGACTCTTCCCTGCACGTCCACCTAAACCTAGTACAGTGAAGCCATAACTGATCGCAAATTGCGATTTATTTCATTGATGGAACGCTGTAAAGTCGTCAAAAATATATAATCGTAAACAAGCCGATGCTGGGCTCCTGACTACAATTGTCTCGACACCTCATGGTCTGTTCTCCCTGATGCGGTAATACAGTATTGCGGCTGCGAGCATTACAGAACAAATAGGCTGTGGTAATAGGAAAGAGACAGCGTGGCGAATGGAGATTTGGCTGTAGCGGGAGACGTGCAGGGAAGAGTCCTCTGCAGTCGGGCTGGTCATTGTGTCCTCGGTGGCGGAGTGGTCAACGCGTCTGCCTCGTAAGCAGGACATCCCGGGTTCGAATCCCAGCCGGGCACAAATGTTCATTCGCCACACTTTGCTAGTCCACTTTAACCTAGTACAGTGAAGCCATAACTGATCGCAAATTGTGATTTATTTCATTGATTGAACGCTGTAAAGTCGTCAAAAATATATAATTCTAGGAATTGCTTATTAATGTAAGGCAAGTATAGTTTGCAATGTTCTACATTATTTATATTTCCGCGTCATTCGAAAATGAAGGACGCAAATATTTCGCCGTTTATTTCCCAATATACAATTTCACACTGTGCACTTAGGCAGGAACCTAATAGAACAGCTTCACCAGCAGCAACAATATAAATATTCTTCGTTATCTCATAGATCTCGCTATCTGCTTTCGAAATGCTATCAGAGTGCACCCTAGATACTATTGCAGAGATTTATTGAAACAGCTGGCAATCTTCAGCAAGTCTTGCTAGTAAATTTTATTACTTATGTGCTCGCTGAACTATAATCATAATTTTTACAAAACTATTAGTGCATGTGAACTTGATGATACAAGAAGTAAAAACGATCTTCAGATATAGGCCTTTATTAAAAATTCTAGCAGGCGACAATGAGGAACATGGTAAATTATTCAACAAGGAAACTATAGTATAAACTTATAGTTTATGTTGCATCAGTCACTGGGGGTATGGCTAAATTCAAAAAGCAACTAACGCCTCGTCTGCTAGATATCTATTCTTTATAAGAATTGTTTAACAATCTGTGTTACTTCGTGTTTAAAAGTTCAAGCTTCACTATAAGAACTGACTACGCTACTCTCATGGATGTATCACTTATTGGCTGCTGAGCACCCACATAAAATTCAGATGGAAAATAAAATTGTATAAATTAAAAAAAAAAATCGGCAAAAATTAAAACCTACCTTATGACTCAAGAGGAATTGCAAAACGTGACCATAGCGAGAGACGATATTTCATAGTGAAAGAAATGAATAGTTTTGTACGCGGGTCCCCAAGGGAGTAGTAATGAGTGTCCGTGATTCACCCACTATGCTAACTTTATTCATCCTGAAGCACGTTGGTCCTTTTGACCTTTCAGGTGTACGTATTTATGAACATTCAATTGTGTTCTTTCAGGTATTTAGCTTGAAGAATCTGACGGTGATGCTAAAGTTAACCGATTTTCATTTATCTTTGTCACTTCCCTTGTTATTAAAATTATAGATTCAGTTGAAATTTGTAATGCTTTTCTCTCGGGCTTAAAAAAAACCTTGGACTATATTAATACTGTCAGAGATGAAATGAAGTTATCTCGAAGTGATGAAGGTTTTGGTGAAGTATACAGCTCTTGCTTGGAACTGAACAAAAAAATTTGGTGTTGGACATCAAAATCTCAAAATATTTCAAAGATTTCCTTAAACCTTGGTGACGGTGTTCTACCAAACGCTTTTGTCAGAAAGAATGTAGAGATTAATGTAGAGTGACAAATTATTTCATTGGTCGTGTATAAGTTTTGGGGTGTTACTTATATCGAAATATCCACTTCGGCAAATTAGATCGCTTTATTGTAGTGTCCTAATGCAGCCATGGTTTCCTTTTCTTCCTTCTCCTTCTTCCTTCTATCTTTAGAAGGACAGACAACTGCCTATTTACTTTTATTAAGTATTGCTCATTCAAAAATGCATGAACATGATTTTCAGGAGGGTTGGTTTCGAACATTTGTGTACCGTGATAAATAGAGCATCCACACTGATTTTCGAAAGTCGGCGCATCTGCTTTAAGGTCACGCTAGTAGAGCGGCGTTTGACTGTTGCGCGCGTGGAACTCTCGTGCCCATCGCGCACAATGTTGTTTGTTAGAGGTAGTTTCAGTACAGGCAACAATGACTGAATATCTGAAGCAGATGATTATTATCTCCGAAAAAGCTGTTGGTAATACTTGTGAATGTATGCGTAGTGGAGATGTTCAGGATTCAAAAGATGCACTCCATACTTCCTCCTCCTTTCCAGTTACATTTTTGGCCACTGCAGTTGTGCACTCAGCTGCAATGTAACAGCTGCAGGAGAATATACAAGGCGAGCAGCGAGGTGCCTGCAGCGTGAACGCAACAAGGCTGCCGTCGAGCAGCCAGCTGCCAGCTGCGAGGTGGCGGCGTAAACGCACTCCAACGTCAAGTGCGGCGGTGCTCCGCGCCAGCTGTCCCGGCAGTGGCAGAGCGGCTGACAGTCGATAAGGCGCGGCGGCCGGCAATCGATAGTCGCTGCCCAGGCCGCTAACGCTGGCCGCCACTCACTACAGCCGCCGGCGCCTGCTCTCGCCGCCACAGTGACACGGCCATGTCGCTAAGCTACAACACATTCTGGTCACCCCACTTCTTAAATGTTATACGAGGTGATTTTTTCCGCCTTAAACAAACTCTAGGGCTCAATGGAGGAGAGGATCTGGAACAAAAAAAATCGCACTGACGTGTTTTACTACCAACTTTAGATTTGTAGTTTTGTAAGTTTTTGCAAACATTTCGGACCAAAATAATAATCTAAAAGATAAAGACACAATTTATAAGTGTCTGAAACCCTTTTGAGAAAAAAAAATGGAGTAGCGGGTTCCGAACCGCTGACCTTCTGCGCCAAAGTCCAACGCATTGCCCACTACTCATGATCTCATACAATTGATGGCCGTTGTTAACGATACTAATATGCCATTTTTAGACATTAGATTATCATTTATCCTACGAAGAACGACGTGTTTTTGTTAATTCTTCAGTGCGCCATTGCTTTGATGTGACAACGTGTGAGTTACAATAAGAAAATCATCAAATACGCAGCGCAATATGGCGTATGCCAGAGACAGTTCTGGGCGAGGAATGTCACGTGAAATCTGCGAACAGCTGCTTTTCGTTAATTTAATGGAGCGTGTCAAAACTCCGTTATTTTTGAAAATATCTCTCAAACGATACGGTGTTTGAAAAAAAAAAAAAATAAAAAAATAAGGGAACAAAGTTGTAGAGAATTTGTTTATTCAATTTTCGCCTCAGATGAACGGTTTATTCGCAATTAAAATTACATTACAAACGGCTTTTTTTGATATTACTAACGTATTTCTTGTCCGAAATATTTGAAAAAGCGAGGTTCTAGTCTCTGGTACCCAACTATTATGTCTGTAAAATTTGGTGCCGATGAGTTGAACGGTTCGACCTAAAAAGTTGGAATACGTTACAGACAGACACACATCGTCAAATCGCCGTTATTTTTGCAATTATCTCTGCAACGATACTAGACATGAAAAAAAAAAAAAAACATAATAGAGCTAAGTTGTAGAGCATTTTCCCCTCTACCAATTAGGTTCTCTATCAATTACGTTATTTAATTTTCGTGTCAGATGAACTGTTCGTTTGCAATTACAATTATATTACAAACGGCTTTTTTTTACTTCCGTATTTTTTGTCCGAAAAATTTGAAAATGGGAGGTTTTGGTCTCTGGCGGCCTTCAATTATGTGTTCAAAATTTGGTGCTGATCGGTCGAACGGTTCGTCTTACAAACAGGGAACACGTAACGGACAGACAGACAGACATCCCAAAATCGCCGTTATTTTTGCAAATATCTCATAAACGATACGAGATATGAAGAAAAAAAACATAAAAGAGCAAAGAATTTTCTCTTCTACAAATTCGGTTATTCAATTTTCGTGTCAGATGCATGGTTCATTTAAATTTCGAGCTGTCAAAAGACGATCGCAAAGGCTCACTTTTAGTGTTACTACCGTAACCTAAAGGGGGCCAAAAGTGTAAGGAACTTACGTCCGGAAATCCATACTTTCCACGCTACGCTCGCTGCTTCGGCATAGTGGGCCGTGCCCCAGCGGCTACCCAGTCAGCTGCGCGCACAACCTACTCTGCCTGACGTCACACGAGAGCGCCGCGGCCTTCTCTCTAGGTGGTGTTGACGGTCTCTGGCATGCCAGTCACGGTCTGCACGGCCGCTGCGGTCGGGGGTTCGAATCCCCCCTCGGGCATGGATATTTATGCCGTCTTTAGTATAAGCTAGCTCATAAGTAGTTTGTAAGTTTAGGGACTGATGACCCCTTAGTTGTCCCATAAGCTCTACAACCATTTGAATATTTTCGGATGGCCGGATGTGGATTTGAACCACCGTCCTCCCGAATGCGAGTCCAGTGCGTTACCACTGTGCCACCTCGCTCGGGGGCGAATTGCGCTGGAGCACCGTCATGTAGTGACCACATAACCCTTCAAATAATCAGTGAGGCAGTGTGAGGAAAATTATCACCCTCTAGGAGCAAACCTACTAACTGTATCTGCATATTAATAAAAATGTAAAGCAGTCAACAATCGGAAGATTTGTTTAAACACACAATGCTCTACTAGGCATGGTCCTATTTGCAGGTGCTATGCCGTTGCCTTCCTCCTACCTTCGAACTGACTTACCCGACCAATTATATGGAGACCGACAATTTAACGTGGGTTCCGCACCACGAAGCTGCATATTACGGCGTGCAATCGCTGTAAAGTATACATTTACGAATGTAAGTTCATTACACATATTTTGTTCCGTATCCTCTCCTCGATCAAACCCTAGTCTTGCTGTACAGTGGAAAGGTCACCCTGTATACTTATCACGAGGTCTCTTCTTTACATCTCACAAGGGGACCATCGCAGATGTTACTCTGGTTTTAATGAGTATTGGGCAAGTTGTAGAAGCACCTACCCTGAGTACATAGCTGTCTGGTTTTGTTACGACGCCGGTTGTTTCCGAGAAGATCGATGATGGAATGTACTGCGTCGTTCTGCAGGCCGTGAAATCTGCCTTGTTTCTGTAAAGTCTGCGGGGCGCAGCGGCCAATCCGCACAACGCTCGATTCCTCGACGAGTAATAGCACAGGGTACATTCTTCCTAACATATCAAATCATAAACTCTGCAGTCAGACAGTTCCATTCACAATGTTCGTGTAATTTTCTGTGCATATCTAAAAGCACCATGACTAAACACACGTTAAATGTGTACATTAGCGTTGGGTCGCAGGCGGCAGTAAACCTTATGCCAGCAGTAGTGGTGGACACAGCGAGAGGTTCCTCCCTCTTGTTGGCTTCTTGACACAGGACCAGCAAACAGCAGCCAGTAAGCCGTCTCCCCGGTCCCAGGTGGTACAAATTACGTGGCACTACGCCTCCGTTTAGCCTACCGTTTTTAAGCTGTAGCTGTTGATGTAGCTGCGTTTGTGGAAACAAACTGTCAATGGATTAGTTTTAGACTGCACTGAACCAACTGTCCTTTAATCACCTTGATAAGCCCCTCTTCTTACCAAAGCAATTCAGTGTAACAATTAATTATATCTTAAAATTCTGTGCATCGCAGTTCCATTTTAGAATGTGCCCTGCTTGTTGGACGTTCTTCGTTGCAACTTACTGTGCTCTGTGATTCCACACAAGGCATTTATACGTAATTCCGTTTTCTCTTACAATGTATGCACTAATAGCTGTTGATCATCTAATTGTTGAAACGAATTATCCAGTTCTTACTGAAACTCACTCAATGCCGGTATGGTAACAGTAAGTGTGGAGTCGACCACGGCGTATCAAGGCGTGTCACGGCGTATCCACGGTGCATCAAGAAAAGCGAACAATCCTTATTTCCTGATTGTTGGGCCTGCAGCATCATAAATGTCGTTGAATGACATTGTAATATAAGTTCCGGATCGCTGTTTATATTTTATTCAATAGCGCTACAGCTGTTTCGACAGTTTGTCATTATCAAGCGGCTGCGTATATAAGAATTACATTAATTACAAATAAAAAAATACGAAAGTATACATAAAATTTGTTTGTTATAAATTTTCCTTATAACTTACGTCTACGATGTTTGGACGTTATATGCTGACATCTGGCGTAACTGTTGTATAAACTGTATAGAAATATTCACATATTTAGTAGTTGGATACAGTTTTAGCTGTCAGGTTTTATGCAGCTTTTTACACTAAAACTTTAAATTAAACAAAACTTTTATATCTTACGTAATTAACGACAGCCCTACCAAAGATGTTTATACTCATATAGTAATCGACTAAGTTATCAGAGACGTTTTTAGCGTTGACATTGGTCAGAGAGGTTTATTTCGTTTTTAGCTTCCTCTGGTCATTTAGTATATCTTTGCTTCTCAGCCGTTTTTATCGATAAAGTCAGTAAAATTAACCAGATAATTTTTATGTTTTAAATCAGTGTGTTCGGATAATTTTTAGTGTGAATATATGTTTCAAATTCCGCTAAAATATTCATTTCTATTCCCTTTGGTATTTTATGTAATATCGTAAGTGCGTTTTCGATGTTAAGTGCTGAATGGTTTTCGTTTCTGAGATGTAAATAGAAATGTAAGAATAAGTGAAAGCAACCAATCTAGTTTCTATTTACATCTCAGAAACGAAAACCATTCAGCACTTGACATCGA
The DNA here is from genome assembly GCA_026315105.1 of Locusta migratoria. Taxonomy (NCBI): domain Eukaryota; kingdom Metazoa; phylum Arthropoda; class Insecta; order Orthoptera; family Acrididae; genus Locusta; species Locusta migratoria. Next base: position 394,784,238 of record CM048750.1, on the reverse strand, counting down.
AAACGCACTTACGATATTACATAAATTACCAAAGGGAATAGAAATGAATATTTCGTCGTGGTCGTGGATCGAATGTCGCTCGAATCACGAAATATTAAGTAGAGTATTCGTTTCAAACAAGCCTTTCCCTTCAACGATGTGACGAATTGTAAATAACACGTGGTTCGGATTCCGCGTCAAACTGTATGGCGCCTTTCGACGGTTGGTTTCACTGGAGCGGATTCGCAAACGTCGCAGAAGTGGCTTCCTATCGAAAGGTTCGCACCGGGCATTGATTGACACAAATTTTTTATTATCGATGGACAAGTACGTATGGCGCCGTTAGCGCGGTTCATCAACACTTCAGTTTCGCACAGGTAGCGCTAAATATCAGCGGCCGAATGACTGGTCTGGCATGGGGTGAAGAGCTGAAAAATTATACAGTATACACAAACGTTCTTCATGAAGCAGTCTACCTATTAGTGGAAACCGTAATAAGTTGTCTATCTTAGTTACTGCGATTAGTCTTCATATATGGAAAGAAAAACATGGCAAAGGAGATCATTTTACCATGTGTATAGACGAAATTGTGTTTTTCGGTAACAATTGGCTCTCAGCAAAGGTAAATGTAACGTATTGTGAATACATACTTGATAACTCGATTGCAGAACAATCATTGAAAGGTGTTACTTCCGTAAAATATGTAGCATTGTGCATGTATAGTGCCTTGAAATGGGACGACCAAATGAGAATAATCATGAATGAGACAAGGTGCAGTGTTCATACATTTTGTAAACCCAACTCCGATTTAGACACCTTTTTGGACATTTCCAAATGCGATGTTAGTAACAGAACGGTTGTTAAAAAAAAAATCGCACTGACGTGTTTTACGGCCCACTTTAGATTTGTGGTTTTATAAGTTTTTGCAAACATTTTAGACCAAAATAATAATGTAAACAATGAAAATTAATTAATAAGAGTGTCTGAAACCCCTTTAGGTAGTGGCAGGTTTTGAACCCCTGACCTTCACCGTCACAGTCCAACGCATTGACCACTACGCTACAGCCAACTCTTAGAAGGTGCGTTCTTTAATGTCGTACTGTTGATGGCAGTTGCTAACTGATGCTAATATGGCATTTGTAGACACTGGATTATCATTTATCGTACGAAGAACGACGTGTTTTTCTTAATTCTTCAGTGCGCCATTTCTTTGAAATGACAACGTGTAAGTTAAAATAAGAAAATCATCAAATATGCAACGCAAGATCGTTTATGCCCGAGAGAGTTGTGGGCGAGAAATGTCACGTGACATCTGCGAACGGCTGGTTTTCAAACGTTCAAATGTTTGTAAATCTATCGGACGAAACTGCGTGGTCATCATTCCGTAGCTTACAAACCACTTACACCTAGGTAAACTAACCTAAGGACAACACAGACACCCATGCCCCAGGGAGGACTCGAACCTCCACGGCGAGCAACCGCGCGCTCCGCAGCGAGACGCTTTAGACCGCTCGGATACTCCACCGCAGCACGGCTGGTTTTCGTTAATTCAGTGGAGTGTGTCAAAACTCTGTTATTTTTGCAAATATCTCTCAAACGATACGAGATATGAAAAAAAACCATAAGGGGACAAAGCTGTAGAGAATCATCTCCTCTATAAATTCGGTTATTCAATTTTAGCGACAGATGAACGGTTTATATGCAATTAAAATTACATTACAAACGGCTTTTTTGGTATTACTAACGTATTTCTTGTCTGAAATATTTGAAAGCGAAAGCGAGGTTCTGGTCTCTGGTAGCCAACAATTATGTCGGTAAAATTTGGTGCCGATCGGTTGAACGGTCCGACCTAAAAAGTGGGAACACGTTACAGCCAGACATCGTCAAATCGCCGTTATTTTTGCAAATATCTCTGCAACAATGCAAGATATGGAAAAAAAACATAATAGAGCGAAGTTGTAGAGAATTTTCCCTTCTACCAATTACGTTATTCAATTTTCGTGTCAGGTGAACAGTTCGTTTGCAATTACAATTATATTACAAACTGCTTTTTTTTTTATTACTACCCATTTTTTGCCCGAAAAATTTAAAAAAGGGAGGTTCTGGTCTACAGTTACGTCTGTAAAAATGGTGTTGACCTGTTGAACGGTTCGTCTTAAAAACTGGGAACACGTTACGGACAGACGGACATACATACATCCCAAAATCGCCGTTATTTTTGCAAATAACTCTGAAACGATACGAGATATGGAAAAAAATATAAGAGAGCAAAGTTGTCGAGAATTTTCTCCTATACAAATTTGGTTATTCAATTGTCGTGTCAGATGAATGGTTAAGCTGTTACTTTAATTTAAATTTCGAGCTGTCAAAAGACGACCGCAAAGGCCCACTTTTAGTGTTACTACCGTAACCTAAAGTGGGCCAATATAGAGAGACGTAGAGAAACAGAGAGACATAAATAATGGAGAGTCGTAGATAGAGATGGATACAGCTTATACTGGGAGTAAGTGGCGATCAGAAGAGTTTGCAGGCAGCTGGTTCTCAGCTATTCGGCAGGCAGTCGCCGCCGCGATCGACCGCCAGTGCGAGAAACAAAAGCAGGACAGCCGGGCAGAAGCAGGCCGCGACAGCTGTGGCGTCTGTCTGAGGCCGTTCTGCTCTCTTATCGCCTTTGTCCAGGGGCCGCCTGCTCTCTTATTACTGCTGCAACTGCAGGGCCGTTACAGGGCATTCGGGGGTCACACGGCTATTTTGAGGTACCGCTTGTCCCAGTTGAAACTATTTTTCAGTGAGCTACTTCAGGGTGGAAGCAAACCCAGCAGATGTCGTATGCTTCGCAGCCGGTTTGCTTTGTCAGACGGTCTTTACCTGAAGGATGTCGGACCCGGTGGTCTTGGGTTAAAGCGCTCGACTGGAAACGTAAGGGTCGCGTGTTCGGAACCCGGTCGAACCTCGGATTTTTTTTTCAGTCTGCACTTTAACCCATACTTCACCTCTCAACGATATGAGGGGTCGCCAGAAACGAAACGTAGTTCGGATTCCACGTTAAACTGTAGGTCCCCTTTTCCCGGTTACACAACTGGGGTAGGCTAGGGGCACGCAAGTCGCCAAAGTGGCGTCCGATTGAAAGATTTGTACTAGGCCGATGAGACACACGAAATTATTGTTATTACCTGAAAGATGCTACACCTAACATACAGGAAGACCAGCGATCAATGACATAGTAAACAAACTAAAGAGTCGATGAAACTTTGTAACAAGGTTAGGCTTAGAAGCCAGGTCTCCTAGACACTGCGGACTCGCGTTGATATAAGCTGGCACGCCTCTGCAGTGTTGTTCCAGTTCAGCGGAGAAAATCGCCCAGAGAGGAGGCGTGACCGCCGTGTACGTCTACTGTCTACACCTCCCGCTGTGTCACGTGACTCAGAGCGTGTGTCCGGCTGGCTGGCCACCGCACAGTGGGACGCAGTCGCCAAAACCCCAAGAAGACGCTTAATTATCAAAGCAAGACGTATGGGTCTCGAGGGAGTTTCTGCGATCGTCATACGAATAAAATTCTTGAATATCAGTCTCCTGATCGCCTTTATTTTCTAGAACATGACCGGTTTCGGGACAGCTGCCCCATCTTCAGATCTGTTAAACAAATGTTACAACTGAATCGAAGCTACTATTTACAAAATATGATATCTAAAAAGTTAATAGAAAACTATTAAAAACATTCCAAATTTATGAAGTTACAGAGTAACCTGTCCTTTGATGAACGAATGTTCACAGTCGTTACTAAAACATAGTAGCTTCCTGAGGCTAACATGGTTAAATATTAAAATGTTTTAGAAAATCTCTTAGAAAGGTTCTTTTTTTCTTAAAAACCCTTTCAAGAGATTTTTAAAACATATTAATATTTAACCATGTTAAATTCTTTTAAACTCACAGTTTTACTTAAAATGTTATTATATGTATCCAGAACCCAATGTTATCTTATTTCTATGTCCATTTATAGTTTGACAGCTGAGTATCTCATTTGTAACTGCTATTTTATACCTTGACTACTATCTTACACCTTGACTTCAGAATTCATTTTATGTGTAAGTCAATAATTACTTATTGAGAATAATTTTAACGAAAATGATCCCCAGCAATCAGATGATTTTAAGTACATTATATAAAGCCTCAGGAAGCTACTATGTTTTAGTAACGACTGTGAACATTCGTTCATCAAAGGACAGATTACTCTGTAACTTCATATATTTTGCATGTTTTTAATATTTTTCCATTACCGTTTTAGATATCATACTTTGCAAATAGTAGCTTGGATTCAGTTGTAACATTTAACAGATCTGAAGATGGGCAGCTGTCCCGAAACTTGTCATGTTCTAGAAAATAAAAGCGATCTGGAGACTGATATTGAAGAATTTAGACGCTTAGACACAAAACTTATTACACGGGGGTTTTTGAGGTCGCTGATTTCGAATTTAATGGTAAAACTTATCTACACAAAAAGGCGAAGCTAATATTGCGACGTGAACCATGAAAATCCGTAAAAATGTATTAATAATAGCGTGTGTATTGTATTTAGACACTAATAATTAATGCATTGCCAACAGCATATTTGTCGAAAATACATCGGAAAAAATTTCTTCGATACCAAACACGTTGTAATTTAATAATATAATGAAACAATGTTCAAAGTCGGTGACAGACAATGGCAAAGTGGATGGCAGACATAGTCAGCCAGAGAATTATCACTAACAGTAGGTGCCGGAAATGAAATGGGTGCATGAAGCCATTCGTTGTTTTGTTTCAAAAATATGCCCTCTGTCCTTTTAGCCTTTTGCCACCTTGTTGTCAATTTACCAAGGAATGAGGAAAGAGAGACTTTCATAGCGACCAATTTTTTCGGAAAGTTGTTCCTCCAGATAAGGTATTAACACATTAATAGTGCTGAATATTTCTTGCCGAGTGACTTCACGTATTGACTATCCTGTGTGAAAAATATTACAATAGCATTAGTAACACATTAAGTGTAGACAAATGGTCAGACAACGAAGCGTGTGGCACGGGAAACATATAGTTCCGTAGCTTTCGGCACCGCACGCTTCATCGACCATAAAAAGGTAAAGCAGTCAACAATCCGAAGATTTGTTTGAACACCACAGTGCTTTACTAGGCATGGTCCTGTTTGGAGGTGGTATACCGTTGCCTTCCTCCGACCTTCGAACTGACTTACCCAGCCAGTTACAGGGGACCTACAGTTTAACGTGGGTTCCATATTGTGCTAAGAAATATCAACCGCACGGGCACTTGTAAATATTCATTATACCAGAGAAATGGCATATTTTGGCAGCTGATTCTTGTCAATTACATCACATAATTAATCACTCTATAGTCTGGGAGTTGAAATTCCGCGGTATATGCTACTTTTGCTCAAGCTAAAAATACAAGTTCGGCAAAGCAAGGTCGTTTTGCAGAGGCATCGGAAAAAATACAATATAAATAGAATAACCATGAAATTTATACCGAATATTTTGTACATACCTGTAGTAACCGTTTCCATCTTGTGGAATTGAAATTCTTTGCTTCACTACCAAAATATTCACTCACAAACCGAGAGTAAATTTGCCTCGCTTTCAAAGCGCCGGATGTAACTCGACAGGTATCGAAGGTGGCGACCTCTCGTTCTGCAATGAGATGCACCAATCCTTCCCCTACCAAACTCACCCATCAAAATTCCAAGAATCGAAAATTCATTTTTCGGGGTTTTGGCCACGTTTTGGATATTCCGTCCCACTGTGCACCGGAGCCCAGCCCACTGTCTCAGAGCCAGCAGCCACTCACAAGGGAAACACCAAGTATAGTGCCAACGGATTTTGATGGGTCGCAGGTATGTTGTGAGGTTAATTCCTCCAGACCATCAAGCTAAAAGGATTTTTTCCAATGGGTCTTGATTTCTAAGAAAATCGAAATCAAATTCGCAGCAAATTACCACGCGTAACGTGTCTACTTATACATGGCGCCTACCGCGCAGCGAGACAGCGTGATGAAATCGGCAAGGTGCTAGGCTTCTATGCAGGAGACCCGGGTTCAATACCCAGAGGCAGAACAATTTTTAAAAATTGTAATTATGTCTAAAAAATAATTAAGCAAAGAAAAAGATATAGAGAAAGAAAAACAAAAATAATGAAAAGTCAAACGATTATAAACATAACCAAGAAAATAAAAAATCTTCCCCTTCCGGTCATTTATTTTTCACTTTTCTTCATTTCTCTTCTTCTATTGTGCATTGCGAAGCAATCATTCGGCGTATTTTAAGGCGTTAGTGAGTTCACCTTATGACTGCTCATCACACACATCCATTTCCGAAGAGATTTCGTGTGATGGGCCTCCTGCTATCATAGCGCATTTGTTCTCCACGTTGCACTACTTGCTGCACGCATGAACGACACTCTACGAATGACTAACCGACTAGCCGTAGCATAGCCTAATAGTCCACTGGGACGCGTCACGTGGGTACACTCGTCATAGAAGGAGATAAAAACAGGAACTGTAAACATAGGTATTCAATGTTACCCAAATATTATAGGTATTAACAAAAGACTGTTTAATGATTTCGAAATATGCTTCAATCGCCTTAAAAGTGTGCTTCGAAAAAACGAAATGAATAATATAATCGCCGCATAATACATAACATATTGAGCGAATGTTACATGTTTTTATCCTGACCATTTACTATAAACGTTTACATAAGAATGGTTGTAAAAATACATAATTATGCACAATAATCGGACAGATGTGAAAGGTAATTGACCCATGTCGAAGTTGAACCCGGGTCGCCTGCAGGAGTGAAAAGTAATTGACCCATGTCGGAGTTGAACCCGGGTCGCCTGCATGGTAGCCTCGCTGTTGGGATCCAGCACGGCTTTCCGTATTGCCGTCCTGAACCCACCGATTCCATATTCCGCTAACAGTCATTGGATCGCGACCAACGCGAGCAGCAATGTTACTACACGATAAACCGCAATAGCGATAGCCTACAATCCGACATTTATCAAAGTGGAAAGCTTGATGGTATGCATTTCTCCTCCCTACACGAGGCATCACAACAACGTTTCACTGGTCAACTGCTGTTTGTGTATGAGAAATCGGTTGTAAACTTTCCTCATCTCAGCACGTTGTAGATGTCGCCACCGGCGCCAATCTTCTGTGAATGCTCTGAAAAGCTAATAATTTGCATATTACGGAATCTTCTTCCTGTCGGTTTAAATTTCGCGTCTGGTGGTGTAGCAATTTTAATGGCCAGGCGTGAATATCTGAACTTCGGGGAGTTCCTAAGCATCAAATTCATGATTAGACTACTTGGTTTTTTTTTTGTTTCAAATTCACTGGCCTCATTTTTTTATAAGCGTAATTCTGAAGGATTTTGATCACTTTAACCGAAACTGTACATGAATGGCTCTTTTATTTAAAATAAAGTTGGCTGCAATATATGAACAACGAAAGAGATTAAAAGGGAGTAAATTAAAAATAAATTACAGTATAGAGCCTTTATGGTGTTGAACAGAAGCAGTTACATGAACACAGTGCTATCATAGGATATGCAGAGAAGCAATTATTGCCAGCAGTGGAATTTTGCTGAAAGCTGCTGAAAGAGTAAAATTGCGTTCCAGAACTGAGCTCCAGCATGGGTACTTTCCTCAACGTGCCAGGCACACGAGGGAACATCCGCACGATCTTAGGCGCCTTCTCACAGAATTCGCGGTCGTTCCCGTCGGAGGTTCGAGTCCTCCGTAGATCTCGTGTTTTTGTGTGTGTGTTGTGTGTGTGTGTGTGTGTGTGTGTGTGTGTGTGTGTGTGTGTGTGTGTGTGTGTGCCGTCCTTCGCATAAGTTGAAGTAGTTGGTAAGTCTAGGGACCGATAACCACAGCAGTTTTGTCTCTTAGGTTTACAAACATTTGAACACTTTGTTTCGTCTCAGGCACGTGACACAGGTTCGTCTCTGCAAGTCGATAGCTGTCCTGCGTGCCGTGCTGGATTTAGCACTTCTGGAAGAAAGAGCCCTTCTTCTTCCTTCTGGTCTATCCCTCTTACTTGGTGATCGGCATGCCGCTTTGACAGTGGTGGAGGGTGGCTGTGTGGCCTCCCTGTTACTACTCTTGGACGCGTCCTCCCTTCGCAGGAGACGTAATTTGTGTGTCCAGTGTTATCCAGTGCGCAGGTGTGGCAACGTTTTCTGAACGTAGCCGAATCGTATAAGTGAGGCGGGACGTGGGGGCACCGGCACGATAATCGACTAATCGAGTGTTGGGGAACGACTTACAATGACATCCCACCTGGCTCCAACACAGTCCGTCGTCTTTAATTCGCTGAACGGATTCAAACCGGGATGGGCGCGTCTCGTCGAACCCCAGGAGTGGTGTGCTAACGTAATCGGCTACCCTGGAAGTTTGCCTGAGGACGCGGTATTTCGGAGAAATGATTAGCCGCGTTCTGGCGGATCGACGGATAAGAAGCCTTCTGCGAAGTTTGGAAAGTAGGACAAGGGTACCATCGGAAGAGCCGGCCGCGGTGGCTAAGCGGTCTGCGGCGCACCAGTCACGTTCTGCACGGCCACTACGGTCGGGGGTTCGAATCCCTCCTCGGGCGTGGATATTTGTGCCGTCCTTAGTGTTAGCTAGTTCATAAGTAGTTTGTAAGTTTAGGGACTGATGACCCCGTAGTTAAGTCCCATATGTTCTACAAACATTTGAACATTTGAATCATCGGAAGTGAAGCTGCACCTAAATAGCGGAGGTAAGGTTCCGAGGTGCACTGCAGATCCCGGCACGAGGTCTTATTAATATGGCAGCAACTTTCATAAGCGAGCGCACGCCGCTTCAGAGTAGGTGTGAATCTAAAATTGTCGACAGATAGAAGTGCCGCGGACAACCAGCGAGCAACAGGAAGAGCACGGGGAATGGGTTCAGTGGAGCACGGTATCGGGTTTGGCCGCGTATAAGACCTCGAGCGTTCCACGAAAGCGAGTTTGGGTCAGGTGCACCGGGCTACCTGTGGTTTAGCTCCCCTAGACAGACAGAGGCGAGTACTGCTTGTGGAGCACCGTGTGGTGCCGTCCGCCGCCAGCCGCCACCTTGAGGGCGAGGAATGCCGCCGCAACTGGGCCAGCGGATCTGCTTGCGTCACCGCTCCGGGTAAAGGCTAGTTTACAATACGACACTAGGTTCCGAAACTCGTTGCGTGAAATGAATTGCGCACAACTAGTTTCGTGTATGTCTGTAGATACGGCGCCAATAGTATACACTTCAGTTTCGTTGTTTTGTGAGTACCGTAGTCGCCGTAGAATGAAAGTTTTGGTAGCTGTAAGAGTTGTGTCGGAACTATTGCCTGTCTGTGTGAAGTCGCCGCATAAGACTAAACATAAAAAGAATAAGAAACGTGTTTGGGATCTTGAATGGATTAAAAAAAATACGTCAGCTCTGTTGCTCAGCGACCTTGCTGAAAGAAATTGTGATTGAAGACCCTAGAAGTTATTTTAATCAACTTAGAATGTCACCAGAGCAGTTCACGTGGTTCGGATTCCACGTTAAGCTGTAGGTCCCCTTTCCCCTGTTGGATAACTGGGGTGGGCAAGGGACATGCAAGTCGCCGAAGTGGCGTCCAATTGAAAGACTTGCAACAGGCCAATGAGGCACACGAAATTATTATTATTATTATTATTACCAGAGCAGTTAACGTTCCTTTTAAACAGAGTTAGTAATTCAATAAAGAAACAAGTTACCGTTATGCGTGAAGTATTGTTACCAGAACTGAAATTACAAATTGCATTACGTTTCTTGTCAAGTAGATATTCGTCTCTGCAGTACTTGTACCGTGTTCCGAAATCCACAATTGCCATACTTCGTTTGTATAGGTATTTCGAATTGGATGTATTTTAGTCTGCAATTCACTAATCGTCAACCCATCAATATCTAATATCACAAATAATTGCTACAAGAGCACTAACACGCCGTTAAAATCGCACAAACACCTACGCAACGCATATATTTTCAAAAACTGAATTATTTCTTCCGTTTCCCCCTGTATATTGTATTTTGTTCTGTATTGGTCATAACCTAACCTAAAAACACGCGCAATCAGTTTCGGCAAAGTTGGAAGGTGCCGAAACTGTTTAGTTTCGCCAACAAGTTGCGCGAACGCCTACCGCGCATGCGCACTGGCCAGTAGCGCAGTTTCATGAAACGTAGTGTCGTCGTGTAAACTAGCCTTTAAAGGCTGGTTTACACGACACTACGTTTCATGAAACTGCGCTACTGGCCAGTGCGCATGCGCGGTAGGCGTTCGCGCAAATCGTTGGCGAAACTAAACACCTTCCAACTTTGCCGAAACTGATTGCGCGTGTTTTTAGGTTAGGTTATAACCAATTCAGACATAATACAACATAAAAGGGGGGGGGGGTCAGAAGAAATAATTCGGCTTTTGAACATATATGCGATGCATACGTGTTTGTACGATTTGAACGATGAAAATTTCAGGAATAAGCAGCGGCTTGTTCGTGCTCTTGAAGAATTATTCGTGAATTAAATATTGATGGGTTGACGATTAGTGAAAATGCATACTAAAATACAGCCGGCCGCGGTGGCCGAGGGGACTGACGCGCTCCAGTCACGGTCTGCACGGCCACTACGGTCGGAGGTTCGAATCCCCCCTCAGGCATGGATATTTGTGCCGTCCTTAGTATTAGTTTGTACGTTTAGGGACTGATGACCCCGTAGTTAAGTCCCATAAGCTATACAAACATTTGAACATTTCAACTAAAATACTTTCAATTCCAAAATACCTATACAAACTAACTATGGCAATTGTGGATTTGGGAACACGGTACAGGTACTGTAGATGCGAATATCTGCTTGACAAGAAACGTAATGCAATTTGTAATTTCAGTTCTGGTAACAATGCTTCACGCATAACAATATCTTGTTTCTTTATTGCATTACTAACTCTGTTTAAAAGGAACGTAAACTGCTCTCGTTTCATTCTAAGTTGATTAAAATAGCTTCTGGGGTCTACAATTACAATTCCTTTCAGCAAGGTCGCTAAGCAACAGAGCTGGCGTCTTTTTTTAATCCAGTCACAAACCCAAACACGTTCTTTATTCTTTTTATATTTAGTCTTATGCAGTGACTTCACAAAGAGAAGCAATAGCTCCGCCACAACTCTTACAGCTACCAAACCTTTCATTCTACGGCGACTACGGCACTCACAAAACAACGAAACTGAAGTGTATAGTATTGGCACCGTATCTACAGACACACACGAAACCAGCTGCGCGCAATTCACTTCAGGAAACGAGTGTCGCAATCTAGTGTCGTCTTGTAGACTAGCCTTAAGACTCCTGTAAACCCGAGCTCAACTGCCCTCCATTTTTCCCCGAGCTGTAGCAGTTTCCACGTTCCGCACGAGCTCATGCGTTACCTCACGTTTTATTCAAATCGCTCACACTCGCAAACTGCTCACTGTATCAACGTGGAATTTTCATCAATGTCTTCGCTACGAACTACACATTTTCATTTTAGTTTCATTTATGGCAATAATTTGTAAACAGCATATGTTGAAAGTTTACAAACACGCACTTTCTGACGACGTTACGGAATTTTCGACATGCGAGGAACTTTTTTTTTCTGAAAAGGTCCCAGGTTCGAGTCCCGGTTCCGGCACACAATTTTAACCTACCAGGAAGTTTCATATCAGCGCACACTCCGCTGCAGACTGAATCTTTCATTCTGGAAACATCCCTTAGGATGCTTCCATTCTTGCAAGAATGCTAGTCTTGCAAGGATCTTCTGTGAAGTTTCTGTGAAGTATGGAAAGTATCAGACGAGACACTGGCAGAATTGAAGTTGTGAGGACGGACCGTGACTCGTGTCGGGATAGCTCAGTGGTAGAGCGCTTGCCCGCGAAAGGAAAAGGTCGCAGGTTCGAGTCCCGGTTCCGGCACACAATTTTAATCTGCCAGGAAGTTTCAAATCAGCCCACACTCCGCTGTAGAATGAAAGTTTCATTCTAGAAACATCCCTTAGGCTGTGACTAAGCCATGTCTCCACCATATCCTTTCTTCCAGGAGTGCTAGTCTTGCAGATTTCGCAGAACTTCTGTGAAGTTTGGTAAGTAGGAGACGAGATACTGGCAGAATTGAAATTGTGGCGCGGCATCGTGAGTCGTGTCGGGATAGCTCAGTCGGTAACACAGCTTGCCCTTTATTCACATGAAGTGTTAAGTGCCATCGACAAGGGATCTCAAATCGATTCCATATTTTTGGATTTCAGGAAGGCTTTTGACACTGTATCCCACAAGAGGCTTCTTATGAAATTGCGTGCTTATGGAATATCTCCCCAATTGTGGGATTGGATTCACGATTTCCTATCAGAAAGGACACAGTTCGTTGTAATTGACGGTAAATCATCGCGTAAATCAGAAGTGATATCTGGCGTTCCACGGGAAGCGTTATAGGTACCCTACTCTTCCTCGTGTTTATAAACGATTTAGGAGACAATCTGAATAGCTCCCTTAGACTGTTCGCGGATGATGCTATCGTTTATCGGTTAGTGAAGTCAACAGAGGATCAAGAGCAACTGCAAAGCGATTTAGACAAAATTTCTGCATGTTGCGAAAATTGGCAATTGACACTAAATAAAGAAAAGTGTGAAGTAATATACATGACCACTAAAAGAAATCCGTTGAACTTTAATTACGCGATAGATTAGTCAAACCTTAAGGTCGTAGATTCTACCAAATAGCTAGGAGTTGCAATTACGAACAACTTTGACTGGAGAGAACACATAAAATATTGTGGGGAAGGCGAACCAAAGGTTACGTTTCATCGGCAGAACGCTTCGAAGATGCACCAGCTCCACCAAAGAGACTGCCTACATCACACTTGTGCGTCCTCTCCTGGAGTACTGTTGCCCCTTGTGGGACCCTCACCAGGTGGGACTGACGGAAGACATTGAGAAGGTTCAGAAAAGGGCAGCTCGTTTTGTTTTATCACTTTACGGGGGAGAAAGCGTCACGGAAATGTTGCACGAATTGGAGTGGAAATCATTAAAAGAAAGACGTTATTCATTGCGGCGTGATCTGTTTGCGAAGTTTCAGTCACCGACTTTTACTTCTGAATGTGAAAATATTTTGCTAGCACCCACCTACTTAGGGAGACATGACCATCCCAATAAAATAAGAGGAATGAGATCGAAAACGGAACGATTTAGGTGTTCTTTCTTCCCGCGCGCTATTAGAGAATGGAACGGTAGAGAAAAGTTATGAAAGTGGTTAATGAACCATCTGCCAGGCACTTAAATTGATTTGCAGAGTATCTATGTAGATGTAGAGCGCATGCCCGCGAAAGGCAAAGGTCCCCGGTTCGAGACCCGGTTCTGGCACACAATTTTAATCAGCCAGGACGTTTCAAATCAGCGCACACTCCGCTGCAGAATGAAAGTTTCATTGTGGAAGTTTTTTTGTGTTGAAGTTAGGTAAACACATTAAGCGAATGAAATGTTCAAAATACATCAAATTTTCATCCTCTCCAAACAGCAACTCTGTGAGATATGTATAACTTGAGATAAAGTCAGTTAAATATGAAGCACTGGCATCTGCCCGGCCGTCTAGTAGTAGTACGTCTTCCGCATTAGAGCTCCTAATAATTAGGCACATGTTGTCACTGCATAACATCTATACTTGAAGATACTAGTACTGACTTCTTTCAACCCATTAAATTTAATAGTTGCACACTACAAAAGTGCTGTGTCTCTAAGTAATATGCAATTTCAATTTTTCAGTTATATGAAAAGGACATTCTAAATATCTCAGTACAGAGTGCATTATTCTGTGAGGAAATGAGAACACATCAGTTCGTTAGCTAGTGAAGAGATCCTTGCTACCTGTCATTTTCAAGTATTCTTGTAGTAGCTGCTGCACTGTCTGGCTGCAGCGGTACAGCCGCAGTGTCGGAGAGTTCCTCTGAACTGCGCCCTCACCGCGATGTCGCACTCCGAACAAAAGTCGGCTATTCACTTCTGAAATAGCATGATTTAATCTTGCGTCCTGAAAAAAGGGTCGATTTCCAAAATGATAGTATTGTTTGCAAACTCATTCTTTCCATACAGGATACACCTTTTCAATCGGACTACATTTAATGTTTGTGTGAGAATTCGCAGTCTCTCCTAAGACGAATAAAGCACTTCACTGTCGCCATTGGTTTCTATACGGGTAATCAAAGCTTACATGTTGTTGTTGAAATAACGCCGCGGCAGAATGGCCGTGCGCACTAAGGCGTCCAGCTGCGGTGCGCGCGGCAGATCGCCGTCGGGGGTTCGAGTCCTCCCTCAGGCATGGGTGTGTTGTCCTTAGAATAAGTTACTTGAAGTTAGTGTAAGTAACTTCCTGACTGATGGGCCTGCAGTGTGATAAATGTCGTTGAATGACATTGTAATGGAAGTTCCAGATCACTGCTTACACTTTATTAAACAGCGCTACAGCTGTTTCAGCTTTTTGCCATTATCAAGCGCGTCTACGATGTTTTACGTTGTTGTGTGTTGTGGTCTTCAGTCCGGAGACTGGTTTGATGCAGCTCTCCACAATACCCTATATTGAGCAAGCCTCTTCAACTCCACGTAAGAACGGCAACCTACATCTGTCTGAATCTGCTTACTGTATCCATCTCTTGGTCTTCCTCTGCAGTTTTTACCCACACACTTCCCTCCAACGCTAAATTCACAATCCTTGATGTCTAAGAATGTGTTCTTTTACTCAAGGTACGCCAAAAATTGCTTTTCTCCCCAATTCTGTTCAGTACCTCCTCATTAGTTACGCGATCCATCCACCTAATCTTCAGCATTCTTCTGTAGCACCACATTTCAAAAGCCTCCATCCTCTTCCTGTCCTCACTGTTTATCGTCATGTTTCACTCCCATACAAGGCAACAATCCACACAAATGCCTTCAGAAAGGTCTTCCTTAGGCTTAAATCAATATTCGATGTTAACAAATTTCTCTTTTTCAAGAACGGTTTTCTACCCACTGCTATTCTGCATTTTATATCCTCTGTACTGGGACCATCATTTGTTATTTTATTGCCCGAGTAACAAAACTCATCTACCTTCTTTATTGTTTCGTTACCTAATCTAATTCCTTCAGCATCACCAGACTGCACTCCATTACCCTAGTTTTGCTCTTGTTAATCTTCATCTTATATGCACGGTTCAGCACACTGTCCATTCCATTCAACTGCTTTTCCAGATCCTTTGCTGTCTCTGAAAGAATTACTGTGTTTTAACGTTATATACTAACATCTGGCGTAACTGTTGTAAAAACTGCAGTGAAGTAATCACGTATTTCGCAGTTGGATACGTTTCTTAGCTGCCAGCTTTTATGCAGGTTGTTAATGCTAAAACGTTAAATTACAGAAAAATTTAAAAAATGTATGTAAAACATCTTTGGCAGAACTGTTGCTAATTACTCAGAATATAAAAGTTTCTGCAATTTAACGTTTTAGCTTAACAAGCTACATAAAACCTGGCAGCTAAAAAACGTATCCGACTACGAAATACGTGATTATTTCACTGCAGTTTTTACAACTGTTACGCCAGATGTTAGTATATAACGTCAAAACATCGTACACGCGCTTGATAATGACAAAAAGCCGAAACAGCCGTAGCGCTATTTAGAAGCAGTGGTATGGAACATTCATTACAATGTTAATGTAAGTAGTTTGTAAGCATAGGGTATAAGTATCGTCCACCGTAGTTAAGTCCCTTAGACTTACGAATATTTGAGCATTTTTGTTGAAACACTGCTTACATGTACTAACAATATACTTATGTTCAAAGTGCTCTCCCGGTAAAGTGCTCTACTGAAAACTGACGGTCACCGGTTGGAAACCCTGTCGGATCACAGATTTTTTCAGTCTCCGTTATAACACAGCCTTCACTTCTGAAATAAGTCAGGAATAGCCAGAAAGGACACGTGCTTCAGACTCCGCCAGCCGCGGTGGCCGAGGGGACTGAGGCGCTCCAGTCACGGTCTGCACGGCCGATGCGGTCTGGTGTTCGAATCCCCCCTCGGGCATGGCTGTTTGTGCCGTCATTAGTATGAGCTAGTTCCTAAGTAGTTTGTAAGTTTAGGGACTGATGACACCGTCGTTAAGTCCCATAAACTATACAAACATTACAACATTTTTTTTTTTTTTTTTTTTTCTTCAGACTCCACGTTAAACTGCAGGTCCGCTTTCCCTGGTTGGATAACAGCGCTAGGTTAGGGGCACGGAAGTCGCCGAAGTGGCGTCAAGTCGAAAGGCTTGAAGCAGGCCACAATATTATGTTAAAAGTATCGCTTCGGAGATTAAATTGTTAACAGCCATTTCACAATGCTCTTAAAAATGTATCATATAACTGTCGACACTAGGAGCAAATTTCCTGTGTGTCGGTTTGGGCACTAAAGATTTAACTAAAAAATCTGTATTCTTTGAAATAATGGATGGAGCTACGGCTCTGGCGGTGTTGGGTAACTACGTGCGTAACTTCCTTGTCTATCCTGCGCGTAAGCCAAGATCGCTGGTAATTAATTTTATTTTGGACGACCGGTTTCACTGGTCTCTGCCAGCATCACCTGGTCCAAAAAATCTTTTTACATCTTGTAAAGTCAAACAGTTGTTATCTATATCTATAAATGTGAATGTCTGTTCGGTGTACGTTTATCACTTCTGAACCACAAGAGATAAAGAGCTAAAAAATTGTACAATTACTAATGTCTACCCGCAGAAGGCTTTAGGCACGGTTTTATGGCGATCGGATAGCTGTTTATATACATTAATGTGAATGTATGTTCGGTGTACGCTTATCACGTCCGAACGAGAAGACGCAGAGACTTAAATATTTGTACAGTTACTAATTTATATCTGAGGAAGATTTTAGTAAAAAAAGCAATTTCTTTTAATAGATACAAATTGCAACACGGGCTATAAGGAATAATGTATGTATTATTTATTGTAAATCATGAAGCACTTCTCCTAATTTTATTTTTTTATTTGAATGTTGATTAAAATGTTTATTTCTAAAAAAGCTATTCTATTTCATTTCATCCTTCAAAACCAGTCTCATAGCACACTACTGAAATATAGCTTATCTATCATAATCAACCAACACGCGAGCGGAGCCGCGGGCTTAAGCTAGTAGTATATACTTGTATTGCAGGAAGACCAATAAACATGTGATGTTTGTCTGAAGAAGAGTTTTAAGTATTACATCATGTATATGAAATGATTTATTATTTAATGTGAAACATGGAAATGTTATTTGATCTTCTACATCTAGGAAGAAAACACCAGCAGTTTGAAAAGTTTATAACAGGCTATTGAGTTTCAAGACGCATCCAAATGAAACAGCGGTATTTTAAATGTGAAACTAAAATATAGTAGGCTGTGGATTTTCGCTTGAACGCCAGTTTCGTGACTGAATTGGTGCTAAAGAGTTTAAACTTTGAATGTGAAGTTACACATTCTGGCCTTTTATCTTTCTCTCGCGGGTATAAGAATCTCTTTGTATTTAAGAAAAGATAAAAATATAAACTATTATATATTTTTTTATATTAAGCGGTGGACATAATCAGAGGGAAGTTCGGTGCCACGGTTCACGAGAGGTGTTACGTTGCTAGGTGACGTTAGAAAACTTATAAATATTTACTTAGCAACTAACTATAAGAGCTATGAACAGTTTTTCTAAATTAGACGAGTATGGTAGGATACGAGATTATTTTGACAATTTAAAGTTCGTCATCATCTTTCCCCTTTGTCGTACCGCATCATCCGTGCACCACTGCAGGCAAATGACAAAAGATGAGGGGAAAAATTCACCCCCGGTGGAGTTGTGTATGTTGCGTTGCATCAGTGTGGTACTTGCCGCTTTATTTCCGCTTTCTGTTTAGCGGAAATAATTGACCAAAGCGAGAATGCCGTTCAGAGAAGGGACTTGGTGTAACACAGGCGCAGGTAAAACATGCCTTTCTACACGTTTGGTGCGCACGCTATCTTGGAGAGGGAAGGGGGAGAGAGTAAGGGAAGGGTAGCGTGGTGTGGAGCGGTGCACGCCAGCATTCAGTCGCCTGCGTTCAGCTGGAGGCAGACGACTGTGGCGCTTTCATCACAGGGAGAGCCGCGCGCACCCCGACACTGCCGGGAGCTGCATTGTTCTGTCGGACAATGGCAGCGCATGAATGAGCGCGCCACAGGCAGCCGAGAATCTGTGTCCAGATATGTTGCGGCGGAAAACACACACACATAAACGCGCGAGCGGGGTGAGCTCTTTCGGCAACGACACAAATCTCTGGCAAGCCGGCCGCGGTTGCCGAACAGTCTGCGGCGAGCCAGTCACGGTCTGCACGGCCACTACGGTCGGGGGTTCGAATCCCCCTTGGGCATGGATATTTGTGCCGTCATTAGTATTAGCTAGTTCATAAGTAGTTTGTAAGTTTAGGAACTGATGACCCCGCAGTTAAGTCCCATAACCTCAACAAACAAAAAACAAACAACACAAACCTCACGCTTTCAAATAACATGACATCGACGTGCGATTAACTCACGATTTAAGTCATGGTTGCACAATACTAACACGAATTATTTACAGACGAATGGGAAAAACTTGTGGAATCCTACCACGGTTAAGATCACTTTGGATTTAGGAGAAATGTAGGAACACGGAAGCAATACTCACATTAAGACTTATCTTAGAAGATCGGCTAAGGAAGGGCAAACCTACATTTTTGGTGTTTGTCGATTTGGAGAAAGCTTTTGACAATGTCGACTGGAATACACGCTTCCAAATTCTGAAGGTTGCAAGGGTAATATATAGGGAGCGAAGAGTTATATTCAACCTATACAAAACCCGGACAGCAATTATTAAGAGTCGAAGGGCAAGAAAGGGACGCAGAGGTTGGAAAGGGAGTAAGGCAGGGTTGTAGCCTTTCCCCAATGTTGTTCAATCTGCACATTGAGCAAGCAGTGAAGGAATGCAAGGAGACATTTGGAGAGGACATTAAAGTTCAGGGAGAAAAAATAAAAAGCTTGCGGTTTGTCGATGACATAGTAATTTTGTCAGAGACTGCAAAGGATCTGGAACAGCAATTGAATGGAATGGACAGTGCCTTTAAAGGAAGATATAAGATGATCATTAACAAGAATTAAACGAAGGTAGAGAAGGTAGAGGGAGACCGACGGACGAATATTTTAAACAGATCCAAAAGGATGTAGGTTGCCGTGTATATTCTCAGATGAAGAGACTTGCACAGGTCAGGATAACGCGCAGAGCTGCATCAAACCAGTCTATGGACTGAAGACCGCAACAACAACATGGAAATTTTACCGGGTGGTTTCTGGTGTTAGTGCACAGGATACGAGAAGTTCCCGAGTCGGATTAAGCCTATCTATTGGAGACCGCTTCGGCTGCTTGCGTTCCCAATTCCCGCTCATTTATTTAAGCAGCCACGTTTTTGTCCTATTAGGCTGATTGGACCTTGATTTTTGATTTCTACCTTTTACAGAGCAGAAAAATGCGTGGTGTGATCGGAATACGTATCCGGAATCTCAGAGATGGGTTTATAATAATAAATATCTGCACTTCTGGCAGTTTTCTAGCACGTATGCAGGATGAGTGGTTTAGAAATAGCAGTTGTCCAAACATCTTAAAAAATAAAATAATTAAAATTCATGTTGAGATTGTTTGTATCACAAGGCGGCGATCCAATTATAATCGATATAATGACATAGTGCACCTACGCACTGTAAATTATTTTATACTAGCTAAAAACCCGGCGTTGCTTGGGTATTTATTTATTTATTCGAGCCTTGAGTTAGTACTTTTCCTATCCACTCTCTTTCCGTCCATCTCCTTTTTTCTAAAAACATGTCACATTTATCAGAGAATATATAAAAAATAAGAAATCAGACGTAAAAATGCACTCGTTTCGAAGAATCCAATCACGAAATTTAACAATAATGATTGTAATAATATAACCAATCGATCACTTGATGTAATGCGCGAAACGTCAAATCGATTTTTTTAAAGAGAGGTATTAAAAGAAATTTCTTTTTTACTGCGTTATTTATTTCCTTACAGAGAAAGAGCTGAAGACATTGTAGCACGCATAGACCACAGTATGGTCTGTGGCATCACGTTTCGCTGTATGTAACCTCTTTGCTATAGAATCGCAAACGTCATCGCTGGCCTTCAGTCCGAATTTTTTTATAATTTGACGACTTTCAACCACCATATCCTCCACCCCCTTATAGCTATCGACATGGAACTACAATGGTGTACAACGGGAGACTTTGGGCAACAATTACACACAGACCATTCGTTTGCGTTCTGTAGTTTTCGCTGCAGAGCGGAATATTAACACACACACACACACACACACACACACGTAGAATTTTGTATACACCGATAACTTTCCATCCCAATATACTCCACCCTCAAGCAACAACGCAACCAATAAAACCATTTTCAAAGATTAAATATAATTTTCAAAGAGGAATTATTGTTCCGCATTTCGCGTTGTATTCTTCAAATTACTAAATACCTATCAGATCGCTATAAAACCGTGCCTAAAACCTTCCTCAAGTATAAATTAGTAACTGTACAAATATTTAAGTCTCTGCGTCTTGTCGTTCGGACGTGATAAGCGTACACCGAACAGACATTCACATTAATATATATATATATATCCGATCGCCATAAAACCGTGCCTAAAGCCTTCCCCGGGTAGACATTACTAACTGTACAAATTTTTAGCTCTTTATGTCTTGTGGTTCAGACGTGATAAACGTACACCGAACAGACATTCACGTTTATAGATCCAATGTTACTTTCACAAGGACATAATCTGAACTGATGAACATCCATAGCAATAATAATGTTAAATAATCTTCTTACAGGACGATCGATGTCGCGCAATAAAGATGGCGCAGAGACGTCCGCTGCCCCGTGACGTCACAATAACGGCCAGCTCTGTGACGCCGGAAGTTGCTGCTCCTGTTTATTGCAGTACCGCGATCGACCATGAAACAAACAGAAACACACGCAAACATTTTTCTTGAGTATTATATCATAAAAATAATTACTCAATATTCAATAAACCGTTTTCATTAATTTTCATCTGCAAAACAAAGCTGATATGGGAGAATAGAAACTCACAAATCTGTCCCACTACAATGAGACGATGGTTTTGTGTGGCGTTTTTGGCCGTTAGTTCCCAACTGGGGTCGTGTTCGGCCTGCCTAGTGGAAGTCTGCAGTAGTGCACTGTATAGTACAAGCAGAACAATTCGCCATTTTGAATCCCACATTGTAGGTGCGCATTTAAAGGCTACGGCACACTTACGCTTTTTAATATGCTCTTAAGGCCATTAAATATACTTTCCTAGCGGAGAAATATTACAGCACAGTAAATTTATTGGCTTACATTTGACTAAGAGGCAAGCAACTTAAAGTTAGTGATTAGAGGGCTATTTAGGGATATGATACAATTACGTACATTCCATATTAAAGCATATGTTGCCGTTTTAAACATGTACTAAATATAGTTAAAATACGTTACAATTAACGTATTTTCTAGTTTAGAAGTAGTACATCCACATAAGTTTACGGTAACTAAAAGTTGCATACGAAAACAGTTACGGAATAATATTAAATTGCGTTACTGTACTTCCCGTATTGCCCCTTCTAATGTCTCGCATATTTTACACACACCGTGTTTCAGAGAAGATTTTGCGTCTTTCCTGTTCCAATTCTTTGCGAAGTTCAATTTATTATTTTTCTATTTTAGACATCCTGTTCACAGCTTGTCTTAGGCCTACATATTCCAGTGTTGAGAGTCATTTTTAATTTAAACAATATACTAATGTGAAATAATTTAAAAACCAATACCTGGGTAAAGTCAGCTGCATCACTTAAAAAATACAATTAATAGACCTTAGAATAAGTACCTAGTTGGTCTAAATAATATCAAGAAAAGCAACCTTAAACACACTGTGTGTCGTGATATATTAACAACCTATCAAAATTAAAATAAATCACTGCTGAAATGTGTAGGCCTATATTTTCTTTACTACCTCTCTGTCAGCATAACTATTTTAATACAAATAAAGGAAGGTTTAATTCTTAAGGTTAACATATACTTACTCGATTTTGGCGTCCATACTTGGCATCTGGAATTTACAAGCCACCTTTTACGCCGATCTGTTTCAAGAAATCCGATAGAACTTCTAGCGACCATGTCTGCTATTAATTTGAGCAGTTTGGAGATACACAACCAACCATTTCACACTGCGAAACAATAAAATCACAAACTGTTGGCTGATTCACTTCGCTGCACCAGGCAAAGCATACAACTGTGTCGTCGGACTGGGATTCAAAATGGCGGATTGTTCAGCTCGGTATATCTAGTGCTTTAGTCTGCAGTGTGAGGGAACATGGGCGACTTGCGCGTCGATGATGATGATGACGACACAACAGCCAGTTCCCGAGTAGAGAAACTATCCAACCCGACCGGCAATCGAACCCGGGCCCCCTGAGTGGCAATCTACCAACCCGTGCACTGGACTACGGAGGCGTACTGCGTGAGGCTACTTTGCACTGGACCACGGCTCGGCAGCGGTCTTCCTGATTGTGAGGACTGTCGGGCGGCCTGAGCCACTTGAGGGGTGCCTGGCAGAGCAGTGTCTGACGTCGGCCGACGTCTTCCCATACCGCGTCTGAAGACTCCCCTGGCAGAGGACGACACGGCGACCGGTCGGTGCTGCGTTGCCCGGCACGACTAATTCCGAAGCTGCGGTATCCCTTATTCGCTATCCATGACAGCTAACGTGTTGTCCTACAACTTTTTTCAGCCGAATCATTTTCTATGTGAATGATCCTTTTGCGTTTCACAGGAACTTGAATGTTCAGTAATCATTTACTTCGATATGAATACCTCATTGTCAAACATTTGTGAAACATTAAGCTGCTTGCGAGACAAAGCCTCGAATCCATACCTTTGGCAAGAACGTCAATTTGGAAATTCATTAGTCTGTTGTGATTCTTCAGTTTCTCCCGGCGTATTTGATGATCAAAATATCCACGGGTGTACTGCCGGTCTATAGTGTCCAACGGGAACTATAGACCGGCAGTACACCCGTGGATATTTTGATCATCATTAGTCTGTGTTTGCATCCTGATCCGACGAACAGCAAACTGGTCGGGAAGTAAAAAACCTGGCACACACGCTACGGAATTCTGGACTTTAATTTGTCGTTGTAAATTTTGTTAATTTTTGAAGAAAATTGTTCCAGTAATACCCTCCCCTATATCCTTTCTATTTATATAAAATTGTATATACATTGATAATACAAATAATGCCGAAATGCTGCTTTACATAGTAGTTATTTAGTGCTTATAAATACAGCAATAGGCCGACTTCGGCTCTGTGGCCATCACCAGGTTGTGTCCATATTGCATCGTGGAGGTATACTTTTACGTCGATAACTGCATATAAGTGAAGCCTAAATATTCTTTTGATAGCCTGATGATGCCCACAAAACCGAAACAGGCGTATTGCTGTATTTATAAGCATTAAATAACATCTACCACGTAAACCAGCATTTCTGTATTATTTGTATTATCAATATGTCATTCAAAGCCGTATAAAATACTGATGGCACAAATGAAAAGAAATTGTAAACTCCTGGCCATTAAAATTGCTACACTACGAAGATGTGCTACAGACGCGAAATTTAACCTACAGGAAGAAGATGCTGTGATATGGAAATTATTAGCTTTTCAGAGCATTCACACAAGGTTGGCGCCGGTGGCGACACCTACAACGTGTGGACATGAGGAAAGTTTCCAACTGATTTCTCATGCACAAACAGCAGTTGACCAGCGTTGCCTGATGAAACGTTGTTGTGATGCCTCGTGTAAGGAGGAAAAATGCGTACCATCACGTTTCCGACTTTGATAAAGGTCGGATTGTAGCCTGTCGCGATTGCGGTTTATCGAATCGCGACATTACTGCGCGCCTTGGTCGCGATCCAATGACTGTTAGCAGAATATGGAATCGGTGGGTTCAGGAGGGCAATACGGAACGCCGTGCTGGATCCCATCGGCCTCGTACCAGTAGCAGTCGAGGTTACAGGCATCTTATCCACACGGCTGTAACGAATCGTGCAGCCACGTCTCGATCCATCAGTCAACAGATGTGGACATTTGCAAGACAGGAACCATCTGCACGAACAGTTCGACGACGTTTGCAGCAGCATGGACCATCAGCTTGGAGACCATGGCTGCGATTATCCTTGACGCTGCATTACTGACAGGAGTGCCCTCGATAGTGTACGCAACGACGAACCTGGGTGCACGAATGGCAAAACGTCATTGTTTTAGGATAAATGCAGGTTCTGTTTACAGCATCATGATCGTCGCATCCGTGTTTGGCGACATCGCGGCGAACGCACATTGGAAGCGTCTATTCGTCATCGCCATACTGGCGTATCACCCGGCGTGATGGTATGGGGTACCATTGCTTACACGTCTCGGTCACCTCTTGTTCGCATCGACGGCACTTTGAACAGTGACCGTTACATTTCAGATGTGTTACGACCCGTGGCTCTACCCTTCATCCGATCCCTGCGAAACCTTGCATTTCAGCAGGATAACGCACGATCGCATGTTACATGTCCTATACGGACCTTTCTGGATACGGAAAATGTTCGACTGCTGCCCTGGCCAGCACTTTCTCCAGATCTTTCACCAATTGAAAACGTCTGGTCAATGGTGGCCGAGCAACTGGCTCGTCACAATACGCCAGTCACTACTCTTGATGAACTGTGGTATCATGTTGAAGCTGCATGGGCATATGTACCTGTACACGCCATCCAAGCTCTGTTTGACTCAATGCCCAGGCGTATCAAGGTCGTTATTACAGCCAGGTGTTGTTGTTCTGGGTACTGATTTCTCAGGATCTATGCACCCAAATTGCGTGAAAATGTAATCACATGTCAGTTCTATTATAATATATTTGTCCAATGAATACCCTTTTATCATATGCCTTTCTTCTTGGTGTAGCAATTTTAATGGCCAGTAGTGTATATACATCGCTATATTTCTCTTCTTGTGATCTCGCAGTGAAAAATTAGTATATTCTTTCATAGCAAGAAATGGAAAAATAGTATGCGAAATTAATGTGTCGATTGAGAGTTATCTATAGGTGTTAACCCGGGTGCACTCGCACGTGAGCATTTTGCTCACAGTAATTTTAAAACAATCTGCATTTTAACAATTTTAAATAGTCAAATATGTGTGTTTTCTTATAAACGGAGCTAGAAATACTTATTTAGACATATTAAGTATGTTACAAAATGTTCTTTGACTGTCAGCAAAATGCTATAGAAGCGATCTATCGCATAATTTTTAAAGGCGCGAGTTCAGTGTAACTAAATCTGTGAAGACTATTGTAGAGCTCCTCCAAACAAATCTTGTTTTGTGACCGCGTGCTTTAGGACTGTAGTCGGCACTATCAACCAAGTTTGGATCGATGCTAGTAGGAGTTGTAAAATAGCATTCCCTTTGGTTGGCTCGTTTCAGATATGGAGTTTCCCCAGTTAGGATTGTGTTTGCCGCACGGTTTCGTTGCAGATTTACTATTAAAGATGTTATAGCGCGACAGGAATGAGGAGTGTTCAAAATTCATCAGAGGCTGTTTAAGTTCGATGATTCCGATGCTCTTGAGTATTTAACAAACGTAGTTTGCAGTCAGTATAACTAATCCACACAAATGTTTTGTAAGTCATTTGAGTTAGAATTTCGCATTCTCAGACAGCGTCATTTTTATTCTGTATTTGTACAGGTCAGTACAGGGCATATGTTTAAACGAATGCACATAGATGTCATTGGTTGATATTAATGACCGTAAATTTGACAAATACAAAATAAATTGTATGGCGAAGTTGGAAATTTGCGCTGGAGTGGGACTGGAACGCAGATTCCCTCGTTCGGGCCAGCGATCGCCTTTAACCGGTTACAGTATCCAGGCTTGCTCGCCGACGTGTCCAGTTTCGGAACTTGCCGCGCACTGCGGTGCTTACTCTTGGTCTCGCAGCCCAACTGTTTTCCTGCAAGGTATCTGGCGTATTGGCACGTCCGCATGCTTGTCCGACACTGTATCAGTAATTGTATATATGCACTCCACAGGCAATTGCTAATTTCTGTGAGGATGATCACATACGCCCGATCCTTTTGCGGGAATACAGTTCAGCTACGAGCAATAGGGAGTAACGGACAGTGGGAACTACCATCGTAGTGTGCTGTAAGTCGAGAACACAACTCGGTACTGACGATTGCCCCTGTCGAGTAGGTATTACAAACACCTTATATGCAGAGGTGTTGCCTACACGCGCAGGCGCATCTTCGTCCACGGTAGTGGCTAAGCTCCATCGTTGGTATTTCGTAACTAATCTTTTCTGCAATTTCGTTATAATGATAAAATAATTTAACAGAAATTAACTATTATTATTTACTACTACTTCCACGTCACATGGAAAGAATGACTTCTCTAAGCATCGCAACGAAAATCATACAACTATGACGGATCTGGTATATTGTTCTTTCGAAGCGAAACATGGACAATGTAATAGAGTTTCGATCGGTTATATACTAACGCTGCCTGCTCACAAGTGCACGTACGTTGTTTACAGCTGTTCGACCTGTCTCCGTTGTTAGCACGCTGACGCTTTTTTGGGGATACAGCGCATACCAAAACGAAAATATAATTATGTGCTAGAAGGTTCCCTATTAGCCCACGAAAGGGATATATATTAGTAAACGTAGCAGTAAAACTGAGCAGCTACTACAGACAAACTTGGTTTCCAGACCTTGTATTTCTGACTACCCGTCTGTTACATGCGCCATGCATCGCCCGAAACACAGGGGGAAGTGACAGGGCGATCAAGTGCTCGTGGACATACGGTGTAGCGCTTGCCAATGCTTCCTTTTCCTCTGGAGGCAAGGAGTATATTAAATTCAGGTTTTTGCTGATAATATTGCTACACCGAGAAGAAATGCAGATGATAAACGGGCATTCATTGGACAAATATATTATACTAGAATTGACATGTGATTACTTTTTCACAAAATTTGGGTGCATAGATCCTCGGAAATCAGACCCAGAACAACCACATCTGGCCGTAATAACGACCTTAATACGCCTGGGCATTGAGTCAAACAAATCTTGGATGGCATCTACAGGTACAGATGCCCATGCAGCTTCAACACGATACCACAGTTCATCAAGAGTAGTGACTGGCGTATTGTGACGAGCCAGTTGCTCGGCCACCATTGACCAGACGTTTTCAATTGGTGAAAGATCTGGAGAATGTACTGGCAGGGCAGCAGTCGAACATTTTCCGTAACCAGAAAGGCCCGTATATAATGACCACTGTTCAAAGTGCCATCGATGCAAACAAGAGGTTACCGAGACGTGTAACCAGTGGCACCCCATACCATCAGGTCTGGCGATACGCCAGTATGGCGATGACGAATACACCCTTCCAATATGCATTCATCGCGATGGCGCCAAACACGGATGCGACCAACATGATGCTGTAAACAAAACCTGGATACATCCGAAAAAATGGTTTTGCCATTCGTGCGCCTAGGTTCGTCGTTGCGCACATCATCGCAGGCACTCCTGTATGTGATGCAGCGTCAAGGGTAACCGCAGCCATGGTCTCCAAGCTGATGGTCCATACTGCTGCAAACGTCGTCGAACTGTTCGTTCAGATGGTTGTTGTCTTGCAAACGTCCGCATCTGTTGACTCATACATAGAGACGTGGCTGCACGATCCATTACAACCATGCGGATAAGATGCCTGTCATCTCGACTGCTACTGGTACGAGGCCGATGGGAACCAGCACGGCGTTCCGTATTGCCCTCCTGAACCCACCGATTCGATATTCTGCTAACAGTCATTGGATCGAGATCAACGCGAGCAGCAATGTCGCGATACGATAAACCGCAATCGCGACAGGCTATAATCCGACCTTTATCAAAGTCGGAAACGTGATGGTACGCATTTCTCCTCCTTACACGAGGCTACACAACAACGTTTCACCAGACAACGCCGGTCAACTGTGTATGAGAAATCTTTTGGAAACTTTCCTCATGTCAGCACGTTGTAGGTGTCGCCATCGGCGCCAACCTTGTGTGAATGCTCTGAAAAGCTAATCATTTGCATATCACTGCATGTTCTTCCTATAGGTAAAATTTTGCGTCTGTAGCACGTCATCTTCGTGGTTAGCAATTTTAATGGCAAAGAGTGAAGTACTGACAGTATAACAGTATTCAAAAAAGAAATAAGGGACCTTGAAAGACGAGAGATAGCAAGTTGGTATTGGTAGAAGACGTACATGTTATATGTTTTGCAGATATTGATAACATTTGAAGCGCATCGTTCCGCGGGTCCTAGGTCAGTGTCAGTACCGCCTCGGACCACCTCCTAGCGGTAAAGTGTGCCTGCCTGAGGCTCCCGCTGTCGCTATGGAGCGAGAGTAATGGAACGGTCATGCAGGATGCTTGGGAGGCGTATGTGAGTTTGGACGAGGACGCGCTATTGGTATGAGAAGAAGTGGTTGGGCAGTTCAGTTGTTGTGTACGAAAGAGGAAGGACGAAGAACACAAGAGTCACCATCCTCTCGGAAGGTGGATACGACATCCGAATGGACACGCGTGGACACGTTTATGGCGTCCTCGGCTCTGGCACGACGGTGTAACACGTCGTACACTGTCAGTGCAGTGGCAGCCCGTCGCCGTTTGTTACGGCTCGTCGTCACTGCTGACACGAATTTCATCAGATAGTGTTTCAGGACGAAGAATTATGGGCGCATTTTGTTTTTTCGCAGATAGGGGTAGCTGCATCGCAGTGACTGCATACATGCAGCGCCAAGTAAAGAGCTTATGGTATGGGGTGGTTTTGGACTCCACCACAGAGCACAGCTAGTGCCAATCCAGTGCACTGTGACGAGTTTGATTTATGTGGAAGTCGTCCAGTGACTTGTAGGAGTACCGTCTCTGTAGTAACCACTGCGGGTGAACGGGTGAACTCGGCTCGGGTGGCTGTACCACAGGACGCAGGACTCGTTCTCCCGACGGCAGGCGGGTGGCCAGGAGACGGGTCTCATTCATCCCCAACTTGACCATCGCCCTGCAGGTACCAGCCCGGAGCCCTGCCAGCTGTTTTCTGTTCTTACGTGTCAGTTTATTCTGTGGCGGATGAAGATGACCTCCGACGCGCTTCAAGTTTCAGTGAGTAGACTGGGAGAGAAAATGTTACACTTCTGGCCATTAAAATTGCTACACAAAGAAGACGACGTCCTACAGACGCGAATTTAACCGACAGAAAGAAAATGCTGTGATATGCAAGTGATTAGCTTTTCAGAGCATTCATACAATGTTGGCGCCGGCGGTTACACCTACAACGTGCTGACAGGAGGAAAGTTTCCAACCGATTTCTCATACACAAACAGCAGTTGACGAGGGTTTCGTAGTGAAACGTTGTTGTGATGCCTCGTGTAAGAAGGAAAAGCGCGTACCATCACGACTTTGATAAAGGTCAGGTTGTAGCCTATCGTGATTGCGGTTTAGCGTAACGCGACACTGCTGCTCACGTTGGTCGCGATCCAATGACTGTCAGCAGAATATGGCACCGGTGGGTTCAGGAGGGCAACACGGAACGCCGTGCTGGATCCCAACGGCCTCGTATCACTAGCAGCCGAGATGACACACATCTTATCTGCATGGCTGTAACGAATCGTGCAGGCACGTCTCCATCCGTTAGTGAACAGATGGGGACTTTTGCAAGACAACAACCATCTGCACGAACCGTTCGACGACGTTTGCAGCAGCATGGACTAAATCAGCTCGGAGATCACGGGTGCAGTTACCCTTCACGCTGCATCACAGACAGGAGCTCCTGCAATGGTGTACGCAACGACGAACCCGGGTGCACGAATGGCAAAACGTCATTTATTTCGGATTAATCCATGTTCTGTTTACAGCATCATGATGGTCGCATCCGTGTTTGGCCTCATTGCGGTGAACGCACATTGGAAGCGTGTCCTCGTCATCGCCATACTGGCGTATCACCCGGCGTGATGGTATGAGGTGCCACTGTTTACACGTCTCGGTCACCTCTTGTTCGCATCGAAGGCACTTTGAACAGTGGCCGTTACATTTCAGATGTTTTACGACACGTGGCTCTACCCTTCATTCTGTCCCTGCGAAACCCTACATTTCAGCAGGATAATGCACGATTGCATGTTGCAGGTCCTGATCGGGCCTTTCTGGATACGGAAAATGACCGACTGCTGCCCTGGCCAGCACATTCTCCAGATCTCTCATCAATTGAAAACGTCTGGTCAATGGTGGCTGAGCAACTGGCGCGTCACAATAAGCCAGTCACTACTCCTGATGAACTGTGGTATCGTGTTGAAGCTGCATGGGCGTCTGTACCTGTACACGCCGTCCAAGCTCTGTTTGAATCAATGCCTGGCCGAGGAGACTAAGGTGTTCCAGTCACGGTCTGCACGGCCACTACGGTCGGGGGTTCGAATCCCCCCTCGGGCATGGAATTTTGTGCCGTCCTAGTTCGTAAGTAGTTCATAGGTAGTTTGTAAGCTTAGGTACTGATGACCCCGTAGTTAAGTCCCATAGACTATAAAAACATTTGAACAACATTTGAATTAATGCCCAGGCGTATAAAGTCCGTTATTACCGCCAGAGGTGGTTGTTCTGGGTACTGATTTCTGAGGACATAAGGACCGCAATTGCGTGAAAATGTAATCACATGTCAGTTGTAATATATTTGTCCAATGAATACCCGTTTATCATCTGCATTTCTTCTTGGTGTAGCAATTTTAATGGCCAGTAGTGTACTTGTGATAAGATTTCAGAAATTGTTGAAAAGTGGTGCAGCTCGATCGATGTGCGACATTAAGAATTGCAGAAGCTCTATTACAACCATTTCTATTGAGGAGCTGGATGTTGTGGACATTCTAGAAGACTACAATCACGCAGAAGTGCCTTCCGATAAATTTCGGAGGAAAAAATTAAAGTGTAATATGAATAGAAGAGCCGTGGCAGACATCTGTGAGATGCCATAGAAGCTGATTTCTAATCGGTTGAGAGGAAATAACAATTATATATTTTGACAGTTTTGGTAAAACTATTTATAACGCTAGGCGGAAAATTTTGTCGAAATTGTCGACAAGTGTTGAAGATGTCGATGAAGTTCTCTACACGCTAAATGTAGAAACTACAGACGCAACACAATACTATTAATTGCCAGTAAAACGTAACGTTCACACGGAAACAACCAAAGTGATATTGCTGTATGTTGAATCGTAAAGTTCACTGGGGATTTAGTAGACAATGTAGGATGATATACTTGAGCGTATGCTATAAAGCTTTGCTTGTCTGGAATATTCATACGCTCTGGTCTCGATCAGTCACAAGGTGCCTGCTTAAACGCGTCACGGGAGGAATGAGTCCCGTCCTTTTGCGGGCTCGGAAGGAATGAGTCCCATTTTTCTGACCGCAGGGGAAATGGATACTGCGCCCGTAAAAGGACGCTGTTGGCGCCTTATACGCGGCCTCACGCATCGACACTGTGCCTACTAGGCAATAGTCTTGCGTAGTTCGCGAACGAACTAGTTCGGGAGAGCGCTCTCACAGGCGAACTAGTTCGCAGATCCCTCGCCTCTTACTTCGTCCTCTCCTTTTTCGAAGACTGACGGGGAACAGCGAGGGGGAAACGAGAGCGCGCAGAAAAGCGTGATTCCCTTTTGCCAGTCACCGTCATTTCGAGCTGAGATGCAGCTCATCTGAAGTTTTATAGTCATTGCCCAAAAATACGGGTAATTATAGCACACGCTTGGGCAACACTGATGATTATATAAAAAAGCTGTCATAACAAAATAAAGTGCTCTTTTATTAGCGGTAGCAAAAGGCAAAAAGAGGACGAACTAAAAAGAGCGACCTACTTCGCGGCCGAGCTGCGAACTAAAAGCAGAGCTACCGGCCGCGAACTAAAATATGTGCAATCGGTCGCGTACTAAAACATATGTTATCGGTCGCGAACTATTATGCCAAATCTATCTCGCTTCTTAGTTCGTTGGATTCTTTTCCGAACACCGACGGGCAACAGCGAGAGGGCGCGCAGCAGAATTAAAAATCACGTTTTTGCCTTCTGCTGATAAGAGCCATTTCGAGGTGAGCGTCTGCCTGCTAGATTACGTAGTTCAGTGCTAAAAATTTCTGTTTTTATTTGTACTGCACTCTGCAATAACTAATTAATTCCATAATGCGAAGATATAGAGATAACTCTAAAGTTAACCGCGAGAAATCTTCCACAAACTGTTTCTTTTGGTTTGCATGATATCATCAGCGGCTGACGCAGCAAGCGCTTGAAGCAGCTAGGTGGGGGAACTTCTCCCTCCACCTGCATACGCAGATCACGCCGGTCAGCCGTCACTGGGAGCGGACGAACTAAAAGAACGAACTAACTGCCGCGAACTAAAGTGAGTGCTCCCGATCGCAAACTAGGATGGCAAGTCTACTAGGCAACAGAACACATGCTGAAACGAGGTGAGCCGGCCGCGGTGGCCGAGGTGACTGAGGCGCTTCAGTCACGGTCTGCACGGCCACTACGGTTGGGGGTTCGAATCCCCCCCTCGGGCATGGATATTTGTGCCGTCCTAGTTCGTAAGTAGTTCATAAGTAGTTTGTAAGTTTAGGGACTGATGACCTCGTAGTTAAGTCCCACAATCTTTACAAACATTTGAACATTTGAAACGAGGTGACGGAAATGGTGATTATTTCTGTAGAACATAGTAGTCAAGATGTCCTGTCTCTCAAGGTGTTCTGTTCTTGTCGAACGTTGTAGTACCAACCTCGTACAAAGACTTTACAATCTATAGCGGACTACTAAGTATATTGCGTGTTCCAGCTTTTTCAAGCGTTAAACCTTTTACCTAATCCATTACAGTCTTCGCAGTTTTTTCTTCTCGTGATTAATCCATCCGTAATAGACTATTGATATGTTCTTCGCCCTTACACTGGTTCTCCAACAAATTTGCTCTTTCCAAATTGTAGGTCTACGATATCTTAACAGCCCTCTCTACTCTGAAAGAAAGCTCTTGGATTCTTGTGAAACACGCTGGTTTGGCTGAGAGGCGGCTGACCGCAGCCCGTGCAGTGTCCGCCTCGGCCGCGGCAGCCCCTACCCCCTAGTCTGGCTGGCCGCCGGCCAACCCCGGCCACCGCGCCGTCTGGCGCCACCCTCCACCCTCCACCCCCAGACGCAGACGCAGGGCGGCCTTGACCCCGCTCTGCCGCAGAACACCCCCACGTCTCCAGCGAAAAGCACACTGCTGGCAAACGGCGGTGAGCCGTCTCTGAATTCTGCAATTCTGCACCGCTTTCTGGTGACCACAAAAATGTTCATATGTTTGTTAAGCTTATGGGACTTAACTACTGGTTCATCAGTACCTAAACTTACAAACTACTAATGAAGGTCGGCACAAATATCCATGCCCGAGGGGGGATTCGAACCCCCGACCGTAGTGGCCGTGCAGACCGTGACTGGAGCGCCTCAGTCCCTTCGGCCACTGCGGCCGGCTGGTGACCACACACCGATCGATAGGCGACCGGTTGAGACACCTACATCCAGTGCCGGATTAAGCGCCGTTTAGGCACCCAGACAGTACTAATCTTGGGGCTGACTGCAAAATCGTTTTTTAATACGTTAATAATACCATAACGATATTTTCACTCTGCACTGTGTGCTCGTATGAAACTTCCTGGCAAATTTAAATTGTTTACCGGAACCGGGATTCGAATCTGGGACCTTGTCCTTTCGCGGACAAACGCTCTACCCCAATCGCTTTACCAGTAGAGCGCTTGTCCGCGAAGGGCAACGTCCCAGGTTCGAATTCCGGTTCCGGTAAACAATTTTAATCTGCCAGGAAGTTTCACGTTAATAATTTTCCACCAATAACAATAATATATTTAAAATAATAATAATAATAGCTTTAATAATAATAAACTCGTGGTATTGTACAACACAACCATTCGGTTTTCGAATATCTTTAAACGAACAATTCTTTTATTTATATATTACTACTGTCTCGGAAACGGCTCTTACGATTTGGATGAAATTTTGTATTTACACTTTTTTTAAGTTCACCTAAATAGATGAATTTTCGTAAAAACGCGACTTTCCAATGTCAAAAAATTAATTTCTTGTTTTTCGGACCACAGAAGATATGTTAGCCTCGAAAACGCGGCTATGTAACAGAAAAAAAAAAAAAAAAAACCGGTAACGCTCGGTCATCCGATATTGGTTATTAATATCTCCAGCCGTCATGTAATATATCGACATGCGGGCTGAATAAACTCACATTTGGATATAAGAATAGTTATAGCAAAGTTTTCTAGTTTCCCTTTTCAGTACATACTGGAATGTACTCCGGGTTTACCCGAGTCCTTAAAGCCTCACTTTATGTGCTACAACTTGTGTGTGTGTGTCTGTGGACAACTGTCGCTGAATAAAAAGCAGGGCCCTAAGTCTCCGTCTTGTACTGCACAAACTCTTGAGAACTATTCCGATCAGTTTGCCACCATATTTTCTTTCATTTACTTGCAGATGAAGAATGAAGAGGCAACAAATTTTTATTTAAAACTCGAACTTCTTTCTGGGAGCTAAATTTATCGTTGTCGTTTCGGTGCCCCTAAAAGGCGCTTTTCGATTGCGAGGAATTCCCACGAAAACTTGCTCGCTCTGGATGGACACATCGATCACTGCCACGATAAAGCTCAGTCTAATCTTCCCTATCGTAATCTGAGCAGCCGAAACTTGTACGGTAAAAACGAACTACAACAGGATTGATGCTCTGGAGCACAAGAAATAGAAGTAGTAGTGGAGGCAGTTCGTCAATGGACTCCGCGCCGACAGCGTTACACGAAAAAAGGAAATAATAATGAAGGTGATCTAGAATATAGCGTTCTAGAATATATCATTGTCTTTCATGTTAAACACTTTAGTAGGTATATAATTTGGTTAACGCACACCCGCACTTACAAAAATGTTCAAATGTTTGTTAAGCTTATGGGACTTTGTATTCGACACTCTGCGGTGGAGTAGCCGAGCGGTCTAAAGCAGGGGTGGCCAACCCGCATGCGGCCCGCGGGGAGTTAAGTTTTGGCCCGCGGAGCTGTTTCATATGAAATAAAAATTTAGCTTGAATTTTATGTAAAATCTGCAAAATAGCATTCCATCAAGCCTCTTTCGTATCATATCGGATTACAATAGGTATATATCATTTCATTGATTCAACTATCTTTAAAAAAAAATACACTACAGTATCTGGAGCGGCATGTGGCTGAGGCGGTGGACGCTGCGAGCAGTAGGGTCGGGAGAGGCGGCCTGTGGAGCGCGGGACGCAGCGCGACCGCCCGCCAGCTGTGGATTCCGCGGCGCGGCGGCCAGCGTTCAGCTTGCAGAAGTGCCAGAGATGAGGGTGTCGCCGGCCGTGCGAGAGAACCGCCGCGCCGGAAAGAAGGGCAGCGGTGGTACCTGCCTAGCCTCGTTGCGGGGGGCGGATGAAGAAGAAGAGGGAAGTAATCACTCGGATTTAGAAATCCAGAGCGCCTGGTTGAGGTGACTGCAGGTTGGAGTGACGTAGCGTGCTCCTTCGTTGCTCACACATCAGCCACAGCTTGTAGCACGCCGAATACACAACGGCGTCTACAGCTCCTGTTCGATCTGACAGAAGGTAACAATTCGCTGCACCGTGCGACAGAGGACCCTTCAGATTGATGTCGCATTCTTTGAACCGCAATCGCTTATGCTACTGCTTAGCGTTGAATGTTCGAAAATAAATTTTTTGAATCGTCTCAAGTCAATGAAGGGTAGTATCTGGTACACTTTTTACTTCCCTTATTTTGTTTGACATAATAAGTACCGTAAATTTACATGTGAATAAGAAAATAAATCAGACTGAGTGAATGTTAATAAGAGCAAGATTAGTAGTAGTTGTGACTTTAAACAGAGTAGTCTTTTAATTAAAACCAGCTTTTATCCTTTTACAATCGATCTATGATGCTTGTGTTTATTTTTAGTAAGTTCGCACGTATTTTATGTATCCAGTTATGGCAGATAGGTACATCAGTCGACATTAGCAATGCTTCATCCCTCAGTACCATCTTTCATATCTCTAATTGCGCCATGGTGGCACAGTGGTAGAGTGCCAGACTTCAAATCCAAAGTTCGCGGGTTCGATCCCCGCCAGGTCCTAGGATTTTTATCTGCCACTTTCCACTTCTTTCACTTCTGGCAGTATTGCTCATGTGAAAAATACCGAGTAGCACCGTGGTTCGGAACCCACGTTAAACTGTAGGTCCCCCTATAACTGGCTGGGTAAGTCAGCTCGAAGGTCGGAGGAAGGCAACGGCATACCACCTCCAAACAGGACCATGCCTAGTAAAGCACTGTGGTGTTCAAACCAATCTTCGGATTGTTGACTGCTTTACCTTTAATTCTAGTATTGTGGTTTTACTGATGACGTTTGATTCTGTTTTACAAATGTACAGATGTGTCCTTCCTAATGCAAGTTTATCCACGTGTCTTTTGTTATTTACAGCAACCAATAATCTTACAGACTTGAAACGTAGAATATTTTTCAATAAGAATCATAACAAAATATCTCCAAATTTTAAAGTAAGGCTGCCAAGTTAAATGAAGCTTGACAAATTTTTATGTTTACGATACATGACGTTCAGAATTAAAATACCGATTTCCTAAAGCAGCTGAATACTAGTATCAAAAATTATTGAGAGAACAGACTATGAAGTTTCCCAAATACATATAATGCCGTACTTAAATGAAATACTGTTAATTCGGCGAAGAGTGTACCTCTGTGGTACCGCCAATTACGATGAAAACATGTAATTTCCTCCCACTAGCTATAAAAATATTGAGTACTGAAATCCCTTTCATGGAAACTAAAGCACAGTAAATAACTAAATGCGATTATAAGAAAATCGGTCCGTTACCTTACGCATGCAGAAAGACTGCTGAAATTTTACCAAATAAGCCGTCTTTTGATAAATCTTCAATGCGACGAAAACAACCGTGAGGCGCGTATGTTGCCATCAGGAAAGCTTTGCGCGTGTGCATTGCAGATAAAATGATATACAACTAAAATGAAATGGTAAATCATAATTCAAAGACACAACATTTTTTTTCGTGATCCGCTACTTTTCCGGGGCTTCACTGAACCAGTGAACACTTATGACGCGCCTCCATTGTTTTCCGATGTAAACAATTTCGGGGAACTTTAAAGTAGATTTTGTAGGGAGTTTGAGAACTGCGTGGAACTACTTTACGTATCTGATATTTCATTCTGAACTTCACGTACAACATATATATTTTAAAAAATTACAATACTTCGATTTAGTTTAGTTCAGATACAACGAGGCCCGCAAAGTTGGAAATACATCGGTGTTAAACTTTCATAGCGTATTCCCTTAAGATAATTTATGTCCGTCAAAATGGACAGAAATAAGGTGGTTGAACCGCGAAAAAATGTTGAAATGTGTTTTATTTGAAGCAAGAAATACAACCGTTCTTTGAAAGCAAGTCAGAGAGACTCCCGGGGATCGAAGATAAAAAATGGCTATCCAACTTCGTTCTTGGCCGATATAACTAGCGACCTAAATGATCTTAATGCTCGACACCAAGGAAAAGATCAGCTGATTAACGTCATGCATGATGTTATTTCCGCATTCCAAACGCAACCTTAGCTTTGGGAGCAACAGTTACGAGCAAAAAACTTCACACAGTTTCCTAGACTGTCAAAGCAATCGAACGTCACACAACGGCAACGATTAAATATGCTTCTTCAACCTCTGACTTAAGCATTCGAAACCTGATTTCAACATTCAAGAAACATCGTCTGCCTTTTATTTATTTGCTACGCCCCTGTCTGTAGACATGGGTTCACTAACTGTACATTTACAAATGGAATGCTGAGAAATGCAATGCGATGCACAATTAAAAGAGAAATCTCATCACGTTCTTTTGGAAACATTCTATAAAACATATTTAGACGAGAAATATCCAGCGTATTACAAACATGCTATAAAAATAATTTCATTATTTCGAAACACGTACGTGTGAGTGAATAGTATTTAGTAGGATGAATTACATAAAATCATATATGAGAACACGAGTTACTGATTTTCACCTGGAAAACTCTTTCGTGTAGCAACAACCTAACGTGACGGCAACGTGAATCATTTACTTCAGTGAAACAAAGCCAGACATTCCAGTAAACTGTATTTCATAAAACTGTATAATATTTTGTACATTAAATGTTCTTTAATCAAATTTGTTTTATAGTCTTCAAAAATGAATTAATATTTCTTGCTTTTTTGGTTCATAAAACAAAAATCGGTAATGCGGCCGGCGGGGTAATCCACACTCAAACATTTGGCCCGCCTGCTGTAAAGGTTGGCCACCCCTGGTCTAAAGCGTCTCGCTGCGGAGCGCGCGGTTGCTTGCCGTGGAGGTTCCAGTCCTCCCTGGGGCATGGGTGTGTGTGTTGTCCTTAGGTTAGTTTACCTAGGTTCTAAGCTACGGACTGATGACCACGCAGTTTGCTCCGATAGATTTACAAACATTTGAACATTTGAAACTTACAAACTGCTTTTGAACTACCTTATACTAAAGACGGCGCAAACATCCATGCCTGAGGGGTGGATTCGAACCCCCGACGGGGAACGGCCTCGCGCATCGCAGCAAAGCCCCTCAATGCGCTTGGCTATTCCGCCGCGGCCACACCCTTTCAGATATACCGTACCGATACCTTTGGCGAGAATAAAAATATAGGAACCTCAGATTTTGAGATGTGGTACGAACTCAAAACAACCCCATACAGTAGGTCACCGCCATCCGCGTTGGCCGAGCGGTCTGCGGCACGCCAGTCACGTTCTGCACGGCCACTACTGTCGGGGGTTCGAATCCCCCCTCGGGCATGGATGTTTGTGCCGGCCTTAGTATTAGCTAGTTCATAAGTAGTTTGTAAGTTTAGGGACTGATGACCCCGTAGGAGAGAAATACTTAAATTAGTACCTTCTCAGTTCATGAAAATCGTCATAATCTTAATTATAAAATTTTTGTATGTTAGGTGTATGGAGTCTTACTGGAAAAACTATTGATGCTTCATTGTAAAGATGGCATACGTGTGATCCTGCGGTGATCAATTAGTAGTGGTGGCATTTCTTGGTAGAGAGAGTAGTGAGTAAACTCTCTGTCTCACGCATTAATTGCACTGTACCGTGCCCCGGTCACTGTGGACTAAACTAATTTCACTTTCGTTATTAGATAAATTTTTCAGAAGCGACTTTGGCTCACAACCATATAACAAGCTTAATTCATTCATACCTACCTCTACGGCAAGATTAAGGTGTCCTTGTGTACACCCATCATCAGACGTACCTTGGGATTACGACTGTTGGCAATGGCCCCTTTTTGTTGCGCTGATGTTTGAGTAAACGCGAGTCCCGTGCCAGCACTCGTCTTTACAGCGAGCCCTTTTCTCAAGCAATACGTCAGCTGCTTTATGAGCTGTGTAAAGAGGGGAGACGGAGTACTGGAAACGAGCCTCACTATTCTGTAGCGACTGTGAGCAGCATTGTCCCAGCTATTGCTACTGCAGAAGCAGCAGGCGTCTGAAAAGCCGTGTAGTCATGTATTATGTCTGCAGATATTCGTTTCATAATCTTTCCTTTAACGATTGCTTCGCTTCTTCTGTTACCTATACACCCAGTCTCGCTCCTCTACAAACAATATGGGAATTAACGACTTCATCCTTCAGAATCTGAGCGCTCGACAATTAGAGTGAAATACACAGCAGTATATCTGCGGTCGCTGCCACCACTAAACACCACCACCAGCAACACCTCGACCACCTTGAATATTGTTCTAGTATTCAGAAGTCCTGTATGTTTGAGTAACGTCATCTCTTTTGTCTGTAGCAATAATTGACTGAATATAGGGTAGAATGTTCAAAAAGATATCGAGTTTGCAGCCGGTCGTCGTAAACTTCATTCCACGATATTTCCACTGGGTACCTGCCCGTCATCTTCAGGAGATCCAACAAGGACTGACGAAGACGCTGTCAGCTCCGCCTTATATAGCACGCTGGTGGTATTACCGCGCATGCGTCGAAGACACGGTGACGGTGACAGAAGGACCACACCGCCCGGTGGCAGCGCCCTCGCTGGTGGAACTGCAAGGATCACCTGTCTTCGATAGCGCCGCTGGCAGCAGTTACCGGAGTCTTCTGGCGTCTTCGTCTAGAACGATGACGGGATTCCACGCGTTATTCAGCTGGTCCACCCCCATGAACCACAGACATTGCCGAGGTGGGGTGGCTTGCGTGTCTCAACGATACAGATAGCCGTACCGTAGGTGCAACCACAGCGGAGGGGTATCTGTGGAGAGGCCAGACAAAAGTGTGGTTCCTGAAGAGGGGCAGCAGCCTTTTCAGTAGTTACAGGGGCAACAGTCTGGATGATTGACTGAGCTGGCCTTGTAACATCAGCTAATATGGCTTTGCCGTGCAGTTACTGCGAGCGGCTGAAAGCAAGGGGAAACTACAGCCGTTATTTTTCCCGAGGACATGCAGCTCTACTGTATGAACATATAATGATGGCATCCTCTCGGGTAAAATATTCCGGAGGTAAAATAGTCCCCCATTCGGATCTCCGGCGGGGACTACTCAGGAGGATGTTGTCAGTAGGAAAGACAATACTGGCATTCTACGGATCGGAGCGTGGAATGTTAGATCCCTTAATCGGGTAGGAAAATTAGAAAATTTAAAAAGGGAAATGGATAGGTTGATGTTAGATATAGTGGGGATTAGTGAAATTCGGTCGCAGGATGAACAGGATTTCTGGTCAGGTGAGTACAGGATTATAAGTACAAAAGCAGTTGGGGGTATCACAGGAGTAGGTCTGATAATGAATAAGAAAATAGGAATGCGGGTAAACTACTATGAGCAGCACAGTGATCGCATTATCATTGTCAAGATAGATACGAAGCCAACACCGACAACAGTAGTACAGGTTTATATGCCAACTAGCTCTGCCGATGATGAAGAGATAGAAGAAATATATGAGGAGCGAAAGGAAATTATTCAGACAGTTAAGGGAGAGGAAAACTTAATTGTGATGGGAGAATGGAATTCGGTAGTAGGAAAAGGAAGAGAAGGAAAAATAGTAGGTGAATATGGACTGGGCAAAAGGAATGAAAGAGGAAGCCGCCTGGTAGAATTTTGCACGGAACATGATTTAATGGTAACAAACACGTGGTTTAAGAATCACAAAAGAAGGTTGTATACTTGGAAGAGACCAGGAGACACCAGAAGGTATCAGATAGATTTTATAATGGTAAAACATAGATTCCTGAACCAAGTTATTAACTGTAAGACATACCCAGGGGCAGATATAGACTCTGACCATAACTTGTTAGTCATGAACTGTAGGCTGAAACTGAAAAAACTGCAGAAAGGCAGGAAAATAAGGAGATGGGACTTAGATAAATTGAAGGAAAGTGAAGTTCTGGAGAATTTCAGAGGGAGATTTAGGTAACAATTGACAGAAACAGGGGGAAATAAAACAATAGAAGAGGAATGGGTAGCATTGAGAGATGAAATAGTGAAGGCAGCAGAGGACGAAATAGGTAGAAAGGCAAGACCTACAAAAAATCCTTGGATATCACAGGAAATACTAAATTTAATTGATGAAAGGAGAAAATATAAAAATGCAGTAAATGAAACAGGCAAAATGGAGTACAGACGACTAAGAAATGAGATTGACAGGAAGTGTAAAATGGCTAAGCAGGAGTGGCTAGAAGCCAAATGCAAATCTGTAGAAGAATGTATAAGAAGGGGAAAAGTAGATACTGCCTACAGGAAAATAAGACACATTTGGGGACAAGAAAAGCAACTCTACGAATATCAAGAACTCAGATGAGAAACCAGTTCTCAGCAAAGAAGGGAAAGCTGAAAGGTGGAAAGAGTACATAGAGCAGCTCTACAAAGGAAATGAACTTAGAGACGATGTTGTAGGAAGGGAAGAGGGAGTAGATCAAGATGAAATAGGAGATTCTATACTGAGAGATGAATTTGATAGAGCCCTGAAAGACCTAGGTCGGAACAAGGCCCCAGGAGTAGATGACATACCCTCAGAGCTACTGAAGTCTCTGGGAGCGTCAGCCATGACAAGACTATTTGAACTGGTGTGTAGGATGTTTGAGACAGGCGAAATACCTTCAGACTTTAAGAAAAATGTAATAATCCCCATTCCAAAGAAATCAGGCGCAGACAGGTGTGAAAATTACAGAACCATCAGTTTGATAAGTCATGGTTGCAAAATTTTAACACGAATTATCTGCAGGAGAATGGAAAAGTTGGTAGAAGCTGACCTCGGGGAAGATCAGTTTGGATTCAGGAGGAACGTAGGAACTGGGGAGGCAATACTCACTTTACGTCTTATCTTAGAAAATAGATTAAGGAAAGGCAAACCTACATTTTTAGCTTTTGTAGATTTGGAGAAAGCGTTTGACAATGTTGACTGGAATACACTCTTCCAAATTCTGAAATCAGCAGGGGTAAAATACAGGGAAAGGAGAGTTATTTACAACTTGTACAAAAGCCAGACCGCAGTTATTAGACTCGAAGGGCATGAAAGGGAAGCATCAGTTGGGAAGGGAGTAAGACAGGGTTGTAGCCTTTCTCCGATGTTATTCAATTTGTACATTGAGCAGGCGGTGAAGAAAAGCAAGGAAAATTTTGGAATAGGCATTAAAGTTCAGGGGGAAGAAATAAAAACATTGCGTTTTGTTGATGACATTGTAATTCTGTCAGAGACAGCGAACGACCTGGAAGAGCAG
The DNA here is from genome assembly GCA_026315105.1 of Locusta migratoria. Lineage (NCBI taxonomy): Eukaryota > Metazoa > Arthropoda > Insecta > Orthoptera > Acrididae > Locusta > Locusta migratoria. Next base: position 394,741,180 of record CM048750.1, on the reverse strand, counting down.
TTGAATGGAATGGACAGTGTGTTGAAGAGAGCGTATAAAATGAGCATTAACAAGAGCAAAACAAAAATAATGGAATGCGGTCTTAGAAAATCAGGCGATGCTGAAGGAATTAGATTAGGTAACGAAACAATGAAGGTAGTAGATGAGTTTTGTTACTTGGGTAGTAAAATAACATGCGATGGTCGCAGTACAGAGGATATAAAATGCAGAATGGCAATGGGAAGAAAAGCATTTTTGAAAAAGAGAAATTTGCTAACAAAAGAAGGGATCGCTTGATAGGACACATTCTTAGACATAGAGGAATCGTAAATTTAGCATTGGAGGGACGTGTGTGGGGTAAAAATCGCAGAGGGAGACCAAGAGACGCGTATAGTAAGCAGATTCAAGGAAAGGATGTATTTTCTGAAGGCATTTGTGTGGAGTGTTGCCTTGCACGGGAGTGCAACAGAAGAATGGTGAAGATTAGGTGGGTAGATCGCATAACTAATGAAGAGGTACTGAACAGAATTGGTGAGAAAAGGAATATTTGGCATACCCTGACCAAAAGAAGGGATCGCTTGATAGGACACATTCTTAGACATAGAGGAATCGTAAATTTAGCATTGGAGGGACGTGTGTGGGGTAAAAATCGCAGAGGGAGACCAAGAGACGCGTATAGTAAGCAGATTCAAGTGGATGTGGGCTGCCGTCCTTCTGAGGAGATGAAAAGGCTTGCTCAGGATAGAGTAGGGTGGAGAGCAGCATCAAACCAGTCTCCGGACTGAAGACCATAACAGCAATAATTCAGCTGGTAGCCGCTGTCACGGTTCATCAGGTTTTCCGCAATGCGTATTTCAACGGATTCTTTTATAATGGAATCCCAGAAGGATGTTGTTGTGGCCAAAATTGATGTTTTATCATACTCTATTGTATGTCCGTTAGAAATACAATACTCTGCAACTGCAGACTTGCTGAGCTGCAGAAGGCGAGTGCAATGTTGATGTTCAGTACAACGTTCTTCCACGGTGCGTGTTGTCTGTCCTATATAGGCCAAATCAAATTCGCAAGGTATGTTATAAATTCCCGCCTTCCACAGTAACAAATCATCTTTTACTGATTCCAATTAGTTACAAATCTTAGATGGTGGACGGTAAATCACTTTTACCTGATAAGTATTAAGTAGTCGTCCTATTCTGAAGGAGACATTTCCAACGAATGGAAGGAAAGCTAGCGACTTAGCTGGCACGTTTTCCTCTTTACCCACTTCCCGGTTCCTGGTTTTAGGTGAGAAGGCCCTGTTAATTTGCCGAGTCGAGTATCCATTGTCTCTGAATACTGTCCTTAAATGTGCAAGTTCTTTTGGTAGATTTTCGGCATCCGAAACGGTATGGGCCCTGTGTACAAGGGTTTTAAGCACACTCATTGTTTGGGATGGTTGAGGGCAACTTGAGGAATACAAATCAGTGTGTGTGGGCTTACGATAAACAGAATGTCCTACAGAGCCACCACTCTTCTGTTTAACCAAAACATCCAGAAATGGAAGGCAGCCATCTTTCTCTAATTCCATAGTGAATAGAATGTTCTCATGAATGGAGTTAAGATGATGCAGAAACTCCAGTAACTCATTTTCTCCGTGGGGCTACACTATGAAAGTATCGTCGACGTATCTCCAAAATACAAAATTTTAAATTTCATATAGGCTAGAATGATTGTCATTTGGCTTTCTCATTACGTTGAGATAACACTCTTTCCTGTGTTGGAGACGCTGATCAGCCAGACATTGGCGCCTTATCTTTGCCTCCCTTCAAGACGGCAGCGGCGTCACCTGGCCAGCAGTGACTCCCAGTCACACACGCACAGTGAGCGTGCTGTCCGTGTGAAAGCGAGCCACCTGTATGGGTTCCACCGAAGACAGGTAGTGACGACCATTTCGGAAACTGCAAGACTTACAGGGTGTTGGAGAAGTGCTGTGGTGAGTGTCTTCAACAAGTGCCGGAAACAAGGTGACACCACGTCCAAACGTCGAGGATTGAGCAGCCATCCTCCGTTACAGATGTCGGACGTCGTTAGTCTGGGAAAACCGGTGAAGCAGGGCAGGTGGCGAACTGGATGCAGGTGTAGTGCAGGGTCTGCTGTATCGCGATACCTTCTACGTGTCGCTTTGGAGGGAGGGGAGCAGCTGTCTCACACCTGCACTGCGGGACGGGACGGAGGCTACCTGGCGGCGGCTCAGCAGTGCTAGAGTATCCACGATTCCAGTAATGCTCGTCGGAGGCACCGTGACGGCCGTGAATATCGTACACTGGTTGCAGACCGTGTACAGCCTTTCATGATCAACATTTTCTCCAACGGTAATGGGCCGCGATGCAGGTTAGGAGTGTGATAAGGAGATTCAGAAAGGCAGTCAAGAATTGCAGGCCATGTGCTGCCCCCCCCCCCTCCCCCTCCCAGCTCGCCATATGTGAACGCGACCGTGACTGGACAGTAGACCTGCGCATAATAGTTCGCGATCGGGAGCGCTCACTTCAAAACAGAAATTTTGTAGGACTGAACTATGTAATCTAGCTGGCAGACTCTCACCTCGAAATGGCTCTCTTCAGCAGAAGGTTAACACCTGATTTTTAATTCTGTTGCCCTCTCACTATTGCCCGTCGGTCTTCGGAAAAGAGTTCAACGAACTAAGAAGCATAACAGTTCGCGACCCTTAGCGCATATGTTAGTTCGCGACCGATCGCGAAATCTTAGTTCGCGACCGGTAGCTCTCCTTTTAGTTCGCAGCTCGGCCGCGAAGTACGTCGCTCTTTTTAGTTCGTCTGCACTTTTTAGTTCGTCCGCTCTTTTCAGTTCGTCCGCTCTTTCTAGTTTGGCCGCGGTGGAGTAGCCGAGCGGTTTAAAGCGCCTCGCTGCGGAGCGCGCGGTTGCTCGCTGCGGAGGTTCGAGTCCTCCCTGGGCCATGGGTGTGTATGTTGTCCTTAGATTAGTTTACTTAGGTTTAAGTAGTTTGTAAACTACGGAATGATGACCAAGCAGTTTAGTCCGACAGATCTACAAACATTTGAACATTCTAGTTCGTCGGCACTTTCTAGTTCGTCCGCTCTTTTTAGTTCCTCCGTTCTTTTTGCCTTTTGCTACCGCTACTAATAGAGTCCTTTCGTTTGTTATGAGAGCTTCTTTAGATAATGATCAGTGTCACCCAATCTCATATTTTTGGGCAATTAGACATCAAATACTTAAGCAAATAAACCAGTTATTTACACGAATGGGAGATACAATAGTAGTCAACTACTTTGCATACAGATTGCTCATAGTAAATGTTATTTAGACACTGCTGAATACCTTACAAAAGAAAATTTGAGGCAGCGAACTATGAAACTACAGCTGAGTTGCATCTCAGCTCGAAATGACGGTGCCGCGGTGGAGTAGCCGAGCGGTCTAAAGCACCTCGCTGCGGAGCGCGCGGTTGCTCGCCGTGGACGTTCGAGTCCTCCCTGGGGCATGGTTGTGTGTGTTTGTCCGTAGGTTTAAGTAGTTTGTAAGCTACGGACTGATGACCACGCAGTTTGTTCCGATAGATTTACAGACATTTGAACATTTGAAATGACGGTAACTGGCAGAAGGGAATCGCGCGATTCTGCGCGCTCTCGCGTCCTCTCGGTGTTCCCCGTCAGTCTTCGCAAAAGGAGCGGACGATCTAAGAGGTGAGAGATGTGCGAACCAGTTTGCGTAGTTCGCCTGGGGGAGCGCTCTTCGGAATTAGTTCGTTCGCGAACTACACAAGACTACTGGACAGCTGCTCGCCCCTCCCCTCCCCCTCCGCCCGCGCCAGTATTCACGTCACTTGTTTGCGCGGATGTGGCGCCTTCTCCCTCTAGCGGCCTACAAAGATCACATTACTTACATGCCGAGACTCGTCGCCGCTGTATTTCGTGCTAAAAGTTAGGTAGTGGTGATAATAGTTTGGCTGGTCAGTATAAGATCGTATCGAAAACTGAAATGGTTACTAGGTGACGCAAGTTCACTTTACACTTTTACAGGCATTGCTTTGTTTGTGATACAACACGTAATCGTGTTTTGTTATTGAAAGGCGATTTTATCCGGAGAAGTCCTTGCGCGTTATTGCTCGCTCAGATCGACTGTTGCCGGGCGATGAAATTCCGGCTGGCGCGTAGCGAGAATTTCCAATCAGTCGGCAGTCGGCGGCGGGCTCATTTGCATACGCCTCGATCGTCGTCGGATAAGCGCTCGCAGGAAGATGCTACGGCAAGAGCCGCCCGTGGCGACCCCGTCCGTCTCGCGCTGACGTCATCGCCACCAGTAACTCCGACCACAAGGTCCCGCTGGTCGCTTTATTTTTTCTGGAGGGGCCGCAACTTTCACCCAGCACTGTACTCATTGCCTACTCCTGTCTAGGATACATGTAGTTAAACTCGCTATCGCTGATCTTACTACAAGGTACCGCTAAGGCAGCGGCTAGACTAGGAGAACGTCCGTTTGAATCCGCCGACATCAGATACCTGCTTAAACCTGCTGTGACGTTTGCGTTTTCTGTTTTTGTTTGATCGTGAAAGCCTCCTCCAGCGCCCCTGAGCTTGTTACTTAAAATGTTTAAATGTTTGTAAAGCTTATGGGACTTAACTGTGGGATCATCAGTCCCTAAATTTGAAACTACTTATGAACTAGCTTATACTAATGACGTCACAAACATCCTCGGCCTCGCTGGGATGGAAAAAATGCTGGATATGCCCCCATTACACCTTTGGGTCAAGATGGAGGTAGCGGCTGGTGCATACAGACTCAAAACTGGCAAAAACTGGAACTCTTTGCTATATCCAGAATCACACACTGAAATAGTGAGTGAGGTAAATATAGGAAAGGTTGGGGAAATGCCAGCCGACTATATTATAACCTCATACTGCTTCAACAAGCCTTTCAATATAACAATTGGAAGTAGGGAGCAGTGGGAGAATATTGTTCGACACTGTACGGGGGATATTGTCTGGTTCACTGACGGGTCAAAATCAGACCAAGGCGTTGGGGCTGGGGTATATGGGATGCAGCCGAGACTGGAGGGCGTCATCTCTCTTGGGAAACTGGCCTCAATATTCCAGGCCGAAATCACTGCCATCAGGGCATGTGTGGAGGAGAATTTGCGTAGGTGCTACAAAGATCGTAGCATCTATATCTATTCAGACAGCCAGGCAGCCCTGAGATCACTGGCAGCTCCTGCAAGCAGGTCTAAAATTGTTGCAGAATGTCACAGGGTTCTGGTGGAGCTAGGGGAAAGCAATAGAGTAAACCTATTGTGGTCCCTGGCCACTCGGGGATCAGTGGCAACTAACATGCCGACAGATTAGCCAGGATGGGGGCAGAGATTCCATTTATTGGACCGGAACCTGTCCTGACAATCACCAAGGCAATGATCAAATTGGAGCTATGTAACTGGCTCAGAAGACAGCATGTAGAATATTGGACCAAAGTCCATCAACAAAAACATGCCAAAGCCGTGTTTTAAAAGAAGCTCTGCAATCCTGGGTCTGAACAGGAGGCAGTTTAGGCTCATGGTTGGATTGCTGACAGACCATGGGAATTTAAAAAAACACCTATATACAATGGGAATAACAGAAGAGGACCCTAAATGTAGGATCTGTGATGACGGTGATAAAACTGCATCACATCTAATCTTCGAATGCATTGCATTGGAGAATAAAAGGCACAGAACATTTGGGACAACCAGACTCGAAGAAATTGTTTCTAATAAGAAACTGGTAAAGGGACTCCTTGCACTGTTCAAGGGCATTGGTTGGCTTTACTAGATATACAGGGAGCGATACCGCACAATAAACTTAGTTTCGGTGCGGGCAGTGGCGGGTTGGACCAAGACTGTTTTGGCTTCCCTGGGAAAATCAAATCAACTGCCTCGCGCATCGCAGCACAGCTCCTCAATGCGCTCAGCTAGTCCGCCGCGGCACAAAGATTTGATTTTTTATTCAATTCAATTTGGCAATTATCTATTACGCGGTACTGTGAAGTATCGGTCTCCTGAACGTCTCCACAACCGGTGCTGCTAATCAGAGCTCAAAGTGATGTCCATACAATCTTGTACACGTTTCTCAGTGGCCAGGATTCAGTGCGATCTGTGCATGTTCATATTATATCTTACATTTAGTTATTACTGAGTCTCGTCGAATATAGCATACATGACGTATGTGAGCTGCTCCGACAGTAACCTGACTTATGGGAAACATCCTTCCACGCCTGGAGTGCTGATTTCTCAGGCAGAATCATCCGTCTGTCCCACCAACTGCGCCTACTTCGCCAACAGCACGAGCCTGTGTGCCAATCCACGTGAAATTTTACTCACGCGCTGGAGGCCACTTAATCCAGTCAGAAACAAACTGCATTGTCACGGTTGCAGCAAACAAGTGGATGGCGCTATTTGGATGCGGGTAGCGACGCCGGCACTGCGGTGAGTGGTCGCAATCACTGCTACCCTACTCACAGTCTTGACGACAACCATTCTAAATGTTAGCCGCGGTGGAATAGCCGAGCAGTCTAAGGCGCCTCGAGGCGGAACGCGCGGTTGTTCGCCGTCGGAGGTTAGAGTCCTCCCTTGGGCATTTGTGTGTGTGTGTGTGTTTTGTCCTTTGGTTAGTTTACCTTAGTTTAAGTAGTTTGTAAAGTACGGACTGATGACCACGCCGTTTGGTCCGATAGATTTACAAACATCTGAACATTCGATCTAAATGTTAAACAACACAACCATCTGTAAAAGCATTTTACGAAAACCTGGACCGGAAATGTAAAGTACCTTTGTTTCTTGGTGTCATTAAACTATTGGAGTGTTTGAAACGTCTTCTGGGTGACAAGTTTTTGTTTTGTTTTGTAGAATAAATCTTTTTTTTTTTGTTGTAAATATGAACCCGGATATCTTCCAGCCTCCTTGTGAGTTACGTTGATGGTTTAAGGGCAGAGATTGGAAAACCTAAGCACTACAAATGGCTGTCGTTTTTGTTTGGTAGATCGCTTAAGATAATGTTTTATTTTATAAGTTACTAGCTGTAAACCCGGCGTTGCCCTGGTGTTTGTTTATCCTACACTCTCGTAGTCCACATCCCCTTCCCCCCTCTCTCTGCGTCCACTTCTTTCTATCCCATCTCTCTGTTTGTTTCCATCTCTTCCTTTCCCGGAAAGTTTCCTGCAAGGTACCCTCTGTCATGTACCATACAAACATCTATGTATCCAGTGATCTTCCTCTTGGTTTAAATTTCACGTGTGCGAAACTTCATAAAGATCGGAGAAAAACTATGTATTTTGTAAAATTCCGTAATTAAGTACCCACCACCAAGCGCCGAACGAAATTTTATACAGACAGTGACATTCCTCTTGTTTTTAAGGTAGAGTGCGCAAAATTTCATAAATATTGGAAAAAACTATACATTTCTATGCAATAGAAATGCATCGTCAAGTTGAAAAACGCACTTTGTTGTTCTCAAATATTCCAGTTTTACTTAATACAACCCTTGTTCTGAGAATAAAGAAAACAACAAAAAAGGATCTGTGAAATCGGTTGAGCCGTTCTCAAGTTATGGCGCGACCAAGGTATTTAGGCAGGGCCGGCGCAAGGCACGTGCGAAACGTGCGGCCCCACAGGGCGGCAAATCTGCCGCTCCCCATTTTTCTTTTTATTTACTTATTTTAAGGACAAACTCAACATTCATGCCCAAGAGGGGATTCGAAACCTAACCTTGGAGCGAGCGATTTGGAAACTGTGTCATGGCGCCTCGACTACCTGCCGGCCGCCCCTGTTGAACAAGGGGAGGGAGGAGGACTGATTTCTTCCTCGCCACTGTGGCAGCACCGTCGCGTTTACGCCGCAGAAACAGTCTGGCGTACGCGCCAGTATTCTTTAAAGCTCTGCATAGGGAAAGTATGGCCGTCCTTTTCCGCGCCGCTTGCCGCCGACTTCAGCTCGTGATAGGCTGAAATCGAGTCACGTCGTTCTTTCCGCCATCTTCGTCCTATACGTTGCTTGGCTGCCACGAGAAACCTTGCGAATATTCGTATGTATGGGTTTGAATAATGCCACAGTGTTGCACTTTTGGGTGTTCTTAAGAAGCGAATAAGGAAGCTAAACATTATAGTACTTCCATTAGACATCAGAAATGCAGGAAGATGAACAATCTGACTGATAAAAGTCGTCAGAGAAAACTAGGAGCCCAGTAGCGACTTTCGGTTCTTGTGCTGCAATGATTTTAATGTAGCTTAATAAATTAAATATTAACTGACAAATGGATCACACAGCACATACCTATATATCTTTAACTTGAATAAACTTGTGAACAAAATTCCTGTATAAACCTGTGAGGTTAAATTATTCACGCGTCGGTTTTATCTGAAGGCAGTTGTCGAAAACACACAAATTTTGGGCATATTATTGAGTGAACTAGATTCTTATTTAGATATGAAATTAATATACAATTCCAGAAGCAAGCTTTTCTCTTCGTTTTCATGTGTTAAGTGTATCATTACAGTAAACAAAGAATTGAAACAAGACAAATATTAAACATTCAACTGTAATTGGTGTTGTAAGGGCACTTTTAATTTCTGTTTTTGGTAAAAGTCATGTGGCGGCCGCGGTGGCCGAGGGGACTGAGGCGCTCCAGTCACGGTCTGCACGGCCACTACGGTCGAATCCCCACTCCTGCATGAATATTTGTGCCGTCCTTAGTCATAGGTAGTTCATATGTAGTAGGTAAGCTTAGGGAATGATGACCCCGTAGTAAAGTCCCATAAGTTCTACAAACTTTTCAACATTTGAAAAGTCATGTAGTGGGTATACCCTTGCATTTTTCGTAGTTCATGTAAGATATAAGTACATAATACGCAAGAAAATACTCATCAAAGACATAACCATAATCTCAATTGTTTTCTTAATTTCACTCTTTTTCGATGACGACTTGTTCGCGGTCTATACGAATATTTGGCTACGGTAAAGGTCAATCTGAATTTATATGTGAACTCTCTAGATATGGAACCTGAAACCAAACAGCTTTCTGAAAATCGGACAATAAGTATTTCGTAGAGCAGCCGCGTCCGCATGGACAGAACTACGCGACATTCCCGCATCTGCTCGTCGGATATAACACGCTGTATCTCGAGAAAGAATAGAGTTATCGTTCTGCTCTGAACCTTAAATAAAATTTCGATATCTTACCTACATTTCGTCCACAGCATTGTATGTGCTAAAATTAACCATACGGGAAGTCTACGCAATGCGATTTTCCCCCCCAGGGGGCCCACAGTTCTTTTGTGGGTACGTGTGTGGCGCGCACGGGGCCCCGAGCCGGAGCAGCCTTTCTTCTGCCCCAGGCTGCTTCACTTTCCCTCCCGGTTTATGCCTTCGCCCGGAGACGGGCATATTTCGTGAGATACGGTGGTTCTTGTTGTGCTTTTTCTTCCTTCGTTCCTTCCTTTCTTACCTTTCGTTTTCTGTCTTTCTCTCCTTGAACTCTCCTAGCCTTCTTCTCCTCATTAGTCTCCGCCTCGGCGTTTGAGACACTTCTTTCCTTCTTTCTCTTCCTTTCCTATCCTCTTCTTCTTTCCTCCCTGTGCGTGTCTGAAGGCCGACCCACGCATTATCGTGCGTAGCAGGTGACGGGGTAACGCGTAATTCCCCGCCCCGGGTAGACATGTAAGGCACGTACGTACCCCCTGGTAAAGGCCAGGCCCAGGGAGGGGTGATTACCCGAGCTGGTACCTTCCGAACGTGCCGATTGGTCCCTCCGTCAGTTCTCGGGAGGTGTGACCTGAGGTGTGAACAATCACCTAAGGCGGATAAGCCCTCGGAGAGGGCCCCCACTAGGAAAGAGCGCGCCATCGGAGACGCCGGTAATCACGGGGGACACTTCCGCGATGACTTCCTCCTTATCTTCTTTCATGACGTTGACCCACAAACGTAAGTTAGACTCGCCTCAGCCTAAAAAGACTCTGCCTAATGTTCCTAAATATCTGGTTGTCTCTCGCACCGACGGAAAGGATTTCAATTCTGTCAATCCTTTCGTTATACAGAAAGGTGTAGATGCAATTGCTGGCCCTGTTAAAACCTGTTCACGTCAGCGCAATGGCACATTGTTGCTGGAAGTGGAAAGTGCCTTCCAAGCCCAAAAACTGATACGTACTACGTTGTTGCACACTTTTCCAGTTAAGGTCGAAGCGCACCGCACACTCAACTCGTCACGGGGGGTAGTCTTCACGAGATCCCTTGATGGGTTGTCTGATGAAGACATCCAATCGTATATGTCCGATCAGGGTGTGACAGCCGTCCACAGGGTGATGAAAAAGGTCGATAACCAATTGACACCGACTCGTACTGTGTTTTTGACGTTCGACAGAGTTGACCTCCCGTCGAAGGTCAAAGCAGGGTATGAAGTCATCTCCGTCCGACCTTATGTGCCTAACCCAACGCGCTGTTTTCAATGCCACAGGTACAACCATACCCGTGAACATTGCCCAAATGCAGCAAAGTGTGTCACTTGTGGTAGGGACGCCCATGAGGGGGATTGCCCACCTCCGTCCCCTCACTGCCTAAACTGCAACGGTGACCATGCGGCTTCCTCTCGCGACTGCCCTGTATACAAGGATGAGAAGGTAATCCAGCAAATTCGGGTTACGGAGAAGGTATCAACATCTGCCGCTCGAAAGTTGTTGGCGAGTCGAAAGCCCACTGTCCTCCCAGCGGGTACATACAGTAAGGTACTCACCTCAACTCGACCTACCAAGGATTCCAGTACCCAGACATGTGACTTGACTTTCGCTGACACAGTTGTGCGATCTGCCAGCCCGAAGATTGCCCGTTCCACGTCCCCGCTTCCTCCTGCTGCTTCTAGGGTACAGTCTTCGTCCAACTCTAGTAAACCGCGGGCACCTAAACAAGATGCCCGGTCCTTGAAAAAGGAACCCGTCCGTGAGGATTTTCTGCGTTCTCAGGCTTCCCAACCGTCAACTGCCTCTTCCCGCCGTCACTCTTCCAGAAGAGCTGACAAGAAAAAGAGTTCCTCTCCTTCCCCGCCGAGGCGTGACCCATCTGTCGCGCCGTCCAACAGTTGCCGGCCTCGGCCGTCTTCTGTTTCACCGGGACGCTCCGTTTGCCGGGCGCCCGGCCCTTTACCGGCGGTGGAAACTGCCCCTCCTGATCAACTCAGGGAGGTGGCAGGCGCGTCGGTCGAACCAATGGAACATGACCCTTTGCCCCCAGACAGCGATAGCAGTGCTCCCTCGAAATCCGGTCCTCAGCGGCCGTCGAGGTGACCCCGCTCGCTACTTGGTTTTTATCCTTATTTCTCCTCTCATTTTTATCATGGCGCTCCTTCAATGGAACATTCGCGGCTTTCGTTCTAATCGGGAGGAGTTAAAACTACTCCTTCGAACTACTCCTTCGCTTGCACTGCCCGCTTCTAGTCTGCCTCCAGGAAACTAAGTTGCGTCCACGTGATCGTGCAGACTTTCCACACTACACCTCTGTGCGGTTCGACCTGCCACCCGTGGAAGGTGTCCCAGCCCATGGAGGGGTTCTGATGCTCCTTCGAGACGACGTCTATTTCCATCCCATTTCCTTGCACACTCACCTACAGGCAGTTGCCGTCCGCATCACCTTATCCACCTTTACCTTCTCCCTCTGTAATATATATTCGCCATCGTCATCTGCCCTTGTTGACCAGCTCCCTTCACCTTTCGTGTTGGTAGGCGACTTTAATGGCCACCACCCCCTATGGGGCTCTCCGGCACCTTGTCCGAGAGGCTCCCTTTTGGTGGACATTCTCCACCACCTCGATCTTGTCTGCCTCAACACCGGTGCACCGACCTTCCTTTCTGACACAACACACACTTATTCCCATATAGACCTCGCAATATGCACTCCTCAGCTTGCCGGTCGGTTTGAGTGGTATGCACTTTCTGACACGTACTCGAGTGACCATTTCCCTTGTATCATCCACTTCCTACATCATTCCCCATCTCCACGCCCCACCAGTTGGAACATTTCTAAAGCCAACTGGGGGCTTTATTCTTCCATGGCTGTTTTTCACAATCAGAATTTTCCCAACTGTGACAGTCAGGTCGAATACCTCACAGAGGTTATTCTCACAGCTGCTGAACGTTCCATACCTCGTACATCCTCTTCTCCACGTCGTGTGCAGGTCCCTTGGTGGACTGCAGCCTGCCGCGACGCGCTTCGAGCCCGGCGCCGTGCCTTACGCACATTCCGCCGCCACCCAACTTTGGAGAATTGCATCAATTACAAACGTATGAGAGCGCAATGCCGTCGTATCATAAACGACAGCAAGAAAGCTTGCTGGACTGCTTTTACTAGTTCTTTTAACCGTTTTACTCCCTCCACGGTTGTCTGGGGTGGCCTACGCCGTTTGTCCGGCATCAAGGTCCATTCCCCGATTCCTGGCCTGACCGTGGAGAACGCGGTCCTCGTGGACCCAGCTGATGTTTCAAACGCATTGGGTCGTTTCTTTGCGGAGGTTTCGAGCTCTGCCCATTACCACCCTGCCTTTCTCCCTCGCAAACAGGTAGAGGAGGCACGGCCGCCTTCTTTCCGCTCTTTTAATCGGGAAAATTATAACGTCGCCTTCACCATGCAGGAGCTAGATCGTGCTCTCGCCCTGTCCCGGTCTTCTGCTCCTGGGCCCGATTCCATTCACATTGAAATGCTGAAGAACCTCTCTCCAGCGGGCAAGTGCTTTCTTCTTAGTACCTACAATCGCATATGGACTGAAGGTCATGTTCCCACAAGTTGGCGTGAAGCCATTGTTGTCCCCATCCCCAAACCAGGGAAGGACAAACACCTTCCTTCCAGTTATCGTCCTATTTCTCTGACGAGCTGCGTCTGTAAGGTGATGGAACGCATGGTTAACGCTCGGTTGGTCTGGCTCCTCGAATCTCGCCGCCTCCTGACTAATATACAATGCGGTTTTCGTCGACACCGCTCTGCTGCTGACCACCTCGTTACGTTGTCGACCTTCATTATGAACAACTTCGACTTGGAGAAGGCATACGACACCTGTTGGAGAGCGGGCATTCTCCGCACATTGCACACATGGGGCCTTCGGGGCCGCCTTCCTCTTTTCATTCAAGCGTTTTTGGCGGATCGCAAGTTCCGGGTGCGGATGGGCTCTGTTTTGTCAGATACCTTTTGCCAGGAGAATGGGGTACCACAGGGCTCCGTCTTGAGTGTGGCGCTCTTTGCCATTGCGATCAATCCGATCGTGGACTGCCTTTCAGCCGACGTCTCCGGATCTCTTTTTGTTGACGATTTCGCAATTTATTGTAGCGCCCAGCGGACGTGTCTCTTGGAGCGTTCTCTCCAACGCTGTCTTGACCGTCTGTATTCCTGGAGCATCGCAAACGGCTTCCGATTCTCCACTGAGAAAACTGTGTGTATCAATTTCTGGAGATACAAGGAATTTCTTCCACCTTCTCTACGTCTCGGCCCGGTTGCTCTCCCTTTCGTGGAGACTACAAAATTCTTGGGACTCATGTTGGATCGGAAACTTTGCTGGTCCACGCACGTGTCCTACCTGGCTGCCCGTTGTGCCCGATCCCTTAACGTTCTTCGTGTCCTCAGTGGCACGTCATGGGGAGCGGATCGTACCGTCCTGCTTCACCTTTACCAGGCCATTGTTCAGTCGAAGCTCGACTATGGAAGCCTTGTATACTCTTCAGCACGGCCGTCGATTCTCCGCCGTCTGAACTCTATCCACCATCGTGGATTACGTCTGGCGACCGGTGCATTTTATACCAGCCCTGTTGAAAGTCTGTATGCCGAGGCTTCTGTATTACCCTTGACCAATCGACGTGACATACTCTTGTGTCGGTACGCATGCCGCCTACGGTCGATGCCCAACCATCCATCTTACAGATTATTTTTTGACGACTCACTCGATCGCCAATATCAGTTGTCTGCGATTGCCTTGTTTCCACCGGGAGTTCGGTTTCGCCGTCTGCTACAACGGCTCGATTTTACCCTTCCTTCCACCCTTCGGTTGAGCGAAAGCCCATTGCCACCGTGGCATCAGGCCCAGGTTCACACACACCTCGAACTTAGTTCGCTCCCCAAGGAGAGCACTCCGGATTTGGTATTCCGCTCGAGGCTTGTCGAACTCCGTTCGCGGTTCGATGATGCCGTATTTATTTACACTGATGGTTCCAAGAGCACTGCCGGTGTCGGATCTGCCTTCGTCGTCGGGGACAACCGGTTCCAATACAAGCTCCCTGACCGGTGCTCGACCTTCACGGCTGAGCTTTTCGCCCTCCACCAGGCCGTTTTGTATACCTGCCGCCACCGCCACCCTTTCTATGCCATATGTTCTGACTCCCTTAGTGCCCTGCTGAGTCTTAAGGACCCTTTCTCGAACCATCCTCTCGTGTATCGGATCCAACGCTCCCTCCAGTTGCTGGCGGATGACAGCTGTCACGTTTCTTTCCTGTGGGTCCCTGGCCATATGGGTGTGCCCGGGAATGAGGCCGCCGACACAGCAGCCAAGGCAGCAGCTCTTTTGCCTCGCATGGCTACCTTTTGCGTCCCATCGGACGATGTTCAACGGGCTCTTCGCCGGAGTATCGTGTCGCAATGGCACAGTGTGTGGCTTTCACTGCACAACAATAAATTGCGAACTGTCAAACCGATCCCGACCGCTTGGAGGACATCCTCACGCCCCTCTCGGCGGGAGGAGGTCATCCTGGCTCGGTTGCGGATCGGTCATTGCCGTTTCAGCCACCGTCACTTGCTATCCGCCGAACCTGCACCGCTATGCTCCTGCGGTGAACTGCTGACAGTGCGACATGTTTTACTAACTTGTGTTAATTTTAATCATCTCCGTGTAGCCCTTCACTTTCCGTCTACTCTGGAGGAAATCTTAGCTGATGACACACGAGCAGCTGCTCGAGTTTTGCGTTTTATCAATTTGGCCAACTTATCCAAGGATATTTAACTCTTTTAATTGTCTTTTATCTTTCGTTTTTAGCCTCTTGTTGATGTTCTGACAGTCTACATTTTTTTAGATCATAGCGAATCTATGTTCTTGGCTGGGCGCTAATGACCATAGAAGTTGTGCGCCCTAAAACCACAAAAAAAAAAAGAAAAATCGCATTGCTTTTTTTTTTTTTTTTTTCTCTGTAAACTCTTCAAAATTTTGCGCAGTAGTTTACTTAATTTGACGTAGCACGGAAACTATAATTAATAATGAATACAAAATCGGATCATTATCGAGCGGAATATATCACACTGTAACACGTGAAAAAATTAAATTTTTTCATCGAATAGTTTTCTCAAAATCGGTTGATAAGTGTTGTTAAACGCTGGGAACGTTGTAGCGGCCGGTGCGAAAGCAGCAGCGGAATAGACCCAGCATGGCTGCCGCTGGCAGGCTGGCCATACTTTCCCTATACAGAGCTTTAGTATTCTTATGAGTGGAGCGCTGCCAGCCTGTTACGCGCCGTGCGTTTACTCACAACTAATTTTGCAGGAGACGAAATCTTATTTGTAAATTCGAATGCAATGTTTGATACTGCGGTTACATGTTAAGCCTGAAGCAATTTTGCTAAGCCCTTCAATGGCAGTTTCCGAGTGTCTATTCTTCCTGCATTATGGAAAAAAGTCGTTGAACATTACTACAGTCAAACATGACCAACACTTACAATGGCTAGAAGTATTCTGAATGGGTAAATACGCTGCTACTAATTACAAGGGATAAAGACATTGGTAGTAAGCCTGGCTTAAGTTTGGTTTCGTCGTATTTTTCAAAAAAATTTCCTATCCGTTTCTAAGTGACAGTCGGACGTTTTATTTTGAGCCATGAAACACTTGTCTCCACCTGCATGAACAACAATTTAGCAGCTCGCACGGGGCGGCACTTGGCCTTGCACCGGCTCTGTATTCAGGGATTCATTTTTATGTTGCAAAGCAAAATACCCTCTCCCATGCACCGTATGAAACTTAAGGTAGATGGTGACCTTCCTCTTGCTTTGAAGCTCAAGCGTGCGAAATTGCGTGAAGATCTGAATGAAGCTGTAGATTTCGTGAGTCTGTAGGAGAAATATGCTCCGTCATACACCTATCACAAAATACTTTCTTAGCTGACGTTTTCTACCTATAAAGTTCATTCCTGCCATATTTCAACTTCATAGGTGAAGTAGTTTTCGAAATTTCGTGTAAGTGAGTGAGTGTCCTTTCACTTTTATATAGATAGAAATTAAGAAAACAGATTGCTTAATTTTGGATGCAAGAGTATTAAGGGAGACTTGCAGACAAAAATAAATAGTACCATGCAAATCTGCAATGCTAACTTTATTTGATACAAGGTCATGCCTGATGCGGCACTTTTACGGCATCTACAGAGAAACTGTTGTGAGGGGTAGATTCCTTTTCGTTTCATCATTTTGTGTGTGTGTGTCTGTGTGGAGGAGGGGGGGGGGAGGTCAGTTGCAGAACGCTTCATAAACGTCGGAAATTACATGCAAACTTTGTTGCAGGTCCCTAACTACTCCCATTTACGCATAAATCTGGGTATTCTCACGGGGTGGCCACTCATTATTTATGACGTCGTATCTGATGAGCTATGTGTCGTAATCTTTTTCTTTTGGGTCAGGAACCTTCGTGGTCGTACTGTGAAACAGTTCACCAAAATTCCATTGCAATCAAATGAATGGTTTATGAACACATAGAGGACATACAAACATTCATTTTTATATATTTATTTTATCAGCGCTTCGTGTTTTGTAAATAACCCGCCGTAAGAGTTTTCGGTTAGCACAGCCAGCAGTCGTTGACGGTGTTTGCATGATAAATCAAATTATTCTCAAATGCGTAATTGTTATAAGCCCGTCTTTGACTTGAAGATGATGAAACTGCGAACGATATCTTGGAAGAGACATATACAGTGTGCTCTTCCAGCAGAGTGGATACCTTAAACAGCTTTTGAGCACCTCATGCGATAAAGTTGTAATGATTGTGCCGCGGTTGGTGAATTTGAAAGAACGGCCCTATCACTAATTTACGTGTGGTTCACCAGCCTTACTGTATAATTACGATAATGAATACGAATCTCTCGTTTCAGTTAGGCAATTTTCTATACAAAAACACTTGGTTTCAATATTAGACACTTTCTTATCACTAGGGATATCTGGGATACCTAATTCTAATAAATAAGAAATCGGAGGATTCAATGTTCTATATAGTAATTTAATTATAAAAAAGGACGGTGCACGAATTCCGAAATGAATCATGATACAAAAGTAATGAATCTGTAGCAAAGATGGCACAACCTCTACCTGTTATGAAAACTGGTTGATATTGAGGACGTGTTAAATATTTTAAAAGAAATAAAAAATCGCTATCCAACTCGATAGAGAATACAACCAGAAGCTCAAGACCACAGACAGCTAGTGGAAGTCGGCCGCAATAGCCGAGCGGTCTGCGGCGCGACAGTCACGTTCTGCACGGCCACTACGGTCGGGTGTTCGAATCCCCTCTCGGGCATGGATATTTGTGCCGTCTTTAATATTAGGTAGTTCATAAGTAGTTTGTAAGTTTAGGGACTGATGACCCCGTAGTTAAGTCCCATAAGCTATACAAACATTTGAACATTTTTGAAACAGTGGTAGGTACATTTATCTCGAACTGCGCTGTAGCAAATGTAGTGTGCGTATATCACCAATTCCCAGTACTGCTCTGATACGACGAACGGCTGCTGGCCACCGTGGATGGGTCGGTTCGACATGAATCTCAAGCTGTGAACGGTGGCTACACACTGAACGAACTACTTTGTTAAAAAAACTGCTAAGTTGAAGTCACTGAAGTATCAAAAGTCGGACAAGAGGTCCTCGCAAACTGCTTGCCTCACACCTCCGTGAACCTGGCACCCCACTTAACGAAATCGATTTTTACTTTATACAGTCTTAAAGAGCTACGTTTGTAGTGGATTGTAGTGCAAAAATTTTTGTTTGTAGTTTTTCGGAAAAAAAGGTATGGGTTACTCAAAAAATAGCCAGCACCCCACTTTTAAGAAATTAAATTCTAATGGATGATATATGTGGGGAATCGTTTGTAGTGGTTTGTAGTGAACGAATTTTCGTTTGTAGTAACTGGTATATCCCACAAAACGTGTTCAAAATGGAAGGCGCGAGGCCCATACTGCTGTGCACGGCACCCACTGGCAGCACCCCACTTTCAAGAAATTTAATTCTAATGGATGATATTTGTAGGAAATAGTGTGTAGAGGTTTGTAGTGAACGAATTTTCGTTTGTAGTAACTTGTATATCCCACAAAACGTGTTCAAAATGGAAGGCGCGAGGCCCATACTGCTGTGCACGGCACCCACTGGCAGCACCCCATTTTCAAGAAATTTAATTCTAATGCTAGATATGTGAAGGAAATAGTGTGTAGAGGTTTGTAGTGAACGAATTTTCGTTTGTAGTAACTTGTATATCCCACAAAACGTGTTCAAAATGGAAGGCGCGAGGCCCAAACTGCTGTGCACTGCACCCACTGGCAGCACCCCACTTTCAAGAAATTTAATTCTAATGCTAGATATGTGAAGGAAATAGTGTGTAGAGGTTTGTAGTGAACGAATTTTCGTTTGTAGTAACTTGTATATCCCACAAAACGTGTTCAAAATGGAAGGCGCGAGGCCCAAACTGCTGTGCACTGCACCCACTGGCAGCACCCCACTTTCAAGAAATTTAATTCTAATTCTAGATATGTGTAGGAAATAGTGTGTAGAGGTTTGTAGTGAACGAATTTTCGTTTGTAGTAACTTGTATATCCCACAAAACGTGTTCAAAATGGAAGGCGCGAGGCCCATACTGCTGTGCACTGCACCCACTGGCAGCACCCCACTTTCAAGAAATTTAATTCTAATGCTATATATGTGAAGGAAATAGTGTGTAGAGGTTTGTAGTGAACGAATTTTCGTTTGTAGTAACTTGTATATCCCACAAAACGTGTTCCAAATGGAAGGCGCGAGGCCCATACTGCTGTGCACGGCACCCACTGGCAGCACCCCACTTTCAAGAAATTTAATTCTAATGGATGATATGTGTAGGAAATAGTGTGTAGAGGTTTGTAGTGAACGAATTTTCGTTTGTAGTAACTTGTATATCCCACAAAACGTGTTCAAAATGGAAGGCGCGAGGCCCATACTGCTGTGCACTGCACCCACTGGCAGCACCCCACTTTCAAGAAATTTAATTCTAATGCTAGATATGTGAAGGAAATAGTGTGTAGAGGTTTGTAGTGAACGAATTTTCGTTTGTAGTAACTTGTATATCCCACAAAACGTGTTCAAAATGGAAGGCGCGAGGCCCATACTGCTGTGCACTGCACCCACTGGCAGCACCCCACTTTCAAGAAATTTAATTCTAATGCTAGATATGTGAAGGAAATAGTGTGTAGAGGTTTGTAGTGAACGAATTTTCGTTTGTAGTAACTTGTATATCCCACAAAACGTGTTCAAAATGGAAGGCGCGAGGCCCATACTGCTGTGCACTGCACCCACTGGCAGCACCCCACTTTCAAGAAATTTAATTCTAATGCTAGATATGTGAAGGAAATAGTGTGTAGAGGTTTGTAGTGAACGAATTTTCGTTTGTAGTAACTTGTATATCCCACAAAACGTGTTCCAAATGGAAGGCGCGAGGCCCATACTGCTGTGCACGGCACCCACTGGCAGCACCCCACTTTCAAGAAATTTAATTCTAATGCTATATATGTGAAGGAAATAGTGTGTAGAGGTTTGTAGTGAACGAATTTTCGTTTGTAGTAACTTGTATATCCCACAAAACGTGTTCAAAATGGAAGGCGCGAGGCCCATACTGCTGTGCACGGCACCCACTGGCAGCACCCCACTTTCAAGAAATTTAATTCTAATGCTATATATGTGAAGGAAATAGTGTGTAGAGGTTTGTAGTGAACGAATTTTCGTTTGTAGTAACTTGTATATCCCACAAAACGTGTTCAAAATGGAAGGCGCGAGGCCCATACTGCTGTGCACGGCACCCACTGGCAGCACCCCACTTTCAAGAAATTTAATTCTAATGCTATATATGTGAAGGAAATAGTGTGTAGAGGTTTGTAGTGAACGAATTTTCGTTTGTAGTAACTTGTATATCCCACAAAACGTGTTCAAAATGGAAGGCGCGAGGCCCATACTGCTGTGCACGGCACCCACTGGCAGCACCCCACTTTCAAGAAATTTAATTCTAATGCTAGATATGTGAAGGAAATAGTGTGTAGAGGTTTGTAGTGAACGAATTTTCGTTTGTAGTAACTTGTATATCCCACAAAACGTGTTCCAAATGGAAGGCGCGAGGCCCATACTGCTGTGCACGGCACCCACTGGCAGCACCCCACTTTCAAGAAATTTAATTCTAATGGATGATATGTGTAGGAAATAGTGTGTAGAGGTTTGTAGTGAACGAATTTTCGTTTGTAGTAACTTGTATATCCCACAAAACGTGTTCCAAATGGAAGGATCGAGGACCATACTGCTGTGCACGGCACCCACTGGCAGCACCCCACTTTCAAGAAATTTAATTCTAATGGATGATATGTGTAGGAAATAGTGTGTAGAGGTTTGTAGTGAACGAATTTTCGTTTGTAGTAACTTGTATATCCCACAAAACGTGTTCAAAATGGAAGGCGCGAGGCCCATACTGCTGTGCACGGCACCCACTGGCAGCACCTCACTTTCAAGAAATTTAATTCTAATGCTATATATGTGAAGGAAATAGTGTGTAGAGGTTTGTAGTGAACGAATTTTCGTTTGTAGTAACTTGTATATCCCACAAAACGTGTTCCAAATGGAAGGCGCGAGGCCCATACTGCTGTGCACGGCACCCACTGGCAGCACCCCACTTTCAAGAAATTTAATTCTAATGGATGATATGTGTAGGAAAAAGTGTGTAGAGGTTTGTAGTGAACGAATTTTCGTTTGTAGTAACTTGTATATCCCACAAAACGTGTTCAAAATGGAAGGCGCGAGGCCCATACTGCTCTGCCCTGCACCCACTGGCAGCACCTCACTTTCAAGAAATTTAATTCTAATGCTATATATGTGAAGGAAATAGTGTGTAGAGGTTTGTAGTGAACGAATTTTCATTTGTAGTAACTTGTATATCCCACAAAACGTGTTCACAATGGAAGGCGCGAGGCCCATACTGCTCTGCCCTGCACCCACTGGCAGCACCCCACTTTCAAGAAATTTAATTCTAATGGATGATATGTGTAGGAAATAGTGTGTAGAGGTTTGTAGTGAACGAATTTTCGTTTGTAGTAACTTGTATATCCCACAAAACGTGTTCAAAATGGAAGGCGCGAGGCCCATACTGCAGTGCACGGCACCCACTGGCAGCACCCCACTTTCAAGAATTTTAATTCTAATGGATGATATGTGTAGGAAATAGTGTGTAGAGGTTTGTAGTGAACGAATTTTCGTTTGTAGTAACTTGTATATCCCACAAAACGTGTTCAAACTGGATGGCGCGAGGCCCATACTGCTCTGCCCTGCACCCAATTTTCGTTTGTAGTAACTTGTAGAACCCACCGAACTTCATTAAGCAAGAGAAGAATGGGTAGCTCTGAGAGATAAAAGCCCCAGAAAATTATATCGGCCGTCGAACAAGGCCTGAATATCACAGGAGATAATAAAAGCAAATGGTGAAAGGAGAAAATGTAAAAATGTAGCATATTGCTGCACTTAAGAAGGATTATAGTCGTCGGAGAAATGACGTTGACAAGAATTGCATATTGGCTAAGCTGGAGTCGCTAGATAAATACAAATTCGCAGAAGTATGTATAAGTAGGTAAAAGTTGCATATCGCCTAGAGGAACATAAGAGACATTTCGAGACAAGAAAAGGAGCTGCATGAATATCAAGACCTCAGATAGAAAACCAGTACTAAACAAAGAGGGGTAATCTGAAATGCGGCAGGAATATGTAGAGGACCTAAACAAAGGAAGTAAACTTGAAAGTAGAATTCTGGAAACGGGAGATGAGGTAGAGGAAGTTATGATGCTGAAAGCAGAATTTGACAGAGTACTGAAAGATCTAAATCGAAAAAAGGCTTCTGAGGTGATGATAATCCCTCTCAACTGCTCATATCGTTATGAGAGTGGGGTGCTGCCAGTGGGTGCCGTGCACAGCAGTATGGGCCTCGCGCCTTCCATTTTGAACACGTTTTGTGGGATATACAAGTTACTACAAACGAAAATTCGTTCACTACAAACCTCTACACACTATTTCCTTCACATATATAGCATTAGAATTAAATTTCTTGAAAGTGGGGTGCTGCCAGTGGGTGCCGTGCACAGCAGTATGGGCCTCGCGCCTTCCATTTGGAACACGTTTTGTGGGATATACAAGTTACTACAAACGAAAATTCGTTCACTACAAACCTCTACACACTATTTCCTTCACATATATAGCATTAGAATTAAATTTCTTGAAAGTGGGGTGCTGCCAGTGGGTGCCGTGCACAGCAGTATGGGCCTCGCGCCTTCCATTTTGAACACGTTTTGTGGGATATACAAGTTACTACAAACGAAAATTCGTTCACTACAAACCTCTACACACTATTTCCTACACATATCATCCATTAGAATTAAATTTCTTGAAAGTGGGGTGCTGCCAGTGGGTGCCGTGCACAGCAGTATGGGCCTCGCGCCTTCCATTTGGAACACGTTTTGTGGGGTATACAAGTTACTACAAACGAAAATTCGTTCACTACAAACCTCTACACACTATTTCCTTCACATATATAGCATTAGAATTAAATTTCTTGAAAGTGGGGTGCTGCCAGTGGGTGCCGTGCACAGCAGTATGGGCCTCGCGCCTTCCATTTTGAACACGTTTTGTGGGATATACAAGTTACTACAAACGAAAATTCGTTCACTACAAACCTCTACACACTATTTCCTTCACATATATAGCATTAGAATTAAATTTCTTGAAAGTGAGGTGCTGCCAGTGGGTGCAGGGCAGAGCAGTATGGGCCTCGCGCCTTCCATTTTGAACACGTTTTGTGGGATATACAAGTTACTACAAACGAAAATTCGTTCACTACAAACCTCTACACACTATTTCCTACACATATCATCCATTAGAATTAAATTTCTTGAAAGTGGGGTGCTGCCAGTGGGTGCCGTGCACAGCAGTATGGGCCTCGCGCCTTCCATTTTGAACACGTTTTGTGGGATATACAAGTTACTACAAACGAAAATTCGTTCACTACAAACCTCTACACACTATTTCCTTCACATATATAGCATTAGAATTAAATTTCTTGAAAGTGGGGTGCTGCCAGTGGGTGCCGTGCACAGCAGTATGGGCCTCGCGCCTTCCATTTTGAACACGTTTTGTGGGATATACAAGTTACTACAAACGAAAATTCGTTCACTACAAACCTCTACACACTATTTCCTACACATATCATCAATTAGAATTAAATTTCTTGAAAGTGGGGTGCTGCCAGTGGGTGCCGTGCACAGCAGTATGGGCCTCGCGACTTCCATTTTGAACACGTTTTGTGGGATATACAAGTTACTACAAACGAAAATTCGTTCACTACAAACCTCTACACACTATTTCCTACACATATCATCCATTAGAATTAAATTTCTTGAAAGTGGGGTGCTGCCAGTGGGTGCCGTGCACAGCAGTATGGGCCTCACGCCTTCCATTTTGAACACGTTTTGTGGGATATACAAGTTACTACAAACGAAAATTCGTTCACTACAAACCTCTACACACTATTTCCTTCACATATATAGCATTAGAATTAAATTTCTTGAAAGTGGGGTGCTGCCAGTGGGTGCCGTGCACAGCAGTATGGGCCTCGCGCCTTCCATTTTGAACACGTTTTGTGGGATATACAAGTTACTACAAACGAAAATTCGTTCACTACAAACCTCTACACACTATTTCCTTCACATATATAGCATTAGAATTAAATTTCTTGAAAGTGGGGTGCTGCCAGTGGGTGCCGTGCACAGCAGTATGGGCCTCGCGCCTTCCATTTTGAACACGTTTTGTGGGATATACAAGTTACTACAAACGAAAATTCGTTCACTACAAACCTCTACACACTATTTCCTTCACATATATAGCATTAGAATTAAATTTCTTGAAAGTGGGGTGCTGCCAGTGGGTGCCGTGCACAGCAGTATGGGCCTCGCGCCTTCTATTTGGAACACGTTTTGTGGGATATACAAGTTACTACAAACGAAAATTCGTTCACTACAAACCTCTACACACTATTTCCTTCACATATCTAGCATTAGAATTAAATTTCTTGAAAGTGGGGTGCTGCCAGTGGGTGCAGTGCACAGCAGTATGGGCCTCGCGCCTTCCATTTTGAACACGTTTTGTGGGATATACAAGTTACTACAAACGAAAATTCGTTCACTACAAACCTCTACACACTATTTCCTTCACATATCTAGCATTACAATTAAATTTCTTGAAAGTGGGGTGCTGCCAGTGGGTGCAGTGCACAGCAGTATGGGCCTCGCGCCTTCCATTTTGAACACGTTTTGTGGGATATACAAGTTACTACAAACGAAAATTCGTTCACTACAAACCTCTACACACTATTTCCTTCACATATCTAGCATTAGAATTAAATTTCTTGAAAGTGGGGTGCTGCCAGTGGGTGCAGTGCACAGCAGTATGGGCCTCGCGCCTTCCATTTTGAACACGTTTTGTGGGATATACAAGTTACTACAAACGAAAATTCGTTCACTACAAACCTCTACACACTATTTCCTTCACATATCTAGCATTAGAATTAAATTTCTTGAAAGTGGGGTGCTGCCAGTGGGTGCAGTGCACAGCAGTATGGGCCTCGCGCCTTCCATTTTGAACACGTTTTGTGGGATATACAAGTTACTACAAACGAAAATTCGTTCACTACAAACCTCTACACACTATTTCCTACACATATCATCCATTAGAATTAAATTTCTTGAAAGTGGGGTGCTGCCAGTGGGTGCCGTGCACAGCAGTATGGGCCTCGCGCCTTCCATTTGGAACACGTTTTGTGGGATATACAAGTTACTACAAACGAAAATTCGTTCACTACAAACCTCTACACACTATTTCCTTCACATATATAGCATTAGAATTAAATTTCTTGAAAGTGGGGTGCTGCCAGTGGGTGCAGTGCACAGCAGTATGGGCCTCGCGCCTTCCATTTTGAACACGTTTTGTGGGATATACAAGTTACTACAAACGAAAATTCGTTCACTACAAACCTCTACACACTATTTCCTTCACATATATAGCATTAGAATTAAATTTCTTGAAAGTGGGGTGCTGCCAGTGGGTGCCGTGCACAGCAGTATGGGCCTCGCGCCTTCCATTTTGAACACGTTTTGTGGGATATACAAGTTACTACAAACGAAAATTCGTTCACTACAAACCTCTACACACTATTTCCTACACATATCATCAATTAGAATTAAATTTCTTGAAAGTGGGGTGCTGCCAGTGGGTGCCGTGCACAGCAGTATGGGCCTCGCGACTTCCATTTTGAACACGTTTTGTGGGATATACAAGTTACTACAAACGAAAATTCGTTCACTACAAACCTCTACACACTATTTCCTACACATATCATCCATTAGAATTAAATTTCTTGAAAGTGGGGTGCTGCCAGTGGGTGCCGTGCACAGCAGTATGGGCCTCACGCCTTCCATTTTGAACACGTTTTGTGGGATATACAAGTTACTACAAACGAAAATTCGTTCACTACAAACCTCTACACACTATTTCCTTCACATATATAGCATTAGAATTAAATTTCTTGAAAGTGGGGTGCTGCCAGTGGGTGCCGTGCACAGCAGTATGGGCCTCGCGCCTTCCATTTTGAACACGTTTTGTGGGATATACAAGTTACTACAAACGAAAATTCGTTCACTACAAACCTCTACACACTATTTCCTTCACATATATAGCATTAGAATTAAATTTCTTGAAAGTGGGGTGCTGCCAGTGGGTGCCGTGCACAGCAGTATGGGCCTCGCGCCTTCCATTTTGAACACGTTTTGTGGGATATACAAGTTACTACAAACGAAAATTCGTTCACTACAAACCTCTACACACTATTTCCTTCACATATATAGCATTAGAATTAAATTTCTTGAAAGTGGGGTGCTGCCAGTGGGTGCCGTGCACAGCAGTATGGGCCTCGCGCCTTCTATTTGGAACACGTTTTGTGGGATATACAAGTTACTACAAACGAAAATTCGTTCACTACAAACCTCTACACACTATTTCCTTCACATATCTAGCATTAGAATTAAATTTCTTGAAAGTGGGGTGCTGCCAGTGGGTGCAGTGCACAGCAGTATGGGCCTCGCGCCTTCCATTTTGAACACGTTTTGTGGGATATACAAGTTACTACAAACGAAAATTCGTTCACTACAAACCTCTACACACTATTTCCTTCACATATCTAGCATTAGAATTAAATTTCTTGAAAGTGGGGTGCTGCCAGTGGGTGCAGTGCACAGCAGTATGGGCCTCGCGCCTTCCATTTTGAACACGTTTTGTGGGATATACAAGTTACTACAAACGAAAATTCGTTCACTACAAACCTCTACACACTATTTCCTTCACATATCTAGCATTAGAATTAAATTTCTTGAAAGTGGGGTGCTGCCAGTGGGTGCAGTGCACAGCAGTATGGGCCTCGCGCCTTCCATTTTGAACACGTTTTGTGGGATATACAAGTTACTACAAACGAAAATTCGTTCACTACAAACCTCTACACACTATTTCCTTCACATATCTAGCATTAGAATTAAATTTCTTGAAAGTGGGGTGCTGCCAGTGGGTGCAGTGCACAGCAGTATGGGCCTCGCGCCTTCCATTTTGAACACGTTTTGTGGGATATACAAGTTACTACAAACGAAAATTCGTTCACTACAAACCTCTACACACTATTTCCTACACATATCATCCATTAGAATTAAATTTCTTGAAAGTGGGGTGCTGCCAGTGGGTGCCGTGCACAGCAGTATGGGCCTCGCGCCTTCCATTTGGAACACGTTTTGTGGGATATACAAGTTACTACAAACGAAAATTCGTTCACTACAAACCTCTACACACTATTTCCTTCACATATATAGCATTAGAATTAAATTTCTTGAAAGTGGGGTGCTGCCAGTGGGTGCAGTGCACAGCAGTATGGGCCTCGCGCCTTCCATTTTGAACACGTTTTGTGGGATATACAAGTTACTACAAACGAAAATTCGTTCACTACAAACCTCTACACACTATTTCCTACACATATCTAGAATTAGAATTAAATTTCTTGAAAGTGGGGTGCTGCCAGTGGGTGCAGTGCACAGCAGTTTGGGCCTCGCGCCTTCCATTTTGAACACGTTTTGTGGGATATACAAGTTACTACAAACGAAAATTCGTTCACTACAAACCTCTACACACTATTTCCTTCACATATATAGCATTAGAATTAAATTTCTTGAAAGTGAGGTGCTGCCAGTGGGTGCAGGGCAGAGCAGTATGGGCCTCGCGCCTTCCATTTTGAACACGTTTTGTGGGATATACAAGTTACTACAAACGAAAATTCGTTCACTACAAACCTCTACACACTATTTCCTACACATATCATCCATTAGAATTAAATTTCTTGAAAGTGGGGTGCTGCCAGTGGGTGCCGTGCACAGCAGTATGGGCCTTGCGCCTTCCATTTTGAACACGTTTTGTGGGATATACAAGTTACTACAAACGAAAATTCGTTCACTACAAACCTCTACACACTATTTCCTTCACATATATAGCATTAGAATTAAATTTCTTGAAAGTGGGGTGCTGCCAGTGGGTGCCGTGCACAGCAGTATGGGCCTCGCGCCTTCCATTTTGAACACGTTTTGTGGGATATACAAGTTACTACAAACGAAAATTCGTTCACTACAAACCTCTACACACTATTTCCTACACATATCATCAATTAGAATTAAATTTCTTGAAAGTGGGGTGCTGCCAGTGGGTGCCGTGCACAGCAGTATGGGCCTCGCGACTTCCATTTTGAACACGTTTTGTGGGATATACAAGTTACTACAAACGAAAATTCGTTCACTACAAACCTCTACACACTATTTCCTACACATATCATCCATTAGAATTAAATTTCTTGAAAGTGGGGTGCTGCCAGTGGGTGCCGTGCACAGCAGTATGGGCCTCACGCCTTCCATTTTGAACACGTTTTGTGGGATATACAAGTTACTACAAACGAAAATTCGTTCACTACAAACCTCTACACACTTTTTCCTACACATATCATCCATTAGAATTAAATTTCTTGAAAGTGGGGTGCTGCCAGTGGGTGCCGTGCACAGCAGTATGGGCCTCGCGCCTTCCATTTTGAACACGTTTTGTGGGATATACAAGTTACTACAAACGAAAATTCGTTCACTACAAACCTCTACACACTATTTCCTTCACATATCTAGCATTAGAATTAAATTTCTTGAAAGTGGGGTGCTGCCAGTGGGTGCCGTGCACAGCAGTATGGGCCTCGCGCCTTCCATTTTGAACTCGTTTTGTGGGCTATACAAGTTACTACAAACGAAAATTCGTTCACTACAAACCTCTACACACTATTTCCTACACATATCATCCATTAGAATTAAATTTCTTGAAAGTGGGGTGCTGCCAGTGGGTGCCGTGCACAGCAGTATGGGCCTCGCGCCTTCCATTTTGAATACGTTTTGTGGAATATACAAGTTACTACAAACGAAAATTCGTTCACTACAAACCTCTACACACTATTTCCTACACATATCATCTATTAGAATTAAATTTCTTGAAAGTGGGGTGCTGCCAGTGGTTGCAGTGCACAGCAGTATGGGCCTCGCACCTTCCATTTTGAACACGTTTTGTGGGATATACAAGTTACTACAAACGAAAATTCGTTCACTACAAACCTCTACACACTATTTCCTTCACATATATAGCATTAGAATTAAATTTCTTGTAAGTGGGGTGCTGCCAGTGGGTGCCGTGCACAGCAGTATGGGCCTCACGCCTTCCATTTTGAACACGTTTTGTGGGATATACAAGTTACTACAAACGAAAATTCGTTCACTACAAACCACTACAAACGATTCCCCACACATATCATCCATTAGAATTTAATTTCTTAAAAGTGGGGTGCTGGCTATTTTTTGAGTAACCCATAACTTTTTTTCCGAAAAACTACAAACAAAAATTTTTGCACTACAATCCACTACAAACGAAGCTCTTTAAGATAGTATAAAGTATAAATCAATTTCTTTAAGTCGGGTGCCAGGTTCACGGAGGTTTGCCTCACTGGCCAGAATCAAAAATTTTCAAATGTTTGTTAAGCTTATGGGACGTAACTACGGGGTCATCAGTCACTAAACTTACGAACTACTTATGAACTACCTACAACTAAGGACGTCACAAATATCCATGCCCGAGGGGGGATTCGAACCCCCGGCCGTAGTGGCCGTGCTGACCGTGACTGGAGCGCCTCAGTCACCTCGGCCACCGCGGCCCGCGGCCAGAATCAGAAGACAAGCTCAGTTGTAAGCTTGTAAATGACTGCTTCGAAATGCAAATACAGTGCTCTGAAATAATAATTTTGTTCCTCTGCTTACAGAGAGACAATTATGAATACTCCAAGCAATGCAGTCTCCACTTGCAACTAATTGTGAGCTACGTCACTGGACGCTTTGCCAGCAACTGCCCACCTGTGTCCTCACTCCACGAGCACTGATAGCCTAATCTGACTCACTTTTCCATAAGCCACAAGTCTCTCCAGACCGTTTTCTCAAGAGCCAATCATAGCTATAGCTTCAAATCTATCTCCCCCCAACCATCTTTCCCGCGAAAAAGAAGCTTCTAGAAAGTTCTGGGACGTTTAGACCGTTTGGCGGTTGAAATCGTCTCCCAATCGTATTTTCGGCCACGAGTTTTGGCGTGCAGCGGCAGTGGCCACCGGCCGGTCGGTATCCTGTGACCTCGCACTGGTGGGTCGACACGCTACGCCCTCGTGATACCGTTAGGCTCCCCTCACCACTTGACGGCCTCTCTCACTAACTTGGCTGTGTTCCTGTTTCCAACCAAGCGAATGTTGTTAAATTAAATTTTTCCTACCAGCATCAACCAGATTTTTCTCAGTAGCCTTGTCAACATTAATATTCCCACACTTCCTACCTATTATCCAGAATCAAAGTGATACCAGTAATTACATTATAAATGAATGCATGTTATTAATTATTAATACGTAAACATAGCATGTAAGGTGGTGAAATTTCCTGCCGCCTTACATAGTTACGATATTTTTGGGTGGCTACGAGTGTACCGATCCCATCAGAAGTTTCAGTCAGAGATGGGCATCAGTCATGTCCACAGTAAACACGGATTAAAGTTGTGGAATGATGGGTGAATTGGTATAAATCTACAAATGTGTTGGTCCTACGGTGTTTTCTCATGTAGCAATTCCCCCGCCTGACGATTTGCGGCCGGCCGCGGTGGCCGAGGAGACTGAGGCGCTTCAGTCACGGTCAGCACGGCCACTACGGTCGGGGGTTAGAATCCCCCTCGGGCATGGATATTTGTGCCGTCCTAGTTTGTAAGTAGTTCATAAGTAGTTTGTACGTTTAGGGACTGATGACCCCGTAGTTAAGTCCCATAAGCTTAACAAACATTTGAACGTTTGAATTTGACGATTTGCGTGCATGACACCTGTGGTTTGCCATGCTCTTCAAGGAGTAGGCGAACGGTGGAAAGGAGGCGAGGCATGCACACTCCATGCCCAGTAAGTCACTACTGTTGTGGACAGCTTTCTGTTCTCACAAGGGAATGGTCAGACTGTCATGCCGAAACATGTATTGATGTTTTAGCACTGTTAGTTAACATTGAAGGAAGTGTATGCAGAATGTTAGCTGCTGGCATGACATGGACGTCACCTATAAATAATCATGAAAATGGCTGTTTTTCCTGCTTGGCGCTTGCGGTGACGGCTGGCCACCCCTGCAAATGGCGATTCGCGAGCTGTTGTTACGGTGAGCGTTCTGCGCATGGTCGGGAGGTGCGGCCGTCTTATCGCGGCGTTCACTAAAGAGGAATATCCTTGCACGGTTTTGGTGGAAAGGGGAAACGAATATTCGTTTCTGTGGCATCCACACCCTTTTCATTTCTGGTACGTATTTCGAAACATACCGTCCTGAAACTGGTTAGACATGTGAAGGATACTCTGTACATCTACATCTACACTCCGCAAGCCACTTTACGGTGAACATTCAGTCTCTCCTCACAGGTGATGGCAAACCCTGTCAATGTTTTGCTGCTTGCCATGGAGATATACCACAGACGCCAAATGAAGCGATCAACAGAGTTTTAACTGCGTAAAATATGTTAAGTTATAAAGAAAAATGTAAAATAAATTTTTATTTGAGAGAAGAAAGATGATAGGAAAGAGCACTTAGTAGAAGATGGAGTCCGACATCTTGCAATGCTTGAGGGTCGAGAACTTGCCATCTTCGTCGACCGTCAACCATCGTTAGCATACACTTATACTAAGTATTGATTCAATCTGTAACTAAGGAAAAGTAGTGGTACTTTTGTTACTGTTTGTAGCACCGTATTGCCAGAGAAGAAAAGCGATAATTGGCTGACACCTTGATATCTTTTCGTGCTACTATTTTAACAGTCATGATTATCTATTAAGACTTTACATAATTACTGTCCGTGTTCATGTTGGAGTCCCTGTCGCGTTCGCAATTTAGCTTCCATTGCTGACCCACTGTATGCACGGTATTTGCTAGTTGCATACGGTTTTGTCTTCTTACGGTCTCATATTTGTCTTGTTTTATGTGCTATCGTGTAGTGCTGGTAATGTGGCTGTAGATCTCGCAGGATAGCACCTGTCCGCACAGGTAAAGTTTGGTGTCTCTCTAAGAGTCACGCGATGTAAGTGCGTGGCACAAGGGCGGCTGGGATCGACATTTCTCGGACCGCGAGCTATATCGGGGAAGAATGAATGAACCCTCCGATCCCTATCACTTGTGTCTTATTGCTGCTGCCAGGAGTCAGTTGTCCAACGTCTCGGCTGTACGTTGTTCTCCAGAACCGTCCTGTTGACTTAAACAAATAAGTCGCAGCCCGGTATTTGATAGTTACACCGATCAGAAAGATCACCAGCACCATACACAGCGCCTCCACAGAAGTAGTTTACGGCAAGCTGGGCAGCCCTCTCAACGAGAAAGGAAGAAGTGCAGCTTAACACATTACTAGGTTATTAAGTAATTACAGTTCAGTCATTCTACCACTTCCAAACATATCAAATAGGATACTCATCTTTTCAACATTACGATGTATGGGGTTTCTGCTCGCTGCAAAATTATACACCTGGGGCGTCGTGCTAGAAATAAATATTCGTAGGTACAATTTTTCACTTATTTAATTTGCAATCAAACTGCTTCTTATTCCACCAAAACATTACACCTTCATAACGTACACAATGCAACAGAACTTGGCTGATAGTACTTCTATTTTAAAACTGAGACTGACATAGATTCCAGAGCACTTTGCAAATGCCTAAACTCGAACTCCCCCACGCAAGGCGGTGAGGCAAATATATAAAATTGACAATAATGATATTACATTATGCATCGTTCATAACAATTGAATATACTAATTTACAATTACCAAACACACAAGTAAAACATTTCATGTACACAAAAACAATCACAATATAAAATGAAAACTATACATATAATAATTTTAGATGGCGCATATCTTTTTAAGTCTTAATTTCGGTTCTTTTTGTTTGACAACAAAGCGGAATGTTAAATGTCAATTAATTAGTTAATGAGTACATCATACATATCCCTAACATATATTGAACCATCAAATATCTTGGCAATTCTGAAAATAGATTCAAAATCTCAGGTCAGTAAATATGTAGAAGGAATTACAATATTGAAATCTCGAGTATTACATTAATTAACACAATTAGCTGATCAACACCAATTGTTTATGAGCCTAATATTTATACAATGCTATTTATTTTCATGTCTTTTTGTTTTACAAAAGTTTCTACAATTGGTCTGTTTGTTGTTGTTGTGGTCTTCAGTACGGAGACTGGTTTGATGCAGCTCGCCACAATACCCTATCCTGAGCAAGCCTCTTCATCTCCTCATAAGAACGGCAACCTACATCTGTCTGAATCTGCTTACTGTATCCATCTCTTGGTCTTCCTCTGCGGTTTTTACCCCATGCACTTCCCTCCAACGCTAAATTCACAATTCCTTGATGTCTAAGAACAAAATTGTTCAAATGTTTGTATAGCTTATGGGACTTAACTAAGGGGTCATCAGTCCCTAAACTTACAAACTACTTATCAACTAGCTTATCCTATGGACGGCACAAATATCCATGCCCGGGGGGGATTCGAACCCCCGACCGTATGGCCGTGCAGACCGTGACTGGAGCGCCTCAGTCCCCTCGGCCACCCGGCCGGCAACGTGTCTAAGAATGTGTCCTGCCAATCTATCCCTTCTTTTTTTTGTTTCCCAGCCTCGTCGCCGCTTTTCTGTCTCGTTTCCGTCGTAGGTGTCGGTGGCCGAGTGGAATGAGACCGACACAGGAATAAAGATAACACGCTGGTGCAGGTACGGAGGGGAGCAGCCAGAAACTAGAAAGACTAGAGTAAATTAGAATGAGATTTATATTGCACAGAATTTATACAATACTTAACTTTGACATAGTTCAGTACGGCAGAATGCTGATACATAGTTGATATAGAGACCTGCCTAGTGCCTAACTGATAGCCAAGTCTTCACTGGTGCCTATCGGATTCCGAAGTCTTTACTGGTTCCTAACTCAGTCCCAAGTGAACGATGTCGTTCAGTGGTGGCCACGAGCGGAGTTGTAACAGAGGGGGCTCGTGGCTGAAGTCGTAAGAACGCCGCGCCTTGCGTGCATGGCGGCGCGCGGCGAAAGTAGGTGGCGCGCACTTTGGACTTGTGCGACACCACACCCCTCCCCCCCAAACCGCCGCGCCGTCGTGGCGTAGGGCTGAGGGCCACGGCGACGGCACTGGGAGGAGGGCCTGGGCGGGGGCGTTACTGGTGGGACGGGCGTCGTAGCTGAGGCTGGGATCGAGACGCCGTCCGCGCCCCGGCATCCGCCTTGCGATCCTCCAGGAAACCCGCCGAAACCTGGGGAAGGGCGCACACCCCCCGCCTAGAGGGAGCAGGTCATCTTCTTCTGAGGTGCGTGGCCCAAGCTGGGGGGGCACGCACGGTCCCGGAGTTCCTCTCGGTGACGCTGTCATCTGCGGCGGCGACAGCGGCAGCGACGACTGCGTCGGAGGTGCGTCGACGTCCATAGGGATCTCGTAGTCCGGGGACGAACGATGTGGCTGTGCTTCCTGGCGGTGAACTGGGTCTGGAATCAAGAAACCCGAGACAGGATCGCGCGGCCTGTGCAGGTGCAATTGGTTTGCGTGGCGCCGCAGCTCCGACCCTGTGGAAGAACGTACAACAAACATATTGCGACCAAGCACGCGTTGAATGATGCCCGGTAACCATGTCTTCTTGTTGCCAGCAAACACCCTGTACAGCACCGGCGTAGAAACCTGAAAACGCGTAGCGCCATACGAACCGACTCGGTGCGTGGGAGGCTGCAGCAGGTGAAGGAGAGTGCGGTGACAGCGGCCGTGTAGCAGCTCGGCAGGAGACGGGAGACGTGGCATGCACCGATACGTAGACAGGAAAATTTGAAGAGCTTGCTGCCTGGAGTGCTGACCTTTCATCTTTTCCGTGTGTGACTTGAATGTTCGAACGAAACGTTCTGCTTCATCATTGGACTGAGGGTGAAAAGGTGCGGTGGTGATATGCTGAATGCCATTCATACGACAAAACTGTTGAAATTCCGCACTAACAAACTGAGGTCCATTGTCACTGACGATAGTTTCAGGCAAACCTTCGATGCAAAACACTGATGTTAAGGCACTGATTGTACTAGACGCTGTTGTTGAGTTCATGGCAATCACAAAAGGAAACTTGCTGAAAGCGTCTACAACAATCAACCAGCGCGTATTCCAGAAAGGTCCGACAAAGTCGATGTGTAAACGTTGCCATGGTCCGTTGGGGCGTGGCCAGTCTGAGAAACGTTGCGGAGGAGCCGCCTGATGCTCCGCACAAACAGCACACTGTGACGTCATGTTCTCTGAGCGTCCATACCAACCCAGGTACAATGACGTCTGGCCACTTGCTTTGTCCTAACAATACCCCAATGTCCTTGATGCTGGAGGCGTAACACTTCTCGTTGCAGAGAACGAGGAACAATCACTCTTGTTTGGTCGTTGTCCGTATGTAACAACAGAACACCCTGACTTAAAGATAATGCATGACGTTGTGCAAAATAACGTCGAACCAGAGGCCGAACAATGTCTTTGCCTCTGGCAGGCCACCCAGAACGAACAAAATGTGATATCACACTTAAGTCTGCATCCGCAGCTGTTTCCTGTGCAACCCGACGAGAGTTCAAAGGGAATCAAACATGCATCACTGAGTAGTGCAGACTTTAATTTGTCAAAGGCAACCTGGCAATCTTTAGACCATACAAAAGGAACATTCTTCCTACGTAAGCGATGCAGTGGAGCTGCAATCTGAGAGGCATTGGGAATAAATCTGAAATAATAGTTAAGCTTTCCCATTACTGCTTGCAATTCGTGCACATTCTGAGGAGGAGGCAAGGCTTTGATTGCTCTAAGATGTGACTGTAAGGGATGAATTCCTTGGGCATTAATCACATGGCCTAGGTACTCTATTTCAGTTTGAAAAAACGAACACTTTGCTTTATTGCAACGTAGACCTGCTGCAGTCAAAACTTTGAAAAGGCACTCCAGGTTTGCTAAATGTTCTTCAACTGTACGTCCGGATACCTCAATGTCATCTAAATAGTTCGAGCAACACGGTACAGAAACTGTCAGCTGTTCCAAAAAGCGCTGAAAAATAGCGGGGGCGGAAGAACTGCCAAAGGGTAGGCGTTGAAATTGAAAAAGGCCCATGTGAGTATTAATGACGAAAAATTTTTTTGACTCGTCATCAAGCTGAATTTGTAAGTATGCCTCTGCTAAATCAATCTTAGAAAACAAGCGAGACTGTCCTAATTTGTCCATAAGTTCGTCAGGTCTGGGCAGAGGGTATGCGTCTACAATTCTTTGACTGTTCACTGTTGATTTGAAGTCCGCACAGAGACGAAGTTTTCCCGACGGCTTGGGTATAATTACTATAGGCGAGGCCCACTGATTCGCAGAAACAGGAGAAATCACACCACTATCTTGCCAACGTTTAAGTTCGTCTGCAACTTTATCACGAATTGCGATAGGCACTGGTCTAGCTTTACGAAATTTGGGAACTGCAGATTCTTTTAAAGTTATATGTGCCACGAAGTCTTTTTGCACAACCTAGTTCCGGCGAAAACAAGTCACTGTATTTTTCACACAACGCATTAATTTTGTCCTGAGGCACTACTGACGAAATTTGCAGTACATCTCTTTGAATTGATAAACCAAATAAGTCAAAAGCATCTAGTCCAAAAATGTTCTGTGTAGATTTGGCCTGAAGAACTACAAAAGCAACTATTTTCGTTACACCTTGAAAGGAGGCGGGCAGGCTACATGTACCTAGCACGGGAATATTTTGACCTGTATAAGCCGTTAGCACATGTTGAGACGGCGACAATTTTGGCGAACCCAGCAGTTCATAAGTGTCTTTATTCATTAAAGCAACAGCGGAACCAGTATCAAGCTGAAATTGCACAGTCTTATTTTCTATGCAAAGATTCACAAAAAGCTTTTGCTTGTGGCGCTCGACAGGTGCGCGAATGTGGGCAACGTCTGATTGAACTTGTTTACTACGCTTGCGCATGCGCGGGCTGCGTAGTGAAGTAAGCGGCGCAGACTCGGCACACAGATTGTCACTGTCACTAGATGGCACTACCGCCGGATCGGCGTCCGCGCAATGCGAGGCTACTACAGAGTCACTAACTACTGCACTACACTCTTGAGCAGCTACTTGATGTCCACTGTCACTAGCTACACAGTACTGGGCACTATTACAATGAGAAGTTGCAGAAGGCACTAGGTTCACTACAGGATTGCACTGTACAGAGTCATTTTGCTTGTCCCGAACCCTTTTCTGTTGCACAGATTTACGCGCTCGTCGGCGCTTGGGGCGTGGCTCACTACATAGTTTTTCAATAGGTGCAGAAGAATTGTCTTGCATCCTAGAATCAAGTAAAGCACTGTTCAATTCCACAGCGTCTATGACATTGACTGCATGCACTGCTCTCGCACTTTGCGAAGCACTGTTTCTAACGTTACTGTTCTTTGAGTTTTTAATTTGCATACACACAGACTGCACATGTCCCGATTTGCCACATTGATAACAGGTTGCGTTGCGACTAGGGCAATGAGCACGTTTGTGGCGAGATACACACTGAGGGCAAGACTTACGAACATTTTTCTGAAATGAGCGTTGGCGCACGTTTTTCAAATTACTGTTTCCAACACGACGGGGCGACCTTTGTGTCGCACTTTTACACTGGCTACTGTTCACTGACTGTTCAGCACGGCCGGTAGAATTTAAAGAAGCACTAGGACTAGACTGAGAACTACGGCTAGGAAAGCGTCCGTTACGGTGCACTGAATTTACACTGTGGCTTTGCATTTCTACATCTGCTAAGTCAAAAGTATCATGCGCTTCTATAAGCTGCAGTACACTGTCTAATGAAGGGTCTGACTGTTTTAGAATTGCTGCCCTAATTCTGGGGTCCTGAATGTTCTGAGTGATAGCGTCTCTCAACATAACGTCACTATAAGAGAGTCCATAAGAGCAAGTAAATTTACATTTGCGGGTTAAGCCCTTCAACTCAGTGATCCATTCCTGGTGTGACTGCTCAGGTAATTTTTTAAGTCTGAAAAATCGGTACCGTGCCGCAGCTACGAGACCTTTTCTCTCATAATGAGCATTTAGTGCCTCTACTATTTGTTCAAAGTCTACATCACGAGGAGATGCGTCGGGGAAAAGTTTTTTTAGTAACACGAAGGTGTTGGTGCCCACCACAGATAATAACAGATGCTTCACTTTCTGACCTGTAATTTGATGAACCGTGACGAGTTCCTTAAACTGTGCGAAGTAGTCGCTCCATTCTTCCTCACGTTCGTTGTACTGGCGAAACGTAGGAAGCGTTGCGGCGGCAGGTGTGGGCTGCTGAAGCGGCGGCTGTTGTTGTTGGTTAGCTGCTTGCGCTGTGAGCTGGGCCATCGCTTGCAGGAGTTGTGTGATTTGCGCCGTCTGTAACTGAATAATTTCCATTAAGTTTGGGTTAGGGGTAGTGGCCATGCTGACCGATTAGGCGCCGCGCATACAAGTAAATTATAACAAAACACAAATGCAACATGAAAGAGGACGCTCTGCAACAAAAAAGTCCACAAACACATAACTGAACATGTTCCCCCAAAAATCTTATAATAAGGGTGGGTGAGCGGGAGCAATTTCTGCGTGCTCCGACTGCTGCTGTCTGGCTGCTGCAAGCGGACAGGTCCAAGGTTCGTCTATCACTCCTCGTCGCCGCTTTTCTGTCTCATTTCCGTCGTAGGTGTCGGTGGCCGAGTGGAATGAGACCGACACAGGAATAAAGATAACACGCTGGTGCAGGTACGGAGGGGAGCAGCCAGAAACTAGAAAGACTAGAGTAAATTAGAATGAGATTTATATTGCACAGAATTTATACAATACTTAACTTTGACATAGTTCAGTACGGCAGAATGCTGATACATAGTTGATATAGAGTCCTGCCTAGTGCCTAATTGATAGCCAAGTCTTCACTGGTGCCTATCGGATTCCGAAGTCTTTACTGGTTCCTAACTCAGTCCCAAGTGAACGATGTCGTTCAGTGGTGGCCACGAGCGGAGTTGTAAC
Organism: Locusta migratoria; assembly: GCA_026315105.1. Taxonomy (NCBI): domain Eukaryota; kingdom Metazoa; phylum Arthropoda; class Insecta; order Orthoptera; family Acrididae; genus Locusta; species Locusta migratoria. The sequence continues at coordinate 394,702,154 of CM048750.1, read as the reverse complement.
AGAGGGGGCTCGTGGCTGTCGTAAGAACGCCGCGCCGTGCGTGCATGACGGCGCGCGGCGAAAGTAGGTGGCGCGCACTTTGGACTTGTGCGACACCACACTTTTAGTCAAGGTATGCCAGAAATTTTTCTCCCCAATTCTGTTCAGTGCCTCCTCATTAGTTACGCGATCCACCCACCTAATCTTCAGAATTCTTCTGTAGCACCATATTTCAAAAGCCTCAATCCTCTTCCTGTCCGCACTGCTTGTCGTCCACGTCTCACTCCCATACAAGGCAACACTCCATACAAATGCCTTCAGAAAGGACTTCCTTAGGCTTAAATCAATATTCGATGTTAACAAATTTCTCTTTTTCAAGAACGCTTTTCTACCCATTGCCATTCTGCATTTTATATCCTCTGTACTGCGACCATCGCATGTTATTTTACTGCCCAAGTAACAAAACTCATCTATCTCCTTTATTGCCTCGATATCTAATCTAATTCATTCAGCATCACCTGATTTTCTTACACTGCACTCCATTACCCTAGTTTTGCTCTTGTTAATGTTCATCTTATATGCCTCTTTCAGCACACTGTCAATTCCGTTCAATTGCTCTTCCAGGTCCTTTGCTGTATCTGACAGAATTACTATGTCGTCGGCAAAACGCAATGTTTTTAATTCTTCACCCTGAACTTTAATTCCTTCTCCAAATTTCTCCTTTCTTTCCTTTATAGCTTGCTCAATGTACAAATTGAATAATAATGGAGAAAGACTACAACCCTGTCTTACTCCCTTTCCAACCACTGCATCCCTCTCATGCCCTTCAACTCTGACAACCGCTGTCTGGTTTTAGTACAAGTTGTAAATAACCTTACGCTCCCAGTTATTCAAATAACGTACAATAATGAAACTATTGTTTATAGAACTGTGTGGAAAGCACCTAAACGAATCTCTTAATTAATGAAATCAATCACTTGTTAACCACAGTATCACCGATTTCTAGGCTGGCTATTTCGTTTGTAACTAACTGCACACGCGACATATATCACTATTAGACCACACGATTGCGGGTCCGACGCAGACGGTATGGTTCGCTAACATTGAGATGAGAGGGCCAGCAGGTTACCGGAGCGGTCCCTCCGGAGCGGCCTGTCAGTCAGCGGAGGACGCGGCCCGCCCACGTGGCGGCCACGTGGCACATGGCCGTCCATCAGGGTCGCCGCCGCGTCTCTCTCGCCTCGGCGGCTCACCGGTCCACCCACCAGCTCTGGGACGACTCTCTCCACCTGCCGTACGTCACGTGCCCTACTCGGTTACATGCGTCATCGTTCGGTCGTGTCACTTCGTTGTTTTAGACATCTCGACCTTCAAACTTACGGCTGTCTGATATCAGACCTATTGTAGAAATCCTTTACAGCCAACTCTAAGCGAGCGGGGAGTATGTGAGGATACTACTAGTCGGTGATATTACGAAAGTATGACTTACAAACAAAAGCGACGTCCCACAAAATACCTAGGACTTACTATTATTTCAGGATAGAATTATTAATCTGGATAGAACACGTAGATAATGTCGTGGGAAAGGCGAACCAGAGACTGCGTTTCATTGGCAGAACCCTTAAAAGATGCAACAGGACTACTAAAGAGACTGCGTACACTACGATTGTCCGTCCTTTTTTGGAGTATTGCTGCCCAGTGTGGGATCCTTATCAAGTGGGTTTGACGGAGGACATCGAAAGAGTTCAGAGAAGGGCAGCTCGTTTCGTATTGTCACGATACAGGGGAGACAGCGTTACGGAAATGATACAGGACCTGGGATGGGAATCATTACAACAACGGCGCTTATCGCTGCGGCGTGGGATACTTACGAAACTCCAATCGCCAACATTCTCCTGTGAATGCGAAAATATATTGTTGACTGCCACCTACGTAGGCAGAAATGATTATCAGAATAAAATGCGATAAATCGGAGCTCGAATGGAAAGATTCAGATGTTGTTTCTTTCCGCGCTATTCGAGAATGGAATGGGTGATAAATAGGATGAAGGTGGTTCGATGGACCCTCTGCCAGGCACTTAAATGTGATTTGCAAAGTATCCTCTGTAGATGTAGAATTTTGAGCCCTTCTCAAATACTGTCCACTTACCGAAAATGAAACTCAATTTTATTTTCAAAAGAGAAAATGTCTGCGAAAAGTATATGCTTAATAATTTATAAAAAAATCCAAGAATATATTTCTCAGCGACGTAACACAGAATGAGGTGAGCCGCGGCGGAGTGGCCGATCGTTCCGAGGCGCCTCGCTGCGGAGCGCGCCGCTGCTTGCCGTCGGAGGTTCGAGTCCTCCTTCGGGCATGGTTATATGTATTGTTCTTATTATAAGTTAGTTAAAGTAGTTTGTAAGCCTAGGGACTGATGACCAGAGTTGTTAAGTCCCATAGATTTACAAACATTTGAACATTTTTTGAATGAGATGAGAAGGCACTCATAGCCCTATACGTAAATCGAAAAAATGAGTACGACGGTGGTAATGTAATTGTAACGAAGTACACCAAGGAAATATCGTCTCAACATTTCACTGACTAACCAGTAGTTGTTTATTGTATCTAAGGATATCGTCGTCGCTGTACAAGACCAGACTACTCCTTGGTGTTGTCTTCAGTCCGGAAACTAGTTTGATGCAGCTCTCCACGCTACTCTCTTCTGCAAGCCTCTTCATCTACGAATAATAACGGTCAGCCACATCCATTCGAACCTGATAACTGTACTCTGCGATTTTTACACGCACACCAAGTTGTCGATTGCTTGATGCCGTAGAATGTCCTACCAAAAACATACTGAAGTCTTTTGATAAACATTTAAAGAATGTCATGTCTTCAAGACAAACTGTGCCTCAAGCAAGGAAGTTATTCAGCACCGATCTCTATCCCACAGGTAAAGTATTACAATTTCTTCTATTGAACAATCACCTATGTTCTTACGTTTGTAAATCTGTGGGACTTAACTACTGCGGTTGTCAGCCCGTAGGCTTACAAACTATATAAACGAACCTAAGGACAACAGACAGACTCTGATGCCCGAGGAGGACTCGAACCTCCGTTGACGAGGGACCGCCTCTCCAGCGCGGCCACTGCTCGGCGAGTCGATCATTTCTGAGAATACAAAAACTAAGCAGTGCACCAGAGGTAAACAGTTGATGTAAATGAAAAGGTCGAGTGACAATAAGACTGTAGTACCAGTGAAAAATACATACGGTAGCCACAATCCAAAAGAACTGTTCATGTATCACCGTTATAAGTCTCAAATTTTTGCACCCTATGGAGAAGAGAGAGCATAGCCAAACTCCAGATATCTTTACTATAGACTTCCCCAACATTAAATGTCATATAAGTAATAATATCACGATCGTTGAAACTTTCAAGACCACCTGTTCCATTCAGAGTATCGACATCCTGCTTGACCTGTATCATTCTTCTTACACCCAAACCTTCAGATGTCAGACACTCAGATTGGTACGAAACGTTGTATATCGATAGAGTATCAACCGAAACGTCTACGTGCTGTAGTTCAGGAGAACATGCGTAAATTATAATAAAAAATAACACTTAACCTACGAAATAGAGGAAAAGCATAACTGTGAGAGCTTATCACGTTGTGCTGCTGTGGGCTAGTTAGTAGAGCGTTAGTTCATCGAACAGAAGGTCGTGGGTTCAAGCCCCGCGTAGAGCTTTTTTTTTTTTTTTTTAACCGCATTTCGCAGAACAGCAGTGTCAGCTCTGCAGCAGTAGCAGTAGAGTGCGGACTGCCGGCCGCGGTGGCCGAGGGGACTGAGGCGCTCCACTCACGGTCTGCACGGCCACTACGGTCGGGGGTTCGAATCCCCCCTCGGGCATGGATATTTGTGCCGTCCTTAGTGTTAGCTAGTTCATAAGTAGTTTGTAAGTTTAGGGACTGATGACACCGTAGTTAAGTCCCATAAGCTATAAAAACGTTTGAACATTTGAAAGTGCGGACTGGACAGCAACGTCAGCCCCACTTGATGGTGTGGGCAAACACACGGCGCTCTAGCCATAACACAGCGGTGCTGCCTATCTAGCAGGCATTTATTATTATTAAATCAAAAATGTTCAAATATGTGTATAGCTTATGGGAATTAACTACGAGGTCATCAGTCCCTAAAGTTACGAATTACTTATGAAATAACTAAGACTAACGACGGCACAAATATCCATGCCCGAGGGGGGGGGGGATTCGAACCCCCGACCGTAGTGGCCGTGCAGACCGTGACTGGAGCGCCTCAGTCCCCTCGGCCACCGCGGCCGGCTATTATTATTATTATTATTATTATTATTATTATTACTTTAATACTTCCGCACGTATGGTGCAATTGTTTCTTTCTTCTACGAATATACTCTACAGCTTTGCTACTTTCAAACAAAACGACGCAGAAGCAAACTGCCGATAACACAGTGCTGTAAAATCCGAACAGTCCTTTTACAGTTCAGGAACATGTTGTTCCATGTAACACTCGGTGTACGTTCGATGAGGTAGAACAAATTGCAACGTCATACAGGAAAAAAATCGCGCCATCAGGGTTAGAAACGAGGACCCTCGTAACGACAAACATTCGCTCTAGCACATAGCACGAATTATATAGAAGTTTCCGTTGATACCCTATCGATGTACAACGTTTGGTACCGATCTGAGTGTCTGACATTTGAAAGTTTGGGTGTCAGTAGCAAAATTGAAAACAGAAACAGGAGGACCATCAGGTATTACCTGAGATGCAATACCTTCCGCCTTCAGGTTAGTGCTCTTTGTATCACGACCGGATGTAAAGGTAGTATTCTCATCGGACTTAGCCTCAGCAGAGCGAGTGCGCCCATGCGTCCTAGATCTTCGCCTCCTGTGAGCCTCTGCATGCTGTTGCCTGGGCGCAGCCCGAAACAGACGTAACGTAGTGGGACGTCGCGCTGCTTATACACCCGATGGAGAAACGGTTAGGACAAAGTAATGTCGCCTGTTTAGCGAGTGCAGCTGAAAATATGGGGTGCGGCCTGTCAAGGCTTCAGGGCGTTTCCGAGTCTCGTGTTTGCGGCAGCGGCGGACACGCAGTTGCCGGAACCACTTGCTGCCCGCCTGGAGAGCTCCGCTGTCTGCGCTGTCCAAAGCGACGGAATTCAAAGCAGCCGCGCAGCAGCCACGGCCCAAGTTCTGCGGACGCGGCTTCCGACACCGAGCTGCACCCCGCTGCCGACTGCGAAAAGGAGACCTAGCCAACGAGCTACAACTCGAAAGCCGCCATACTACAAGAGGTGACGCAGTTTCTGGTGATTTCCTCTACAACAGAATGTGTACCAATCACTGGCGACGCGTCCTGTGTGTTTTACTGATTGAAAACCCCAGCAAAAAGCTCGTCGTCAAAAAGGAAATAAATAAAGAAATAAAATAAAAGTGTTTCGTAAACTATAATTCTGTGTTTAGTTCTTCTATCAGATCATTTTATGTGCACATTCAAAGTATTTTGGCCCACTTTAGGTTACGGTAGTAACACTAAAAGTGGGCCTTTGGAATCGTCTTTTGACAGCTCGAAATTTAAATGAAAATAACGGCTTAACCATGCATCTGACACGAAAATTGAATAACCCAATTTGTAGAGCAGAAAATTCTCTACAACTTTGCTCTCTTATGTTTTTTTTTTTTTTTTTTCCATATCTTGCATCGTTGCAGAGATATTTGCAAAAGTAACGGCGATTTGACGATGTCTGTCTGGCTGTAACGTGTTACCACTTTTGAGGTTGAACCGTTCAACCGATCTACACCAAATTTTACAGATATAATTGTTGGCTACCAGAGACCAGAACCTCACTTTTTGAAATATTTCGGACAATAAATACGTTAGTAATGCATAAAAAAAGCCGTTTGTAATGTAATTTTAATTGCAAATAAACCGTTCATCTGACGCGAAAATTGAATAAACGAATTTGTATAGGAGAAAATTCTCTACAACTTTGTTCCCATATTTTTTTCATATCTCGTATCGTTTGAGAGATATTTGCAATAATAACGGAGTTTTGACACCTTTCATTGAGTTAACGAATACCAGCCGTTCGCAGATGTCACATGACAATCTTTGCGCAGAACTCTCTGTGGCATACGCCATCTTGAGTTGCATATTTGATGATTTTATTATTGTAACTTACACGTTGTCATATCAAAGCAATGGCGCACTGAAGAATAACAAAAACATGTCGTTCTTCGTACGATAAATGATAATCTGGTATCTACAAATGCCATATTAGCATGTTAACAACGACTAGCAATAGTAGAAGATTAAAGAACAGTCTTCGCAACTGTCAGCTGTAGCGTAGTGGGCAAGCCTTTGATCTGTGACGCTAGAGGTCAGTGGTTCGAAACCTGCTGCTCCCTAACATTTTTTTTTTCCTAAAAGGGTTTCAAACACTCTTATTAATTAATTTTTTATTATTTAGATTATTATTTTGGTCCAAAATGTTTGCAAAACTTATAAAACTACAAATCTAAAGTGGGCCGTAAAACACATCAGTGCGATTTTTTATCTCATGAGAAACGTTTTACTTCGCGGAGGCTGTACGTATACGAGTCGTACCGCGGCAGCTTAATATAAGTTAGGCCGCAGTGACCGCAGCGTTGCAATGAGCATGCGCAGCTCAAGTTCAAATTATCTTCTGAACTCCCTGGAGGCAGCGTATGGGCGCTTCCGCGGCAGGGAGGGCGAGGGGAAACGCCGCTTTTAACATTGGCGTTGGAGCTGGTAGAAACGCCGGCTCCTGGCTGCTCGAGCTCTGGCGGTTACGCACGAATCGTCCCGAAGCAAAGGCATGGAGCTACTGCGCACGTCGTCTTGTGCATTAGCAAATCCTCCGTGAAGGTAACATCCGCCCTTGGCGCATTGAAGATTCATCAAAAACACGTCATATTTGGTAAAATATCTTATAACTATAAATTAAAGACGCGTCAACTATAAAAGCCTTCAGAAGATCCGATCATAGACAATATTAAAGTCACTGCTCTCCACCTAGCAAGAATAGCTGTGTGGTTAGTGCCATAGCGTTGCGCCGTCGAAGGTACTGGGTTCGAGAGCGACTGGATGCAATTTTTTTTAAAACCAATCTTTTTAACAGATACGAGAACAACTGTGATTTTTCTATTGTTACTTGCTTTAAGGCTTCTTTTTGCAGAATTAGTAAAAAGCATGTTTCATTTTGAAACGTGCCATAAGTCCAGCAACATTACTGCGAAACACTAGGTCTCCTTCTTGCGGAAAGAAAGATACAAACTCTTTATATGACGTAAATCTAGTATAAAAAGGCTAAATAACTGTTTATAGAGATCCTAGACACAAAAATTCAAACTCGCTAGAGTGCTGCTAACTATAATATTCAAAGCAATTAGGACCGCGGCGGAATAGCCGAGCGCTCTGAGACGCCTTGCTGGGCAGCGGGCGGTTTCTCCTCGTCGGAGATTCGAGTCCTCCCTCGGGCAAGGATGTGTGTGTGTGTGTGTGTGTGTGTGTGTGTGTGTGTGTGTGCGTTGTGTGTGTGTGTGTGTGTGTGTGTGTGTGTGTGTGTGTGTGTGTGTGTGTGTGTTGTCCTTAGGTTAGTTTGTGTTAGTTTAAGTAGTTTGTAGGTCTATGGATTGATAACACAGTAGTTGTCCCATAGATTTACAAGCATTTGAACATTTTGAAACGATTAGGGGATCAGTTGAGACACCTAGGTTCTCAAGTATTGTAATCGGCAGATTACAATATTATCTGGCGGTTCTAGGGATAGGAGACTACAACATTAGTGCGACCGAGATAGTGGTAGTAACAAAAGTTGCTACAGATGGGCTTGGTTTTGACTTGTGTTTACTCCCACCAAACGAGTTACACAAGCAGTTGGGTTCAGTTAGCGAAATGAGCAGGTAGTGCAATGCGCCAACAACGTGATTTACCTGAAGTTATGGCATGGAGGGCCGCAGCTGTAAGCGGGACAGACACAGAGGGAGGTGGCTTCAGCTCTTGGAGTGTTCCAAAGTCTAATGTATAGTAGCAGAATGCCATGTGAGACAACAGGAACCGTTAAAAGTAGGAAAGGGCAAGGCCGTCCACGGGTAACACAGCAAGAGATAACCGTTATCTGCGGTTAGGAGCGTGTCGAGACAGGAGGGTGAAAGCACCTCGGCTGCAGCGCCTCGTCCCAGCAGCAGCAGACGCGCAACATCAACACATACTGTCCGAAATCGCCTTCGGGAATGTGGCCTCTACGGACGGGGCCTATGATGTGTGACCCATTCAAACCACGACACCGTCTAGCCCGCTGGAACTGGGCGGAGGAGCATCACGATTGGAGTCGTAACGAATAGCTCCGGGTTCTGTTCACAGATTAGCCGAGATTTTGTGTTCAGCCGGACAATCGTCGTTTCCTTGTCTGGAGAGAACGTGGAACTCGGAAGAATTCTGCTTATATGCAAGGAAACATCACCGCATCGTCGTGGTGGACGAATGGTGTGGGCAGGAGTCAGTGTTGGCGGACGTTCTGACCTCTATGTCGTTGGAATTGGAGCTTAGACTAGTCAGCGGTATAGAGATGCGATCATTTCACATTTTCTTGTGCCCTACGTTGGTGCTATAGTAGATGGGTACTTCTGGTGGACGATCACGCTCGTCCCCACAGAGCTGCACTGGTGGACAACTTGCTTGAAGCTGAGGGAATTGAACGAATGGAGTGGCCATCTTGTTTACCGGACTTAAATGCGATTGAGCACGTCTGGGATCCACTTGGCAAACGCATTGCAGCCAGCCCAGCATCTCCCACAACAGTTTCAGAGCTGGATATAGCTCTCATAAAATTCAAATTCAAATGTTTGTAAATCTATCGGACTCAACTGCTTGGTCATTATCCCGTAGCTTACAAACTACTTAAACCAACAGCCGTATGTATAATAAAATATTTATTGTATGACAACCAGTTTCGGCATTCCACTATGCCATCTTCAGGTCCCTACATCGGAGCATTCTATACCATCTTTGAAACCACAACCAGTCCTTGTTGTCACAGTTGTTGTTGTTGGTTCCCACTTAGGGCCAGAAGTCCACGAATCCAGTTTTGGTATACCTACTTATTGATATTATGCTCCGATGTAGGGACCTGACGATGCCATAGTGGAATGTCGAAAGTGGTTGTGATACAATAAATACGAGGTATGTCCACAAAGTAAGTTCCGTTTGGTTATATAAACCAAACGTGAACATATACAGAAAAATATTTATTGTATAAAAATCTGCAACTGTTCAACTACTTTTATACATAATTTCTGAAATTTTCTAGGCACTTGTCATAGCGTGGGACAAGTTTTTGTGTGCCTTATTCATCGAAGGTTGCCGCCTGTGTATTCAACCATGTGGCAAACATGTTCTTTCAGCTCATCATCGTTGAAGGTTTGACCACCAAGGACAGATTTTAGGTGTAAGAAGAGATGAAAGGAGTCTTCTTCTTCCCTTCACGTTGTCGTCCGACCTCACAAGGCGAATGTGACGAAACAACTCTTATTGGAATTTCACTCGGACGTGTTCGATCATCCTCCGTACACTCTCGCTCCTAGTGAGTTTCTTTTAAAACCTAAAATCTGTCCATGGTGGTCAACACTTCAGCGATAATGACGAGCTGAAAGAACATGTTACCACATGGTTGAATGCACAGGCAGCAACCTTCTACGAAGAAGGCATACAAAGACTTCTGCCACGCTATGACAAATGCCTACAAAATTTCGGAAGCTGTGTAGAAAAGTAGTTTAATAGTTGTATACGTTTGTACAATAAATATTTTTCTGCATCTGTACACGTTTGTTTTATATAACCAAACAGTACTTACTTTGTGGACATACCTCGTATTTTATTATACATACGGCTGTTGGTACCTCAGTTCCTTCAGACTCTTGACCAGCCGCAGTCCCGTTTCCACCACCTACGATGGATTCAATAAGACTTAAACCAAGGTAAACTAAGCTAAGGACAACACAAACACCCATGCCCGAGGGAGGGGGGCGGGACTCGAACCCCGACGACAAACGCCCGCGCGACCGCAGCACGGCGCCCCAGTGCGCACGGGTAATCCGCCGCTGCTGCTCTCATAGAAGTAAGGCCAAATATCCGCCAAGAGCAGATTGCTGACTTCGTACTGCCCATGCCACTCAGGTGTGCAACTGTACCGGCCGTCCGAGGTGATCACACACTACATTAGAGGGCACAGAGAATGACTTTTTTCACTATTGTGATAGCCCCATGTGCCTCGCTCCTAGTAAACGCCAAGTAGAGAGATGACCCAGCAAAATATCGTACTGTATCACACACAAATTCCAATCGTCACCAATATCTGAATAAAATATTTTACCATATGAACCGGGTGATCAAAAAGCCAGTATAAATTTGAAACTTAATAAATAACGGAATAATGTAGATAGATAGGTAAAAAATTGACACATGCTTGGAATGACACGGGATTTCATTAGGAAAAATAAATAAATAAAGTTCAAAAATGTCCGACAGATAGCGCAAAGAAGTTGTTCTTTACTGGAAATGCTCAATTTGTTCACTATCATTCCTCAACAATAGCTGTAGTCGAGGAATAATGTTGTGAACAGCATTGTAAAGGATGTCCGGAGTAATGGCGAGGCATTGGCATCGGATGTTGTCTTTCAGCATCCCTAGAGATATCGGTCGATCACGATACACTTACGACTTCAGGTAACCCCAAAGCCAATAATCGCACGAACTGAGGTCTGGGGACCTAGGAGGCCAACATGACGAAAGTGGCGGCTGAGCACACGATCGTCACCAAACGACCCGCGCAAGAGATCTTTCACGCGTCTAGCAATATGAGGTGGGTGGAGCGCCATCCTGCATAAAAATCGTACGTTCCACCAGCTGTTTATCAGCCAGCCTGGGGATAAATGCCATTCTGTAACATATCGGCGTACCTCTCACCCGTCACGGTAGCAGTTACATAACCAGAATCACGCGTCATCTGTCGACCATTTTTTTGTTCTAAAATAAACCCAATGTCATCCCAACCATGTGTGTAAATTTTTACCTCTCTATCTACATTATTCCGTCATTTATTAAGTTTTCAAATTTATACTGACTTTTTGATCACCCCGTATATCGTGTATGATATCTCTCCTGATACTCGTATTGTTTTGAGCAGTGTAGATACGTCTGTCGGTCTCCCTCTGCGTTTTTTACCACACACTTCACTCCAGTACCAAACTGACGGTTCCTTCATGTCTCAGATGTGTCCCACCAATCGACTGCTTCTGTTAGTCAAGGTATGCAAGGGATTTCATTTGTCTCCAATTCATTCAGTACCTCCTCATTATTTACGCGATCTATCCACCGTATCTTCAGCATCTGTCTGCAGCACCACATTTCAAAAGTTTCTATTATCTGAACTTCTATTCATCCACTTCTAATCACCTACCTACAATGCTAAACTCAGGAGTAATTCTTTCACAAAACACTTCCTATCATTTCAAATGACATTGGATGTCAATAACTACTGCAACTTTATTTGCAAAATGGTTAACATGTAAGTTATTTACGCCGGCAGCGGTGGCCGTGGGGACTGAGGCGCTCCAGTTACAGTCCGCACGGCCACTACGGTCGGGGGTTCGAATCCCCCCTCGGGCATGGATATTTGTGCCGTCCTTAGTGTAAGGTAGTTGATAAGTAGTTTGTAAGTTTAGGGACTGATGACTCCGAGTTAAGTCCCATAAGCTTAACAAACATTTGAACATTTTGTAAGTTGTTTACCAGAAAGTGGATCAGTTTTTTTTTTAATTTTCTGTCAGAAAATATGCACATTGTTTTGGTAAGTGAGACGGCAACTATATTTCTGACGAGAGGCAGCAGAGAGCGCTCATAACGAACACTATTTCTATTTTGGTCTCAACGAAGGCATGCCGTTGAAATGAACTGGGTGATGGAGAGCAGAGTTCGCAATTGTTACACGAGATTCACATGTTAATTTCATATATTACTCCCCGACAGTCTACGGATGGAACATTGATTTGAAATCAAATAATTTGATGCTCATAATCGTAGTAGCGAATGCGAGGACAATATTCACGTCGCTACCAGTGTTTGGACGGAAACAGAACTCAATGGCGTGTGATGTACGGAAAGCCAGCTGACAATTACCATCGTATTACTGTGCCATTACACGCAGCGGCTCACTGAAACGGTGTATGTATGTGTGCATGTGTGTGTGTGTGTGTGTGTGTGTGTGTGCGCGTGTGTGTGGACGCCACAGTACTGGCGCATGTAATCGAGTAATTGTAGTCATCATCCCACAGTGATTGTTCTCCTAAAACGTCCGGCATAACGAGCAATCCTTCCTTGTTTCACAAGCAGAACTGTTATCAATTGCAGCCGTTCGTCAGGACTAATAGCGTTTATTCCGACGTGGTTTCCTGTATTTAGCTTTTAACTGTTAGGGCTAGCACCGGCCGAATTGAACGTTGTATGAATTATTTAGCCACATAAACTTGTATTATGAATGTAGAGGTCATGACTGATGTAGGAGAGAATATGTGTTTAGGTTTATCTAGCTGTTGTGCGTGACCAGTTAGGTGAACAACTAATCATTTTGGCGTGGGGTCGTTGAGTTAGATTTTGTCATCGTAGCCTCTGTGCAAAAAAAGGTAAGTTTAAAAAGTATGGAGTCATCTTATAAATCGTACCACCGTTTTAGCAGTACATTTTAAAATGTTTGCAACACATTCAATAACCTATTTGTTCTAATAGACGACATGACAGTATAACTACTACACGTATTGCCTGCTACAACTGCAGCAAGAGATAATGGTGCGATCTGGATCTCACTGCCTCAGTTGTTTTTGTAAATCTAGCGGACCAAACTGCGTGGTCATCAGTCCATAGCTTACAAACTACTTAAACCTAGGTAAACCAACCTAAGGACAACACAAGCTAGATTAATAGGTTTGCCTTTTCTTAATCTATCTTCTAGGATAAGCCGTAAAGTGAGTATTGCCTCCAGTGTTCCTACATTTCTCCTGAACCCAAACTGATCTTCCCCGAGGTCGGCTTCTATCAGCTATTCCACCCTTCTGTAAATAATTCGTGTTAATATTTTGCAACCATGACTTATTAAACTCATGGTTCTGCGCCTGCTTTCTTTGGAATGGGGCTTATAACATTTTTCTTAAAGTCTGAGGGTACTTCGCGTTCTCATACATCTTACACACCAGGTGAAACAGTTTTGTCATGGCTGATTCTCCCATAGACTTCAGTAGTTCTGAGGGAATGTCATCTACTCCACGGGCCTTGTTTCGACTTAGGTCTTTCAGTGCTCTGTCAAATTCATCTCTCATTGTAGTATATTCTATTTCATTCTCATCTACTTCTTCTTCTTCTTCTTCCTACAATATTGCCTCTAAGTTTATTTCCTTCGTAGAGACTCTCTATATACTCTTTCCACCTTTCAGCTTTCCCTTCTTTGCTGAGAACTGGCTTTCCATCCGCGCTCTTGGTATTCATAGAGCTGTTATTCTTATCTCCAAATATATCTTTTATTTTCCTGTAGGCTGTATCTATTTTTCCCCTATTTATACATTCTTCTACATCCTTGCATTTGCCTTCTAGCCACTCCTGCTTAGCCATTTCGCGCTTCCTGTCAATCTCATTTCTTAGTCGTCTGTACTCCATTTTGCCTGTTTCATTTACTGCATTTTTATATTTTCTCCTTTCATCGATTAAATTTGGTATGTCCTGTGATATCCAAAAAATTTTTTGTAGGTCTTGCCTTCCTACCTATTTTGTTCTCTGCTGCCTTCAGTATTTCATCTCTCAATGCTACCCATTCCTTCTCTACTGTTTTATTTTCCACCGTTTCTGTCAATTGTTGCCTAAAGCTCTTTCGGAAATTCTCAAGAACTTCAGGTTCCTTCAGTTTATCCAGCTCCCATCTCCTTATTTTCCTACCTTTTTGCAGTTTTTTTCAGTTTCAGCCTACAGTTCATAACCAACAAGTTATGGTCAGAGTTTATATCTACCCCTGGGTATGTCTCACAGTTTAAAACCTGGTTCCGAAATCTATGTCTTACCATTATAAAATACATCTGGTATCTCCCGGTGTCTCCTGGTCTATCCACGTATACAACCTTCTTTCGTGATTCTTAAACCAGGTGTTTGTTAATAACTAAATTATGTTCCGTGCAAAATTCTACCAAGCGGCTTCCTCTTTCATTCCTTTTGCCCAGACCATATTCACCTACTATTTTCCCTTCCCTTCCTTGTCCTACTACCGAATTCCAGTCTCCCATAACAATTAAGTTTTCCTCTCCTTTAATTGTCTGAATAATTTCCTTTAGCTCCTCATATTTCTTCTATATCCTCATCATCGGCAGAGCTAGTTGGCATATAAACCTGTACTACTGTTGTCGGTGTTGGCTTCGTATCTATCTTGACAATGATAATGCGATCACTGTGCTGCTCATAGTAGTTTACCCGCATTCCTATTTTCTTATTCATTATCAGACCTACTCCTGTAATACCCTCAACTGATTTTGTATTTATAATCCTGTACTCACCTGACCAGAAATCCTGCTCCTCTTTCCACCGAACTTCACTAATCCCCACTATATCTAACTTCAACTTATCCATTTCTCTTTTTAAATTTTCTAGCTTCCCTACCTGATTAAGGGATCTAACATTCCCCGCTCCGATCTGTAGAATGCCAGTGCTGTCTTTCCTGATGATCACACCACATATTGGTTGTAGCAGCAAAGTGTTGCGTTTCTAAGCCACGTGCAGGTGATTACACTCCTGGTCATTAAAATTGCTACACCACGAAGATGACGCCCTACAGACGCGAATTTTAACCGACAGGAAGAAGATGCTGTGATGTGCAAATGATTAGCATTTTAGAGCATTCACACACTGTTGGCGCCGATGGCGACACCTACAACGTGCTGACATGAGGAAAGTTTCCAACCGATTTCTGATACACAAACAGCAGTTGACCTGGGTTGCCTGGTAAAACGTTGTTGTGATGAGTCGGGTAAGGAGGAGAAAAAACGATTTTTTTTCTATGAATCAAAACCAGTTGCCACATGGTTGTAAGAGCATCACTTGAGTACGGCTTGACAGGACAAGGTTTGTATGAAATAATTTTTTTGGAAAATCAGAGAAAAACTGAAAGTACGTTTTTCAGTGTGTTTTTGATTGAATTCATCACTCTGACTATTCGCACGACGGAGAGGGGTAATTCTTTTTTTGTTTTGTTCATTATTGTCTTAGGATAGTTTTCAGTAAAAAAAAAATTAAATAGAAAATGGTCATTTACAAAGGTAAGTCGAAGAATTCGAACCAAGTTCCTTTTTCAATATGTTTCTAAATGTACTCAACCCTATAATTTGAGAACCGTTCATCCGATTGCGATAAAATTTTGATTATTTGACGTTCAACGAAAGATGAACGTTCTTATGAACTAAAAATTTGGGAAAGTTACCCGGAAAATTTGAAAATTCGCGAGAAATTGAAAGAGCGTTTTTTTCAACTGGATATGAATATCATTCGTCTGATTGCGATAAAGTTTGCATATTTGACGTTCAAAGCAAGAGTAACGTTTTTATGAAATAAAAATTTGGAAAAGCATCCCTGAAAATTGGAACATTCAGAAAAAATAGAAAGAGATTTATCTATTAAATATCAGTACCATTCATCTGATTACGATGAAGTTTTTCCATATTTTATCGCCGTTTAGACCTTCCCTGAACTTCCATGAATGAGACATGAGCATTATCCTGGACATGTGTGCGTGATTTGCCCACTCTTTCCGCCAACTATCGAGCCGATACTTGGACTATCTGATGATGCCTTTTGCCGTGGCGCGCAACGGCAACAGTCAAAAGTGCGCCAGTACACGCGCCACGGCGCAACAGTGTCACCGAGCGCACCCCGGGCGCCGGCGCAGTATCACCGACACCACGGACTACTTGACGCGGGGAAGTAGGCACGAAAGCGGCCTATCACAGCACGCGCGGACCGCCGAGCAGCTTCGAGTGTCTCCTTCCGCGCCGCATTAAATACCGGCCCTACAGCCACGTCGAGGCGTCCTGGACCGCGCCGCCGTCGCCGCTGGAAGCTGCTGGAGTCTCTCGGCCGTCGTCTCGCCACGCCGCGCTGCCCAACTCCCGGTCTCCGCCCGGCCACCTCTGCTCTCCACGGGAGGCTACGCCAGGACCGCAGGAACCAAAGGATCGTAATAATTCATTACTCTGCTTTAGGAGCAGCTGCATTGCTCGTGAATTTTGGTTGTCAAGTATATTGCAATATTTTCAAGAGAGTTATACCGAAGAAACTGTTATGAGAAGAATTTAAACAAAGACTTATAAGGAAAATTGTTATTTTATAATTATAAGAAGAATTATTGTTTTGATTGTTGCGTGGCTTAGCTCCACTATTTCAGTCAATAAATTGTGTCTTGATAGAACAGTCACGACTTTGTTTACAAGACACTTCACGTTTATAAAGGTACTGGATTTAAATTAATGTGGTTTATTTTGAGAGGTAAGTGATACGAAGTTCACCGGCTCATCTAGTATTTCATAAAAACCGTAAAAAAGTTGTACTGCGGTGAGACGGCCAGCGGTGCCGCTTTGGACGAGAGCAGCTGACTCTGAGTGGTTTGCAGAGTGGCAGTCCATTGGCCTCTGAGCTGTGGGGCTGCGCTGCTGCTGTTCAGATCTGAACAGCTCGCCATACCGCGGCCCGCTCGCAGTGTCTTCCAGAACAGCGGGGTGGACACGGAGAAGTACTCGCTATAGAAGCGCCGGACTCGACGACAGACTGACTAGGCAGGCATCCGGACTGCGAAAATTGTGGTGGTGATAATGAGGAGGAGGAGGGGGGGGGGGAGTTGCAGAGAATTAACACATTATGGTTGTTGTCTCCAATATGAGGACTCGCTTGTTGCCCACTCTACTGTATCCTGAGTAAGCCGCACATTTGTAAATGGCTGAATTCAAGAATTTTCGAAATATTCATTTAATATTCCCGATTTCCTGCTGGCAAACCTTAGGGTGTGTTTATGCTGCCACTTCGCAGCTGCCAGCAGGCTGCTCGCAGCTGGTATCTGGTAGCTGGAGTCAACTCGATGCTCGCCATATACAGGGTGTTTCACTAAGTGTGTTTGCCTATGTAACTTATAAAATAATAGGTGACGGGAAATTTTAATGCCGTAGGTCAACACAAGAAATGTTACACTTTCTGCGGAACTATGAACATAGTTTGTTGCATTAATTTGCAAACAGTTACAGAACGAAGGTATAATTTTTATATGGAACAATACTTTTTTTCTATCGTGCATTGGATTCGTTGAAACCAGCTGCGTCCAAATCAATTTAAACTATGTTCCTATCAATGTTAGTTTGGGAGCTACAACCCTTCAAAGTTTCAGGGCCCGGAGGCTACGACAGCGTTGCTGACAGGCTGGTGGTCATGAGACAGTGGGCCGTGCCCCAAGGGATAGTCACTCGGCCAGTCAGCTACGCTATCGCAGCCTCCGCCCCCGAAACTTTGAAGGGTTGTAACATTTCTTGTGTTGACCTACCGTATTAATATTTCCCGTCACCTATTATTTTATAAGTTACAGATGCAAACTCACTTAGTGAAACACCCTGTACATTCTCCTGCCGCTGTTACATTACAGCTAAGTCCACAACTGCAGTGGCGTGAAGCGTCAAACGTGTTCTCCACATCGTCTGACGACAGTGAAGTGATTTGTTCGCTACAAAAATGCTGTCATTGGAAACGAGAACAAAGAGGAGGTATGGAGTGCATCCTTTGAATGCTGAACGTCCTCACTACGGATACTTTCACAAGTACCACCAACAGCTTAAACACTATCCAGATCGTTTTTTTCCAAACATAATAATCACCTGCTTCAGATCTTGAGTCATTGTTGCCTGTGCCGAAACTAACTCTAAGGCTGTGTTCACAGTGGCACCCACAGATCGTCGTCAGACGCCGTTGACCGAGTTTAACGGAAAATATCGATCGACGGCGTGTTCACACTGCATCCGATATAAGTTTGTCGCTTGGTCCGCTAAAGGAGAAAGTTAGGTTAGGTATGAATGTATTCTGTGTGAAGTATATTAGATTTCAATTGCCTGGGATGCAATGGATTCCACCGACATTTTTATGCTTCGAAATTAGTGCTACAATGCGGCTTTTGTTATTAATAAAGACTTCGAATGCCTACGAATGAGCTACACCTGTCTGGAAAGAAGAAAGTGGCGAGGATTGTGTATTGCCCTCAGTTATTGCTGCCCCCAGAGAATATTTACGAATACGTGAGGTGACGCGGCCGCTATTACTCAGTCAAGGAGCTTATAATGCCGGTTCCCCCTGCTTAACGAGAGTGCTCGCCAGACACGGACGGTGAGCCATCCCAGTGCTAGCCGCGCCCGACGACGCTCAGGTTCGGTGATCCTGCGGGAACCTGTGAAAGCAGTGCGGCACGGCCGTAGCTCCGGCAGCGCACACCGGCGCGGCGGCTACTGCAGCGCGCGGCCACTGTGCCGGGCCGTGGCTCCGGGCGCTCGCGAACCGCAGCCGCAACGCAAGGCGCAGGCCGCGTGACGTCACGGCGTGGCGGGGAGGGCGTTGCGCCGGCCTGCCGGCTGCTGCTGCTGCGGGCGGTGGGGCCGGCAGCCGGCAGCCGGCAGTCGCGGTGTGGACGCGGCCGCGGCACCGTCTCTCTGTGTGTGACGTGGCCAAGTGTAGCGTGGCGTACCGTAGCGTAGCGTGTGCTAGTGGCAGAGGCAGAGGCTGTGGCTGCACAGTGATTACTCCGTCTGCTGCAGGCGAGGCTGCGACAGGGTGGTGACTGCACAGCGCGGCTGGCGTACCGACTCCAGACAACGCGTCGACGCTCTAACACGCAGGTATTTCTCTTCTCTCACCGACACGACGCTACCCTGTCCTGCGCAAGCCTCTTCATTTCCTCACGACAGCGGCAACCCACAGCCTTCTGAACCCGGCTACTGTATTCGTCTCTCGCTCTCCGTCTGCCATTTTACCCCACGTACTTCCCACCAAATCATCATCCTGCGGTGGCCGAGGGGACTGAGGCGCTCCAGTCACGGTCTGCACGGCCACTACGGTCGGGGGTTCGAATCCCCCCTCGGGCATGCATATTTGTGCCGACCTTAATCTTAGTTAGTTCATAAGTAGTTTGTAAGTTTAGGGACTGATGACCCCGTAGTTAAGTCCCATACTCTATACAATTGAACATTTTCATCATCCAAAAAAATGTTCAAATGTTTGTAAATCTATCGAACCAACGGTCATCAGTCCGTAGCTTACAAACTACTTAAATTAAGGTAAACTAACTTAAGGACAACACACACACACCCATGCCCCAGGAAGGACTCGAACCTCCGACGGCGAGCAACCGCGCGCTCCGCGGCGAGGCGCCTTAGACCGCTCGGCTACTCCACCGCGGCGATTCATCATTACTTTTAGTCAAGATGTGCCAAAAATTTCTTCCTAGTTCTGTTCAGCACCTATCATTATTTGCGCGATCCACCCACATTTCAAAAGCTTGTTTCCTCTTAGTATCTGAGCTCCGTATCGTCCACGTTGCACTCAAAAATATTAGCCCGTAGCTTACAAACTACAGAAACTAAGTTAAATTAAGCACAGCACATACACCTATGCGCGAGGGAGGACTCGAACCTCCGACCGCGCGCACCGCAGCACCGCGCCTCAGTGCGCACGGCAACTCCGCCGCGGCGTTTCATTCAAGTACAATGTTACACTCAAGACAAGTACTTTCAGAAAAGACTTCCTAACATTTAAATTATCATATGATGTCAACAAATTTCTCTGCCTCAGAAATGATTTCCTTTCCAGAGCCATTCTGCAATATGATCTCAACTGCCACTATCGTCAGTTATTTAACTGCCCAAGTAACAAAACTCATCTACCACCTTTATTATTTCCTTACCTAATCTAATTCCTTCTGCATTGTCTTGCTCTTGTTAATGATCATCTTATACTCTTCTTCCAAGACAATGTCCATTCCATTCAATGCTCTACCAGATTTTTGCTGTATCTGACAGAGTTACAATGTACTCATCAAAACGCGAAGTTTTTATTTCTTCGCCTTCAACTTCAATCCCTTCTCCTCATATCTCCTCAGTTTACGCAGTTTGAATAACATAGCAGAAAGGCTACAACCTTGTGCTACTCCCTTCCCAACAACTAAGTCCCTTTCTTACCGTTTCACCCTTAAAGCAACTGTCCATTACTAATATCGTATTCAGACGCCTGGACGGATTAGACTGCAAGTGTTGAAATCTGTGAAAATAGCCTCTAATACGACCTCTTTTTTGATAATATCGAACGACACATTGTAATTCATTCGAGGAACATCGGATTTTTAGCTGACAAGAAACTACATGTGATGTTTAAACATCTCTAGTTTTCTCACTTACCGTATGACATCCTACTGTGTCAAAATTTAATGCCATACGTAACATTAGACGAAGATTATAGTCATTCCGTAACTGTTGCCGCAGTGCGTATATTACGGGCATTTTCCCGTCCTTCATGCTAATTTCTGTCTGCCCACCATCAGTATCTCACGCCATATAATTACATTATTTATATACCGTAGAAAGTTTTGTACAAAATGTAACAAATGTCGAAATACAGTGTGCACTCATATTGCGGTACGAAGCACAAGCCATTTACCGAAGTCATTGTACTAATCCAAAAGCTATGAATGCGCTCATCATGTTGCAAAATACGCCACTTTCCGTAAGTTACGTGAGCGGGCGAATGGAAAGATCCGTTCAAAATAACATGCTGAATCTCTGGCGCTCGGAAACAGTTTTCAAACGTTTGGAATATAACAGTCATTAGTCGCAAATGCTTACAACTAATAGTTGTAATGTTACACGCGTTTACAATAAGTTATCCCAGTAAATAGTCTCCCGATACCAGAACAATTTTGACAGAACTCATCCCACGTATTTGCCTTGGCTCAGCCTCACTTTTATCCCCTCCTCCTCCCCCCCCCATCCCCGACAAACTTTTCTGACAACAAACATTTATCCACCACGACGGAAAATCTATCGCAAAAATCTCAAATACGTCACTGGTTGCCGGATTGTTTGTTATACAATCTCATGTCGAATTACACGTACCTAAATTCGTAGTAATTTGTTTTGCTGCTCATAATTGTACTGAGCATAGCCTCATAATGGCGAAGCAGTTGCGTTACTGGTAAAGAAAATCAGGCTTCGAAACCTTTTTCACGTTTTCTATTATTTGGGGACATTACTTAAGGTGCATTCCAGGATCAGACAAATATTTAAATTCGCGACACACTGCAGTTTATCATTTGTTGTGCTGTGCGACTCGTCCTGAAGCATTTCACACTTGTCCAGCTCTACTAAAACTTTGCTACAGCTTGAATTATACAGCACCTTCGCATTACATAATCTACCATGTAGTGAGAAGATGCGATTTGTAATGGTCGTCAGTAAGAGAAATGACTATTCGACTTTTCTTGTTCACTTTAGCCACTTCGTTGTAAAAGGGGAATATTCGGATGGTGCGCTTCTGCATTAATCTGACAGTTGTAATGTCCATTAAAATAACGTTTGTACAGTATCTCAACTATATAGGATAAATTGCTTCAACGGTCTTACAGAACGTTTAAATCTTGCTTCGTCACGGCCTGATTTTATGCTTAGCAAGACTTCCTTCGGTTTTTCATCTTGGATCAGAAAGTTCCCAGTTCGTTTTCTACGGGGAGCCGCCGACGAAACTGCGTGACGAATTTCACTTTTAAATCATCCTCCCGGAAATTACATTCCAGTGGTTGCATTAAGCAGTGACTCCTAATCCTCCGCAGATTCTCAGGGCAGGTACGGCCGTAACCTAACCGGATCTGTGGAGGTCCTATGCTATCTCAAGAGTGGCGTGCTGAGATTTGAGGTATTGCAGTACTGAAAAGTTATCTCACGCTGCAGGATGTTTCGGACAAGGGGAAGTGTGCAACATCACGCGAGGTCCCTCCAAAATTTTTATTCGTCTCTTGGTCGAATCTTGTATATTTAAAAATAACTGCCACGTTATCTGTAGTCTACGGTGTGTTATAAAGAGGGACTTAACCACGTTGTGCGACGTTGGTAGGAGATGAAAATACGTGTCTTTTTTTTTCTATGAACTACCTTTCTAATATTCAAATTTATAATGGAAACTGAATATGCTTGCACGTAGCAGTCGTACATAGCTTGTTCAGGTGAATGAAAGCATGAAAGCACAAATCCATATTATGGAATGTTAGTTTCTTCATTGGATTGTTTTTGAAGTGCCAGTGGTTTGTATGGAATTGGTTGCGACCTACCATATCCTCATCACACATCAGTGTTGCAACGGTAGTTTCCACTACTGTGATCACCATTTTGAAGCGATTCTGGAGGTGTTAATGATATGTGTTCATTTCGACTTCTCAGAGGAAAACTGCAAGTTTCAATAACAACTGTGAGAGGGGCTGTCATTTAGCCCACATTCTTGTAAATAAGTTGGCAGGTTGACCAACAATTTTTTGTCATACTACGCCGAACTTCGTTTCTGGAGAACTGAGTTCTTCAGGTCGTTGTAGTGTCCACTAACTTCATCAAATATGTTCGTTTGGTAGTCGTTTACTCTCTCAGTTTTTGTTAAAGCGGCACAAATTTCAACACTAAACCGACGTACTGGTCCATTTGTTTTGCTACTTTGCTCACGTCACCGTTCTGGCTACAGGTGAGTAGCGTCACATTTGTATGGGGACTTTCTGAGTAAAAGTGTGCAGCGGCGTGCGAAGTACATTGCAGACAGTTTTTCTTTCACAACAGTGAAGAGTCCAGTAGTCGCTCGTCCATGCTGTAGTTTCGGATTGTTTCTCGGTAACTCGAGTCACTAGCGGTCATGGCAAGTTCTGACAGTGCAAGAACTGACATATATAGCCAATAATATTAGTATTCGTCGTAACACCCCTCCAAGTCAAAGCGATGGGGAGCGATCAAACTAAATTTGTAGAGAAAGGAAGTACTGGATAGCTGTGGCAAATGCACACAAACACGTTACATGTTTGTTAAGCTTATGGGAATTAACTGCGGGGTCATCAGTTACTAAACTTACAAACTGCTTATGAACTAACTTATGCTAAAGACAACACAAGCATCCCTGCCCGAGGGAGGATTCGAACCTCCGACACGGGAGGCCGCGCGATCCGTAACGTGGTGCTCCAGACCGGTAGACTACACCCGCGCGGCCACAAACACGTAATAGTTAATTTAAGACGACAGCTTCGTCAAATTGCATACAACCTATTAGATAGTACCCGACACCCCTATACACTGCGGAACTGGCCGCAAAGAATGCCATGCTTCCGGGAGCCGGTTCTCTAGGACAGTGGTCTTGAAGTTTTTCGAATATGCGAGGCCCTCTAAAGTCAAAATCTTCCGTCGACCTTCTTCCATAAAAAAAATATTCTAGTGACACCCCCACCCCCGCCCTTTCAAATCCTCACGAATCGTAACAAAACTACGCTAACTTGAGATTTGATTCCATTTCATGGATCGATGTGCACCACGACCACAATGTGATTAATACCAGTATAACACATGGAATGAGCAGCATTGGTCATTATTCTTGCTTTATTAGTGGCAAATCGACTTCAGTGAAAGTGTGACCATCATCAGTGCAGATCTTCAAGCACTCATGTGAATTTCGTTACAGCAGAAATTACTATACATTTTATGTTGTAGATTTTTATAAACATTTTTCTGTGCGGTGTCAGGTACAGTTGCTTGAAGATCTTCGCTGATGATACTCGTAGTAACTCTGCGACTGAAATCGATCTGCTATTAATAAAGAAGGGAAACAAATGGAATCTTTTTGTTACAAGCTTTTTTCTAAATTGTTCAACGAACATTTTGCTTAACGAGAGTTTCGCATTTCAGATAAGACTCAGAAGCGAATCATGCTCATTAGAATAGGTCGCACTCTATAGACAATTTGTAAAGGAGTAGATCTCTTTTTTTCGTATATTTAATAATTGCTTATTGCTATGTATTGGTACTGAAAACATTTTTTTAGGCTTTGCGGTTATTCATTCGTCATTAACACACTGCATTATAAAACATTGTTTGATCTATTCAATTCATAATTAATGTTATACAAGGAGCACAGTAATTTTAACAGTAAATAAATTTGACTTGGGCCTATGTTTTTGTATTGCTGTTCTCCTAGTTACTTTATGGTGCAAATGCCTACTCCTGTGACGCCGACCGCCCGAGCAAGACTCGGCAACCCCTCCGGGGTTGAGAAACATTGTTCTAGGGAAACGCATGTCCACTGCAATTTGGTCGAGGTGATCTCTCAGAGTTTACGAGAGTACTTTGGACGTGCAATTTTTGGTCGTCGGGAGTGCACTGGTGCTCTCCTAATGAGAAATCGTTTGTCTGGGTCAACGTCCCAGAAGTAATTAAATTGGTCCCAATCCCCCGGTTCCTACCAAGGCTTTCGTTGTAAGGCGTGTGCCGGAACTGCTTGTCTGATAATTGGCTGACTAGAACCGCGATTCTTTATGGACCGGATCTGAAACATCCCGCTCCACTCCTCGGGGTTCAGAATGAAAAAATAAATAAATAAAAAATAAAAGAAAAAAGAAAAAGAAAGAAAAAAAAAGTGTACTTATAATTTTGCACTGGTTGCCACGAGAGGCAGACGCGGCAGTGCAGTGGTGAAGGAGCTGTGTTGTAGGCAGAGCAGCAGTAACAGCAGGATCTGTCGGTTCATGGACACTTCAATTTTTTTATGCCTGCTCACTTTGACAGTAGACTTGAGCATAATAGTTCGCGATCGGGAGCGCTCACTTTAGTTGGCAGCTCTGCCGCGAACTAGTTCGTTCTTTTAGTTCGTCCGCTCCCAGTGACGGCTGAGCGGCGTGGTCTGCGCATGCAGGTGGAGGGAGAAGTTCCCCCACCTAGCTGCTTCATGCGCTTGCTGCTTGGGCCGCTAACGATATCACGCAAACCAAAAGAAACAGTTTGTGGATAATTTCTCGCGTTTTACAGTTATCTCTATATCTTGGCATTATGGAATTTATTAGTCAAATATTGCAGAGTGCAGAATACTTCAATGCAGAAATTTTGTAGCATTGAACTATGTAATCTAGCAGGCAGACGCTAACCTCGAAATGGCTCTCATCAGCAGAAGGCAAACACGTGATTTTTAATTCTGCTGCGCGCCTTCTCGCTATTGCCCGTCGGTCTTCGGAAAAGAATCCAACGAACTATGAAGCGAGATACGTTTGGCATAATCGTCCGCTGCTCCTAGTTTGTCCGCTGCTCCTAGTTTGTCCGCTGCTCCTAGTTTGTCCGCTGCTCCTAGTTTGTCCGCTGCTCCTAGTTTGTCCGCTGCTCCTAGTTTGTCCGCTGCTCCTAGTTTGTCCGCTGCTCCTAGTTTGTCCGCTGCTCCTAGTTTGTCCGCTGCTCCTAGTTTGTCCGCTGCTCCTAGTTTGTCCGCTGCTCCTAGTTTGTCCGCTGCTCCTAGTTTGTCCGCTGCTCCTAGTTTGTCCGCTGCTCCTAGTTTGTCCGCTGCTCCTAGTTTGTCCGCTGCTCCTAGTTTGTCCGCTGCTCCTAGTTTGTCCGCTGCTCCTAGTTTGTCCGCTGCTCCTAGTTTGTCCGCTGCTCCTAGTTTGTCCGCTGCTCCTAGTTCGTCCGCTGCTCCTAGTTCGTCCGGTCTTTTTGTCTTTTGCTACTAAAAGAGCTCTTTTTGTTGTGACAGCTTTTTTATATAATGAATTAGTGTTGCCAAAGCGTGTGCTATTGCCGATATTTTTGGGCAATTTGACATCAAATACTTAGGCAAATAAACCAGGTATTTACACGAATGGGTGAATACAATTGCATTCAACTATTTTGCATACAGAGTACTCGTAGTACTTTATTTTTAAAATCGATTTCTTGTGGCAGTGAACTATGAACAGCTGAGCTGCATCTCACTCGAAATGAAGGTAACTGGCAGAAAGGAATCACGCGATTCTGCGCGCTCTCGCGTCCTCTCGCTGTTTCCCGTCAGTCTTCGGAAAAGGAGCGGGCGAACCAAGAGGCGAGGGATCTGCGAACTACTTCGCGTAATTCGGCTGTGGGAGCGCTCTTCCGAACTAGTTCGTTCGCGACCTACACAAGACTATTTGACAGTTGGTGAGGAGACTGTGAGGTGGAAACGCAGAAGGACGAGCGCAGCTAAGACCAGACCAGGCAGACCTCATGCACTGACGAGCACGGTTGTCAAAGTCGCATCAGTTTGATAGCAAGAATCACTCGTGCTGCGAGCAGCCCATATAACGCAGAGGTAGCTGAAATAATGAGGAACGAGGGCCTAGCAGCTGCCGGGATGTCGGGCATTCGTATGCACTAAGTTTACATGCAACACAGATGAAAACCGATTTTAGTAAACCGTTTTTCGCTGTCGTGTTTACATGTCACATTCTGAATCGGATTTCGTAGCTCACTTAATATGGCGTCTGAAAAACAGCTGATTCACTTCCTGATTTAGTCAGCACAATCGCTATTTTTCTTTATTTAAATACACAGATTTATGTTCACTCTAATGTTTATACTTTTATTTCACGGTAGAAAATATCACTCTTTCCATATGTGCCGAAAATTCTTAACCAGAAAACACAATCTGACAAGCCAAGAACGCTTCAAAAACAGTTGCGTTTACATGGGCACGAAAATCGATTGTGGAACTGGAAAATCGCTTTACAGAAGCGGATTTCCAGAATCGATTTTGGACTGTTTACATTACCAACCAAAAGCGAAATTGGGAAATCGGTTTACGAAATCCGGTTTTGGGAGCCCACGTAAACGGGGCGATACTCTGGGTAGCAGGGTCCAGGCGACGCTGCAGGCGGCGTAAACAGCGGCGACGGCGCTGGAAGCGGGCGGCTGGCCGTGGCGGCAGGAATGCCGGCGGAGTCTCGGAGTCTGGACAACGTCACTGCCGCTGCCACCGCCGCCACGTGTGTAGCGCAGAGGAGGCGGGCCAGGCAGGCTGTGCCACGGCGCTGGCGTCAGATAGCCCAGCCCGAGAGTCACGGGCCGAGGCCTGCGACAACCTCCAGTGACGTCACCGCCTGAGTTAGGGCACCGGTATACAGGCTGTCCCAGCTGTCTTGTCCACACAAAAATCTCTGGAACAATAACATCTATTGGATTTTGTATCCCATCCTCGTCACCACTTTTGTGTCTCGTTTCCGCCGGTGGTCCTGGTGTCGGTGGCCGAGTAGAAAGAGACCGACACAGGAATAAAAGATGCACGCTTGTGCAGGTACGGAGGTGACCAGCCAGTGGGACAGCAGAAACTAGAACACTAGAGTAAATTACAACGAGATATATATTTCATAGATACTTAGTACTACTTAACTTTTACATAATTCTTGACTGCACAATGCTGATACATAGATTATCTAGAGGCCTGCCTACTGATGATTCCTAGTGCCTACCCGATAGCCAAGTCTTAACTGGTGCCTAGCTGATTCCCAAGTGAACGATGCATTGCAGGCGTGGCCACGAGCGGAGTTGCAGCAGAGGGCGCTCGTGGCTGACGTCATAAGAACGCCGCACCGTGCGTGCATGGCGACGCGCGGCGAAAGTACGTGGCGCGCACTTTATACTTGTGCAACACCACATTGGAAAACGACTTTCACCGGTATCAATGTACGGCTGGGGCCCATGAATGTACATATTTGGAAACATTCTAAAACGAAAGCAAATGTGTTTTTTAACAAAAATTTATGTTTTTTTTTAATGGACACCCTATATATTTTCTTCAGCAATCCATAGCATGACAA
The DNA here is from genome assembly GCA_026315105.1 of Locusta migratoria. Classification (NCBI taxonomy): domain Eukaryota; kingdom Metazoa; phylum Arthropoda; class Insecta; order Orthoptera; family Acrididae; genus Locusta; species Locusta migratoria. Next base: position 394,674,203 of record CM048750.1, on the reverse strand, counting down.
ATCACATAAACAATGGCGTTGATCGAATCGCAATATTCCAATTACATCCCGAGATATTCTGACGCGAAGTTGACGCTTGAAATACGCGAAACGGGCGGCTAGCGCACGTCCTGAGACCCTGGCGAGAACCCCATTCTGCTCAGGACGTGCGCTAGCCGCGCGTTTCGCGTGTTTCAAGCGTAAACTTCGCGTCACAATATCTCGGGATGTAATTGGAATATTGCGATGCAATCAACGCCATTGTTTATCTGATTTGTCATGCTATAGATTGCTGAAGAAAAAAATATAGGGTGTCCATTAAAAACAAATAAGTTTGTGTTAAAAAAAATTTGCTTTCGTTTTAGAATGTTTCCAAATACGTACATTCATGGGCCGTACATTACCAAACATTGATACCGGTGAAAGACGTTTTCCAATAGGTGTTATTGTTGCAGAGATATTTTGGGTGGACAAGATGTCTGGGACACCCTGTATACCCGGGAATGTGCATCAACTTCTTCTGTGGTAACAGCTTCAACCGCCATTTTAGTTCCAAGCGGTGACAGCGTCAGCGTGTGAAGAGGGACTTTTCCTGCAGTTATATCTTTGAAATATCGATCGTTTCCTTTCAAAGATACAAATCAAAAGTCAAAGATGTGGATTAAAATTTAATCTGGTAGTAATAAATTATTTCAATACGTTTTCAAGAATCGTTAAATGTAGTTTCTGGAATCTGGACCAACTGGGTGCGTATTAAAATGTTCAAATGTTTGTAAGGCTATGGGACCAAACTGCAATAGTCATCAGTCGCTAGTCGTACAAACTACTTAAACTATGGACTACACAAACACCCATATTCCAATGGAGAGTGAGTGCTAAAAATAAATTTGTTCGCTCTCGAGAAAAAGAGTTGGTGTAAAAAGTTCGCAAATAAATCAAGTCGCAACAATAACACCCTTCTCTTAATGATTTCCACATCAGCTCGTGCGTCATAACCGTGACAGTCTCTACTATATCGCGACAATACAAATAAAGTCGCGCTTCTGTGAACTTACTGTACATCCTCCATCAGTCCCATTTGATGGGGATCCCATAATGCGCAGAAATAGTCCAAAATACGATGCACAATTTTAGTGTAAGTAGTTTCTTTACTACAACTGTTGGATCTTCTGGCAATGAATCGTAGCCTTTGTTTCGCCTTCCCTACAATATTCAAGTTATTCGTAATTGTAGGTCCTAGGTATTTACGACCTGTAGATTTAGCAGAGTTATCGTATAAATTCCTTGTAGTGGTCACATGGATGACTTCAGACTTCTCATTATTAACGGTCAATTGCCATTTTTGCACCATGCTGAAATCTTATATAAATCATTTTGTAGTTGGTTGTGATATTCTGATACTTTATTAGCCGATAAATGACAGCACAATCTGCGAACTATCTAAGCGAGCTGCTTACATTGTCTTCTAAATCGTTCATAAAGATAAGTAACAGTAGTGGCCCCGTAACACTTCCCTGGGGAACGCCAGATATCACTTGTGTTTTACGCGATGACTTTCTGTCGACTACACCATTCCGTGTCCTTTATGACAGGAAATCACGAATCCAATCGCACAACTGTGGCGTTATTCCTCACAATTTGATTAGAAGAAGGTAGAGAGGCACATTGTCAAAAGCCTTCCGGAAATCGAGAAGAATTGAATCTATTTGTGATCCCTTGACAATAGCTCTCATTACATCATGAGAGTAAAAAGCTATCGGTGTTTAACAAGAACGATACTTCCTGAATCCGTGTTGACTATGACTGAATAGGTCGTTCTCTTCAGGGCAGTTCATAATGTTCGACGAAAGTGATGTCCCAGAATCCTACTGCAAACCATGGTCTATGCGTGTATGAATATTGGAATGACCTTTGCAACGTTCCAGTCTTTGGGTACGGATCTTTCGTTGAGCTAGCGGTTGTATATGCTATTGCAGCAGCATACTCTGAAAGGAACCTAATTGATATACAATCGACGCAGGGAGACTTGCATTTGTTAAGTTATTTAAATTCTTTTAATACTCCAGGGATGTCTACTTCTAAATTACGCAAGCTGGCAGCTGTTGTTGATAAGAATTCTGGAGTATTTGTTTTGTCAAATGTTTCAAATGTTCAAATGTTTGTATAGTCTATGGGACTTAACTACGGGGTCATCAGTGCCTAAACTTACAAACTACTTATGAACTACTTACGAACTAGGACGGCACAAATATCCATGCCCGAGGGGGGATTCGAACCCCCGACCGTAGTGGCCGTGCAGACCGTGACTGGAGCGCCTCAGTCCCCTCGGCCACCGCAGCCGGCCATTTGTTTTGTCTTCTTTGGTGAAATTACCAATTACGCAAGCTGGCAGCTGTTGTTGATAAGAATTCTGGAGTATTTGTTTTGTCTTCTTTGGTGAAGGAATTTTGGACAACTGTGTTTAGCAATATGCTTCGACACAACTATCGTCAATATCATCACCGTTGATATCGCGTAGTATACTTTACATACGACCAAATTTTTCCTCGAAATTGCGTGACAGGGTTTGTCGTGGAAACTATTCTAAGCTTCTCGCAATGACGTTGCTGCTAAATTTCGAGTTTCTGTAAAAGATTGCTAGTCTACTAACAAGAATCCCGATATTTTCGACAGGTAATACAAGTATATGCATGTCTAACAACGTAATTACCAAAGAAAATGGTATTAATGTGCACGTTAGCGTCATGCAGTAGTATCTGTCACCCTTCCACACTGTTCTTGTACTGCCTCCCTCGCAGTCTACAGATCACACTTACGTTCCTGTCCGAGGGTTCATAGATCCTCCTTCAGACTACTTATCTACCATTACATTGTCGAATACTGCGTGGCAAGAGAGATCCCTCCGTTCGAACTCAGATTTTTTTTTTGTGATGACCATTTCTTCATCTGAAGGTCAAACTCAGTTTATTTATGCTTCCAGAGGATACAGTCGTCGATCGAAACTTCGTAAGTAGAGCTCAACGCAACGGAAACTGCCCTTGTACAGATTCCCACTCCTTTATCATGCCCTTCTCTGAACTTTCTCTATATTGTCCGTCAATCCCACCTGGTGTGGATCCTTTACCATGCACCAACAGCATCTTTAATAATTATGTAGCATCTTGTGACTTTACTAGACGGTAAAAGTTCACAGTTTTCAACATTGAAGCAGAACATCTCGCATCTTTGAGGACTTATTTTAGAGGAACTATTAGGATCGGAAATGAAATTTTCTTCCTACGCAGGATGTAGAATGAGCACCCCATAGCAAATAACCACATCTTTATTTGTAGTGTGAATGTTGTCACGGGTAGATGGTTTAAAAATAGAACAGACTGCATACTTCAGTACCAGAATGTAAATAACATATTTGGTGTAATTCATATAGCCACGCTAAAGTTTTCAGTGTTCAAAACCGAATGGTACCAATTATTTGGAGCGTAAACAAGACTGTCATTTAGAGTCTCTTCAATGAGTTAAACTTTTATTTTTGAACGATATTTGTCGTTAGGAAATGTTTTTCAGACCGACAGCTGAGCGAATGGTATCAGTGCTTCATCGTCATTTTCCTCGGCGTTTCTCGAGTCTGGTAGGAGTCCGCTTTTTCAAGATTTGACAAATTTTTGGTTACTTCCTTGTGTGTCCGGGTGGCGTAGTTGACGTGGCGGTCTTAGCGATAAATGAACAAGGGGAGGTAGCGTTATGATTCTCGTCTATTTGGCTCACACTGTATGAGAAGAAGCAGGCAGATAACCGTTTCAAATTTCTGAAATATCTCCTCTCAGTGTTACAAAAGAAAAGAGAAAACGCGGGTAAGAGATAATCAACTAGACGATGACAGAGGTTGAGCGGCATAGCCCTGGCATTGTTGCTAAGAGTGCACGAAGGTAATTGCGTTATATCCCAGCTTATTTTATTCTATTGGATTTAAATATACTTAAACAGTTAAGTAATTTTTAATTTGCTAGAACAACGAGAATGGTTATCAAGTGAAGATATAGTTTGAAAAAATTAATCTTACAGCATCAGTGCAGTACTTCTGTTTACACACCAGTGTTTCGATTTGCTTGATATACGTGACTTAAGTATTTTGTGGACTGAAATTATTCAGAAAAAAAATGTCCTGCCCCCCCCCCCCCAAAAAAAAAGAGCTTTCATAAAATGCACATACCGTTAAATTTTTTAAATTAGTATCATTCTAAAATGTAATGTTATTTTCGTAGGTAATTATTACTCGAATTTTCTTAAGTCTTATTTTCATTTTAAAGTTATCCAATAATGAAAATTAAAGGTTTAAATACGTTTTAAGTTAAAGTAACTTCATAAAATAAAAAGGTTTAAGTATATTTAATTTCATAATTAAGTTTATCATTGCAAGGAATAATAAAAAAAGTATAAACGAAGTAGCTGGGTTCTAACCAGGTCGCAAAATTAAAAAGCCTTACTCTTACACAGTCCGCCACAAAGTACTAAACTTGTTACTTCTAGGTGTCTCGCGAACGTTTTCTTTCTTGCTGTGACAATAATTTAAAAGGCACATATGCGTGCTTCTTCTCGCACATTTTAAGTCAAATCGATGAAACCCATACCGCGACGTCCCTTTATAAGATTGAGAATTCAGTCGCGTAAATTTTGCGTCGTATTACTTATTAACTGTTTGTGTGTCGTTTTCTCTGAAGGGAGGGAATGCGGCGTCCAGCCGAGCATTTGCATACACTAGCTGGAAAACTGCGTGTGGCTCACACGCTACGCTTGTAGGACTTAACGGTATCAGGAGTACACGCAATAATAATGTTTGCCGCGATGGAGTAGCCGAGCGGTCTAAAGTGTCTCGCTGCGGAGCGCGCGGTTGCTCGCCGTGGAGATTCGAGCCCTCCCTGGGGCATGGGGGTGTGTGTTTGTCCTTAGGTTAGTTCACCTAGGTTTCAGTAGTTTGTAAGCTACGAACTGATGATCACACAGTTTGGTTCGATAGATTTACAAACATTTGAACATTTTTTGAATAATAATATTTGTTTGGTGCACACAGTTGTCCGTACATAAGTAACAAATATTTTCACTAACTTACGAGAAGCAATAAATAGTTACGTAGAAATAAATCTTCAGGTTAATAGGAGACTAGAGGATTTATTCGTGACAAACTTCTACTCAGGTAACGAATTTCTTAGTAGAAGCTAATTGTATGCAGATGACGCCCTCCGTCCTGACATATACCCTTCCTCTCAACCTTAGCCTTCCTTGTAGATTACTGCCACTTCCCTTCCTCCTCTTGGATCCCCATCCCCACCCACTCCCTTGGAGTCCTTCCATCCCCACTCCTTCTCCTCCCCCCTCCTTTTCTGCCCACCGCACCTTCCTTCCCCTTCCCTCCCCCCTGCGGGGCCTGCTCAGTGAGTTTAATTCTGTGTCAGTATTTTAAGTGTGCAGTGACTTAGTGCTTCGTTTGTGCGTGGTTTCTAAAACATCAGCAACCGCCGCACAGGCAGAACATAGCGTTGCCATGTGTTTTAAATTGAGTATCTTCGTCTAATCGTCATCACTCCGTTCCACCAACATGAACGTTTTATCCGCCGTAGCTGTTTTAATTTCTGAATATGTACATTTTACCATCCTGTTTCACAATCATTGTCATTTCACCCAGTTATTTCACCGTGTCCCTTTTAAATTTTTCGTATATTGTCACCAGTTTTATTTTAAATCGTCTGTTAACACGTTTGTATGCTCTTTGCTGAAGAGCAGCATGTTAGCTGCTGCCAGCCTGCCCCTTCTGGGGGCTTTAAAACACAATAAAGGAAAAAATAAGTATGTGTTCGTACGTTTTGGTAACACGATTTCTGTTGGCTTTTAAGTGGAAATGTTGTGGGTTCTGATCTGTTGCACTTGGTGATCGTTTTAATTCGTGGGGAGGAGAAACTTCTTTTCTTTTGTAAATATAAGTTTTGTTTTTATGTGCTCTACATCCTCGGCGGTCTGTTCGCTATGGATCAGTGCAGCGGAAAGTGTATCTATCGCAACGCCTGGGTCTCCCAGACAGCTGACTGCGAACAGCTGGCAGAAATGAGCAAACGTCAGTGGCGGGTCACGGGTTATCCGCGAGAGCAGCTGGCAGTGGGAGTTAGCAAACACTGACTGCGGGGGTCTGCCGACACTTGCTGTAGCTCAGAGACTTTAAACAGCACCTCCAGCGCAGAGCAGGTGGGCTTCGCGCTCGGCCTAGGAAAGTCGCGAAGGAGGCGAGCGTTATCAGCAGCGAGCGCCGATAAGCGGGCAGCAGCACAGCAGATAGGGCGAGCAGTGCCCGCGCAGCGGCGCTGAAGACTTTCCTCGCGCTGCTGCAAGCTCGGCTGTCGATTGCAACAAACCCGAACCAGCTCACAAAGACACTGAGGAGCTCCCCTTTTTGTTCGTTTCCAGATTCTCGACTTGGACCAATGAGTTAAATTCCGGCACGTGTCTTCCGCGGGCAAAGTTTACGTTAGGCTGGTTGCACACACGCCGATTTTGGCCAGCTGGTAAAAAATCGGCCGTATTTTACCGGTGGAGCGCTGCTCGCATACCTGCTGGAATTATACGAGCAGCCGCTTCGCTGTCGTGGAAGAGTTAAGTTGATTCCAAACATTAATTAATGAATCCGAAACGATTTTGCAAAATATTGTATGCCAGATATTGCTGACATGTACAAAGAACTAATTACCTACTGTATCATACATTAGTGTATCCTTTACGAAATGCATTTTTTTCTTTGCTCTCCATTTCGTCAAAACCCTCATTCAGTTCACAGGAAACTTATTTTTACGTATCTCTTGTCGCACTTCTATATTCAAACATGTCCAAAGTTTTATTCCACAAAACTAATTGTGTTGCCACTAGCAAAATGAGTGTATCATCAATTATCTATTAGTCACTTAATCCATTGCAAATGTATGCAGTGGCGGATTTACCAGTAGGCTGAGTAGGTTCGAGCCTAGGGTGGCAGATTTTAGGAGCGGCAAATTTGGGACCAATTTTTTTTAAACTGTAAGTGCTACAAAAGAAATTTAATTACGTTTACAGGATGCACATTATTCTGTAAGAAGTATTAAGGCCCCTCAGGGGGCTCACGGTTCTTTCGTGAGTACGTGCGTGGACAGCACGGGTCCCGAGTTAATGCAGTCTTCCTTCCTTCTTTACTTCCCGAACTGCATTTCCTTTCCCCCTCCCCTCCTTTCCTTTTCTATCCTCACTCCTTTCCCTCCCCACCGGGGAACTGATAACCTCAGTAGTTTAGTCCCCCTATCCCAACCAAACAACCCAACCCAACCATGTACTAAGGTATACCTTACCCCCACATTATTAGTGTTATTTCACTGTGCTTTTACTAGCTCAGAAATATAGACAAAATCTAATTCTTGTACAACAAATAGTTGGGTTATAAAAATAATCTGCGAAGTGACACTTCGATCCAATAATTCACAATTATACTAATTGCGGAAAAGGTTGATATAATTAGGCCTATAGAGTAAAAACATTGTAACTAGTACGACTGTGCAATAGGATATCGAATTCTAGAGATTAGTAGTAACGGCAAAATTTAAAGAGTCTTCTGGCGGCAAATGTGAAAAAAAAAAAAAAAATGTTCGTTAAGCTTATAGGACTTAACTACGGGGTTATCAGTCCCTAAACTTACAAACTACTTATGAACTACTTACGAACTAGGACGGCACAAATATCCATGTCCGAGGGGGGATTCGAACCCCCGACCGTAGTGGCCGTGCTGACCGTGACTGAAGCGCCTCAGTCCCCTCGGCCACCGCGGCCGGCGCGGCAAATGTGAATATCCGCCACTCAATGTATGTATATATCCCTCAAATAGGCAAATGACTATTTCTGTGCGGATATAGCAAGCTGTCAGATTCTTTGCGAAAATACAGACAAATTTGTGAGAAAATGGAATATTGGACACTCTTAGTACGTGATAAGTTGATGATTTGGGCAGGACTAGAAACGTTCCTGGGTAGCCAATCGCTCAGAGAGCTCCGTAATAAAACAGAGTGATGTTCTCAAGAACATCATAGAACAAAGACATTATTTAGTAGAGGGAAGAAAAAAAAGCCTCTTAGGGCAGGTTTTGAGTACCAGTCTGGCACAAAGTTACAAGTTCGCCATAGAATTTAATTAATTGGCTTTAAACAGACAAGAATCTGAAATATTTGTTATTTATTCCATACAGAACTCACTGTCAAATCAACATTTTGCATTTTAGTCCTATATGCGCTATGTCGACTCTATGGCGAAAAAGCGCATCACGTATCTTACGCGAAACCCAAAAACAAATATGCATTCCGCATGTATTGATACTTACATGAGAGAAAAATGCTACAACATAGTACACCTAAAAACTCCTTACATACATTTACTATTTGTAGAAAAAAAAATCGTCAGAGCTTATACTATAAACCAGCGTTGCGTACCTAAGATTGAAGCTCTTTCTTTGTCAACACAGCCACCACAACTTACAACTACAATACTGACTGTTGGTTCTTATGTCCTCATTCTGTTCAAAAGTTTTTGATGCATTTTGCGTGTTATTGAAGCCAAATTAAAAACTGACACTTTTCCGATACTGGCAGACTGTTTCAGACACTATCCAATCTTTTTATCGAATTTCTTTTTAATGTGTTTGAATGGATAACATAAACAATAGCTAAGTAATTCGTCTGACTTGTATAAATGTCACAATTCACTTTTGTATCGTGAACATATGTTTGTTTGATAGATATATTGTGTAATTTTAAATGTATTTTCATGCCTGTTGTATTTTTTACTACACTACGGAGCTTTGCAACAGACGTCTCCATCCTCCGTGGCTTCGGTTTTCGTGTATCCGATGCCCACATTTAAATGATAATCACAGCGAGCTGCGAGCGTTGCAAATAACCACAGCCACTGCCTTGGTGATAAATCCAGGCCGTAACATAGCTTTGATGACGTCACGCGTTGAGGCGGCCGATTCGTATGCAGACGTCTGTACCTCGCTTTGTCATGTTTACGATAATGTACATACATTACGTTAAACTTCGTAGTACCTAATTGCCTTGTCAGTGTGAGAATTAATACCGGGAATATACAGAAATGCATACATTACAAAGATACGGGAAAATGTCCATGTCAAAATATGCTAAAAGTTACGAGGATCCATCCGTCAGTGATAAACATTTCAAATCTATATTGTGCCCTCTATAATAATGCAAACAAACACTTCTCAGTTCAGGTTAAACAATACTTTTACTTTTCGTTTATCCATTATTACAGCACCAGTTAATGACAATTTACAGTGAATAATTTCTAGCTACACAAGTTACGTAAATATTGAAGCCTTTTGTGGTCTTTTGCAGCTACATCACAATGAGCTCTTTTTATAGCTTTGTATGCTTTTTCTTCAAACCCTCAGCTATTTGAATGTGAGAAGTAGCAGCTGTTCATTTATGAACTTGAGTCCTAACATTATATCATCATCTCCACTTTTATCGATACATTTAGTTAATAGTATCTGAATTTTACACGTGGTTTCCTGAACTGTAATTTCTTTACCCTGATAAATTTTGCAATTTAGAATTTCTAGCTTCTTTGTTTACATTATCACATTTTACGGATATTTTACTGGCAAAGCTTTTCTAATAGATGGGCATTCCTTAAATTCTATTATCATTAATTACCTTTGGTTGTCATGCTTCATAACTAGCCAGTCATTGCATTATTCGTACTCTCTTCTAAACTGTTAAAGTTGTCTTTAGAGAGCCACTCTGTATATTTGTCCATTTCTCGGTTTTCGTGAGCCTCTCTTCTGACATCTGGGTGAGTTCGCTGTGAAACAACAGGAGAGGACAAAGGTGATGTAGATTCGGAAATAAACGCGGGACAGCGTCACTTTCCAAATCCAACTTTTTACGTGAAACGAGTAGTAAGAAATCTACAAAACAATAACCGCGCTTGTAGCACCCTATAAAAGAGTAACCTATTAATAATTACTTACCCTCAGGTCGAGTTGCTCTAGTTTCACGAATAATTTGATTATCATGAAAATGGTGGTTGGAGACTCCTGTGTTCTTTGTCACTACCAAGTTTTCCCTCGGAATTTTGTTAATCTAAATTTTCCCCTTCACTTCATCAGAAGGAAAAGTAAACACTGGAACATATTTCCCTTCATAGTAATTAGACTGGCAACCGGAAACACAGCATCTTCTAGGCACTATATAAGTAATAAACACCATGAAACTAAAGATAAACAAACGCTCGAATGCTCCGTCCACCCCCTAAATGAAACAGCTGATCGCGTTCCCGCCAGTTGTATGCTAAGACGTGTATTTATGACGGAAGCAGTGGCACAGCGCGTGGCCCAGTCAACCGCCACGCCGCAGCGCCACTTCTCGCGAGCTTCTCGAGAACCGCTCGAGCGGCGGCAGCTCGAGAAATTCTCGGCGCGCTCCAGTCTCCGCGCCTCGCACTCCCATCCCTACGGCCTGCCGTGTCCGTATAGTCGCCTGCTGTGTAGAGGCAGCTGACCGGCCTTTTGCCGGCGCCGGTCCATGGCGGGTCAGTAGCTACAATGCCCTCCAGTGGCCACGCTGGATTGTGGACGGCCGCTATTTTACCAGCCTCATCCTGGTCAGTTCTGTGCGTGGCGAACCTTTGCGAGCAGTGACTTTCCGATGCCGTTCGCCGGGCCGCTACAGCAGGTCCTGCGCTGACCCTCGGGCCAGCTGGAGTCTCTGCGTCTGTGTCTGTTACTCTGGTGTGCGTGTGCGACTGTGGGCTGTGATTGGAACCGACTGCCCACCTCTTTCGTAACTGCATTCCTCCATTTCGGGTATTGTCGCTCAGCGATATTTTCTAACCGTTTCATTGTGAGGGACGCTTGGTCCGTTTTCATTCGATTCGTTAGTTAAATTTATCTTTCTATGTGCAATTCATTCAAACTACCAGAACAACTGTGCTCCTGTGTCTGACATGCGGTTAGCGGCCTTGCAAACCTTTATTTCTTCACTCATTTTACTAATCGTTGAGAGCAGCAATGAGTACTTTTCTTAATAAAGTGCGGTTACATGGGCTGTTCGTTTTCCGCCAGTGTGAGCTGTACGTTAATAGTGATACGCACCTCCGTGCACAGACTTAGTGATGAAGAGTTCGCCGATATGAACGTCGTCTGCCGGGGAGGCAGGGAGTTGTTACAGAAATCTAGGAACGACTAAGCGCTCTGTCCCGCAGCGGTCGCAACGCAGAACCTTCACCTGTGCATACAGCAGATCCAATGGTGCCCGGCTGGCTGTTGCATTACGTAAGTCGCACAGCATGTGGGGCGATTTCTGAATGTGACGGAATATGTAGTGAGTTAATGGTTGTAAGGCTGTTTGGGATCCTGATTGTCAATTATTGCCGTGACGCTCGCTCTCCCCCGCCAATCAAATTCTACTCGTTACTTTAAGCGAGCACAGATTCTGTTGCCCACTCACGTTATACTTTGTGACCAATATTGATAAACATTTGTAATTTGGTATACAATTTACGGTATCCAATAATCATCACTTAACACTCTTTACTTATTTCATTTCTAACTACCTGAGCCACTCCGGTTTTGCTCGGGTAATCTTTAGACTCCTTTAACTCGAGAACTGCAGAACGTATCGTGATGCGGTTTCTTTCAATTTCTTCGGTTTAATCCTGTGTTCAACGTAGGCTATATTAAATGCCAATACGAAAATGAGAAATAATTGAAATAAGAATAATAACGTAGAATGGTTTACCACATCCGCGCCTTCGTGAGTTTTGTAGCGTAAACTATGAAGGCTGCGCCAAAGTACATAGTATAGAGTTATAGAACTCATGACGATTAAAAAATAAATAAGTAAATAAATAAAAAAGACTGTGGGATCATCTGTCTAACTTTTACAGATCTCCCACAATCACAATATCTGTAATCTGAAGCTACCTAGCGCCAGCGCTTTAGAAAAGAAAGATGGTATATGTGTGCTTTTTAATGTAGATGTTTGTGAGTTCTGCACATTTATACTATTTACAATGGCCTAGCTCTTATAGTTTAGGCTCCAGAGCGGACTAAAGTGCAGAGCGGTAAACGATTCTACGTTATGATTCTTATTTTAGTTTCTTTTCATATAATCGTATTGACATTAAATACAGCCTAAGATTATCCCAGGGTTCTAAAGAAGAAATGAAAAGAACCGCATGACGATACGTTCGGTACTCCGCGAGTTATAAAAGGTTAAAGGGACAGACAGAGGAAAAAGTGCTTCTATTTTATATATTAGTATGATTTACTCTTCCTAGCGGAAATTTGTAATTATTTATGGCAAAAATAGAGTGTCCAAAAGGATCGCCTTAAGATGTATGAAAAAGGAGTTAACAGACAGCGAACTCAGTGAACTGCCCTGTGCTCGCAGCTTTGGCCGGCTGGCGCTCGGCCGCCATGTTGGTTGGGTGTCGCGCTCTCAGCCGGCTTCATTTCAATGCCACTGTTAATTTAACCCAGTTCTGTAGTGTTTCTTGCGGAGAAAAAATTTCGTGAGATTTGCCGAGGCCCCCTCTCCACCACGTGAAATTTGGTGGATTCGATTCGCCCCCCCCCCTTCCAAAAAAACGCCTCAAATAATGGACGTCCCGTAAAGGCAACAAGTGGGCGACACGCACGAGGCGCCTTGAGGGGTGAGACCGGCCCTGTACATTACTGTACAAAACTGCAAGTCATTCTGACAGCATTCATTGTTGACTTCGCTCTTTGCTGTCTTAAAGCGTAAGACGGAAACTGTCTGTAGGTACATGTTTGGACAGCGTACAGTGACTTAAGTCACATTTGTTGAAGGTATGAAATATAGATGGATGGATATGATGTTTTGGGACCTCTACAACTAGGTCTTTACGTAAGAAAGAGTCATTCAGTTTTAATAATTGTTGTCTTATCATTGTTCAGAGGTTTTTTGTTTATAATGCATAGATCTAGTGTTAGTTTTATCAGTTTTGTACCTTCGATAGCGGTACCGTGATGTGGCTGTAAGGGAACAGAGTACGTGTTCAAAAAATGTTCAAATGTTTGTTAATCCTAAGGGACTTAACTGCAGGGTCATCAGTCCCTAAACTTACAAACTACTTATGAACTACCTTATAGTAAAGACGACACAAACATCCGTGCCCGAGGGAGGATTCGAACCCCTGACCGTAGCGGCCGTGCAGACTGAGACTGGCGCGCCGCAGACCGCTCGGCCACTGCGGCCGGCGGAAAATCTTTGTTCTCCTTAAGTGATATGCTATCGTAAAGGAGGGGAGCAGGGAAGCTTGGAGTTCACCGACCCGTCGACAGCGTGGTCTTTAGAGACGGAGCTTACGCTGGGAGTATTTGGGTAACGATATGGAAGGAAATCGTACGTGCCCTTTCAAAGGAACCGTCCCGGCATTTGCCTGGAGTGATTTAGGGAAATCATGGAAAACGTAAATCTGGATGGCGGGGAGGTGGATTTGAACCAAGATCCTTCCGAATGCGAGTCCAGTGTCTTACCACTGCGCCCCCTCGCTCGGTCTATTGTAAAGTGTTGTTCCTCAACACTAAACGCAAAGGAATATAATATGCTTTGCGTTCCGTTTATTAGAGGAACTGACATTTGTGCGACGCCATCGCTGTTGAACGCCAGAAGTATTATTTCAGTTGTATTGTAAGTTGTTTAGTGACGAATATTTGACCGAATTAGAGCTCCGGTGCCTGTACAAGCGTACTGGTAGCAGTACGACGCAAGCCACCTCGTCTCCGATAACGCGAATAACTCGTTACTATCGTCGAGTGGGGCTCGTGCGTCGGAGCAGGCGAAGTAGCGACTATCAGCAAATGCCGGCGATAAAATTTATCTGGACTGAGAACAGTCAATTCGGTGAAAGGAATGTGAGCCCGAGATTGCCCGCGCTAGAGAGAAGTGTGTGAGTCGCGGCAGCCATTAGAGATAGCGCGGCGTAGCGTGCCAGCCGCTGAGGCGGCGGCTCTGCTGCAAGCTCTGCCAGGGGAAAGCGGCGGCCGACGCTGTAGTGTCCAGCCACTGTAGTGTCCAGCCACTGTAGTGTCCAGCCACTGTAGTGTCCAGCCACTGTAGTGTCCAGCCACTGTAGTGTCCAGCCACTGTAGTGTCCAGCCACTGTAGTGTCCAGCCACTGTAGAGTCCAGACGCTGTAGTATCCAGCCACTGTAGAGTCCAGCCACTGTAGAGTCCAGACGCTGTAGTATCCAGCCACTGTAGAGTCCAGACGCTGTAGTATCCAGCCACTGTAATACTGTGCCCAGCCACTGTAGTGTCCAGACACTTCCGCGAGGCGCGCCGAGCAGCCAGCAAACCGCCGAGTCTCAGACAGCAGGAGGCACCAGCAGTTGCTAACCTATGGGGTGATGGGCCGCGAACGCTCGTAGAGAGTCGAAGACGAGATAAAAATTATCGGCGGGTTCAGGGTTTTCACTCGTCCGTTGCCAAGGTCACCGAGTAAAAAAAAAAAAAAAAAAAAAAAAAATATATAGCGGTGGCCGAGGGGACTTAGACGCTTCAGTCATGGTCTGCACGGCCACTACGGTCGGGGATTCGAGTCCCCCCTCGGGCATGGATATTTGTGTCGTCCTAGTTCGTAAGTAGTTCATAAGTAGTTTGTAAGTTTAGGGACTGATGACCCCTTAGTTAAGTTCCATGAGATTTACAAGCATTTTCAAAAAAATGTCCGTCAGATGGCTGCCACATCTGATCAGAAAAGCAACAATTGGCACAACAAATTAAGACAGACCAAAGATGATGCTCTTTACAACAAACGCTCAATATGTTCACCATCATTCCTCAACAATAGCTGTAGTCGAGGAATAATGTTGTGAACAGCACTGTAAAGCATGTCCGGGGTTATGGTGAGGCATTGGCGTCGGATATTGTCTTTCAGCATACGTAGAGATCTTTCATGCGTTATATATATATATATATATATATATATATATATATATATATATATAGGGTGTTTCACTGTGTTTGCCTCTGTAACTTATAAAATAATAGGTGACGGGAAATTTTAATGAGGTAGGTAAACACAAGAAATTGTACCCTTTCTGCGGAGTTATCAACTTAGTGTATTGTATCATTTTCCAAAGAGTTACACCACAAAGATATAATTTTTTAAATGGAACAATAGTTTTTTCTATAGTGCATTGAATTCGTTTAAACCAGCTGCGTCCAAATCAATTTAAACTACATTCCTATCACTGTTAGTTTGGGAGCTACAACCCTTCAAAGTTCCGGGGGCGGAGGTTGCGATAGCGTAGCTGACTGGCCAAGTGGCTATCCCCTGGGGCACGGCCCACTGTCTCATGACCAACAGCCAGTCAGCTACGCTGTCGTAGCCTCCGCCCCCTAACCTTTGAAGGGGTGTAGCTCCCAAACTAACAGTGATAGGAATGTAGTTTAAATTGATTTGGACGCAGCTGGTTCCAACGAATCCAATGCACGATAGAAAAAAATACCTATTGTTCCATTTAATAAATTATATCTTTGTGCTGTAACTCTTTGGAAAATGATACAATAAACTATGTTCATAGCTCTGCAGAAAGTGTAACATTTCTTGTGTTGACCTACCGCATTAAAATTTCCCGTCGCCTATTATTTTATAAGTTACAGAGGCAAACACACTTAGTATATATATCTACATCTACATACATACTCCGCAATTCACCGTAAGGTGCGTGGCGGAGGGTACACTGTACCACTACTAGGCATTTCCTTTCCTATTCCACTCCCAAATTGAACGAGGAAAAAAAGAATGCCTATATGCCTCCGTACGAGCCATAATTTCTCTTATCTTGTCTTTGTGATCTTTACGCGAAATGTAAGTGGGCGGCAGCAAGATCGTACTACACTCAGCTTCAAATTCTGGCCCTCTAAATTTACTTAACAGAAATTCACGAAAAGAACGTCGTCTTTCTTCCAGCGATCCCCAATTGAGTTGCCGGAGCATTTCCGTGACACTCGCGCATTGGTCGAACCTACCGGTAACAAATCTAGCTGCTCGCCTCTGAACCGCCTCTATGTCTTCCTTCAAACCGATCTGCTGCGGGTCCCAAATACTTGAGCAATACTCAAGACGTGGTCGTACAAGCGTTTTATACGCGGTCTCCTTTACAGGTGAAGTACATCTTCCCAAAATTCTCCCAATAAACCGAAGTCGGCTGTCTGCCTTACTCACAACTGTCCTTACATGCTCGTTCCATTTCATATCGCTCTGCATTGTTACGCCTAGATATTTGAACGATGCGACCGCATCAAGAAGCCCACTACCGATGCTGTATTCGAACATTATAGGATTGTTCTTTCTACTCATGCGCATCACCTTACATTTTTCCACATTGAGAGCCAGCTGCCATTCTTCGCACCAACTAGAAATTTTGTCTAAGTCAACCTGTATGCTATTACAGTCAGTTACAGACGACACCCTCCCATACACCACAGCATCATCAGCAAACAGCCGCAAATTACAACTTACTCTGTCCATCAGATCATTTATGTAGATAGAAAATAATAGCGGTCCTATCACACTCCCCTGGGGCACGCCTGACGATACACTCGTCTCTGATGAACACTCGCCGTCGAGAACAACGTACTGCGTTCTATTACTTAGGAAGTCTTCCAGCCAGTCACAAATCTGTGAACCTATTCCATAAGCTCGTATCTTCGTTAGCAGTCTGCAGTGTGGCAGACTATATATATAGCCTCATAGAGAGGCTATTGCAGTGAAAGGTTTGGACGAATATCTTAAAAACTCTTGACGATGCAGTAAAAATCGTTAATTTTATTAAACCAAAGTCAATAAACACGATACTATTCAGCGTTTTGTGTGATCAAATGGGAACACAGAGAGCTTCTACTTCGCTCCGAAGTTCGGTGGCTGACGAGAGGCACGATTGTGTGAACTCCGTGACGAACTAAGGATTTTTCCTCGGATGAAGATAGTGTTGGATAACGTACAAGTTCCCAGTTAGACAGTGTGACCATTGAAACCTTGTTGACGCCGTTTGCTTATTTCACTTATTACCTCACTCCTGCACGACTTTTTAAGTCAACCTTCCGCATCGTATCCTCCCTTTGCAACCTCAGGGTTTGTCAAAAATTGAACAATTTGTAGTGGTATACCAAAAATTTAAAAAAATGCCAGTAGTACAAGGTGACAATAAGTTTGGGTACTCCTGCTGAATACACTACAGCAGTATGTAAGCATTTTCATCTTTCTCTCAGAGACTACTTTCCTAAAACGTAGGGTCAAATCCAGTGGATTAAAAAATCCCTTTGAAGAGGATTACCTTAAAAAATAGGAAATTTAATCAGGTGAAGAAGATTTGTTAACTGAACTATCATGTGGCCAGGCTTTAAATTTTTTTTTTTTTTTTTTTAAACAAGCCATTGGTCCCATTCTGGATAAGGCCTTTCCGACAACATATTTATGTGAACGAGCCTTTTCAACTCAACACTTAAAAGGAATAGACTGAAAGTAGAGAGTGATTTGATTCTAAATTTAACCACTTTTAATCCAAATATTGCCTTTCTTACAAGTGGCAAACTGTATCAAATAACCCACTGAATAATTAACATTGCCTACCCGATTCTGAGTTTTCGTATACTTGTTATAATTAAGTGCCCATTCTTCCGTGGCATCTATCTGCCGTTGTGCTCTGGCGAGCACCTGGTCAGTGTTGCGGCAAGATGCGATTACTTGACGCCAACCACCACGATAATACGTCGTCTTAAAAAGAAATAATAACGAATATCGGGCATTATACTTAAATTAGCAAGAAAGAACCAGAAACTTTACGGAAAAAAAATTTCCGATGAATACAAACAGGAAGCGGGTATGTGTGTATCCTACACACCGCTGCCGACGACGCTACCAACTACTCTGTTTCTGCACTTCTTCAAAAAATAAATAAATAAATAAATAAATGTTGAAATGTTTGTAGAACTTATGGGACTTAACTACGGGGTCATCAGTCCCTAAACTTACAAACTACTTATCAACTACCTAAGACTAAGGCGGCACAAATATCCATGCCCGAGGGGGGATTCGAACCTCCGACCGTAGTGGCCGTGCAGGCCGTAACTGGAGCGCCTCAGTCCCCGCGGCCACCGCGGCCGGCTCTGCACTTCTTCCGCGTCAACTCTCTTCAGCTATACTACGTATCTAAAACCTGTTGTAATATTTCTGTATGACATAGCATCACAAATACGCCCCTTTGATACTACAATGGCGTACCAAAGGAACGATATTCTTTCACGCCATACAAAATTTAACACTGACGCATGTTAAATACGAGAAGCTTTAAAGCTATGAAAATTTAGTTTCCGGTAATTTTTATAACAAACCATATCTAGAATGACGCGTTTTCAAAACTTCTTCAATTTTGTGACGCTTTAAAAAAAGATTATATTCATACGTCGTACACTACAGCGAAAGAAGGCACGATATACGGAGTTTCGCCGCAGTATGGCGGCTCAAAAGTTCTGCTTGTCACGTGAAATCCAGGTCGTTTCTCATTCGACACGTTCCACTCCACGAAAGAAAAGTCTGACATGCCAGACCCTTCGCTCCACGCTTCGCAGGGTAATGGAACGTGGCCTTACTCGCTGCGACTTCCCCATTTCCTCTTCCACGTGCGTTTCTACGTCCCGCGAGAGGACAGCATAACGCTTATGTCAAATCTGATTGGCGGAATCACAAGTAACTCACAGTCTAACTTAAGTGTTGCGAAACTCGAGCTAATTTCCGCAACTTGGCAACTGCAGCACTGCCAACCTTCTGGGTCGTACAAACACAGCGCAAAACGATTGTGTATTGTACGTGTGTTTGAACCGAAACAGCTTTTGTGGCGCTACACAGTGTGGCAGCTATCAAAAGGAAATCCCTCATTTCGATTTACTTAGGATACTGAGAAGTAAGAGAATAACGTTACGAATAACGAGTGTTCATTTCTGCGGTTACTTACACTTTCAGCCATGGAAAAAAAATCTTGAACTCTTAACAATTCATTCACTTCGAAACTTCGGCTCTTAATGACAATCTCGAAAGCTTGAGCACTTCTTACAAGATTACTTCTGTATAAAAGTATTGTTTGAAGTTTCGGAATGCAGTGACTCAACTATTTCAGTATTTCGTACTTGAGTTCCACGAAAATTATGAGCCTACAAACAGTTTTCTCGTTAGCTACTAGTTCGAAAACGTGGTCACGTACCTAGAAATAAATAAGAAGTCGGTGTATAAACTGTTGCGGAAAATATTGAACAGAAGGAGAAGCACTGAATTAAAATTTATGCCCGGCCGGCATTGGAACCCGAGGCCGGCTGCTTCGGATAAGATGCCTGTCGTCATCTCGACTGGTAGTGATACGAGGCCGTTAGGATCCAGCACGGCATTTCGTATTGCCGTCCTGAGCCCACAGATACCATATTGTGCTAACAGTCATTGGAGCGCGACCAACGCCAGCAGCAATGTCGCGATACGATAAACTGCAATAGCGATAGGCTACAATCCGACCTTTATCAAAGACGAAAACGTGATGGTACGCATTTCTCCTCCTTACACGAGTTATCACATCAACGTTTCACCAGGTAAAGCCGGTCAACTGCTGTTTTTTGTATGATAAATCGGTTGGAAACTTTCCTTATGTCAACACGTTGTAGATGTCCTCACAGGCGTCGACGTTGTGTGGATGCTCTGAAAAGCTAATCATTTGCACATTACAGCATCTTCTTGCTGTCAGTTAAATTTCTCGTCTGTAGCACGTGATGTTCGTGGTGTATCCATTTTAATGGCCAGTAGTGTATATAAGTACATAATATCAGAAAGCTTTGCAGTATTCATGAAGTTTAGAAGTGCCACCTCCTTTTCACGGGATGAGTGGGTACCCATCGTATTGTGTGAGGAATGTCTGTCATTGTGGTGATGTCTGGAGGACTGCCGTCTGTGCTGGGAGGCAGGGTGGCGTCAGAAGGCCGGCTGGCTGTCAGGTGGGGAGCCAGGCACGCCGGCCGCCATTGCGTAAGCGGCGAGCGGCGCAGGTGGCGGACACCTGCGTAGCGGCCGAGCGAGCGCGCCCTGCCCTTTCACCCAGCACCGCGCCGCCTCTTCCCATCCACGCTGCTCCCCACATTCCAGCTACTGTCTTCCGTTTTACAAAACTAAGAATACAACTAACATCCAATAGCAACAATCCCCTATGTTTCGAGGTCTGCGGCCGGCCGCGGTGGCCGAGGGGACTGAGGCGCTCCAGTCACGGTCCGCACGGCCACTGCGGTTGGGGCTTCGAATCCCCCGTCGGACATGGATATTTGTGCCGTCCTTAGTTGTAGCTAATTCATAATTAGTTTGTAAGTTTAGGGACTGATGACCTCGTAGTTAAGTCCCATAAGCTCTACAAACATTTGAACATTTGATTTTTCAAGGTCTGCGCGGATAAAAAAGTGATATCGGCATCCGCAACTGCAAGTTCCCTACCCGCATCCGCATATTTTAAATAAATTAAAGAAAGTACTAATGGTTGTTTACTAAAAAAACGTGGCATGTAATGATATAATTATTGTTATGGTGTCATTTCTGCCAATAATACTTCGGACTTCTTGTATGACGGAAACAGAACATTGGCGTTCGGATGCACACACACTAGCGGGTCGCAGAAAATCTCATATGTTGGCTGAGGAAACCGGTGATTTCTGAAATTAGTAAATAAATAATAGAGCCAAACCTGACCTGTAAATATAAAACTGAATGTTTGTCTGTATGTCCTCTATATGTTCATAAACCATTCATTCGATTGCAATGAAACTTTGGTGAACTGTTCACCGTAAGCCCACGAAGGTTCCCGACGCAAGAACAAGAAGAAAGACACAGAGCTCAGGAGATATGACGTCATAAATAATGAAAGGCCACCGCGTAACACTACGTTTATGTGTCAATTATTGAAAAATGGGAGTAGTTAGGGACCTGCAATAAAGTTTGCATGTAGTTTAGGACGTTTATGAAGCGTTTTGTAACTGACACCCCTCCCCCACAAAATGATGAAAAGAAGTCAAGCGCTCACAACAGTTTCGCTGTACATGACGTAAAACTGTCGCATAAGGCATCAATTTCAATCAAATTAAGTTACCATTACGAATTTGTATCTTACAATTTATTTTTGTCTGCAAGTCCCCCTTAATTCTCTTGCATCCAAAATTAAGCAATATGTTTTCTTACGAAATGTTCAAATGTCTGTAAATCTATCGGACCAAACTGCGTGGTCATCAGTCCGTAGCTTACAAACTACTTAAACCTAGGTAAACTAACCTACGGACAAACACACACACCCATGCCCCAGGGAGGACTCGAACCTCCACGGTGAGCAACCGCGCGCTCCGCAGCGAGGTGCTTTAGACCGCTCAGCTACTCCACCGTGGCTATGTTTTCTTAACCTCTATCTCTATAAAAGCGAAAGGACACTCACTCCCTGACGAAACACGAAATTTCGAAAACTACTTCACCTATGAAGATGAAGTTTGGCACGAATGTAGTTTATAGGTAGAAAACTTCAGCTATCAAAATATTTTGTAATAGGTGCATGGCAGAGCATACTTCTCTTACAGACTCATGAAATCTACAGTTACATTCCGATCTACACGAAATTCCACACGCTTGACCTTCAAAACAAGAGGAAGGTCAACATCTACCTTAAGTTTCATACGGTGTATTGGGGAGGGTGCTTTGCAACATAAAAATGGATACCTAAATACCTTGGTCGCGCCATAACTTGAGAACGGCTGGACCAATTTTTCTTGTTTTCATTATTCTCAGAATAAGGGTTTAAGAAATAAAACTGGAATATTGGACAACAACAGAGTGCGTTTTTCAACGTGATCCTGCGTTTCTATTGCATAGAAATCTATTGTTTTGTTCCGATATTGATGAAATTTTGGACACTCTACTTTAAAAGCAAGAGAAATGTCACTGCCTGTACAAAATTTCGTTCGGTGCATGGTGGAGGATACTTAACGTATGGAATTCTACAAAATGTATGCTCCAATCCGTATGAATTTTTTCGGAAGATCACTAGGTACATAAATGTTTGCAGAAAACTTTGCCAAGAGAGGGAACGGTGGAAACGAACAGAGAGATGTCAGAGAAACAGGTTGATGCAGAGAGAGGGGGGAAGAGGATGTGGACTACGGGAGTGTAGGATAAATAAATACCCGGGCAACGCCGGGTTTGCAGCTAGTATTGAATATAAAAGAATCATGTCTTATAATTGACTGTATTTCAGTAATAGAATGAATAAGAAGAAAAGTATATTTCATTATCTACTTCAGAAAATATTTAGCAGTATCGCATCACGCTTCGTATTTCCAGGAACATGTGTAGGCTATAACTTAAAGTATTGGATATTTTAAAGAGCAACGTAGGCTTCAAAATGTGTTGAATATTCGCTTGAGAATAGTAACTTAAGTCCGCATATCCGATAGGTCGTCAAAGCTGAAGTCAAATGTTTGGTCGCACAAGTTTACAAACTACTGTGGGCGACATACAAACAGCTTTAACTTAAAACTATCCCAAGGGCAACACACATAACCGTGCCTGAGGCAGGACTCTTAACCTCCAGCGGGAGCAGCCACGCATTCCTTGACATGGCGCCTAGAACCGCACGGCGACTCCTGCGCGGTAGTCAAGTCGTCCTAGAGAGATACCTTATTTATTATCCGCGGATATGCGAGTCGCTCAAGACTGATACCGTAAACAAATAAATACTGCGGATATCCTGATCCGCCTTGATCTCTACCGTAGTTCCTGAGTGCGGACTACCTCCATTCATCGAAATTCAAACAGTTTACTTGATTTACGGTCTGAACCATCAAAGAGTAAGTAACGCTGCTACTCTCATCCAGAAGGCGCTACACTTTTGCCGTCGTGTCCACATGTACAAACCAGATTCTTGGTCCGTGGTTGCTTTTGGAAACAGGGAAAGTAACAGGTGACGCGAAAAAAAAAAAAAAAAAAAAAAAAAAAAAAAAATATTTCTTCACGTATGTATAATGCATATGTTATTTCCCAAAGAACACTACTATAGTTGTACGGAGAGACGGTTTCCCTAATTCACATGATAAATTTAATTTACCCATCTACTGAACATCGATTTTTATAATTTCCTGCCTGTAGATCGAGCTTGTAACTTCGCAGTTGATCACCGGTCATCAATTACTCATCTCTGCTTGATTGCTGCTGCTTTCATACATATGAAACTACTTGATATCTTCCAGCCTTCCTTCCACTGTAATTGTCATCAAATCAAATGTTCAAATATTTGTTAAGCTTATGGGACTTAACTATGGGGTCATCAGTCCCTAAACTTACAAATTACTTATCAACTACCTTATACTAAAGACGGCACAAATATCCATGCCCGAGGGGGGATTCGAACCCCCGACCGTAGTGGCCGTGCAGACCGTGACTGGAGCGCCTCAGTCTCCTCGGCCACCGCGGCCGGCTGTAATTTTCATCCAGTGTACTTGCTTGCATAATCCAATCGAAGATTTCGTGACACCTCCACAGCTGTTCCCACAACCTCGGCTTTATTATGTTGTCTGGACACTTGGTCCGTCTTTTCAGAACAAATTTTGCCGTTGATTTTGTAACAAGTTTCCATCAGGAGAAGACTTGCAAAGCCGATGGCACTGCATTATTAGCTATCTTTCTTGCCAGTGTCTTAGATATACGTGGGGATGAAGTAGGCTGTTAATGGCCGACACGTTGCCTACCCAGCAGAACGGCAGTGTTGTGCAGATAGCATTGGAATGCGCTCCAGGCCGTCCGTATGCCAGGGACGGAGCCATGTCTAACAGCCTAGCAGTGTAACACAAGTTAATGTTTAAAATCAGTCAGACTGAAAAGTATAAGTTATCCTAGCCCCATACAGATTCGCAACACTATACACATAGTAGTGGAAATTTATTGCCAGTTCCTAATAGGTATTGAAATACTTGTGGGATTTACAATGAAAAATACGGTTCACGGCGATAGAAAATTTAAGACGTGAACTAATATATAAAATGCGTCCTGCAGTTACTCTTATGAATATTTCAAGCTTTATCGTAGGCATTAAACATTCCGAGCCACAACTTTTCACTACTTTCTGTTTGGGGCTAAGAGAAAATATTTTGTACTTTTCGTGCAATTTAAAAACCAGGTATTGTACATTAAATATTCGTTATTACATTTAAAATTTTTTACAGTTTACCCTAATTTGACCTCCGTATTTACTTTACTATGTCATCATTCCCTAGAGCTACAAATTACTTTAACTAACTTACACTAAGGACGACACACACACACACACACACACACACACACACACACACACACACACACGCCTATGGCCGAGAGAGGACTGGAACCTCCGACGGGGACGTCCCCCCACTCCGTAACACGACGCCTTAGCCCACGCGGCCATTCCGCGCGACTTGGTATCAAGTCTTCACCATTATTCTGTAATACATTTCTAGTCTCTATATTGCTTATCATCTATGTTTGACTTCCGACCAGGGCTGGAGACATACATTTCGGAAACCTTCATTTCAATTTATTGTGGATGTTAGCAAATTTTTGCTTTTCACGTCTGTTTCTCTTGCTAGAACGAATGTACATTTTTTCTTCTTTACTTTGAACAGTTATTTTGCTGTCTGTATGCCAGAACTAGCTTTGAAATTTAATTTTATTAACGTCGCCTCATGTGATAAGGATGCGTGCAATTACGCAATTAGTCGTTATTTTACAACTTCTTCTCAGCAGACTGTCTATTTCGTTCAATTGCTCTTCTTAGTCCTTTGACATTTCAGACATAAGTACAATGTCATCCGCTAACTCCAAAGTTTTCATTTATTGTCCCTGAATTTTCTCCAGGGTTCCCTCTTACTCCCAGCTCAGTGTGCAAAGAATAACACTGGAATTTCGCTGTAATCCTGTATCACACCTCCCTCAATTTCACTTTCGGGTTGTCAGACTCAGATAATTGCTGCCTGGTCTTCGTACAAGACTTTTTAAAAAACCTTTGGCATGCTGTATTTTAATTACTCCTAACCTGCATATATTATTTTAGTTGCCGAGCGGGAGTAGTCCCGTGGTCTAAGGCACCATTTACGAACTGGAAGGCCGCTCTCACTGAAGTTTCAAATCCTCCCTCGGGTATGGGTCTGTCGGCCTTAGTGTAAGTTCAAGTATAATATTTTTTCTTGACTCAATGCTGATTGGTTGCAAATGGGGTTAATTGACAATTTTATTACCGGTTTCAGGCGTTGCCCATTATCAGATACACAGTGAATGAAACACACAATTATGAGCACAAAAGAATACCTGCATAAAAAGGTAGATGATATAAAAGAATAACAAACTGGACAGTACACAACAATAATAACATGAACGGAACAAACGTTTGGCATACAAGAAAGAAAAGGAAATACAGTGAAAACAATTACGTGAATGAGCACGTCATTGTGCTTCCGACAAAGTAAACATTGGTGCCACCAGATGGCGTCCTATACAAGGACAAGCATAAACGAGAGCTTCAGCCGTGTCATGCCATAAAAAAAAAGACTACAATACAATTGACAATCAAATTTGCAAGTAGCGTATATGTTACGCTACCAGCATAATGTCAAGGGTTTATAACATAGGAACAAACCGTAAATAAAATGGATATGACTAGAAATTACGACAGGAAATCGTATAATGGTTTGCAAAATAAGCTCACATTGCCAGATTCTCGTATCGCGCGTTTGTAATAAGACCAGAGACAAGGAACAATGTAAACAAAATATCTAAGGGAATACAAAGTACATCCATGATAGTTGTTCAAAAATGTTCAAATGTTTGTATAGCTTATGGGACTTAACTACGGGGTCATCAGTCCCTAAACTTACAAACTACTTGCTAATACTAAGGACGGCACAAATATCCATGCCCGAGGGGGGATTGGAACGCCCGACCGTAGTGGCCGTGCAGACCGTGACTGGAGCGCCTCAGTCCCCTCGGCCACCGCGGCCGGCGATAGTTGTTTACAAATACATGTGATGATTGTTTTAATATAAATTAAAATAACAGTCACACATTGTTGGGAAAAATCAAGGGCGGGGAGCATAAGAGAAATGTAGCGTGGCGTGGTGGAGGAAAAAGAATCCATCAGACAGCATAAAATAAATCATTAATGCGACATCATGAAACGTTAAGAGACCTAAGTAGACTAGATGAATCTTCCTGGTACTAGGAAATACAAGAACGTAAGGGGAAGGGTATAAAACATGGTAAAAGCCAAAATTTAACAAGTATGACATTCGAAACAGAGTCCGCGTTCAAGAGTAAAAATGTGCGCTGCGCTCAGACCAACAGTTAAAGTAGTTTGCAAGTCTAGAGAGTGTTGACCATAGCAGTTAGGTCCACAGGCTATAAAAATATCTGAACACTTTTTGTATTTCAGTTTACACACTGTTTAATAAGTAAGTAAAGCAAATCATTACGAGCTTTCGCCCATTGTTTCGTAAGGAAACCTTATTTTAAAGAGTTGAGAAATAATATTTTGCGCCTTTAGAACTTACAAACACACAGAAAGAGAGAGAGAGAGAGAGAGAGAGAGAGAGAGAGAGAGAGAGAGAGAGAGAGAGAGAGAGCGGTTGGTAGTTGGAGTGCTGGGCGGCCGGTGTACGTGCTGTAGCAGCCGCGACCTCCGCGGCAGGCGGCAGGCGGGGCATTCATTGTTGGCCGCGGAGACTGGACGCGTTCCAACGCCGCTGGGCCACGGCCGCGCTGCTGGCCCGACCGGCCGCCACGCCCTCCTGCAGACCGGACCTGTCCACAGCACAAGTAAACACTCTCGTCTTCCTCTGCGGTTTTTACCCCAGACACTTTCCTCCGATGCTAAATTCACAATTCCTTGAGGTCTAAGAATGTTTCCTACCAACCGATCCCTTCCTTCTTTTAGTCAAGGTATGCCAGAAATTCCTTTTCTCCCCAATTCTGTTCAGTACCTCCTCATTAGTTATGCGATCCACCCACCTAATCCTCAGCATTCTTCTGTACCGCCACATTTCAAAAGTCTCTATCCTCTTCCTGTCCGCGCTGTTTTTCGTCCATACTAATCACTTGAAACAGCTTCTTTTACTGCGTCGGGCAAATATAATAAAAATGGCCCAGGAGGGATTTGAACCCCCGAATCCTAGTGGTTGTGCAGACCGTGACTGGCGCGTCGCAGTCCCATCGGCCACCGCGGATTTTTTTAGTCTGCGCTTCAACCCATCCTTCACCTCTCAACGATGTGAGTAGTCGCCAGAAACGACACGTGTTGTAGGTCCTCTTTCCCCTGTTGGATAACTGGGGTAGGTAGGCTAGGGACACGCAACTCGCCGAAGTGGCATCCGATTGAAAGACTTGCACCAGGCGAATGAGCCACACGAAATTAGTATTATTTAAATCCGAATCTTTTGTGCTCATGACAAACGTTCGCAAGGTAGATAAACAGTGTCCTATTTGATGAGATCCAGAACGGATATTCAGCCCATCGCAGAAGACGCGAGAGCGAGGACTGTCTGTCACACACGTGCGGCTACACAGTGAGGGGAGAGGGGAGTGGTGGCAGTAAAGCACTGAGTGACCTGCGTTAACGTTGAAATCGAGCCGCGTTTGAATTTGGGGATCCATCTGTAATGTGTTGTTGTCATGAAACGGTTACTGTCAGTTACAACACCAAAACTGTGAGAATTTCGGCAAAGCGAGATGGCGTCTGTCGCATGGAAAGCACAAGTGAATGACGTCACTTCCCAGGTCGGCGCTCATTTATATTGAACGTTTCTGGTGGGAAGGAAGTGTTTCCCTGGTGGGGTGGTGGGTCTGGATGCAGGTGTCTGTAAACACGCGGCCGTCGCTAGCCACCAGCGCATCGCGTGACCGGAAGAAGCGGTCGGCTGTTCCTCCACCTGCACCTCCACTCGCCAGTGCTGGCGACTAAGCCGGCCTCATCCACCAGTCTAAAAGAGGCCGAATAAAGTAAAAGAGACTGCGGCAGTCAGTAAAATCAGTCTGTAGCCACTACCTTACTGCATGTGTTTCTTCTCATTACTGTAGCTCCAACTTTTCCGACTTGTCAAATTTTAACTGTCCGTTTTTTTAACTCCGTCGTCAAAGTTTTAGTCACTACAAGTTTGTTTTTATAATTCACTTGGCTGAAAAGCAGCAGGGTCCAGTGCTTTAGTTTTAACAGTGCTTCGTGTTTTAAGTGTTGTGTGTCAGGGCCAAATTCTCTGCATGATTTTAAGACTTCAGCAACTGACGAAAGGGAGAACAGTGTGTTGCCATATTTTTTTATCGTCTCTTCGATCTCATCGCCGTTTACTGTGAAAAGTCTCAGTTTTAGCCACCGTGGCAGTTTTAATACTGACTACGTGTGTTGTAAAGCATGGCTTTCATTGTTTTTAATTCGCCGATCTTATCTCCTGTTTTGTAACTTAAGTTCAGCATTTACTTTCTGCTGTGTACACGGCTGATGCCAGCCGGCCTCTCGGGGCAATAAAATACAACAAAGAAAAAAAAAAGTTGATTCCCGAACATAGAACTGGATCGATTTCACAAAAGTATTTCACGCCCTTATAATTTGCATAATAGACACTTCGGCACAAATTTAAACTCCACTTACCAATTTCATGTATATGTACTATTGTATTGTATAGCTGAAAACCCGGCGTTACCCGTGTATGTATTTATTTATTTATTCAAGCCTTTAGTTAGTAATCTTCCCATCCTTTCTCTCTCCATCTATCTCCTTCTTCCTAATAACATTTTATATTTACCGTAGAATATATAAAAATAAGGCTGTCTTGAATAATATACACAGTTTTAAGTACAATATTCAAACTAAGA
Source organism: Locusta migratoria (assembly GCA_026315105.1). Classification (NCBI taxonomy): domain Eukaryota; kingdom Metazoa; phylum Arthropoda; class Insecta; order Orthoptera; family Acrididae; genus Locusta; species Locusta migratoria. Next base: position 394,645,220 of record CM048750.1, on the reverse strand, counting down.
AATACAAATGATATGTAACATTCATACATTCGTTAAATTAAGAATTTTACTATAAACAATATTTCTTGTTACTTGTCCATGACATAATATGAATAATTTCTTTGGTGAGTCCAACCCTGAGCAAGTGACATAAAGTTATCCGTGTGAAAACTATGCGCATGTCAAATCCGCTCCACTGTACTGAATAGATTGCCCTGTGATTTATTAATGATATAGAAAATGCAAATTTATAAGTTCAATGAGCGTGCAAAGAACGTCGAACCAGTAGGATGTTTTTGCTAAAAGACGTCCAAGATGCGTGAAACACACAGTACAGGTGTATCAAGCTCTTTACTGCTGCGTAACCTGAAATTACAGGAGCCATATTTTCCTGCAACTGTCTGGTAGATGTAGTTCCGTTTGGTAGGCATTTTAACTTCATACTGATGAATGTTTCAAATGTCCTGATATAATTTAATAAACATTTGTTCATCACAATCGATTATTCAACTGTGCAAAGCACTGTTTCTCCTTAACAGATGGACTGAAATGAGATTTTCCACTTGTAGCTACAGCGCGTGTACCTCATACTCCTTTCATTCCGTGCCTTTAACGCAACGGTTGGCTGTAAAACCGTGAAAGCGTACCACCAGCATACACTCTAGCTGCATCGCAGTGCGTGTAAAGTAAACACACACGCTTTCCCGCTTCCTCAGGATCATCCTGTTTCTGAGTACCACTTTAAGTAAATAAAAAAAAACAGCACTGACGTGTTTTACGGCCCACTTTGGATTTGTAGTGTCATAAGTTTTTGCAAACATTTTGGACCAAAATAATAATCTAAATAATAAAAAATTAATTAATAAGAGTGTCTGAAACCCTTTTAAGGACACCAGTGAACCAGTGACCTTCTGCGTCAAAGTCCAACGCGTTGCCCACTACGCTACGGCTAGTAGTTAGAAGCTGCGTTCTTTAATCTCGTACTATTGATGGCTGTTATTAACTGATGCTAATATGGCATTTGTAGACACTAGATTATCATTTATCGTACGAAGAACAACGTTTTTCTTAATTCTTCAGTGCGCCATTGCTTTGAAATGACAACGTGTAAGTTACGATAAGAAAATCATGAAATACGCAACGCAAGATGGTGTATGCCAGAGAGTGTTCTGGGCGAGGAATGTCACGTGACATCTGCGAACGTTTGATTTTCGTTAATTCAATGGAGGGTGTCAAAACGCATTATTTTTGCAAATATCTCTGAAACGATACGAGATATGAAAAAAACACAAGAGATCAAAGTTGTAGTGAATTTTCTCCTCTACAAATTAGGTTATTCAGTTTTTGTGTCAGATGAATGGTTAAGCCGTTATTTTCATTGAAATTTCGAGCTGTGAAAAGACGATAGCAAAGGCCGACTTTTAGTGTTACTACCGTAACCTAAAGTGAGCCAAAACATCTTGCCAAGGGGCCAGAGACCAAATTAAGACTACGAGCCTCCACAGCTCAGAGCAAACAGTACAGACTCATTACGACGCGACTTCAAATCCAACCATGAATTTCTCGTCAGCAGAAAACAGGTGCTCGGTATTTTTGCGGCGATCTGGTAGTCCTGTCTCCAGATTCGGTGCTGGGGCATCGCAGCGTGTTGTACTGCTCCAGTTTCAGCGATGGCATCAACCCTCCTTCCGCATTTCGTGACTAAAGAGGTCCGGTAAACAGCTGTTGGCAGATAAGCTGCACGCACGCCATTCTAAGTGTGCGTCGCTGCTGTAACTCAACAGCACGGCGAGGGCGTCTGCAGGTGTTTGTCGCAGCTGATTGCTACCAAACAAGTTAGCAGGTGTCCCGACACGGGCAGACAACGTGCACATTGGCGCGAGAGAAAACACTGCGGTAATAAACACCGATCTATTGAGTCCTCCTTCGCTGCTTGGAGTGCTATTTCGTATTTTGAGCAGAATACCGAAAAATGACTTTTACAGAGCCTTAATTTTTAACCAGTTCCGAGTTTTGTAAGGATAAATGTGAAAGAACAAACAGAAATGCGTAAGATCATACGTATGTAGAAGCAGCAGATATAGTGATTTCAAATACTGAGAAGCTCGCAATAAAAAAGTACAGAACAGCGGCGAAGACTTTCAAGGAAGTGGGAGGGAGAGGTTACGAATTCTAGACAGAGTTTGATCATTCGAAACCAGCTGACAGCTCTGTGCACTGTTTATTGCCCTCTGAGACTTCTTACACATTCAGCAGTCTGCCTTCGTTGGATAAGTGGACATGAATCTGACTCTCAATAGCTGTCACTCTCGCAAAGTACATTCTAAGTAAGACGTCAGCTAAGGTGATATTAAAAAAAAAAATCTAAATTAGACGTACTTCTCGCTCCAATTGACTCATAGTGAGGAGATTCCCATGGAGGTAGAACATGTCAGTAACCAAGAATAGCCGAGCGGGAATGGCCACGCGGCCTAAGGCGCCTTGCCACGGATTACACGGCCGCTCTTCCTCAGATATTCCAGTCCTCCTTCGGGCAACGGTTTGTGTGTTGTTCGTAACATAACTTATTGTAAGGCTTTTTAAGTCGTTTGTAAGTCTGAGGACCAATGACGTCAGCAGCTTGGGCCCTTAGCTCTACATATATTTGAAAACATGAATACTAGACAAATACTTTAAAAAAATATCCAATTATGCCTTCCACAGATCCCAAATGAAACTGCCCATGTGATTATTGAATAGACCAAAAAACAAAATCTTGAATATTTACGTTTAAAAGGACATGAAAGTAATTTACATATATTGAATATAATTAGGTACATATATTAATTCTTTCGCTACTGTAGTTATGCAAAATAAAAAAAAGTAATAAAAAGTGCTGCAGTAATTCTTCCAGTGAGTAAAAGGTGAACAACAAACAGCTCATATTCTGGTCGGAGTTCGGGACAGAGGAACAGGTTTTAGTCCGGGATGAAAAATTCCATATGGAGAAAGCCGGAGCTAATAAGTGTCGTGAAAGTGTGCGAAGTTACAGAGCAGTCAAGTGGGACCTAATTGAGGTGTAGTAGTTCTTCCGCATGTTAGCGTAGCCGTTGACAAGATGGAAACTGTTACCACTGACCTCCAGCTTCGTCACTGAGCAAAACCCACACTTCGTCTACGATGATGCATTTCCTTGAGTAATGGTATGGGGGTTGTTCCTTTGAAGATGATCAGCAAACCACCATACACTCTGCCCTGTTGTCTGTGTCCGTTCTTTGTCAATTCGTAACACCCAGTTGACGTGCAGATAACTAGAGTTCAGTTAGACTCATAGTTCAGCAAAGTCTAAAGGTTTTTTTACTAGGTTAATAAGTATTTATAATCTGAACTGAAAGTGCTTACAGAGTTGTATTGACTATTCGCAAAGTGTTGTTTACAGTGCTATACGAGTAGTATAGCATTCATTGAGTTATAATAGTTAAGAAACAATTACATGTGTATAAAAATTGTGAGCACGGTAATTGTCAAGGAATTAGTTATTTCGAAGAGTTCTGTAAACGACCAACGGATGGCACCTCTGACTTCCGAAGTAACGCATGTATACTGTGCAGAAAATATATAACAGTCCAGGAAGAACTCCATATGTTCAAATGCTTGTAATCCTATGGGACCAAACTACTTTGGTCATCAGTCCCTAGTCTTACAAACTACTTCAGCTCATTTTCATAAATGAATTTATCAATTATTTTAAAAAGATGGTAAAATTTTTTAAAACGTTAGTAAAACTACTATTCCAAATTAAGCTTCTAGGATTTTCAGTCTACAAAATAGATAAATTCTGGTGCCGCAACAGCTGTTTTTATTAAGATCACTCCTTAGAGATCCACTACCGGTTTCATGGCATTACAGACGCATCTTCAGGTGTAAAATTTGTTCATATCGAAATTCCTTACGAAGTCCCAACGTTCAAATTGCTTTCCTCTGTCATCTAATTAAAATTTACTTAAAAGGTCTGGATGTATGGAAACATTCCCACGGATATCATGTATCAAAATTAAAACCAGGGGCATTAGATTCTGGGACAAATGGAAGCGTATTTTGAACACCGCATTGTTCAAAAACCCGTTGATCGACAATAGAGAAGAGTACATTAGAGGTAGTTAAACAAACTCTTGAATCATAGTTCACTTTATAGTGAACTTGACCGTTTCACAGTACGCGTATTTAAGCCTGCATTAGTCTTCCACATCCCGGTGACTATGAATTTCGATATTAATTATTTTTACACCTGAAGATGCGTCTGTAATGACGTGAAACCGGTAGTGGATCTATAAGGAGTGATCTTAATGAAAACAGCTGATGCGGCACCAGAATTTATCTATTTTATAGACTGACAATCCTTGAAGCTATTTTTAAATAGTAGTTTTACTAATGGTTTTACAAAATTTTACCATCTTTTTAAAATAATTGATAAATTCATTTATGGTAATGAATTTTCTCAGCTGCGGGTGCCCCAATTACAAAATTATCTGTACTTAAACTCAGTTAAACTAACGTAAGGACGACATACGCATCCAGGCCCGAAGGAGGATTCGAACCTCCGGCGCGGGAGACCGCGCAATCCGTAACGTGGCGCTCCAGACCGCTCGGATACTCCCGCGCGGATAGGAACTCCAACCAGAAGCCTTCTTTATTATATTGTACTCCATTACCTGTTTCGAAGTGCTTGGCAGTTCACAATAGATGCTACAGTTCTATTTCGTTTTAGTGACATTGTGGATCTCATTAAGCTGTGGCGAGATATAAAAGTTTTGTGTTTGGCAAAAACGACGAAATTTATATGTTTATAAGTGCTATTTTCTGCTGTTTTGTTGTCTGGAAGGTAAATGTTGTGTGAGACGTTTTGTTTGTCCCTGGGTGTTTAAAAGTTGGCCATAGCACACACTTAACCACACCGCAGCATTCCTCACGTTTTGCAGTCGTGAACGTATCAAAGATCTGTACAACTATTACTTCAAATATCTTGACCGAGGCTGAAATGTTATTCACACACTATTTACAAATCGCTGTCAGTTGGTTTTTTAGACCTATACATATGGATTTGCGTGTTTGCAATTAAACACACTCGCAGGCTCCAACTCCACAATATTGCAGAAAATACAGTTCATGAAAAGAATGTCTGCGTCTGTAGCTTTGGTAACACAACGAAGCACGCCATCAGAGGAAAGTGGATCTGAATCAAGTCAAGAAATGTCCCGATTCTGTAATCGAGCGCATTGTTACATAAAGTGTCTTCTTACTTCGTGGCTACTATATATGACGTCATGGAGAAGAAACAAGCTTTCTACACCAAAAACACAGTCGATTCGTACCGCATATATACTCTACATCGTTCATGATCGGCCTGTAAATGATCAAGTGGTTCAAAATGTTCAAATGTTTGTTAAGCTTATGAGACTTAACTGCGAGGTCATAAGTCCCTAAACTTATAAACTACTTATCAACTACCTAATACTAAGGACTGCACAAATATCCATGCCCGAGGGGGGATTCGAACCCCCGACCGTAGTGGCCGTGCAGACCGTGACTGTAGCGCCTTATTCCCCTCGGCCACCGCGGTCAGCTCAGTCTAATCGTTATGGTTGAGTTTCTGATGTGACGTTGAGTGTTGGTGACGTGTCCACAGCCAGAGGACAGAGGCTAGTGTTGGGGTGGCCACCCTCTCCCGCTGCAGGCTGTGCCGTCAGCCTGGCACACAGTCTCCCCCCCTCTCTGCGCATTGTCCTCGCCCCTCTGCGCCAACTTCCTGTCCGCTGTACAGTCCACCCATTGTAGCTGGTAATGGACGGCACGATGCATCACCTGAGCTACAGACCAGCTCCCACAGCACAGCACAGCACGCTGGCTACCACGGTAGCGCCGCCTGTCGCACGCAGGACCCGCCCCCCCCCCCCCCCCCACTCCAACAAGCGCGAGTGGCGCGGCCGGTCGCGAGGTCGTAAACACACGGCGAGTAGGCCAGCGCCACTGCTAATCGCCGTCTCTGATAATTCTGGAGGTACCGTCCTGAGTGCCTCGATAGCTGCTTTTAATGCCGCGTCCCATGCTTTCCCAGAAAATCGACGACAAAGTTTCATTTTTTTTCCTTTATTGATGTTTTAATGCTACCTGTATTCAGGCAGCAGGCTGGCAGAAGCTTCGGTGGCTGCTCTTCAGCCCTGAGAGATACATAAAATGACAGGTGGAAATGAACATGAAACACAGAATAAAATTTGCAGAATTAAAATGACAGACAAGGTGAAAATTGGAGAACAGTAAAAAGACAAATTTACAGACAAATATTTGGAGGACGGAGACAAGAAGGCGGAGATAAAATACACACATTATATTCATAAAACTGTTTAGAGCCACGGTGACGATTAAAAGTACATTGATGGACACAGACGCACAAAACGAACAGGTGAACGGTGAACGGTGCACACGGTAAAAAAATTTGTCGGACGTTGTCGGCGAGGCACAGGTGAAAAACACATCAAAAGATCACTAGTCACGAACACTCTGGAGCACCAATTAAAATGTCGAGACCCCCCCCCCGGCGCGGGGGAGGGGGTGAAGGGGAAGGGATGGAAGAGGGATGGGGGAAGCGTGGGGGAGAGAGGACGGGAGTGGAAGGGAAGGGGGAAGGAGGGGTGGGCGAGATCCTGGGGGCGGCATAGGGGCAGCCAAACGAGGGGAAAGGAGGGGATGGGGGAGGGATGCTGACGCTACGGTGAAGGGATCAGAGTTGGTAGGAGGGGTAGATATCGGGACGAAGTTCGTTCTCCGGTAAGGGGAGGGTGGGGAAGTTGCCCTGGGAAAGGACACGGAGTGTTTGTAGGTGAAGGCCGGGAGGGACTGTTTGGTGGAAGCGTGGCAGAGGCCCGGGATTGGTAAGAATAGGGTATACCAGAGGGTTTTGGGCCTCTATTTTTCGGGTAGTGTAAAGGAGTCGGAGATGTTCGAGGTGTTGTAGGAGAGGAGGAAAGGGGATTAGGTCATAGAGGGCGTGGCGTTCCAGGATCTGTAACGATTTGTAGAAGGTAGGAGGGGCTGATATCCAGGTGGGGTGGAAGGAACAGAGCATGGGGCGCATGATTGATTTATAGGTGTGAAGGACAGTGGAAGGGTGGAGGCCACACGTCCGGCCGGTAAGGAGTTTAAGGACAGGGCTTTCTCACGGAGGGATTTGAGGTATGGGGTCCAGGAAAGTTTGCGGTCAAAGGTGAGGCCAAGGTATTTGAGGGTGGGGGTGTGACGGATTGAGCGGTTGTGGAGGATAAGATAGAAATCGTGGAGACGGAAGGAGCGGGTGGTACGACCTATGACGATTGCCTGGGATTTGTCTGGATTTACGGAAAGGAGCCACCGGTTACACCACGAGGCAAACTCGGTGAGGTGGGACTGGAGCAAAACCTGGGAACGGGCAAGGGAGGGGGCGAGGGCCAGGAAAGCGGTGTCGTCAGCTTATTGGAGGAGATAGACGGAGGATTTGGGTTGAGGCATGTCGGCAGAATAAAGGAGACAGAGGAGGGGAGAGAGGACAGGGCACCCCAGCGGAGGGGTAGAACAAACGGGAGTCGGAGTTGCAGACAGTGACGTAGGAGGGGCGGCGAGTGAGGAAGGAAGCTTTGAGGCGGACGTAATTAATAGGAAGGGCGTAGAACTGGATCTTGAAGAGGAGACCGGAATGCCATACGCGGTTGTAGGCTTTGTGGATGTCGAGGGATACAAAAATTGCGGAGCGACGGGAATTGAGTTGGACAGATAGGAGATGAGTACCCACTTCCATACCTCCAGAGTTAATCGTGTCTCGTACTTAGTGCAACAGCCAAGGTTCACCACTAATAATTCAGATTCCTGCGCGCATTCTTAATTTGTGTATTCCATCTGTTTCGCAATAGATCACCGAATCGACTTTCTCGCAATCCCTTGCATCGCTCATTGTACTACTACAGAGAGAGAGGGGGCCAAAGAGAATCTAACAAGGAGACCACATGGGTATCGTGTTATAGAATTTCTATATATTTATGGTACGTGAAGTTCAGAACACAACTAACAATCAGCCAAATCCATTCGACGCAACTCTCAAAAATTCTCGAGAAAATCAACTTTGAAGTTTTGCAAAGTACACGTAAGTACCAATAACTATAACGTTTGCAGCATCTGTCGGTGTAGCTCAGGCGGTAGCGTTGTGACTTAACAACCATAGAATCGGTGGTTAGAATCTCCCTAAGACGAAACTTTTTTTTTTTTTTTTTTTTTTTTTTTTTTCGTTTTCGTATTCATTTATGTATATCTCTAATTCCATGTCTTGTGTCAGTTTTTTTATATGTACGTAGACGAACTGAAATGTTTTCAACACGTAAAACGATGGTTGAGTAGATTAGCTGCTTGGAAAGCCATTACCTGCTATGAACATGACGTTGCAAAAACAGTGTCATAGCTCTTCACAAACTGAGCAATCAAAGACTACCGTCGTCAACCAATAGTGAAGCTAATACTGTAAAAAATTTAACTTGTGTTTCTTTCAATGAAACCATTATTATTAAGAACCATCTATAAAATTTAGAAAATTACGAATTTACAAAAATACGTGTACTTACCAATAGATATTAAAATTGTGTAAGTATTCAAAAAAAAAAAAAAAAAAAAAAAAAAAAAAAAAAAAAAAAAAAAAAACGAAACAAACAAACACATGATAGCGGTAAGAGTCACAAGTGAAAATAGTAAAATATAGCCGGTCGCGGTGGCCGAGGGGTCTGCAACGCGACAGTCACAGTCTGCACGGCCACTACGGTCGGGGGTTCGAATTCCCCCTCGAGCGTAGCTATTTGTGCCGTCCTTAGTGTTAGCTAGTTCATAAGTAGTTTGTCGGTTTAGGGACTGATGACCCTGTAGTTAAGTCCCATAAGCTGTACAAACATTTGAACATTTTTAGTAAAATATACATGCGCTACAGGTTGTCGCTGCTAACGGAAGAAAACGCTAGTCTTACAAGGTTATATAAGTAAAATACGAATCACATAAAGCGTAATTGATATACATGTTTATAAATCTGGTAACTCTTCAACAAGTATCAGTTTACCAAATAATCTATATCTATAAATGTGAATGTCTGTTCGGTGTACGTTTATCACGTCTGAACCACAAGACATAAAGAGCCAAAAATTTGTGCAGTTACTAATATCTACCCGGGGAAGGCTTTAGGCACGGTTTTATGTCGATCGGATAGCTATTTATCTATATATATTAATGTGAATGTTTGTTCGGTGTACCCTTACACGTCCGAACAACAAGACGCCCAGACTTAAATATTTGTACAGTTACTAATTCATACCTGAGGAAGGTTTTAGGCACGGTTTTATAGCGATCTGATAGATATTTAGTAATTTGAAGAATATAACGCGAAATGCGGAACAATAATTACTCTTTGAAAATGGTTTTATTGGTTGCATTGTTGCTTGAGGGTTGATAATGATAAAAGGGTGGAGTATATTGGGATGGAAAGTTATCGGTGTGTATAAAATTCTACGCGTGTGTGTTTGTGTGTGTGTTAATATTTCGCTCTGCAGCGAAAACTACATAACGCAAACGAATGATCTGTGTGTAATTGCTGTCCGAAGTCTCCCATTGTACACCATAGCAGTTCCATGCCGATAGCTATAAGGGGGTGGAAGATTTGGTGGTTGAAAGTCGTCAAATTATAAAACAATTCGGACTGAAGGCCAGCGATGACGTTTGTTCCTCTATAGCAAGGAGGTTACATACAGCGAAACGTGATGCCACAGACCATATCTTTGGTCTATGCGTGCTACAATGTCTTCAGTTCTTTCTCTGTAAGGATAAGCATGCGAATAAGGAAATATAAGAATAAATAAATAACACACTACTGAAAGATAGCTTATCTATCATATTCAACCAACACGCGAGCGGAGCCGCGGGTTTTAGCTAGTTACACAATATAAACGCTGTGCGACTGGCGGGGAGGGGGTGGGGGAGGGGCGAGGATGGCCATTGATAAGATGGAGACCGGTTGTGTGAAAGATAACGTCGGTATTCATGTAAAGTGCTCTGTAGTTTTCAGGCTCATCGCTTTGACGGGGGTCGGTAGCAGCCTCCGCCGACGTGCTTGCGCTGTGTTGCTTTCCTTCTGACACACCATTGCAGCATTTCTAGGACCGTCCAAAGATGGATTACCTACTCCGTTGTAACCTCGGTATCGAGCGTTATAGCACAAAGGTAGTTAATTGCGCGGTGCGTTTTGTTAAAGAGAAGACATTGCCCAGGGCAAGGCGGTCTGGTCTTCTGCGGCTGTCACGCACACACCGCAGTCCCTACCAGCTAGCAGTTGAAACACGTCCACTGAATGTGTGGTCGTATTCCATTTTTGAGTTATTCATTAACCAAAAGTGTTTCTGCACCATTAATATTATCTATTAATATGTTAATTACTTTTATTCTTTGTTGTAATGATCAATGCCCCATGTTTATATATGTTTCCTCCCGTGTGATTGAACTTGTGTGTTGATGTGAATGTGGAAGGTTTTTTTAAATATTGACTGACTGCCGCGCAATGGCTTACAGTCGCCGCGTCGCGCTTTAGGCCTCGTTTACTTTAATTAAGAACGCATGGCTTCGTTTGTCGTCTGCGCTGGCGTCTGCTCAGAGGTCAGAGACAAGCTTAATTGGCAAGATGGCGAGGTGGCCGTGTTCTTAGTGTGGTGCCAACCTAATCTTGGACGAAAGAGGTGACAAGAGACCTCTCTGGGAGCCATTGAAGAGGGTATTATCTTCCTCAGGTAGAGAGGGTAGGTAGACACTATGCTCTGAATGCGCTCTGTGTGGGTTTCTAGCGCGCTCTACATCCAGTGTGTGATGGGGAAGGCTTTGGCATGGCCTTAGGGCTTCACTCTTGTTGCGACTGTGGAAGTAAGTACTTCGTCGAATCATGCTGAGGGGAAGGCATGCTGTTAGAACTTTGATTTCTTTGTGATCAGGCTGTCTTGGTTTATCAGTGATAAGTTTTCTTGAGTAATTCTTCCACTATGCGAGGCGAAGTGTTTCTTAATTTACAGAACTCTAGTAATTCAGTGTAAATTTAGTATTTGCATTTTCATTCCAGTGATGATTTTGTTTCCAGTTTTTCTCAAGTTAGAATACTCGTGTGTGGCCTTCAGCCTTTGTGAAAACTTAGTATGTTTAAATTTTCTTCTTATTTTGTAACTAACATTTTCGTGTCACATCTGTGTCTGCATGTATTCCAAATATTTCTCACATTTTCTAGTTTGAGTCCATCTTTCCTGTCTGGTATGACCGACTGCACCACGTGCTTCCATAACAGTCATTACTTCGGCCTTCGGCCATGCTTTTACTGATACTAGCTTTCTTCTATATGAATTCTCGTTTATGCTTTACTTCCTTATTCTAAATTAACTTATTTTGTAAATTCTACTCGACATGGTCACACCATGTGGTACTTAAGGATAGTATACCACTGCATCCCCACACATGAGTTCGTTTGGTGCATAGCGATTTCTAAATTTGTGCTTCAAGACACCCACCATCTCATCAAGACGCCGCCGACGCTTCATTTGTCGCTGCTATCAAGTGATCCCAAATGAGTGAAGTACCCCAAGCATTATGCACATGTCTGGCTTTGAATGAATGAATTTGCTTTCATCTATACATTGTGTGTTTGTAATTTTCCTCCCACGTCACCTCCATATTCATAAAGGGCAGAAACAATTTTACTACGGGCAGTAACTTTATGACTGAATTCACTATTGTACAAGGTGTGTGCTTAATTTGGTCTTTCAACATTTATTTGCTTGTTAGATAAATTTCCGTTGCGCAAGTAATTTAGAGCAGCAGTGAGCGTTTTAACTTGCATTTGCAGATCTCAACCGCCCAAGATATTCCTTAAATAATGTTATTGGCTACTTTCACAGTTTCGGGGCTCCTGCCAGCCAAGGCCATTGTTCCTGTTTATAATCCTCGCGAAAAACGAATGTGCTCACTAAACTGTTGGTGTCCCCCGTTGAGGTAAAGCAATATGTTTGCTTTGCGTCACCACAGTCTAAAATATAAAGTCGTGACACTCATTGCTGTAAAATTTGTTACCAACTGACAGTTTCTGCGACACTAGCGCTCCAAGCGGCGGGGAAGCCGCCGAAGTAGTGATGTTTGATTATAATTGTTTTTGTACGTAATTAACGAAATAGTATACTTTTTGCGTTACAATCATTAGTAAAAGAGGCATACATAATACGGAAATTAAAGTAAAAACAGCCGATTTTAACTGATTCAATGGTCTAATGAACAACTTGATCATGAACAAATACTTAAGAAAATGTGTGTATTTCCAGTTTATTTCGCTGAATGTAAGTGGAATATAACATAAGGGAATAGTAAATCTCTATTATGGTCTTTTCTTACTACGATATGCAGTTTTTTGACGTGTATCAGTTCGGTGTGATGTCTAATTATCCGCACAGTCTTACACTCACTCGTCTTTCTCATACGTGCATAATCTTTTGAGTGTTATTACTTTAGCTTAAAAAGCAATGTTCTGATGATTCTTGACATTTGTGGTTCATATGCAGCAACATTAATGGAATTGGGGTCTCCTTTGATGGAAAACAGTTTGATTGTTTTTGTGATTTGCTGCCACGTCTCTGACGTTTCTCCTTCAGCTACAACTATGGTAGCTGATTTGGTACGTTAAAGGCTGTAGTTATTGCATTCTATGTAGGTTTCCTACGTTTCACCGATTTTACTGGATGGAAATCTTAACGTTCCTCAGTAGAAAAGCGAAGTCTCTCTGCTAAAGGTCAGGTCTTCTGGTGCTTCCGAGCCATTTTTTATTTTTAAGTCAGTTAAAGCCTGTATGTTTCAAGATAATTATAAAGAAACTGTCCTATAAGGTAAGGTACCGTTTCGTACCTTGTCAGAAATCTTAGGAAACCTAAGGAAGAGAAATGTGGAGCTATTTTTTTTTAATTATTACCTATATGTATGGCACTTCATACGCTCCCTAATGTAAAAAGTATGTTAAAATCAATATACCCGACACTATTCGGACTGATCCCATATCGTATTCAGAAATGTAGCTTTCCGGCCGCTTGGAGCGCTGCTATCGCAGCGTATAACAAAGGTCTGTGGGAGTGTCGTGACTGTATATGTTAGACTGTGGCGGCACTACATTGTACCTTACAATGAGCACACGGCCACACAATACGTACACGGACACTAAAATTGAGGTTGAATGTGGCTCCAAGCTCGCTGTGAAATGGGAAATTCGCTGACGCCTGTGACTTGTTGCGCTGCTGTTCGGCAGTGCGTCATCGGCCGGTCAGCGAACTTCTTACCTGCAGATTACTCGGGCGCAAGCATGCGTGTGCCAACATTTCGTTAACGAGCACAAATCTCCCCCTGCAGACAGTCAAACCATGCTTCTGCGAACAGAAGTTTATGCTTCCAATACGTGGAGCGGCGGCGATGTTTCTCGTGACCCACTTTCCGACGTAATGTGAGAAAAAGAGACAGTAGATTTGATGCGTGGTGAGTGACTGGTTAATCAACTTAATCCAATGTCTATTACTGTGATTTATCCGTACAGTTCTTACCATTATTTCCAGATCAGTCGAAAAATATATTTGTATCTGCTATCAGTCATAACAAAATACTATAAAACAGAACTGAATTATGACTCAAGTATCAGACGATATGAGTGACTGACATAAATATTGCCTTTTTTTCGGCAGCTGAAAACCCAGGAAATATTGACATGGATCTGTACAGGTGGGTATTACGCTAGTGAAGACGCGTGTACAGTCCCCCTTGCCAAAAGTTAAAAACTGTGTGTTTCCCAATTTTCTAGTAGATCTGTGTAGAATTTATCTTCTGCATAGCGATACTATCATGAAACAGAGGGTAAGTAGCCTACTTCGAACCTTGTTAAAGTTTCATCAAGTGGATCATTGTTATTATTCGCACCAATATACGTGACGCAAAACTACCTTTCGTAAACTGGAATAAACTTCTCCGAAAATTTGCATTTTGTTCGTTGCACGTTGCTGGACACTGATGCAGCAAATATTTATTGGAAAGTAGTATTAAGCAACATAACGCGGCCGTGTGAGTGTAGTATTGACAGTTTGCGCGGTATAATAGAGACTTTCGAGCTTTAATGAGTGGGCAATATCTATATATTACATATTAGTGTGTGAGAGGGGCATCAAAGGAAGGCAGAAAAACGGCGGTACCAGACGACAGCAACAGTAATTCAGTTCGCTCCAAACTATTTTTCACAAATTATTGAGAAAACTGACGGTTTGGAAGTGTCTTGGAGATGTACACTGGTCAAAACAATTAGGGAACCGGTTGCGATATCTCGGTCCTGAAGTATTGTCATCGCCAGAGAGTAGCAAAATGATTCTTTTGTGTCCCAGCTTCGTCGCCGCTTTTGTGTCTCGTTTCCGTCGTAGGTGTCGGTGGCCGAGTAAGAAGACCGACACAGGAATAAAGGTAGCACGCTTGTGCAGGTACGGAGGGGAGCAGCCAGTGGGACAGCAGAAACTAGAAACACTAGAGTAAATTAGAACGAGATATATATTGCACAGAATTTATACAATACTTAACTTTTACATAGTTCTGTACTGCAGAATGCTGACACATAGTTGAGCTAGAGGCCTGCCTAGTGCCTATCCGATAGCCAAGTCTTCACTGGTGCCTATCTGATTCCGAAGGTCTTAACTGGTTCCTATCTCAGTCCCAAGTGAACGATGTCGTTCAGTGGTGGCCACGAGCGGGATCGTAGCAGAGGGCGCTCGTGGCTGACGTTAAAGAGAAGGCCGCGCCGTGCGTGCATGGCGGCGCGCGGCGAAAGTAGGTGGCGCGCACTTTGTACTTGCGCGACACCACAGATTCGACGTCGTTCTGTCGCTTCTTCGGAGGGGAGACAACAACATTGTGGCAACTGAGACAGTGGTGATAACAGAAAGGTGAAGCAGAGGGCGTTGGTGTTGACAAGTGTATACTCTACAAACGAACTACACAAGCAGTAGGGTTCAGGTAGTGTAGTAAGCAGATAGTGCAATGCAACAACAACGTGGCTTACCCGAAGCTGGTTGGAAGCGGGGCAGACACGGAGGGAGGTGGCTGCAGCTGTTCGAGTTACCCAAAGTGTAATTTCCAGGACCTGGACGTGATTTCAGGCAACAGAAACAGTTGAAAGAAGGCAAGGCCAATGTCGTCCACGGGCAACATCAGCAAGAGATGACCGTTATCTCCGGTTAACAGCCCGTCGAGACAGGAGGCTGAAGGTAAGTGAGCCGCAACACACCCTCCAGGTAACAACAGGACGCGAAATATCGCCACAAACCGTAGGAAATCACCTTCGCGAAAGTGGCCTCTACGTAACGAATGAGGCCGGGTTCTATTCATAGATGATCAAGATTTTGTGTTCAGGCAGACAATCGTCGTTCCCTCATCTGGAGAGAACGTGGAAAAATCCTTCTCGTACACAGAAAAATCACCATATCATGGTGCAGGACGAATGGTGTGGGCAGGAGTCAATATTGGTGTACGTACGGACCTCTACGCCGTTCAGAATGGCGCTTTCAATGGGCAGAGGTTTCGAGACGAGATCCTTCGAGCTTTTGCTGTGCTCTACGCTGGTCCAGTAGGAGACGGGTTCCTTCTGGTGGACGATGACGGTCGTCCGCACAGAGGTGCACTGGTGGTCAAGCTGAAGGAATTGCACGAATGGAGTGGCCAGCTTGTTCACCCGACTTAAGCGCGCTTGAGCATGCACTTGGCAGACGCATTTCAGCCAGGCCAGCACCTCGCACAATGGTTGCAGAGCTGGATATTCCGCTGATGGAAGAATGGCCAAATGTCCCTCAAGAGCTGATTGATAACCCCATACTGGCCATGCCATGCAGCTGTGCAAGTGTACTGGTCGTCCGAGGTGATGAGACATATTAGAGGGCAACAAGAATTACGTTTTCAACATTGTGATATCCCCATGGTGCCTCGCTCTAAGTAAACTCCATGTAAACATCAAGTGAAGAGCTGAGACAGCAAAACATGGTATTGTAAGTACTTTAAGTAGTTAGTGAAATTACCGAGTATTTGGGAAATGCCAGATATTTTGTTGTGAACAGCAACAGAGGACACTGAAGATCAGGACATCATGACAGTAAGAAATAAAAAAGGTGGTCAAAAAGTCAGTATACATTTGAAAACTTAATAAATCACAGAATAAGTTAGATAGAGAGTTAAAAATTGTCACTCATGCTTGGAATGACATGGGGTTTTATTAGAACAAAAAACATGTTGCTAGACGCGTGAAAGATCTCTTGCGCGCGTCGTTTGGTGATGACCGTGTGCTCAGCAGCCACTTTCGTCATGCTTGGCCTCCCAGGTCCCCAGACCTCAGTCCGTGCGATTACTGGCTTTGCTGTTAACTGAAGTCGCAAGTGTATCGTGATCGACCGACATCTCTAGGGATTCTGAAAGACAACATCCGACGCCAGTGCCTCACCATACCACCGGACAGGCTTTACAGTGATGTTCACGACGTTGTTCCTCGACTACAGCTATTGTAGAGGAATGATGGTGAACATATCGAGCGTTTCCTGTAAAGCACATGTTTGCTTTGTCTCAATGTGTTATCCTAATTATTGCTTTTCTGAGCAGATGAAGCGCCATGTGTCGGACTTTTATGAACTTGAACTCACTAAAACCCCACATCATTCCAAGCATGTGAGACAATTTTTACCTCTATATCTACATTATTCCGTGATTTATTAAGTTTTCAAATTTATACTGACTTTTTTGATCACCCGGCATATATAGATAGTTTTATTTTTTTATTTTTTCACTGTCAAGGTATTTTTTTGCGTATACTCCTTCGTTGATATTGCTTATTACTTCAAATAGGTAACCGTCGAAGTGTGGAAGAATGGTCGGTTATTTTTTGTTGACAGCTTCCTTGACATATAAATAGCATTTAACTCAGAAAGCTGCGTTTTGAGTTTCCAGTGCCAATGTCACTGAAGTAATAGTTTGAGTTTTTAGAGCGGTCAGCGCAGTGGTCTAGTGGTTTCGGCGCCTCCTGCCGCTGCCACTGTCAGCGGCAGGCAGCCCTACTATACCGTGTCGGCCCCGCGCCCTGCGCCCCTGGCAGGCCCTTCCGCCGCGCTGGCAGCCTAGCGTGTCGCTGCCGGACACGGCGTTGCCGCTGCCGCTGGCCCGCACCCATTAACGAACCGTCTGACGCCGCTAGTGCAGTCTGCTACAAAGTGTAACGTTACTGTTCCGTATCGTCACAGGGTACGAAGAGTTTCGCCACCATGTCGAAGTGGGGCGAATCGCAGAATGCACAGTGCAAACGGTGCACAGCTATCCTGCCAAAAGGAACTCAAAGCTGTTTACATGAGTCCCGAATGGTCCGATCGTCTTTGACCGCAGCATGGTCCTTCTAGTCGTCCAGTGCTTGAGGTGGAAACACAGTCAAAGGGCGCGCGTGCCAAGCGATGTGCTGATTGCTTTTGTGTGGTACCCTCGTGCCGGGTATTCAGAATTAGGTTGATCGGTCCTGACAATATGCCGCACTGTCAGTTCCAGAGGGCGGCAGGCACACGATAGCAGGTAGACGCCGCGTTTCTTGACTTCCGCAAGGCGTTCGATACCGCTCCACATCGTCGTCTGATCTGCAAAGTCCGAACGTATGCAATACCAGGGCAACGGTATGACTGGATTGAGGCGTTTCTAGGTAACAGATCACAGCATATCCTCAATGTAGACAGCTCTCAAGCGTGCCCTAGGGGAGTGCTATATGACTGTTGCTTTATGTATATGACTTCGTACTTAACTCGGAATTTCAAAAACGTTTGTAAATCTATGAGACTTAACTTCTTTGCATAACAGTCTCTAGACTTATAGACTACGTAAACTAAGTTTAAATAACCCAACGATAAGACAACACACATGGCCGAGGGAGAACTCGAACCTCCTAAGGCTAGCAACCGCGCATCCGCAGCAAGGCGTCTTAGACCGCTCGGCCACTTCACTGCGGCCTCGGAGAATGAATGAGGCTTTTTGCTGATGATGCTGTAGTTTATTAAGAAGTCGCAACACTGGAAAAGAGTAGCGAAAGGCAAAGGATTGACGCATGGCATTTGACTCAACATAAATGAGTGTAAAGTGCTTCGTTCACAAAGGAAGAAATATCGTTTATTGTATAAATACGCAATACCAGGAAAAACAGTGGAACCAGCTACTTCCATAAAATCCTGGGAGTAGACAGAAGGACGATTTAAAATGGAGCGAACGTAAGGCAGAAAGCAGGCATTAGAAGGCTCCGTCAGCAAAGGAAGTATTTCTCATGAATGAGGTTTTATAGGAGACATAAAGAAGACGAGACGAAGAGGAGCACGGGTCGTTATGGCCTCATTTAGTACGCGCAAAAGTGTCACGGGAATGATAAGAAAACTCGAGTGGCAGACGATGCAAGAGAGGTATTCTGTATCGCGGCACGGGCAGCTGTCGACGTTCCGAGAGCGTGCGTTTACATCTACATCTACATACATACTCGGCAATCCAACGTAAGGTGCGTGGCGGAGGGTACACTGTACCACTACCAGGCATTTCCTTTCCTATTCCACTCCCAAATAGAACAAGGAAAAAGAAGAATGCCTATATGCCGTCGCAAGAGCCCTAATTTCTCTTATCTTGTCTTTGTGATCACTACGCGAAATGTAAGTAGGCGGCAGCAAGATCGTACTACACTCAGCTTCAAATTTTGGCCCTGTTAATTTCCTCAACAGAATTTCACGAGAAGAACGTCGTCTTTCCTCCAGCGATCCCCAATGCCTATATGCCTTCGCAAGAGCCCTAATTTTTCTTATCTTGTCTTTGTGATCACTACGCGAAATGTAAGTAGGCGGCAGCAAGATCGTACTACACTCAGCTTCAAATTGTGGCCCTATTAATTTCCCCAACAGAATTTCACGAGAAGAACGTCGTCTTTCCTCCAGCGATCCCCAATTGAGTTGCCGGAGCATTTCCATGACACTCGCGCATTGGTCGAACCTACCAGTAACAAAACTAGATGCTCGCCTCTGAACTGCTTCTATGTCTTCCTTTAAACTGATCTGTTGCGAGTCTCAAACACTTGAGCAATACTCAAGACGTGGTCGTACAAGCGTTTTATACGCGGTCTCCTTTACAGGTGAAGTACACCTTCCCAAAATTTTCCCAATAAACCGAAGTCGGCTGTGCGCCTTACTCACGACTGTCCTTACATACTCGTTCCATTTCATACCGCTCTGCAATTTTTCGCCTAGATATTTGAACGACGCTGTATTCGAACATCATTGGATTGTTTTTCCACTCATGCGCATCATCTTACATTTTTCTCCATTGAGAGCTATCTGCCATTCTTCGCACCAACTAGAAATTTTGTCTAAGTCATCTTGTATGCTATTAGCGTCAGTTAAAGACGTCCCCTCCCCATACACCACAGCATCATTAGCAAACAGCCGCACATTACAAGTTCCTGTGTCCATCAGATCATTTATATAGATTGAAAATAATAGCGGTCCTATGACAGTCCGCTGGAGCACGCCTGACGATACACTCTGATGAACACTCGCCGTCGAGAACAACGTACTGCGTTCTATTACTTAGGAAGTTTTCCAGCCAGTCACAAATCTGTGAACCTACTCAATAAGCTCGTATCTTCGTTAGCAGTCTGCAGTGTGGCACCGCGTCGAACGCCTTTTTGAAGTCGAGAAAAACAAAATCCGCCTGTTGCCCTTCATCTATGACTCGCAAGATGTCATTTGAGAAAAGGGCAAGCTGAGTTTCACATGAACGATGTTTCCTAAAACCGTGCTGATTCACAGAAAGAAGCTTTTCCGTTTCAAGGAAATTTGTCGAGGAATCGACTAATGTATCGTTTCCTCCTGCGTACATCTCGCGAAACGACCGCAAGGTAAAAAATTTGAGACACTAGAGCCTACACGAAAGCGTACCGATAACCGCTTTTCCCGCGAAACAAGCGCGACTACAATAGGAGGAGGTACACAGAGTACCCTGCAACAGCTAGCTGAGGCGGCCTGCCGAGTGTGGGTGTGGAACGGCGCGGCGGCTGAGGCTGCTGCGATGCCGTCGGTTCTGGCCGTCTCAGCTGGCTGCTCACCTGTAGCGGCCGACACCTGCCGCCGCGCCGGCGCAAAGCTCCAGGGCGAGCCAACTCCACTGGCACACCACCAACTACACTTAACTTCCCGGGAGATTAAAACTCTGTGCCGCAACCCGGAATCGAACCTGGGACCTTTATCTTTCGCGGGCTAACGCTCTATCACTGAGCTATCCCGACACGACTCACGGTCTGTCCCCGGAACTTCAGTTCTGCCAGTACCTCGCCTCCTACTTTCCAAACTTCCAGCTACTGGCAGAATTGAAGTTGTGGGATCGGACCGTAAGTCGTGTCGGGATATCTCAGTGGTAGAGCGTTAGCCCGCGAAATGCAAAGGTCCCATGTTCGAGTACCGGTTCCGGCGCACGACTTTAATCTGCCAGGAAGTTTCATATCAGCACATACTCCGCTGCAAAGTGAAAGTTTCATTCTGCAATAACTACATACTACTACACTGTGGTGTCGCACATGTCTGAAGTGCGCGCCACGTACTTTCTCCGCGCGCCGCCATGCAAGCATGGCGTGGCGTTCTTACGATGTCAGCCACGAGCGCCCTCTGCTGCGATTCCCGCTCGTGGCCACCACTGAACTGGATCGGTCACTTGGGATTAAGACAGGCACTAGGAAAGTCTCTCATCAGTAGGCAAGCCTCTATCGACTTAAACTATGTATCTGCTTTCTACTAGACTTCAATTAACAAAGCTAAGTATTTGTACTCTCTCTCTTCAAAATATATCTTATTCTAATATAGCTCAGTGTTTCTGCTTTCTGCTGTCCCACCAGCTGGTCACCTCAGACTCTGTACACGCACACGCGTGCATCCTATATTCCTCTGTCGGTCTCTGACACTTAGGACAACGAGACACAAAAGTGGCGACAAGGATGGGACACAAAACTACACTCCGACCACCAACCATCTGCCACACCGTGTCAGTCCAAATGTTGCCTCGACCGCACTCAACTAGCGTATAAATTCAGCAAAGAAATTTGATCAAATGTCCGTTCTATTCCTGTGATAAAGATCTTTCACATGACGCCAAAATGAGGTATTACACACTCATCCAATGTTTCCTCAAAGTGAAAGTAGCCTATTATTAAAATAAGCAAAATATCAGGCAGTTGACATCCGCAAATGAAAGTTAAAACGCTCACTGTTGCTCTAAATTACTTTATGAGTGGCCACAGTACATGCGCAACGGAAATTTATTTAACTGCTCACTCCTTAAAGGAGCAGACAACGTTTCAACAAACACAAAATCTACGTTAAAAAATAAATGAATGGATGATTAAACATGGGACGGAGAGCATGAAATCATAAAGCAGAGCTCTGATATGTTAAAATTATATTCTATTCAGTAAAATAATAAACAAATAAATGTGGGGAGACCAAATTAAGCACACACCTTGTACAAAAGTGAATTAAATCATATAATTACTGCCTGTATGAAAATTGTTTCAGCCCTTTATATATAACAAGGTAGCATGGGAGGAAATATGCAAACAAACAGTGGGTAGCTGTAAGCACATTCATTCATTCACAGACACACGCATAATGCTTAGCAGTTCATCACTCTCCGTGAACACTTAAAAGCATCGACGAAACGAAGCGTCAGCGGCGTCTTGACAAGATGGCGGGCATCTTGATCACAAATTTTTAAATTATACTGTGCACTAAATGAACCATGTGTGGGAAGGCAGCGGCATACTATTCCTAAGTTCCACGTGGTACGCGACCACGGTGAATTACATAGAATTTACAAAGGAAATTAATAGAGAATAAGCAAGTAAAGCACACACAAGAATTCGTATAGAAGAAAGTTAGTATTAGTAAAACCATGGCTGAAGGCTGAAGTAACGACCAGACCGTTACGAAAGCATATGGTGCAATCGGTCATACAAGACAAGAAAGTCGGAATCAAATCAGAAAATCTGAGAAATATTTAGCTACTCGTGGATACAGACGTGATGTGAAAAGTTAGTTAAAAACAGCAAGGAAATTCAAACATATTAAGTTTACACAAAGGCTGAAGACCACACACGTGTATTCTAACTTGAGCAAAACTGGACACACAATCATCACTGGAATGAAAATGCAAATAATAAATTTACACTGAATACTCGAGTTCTGTAAATTAAGAAACACTTCACCTCGCATAGCGAAAGAATTACTGAAAAACCAAGACTGTCTGATCATAAATAAATTGAAGTCCTAAAAGCAAGCGCAAAGATATTGAAATTAAGCTTAGTAAATTCAGCCGAGTATGCGGAACAATTAACAGAAATCTAAACAAACAAAACCAGTAAATACACTCAGCTTAAATGCTACAAAACTGTCGCAGTTCCCTCATTGCTCTATTACCAAGAAACAAGAAAGCCTTATTCAGGCACAAGAAATTAAATTCCTGTCAAAGATTACACAAGAAAAGACAGGTTAAGAAATGAAGATATTAGAGGAGAAGTTGAAATCTTTAGCCTAAATGATAAAAATTCGAGAGTACAAAAGAAAATAGAACAAACATCTAGAAAGAATGTAAAGTGAGAGACTTCCCTTAAAGGCAAGAATTTATAAGTACCATGGAAGAAGAGATAGAGGAAGATCCCGACAGAATGGGTTCCGTAACAGCAACTCCTGCCTAATACCTGAAGAGAAGACGAAGAAGATATTTAATATAACTGCGAATGAATGCAATTCTGATGGTACAGACATTCCAAAAGAATATGACGACTCTTGAAGATTGCTGTTGGAGGGCAATGTTTACTGTATGTCACGCATTTCCAAAATGATCGATGTGGGAATCATTATGACATCGGCGTTTTTTGTTGTTGCAAAATCTATACATAACGAAGTTTCGATTGTCGGCTTTGTCATACCAGTGCGGAAATATGTTCTTGACTGCCACCTACATACGGAAAAATGTTCATCAAAACAAAATAAGGGAATAGAGGTCTAACTGGGAGATTCCTTCTTTTCCCGCGTGCTATCTGGGAATTGCATCTACATCTACATCTACAACCATACTCCGCAAGCCACCTGACGGTGTGTGGCGGAGGGTACCTTGAGTACCACTATAGATTTTCCCTTCTATTCCAGTCACGTATTGCTAGCGGAAAGGAGGATTGTCGGTATGCCTCTGTGTGGGCTCTAATCTCTCTGATTTTATCCTCACGGTCTCTTCGCGAGATATACGTAGGAGGGAGCAATATACTGCTAGACTCCTCGGTAAAGGTATGTTCTCGAAATTTCGACAAAAGCCCGTACCGAGCGACAGAGCGTCTCTCCTGCATAGTCTTCCACTGGAGTTTATCGATCATCTCCGTAACGCTTTCACGATTACCAAATGATCCTGTAGCGAAGCGCGCTGCTCTCCGTTGGATCTTCTCCACTTCCTCTAACAATCCCACCTGGTACGGATCCCACACCGGTGAGCAGTATTCAAGCTGTGGGCGAACAAGTGTACTGTAACCTACTTCCTTTGTTTTCGGACTGCATTTCCTAAGTATTCTTCCAATGAATCTAAGTTTGGCATCTGCTTTACCGACGATTGATTTTATATGGTCGTTCCATTTTAAATCGCTCCTAATGACTACTGCCAGATACTTTATGGAATGTTGCATGGTAGCCAGAGTGTGAAAGTGGCTCGCTGGACACTGTGTCAGGCACTGGAGTGTGTTTTTCAAGGTAACCAGGTGCCTCAGAGTGTTATTTGAGGCTCCGCACACACTTTTAGTTTACGTCCCCTGACACCTGGTCCAGACCGCCAGCGCCGGCGGCATCGGCAGCTGCTGGTTAGCCTCGGCGGCGCCGGCTCGCCCTTCGCCAGCGCCGACCCGTTTTCTTGGTGACGTCACCGTCGTGACCAGCCGCCGTGACGTGACGGGCCGTCGGCGCATGCGCATGCGCTCTGCCGGCACGCCGGTTCCTCCGAGTCTGCGCGTCTCGTGCCACGAAATACGTGCCTCCAGTAAAGGGGCATAAAGGAGCACAGTCAACACCTTAAAATAAAATAAAAACACTACCACATAACTAATACTGGTTTTCGAACAGGAAAGTTTGTATTCACCTTCAGTGACGCACAAAATTTAAAAAGAAGATGGGTATGATAACGGTCTATTGGACTTGAAAGCAAAACATTGAATCTATATATATACAAAAGCGGAAGGACATTCACTCATTCATTCACTCACTCACTGACTAAACACGAACCTCGAAACCTACTTCACCTATGAAGCTGAAATTTGGCAGGACTATAGTTTATAGGTAGAAGGCATCAGCTAAGAAAGGATTTTACGATAGGGTCGATAGTTCAGGAGCTGTGACATCATAAACAATGAAAACTTCCCCATCTTGCGGCACGTGATAGTGTGTCTTTATCAATCCACTATTTGAGAAGGAGAGCACTTAGCAACTTGAAACAAACTTTGAACAATTTCAAACCTTTAGAAAACTTTTTCTCGCTGCCAAACCCAGCAAAATGATGAAAGGAAAAACGTTTGTCACTTAATACTTCTTCGGCGTTCATGCAGTAAAATTACGGCGTTTGGCTTGACTCGTACACTATTATTGGATTCGTGAGAAATCTTACATACAGTATACACACATACCGATCAAAATTTTGTCGTAGTACGACACGCAGTTCATGAGATATGGAGTCATAAACAATTAGGATCATGAAAAACCGCCTCATCAGACATAACGATTTGATTTATTGCGTCTTTCCTACTATCTCTGTTCGCGACGTATTTTGCAGACATTTTACATATACACCATTGGATGTACCTTCGATTTAATATTGTATTACGTCATATAGTTCAGGTGCTATGACGTTAAAGACAATGAAATGCATGAAAATTCGCCCTAATAAACATGAGGTTGTAATTTACTACCATTAACAACACATTTCATTGTCAGTTTTCTAATAGTCCACTGTAAGAATCTGGTAGGACACATAAATCAGGTGGTATTGTATATAGTATATATAAAAGCGAAAGGTCAGTCACGCACTCACTCACTAACTAAACACGAAATCTGTAGAACTAATGCACCTATGAAGCTGAAATTTTGCCGGTATGTAGTTTATAGGTCGAAGACGTCACCTAAGAAAGTATTTTGCGATAGGACAGAATTAACGTACAAGGGGAAGGGTACTTATACTACAGCCTGACGAAATCTAGAATTTTATTCCGATCTTCACGAAATTGTGCACGCTTGACATTCAATACAAGAGGATGGTCAGCGTCTACCTAACGTTTCATACGGTGCATGGGGGAGGGTATCTTTCCATATAAAAATGAACCCCTAAAGATCTTAGTCGTGCCATAACTTGAGAACAGCTCGACCGATTTCACAGATCTTTTTGGGTTGTTTTTCGTTATTCTCAGAACAAGGGTTGTATGAATTAAAACTGGAAATTTGAGAACAACGAAGTGCGTTTTTCAATGTGATTCTGTTTTTATTGCATGCAAATGTATAGTTTTTTTTCGATATTGATGACATTTTGCACAGATGGGAGAGAAAGAGATGGATGCAGATACAGGAGGGAAGGGGAGGTGGACTACGAGAGTATGAAAGAAATAAAGACCCGGGCAACGCCGGGTTTACAGATAGTTCATGTTTAAAACTGACTGAGATCCGGAACCCTAAAAAGCCATGATATGCACAGGCCCTTCTTTAACACCCGTTGCGAAGCACGGGCATATAAGCTAGTTGTCCAGAAAGTAACGCACGAGCAGTAGTTGGGGACATCCACTGTCAGATAACGACTCGCCCACATTTTTTCACGCCTTATGTTCTTCCCTACTGATCCCGTATGTCACGTTGTCAGCGTCGCTTTCTCTAAGCTCTTGGAATGAACAGAAACTTCCTTTGTTCCATATGTTTGACTACGTGGTGCTCCTCGTCAATTTAATTTTCGTTGCGGTCTATATCTCGTCCGTTCTCAGATTAATTCCTTTTGCGATCTGTTCTCTCAATTCCCAACATGAATAACTTCATGCCGCGATGGAGTGTCCGAGCGTTCTAAGGAGCCTTGCTGCGGAGTGCGCGGATGCTCGTTGTCGGAGGTTCGAGTCCTTAGGGCATGGTTGTCAGTGTTGTCCAACGTAGTTAAGACCTTTAGATTTACATACATTTAAATAACTTCATTGATCCGTAAGCAACGATGTTTTCTAATGATCAACTGCTATCGGTCAAAACTGGTAACACCCTTTTCATAACATAGTAAACTTATTTTAGGAAACAGTGTTCGTCTTACCAAATTACTCTGGCAATTGTGCTTTTCCAAATGCTTACTTTCCTCTTCGAAGGAAGCGTAGGGTTTAACATCCTATCGACAGCGTGGTCCTTGGAAACGGAGCTTACGCTCGGAGTATTTGCCTAAGGACGTGGAAGGAAATCGGCCGTGCCCTTTCAAAGGAACCATCCCAGCATTTGCTTGGAGTGTTTTAGGGAAATCATGGAAAACCTAAATGTGGATGGCCGTAGGTGCATTTGAACCACCGTCCTTCCGATTATTTTTCTGCTCACATATTAGTAATCTTGAAGAATATCTCCAACTGCTACGTTACATTAGTATACTTGTTCCCTCGATACGTTTTGCCAGTAAAGTTCAGTCATACACATTACATGCTCACACTTTTCAAATGTTCAAATGTTTGTAATTGTTGTGGGACCAAACTACGTTGGTCATCAGTCCCTAGACTTACAAACTACTTAAACTAACCTAAGGACAGAACACACATCCATGCCCGAGGGAGGATTCGAACTTCCGACGTGGGAGGCGCTCCAGACCGCTCGGATACTAACGCGCGGCTCACACTTTTCCCGCAGTGTCATTCACCTGCAGACTGATTTGTTCGCCTTTCACTTTTTTTGTATAAACTTTTCGCCTCCCAAATTTTAAACCCTACATTTTCTACAATCTCTTTTCGTCTCTCCTACCCCTATCCCTTTCTATTTTTCTTCCTCCGCTAAACCTTCCAAAGCCAAGTAATTCATAAGTACACGTTCTGTCCTTTCTTCTAGTAAAGATCTGCTTCAGGCTTTCATCACCTCAAAATACCTCTTCACACCACGTTTTTTCACTTAATTTTAAAACTTATTTGAAAGGACGATGTTCACAATCCTTCCAGTTTCTGCGTCTCCGATTTTCTGATGGGCCAGATAGCACTTATTTACAACAATATACTCTTTCAGAAACGGCACAGTGGAGGCCGCGGAGGATCGAATGCGTAGGACAAAGTGAGTAATCTTTGGATAAAATAGAAGATCCTGAACTGATGAAAGGACAAAGTGCAGCAAATGAAGCGGGCAAAAGAGAGTATAGGCCACTTAAAAATGAGGTTGACAGGAAATGCAAGTTGGCTAAGCAAGAGTGGTTAGAGGACTAAAGCAAGTCCATAAAGAACGTACGAAGAGGGTAAAGATACCGCCTACAGGATAATAAAAGAGACGTCTGGAGACAAGAGAAGCAGCTGTATGAATATCAAGAACTCAGTTGGAAACCGAGTACTACGCAAAGAAAGGAAAGCAGAAAAGTGGAAGTAATGTAATACAGTGTATAAATTATCAAGGTAGCATGGGTAAAATACAGGGAACGCGAAATCATAGGCAACTTGTCCGGAAGGGCATGAAAGAGACGTAGTGAATGAGTCAGAGTTGTTTCAAAAAATGTTTGTAAATCTATCGGACCAAACTGCGTGGTCATCAGTCCGTAGCTTACAAACTACTTAAACCTAGGTAAACTAACCTAAGGACAACACACACACCCATGCCCCAGGGAGGACTCGAACCTCCACGGCGAGCAACCGCGCGCTCCGCAGCGAGGTGCTTTAGACCTCCACCACGGCGTCAGAGTTGTAACCTTTCCCAAGGTTATTCAGTTTGTGCGTTAAGCAAGCTGCGAAGTAAGCAAAAATGGGGAAATGGAATTAAAAATCAGGGAGAAGCAATAAAAACTTTGCCGGTGACACTTTAATTCTGTCAGAGACAGCAAAGTACCTGGAAGAGCAATTGAACCGAATGGACAGTGTCTTGAAAGGTGGGTATAATATGCAACTGCGAAGCAAGGGTAAAGGTATGTTGTCTAAAGAAATCAGGCACTAATGGAGTAGGTAGATTAGATAACGAGACGATAAAAGTAATAGATGAGTTTTTTACTTCGGTTAAGAAAATAACTTTTGATGGCCGAAGTAAAGAAGACATAAACACGTAATGGCTATGGGGAGAAGAGAAATTTGTTGACAGTGAATATTAATTTAAATGTCAGGAACTCCTTTCTGAAAGCATTTGTCTGCAGTGAAACATGGACGATAAGGAGTTCAGACAAAAAGACGTTAGAAGCATTTGAAATGTGGAGCTACTGACGCCTGATGAAGATTGGATGAGTAGATCAAGTAACTAATGAGGAGGTGCTCAACATAATTGGGGAGAAAAGAAGTTTCTGTCATGTCTTGAGTAAGAGAAGGGATCGATTGGTGGGACACGTTGTGAGACAAGACCGAGAGACGAATATCAAGCAGGTTCAAGAGATGAAGAGACTTGAGCCGCGATGGAATGGCCGAGCACTATAAGGCGTCTCGCCTCGGAGCGCACGGTTACTCCCCGTCGGAGGTTGGAGTCCTCCGTCGGTCATGTGTGTGTGTGTGTGTGTGTGTGTGTGTGTGTGTGAGTGTGTATTGTTCTTAGGTTAGTTTAAGTAGTAAGCCTAGGGACGGATAACGGCGATAGTTGAGTCCCACAGAAGTAGACCAGGGCTGCCCAGACGATGGTACATTTACCGTTGCTGGTATGCCAGGACATTTCAGGTGATCAGCAATACGTAGAGAGACATCTTCTGATATCAGTAATATCGTCTTACAATATATTTAATTGAAATGCTAGATAACTGGTAAAAGCAGCAACTGTACAATCCACCGCAGGGTGTATTGGGGGCACGGTACCGCCGCGCTGTGCCTTCCCCGTCTGTCCCTCCGTTGGTGATCGCTGCCCTGGCCGGGAATAATTCATCTGGTTTCGATCGCGTCCTGTCGAGCTGCCCACTACTGCAGTCTGCAGTCTACTGGCAGTAGTCACAACAGCGAACGGCTTGTTGTCGCTACTGTAGTCGCCTTCTTAGGCGTCACGTCGTGATACAAACAGAGGTTAGGTCTGCAATCGGAGCGGTATATACAACGAGCAGATTGACTACTACAATCGTGATATGTAGTTCGGTTTTTATGTGCGACTTATACGTAATTGTGATTCATGTTCCCATGAAGTGAATTTTAAACTAGAAAGCTTTTCATCCTCCGAGGATGCAGTTAAGCCGCGGTGGAGTAGCCGAGGGCTCTGAGGCGCCTGACTGCGGAGCGCGCGGTACTCGCCGATGGAGTTTTTAGTCCTCCCTCCTGTGTGTGTGTGTGTGTGTGTGTGTGTGTGACTGAGCGCGTGCTTGTTTATATGTCATACTTTGCATACGTTACAGTAACTTAGTTTAAGTAATTTGTAAGCGTATGGACTGATAACCGCAGCAGTTTAGTCCCTTAGATTTACAAACATTTGATCATTTTGATGGAGTTAAAACATGGAAACCAATACCTAACCGTATGATCAGAGAGCTCTTACAAAATGGCTGGTAGTGCAGAATACAGTGTCAATCCAATTCCCCAATACGCTTTATGTTTGCAAACGCTTTCAAATTAAAGCATGAAGCATTCTTTTGTAGAGAGTCTGGAAAGTTGAGTTAAGTGGCAAAAAGTCGTTCTCAGCCGCGCGATGTGCAGGAGTCAGCGTCCCTAGGAAAGGGCTGGGACTACTCGTCTTCTACGCCACCACTCATGCTAGCCTGTCTGAGTCTATTCTAAGCGGGGTTGTTTTCCTCTGCTGGCAACCATAAGGAAAGACCGTGTTTTGCTTCGGACGCAGTGAAAACTCGGATAAGAGGGGGCATGACAGTATTCGTATCCTGCGCCGAAACTTAGTGACCATAACCGTCACACGAATCTCTGATCCCTGGCCTTTCTGTATAAAGCGTCGCCGAACCTACAGTGCCACGCGTTTGGGCCTCTGTAGATGAACTTTGCAGACGCATTCTGAGCCAAATTTCAAGCTTGTGCGTCACAGTAACTGAAAATTCCGGGTCTTCCTAAATATGACCCTCTAATTTTAATCGCAGTGTCATTATTGAGGAACTAAATTATTATTTCACAACGCCTACCACTTCAATCGATCACCAAACGAAACAAACACTTATTGACCATATCACGAGGATCAACAACGCTAACCATGATAAGTTTTGTTTTAAGCATGTTACTGGAAATACAGTCAAAAAAGCAATTATGCGTATTACATCAGCATCTACCGGGGATGATGGTATCACTATCCAAATGATAAAGCTGATTATTGATCCACTGCTGCCCATCATAACAGATATATTTAATCAGTCCTTAGCCACAAGTGTTTTTCCTGATGCGTGGAAACGTGGACTAGTTAAGCCACTGCCAAAAAAGGACATTGCCACAGCACCCTCTGATTACCGACCTATCTGCATTCTTCCGGCACTGTCCAAAGCCCTAGAATATATAGTACATGATCAGCTAACCAGCTACTTGACTACTAATAAACTTCTTGACGAACCCAATCAGGTTTTCGCAAATATCGCAGCACAACATCTGCTTTGATAAAAGTAACAGACGATCTTAAGCAGGCAATGGATACACAAGAGGCGACTATTATGTGCTTCTTAGACTTTAGCAAAGCTTTCGACACTGTGGACTTTGATATTTTACTTGCTAAACTTAGCAGTCTAAATTTCTCTCAAGGCGTGGTGCAATGGATTCGCTCATACTTGACATCGCGTCTTCAGTGCGTCATGTCCGGCACCGAAAAGTCACAGTGGAGAAAAGTTCTATCAGGCGTACCACAGGGTTCGGTGCTAGGTCCACTTCTCTTTTCATTGTATGTAAATGACGTATCATCGGTCTTGTCCTTTTGTAAATACCACATGTATGCTGATGACCTCCAGTTGTATTTAAGTGCAAAACCAAAAAACCTGAAGGCAGCAATCGAGAATTTTAATTCTGACCTATGTGCACTATCAAAATGGGCACAGAATATAGGATTAAAGCTCAATCCAAGTAAAACACAAGCGATTCTGGTAGGTCATCCTAGACTCATCAACCACAAATACCGCGAATCTCAACCATCATTAATATTAAATGACACACCTATCTATTTTTCGCCCTCGGCAAAAAGTCTGGGAGTGATAATAGACGACAAACTAAATTGGGCTGAGCACACAGCCGCAGTGTGTAGGAAGGCATCAGCATCTCTTCATGCCCTACAGAGATATAAGAAGTTTTTTCCTCTCGATCTTAAAAAGAAACTTATACAAACGCTTGTAATTCCAATTATTGATTACGGTGATGTTATCTTGCAAGGTCTCTCTTGGGAAAGCTCACGACGTCTGGAACTAATCATGAATGCCTGCGTTCGATATATATGTAACATCCGTCTCTTTGATCACATTTCACCATCTTATAAGCAACTATCCTGGCTCCGTGCTGACAAGCGCAGAGATTTTCATACACTCTGTTTCCTCTACTCTCTTATCAACGTACACTGTCCCTCATATCTTTCCTCGACCTTAACACTCTTATCTGATCAACATAAAAGAACTACTCGTTCCTGTCAGAGCAAAACCCTTTCTGTCCCTATCCATCACTCAGCCGGTTTCTCAAAATCCTTTTCAGTAGCAGGAACCAGGCTCTGGAACAATCTACCTCAGTATATCAGAGAACTGAATAACACTGCCAGCTTCAAACGACAGTTAATGGATTATCTACTAAAGCAATACTGACGCCAGTCTTTATTACCCTACGGTCCAGGTACGTCACATCCATTCCTCCTCCCAGATATTCTTCAACTGCCATTGCTCTCGCCAGGTACAGCTTCTGTCAGAATTCGCCATGCGTTAACCAGTCTCGATATATTCAAAAGTAAATATTGTATCTGCTAATATAAATGTTGTTACTTCTATTATTACACCAGCAGCAGAAGCAGAAGGTGTCTCAGTGGTACTGTTAGTATTAATCCTATTTAGAGTTAAGTTATTACATATGTAGAGTTAAGTTATTACCTTTTATTTACATCCTTTTACATGTAATCAACCTGTATAAATAATGTTATTAACTGTTCATCTGTAAAAATCATTATTATGTTATAGGTAACTCACATGTAAAGAAATATTGTATGTGTAAAACCCTGGTCCGATGTAAGAGAGGGCCTGATGGCCCTAATCTGATCAGGCTAAATAAATAAATAAATAAATAAATAAATAAATTATTGGTATCTTCACGCATTGGGCACTGTTCCATATTGTAAATCACGATCAACCAAATAACTAAAAATAGTGGTTCCGTACTAAAACTTTTCATTTTGTTGTGTACCTATACGAAGCCATTTTACTGATGATTGCGTAAATGTTGTTATTTTAAATGCTATCATAGTCGTCAGAGATCGAGCGAGGTGGCGCAGTGTGGTAACAGACCAGACTCACATTCGGGAGGACGGTGGTTCAAATCCGCCCCCGGCCATTGAGATTCAGATTTTCCGTGATTTCCCTAATTCACTCCAGGCAAATGCCGGGATGGTTCCTTGAAAAGGCTTGGCCGATTTCCTTTCCCATCCTTCCGAAAACAACCGAACGCGAGCTGCGTTTCTAATGACCACGCTGTCGGCGGGACGTTGAACCCTCAGCTTCCTCCCTTCATAGTCGTCAGAGTGTCAAATCGTGCTCAGCTCTGAGAGACGAATTTTTCCGCTATTTTTGTTTGCCGCGGCGGAGTGGCCGAACACATTGAGGCGCTATGCTCCGATGCTCGAGGGCGTTCCCCGTCGGCGTTCCGAATCCCTCACCGGCATGGATGTTTGTGTTGTCTTTAGTGTAAGGTAGTTCATAAGTAGTTTGTAAGTTTAGGGACTGATGACCTCGCAGTTAAGTCCCATAAGCTTGACAAACATTTGAACATATTTTTATTTTTGTTTGGCTACGAATTATCCATGCTAGTTAGTAAGCAAGAGTGATATCTGTTTATATGCGAAACGCACACGTTAGACGTAGACAGTGTTCTTTTAAACGAATCTGCAGATAACCGTAAAACAACTCATAGTCAAACGGCGAAACCGTGGAGCTTTAACAGTCGGTTGCGCACACGAGCACAAGATAAGCGCCGCGGTGGAGTAGCCGAGCGGTCTAAGGCGCCTCGCTGCGGAGCGCGCGGCTGCTCACCGTCGGAGGTTCGAGTCCTCCCTGGGGCATGGGTGTGTGTGTTGACCTTAGGTTAGTTTACCTTAGTTTAAGTAGTTTGGAAGCTACGGACTGATGACCACGTATATTGGTCCGATAGATTGAAAAACATTTGAATTTTTTGAGCAAGATAAGTATGTGTAAACAGATCGCAGGGACGCCTTGTTGCGGATCTGTAAATTCTACATATTCATGTACTTGGATACTCTGCAAGTCACACTGAAGTGCATGGCGGAGGGTTCATCGAACCACTTTTATGATATTCCTCTGTAGTTCCATTCTCCAATAGCTCGCGGGAAAAAGGAAGACCTAAATCTGTTTTCGATCTGATTTAACTTGTTTTATTATGATGATGATATCTCCCTATGTAGGTTGGTGGTAACAAAATATGTTCGCAGTGGGAAGAGAAAGTTGGTGAAAATTTCGCAAATAGATCTCGACGCAACAAATGACGACTTTCTTTTAGTGATTTCCAACCCAACTCGTGCAATATTTCCGTGAGACTCTCCTCCTATATCGCGATAATACAACACGAGCTGCCCTTCTTTGAATTTTCTCTAAATTTTCCGTCAGTCCCACTTGGTGTGGATCCCACAATGCTCAGCAGTACTCCAAAATAGGACGCACAGGTGTAGTGTAGGCAGTTTCTTTAGTAGAACTGTTGCATCTTCTACGTGTTCTACCAATGAAACGAACTCTTTGGTTTGCCTTCACTACAATATTTTGTGTCTGTTCTTTCAAATTTAAGTTATTCGTTATTGTTACTCCTAGATATTTAGTAGGTTTGGCTGATTTATCGTGTAAATGTAGTTTAACGGATTTCTTTTAGTGGTCATATGGATGACGTCACACTTATCATTAAGGGTCAATTGCCAATTTTTGCACCATGCAGATATCTTATCTAAATCATTTTGCAGTTGCTTTTGATCTTGTGGTGAATTTACTAACCGATAAATGACAGCATCATCCGCGAACAGTCTAAGAGAGCGACTCAGATTGACTCCTAAATCGTTTTAAAAAATAAGGAACAGTAGGGGTCCTATAACACTTCCCTGGGGAACGGCAGATATCACTTCTGTTCTACTCGATGGTTTACCGTCAATTACAACATGTAATGTCCTTTCTGACAGGAAATCACGAATCCAATTGCACAACTGTGGCGATATTCCACAACCTGCAATTTGATTAGAAGACTCTTGTGAGGTACAGTGTCAAAAGCATTCCGGAAATCTAGAATCTATTTGACATCCCTTTTCAGTAGCATTACATCACATGAGTAAATAGCTGTGTTTCACAAGAATGATACTTTCTGAATCTGTGTTGACTATGGGACAATAAGTCGTTCTCTTGGAAGTAGTTCATAATATTGCGAGAGATTCTCGACAAGGACTTGGAAACGTTTCGGAAGCAGCCAACGCCGTTGGCTGGGTTACGTTCCGGACGCATGCTACTGTTCTGGCGACTGCATTCCATCAGCGGCGTTCAGCAGGAAACCTGCTGCTAGGAGCCCACGTGACGGCCTGCTAGCGGCGGAGGAGGTGCCGGCTGTGACACGTGCCAGCAGCCGTGTTGGCCGTCATCGCCTTTGATGAGCCGCTGCACTGAAGCGAGTGTCGACGCTCCGTCTGTGAGACACGCCACCGCCCCTCTCGTGGAAACGCCTGACGCCCGCATCGGTTGACGTTTATTCTTGCCGCCGCTTCTGGTCTGCTGTTGCCTGCTGATACTCCGGCTGGTTTTCTGTCGCTTATGCCGCTCAGTGTCGCAAATGACTCGCCGACCTTCAGCACGGCGAGCGATAAGGCCCCTAGCCGTGTTACTGCCAGAGTTTAGCGTTTCGTCGTAAAGGAGCGCACAAAACGTTCGAACGGATAGTAAAGCAGCACTCTACCTCACGAAGCCCCACTACAGGCGCCTCAAGCTAATAGCCACACTACATTCCTGCTGGAGCAGTTAGTTTATTCGTGAAACTACTTGTAGAGGTAGAATTTATCCTCCTGTAATGTCCCCAATTAATCAAAAGTTCTGCTAATTCAGCCTTACTACTTCTAATTTAGAAACTTTCCTTCTGTAAAGAGTTTTCTGTCACAATTCCCGTAACAGAAATTATTTCTTGTGTAATCGAGATCAAATTCCATACACAAGTCATTAAATAACAGAATACCTTATTTTTATCTGAGACTTGATTCCATTTTCAGGATGATGCTCAACGACCACACAATGATGAACACAGCAGGTGTAATTAGCATCATTGGTCGTTAATATTTTATTTTTAAAACTGCCAATCGATTTCGATGACATAGTGATCATCTTCAATGCATCTTCAAACTATAGAAGGAGATCATAAAAACAGTACAGTTTACAAGATAAATGAATCAAAAGTGAAGGCCGTAAATTGTACGTAGGAATTACTATTACTTCAGACTTAAACTGGAAAGAACACGTAGATTATGTCGTGGGAAAGACGAACCAGAGACTGCGTTTTATTGGCAGAACCCTTGAAAGATGCAACAGAACTACTAAAGAAACTGCATACACTACGATTGTCCGTCCTTTTTTGGAGTATTGCTGCCCACTGTGGGATCCTTATGAGGTGGGTTTGACAGAGGACATCGAAAGAGGCAATGAAGGACAGTTCGTTTCGTATTGTCATGATACAGGGGAGACAGCGTTATGGAAAATGATACAGGGTCTGGGATGGGAATCATTACAACAACGGCGCTTATCGCTGCGACGTGGGCTACCTATGCAACTCCAGCCACCAACCATATCCTACGAATGCGAAAATATCTTGTTGACTTTCACTTACAAACGTAGAAATGATCATCAGAATAAAATACGAGAAATCAGAGCTCGCATGGAGAGATTGAGGTGTTCTTTCTACCCGCGCGCTTTTCGAGAATGGAATGGGAGATAAATAGTAGAAAGGTGGTTCGATGAACCCTCTGCCAGGGACATAAATGTGATTTGCGGAGTATCCCATGTACATGTAGAAACATGGACCGTTAATTCCTTTTTGTTTGCGTATGCTAGCATTGCAAATTCTCGGTGTGTAATATCTACGGCGTTAACAGGCCGTACCCTGTTGAAGAAGCATCCTACGAAGCTTTAGTGAATAGGTGTGGAGCTGCCTGCTTTGGCGGGCCCTTCGCTTTGCAGCAGCTGGTGTGTGGTGACTGGTGATGCGCTGAGGAAGGCACGCGGCGCCCGGCCGCCCTCCACCTGGTGACGTCATGGCTGCAGCCGGAACTGCCGCCAGCCGCGTAAAACCAGTCTAGCCACACACTTAGCTCTCCATACTCTTCCTAACTCTGTGTCAGTACTGTTGCTTCCTGTAGATGTATGAAGTTAATTATAAGACTTACAACGGGAGTGTCTTGCAAGTGGATTTTGATAGACACTCCCTAATTTTTGAAAAACTAAATGTCAAATTACCTGACATACTCTGATCTGGAGGCGATCTAATTGTTTTATAGTTTTCAAAATGATAAGCCAAGATCGCACATTGATAATTTATTAAATGACGACCGGTTTCGGTGCACTGTGTCACCATCATCTGGTCACATATATGTTATAATCTGATCATCTTGTTAAAAAAAAATGGGTAAAAAATAACAAGTGCAACAATGCACTTAATCACTGTATAAAAAATACATAAGTTAAAAACATGACATCTTACAAAATACTGACGGCTCTGAAAATGTAAACTAGAATTTTCAGAGCTGTCAGTATTTTGTAAGATGTCATGTTTTTAACTTATGTATTTTTTATACAGTGATTAAGTGCATTGTTGCACTTGTTATTTTTTACCCATTTTTTTTTTAACAAGATGATCAGATTATAACATATATGTGACCAGATGATGGTGACACAGTGCACCGAAACCGGTCGTCATTTAATAAATTGTTAGTGTGCGATCTTGGCTTATCATTTTGAAAACTGTAAATGTCAAATTTCATGATGGATAATGGTATTTTCAGTTCAATAAATGGAAAGAGCGTCTTAAACAGATTTCATGATTATATTATGAATTCAAAATTAACTAGCGTTTTTGTTTTTCATGCTGTAGCTGGCATACCAGTCGCTTTACTTGACAAAAAGTCGCAGAAAGGTACTCCAAATATCAGAATACTATCAGCTACATAGAAAAGAATTGCGAGTGAAACATATCCCTGACCAAGGTTTGTACCGGGCCCCACGGCTTGCTTTGCTCGTCTACCACCTTGACCAGCGATCGTGCTTGGCCGGCTGCTTTGGATGTCCAATCTTCCGCACGAAAAACACACACATTAATGACGAGAACGTTGTTAACTATGGAACCAATGCTATAGTCTGCCAGTAAAGCCTGTTGGTTTCTTGACGCTTTTTCCACCTATAGCATTGCAAATGCCATTGTCGGCCATAAATTTTGATCTTGATTTTCTTTTAAAAAAAAGAAGAAAAAGGATAAAAAGGGAGTTTCTTGTAAAAAACGCGAAACACATCTCTATTTTGAATGCAGAACGTACATTTGACCAAAATCAGTGATCCACATTTCATACTTTCTCGTTGTTATCTTTGACTCGGCGAAACTGAGCAAATCACAAATACATGGGAACAATGTGGCTGCAACTGATTCACCTTAATCTGAAGAAAAGAGACGGAGAAAAACAGAGAGAGAGAGAGAGAGAGAGAGAGAGAGAGAGAGAGAAAGGAAGGGAGGGAGAGCATGAGTGCCCATTTAGACTAAACATTCTGTTAAATCGTATTTGCTGTAATAGTAGAATACGAAAGCACCTTCGTTCACTGTACAAAATTAGGGGACTTCACGGTGACAAAAAAATAAAAAAAATAAATCAATGACCTCAGCCTCTCCCAGGTCAACAACCTGGATTCGCCGGTTAACGGAAGTAAATTTCTCCAAAGATTTCGTTAATAATTGTTTCTGAAGGTACGTCTTGAAAATGCATCTGCTTAAAATGTAGCAGCGTTATCGTCAGCTGTGCCGTGTGCTAGTCGACAACGCGGTCATTAGAGACAGGCTACAAGCTAGGATTGTTGTTGCTATCGAGAGGGGAAAGAATTCAGACGCGTTCGTCGAAAGTAAGGCCGCGCGGGAGTAGCCGAGCGGTCTGGAGCGCCACCTCCCGCGTTGGAGGTTCGAATCCTCCCTCGGGAATGGATGTTTGTGTCGTCTTTAGTATAAGCTAGTTCATAAGTAGTTTGTAAGTTTAGGGACTGATGACCCCGCAGTTAAGTACCATAAGCTGTACAAACGTTTTAACATTTTTTTCCTTCGAAAGTAAGCACCCCGGAATTAGCTTATGGTGATTTAAGAAGAAAAGGTAACCTATATGCGAGTAGTAGGAGGAAGGTTTGAACAGCCGCCCTGCCAAATCATCCGATAGTAGCAGGTGGGTGGTTTGAATGCGAAATGTTGCCCTGAGAGACCGTCAGTTCGTCATTATTAGCATCAACGTACGGATCAAGTCAAAACTGGTACTTTACTGCACAAATATCCTTCGGGAATTTTAAGCGGATAACGAACTGTGACATCGTGTCATGACGGAGGTAGGTCCACTACGTTTAGATTACACTGCAAGTATCGAGAGCGACTTCTAGTAGAATGGCATGACACTAATCGTAGAGGACGTTAAACCTTAATCTTCCTTTAATAATCGTAGATCAAACAGAAATAGACAGAGATTGAATTATAAAATTTTAAGCTAACGTAATTTCTCGACGAAAAGGGTGGCTTACAAAAGAGCATTTCAACGAATCGTGAAGTATTGTTCGTGAGCGTGCGATACTAAGTTACATTAATAGGCTAGGTATCAGACATAAGACGTGGCGCTTCCGGTTCCCTACGTGATCGTTTTCTGCGAGCGAAGTCGTCACAGAGATGCTAAATAACCTGTGCATCACGGAATGTTATACTGCCGAAGTTCTGAGAGTTTAGGATACTGTTGCCTTCCACACAAATCTCAGAATGAAATGGGAGAAATTACAGCTCTCACAAATGTTCGTCGAACAGTCGATCTTGCGAACTCCCATTCACAAATTGAAAAGGAACGGACGGTAAAGATAGTGTCGTAAATAACTCCCACCACACGCCTAATCTGTCTTTCAGAGAACAGACACACAAATGGACAGCCCCCGTGGAGTGGCCGAGCGCTCTAAGTAGCGCGCCGCTGTTCGCCGTCGTAGGTTCGAGTCCTCCCTGGGGCATGGGTGCGTACGTTGTCCTTAGGTTACTTTAACTTATAATGAAATAAGTCGCAATTTGTGATCTGCTATGGCTTCACTGTACTAGGTTTAGATAGAATACCAAACTGCGGCAAATGAAATTTTGTGCCAGGCTGGGATTCGAACCCGGGATCTTCTGCTTACTAGGCAGACGCGTTGACCACTCCGCCACCGAGGACACAGTGACCAGCCCGACTGCAGAGGACTCTTCCCTGCACGTCTCCCGCCACACACAAATCTCCATTCGCCACGCTGTCTCCTGTACCACAGCCTGTTTGTTCTGTAATGCTCGCAGCCACAATACTGTATTCCTGCATCAGGGAG
Source organism: Locusta migratoria (assembly GCA_026315105.1). Lineage (NCBI taxonomy): Eukaryota > Metazoa > Arthropoda > Insecta > Orthoptera > Acrididae > Locusta > Locusta migratoria. Next base: position 394,605,182 of record CM048750.1, on the reverse strand, counting down.
AACAGACCATGAGTTATCGAGACACAATTGTCGTCAGAAGCCCAGCCTTGGCTTGTATACAATTCTATATTTTTGACGACGTTACAGCTCTCATTTTTAATAGGCTGTGGTATAGGAAAGAGACAGCGTTAAAAATGAACGCTGTAACGTCGCCAAAAATATATAATTGTAGTTTAACTTAGTTCAAGTAGTTTATAAGTTTAGGGACTGATGACCATAGCAGTTTCGCCCAATAGGTTTACAAACTTTTGAACATTTGATTTGCAAATGGGCATTGTTGGAATGCTGTTTGGGAGGCAGTTTTAGTTCAAATGTTTGTTAATCTGAGGGACTTAACTGCTGCGTTTATCAGTGCCTAGGCCTAAACACTAGTTAAACTGCTAAGGACAACACACACACACACAAACACACACCTAAGTCCGAGAGGGGACTCGAACGAACGTTCGACGTCGAGCAACCGGGCGCTCCGCAGCAAGGCGCCTTAGAGCGCTTGACCACTCCACTCCAGCGCGGCGGCAGTGTTAGTGAGAGCGCTGGTCGAGTGCGAGGATGTTGTCAAGGAGTCCACAAGTGGCGCTCTAACGAGATTAGTAGCCCACGGCGCGTTAAGTAGCGGAGCGCACTGGTGGCGAAGTGAGACAGCTCCTGAGCACTCCTAGCACAGTACCAGGCTCATGTCCAGACCTACTGTTAAGCTATGGAACTAGGTGTTCAGCCCCTTCTATACGATAGACTGTCTTATCTCAACTGATTAGACGAGACGAGTGGGTCTACCGCAGCGTATTACAGTACAAGTCCGGAACCGACACGATGCCGGATTACCGAAAATGCCGGACCATCGGACAGGATCGGTTACTACCTGGCATAAGTCAAGCCATACAGCGAAAACTGCTGGAACACAGTGTGTTGCACTTATATGTTGATTATCAGACTCATTAGATTAATACGTTCAGCTCAAAATTAGTGTCAACTTATAGAATACATTTTACTTGGCCTACATACGAAGCACTACACGAGACTTTAGTTAAGCTTAAAAGAGAAAAATTTCAAATATATTTTTGTTTTCGAGAACATTGTTGCTTGGCGTAAAATTTATTTTTAATAATATGTAAGTCTATGAGTTCAGAAGCATCGATTGAGACGCAAGTTTCATTTATTCATACTTTTGTTCTTTATGTTCAAATGTTTGTAGAGCTTATGGGACTTAACTACAGAGTCATCAGTCCCTAAACTTACAAACTACTTACGAACTAACTATTACTAAGGACGGCACAAATATCCATGCCCGAGGGGGGATTCGAACCCCCGACCGTAGTGGCCGTGCAGACCGTGACTGGCGCGCCGCAGACCGCTTGGCCACAGCGGCCGGCTGTTTTTTATGTCATAAATCGTTGACGAACCAATATTAAATTCAGTCATCAAAATATTTTTGTTATCACCTTGCTTCATCCGTTTGATGATTTCCAGTTTCCAGTTGATGGTAAGCTTCACTCATGATTTATAGAGCTTGAGGAAGGTTTGGGTTTCGAGAACATTATCACTGCTTAAAAAAAAAAAAAAAAAAAAAAAAAATCCCCAGATCACTATGATATGACGGTCGCCACTGCTATAATGCCGAAACGTGCTGGCAATGAAAACAATTAAAGGAATCTCTGCGTTGTACAGTAACAGCCGATATCTGCCGAATGAGGTCCGAATGCTTCCGATCCCAACAACGGCGTCTTCGTCATTAACCACCGCTGGGGGAACATTGTTGTGACCGGCCAAGCAGCAGATCGCCTCATGTGAACAGTCAGTTGTCGATGGCATCAAAAGAGAAATAAAATATTCCCCTTGGATCGTGTAACCGGAGCATCGGGCGTTCCGGATTACTGGATCGGACTTCGACTGTACTACCATAATGAGTTTCGTCTGTGATGGGTGGTCGGTTTAGTTTAGACGTTGCACCAAAATTGTCGGTGCGTGCTGTTTTCGCAAGAGTGGTTAAGAGTATACTTCGTACAAAGCAGCAAGTGATGGTAGAATTTGAAAGCCGCGCGGAAATGGCTGCTCGGTTGTAAACGCCATTTCAGAGACTGCGCGAGATTCGAGTCCTCCCTCGAACATGGATGTGTGTGTTGTCCTTAACGTAAGTTACTTTTAGTAGTTTGTAAGTCTAAGGGACAGATGGCCACAGTAGTTTGGCACCTAAGTTTACAAACATTTTGAATCTTTGAATAATTAAAAATGTTGAAACATTTGTAAACGGAAGAAATACACGTAATTGATGTTGTTGCAAATGTCATATGGTAAATTCTCTACACTCCTTTTTGTGTCCCAGCCTCGTCGCCGCTTTTTTGTCTCGTTTCCGTCGTAGGTGTCGGTGGCCGAGTAGAAAGAGACCGACACAGGAATAAAGGATGCACGCTTGTGCGGTATGGAGGTGACCAGCCAGTGGGACAGCAGCAACTAGAAACACTAGAGTAAATTAGAAGAGATATATATTTCATAAAGACTTAGTAATTTTTGTGTCCCAGCCTCGTCGCCGCTTTTGTGTCTCGTTTCCGTCGTAGGTGTCGGTGGCCGAGTGGAATGAGACCGACACAGGAATAAAGATAGCACGCTGGTGCAGGTACGGAGGGGAGCAGCCAGAAACTAGAAACACTAGTGTAAATTAGAACGAGATATATATTGCACAGAATTTATACAATACTTAACTTTTACATAGATCAGTACTGCAAAATGATGATACATAGTTGAGCTAGAGGCCTGCCTATTGTCTATCCGATAGCTAAGTCTTCACTGGTGCCTATCTGATTCCGAAGTCTTTACAGGTTCCTATCTCAGTCCCAAGTGCACGATCTCGTTCAGCGGTGGCCACGAGCGGAGTTGTAGCAGAGGGCGCTCGTGGCTGTCGTCGTAAGAACGCCGCGCCGTGCGTGCATGGCGGTGCGCGGCGAAAGTAGGTGGCGCGCACTTTGGACTTGTGCGACACCACAGTAATACTTAACTTTTACATAGTTCTTGACTGCAGAATGCTGATACATAGATTAGATAGAGGCCTGCCTATTAATGATTTCTAGTGCCTCTCCGATAGCCAAGTCTTCGCTGGTGCCTATCTGATTCCGAAGGTCTTAACTGGTTCCTATCTCAGCCCCAAGTTAACGATGTCGTTCAGTGGTGGCCACGAGCGGAGTTGTAGCAGAGGGCGCTCGTGGCTGACATCGTAAGAACGCCGCGCCGTGCGTACATGGCGGCGCGCGGCGAAAGTAGGTGGCGCGCACTTCAGACTTGTGCGACACCACACTCCTGAGGTATGAAACACATGATAAACGTTGTCTACATATTTCAAGAAAGATACATTTATTTTTTGGAGAAGATATATACTTTCAAACACATCAAACAATATAAAAAATGCAATAAATAGCACAATCTACTTTATTTTTCGTATCTGTTCTTTGCTAAGGGTCAATAAATATCGAAAAATATTTCTATCGTCTAATAATCCTTATTTTCACTGCTGAAATATTGCCGCGAGAGCGATGATAACAGATTGCCGGGGTGGCGCAACGGATAGCAGAATACAGCTATATACACACGGAACTTCCCAGCAACAGGACACCGACAGCACGAGATGTATACAACCTGTTGATGAAGAATCATCATCAGAACATCATAGAGAGACGACACCCAGAAGTGACGTGGCCAAAGGTGTGGCGGGCGCTACTCCAAAAACACTTAACAACGGAGATACGTGCCACCTGGTACCTCGTCGTCAACGAAAAATATCCGACAAGGAGAAGTTTGCACGACATTGCACTGGCCGAGTCTCCTATGTGCGTGAGATGTCGTGTGCCTGACACAGATAACCATCGCCTGGAATGCGGATCTTCAGCGGACGTGTGGCTTCTAATTCGGAAGATACTTGCCTTTTATCTCAGAGTGCCACCACACGTGATCGAGCCTAAAATGCTCCTACAATCGGACCAAACGTACTTTCCCCAATCAAAGACACAGGCAATAAACTGGATAAAAGGACTGTCCGTGTATTATCTCTTTCGTGACGGTCTGAAAGATGTCCTCGATTTTTGGATCTTCTTACAGGAAAGACACGATAAATTGCAGTACTTTTCCAGATATCGCCAGAATTTTGCGAATTATTTAGGTTGTATATTCCATGATCCCCCTCATAGCTGGAGGGTCCCGGGTAAGAGAAGATGAGGCAATGATCACTGATTCGCAATTAGAACAGAAAACGGATCTTGATGTTAATACGTGAAGACGTACTCGGGTCCTCGCTATGAAGAGTTGGGACAAAAAGAAAGTTTGTTTTCAGATACTTTGAATAGTCATCATTTTAATACCAGAAGGGTACCTTCAGTTTCACAATTTTGTGTTTCCTTATTTACTGTTTTATATTCTTTACGTAACTGCCATGAAAGAGTTTATTTAGTTCTACTGTAATATACATTACATATTCTTAAAAACTGTCGATCAACTGATCTTTTGTGCAACAACGGCCATCTAGGCAGAATGGCATGTGAGTGTGTGCGTGTCGCTCCTTCATTAAAAAGGAAAAAAAAAAATGTAATAAAATAAAATAACACTATTCGTTTACTAGCCCTTATCCTTTCCCTAAGATTAAAAAAAAAAAAAAAAAAAAAAAAAAAAAAAAAAAAAAAAAAAAGATAGCGTCATCGATTGCGGTACTGAAGGTCGCCGGTTCAATCCCGTCCACCGGCAAAAAATTTATAACGTTGTAATAAACATTTCCAGAATGTTCTAAATGTTTCTAATGTTCGCTTGTAATTTCTACTTGTTTCTCATGTTAACTATTTTTCTAATTTCTGGTACATTCTGTCTGTGTATAAATAGCAGAGCGCTCTGCCCTAAAGACAGTCAGTGCTGCGTGTATGTTTCATCTGAATAGTTATTTTATGTTTCTTTATACTTTTGACGTTGTTTTCCAAATGCGTCCACTCCCTCTGATCACTATGAGTGTTACCTTCTGTTGAAAAGGACTGTTAATCTCGACGTAAGGAGACATGAGCATTATATTTTAGCTCAGTGAAGATTCTTTAATTGGTTATTTTCCCTCAAGAAAAGATTACTTACTTTTAAAGAATTGTGTGAGGGGAAAACACACAGAAATATTCATTTTCACTGGAAGACGCTTTTCAGAGATTTCATTTCCTCGTCGCATCTTTCCTTTCACTGGTCAACGGGGAGCTTATTTTACTTTGTTTAGAGTATATGTTAAAAAAGTTAAAAAAAAAACTAAAAAAACGCGATATTAAAAAAAAATTAGGAAAAAACAAACTTAAAAAAAATCTCGCAATAAACCTGCTTTCAGTATAATTTCTGTGTTCAATAGAAAATCCTGCCTTCGAAGTCAAGCCTGCTTCCATTTCAACCCGACAATATTATTATTACAACATAGTTATCTGTTATCGTTCTTTTTTTACGCTCAGTATACGCCTTTTCTATGTAAAACTAAATACCTTTCTATTTGCAGACATTACGGAAAAGTACTAGGCAGTGGAGCAATCTTATCAGTGTGATGAGAAAACAAAGCAAGTAACAGAATATAGTTTACTAGCTGAAAACTCGGCGTTGCCCGGGTATTTATTTATGTAATCCTGCCATTTTTCAGGTATATATTCATTTGTATAAGGGCTGTATGTCTGTAAAATCTCTTAGGAATACAATTAGTAGTGAAGAAGTAATATATTAAACTTGGTGCATGATGGGGCGGTTTTCCATGAACGTTATTGTTCAAATGTTTGTTAAGCTTAAGGGACTTAACTACGGGGTCATCAGTCCCTAAACTTACAAACTACTTATGGACTACCTACAACTAAGGACGGCACAAATATCCATGCCCTAGGGGGGATTCGAACCCCCGACCGTAGTGTGAACGTTATTGTTTATGTGGTCATATCTCATGAACTATGTATCGGAATGTGATACAATTTAGAAGCTACATTCAACTATATATGTGTATACTGTCTGTAAAATTTCCTGTCGCTACAATTTGTAGTGTTCATATTATAAGTTGTAACCGAGAGCCTTAGTTTTACTCCTTAACAGCGGAAAAGTAGTAAGCGAGAAACTTTTTCCTTTCATCATTTTACTATGGTTGCCAGCGAGGAAACATTTAATAAAGGTTTGAAATTATGTTTAAAGTTTGTTGCAAGTCGCTATGTACTGTCATTGTCAGACAGTGTATTTCGAAAGTCTCGCCGCATTATATGGCAATTTTTGCGATTTCTGTTGGTTATGACGTAATATCTTTTGAACCATGTGCAGTATGTGATTCTTAACCATGCAGCAATTGTTACCTCGCGGTAAGGAATGTGTGTACCAAATTTGGTTGAAATATGTCCAATTTAGGAGAAAATGAGCCGCATTGTCGCAAAAATGCAGCAGTTTTTCGCGCATCTTATTGTTTATGACGTCATATCTGGTGAACTATATATCGTATCTGATTCTTACACTTACGGCGACCGTCCTCATGGATTGAAGCTTACGTGTGCACTCTGCTTTATTTATTAGAAGAAGACGGAAAGTATTTCTTTAATAGCGGTGAGATCGGCCAGAATAGGTTGACATGGAACGTCAGGAGATGCTACAACAGTTCCTTGCTTCTGCTCATGTGCTGTCTGCAGCATGATCCGAAATTTAGAACTGCAGACTCGGCGAACTTTCAGTGACGTCCAGTGGCGTAGCTATGTCACCAAGGGCCCCGGGGCAAAAATGACATTGGGGCCCTCTTTACAAAACTACTTCATCATCAGCTCCTTACCGCCCACTGGAAGACATAATAATGCTAATCTAAATACAGTAAATTATTATGTGTCACGCAGCAGGTAATGTTTAATCATACTCTCTCTAATGTAATTGTGAGCCAGCCGCGGTGGCCGAGGGGACTGAGGCGCTCCAGTCACGGTCTGCACGGCCACTACGGTCGGGGGTTCGAATCCCCCCCCCCTCGGCCATGGATATTTGTTCCGTCCTTAGGAATAGCTAGTTCATAAGTAGTTTGTAAGTTGAGGGGCTGATGACCCCGTAGTTAAGTCCCATAAGCTATACAAACATTTGAATATTTGATTTTTTAATTGTGAAAGTTGGTTTGTTTGTTATGCTTTCACGCAAAAGTTACAGTATTAACGCATTTGTGGAAAATAAACTTGCCTGTTTCCTGGCGCAACGCATTTTGTGGAAAATGCGCACTCTCCAGATGTGTCTGCGCAGTACGTCATCTTTGATTTATGAGGTGCACTGTGAAAGGGTCGGTATAACTTTGTAAAATACCTTGTAATTTCCTTTAGCGACGTAATAGGGTAGACAGAGTGGGGGGTCGTTTTCTCGCTATTCGTTTTGCAGGCACACAAAGAACGGCAATGCCTCTGACGTCGTAGACCCACTGGCTGTGGGGCCGGCTGCTGCTTCACACGTGGGAAAGAAGTGCGCGGACCCGTCGAGCAGCCAGTAGTCTGGGCAGCGCTGCGGCAGCTGGCTTTAAGCAGCCGGTGCCCGGTAGCCACTAGCCAGCCGTGACATTTGGCGGTGGAGGGCGCGCGTGCCAGCATACCGCGCCGTTCTCCGTCTCCACTGTGGCACTGCAGGCCGGCGATGGCTTCCCAGAACCACACGCTCACGGCCTGGCACGTCGCTCAGATAAGGCGCTTCCCAGACATACCTAACACCAGGACAGTTGCTGACTCCTGTCAATACTGCCGAACCGTGAGGTTAGACAGGCACGGTTCCAAAAAAATCGCACTGACGTGTTTTACGGCCCACTTTAGATTTGTAGTTTTATAAGTTTTTGCAAACTTTTGGACCAAAATAATCAACTAAATAATAGAAAATTAATAAGAGTCTTGTAAGCGAAAAAAAGTAGGTAGTGGCGGGTTCCGAATCACTGACTTTCAGCGTCGGAGTCCAATGCATTGCCCACTACGCTACAGCTAACAGTTTGGAGTTACATCCTTTAATCTCATACTATTGATGGCTGTTGTTAACTGATGCTAATATGGCATTTGTAGACACTAGATTATCATTTATCGTACGAAGAACGACGTGTTTTTGTTAATTCTTCAGTGCGCCATTGCTTTGAAATTACAACGTTAAACTTACAATAAGAAAACTTACATTAGAAAATATCGTTCATGCGAAACACAACTAGCTCTTTATAGCTCTTTATTCACACAAAGTGATTTGTGCTATCGACAAGGGTTCGCAAATTGATTCTGTATTCCTTGATTTCCAGGAGGCTTTTGACACCGTACCTCACAAACAGTTTTTAATAAAATTGCGTGGTTACGGTATATCGCCCCAAATTTGCGACTGGATAGGGGATTTCCTCTCAGAGGGGACACAGTTCACAGTAATCGATGGTAAGGCATCGACTAAAACAGAGGTGATATCGGGCGTTCCACAGGGTAGTGCTGTTCCTTATTTACATAAACGTTTTACGGGAAAATCTAAGTAGCACTCTTAGGTTGTTTGCAGATGACGCCGTCATTTACCGTCTAGTAAAATCATCTGAACATCAAAACCAACTGCAGAACGATTTGAATAAGATATCTGTATGGTGTAACAATTGGCAATTGACTCTAAATGAGAAGTGTGAAGTCGTCCACATGAGTACGAAAAGAAATCCGTTAAACGTTGTTCACATGATAAATCAATCAAATTTAAAGGCCGTAAACTCCACAAAATACCTATTACTTCTGACTTAAATTGGAAAGAACACGTAGATAGTGTCGTGGGAAAGGCGAACCAGAGATTGCGTTTTATTGGCAGAACCCTTAAAAGATGCAACAGAACTACTAAAGAAACTACATACACAACGCTTGTTCGTCCTTTTATGAAATTTTGCTGCAGTGTGGTATCCTTATCAGGTGGGTTTCACGGAGGACATCGAAAGAGTCCAAAGAAGGGCAGCTCGTTTCGTATTGTCACGATACACGGGAGACAGCCTTACGGAAATGATACACGATCTGGGATGGGAATCATTACAACAACGGCGCTTATCGCTGCGGCGAGGGCTACTTGCGAAACTCCTATCGCTATCATTCTCCTCCGAATGCGAAAATATATTGTTGACTCCCACTTACATAGGTAGAAATGATCATCAGAATAAAATACGAGAAATCAGAGCCCGAACGGAGAGATTCAGGGGTTCATTCTTCTCGTGCGCTATTCGAGAATGGAATGGGAGATAAAATAGTATAACGGTGGTTCGATGAACCCTCTGCCAGGCATTTAAATGTGATTTGCAGAGTATCGCATGTAGATGTAGATGAAATACGCAACGCAAGATGGCGTATGCCAGAGAGAGTTCTGGGCGAAGAATGTCACGTGACATCTGCGAACGGCTGGTTTTCGTTAATTCAATGGAGGGTGTCAAAACTCCTTTATTTTTGCAATTATCTCTCAAACGATACGAGATACGAGAAGAACATAAGGGAACAAAGTTGTAGAGAATTTTCTCCTTAAAAATTCGGTTATTCAATTTTCGCGTCAGATGAAAGGTTTATTTGCAATTAAAATTACATTACAAACGGCTTTTTTTTTTTTTTTTTTTTTTTTGTATTACTAACGTATTTCTTGTCCGAAATATTTCAAAACGCGAGGTTCTGGTAAGCAACTATTATGTCTGTAAAATTTGGTGCAGATCGGTTGAACGGTTGGACCTAAAAAGTGGCAACACTTTACAGCCAGACAGACATCGTCAAATCACCGTTATTTTTGCAAATATCTCTGCAACGATGCAAGATATGGAAAAACATAATAGAGCGAAGTTGTAAAGAATTTTCTCCTCTACCAATTACGTTATTCAATTTTCGTGTCAGATGAACGGTTCGTTTCGAATTACAATTGCATTACAAACGGATTTTTTTTATATTACTACCGTATTTATTGTCCGAAAAATGTGAAATAGGGAGGTTCTGGTCTCTGGCGTCCTACAATTATGTCTGTAAAATTTGGTGCTGATCGGTTGAACGGTTCGTCTTAAAAACAGAGAACACTTTACGGACAGACAGACAGACAGACATCCCAAAATCGCCGTTATTTTTGCAAATACAGTAGCTCTGAAACGATACGAGATATGAAAACAACCTTATAGAACAAATTTATAGAATTTTCTCCTCTACAAATTCGGTTATTCAATTTTCGTGTAAGATGAATGGTAAAGCCGTTATTTTCATTTAAATTTCTAGCTGTCAAAAGACGATAGCAATGGCCCACTTTTAGTGTTACTACCGTAATCTAAAGTGGGCCAATATTGGCACCAATTATCAAAAACCGAAAATGAAAAACAAAAAGACTCAGACGCTGGCTTGGGGGACATCAATTGGGCATAGAGGCAGCACTGGCTGCGCGGTTTGTCTTACGGGGGAACTTGTAGATAGTGTATCAAAAACTGAACACTGATAAAACGCGAAAACAGGGAGAATTTCTACAGAACTGTGAAAAGACGAGCAATATGCCTGACATCGGTCAGGTGACAACAGTGATGACGTCTGCGGTTGTCGTACAGGGTGTCTCACGAAAGACGCTTGCCAGGCGTCCGCGGATCGCGCGGTACGGCTCCCGGCCGCCGCCACCGCATCCGCCGGCCACGGCAGCGCCCGATTCTCGGACTCTATTGTGCCGCGGGCGTATACACTGAGTTAAACTCTAAAAAACATTTCTAACTTAGTGATCTAGGCTTACCTTTATTTGCAGTAGATATTAAAAATAATATATCTCTATGGAAAGAGCGGCGTGACATCTCTTGAACACATTTGCGAACATTTGACGAATTTCGTCTGCCGAAATCTGGGAAATGATTAGTAAATTTTGACAGGTATGTGAACAATATCCTGCATCCATTTTTTCAAGAACTGTTACCCAACGAAAAGCAAAGCTGTACGGTTATTTCGTGCAGGACAATGCTTCTATGACAGCAATGCGAAGTGTTTTTGAGTATAGGATAGTTGAATGGCCTCCTCGTTCTCCAGATCTAAATCCCTGTGACTTTTATGTTAAAAGACAAGGTGTATGCAAGCAATTCCCATACACTCGAAGAGTTGGAAGACAGGAAGGGGGAAGGGAGGCCTCGTCCCCCGAAATGATTAATGTATAGAAAAAAGGATTTGTAAAGAAATCGAATCATAACACTCTATTCACTATTGACCGCTTCCCTTCTCTGCATGGCATTTTCCATATACCATTTTTCCATGACTGACCGTCCCCGCCGCGGTGGAGTGGCCAAGCGTTCTAAGGTGTCTTGCTGCGGAGCGCGCGGTTGCTCGCCGTCGGTGGATCGAGTCCTTCCTCGGGCATGAGTGTTTGTGTTGCCCTTAGCATACGTTAGTCTAAGTAGTTTGTATGCCTAAGGACTGATGGCCAACGTAGTTAAGTCCCTCACATTTACAAACATTACAAGACTGAAAGTTGCTTTACTTTTCAGCTGCCTCCGTCAGTAATTTAAACACTCAAATGTTCAAATGTTTGTGAAGCTTAAGGGACTTAATTGGGGGGTCATCAGTCCCTAAACGTACAAACTACTTATGAACTAGCTTATATTAAAGACGGCAGAAACGTCCATGCCTGAGGGGGGATTTGAACCAAATTGTTCAAATGTTTGTACAGTCTATGGGACTTAACTACGGGGTCATCAGTCCCTAAACTTACAAACTACTTACAACTAAGGACGGCACAAATATCCATGCCCGAGGGGGGATTCGAACCCCCGACCGTAGCGGCCGTGCAGACTGTGACTGGCGCGCTGCAGACCGCTCGGCCACTGCGGCCTGCCAATTGAAACACTCGTCCCATCGTTACAGAAGGCTATAAAAGCCTGGAACTTGGAATTTTTGTGGCAGCATTTGCGTCCTGTAAGTGACGCTCTAGAGCTGTAACTTTATCTGGTTCTTTAAGCTGCTGCAACCATAAGACGGATGAGTCGCAGTGGTAGGGAAATACCCCTACACAGCGCGCAGCACTGGTGTGTCTACCTCAGTTTGCGACTTCCTTACTGACTCAACCAAGTAAAATGTTATACTAATACTTTATGTCATTTTATGTTTGCACATTCACAACCAATTATTTAGAGTTCTCTTACTGTTATTCATATTTACAAGTATTTCACTCCATAAAATTAAAAATCTACTATATTTTCTCGTTTGTCAGCTGAGACATCCATAATGCTTCAGTCCTCGTCATCGATTCAAAAATATCGGCGTAAATTATTACTGCACTGAATTCCTTATTCTGGCATTTTATTTATCGGCGAATGGTGAATGATATGTCTACCTATCGCCTTTTGTTAACAACGTGCCTTGACGAACGCTCAAGGGTTTTAATAACCGATGTTTGTCTGTTGTTTCAGGTAAGTCGTGCGCGGCGCCGCTGAGACGCGTGCTGCGTCGCCTCCGCGAGCGACTGGCTTCCAGAAAAGTAAGAAGAGCTACACGGAGGACCGCCTAGCGGCACCCTGAGTACCGGAGTCTCTGGTGAAGGTGCTGTGGCAGATGTGGCCAACATCGTAACATTTAAATGGCACCATCTCCATCAGTCTCTTATCATTTACTAACCACTACAGCTTGTTTCCAGTCTGTGAAGAGATAGATACGGATACATCATCTTCTGAAGTACCGCGTGATCAAAATAGAATTTCAGTATAAATTTCAAAACTCAACAAATCACGGAATAATGTAGATAGAGAGGTAAAAATTGACACACATGCTTGCAATGTGATGGGGTTTTATTAGAATAAGAAATAATAATAATAATAATAATAATTAGCTTAAAGAATTAAGAGAAAGCAAAGATGATGTTCTTTACAGGAAATGCTCAACATGTTCACAATCATTCCTGACCAATAGCTGTAGTCAAGGAATAATGTTGTGAACAGCACTGTAAAGCATGGCCGGAGTTATGGTGATGCATTGGCGTCGGATGTTGTCTTTCAACATCCCTAGAGATGTCGGTCGATCACGATACACTTGTGACTTCAGGTAAACCCAAATCCAATAATCGCACGGACTGAGGTATGAGAACCTGTGAGGCCAAGCATGACGAAAGTGGCGGCTGAGCACACGATTATCAACAAACGACGCGCGCACTAAATCGCTGTCTAGCAGTTCATGATGCCGATGAATTTTGTAAGGATAGCATGGGAGGGTACGCCTAAGTGCCAACGAAACAGTAGTGCATGGAATGCCGGCGCGACGTGCGAGCGCTGACTTCCCCTTGCATAGACGAATCCGCTAGTGTCTCCATTTCTTCCTGAACTGTCTCAACAGCATTACGCCTTGTGCTCGGTCGGCCATTACGGTGTCTGTCATCCAAACAACCCGTGGCTTCGAACTTCGAAATCATTCTCGCCACAGCTGCACTTGTCAACGGACCTTAACCCGATCGAATCCCCTTCCTATGGCAATAGGATCGTAACGCTGAACTAGCACATTTCCCATTCTGATAATACAGCTTCAATAAAATGGTATTTTCAGGTAACGTCAACATGCAGCGATTGCTGGTGCAACTGATTCTCTCTCTCCTCTCTCTCTCTCTCTCTCTCTCTCTCTCTCTCTCTCTCTCTCTCATTACAGCTCCTTTTATACACGGTTTTCATGCGCAGTCACTGAAGTTCTGCTGTCCACCGCCATCTGTCGGACAGTTTTTTAAACCTTTTTCTTCTCTCAAAACACCATGTCATTCAAGCACGTGTGTCAATTTTTACCTCTCTATCTGCATTATTCCGTGATTTATTAAGTTTTCAAATTTATACTGACTTTTTGATCACCCGGTATATTAAGTGATCAAAAGTATCCGGACACCAAAAACATACGTTTTTCATATTAGGTGCATTGTGCTGTCACCTACTGCCAGGTTCTCCAGCTACCGCAGTAGTCAGTAGACATCGTGAGAGTAGAGCAGAATGGGACGCTTCGCGGAACTCACGGACTGGTCTGGTAATTGGGTGTCACTTGTGGCAGAAGTCTGTACGCGAGATTTCCACACTGCTAAATATCGCTATGTCCACTGTTTCTGATATGATAGTGAATTAGAAACGTGAAGGGACACGTATAGCTTGAAAGCGTACAGGCCGATCAAGTCTGTTGACTGACAGAGACGCCGAGAGTCGAACACGGTCGTGCAGTGTAACAGGCAAGCATCTATCTAGCCCATCACACAGGATTTACAAACTGCATTAGGATCCTCTCCAAGTACTATGACAGGCGGGAGGTGAGAAAACTTGAATTCAGTGGTCGAGCGGCTGGCCCATAAGCCATACATCACGCAGGTCAGTGCCAAACGACGCCTCACTGGCGAAAGGAGCGTAAACATTGGACAATTGAACAGTAAAGAAACGTTGTGTGGAGTGGCGATTCGCGGTACACGATCTGGCGATCCGATGGCGAATGAACGTCATCTGCCAGCCTGTGCACTGCCAACAGCAAAGTTCAGAGGCGACGGTGTTATGATGTGGTCGTGGTTTTCATGGAGGGGCTTGCACTGCTGTGTGTTTTGCGTGGCACTATCGCACCTTAGGCCTACATTGCTGCTTTAATCACTTAATTGCTTCCCACTGTTAAGAAATTCGGCAACGACGATTGCATTTTTGAACACAATACAGCACCTGTTCATAATGCACGGCTGTGGCGGACTGGTTACACGACAATAACATCCCTGTACTGGACTGACCTGCGCAGAGTCCTGACTTGAATCGTCTAGAACACCTTTGTGATGTTTTGGAACACCGACTTGGTGCCAGGCCTCACCGACCTCTCCTAAGTGCAGCACTCCGTGAAGAATGAGCTGCCATCGACCAAGAAACCATCCAACAACTGATTGAACGTATATCTGTAAGAGTATCCAGGCTAAGGGTGTGCCAACAGAACACTGAATTCTAGCATTACCGATGGAGGCTGTCAGGAGCTTGAAAGCTATTTTCAGCCATGTGTCTGGATACTTTTGATCAACGAGTGTATGTAACGAAAATGAGACACTACGGGCTGTGTTTGAAGAATGTCATGGGCAACGAGTATACTTGCCGAGTAATCCTTCGCAATAACTAAGGAACCTTTGTGTCCAGGCCTTCTCAAACGACTCCACAAGGAGATGTGAAGTGGGATTTCACGAAGTAGATCTGCCACGCCATTAGATCGTACAATTTCTGTACCTCCACACTTCGGTGTATGTCTGATGCAGATATTCATGAAAACGTGCACACTGTCCTACTAATTTCCTAGAATCGTGTATGTAAAAAACGAATAGTTAGGATACCTTGGTTTAAATCAAAGGTTTCTATACATAAGGCATTAAAAACTCCGATGCTAGTGGCCGCGCGATCCGTAATGTGGTGCTCAGACCTCAGCGCCATTCCCGGCCGGCCGCAGTATATGGTGTTGCAGAAATGTGGTGTATGGTGATGCGGAAATATGGTGCATATGCTAGTGCAGAAATCTGGTATATTGTGTTGCGAAAACACAGTGTATGGTGATGCAGATACAACGGGAAGAAGCAGATACTACGCTTCTTAACCAATCATGCCCTATGCCCGCAAACAAACATAATACTAATTTGTCTTAATGAGTCCTCACTAGCAGTAATTTACTACTTAATCTGTGGATGTGTTCAACTCGTAACTATAGTCTTATAAGACCACATACAAACTTTATCTCGTCCATGTTTCATTTTTGTTCAAAGTTTACTCAAGGTAATAATAACCTCCAGAAAAGATTTTCTAAAATTCTCATTTGCATTCGTAGTTGGCAAATTTCTTTCATCCACAAACGCATGCTGCTGACAGCAGCATTTGCTTACAGACTTTACGATTACAAAATATGCAACATCGATTTAACGTTCTTCATATGCACGTAAATCGAAGTAATTGTGTACTTGCAATTTTGCGTGACAAAAAATTCTGTATGTTAAACGGGAGTGTTTACTATTGATGGTCATGGTGATATAATGCCGAACGATGTGTTACTAACTTCAACTTCAGTAAATATGTCTGCACGAAATAATCACTTCTCGTTGTACTTTTCTTCTTCTGTTTCCTGTTTGGACAAAATGGTTGACAATTGATAATTGAGGGCCGTGGCGGAGCGTCCGAGCGCATTGAGGAGCTATGCGCGACGCCGTTCCCCGTCGGGAGTTCGAATCCCTCCCTCGGGCATGGATGTTTGTGTCGTCTTTATTATAAGGTAGTACATAAGTAGTTTGTAAGTTTAGGGACTGATGACTCCGCAGTTAAGTCCCTTAAGCTTCACAAACATTTGACCATTGACCATTTGATAATTGAGGGATCCTTGGACTTTCCCCATGGGTAGTCAGATTTTACGTAACTCTTGGACAGGACGCGACCACCCCTTGAACAGGGGCGATAATAGGCAGGTCGGGACGTGCTGACCGGCTGACGACAAGCAAACGGCCCAGCGCTATCTCACTTTGCTTAGTGGCAGCTAACGGTGGCGGTTTCGCCACTTGAGATGCCGCCTAACTGTCTGTAAATAGTCAGTCAGTCTATAATTAGCATCAAGTAAAATACTTCGCTCTCTTATTCCGAGCCGCGGGGGAGTAGCCGAGCGCTCTAAGGCGCCTCGCTGCTGAGTGCGCGGCTGCTCGCCGTCGGTGGTTCGAGTCCTCCCTTGGGCATGGGTATGTGTGTTGTCCTCAGCATAAGTTGGTTTCAGTAGTTTGAGTCTATGGACTGATGACCACTGCAGTGTGGTCCCATAGCTTTACTAACATTTCAATGTTTTAATTATCTTATTCAGATTCAGATGTCTGTAAATCTATCGGATCAAACTGCCTGGTCATCAGTCCGTAGCTTACAAACTACTTAAACCTAGGTAAACTAACCTAAGGACAACACACACAACCATGCCCCAGGGAGGACTCGAACCTCCACGGCGAGCAACCGCGCGTTCCGCAGCGAGGAGTTTTAGACCGCTCGGCTACTCCACAGCGGCAATTATCTTATTCCGAAGTTATTTGGAATATTATCTTTGACAGTAGTCTGAAAAAATTATTCGCTTTTTATTACTGAGATAGGAACATTTCCTCATTGATGAATACATTACGAAATATCGGGATATCTTCTGTCGGCGTTATTACTGAAATTCATGTTACTTTAACTTGGATTGACCCGGGGGAATAATCAAAGGATAAAAATGCAGCCCTCGGACGCAAAGAAAAATTATTTAATCGGGTTTCGACAAAGACTATGATTGTCTTTATCAGAAATTATAAAATAGAACAAGTCACATAAAAAAATATACAATTCAGCTGTAAAGCTTAGCCGGCCGCGGTGGCCGAGGGGACTGAGGCGCATCAGTCACGGTCTGCACGGCCACTACGGTCGGGGGTTCGAATCTCCCCTCGGGCATGGATATTTGTGCCGCCCTTAGTATTAGCTAGTTCATAAGTAGTTTGTAAGTTTATGGACTGATGACCCCGTAGTTAAGTCCCATAAGCTATACAAACATTTGAACATTTTGTAAAGCTTACGTCTGATGCCTCCGTGCAGGCGTGCAGCCCATAAATAATTTTGAATTTGCGAGCGAGGGGTGATTTTTATCCTTTGACGTTGTAACGGTCGCTGACAATAGCAGCTATGTTCAAAATTTTCGGGGGAATAATGTTTGGGCCGCGGCGGAGAGGCCGAGGGTATTTAGGCTTTATGCTACAATACGCGAAAGCGTTCCCCGTCGGGGGTTCGAATCCCCCCTCGGGCATGGATGTTTGTGCCGTCCTTAGTATAAGGTAGTTTGTAAGTTTAGGGACTGATGACCTCGCAGTTAAGTCCCTTAAGCTCTACAAACATTTGAATAATGTTTGCTGACAGTGTCTGGTTATACATTTACTCCATTCCAGATTTTATTCATTACACATAAGTATTTTCAAAGTAAAAAAGAAAGAAAGAAAAAACATGTGGAAATTTCGACAACTGTATGGTCATTATCAGTGCTTAAAAACAATTAAAATGCTTAAAACATCTCGACCTCCATGTTGTAGGTTGCGTTCTTACTCCAACGCAACCTCCAAAATGGAGGTCGAGATGTTTTAAGTATTTTGTTTTTAAGCACTGCTAATGACCACACATTGGTTCAAATCTAGACCTGCAAATAAATAAATATTTTTACGACTGATTGCTGACAAAATTTCCACAAGTCGAATACAGTCGTTGAGCTCAAATTCCACCATGGATTCAAGCCTGATAAGAAAGAACATGCACAAGTTAAGAAATTACACCAAAGAGACGTAATCGTTAGATATGATGATAATGTACGAAGAAGGAAATAGTTACAAACGATGTGCAGTTAATGAAACCAACGCTAATTGCTACAGACATGCGGATATTCAAATTTCAACCGGTTTGGCTGTTAAGACGTTTCGCATCTTTTTATTTGAACAACCCTTACACTTGTGCTGGTTTAGTACGCCACCTCTTTGGACCGACTGTGATGCAGGAGGTGGCAGGAGCGTTGGGGTAGGTGTGCGAGTTCAGACGGGGAACAGCCCATCATTCGCTAGCATGGCATGTCGCCGTAGAGTGACAGAGAAACACTTGCGCCCGTGGCGAGTTCGTGCGCCACGGCGAGGCCTTGCGTCATTTGTACGTGCCAACCGTCACCCGAAAGCAGTTTGCTTCTACAAACCTCTAAATATCGTCTTAATTTTTGAGTTTACGTAAAATTCTAGTTTCTACATAGTTAGTTGAAAAAAAGTTCAAATGTGTGTATAGCTAACTGCTTAGATCATCGGTCCATAGACTTACAAACTACTTAAACTATCTTATGCCGGAGGGAGGACTCGAACCTCCATCGGGAGCGGCCACGCAATCCGTCACAGAGTGCGTCAGATTGTGCCGTGTGGCACAGTAAATTAAAATCACTTTTCTATTCGATGTGTGCCGCGGCGGAATAGTCGTGCCTAATGAGGCGCCGTGCTGCGGTGCGCGCGACCGTTCGCCGTCGGGGGTTCGAGTCCTCCCTCGGGCACGGGTGTATGTGTTGTCCTTAGGTTAGTTTAAGTACTTCTAACCTATGGACTAATAACCACGCAGTTAAGTCCTATAGATATACAAACATTTAAACATTCGATGTGGGTTAATCTTTGGTTCGGCAGTATGTTACCGATCAATTTGTAGGAAACTAATTTGTTAAGTGAAGAACAATGAAACGAATATGACCCCGGGAATATGAACCATTCATCTAGCATATTATGCTCATATCAAATTTGTGCATTGGACTAGTCTAAAGTTTCATTTTGTGAAATTATTTCCATTCAGTTAGGATAATATACATTACAGATCATGAAACATTCGCAAAACATGGAAATGATATCTTCGGTTAAGCAACTATGTGTCCATTCGCAAGACAGTGGGATTAATAACTGTGGTAGAAGATTCTTACCATAGTAGTGTTGCAAAATGTTGAATTACGGCGTTTCTTTCGTGAATCTCATCAGTATCTGCTTCATTAAGTTACGTATAGCTACAATCAACATTTATGTTAATTTTTTTGAACCGATAAGTGTCAGATTTATGGCTTATTTATATATCTGAGTTATTTTGCTGTCTGCAGTGTGACAATCATAATCGTGATCTTAGAAACTATAAAAGTCTATTAGATGACAACACTCAGAGGATTCCTGTTTCACGAAGAACTGTGTTCGCTGTTATGTTCTTGGATTGATGTAGATCTTCTGTACAAGTCAGTCATTTATTAGCAAACTTTCTGCAAAGTAGCATTTGTATTTTGTAATTACTGTGTGTGGACTTTTCATAAGCATTGATATGCCGTAGAAAAGTTTACCAAGTGTTGGGCGAGAAAGAATTTAATGGATGTGGTTGTTTCGCCTTGTAAGTAGGTGTTTTAACAGCTGTCGTACTTTGCATCTGCGAGTGCAAACTTTTGCGAGCGACGTGAAACACTCTTTTACGAGTGCAGCTAAAAGTTACAATCGACTGAAACCGGTTTTAGTGCACTTTTAAGTCGCGCCTTGCACGGTGCTTCACGCGTAGCCCTCTACGGCGTCAGGTTGGAAGCAAAGCGATTCATTGGCCTGCAGAGACTCACACACAATACATTTGGGCAAGCAAAGCATCGTTTAAAACGCCATCCCCCGGAAAGACTGTGGAGAAGTCTCCGTGCCGATTCGAATCCCTCTAGTTGTACCTTAATGCTGCCTGCAAGTAGGAGAATCGTATTACTTGACTGTTGCAGTAAGGTCCAATCTTGGATTTTTAAACCACACAGTAGACCAGAAACTCTCTCTTGTAGGAACTTTCCCGTGAATCATTTTCCTAGAACACACTGAATAATTGACCTCAAGTGATCGATCACCTGTGGCTAGACAGCAGCAGCCAATTTTTCTTGCCCGCTTCGTCAGTGGCCGATCGCCATACGTCTCAGCATGAGATATTTGTTTAGGTAAAAACTGACCATCTGAAACCACTTCCTTACTAATAAACATTATTTAAATAGAAACAAGACTGCTAATTAGTATTACATAAAAGACTTAAATAAACAAGTAGATGAACCAGCTTTCATAGGCTTGACCATTCATGTCACACAATATTTACGTAAAGTACTGGCAAATTGTAGAATAAATCCACATACTAAATTGAATATACGACAGGAAAATTAAAAATGTTTGTAAATCTATCGGACCAAACTGCGTGGTCATCAGCCCGTAGCTTACAAACTACTTATACCTAGGTAAACTAACCTACGGACAAACACACACACCCATGCCCCAGGGAGGACTCAAACCTCCACGGCGAGCAACCGCGTGCTTCGCTGCGAGGTGCTTTAGACCGCTCGGCTACTCCACCGCGGCGACAGGTAAATCATGTTACTTCCATTTTCAGTGTTACTGTGAAGAATATGATGGTCTGTTTATATTCCCACTATAAATTTATATCAGTTGAAATCAGTCAAGAAATAAATATATACAGATTGACGCTTTCAAGGTGATAGCTACAGACAATAAGCTATCATCTAAGCCAGAGTTTGTTAAAATTGCTTGATTTTTCTATATTTTGATTTGTAGTCATAAACATTTGTAATTTTTGAGATATTGACATTATTTTTAGAAATGTGAAATGTGCATAATTATTTCGATGTCGTAGATGTCTTAAATGTTGACGGTAACCAATTTTATTGGTTATTTTATTCTGAATTACTGGCGTGTAAAACTCACGGAAGCCCTCCAGACACCCTTACGAAGCGCTCAGCTAACAGCCCTCATTGGTTTTGAGTACAAAGCATGGGCGCTTCCCCGATTTCCGTTGATTTGGACAAACCCCGACCGGATATTCGGTTTAACAACGCTAACCATGGTCCACTGTCGGCCTTTTATCTTGCCGCACGATACCATTACTTGCACTAATTGCATGACTCTACGGACATTACTTTCGTAAAGTCAACAGGGGAGGTCATTCAGGACACTCCGTGAGTTTTGGGCTGCATATGAGTGAACATCTTTAGTGGTCGCCACTTTATAGGCTTACGTTGCAGCTGACATATGTACGAGTTGGTTCATAAGCGTCCTGCGCGTATTTTGACATTCTCTCAAATTCGTTGATCTTCCAGAAGTCGCATTTGCGGACATGTACCAAATATGGTCTCTACCAGAAGACTAGTACGCATATATAGGAATTCTGACTCACTCTGTATACATAAAGGTTGTGTGTTAAGTATGATTCATCTTGAAATAAAGTAGCGGCATTAAAAGCAATGAGGTGTGGATACAAGATGATTGAAGACACCTTGTTACATCTTGCGAGTGCAAAGTGGCTGCGAACCAGGTGTGGTGTCCGCTGTTTACGTCATGTTCGAAAATCTGTGTGTTTATTTCAGGCGATGACGGCGTGCGGTTCAGTACGTCACTGCGGCAATCCCAAATGTCGAGTATAAGAGGGCGTGGACGACAGAGGCAGGCGGTACAGCCGCAGGGAGCGACTTGCGTGACTTTCACCCCGGCGGGGGAGCGAGGGCAGGCAGTCAAGTGGTTTAGGCGACAGCATGCCCGCATCGGGGGAGTTGGGTTCGAATCCTAACTCACTTGTCGCCATTGGATACTTTCAATGCCCTGGTGCAAAGTTTAAGAATTTACGACTCTCTTCCGAGTAAAAATATTCAGGCGACCACCTTCCAAACACGTCTGGCGAACCGTAGCCTCACGGACCATAACAGAAATACAATTATATGTTTTTGACGAAGTAACAGTGTTCATTTTAATGAAATAAATCGCAATTTGCAATCAGTTATGGCTTCACTATACTAGGTGTACATGTTGTTGTTTTTTGAGGGGACTAAACACCTAGGTTATCCGTCCCCTAGGTTTAGATGGAATACTAAATTGCGGCGGATGAAAATTTGTGCCCGGCTGGGATTCGAACCCGGGATCTCCTGCTTACTAGGCAGACGCGTTGACCACCCCGTCACCGACGACACAAGAACAGGAAGAGACAGCGTGGCGAATGGAGATTTGTGTGTGGTGGGAGACGTGCAGGGAAGAGTCCTCTGCAGTGGGGCTGGTCACTGTGTCCTCGGTGGCGGTGTGGTCAACGCGTCTGCCTAGTAAGCAGGACATTCCGGGTTCGAATCCCGGCTGGGCACAAATTTTCATTCGCCGCAATTTGGTATTCCATCTAATCCAATTACAGTGAAGTCATATAATTTATCGCAAAATGCGATTTATTTCATAACAGAAATACGTTATGTCCAAGAAACAGATTAATCTTCTTTAATTTTGCTACAGCTTTCTTTTATACTTTTGGACATTTTTTTAATGTATTTTTGGAAATGAAACACATTATCATATTTTTAGTTGATTTACGAGAGAAAAATATATTTTGCTTACGGAGTGTCTCGCATTTCAAGCAAGACTCAGACGCGAATTGTTCTCATAAGAAAGGTCCGACTCAATAGATAGTTTGTAAAGAAATAAATCTATTTTTCGATTATTATTTTTTTCAGAATTATTGTATCATGTTATCCTACCTAACGATTCGTTGCTGAAAACATTTTTCAAGCTTTGTGCTTATTCATCATTAACACACTGTATTATAAAAGAATCTATGATGTATTTAATTCGTAATTAACGTTACACGAGGAACTCAGTAATTTTAAAATTACTTAGACATAGGTTTTTGTATTACTGAACCCCTGGTTGTTTGGTGCAAGTACTTGCTGCTATGACGGCGTACCTCCAACCAAGACTTTGCCACCCCCTGGGGTCGCAACCCACAGGCTAAAAACACTGCCCTAGTGCAACTAAAGTCGCGCCTTTCTTTCCTCGTCCTTCCTCTCATTAAATCGCGCATTGTAGTCACATTTTACATTACCTGGACTAAAAACGTTGACGTCGTGATTATTAGTGATAAATAACAGTTAAAGTAGTCTAATAAGTGAAATATGCAGCTATGTCAAATGCCGGCTGTAAATCCGATCAGGTCAAAAGTTAGGTACGAAGTGAATGTTCGTTAGTGGTCTCGAAATACAAATTCTGCATTGATGTTAGGGAGCTGCGAGGAGTACAGCGTGGAATCCTTGACTGTAGTTCACTGTTGCAACAGGAGAGCAGAAAAGTGCGAATAAGCGCTCTGACAATGAGACCACATGAGTGTCGGATTTTAGAATTTTTTTCATATTTACTGTTCGTGAAGTTTACAGCTTAAATAACAATCAGTCAAAGCCATTCGACGCAAGTCTCAAAAATTCCCGAGAGTACCAATGAATAAAGGAATTGCACCATCTGTTTGTGTAGCTCTGGTGGTTTGCCGGGCGCCATGGCGCAGCGCGTCCGATCAGGGGGCTAAACGCCTTCTGCAATAAAAAAAGCTGAGCCAAATATAAAACGAACAAACAAGAACGAACTGAAACAACGATCGCAAAAGTTATGTGGTAGCGTTCTGGGCCCAGAACCATACAGTCGGTGGTTCGATTCCTGCAAAAACTGATTTATATTTTTATTTCTTTCGTTGTGTTCGAATACTACACAATTTTAATATCTAACGGTAATTTTTAGGAAAAATGCACGTATTTTTATTTATTCGTAATTTTCTATATTTTATAAAATCATAATGCTTTCAATCAAAAAACTACGTTACATTTTTTACAATATCGGTTTCACTATTAGTTGACGATCTTAGTAAACTAAAATAAAAATTAAATGTTCAAATGTTTGTAGAGCTTATGAGACTTAACTACGGGGTCATCATTATGAACTAGCTTATACTAAAGACGTCACATACATCCATGCCCCAGGGGGTATTCGAACCCCCGACCGCAGCGGCCGTACAGACATTGACTGGCGCGCCGCAGACTGCTGGGCCACCGCGGCCGCCGACGGTATTTCTTGATTGATGAGTTTGTGAGAACTATGTTTTCGTCTTTTTGAATTCAGTTACCTAAAAGATTAGAGATTTCTAATTCCATGTGTTGTGTTAGGTTTTAAGTGTGTGAAGACGAGCTGAACACCTTGTCGTCGCCTAAAACGATGACTGAGTAGCTTAGTTGCTTCGAAAGCCATTAGCAGCTACGGAGATGACTTTTCAAAAACAGTGTCGTAGCTTTTCACAAACTGAACAATCAACGATGCCGATACTGTAAAAAATGTAAAGTATGTTTTTTTTTTTTAATTTTTTTATTGATACTATCATTATTTTATAGAATATATAAAATTACGAATAAATAAATATAAGTACATTTTTTTTGTAAAAATTACTTTTAGGTATTAAAATTGTGTAGGTATTGGAATACAACGAAAGAAATAAAAACCTAAATTAGTTTCTGCAGGAATCGAACCATCGACTGCATGGCTGTGAGCCCAGAACGCTATCACCTCAGCTACACTAACAGATTCTGCAATTCTTTTAGTTATTGGTATTTACGTGTACCTGCAAAACTTCAAAGTCCATTTTCTCGAGAATTTTTGAGAGTTGCCTCTAATGGTTTTGACTGATTGTTATTTAAGTTCTATACTTCACGTACCATAAATATGAAAAAAATGTAAAATCCGACACTCATGTGGTGTCCATGTAAGACTGAAACCCTACACTCTGTTGCCAGGTGAAAGGGAAACAGTCATAGCAGTTGGCGAACACTAGTATGGAGCCGAACTTGCGCGGAATGACGTACCGCTGCTCTTCCGTCTCTAGCAGACTGCATTACCAGCCGGACTGGACCTATTAGTTCTCTCAGACGTTCTGGTGTATCTAGCAACGCAGCTACAAATTTAGTCGTGTATTCTTCTTACTACGCTCAGGAAGTAGAGCTACACCTGAGCCACACATTTCCCCCACCAGCTGGTAAACAGCGCCTTCCCCTCGGCCCATTAAACCGGCCTGCAGTGGCTCGTCGCTCGCCGCCGGCCGCTAATTGCAGAACGCTGTCAGCAGAGAGCACGGCCCTTGTCCTCGCCGCTCGCCGCTGCAGGTGCGCCTGGGCAATTACAGCACGTTAGAGCCTCGCCGGCTCTCGTCTAGGCGCTTCGCTTCCTTTTCTTCTCGTTCTGCCGACAGTCACTGACCTGCTGCGCCGTCTCACCCACAGCCTCTTACACCGCGGAAAAATAACTAACTAACCACTTAGCTAAAGTCTCTAGCATGCAACGGGACTGCTTGGGTGATGTGTCTACCTTAAGAGGTTTGCCAATAATAGCAACGGGTGGCCTCTTATTGATTTAGTTACCTTATATACTGGCAAAGAATTATTTAATTTTAATGCTATCTGATTGTCTTACTAACGAAAGTTATATAAAGGCAAAATACCTATGAGCAATGTTCTGTATTAAATCCAGCCGACACCGTTCTCAATTAACAATGAAATAAATGAAGCAAATATTCAATTCGGAAAGTGACACCTCGCTTCGCAGTACTTCACATTCTTCACTTCAATTATCACATGAGACTGAATTTATACAATGCACTCAACTATCACTAAGCTATAAATCCATTTAATACTAAACTTGATCCCACCTTTACTTTCCAAAAGAAATTAAAAGAAATAATCAATGAAACTAATTAAGTTCAACTTATGTAAAATATTAAGAATAATAAGTAATAAATTCACCTCAACTATCACAAACCACAGAAACGAAGAATGTGCGTATTATTGCGAAGTGTCCAATGAGGACGTTCCTTAACGTAAGAAACCCTATCCCAGGTAGCGGTATTAGAATTGACAACGTCGATATATGAATGATTAGTTTGTTATACTTTCAACCACTTTTTCTTTACACTAATCGCATTCAAAAATCATTGTTATAAATTAATGAAATGGAGTCTCACTGAGTTGAAATCTATATTAATAATAAAAGAAAAACAAATCCAAAAATTCATTAAAGTAGTAAATAAATGTATTAACACTTATCTTGCATTGATAGATTGCAAACCTCATCAAACGCCAGCTTCAATTTCTCCATCTACCACCCGATCCTCTCGCATGGCTACCGGACGCTATCCCCCGACCGACCCCAGACTGCTACCCACTTCTTACTCCAAGGCAAAACCACTGCCTACCGGCCGCCAAAGATAATCTTACTTCACCGAAACAAAGATGGCTGTACAAGTTGTTGCCAACCTATATAGCATAAACTTAGGATACGAGATTTCCATTCAGTAGTCTCCTTACAAGCAGTACGTCCGATACCAAGAAATGCAGGAAGATGTGCTCGCTGCAGGGAACTGCAATTGATCCTGAAATGTAAAGTGCGGCGTTTACATAAAAAGGAAGGTCGTTTGTTATAAAACTACGCAACAGCAGCACTAGCACGGCAAGCATTTACTTCCATAAAATATCTTGTAGACTTTCCCCAGTGTTCTTCAATCTGTACATTGAGCAGGCAGTGAAGGAATGGAATGAAAAATTTGGAGAGGGCATTAAAGTGCAGGGAGAAGCAATTAAGAACATTGCGGTGTGCCTATTACATAGTAATTCTGTCAGAGACCGCAAAAGATCTGGAAGAGCAATTGAATGAGATGGACAGTGTCTTGAAAGAAAGATATAAGATCAACATTAACAAGAGTAAAACGAAGGTAATGGAATGCAATGTCAGAAAATCAGACGATACTGAAGGAATTAGATTATGTAATGAGACAATAAAAGTAGTAGATGAATTTTGTTATTTGGGTAGAAAAATAACTTCTGATGGCCGAAGTAAAGAAGATATAAAATGCAGAATGGCTATGGGAAGAAAAGCGTTTCTAAAGAAGCGAAACTTGTTAACAAAATGTTCAAATGTCTTTAAATCTATCGGACCAAACTGCGTGGTCATCAGTCCGTAGCTTACAAACTACTTAAACCTAGGTAAACTAACCTAAGGACAACACACACACATGCCCCAGGGAGGACTCGAATCTCCACTACCAAACTTGTTAACATACAATATTAATTTAAATGTTAGGAAGTCCTTTCTGAAAGCATTTGTCTGGACTGTAGCATTGTATGGGAGTGAAACGTGGACGATAAGGAGATCTGATAAAAAGATGAAAGAAGCTTTTGAAATGTGGTGCTACAGACGAAAATTAGATGGGTAGGTCACGTAACTAATGAGGAGGTGCTTAACAGAATCGGGGAGAAAAGGAGTTTCTGGCATATGCTGACTAAGAGAAGGGATAGATTGGTTGGACACATTCTGAGACATCAAGGAATTGTGAACTTAGCATTAGAAGGAAGCGTGTGGGGTAAAAATCGTAGAGGGAGACCGAGGGACGAATATAGTAAGCATATTCAAAAGGATGTAGGTTACCGAACGTATTATCAGATGAAGAGCCTTGCACAGGACAGGGTAGCGTGGAGAGGTGCGTCAAACCAGTCAGCGGACTGAGAACCACAACAACAGACATAACGAGCAATCTGAAGTGGTACAACCATATAAATTAATCGTGGGTAAGACAGACTCCGGACTGACAGTCATTGGGACCAGGTCAGGTTGACGCAATACACAGAAACTCACAGCGGCACGCGTCTTATAAGAGCACTACGTAAGCGCTAAAGAGTCACAGAAATGACCCGGAAGACCCACTGGCAGAAGCTGCAAGAGAGGCGTTCTGTCGCAGTTGTGAGGGCATGCGTTTCAGTAGCAGTCGTTCTGCGTATACCTCGTGTCAAGACCACAAGGCAACATTAGAGATAGTAGAGCCTGCTGTGAGGCATAGCGGCAGGGGTTTCGCAAACCGTACGGGGCTGGACCGGGTGGAGGAAGTGACGATGGTACGCAAAGTAGTCATCCGGCACACGCGAGAGGTGGCTTGTGGGGTATGGCTGTAGGCGTACAACACACGCCTTCCCCCAGTCCGCTACAAGGTAGGCAGCAGCAGCCACTGCCGCCTTGGCCAGCTTTCTGGGAGTAACTGACAGCCGTAATAACATACACTGTACTTTTCTCCTGATATATTCAAATTCATGCTCAGAAAAATAATTACAGAGAGACCGCGCGAAGTCATATTATAAAGCTTGCGAAAGTAATTTAACCCCAATAGTCAAATACCACAGCAGATTCTCTAACCAACAGATTCTCGTTGTCTCTCGAGGGCCAAGTCGCGGGGGAATAGCAGAGCGGTCTGGAGGGCCACGTTTCGGATCGTACGGCCTCCCCCGTCGGAGGTTCGAATCCTCCCTGGGGCATGGATGTTTGTGTTGTCTTTAGTATAAGTTAATTCATAAGTAAAGTTTAGGGACTGATGACCCCGCAGTTAAGTCCCATAAGCTTTACAAACATATGATTATTCCAACAAACTTCTGCGTCGTTGAATGGCGTTTCCAGGCATGGGTTCCTATGCTCATTTTGTTCAAGGCGCCTTCGACATCACTGTGTAATTCGGAAACACACTGACGTATGCAAGACACAACCATCTCTGTCTTCGACGTCCATTTACGGCCGGAAATATGCGCAAATCGAAATTTTGTGGGTCACATTTTTTATTGCGGTCATGTGAGGAATATCGCCGCCCTGCGCTTCACCCTGCATATGACTGTAGTGGCCGTCCTGAAAATGGGGCCTCAAGATCATCTCGCCGTCTTACAACATTGCCAGTTGAAAAATGTTCAAATGTTTGTTAATCTATCGGAGCAAACTGCGTTGTCATCAATCCGTAGCTTACAAACTACTTAAACTAAGGTAAACTAACCTAATGACAACACACACACCCATGCCCCAGGGAGAACTCGAACCTCCGACGACGAGCAACCGCACGCTCTGCAGCGAGGTGCCTTAGACCGCTCGGCTGCTCCACCGCGGCATTGCCAGTTAGTGATATTTTCAAATGTTTGTAAAAATATCTATTTTTAGTCTACATCGTGATGGATTACTTATCAAAAGAAAATTTTCGTTAGCTGCCAAGAAAAAATAAATAATAATAACCCTTGGTTCTTGCTGCTGTAGTGTCTCTCCGTTTCATTAAAAATTTCCATCCTTCATTGCACTTCCCGAATCTGAAAGCAAGGGGGCAGAGAAGGCGAAGATCGGAGGTCTGTGAGCCAGAATAATTAATTTTCTCAGGGAGATCGCCAAGTAATCTCTTAGCCTTTGGATACTCTGTCATAATAGCATAGAACAGTTTTGCACACGAGCTCTTTCTTGAAATCGTCAAATTCTGTATCTTTCCGTGCTCGGTTGTATTCTGTTCTTGGTGAATCAAAACACGCGTCAACAGCCGGAGATTCTGCCGATGTTATTAGACTTGCTAAAGTCGTCTTGGAAATACCACACGCGTTTGCAGACAGTTTATAAATTTGCGCAAAATTTATATATTCCTAGCTTCTTCGTTGTTGGCCAGATCAATAAAAAACTTGAGTACATTCGATACGATGACTTTTGACTGTTTACGAATGTCTTTCCGCCCTTTATGTACACCAACGGGAGAAGTACTACACGAAAGCTTTTGCTCCTTCACTTTTAACTGCCAAACACACATCAGAGCTATGGCCCCCACATTTGATTGCGGGCCCTGGACCCAGAATCTGAAGCGGGCCCACCCCTCTGTCTGTTTTAACTGTTGTGTGCAGTAGTTTGGAACTGAAAATTTATATCTTAATCATGCTGTTTTTAGAATCTACTTCAACTTGGTATAACAAAGTATAAATTTGATACGGTGAGCTTCATTTGTAAAATTATTTTACTTAAAATTGAGACATTACTTACAATGGCCACAGGAGACCCGTTGATCGGGGGAGGGGGGATAAGCTAATTACGACGTATTTTCTAGCTTGTGAAGCTTTACAACATAAGTTGAACTAAAGGCTCAGATGTAATTCAAAAGAGACGATATTAAATTTTATTCAATAAGAATGTCGAACGAGCAACGTCAGCATACTTTTGAATCACTTTACCAGGAATTAGGTGAATAGTGAGGGTTTTCGGGGGGTGGGGGGCATTGTTCCACTTCATACCTTCCTCCCCTGGCTACGGCTCTGGGCCACAGTAAGCCCTAGTTTAGCTTAGCAGAACACTTGTTCTTACTTCTGGTAGACACTGCGCCAGGTAAAAAGGAATTGCTGTACATACACGAAAATATCACATTTGCAGGAAGTTGGCAAAAAAGAAAAAAAAATCTGTCACTAAATTACACCGAAAGCTCGGCCATCAATTCCTTTTCAAGCCACGCCAGAAGTAACGTCAAACTGCTGCGCCAACGGCATCACTTGAGAACGAATCCCTAAGCGGTATGACAGCCAGAGTAAAATGGGCAAAGGAACTAATTATATCATGTTTTTATAGCTGATATCTAGTCTACTTGGCATTTAATATTAGAAGGATCGCATACAAGCTACTACGTATAAGAACCTCTGAGGCGAAATTGGGCCCATGCAGTTTTATTGCTTCTACGGCCAGATTGTGAAATATAATTCAGTATAACCATCATATGTACTTTTATTGATTTTTAACAATGGAAGGTCCAGATTGGAATGTTGATAATATGAGGATAGCTAGAAACTCACCATAGAGATGATCGCTGAGCTGCCAACAAACTCATATTCCAATTCATACACACACTTAAACAATCAGTCAACCATACATGGCCGCCATCCCCAGCTGCTCTACCGCAATCAGTGCCGGAATGTATAGCATTGTTGTCGCCTATTGAAACAACAAGGAGACAACAGTTGGTTTTATTTCATACACAGTATTACAAGGAAACATGTCGAAAATACAGAGAAACGCTGTGAGGGGCCAGATTGGCCCTGCGGCCCTTCTAGGTAGTACTCCTGATATCTATTTGAAGTAGAACTCTCTAAAAGAGGGTGCACAATACTCTGGTTACCTTCGTTAATAGACACATATAATACCAACCAATAGCAATAACTGAGAGCATCAATCGAATTAATCGTTTAACATAAATATCTACTACAATTGCCTGTAGAATCTTGTAAAATTTCGTTGGATGAAAAGTATTCAACATGTTTTTTCTAGTTTGTTTTTACTCTCAGTAATCATTGAGGGCTGGACTCGGGCCCCTTCAGGTCCGGGCCCTGGACCCAGGGGTCCACCCAGCCTCACCCTTGTGGGGGCCATGGTCACAGCACCTGTCTGCGAAACACCAAACACACTGAAATCAAACGGAACACACGACGTCGCTCGGACACACTGAACGTTCAGCTGGCTGTGACCTACCTCGCTGTTAACGGCACTCATATGGCAACAAAGCTACCAGCGGCCAGCGGCAGACAGCGCGCGTGACCTTGACACCCTATTTCCACGCCGGCCTTTCTGGCTGATAGTCCGGCGTTGAGCGGGAATTTGTTTATTGCGTTCTCTCGTTAGTTCCCTTTTCTTTCTTTGCCTCTCTTTGCCCTCTTTCCCTTTCCTTGTCTCTCTGTTCAGCTCCTCATCTCCCCTCTCTCTGCCCATCTGCACCTTCACTTCCCTCTGTCACCCGCCTCCTCTTCTCTCTGCCGAACTCCTCCTCCACTACCACTCCACTGCCTCTCCCATCAGTGAAAAATTAGATAAGTCTCTTATCTTTCATGGTGATCAGTAGACCTCGGTTTTAGGTAAAAACCTATTATGTTCCTCATCAAATAAAGGCAATGAAAGTTATACATACACGAATTATGCAAATTTATGATCGAAAAAGCTACTTTAATAGTACCTACAAATACCTACTTTTTGGTTAGCAGCTGACTGTACCTAAATTTTAAAAATCTAATTAAAAAAATAAATATCGTGGTCTTCCCAGCTCAGAATTATGCTATTATTTTATCGAAAATTGTGATTTTATAGCACCTAAAATACCTAATTTCATATTAGAACCTCAAAGTATCTATTTTTTTTTTTTTTTAATCCGGACATTAAAAACATTGTTCTTAAATCGCCGGAGGAGGCAGAGAGTATTACTTCAGCTAAAGATGTTCTAAAAGACCCAACAGTTTCCAATGACACTGCATACATAAAATATCATTATGCATTTTTGGTCCCTATTATAAAATCTCTAGTGTTCAGGGAAACCAATCTACATGCAACTGTGATTGATAGAAGAGGTCACAGAAAAAATCAACTTGGTTCCAAGTGCTGTTTGTATGAAAGTTACTGAGAAACTGAAGTAAGTGTTACAAAAAAATCCCAAGACTGACCACCCTCTGCACAGTGGCTGACATCACACCAGGTAAATCAACAGAATATGAGAGTGCGGACCCATTGTGCCTAATACCGTCATTTAAATATGCGCCGGTGACATCCGTTGACGTGGAACAGACAAGAGGTGCAGTTTCTCAACGCAAAATCTGGAGAAAGTGTTAGTTATTTACTCTGACAGCAATTATGGACATGGACAATAAAATAATGTGGATTTTTGTCAATCTGCTTATCTTTCTCGACAATAAAATTTCAGATTTTGGTCACCTATTTTCTGATTTTTATAACCTATTTTTGTAAGTGATAGAACCTATTTTAGGTACCTAATTTAAGATTTTTAGAACCTAAAAGTCCGAGGTCTAGTGATCAGTGAAGTGGAGTCTAAGTTTATTGCAAGGTACCCTCCACCATGAACCGTATGAAATCTCAGATACACGTGATGTTCCTCTTTGTGTTGAAGGTTACGAGTGCAAAATTTAATCACGATTGTAGATTTGTTTCCCTTACAACACGCAAACAGACGGAAACAATATATATAAAAACGTCAGAACAGGACGGACTTTTGAGAAGAAGGAATTTGTGGCGGATAACGTGGGCTTTACACGTTCAGCAGATTAGGAGTGACTTGGGATGTGGTACTTATACGGGCACGAAGAAGCAGACAGACCTACACATGCAGCAGTATCTTATTGCATGATAAAAGTTAGGTCGAAGTTCAATATTGTACGTGAGACCTGTAATCACCTTTTCCATAAATTTGGCGACCGCGATACTTGAAATGCGCTAGTGGAACTTTTAAGGGCGGAAAGACATTCGTAGTCAAAAGTCATCATATCGAATGTACTCAAGTTTTTTATTGATCTGACCAACTGCGAAGAAGCTAGTAATAATATAAATTTTTCGCAAATTCATAAACTGTCCGCAAAAGCGTGCGGTATTTGCAAGACGACTGTAGCAAGTCATTAACACCGGCAGAATCTCCGGCTGTTGACACGTGTTTTGATTCGCCAAGAAAAGAATACAAACGAGAACGGAAAGGCACAGAATTTGGAGATTTCAACAAAGAGTTCGTGTGCAGAACTGTTCTAGGCTATTATGACAGAGGAGAGTATTCAGCGACTAAGATATTACTTGGCGATCTCCGTGAGAAAATTAATTATTCCGGCTCACACACCTGCCTTCTTCTACTTTTCAGTTCCCTTGGGCGGAGAACGTGGGCTTTACACGTTCAGCAGATTATGAGTGACTTGGGATTTGCACTTATAAGGGCACGAAGAGGGAGGCATACCTAAGCATGCAGCAGTATCTTATTGCACGGCAAAAGTTACGTCGAGGTTCAATATTGTACGTGAGACCTGTACTCACACGTTCCAGACATTTGGCGACTGCGATACGTGAAATGCGCTAAGGCCGGTATTACACAATCAAATTATTGGACAAATAATTGGACGAAAAAATTGGGTGAAATATTGGTCATATTTTTTGACAAAGAAATTGGATGAAGCGCAAAAGGGGGTATTACACTATTATCCAATATTTTGTCAAATTTGCTTCAAAATGGCGCTGTAATGCTCAGCTGTTGTTTATACTACAGTTGCATTGTGTCTGCATTTAGAAAAGAAAGATGGAAAAAAGAAAAGGAAATGCACTTGGATGAAACCGTGGTTGTCAGAGCGAGATAAATAAAATTTCTAACGGGACCGCGAAGATTTCTTTTTTATGCCGTCGGCAGAACAGCTAGGCCGTTCACTGCTAATTATTTTGTCGCTGTTCATCCTTTTCAGTTTGCAATAGAGTAACAAAAAGGCTGACTCAAACAGTGTATACAAAGAAGATTGTTAAGTTGATATAGCAAGTTTCATTAAATAACGTTTTAAATGGAAAATGTGAGCACTGACAAAGAGGATAATCTAAATTTAACAATGTAAGGGGGGGAAACAATGCTGAAAGTAAATAGGCTCTATTTATTTCCTTACAAAACTTGGCTGACGTATTTAGATTCGCTTGCAAACAGATGTCGATGTTTTAAAAGTGGTTTCACTTCCCAGCACTTAGCACACCAAGTTACCAAAATCATACATTCTAAAATCTGCTTTGGCCGCAAATAAGATTTAGGGGTATTACTTTTTTCAATTCCGATAGTATATTGTGACTTTTTTGCATTACGGATTGTAACTCAACGTCTCTTTCGCCGCAGGGTATTGGGCTACGCGAATTGACGTGACGGACAGCGTGAATTGGCCTTGTCGCCTGATATATATACGCTCCATCTGATTTATACATTCATTTTAATTTTGTTGCTGGAAAACACTACACAAACATTCCACTACTAGCCATGTTTACGAATACGAACGTTATGTCAAAGTAGTGTCAGATATTTAACCTCCAAATAAAACCGCTGTAGACCGCTGTAGTGGCAAGGAAGCTGTATACTACTAGCGCTCCAAGCGGTCACATTTCTCACTGCAGGAAACAAAAACAGTGGCGACGCTAGACGAAAACTGGACGTCGGCGAACTCGTCTTTGCGAGGCCCGTTCATTTTTTCAGTCAGGAAGGAAATGTGAAATAAAATGAGATGAATTATACACCAATAATCATTAGGCTATACTAAAATTTTATTAGTATAATATACAAGTATCATTGCAGTGACACAAATTACAATAAACAAACACAAATTAAAATAGACGAACTTTTCGGTTTTTCGCCTCACTGAATTTGGATATACTTCTTCCAAATTGTTTTCTAAAATGCACTGAAGAAGTTGTTTTGCAACTATTTAACTAAAAATTGCACCAATGCTGCACTCAGACGGAAATAAATACGGACAACTAAATAGCTGCCGGCCGGGAATAGCCGAGCGCACTAAGGCGTCATACCACGGTGAGCGTGATCGCTCCCGTCGGGGATCAAATCCCACCCTTTGGTACAGATCTTGTATTCGTCCTATGGTTAAGCTAGATGTAGGTCGTCGCTACATAACCTAGCAGTTGAAAAGCGCCTTTATATAAAGAAAACTAAAATGTTAACAATGTTTAGCGAGGCCCCCTCAGGCGCGAGGCCGTCGGCGGTTGCCGACGTCGCCGACGCCTAGCGCCGCCACTGACAAAAAACGAGCGATTTCTTTGATCAAATCTAGGCTGAGGCCTTAGATTTGATGAAATATTGGACGACATTCCCATTACACTACGTCCAATTTTTCTTTGACAGATAATTTGATAGTGTAATACCGGCCTTAGTGGAGCTTTTAATTCATGAAACGAATTTGGCACCACTGCAGAAACGAACAGTAGTAGTGCCGTTGCGACGTGCGGCCCTTCCTAAGTGCCAGCCCTACCTTGCGAGGTCGCGCTCGCCTACTTTGCGCCGCGTGTTTCCCTTAGGCACAGAGTAACATATACAGAGGAGAAGCCCGCCCTAAACCACTGTCCTACGCTCCCCTCATAGTTCCTTAAGATGCTAGCAGGTGTCAGGCGGATCGCTGGCTTAGGGTGCCTCTCACATGTCAGAGGGTAGCGTGGAGGAGGGGAGGCTGAGGGGAGAGCTTGTGCCGCCTGCCACGAGGCCTCTGCTGTGTCCGGCTTGCTGGCGTTTGAGGTGAGGTGGTGGTGGGGACAGCCGCTACCTGCCGCCTGCTCTAGCCAGTTTAAAGGGCTGCTTCTGACCGCAGCGCCATCGTGGGACATCTTATGGAACTGCTGGAAAACCTCCTCCCCGCACCCCTGAGCGTAGGACCGGACCCTTACGGAGGTTTCCCGTCTGCATATATTTGCCTGTGCCTTTGGGGCACCCTAGAGAAGCGGGTCGCCGTCCAGCCCCGCGCAGAACTTGATGGCTCGCGACCGCTCGTAACTCTGCCGGCGCAGTAAAGCGCTGAGCGGGCAGAGCGAGCCAGGGCAGCTGTGGGAGCTGTGGGGCCAGTACAGTCTCCACCATAGGGGCACTAGGGGCAGGGCACAGGCCCAGGGCCCCCAGCCTGATGGGACCTAGGGACGGCGGCTATTGCTGAAACAACCGGTTTTCGGTTATACCGGTTCTTTTCATCTTCAGTTTAACCGCACTGTAAAAACTGCTCAAAGATAACCGGTTTTTTTAAATAACCGGTTTTCGGTTTTTTATTGCTATTATTTCCAGTAGAGTTCGACCGAAACACATTTTGCGGATGAAACAGAAACCGTATTCCAATTTTCGGTTCTTCTAGTTTCAGCCGAAACCGAAAGTTACGAAATTTAGTTAAAATTTAGGTAAATTTACGTTATACGACAAATCACTAGTTTTTCCATATTTTGCAAGATCCCCTCCCAATATTACGCCTTCTTGAGTGTGTGTAAGCCTAGCCAGGAGTCCGTAGAAGACGATATACGAAGCGTACAGACTTACTGGCCTAGTATTTCCATCCGGCAGTTAAAGTTACAGCCAGCAAATGAACTTCAATCAGTGCCGCAAAAGCTTGTCGGAAAATAAAGTCACAGTTCCGACTAACAGTATGATTGTTCAAAAATGTTCAAATGTTTGTATAGCTTATGGGACTTAACTACGGGGTCATCAGTCTCTAAACTTACAAACTACTTATGAACTACCTTATACTAAAGACGGCACAAATATCCATGCCCGAGGGGGCGTTCGAACCCCGACCGTAGTGGCCGTGCAGACCGTGACTCAAGCGCCTCAGTCTCCTCGGCCACCGCGGGCGGCAGTATGATTGTTGTCAGTGTAAACTTAGGCAAATTGAACTAGGAAAGCTGTGTACCACATGATCAAAGAATGTTAGAATGGGTGTGAGTTCTTATAAGACCTAACTGCTTAGATTATCGGTCCCTAGACTTAAAAACTACTTAATCTAACTTAAACTAACTTACGCTAAAGACAACATACATACCCACGACCGAGGGAGGAGGGAGGACTCGAACCTCCGACTGAAGCAGCGGCGCAGTCCGTGACATTGAGCCTCAGAACCGCACGGCTACGTCGTGAGGCACTACATGATCAATGTTACCTAAAGCCATATTGGTTATTAAAAAAGCCCCTCGCTTTCAAGGAATCACATTAATAATATGATAATACATTTAAAGTTATTATTCCAAGCTTACATAATAGGTATATGAATCGAATTTACCGTCTCTTCCAAGGAACATTTTGGATGCTTTTTCCTTAAACGACAGCATGTTTGTAGTACCTCCACCACTTTCAGCTTTTTAAAGCAAATGGAGCATTGTACTTCACTGCTCCCGTACTTCGTGAAGTACTTCCACATTAGGGATGGTGCCATTTAAGACACAACCAATGTCTGGCGACGACAGCAAGGAACTGCCGCATGACCAGACGGAGTCAAGTCTTGTACACTGCCGGTGCACGCGTGTCGTCTAATAGGCCACGCCACACGGCAACAGGTGCATCGATGCCTCAGTAGCTGCACCAGTCCTTCAGTTCTTATGCCACGCGTTTGTTGCGCGTTTCTGACTGCTAGGATTGTTCTTAAATTATCACTGATCGCTTTTCTTAGTAACCGCGATGCCCTAATATTTCACTGCAGTGGAAATTTTAGTACTAGCCCTAAATATTAGAGTCTACTAGTTTTAATTTTTTGAAATTATTTACAAAAAAACAGATTTTGAACCATTACTACAGGAAGTAGTCGTAACGGTTTTTTACTCGGTTTTTGGCAATAACTAAGAAAAACCGGTTACAACCGACACCAAATAAATACCGAAAAAACCGGTTATTCAAAACTAAAATACCGGTATCGGTTTTAACCGGTCGGTTTTTCCCATCCCTAATGAGGCCCCGAGAGACTTATAACGTTGCCCTTGCTTCGTATGATGCCATAATTGTTAAAGTAGATTCCACGATTATATTTTTTGGACAAGGAATTGATGGTACCGATTTTTTTAAATTTTGAAATAAATTAGTTAAAGTACAGCATAAAATGAACATTAAAGCAAATAAACCGCGGGTTGCATATTAAAGTCGGGCACCATACAAGCAACAGCACGTTATAAGACTTACGGAAAGCATCTAGCTGGATCCTGCGCTTCGTATTGTACAAGCTGGAAATAATAACTTTTTATTTTATTTAATATATGAACGTTGAAGATACTTTCCGTAGTAGATCAATGTTCAGACTGTTAATTTCGCTTTTCATTGTTGTGTGACCGAGGGTGGAACATGAAGTTACTGGTAATGATAAAAAAAATTAAAAAAAAAGATCGTACTTCGTGAAATTACAAAAGAAATGACTGCAGGTTCTAAAATCAAGCAAAGTATAGTATAAGGATGATTGATTGACTGAAATTTTGCAGACAATGCGAAGCGATTGTAATGGCGTCTGAACATTAAACTATTACTGAGGCGAAGGAGCTGAAAACAGTAGAAAATAAGCATTTGACATGGAGGGATTCATTTAAATAAAAGCCAAAGAGAGGGGATGAATTAAATTTAAGTAATATATTTTTACAACAACTTGCATCACTTACATTGAATGGATACATGAATGGAAACTTACAAACTACTTATGAACTACCTACAAACTAGGACGGCACAAACATCCATGCCCGAGGGGGGATTGAACCCCCGACCGTAGTGGCCGTGCTGACCGTGACTGGAGCGCCTCAGTCACCTCGGCCATCGCGGCCGGCTACAGAACACACGGCGACAATGTTGTAGTAGACCTTGTGGCAGTCTGTTTCATATATAACTTGGCGGAACATTGTATCCAACAGCGGCTTTCACACGATGTCACACGAGGCTGCTGTTGAGACGGCCGCAGTGGCGCTCCAGTCACGGTCTGCACGGCCACTACGGTCGGCGGTTCGAATCCCCCCTCGGGCATGGATATTTGTGCCGACCTTAGTATTAGTTAATTCATAAGTAGTTTGTAAGTTTAGGGATTGATGACCCCCGTAGTTAAGTCCCATAAGCTATACAAACATTTGAACATTTTTTGAGCTGCTGTTGACCGGCCTAGCAGCGGCTAGGCGTTTACGGCACGAGAC
The DNA here is from genome assembly GCA_026315105.1 of Locusta migratoria. Classification (NCBI taxonomy): domain Eukaryota; kingdom Metazoa; phylum Arthropoda; class Insecta; order Orthoptera; family Acrididae; genus Locusta; species Locusta migratoria. The sequence goes on along the minus strand of CM048750.1, from coordinate 394,565,621 downwards.
GTCAGCGATTTTACAAAAGTTGATTCCCTACAGTCGATGGAGCACCGGTATAAATCGCTGTTCCTTTCATAACACTGAGCACGCTGTTTCACCGTGGTCAAAGAAAAAAGTCGACATCTCGATACTGAGTTGGAACTGCACCGTTCGACCGAAAAGGGAATGGCCGCGCGGCCACTTTGGAGCTGGAACGGGAACGGCCACGCTACCGGGACCGCCGAAGTGAAACTTCTTTGTAACCAGTTCCTCGGTCCTTCCGTTCACTCTTGTGAACCGACCCTTTGGAGCCGTTCATTCGCGAACGACCCATCTCTACAATGTACAGAGCAGTGGCAATGGATGGTAGAGCCAGTTATTGGAACTAGGAGTCATTTTGTAAAGGGTGAACTCAATATCTTAGAGTACAGTAGTTTTCAATATTCAAACACACGAAAGTGAACAGTTCGTAAAAAACGAAAGATCCAATGCTTTGAAAACGTGGCCAAACGGTGAGAAAGGAAGGATTTCAGATGTGGAATAATGCCTACAGACTAGCTTTCGACAAAAGCATGCAGCTTACAAACCTGTTTGGGGCACAGTACTGAAAGCTTCATTTTAGCACTAATCTCACTTGTATGTTTGTTTTAGCATCCCCAAACAAAAACGTATAAACGAGGTTTCACTGCATATCATTGTGATTTCCTAGTCGCATTGAAAACTACGAGCATTTTGCCAATATGGAATTTCATCTTTTCCCCTATGTGTTACTGCTGGTTTTTCACACCAACGTCAACAACAACAACAACAACGGAGTCTCTCGGCAAGTTTTGTGTCAGTTTATGTTCTGAGCACCTGATACGTCGTTGTGTAACAGTTATGAGTGTACCTCAATCAGGTAGTACAGATAAAAGAATTCACTTGCATTTGTAGCATTCATCTCTTCGTGGTAATCTTCCCTCTAAGCTCCGAATTTGAAAATTAAAAATTTGTTTAGCACAAGAACTACTACACTTAATGAAATTGAATAATTTGATACAGGAACATTTCCTACAATTTTTGTTAACGCATTTATAAAGTGTTTGTGGCCATTGGAAGTAAATTAGTTTTTGTTAACTATGCGTGCTCTAATTAGACGTTGTACTACACTCACAGGGTAGTACAAACACATGTACATCATTCTGATGATGTATAGAAGAGACATACTGTATAGAAAGAGACATACTGTGAAAGTTGTATATTTCGTACTCTGTAAATCTTTAAAGATATCATTAATTTTAAAGAAAGACTAATTCGCGGAATTAATCATTGTTATTTGGTTTGTAATATTGTAATCATTCTAATTTTTTTTAAGGGAGACCAAATCACTGAGCGCCCAGGGACCCCTGCATGGCTTAAGACGTCCCTGTGTGGGGCGTATGCCTGAACAACGTGTAACTAGTGTGCACTTGCTACTTTCAGCAACAGGATTCTGATGATGGCTCAGATCGAAACGCGTAAAATACACTCATGTTGTAGCCAAGTAATGACTTTTATCAATACAGCGACCTATACAGCTTTTTTCAGACTTCATTCATTGATCAGTTTTTTGTTTAGTTAACCAGTCAAAGTTGCACAGAAGTGAGGTTTTTTTTTCACATCCACCGTTATCGGGCCTTTTTTCTTCAGGACCAGCGTGATTCTGGTTTTGTAAGTGCTACCGTGACAGGTGAGAGGTACGCCGATATGTTACAGAATCGCATCCCCAGCCTGGCTGATAAGCACCTGCTGGAACGTACGATTTTTATGCAGGATGACGCTCCATATTGCTAGACGCGTGAAAGATCTCTTGCGCGCGTCGTTTGGTGATGATCGTGTGCTCAGCCGCCACTTTCGTCATGCTTGACCTCCCACGTCCCCAGACCTCAGTCCATGCGATTATTGGCTTTGGGGTTACCCGAAGTCGTGATCAAAAATGTTCAAATGTCTGCAAATCTGTCGGACCAAACTGCATCAGTCCGTAGCTTACAAACTACTTAAACCTAGGTAAACTAACCTAAGGACAACAAACACACACACCCATGCCCCAGGGAGGACTCGAACCTAGACGGCGAGCAACCGCGCGCTCCGCAGCGAGACGCTTTAGACCGTTCGGCTACTCCACCGCGGCGTATCGTGATCGACCGACATCTCTAGGAATGCTGAAAGTCAACATCCGACGCCAAAGCCTCACCATAACTCCGGACATGCTTTACACTGATGTTGACAACATTATTCCTCGACTACAGGTTTTCTTGAGGAATGATGGTGAACATGACATAAAAGTTTTCTGGGTGTTGTAAGGCTATTACTTAAATAACCGACGTTTCGGCCAACGTTACAGTGGCCTTCATCTGGGTATACTGATGTGAACTGGTTGTTACTAAACTTTATATTACTTTCATTTAGACATTACGTCATAATTTTTAAAAATAAGCGATGTTATTGGTGAATTTTTGGCGGAAGAATGGAACTTTATTTTGATAGGGTGCTGAGATGGAGAGAGTGGAGGTTAGACGTTGCTTCTTGCATAGCGAGACCTGATTGGTGTTCATCGGCGAGTGGGGTGAGGACTTCCGTTTCTCTCCTGCTGGCCGTGGGCCGCGCGGCGGCAGTTGCTGACTAGTGACGCTCGCGTGTTGTGTTGTCAGTGCGGCCTATTTCGCTGTGATGGCTGGTAGCCAAGAGGGGGCAAGCCTGAGTCCATCTTCTCTATTCATGTTATTAGGGTGTTTTACAATTTCGATGGCTTCCCTTATCGTGCGTTTAACCAGCCCTGGTTGCTTGGCGAGTATTCTGGCATTGTTAGATTTTATATTTGTACTGCAATCTTGCTGGTGTTCGGCTACTGCAGATTTATTATGTGGGCCTAACCGAATGTAGCGTTCATGTTCGCGTATGCGTGTTGTCACTGCCCTCCCTGTCTCACCTATGTATACTTCCCCACACTCGCATTCCACCTTGTATACTCCTGAACATATTAAGCATTTCCTGTAAAACATAACATCTGCTTTGTTTTAATTTGTTATGCTAATTATTGCTTTTCTGATCATATGAAGCGCCGTCCGTAGTTTTTTTTTTTTTTTTTTTTTTTTTTTTTTTTTTTTTTTTTTTTTTTTTTTTTTTCCTTATAAAACCGCATGTCATTGCAAGCATGTATGTCAATTTTTACTTCTCTATCTACATTATTCCTTGATTTATTAAGTTTTCAAATTTATACTGACTTTTTGATCACCGGGTAAATTCCCTTGTAACTGGTGTGGAAATGGCTGCACATGGAGTGCACGTCGGCCTCCTTCCCCTCCCTTGTTTGGCAGCCCAGCTGCAGCTGCTAAGAAGTAACCCCCACACCGTGTGACGGCCCGGATCTCGCGGACTGAGTGTCTTAAGCCATAACAGGACAGGCACCTGCACCGGCACCTGGCTCGGCAGAAGCACAGACAAATATATAGAGATGGGAAATCTCCGTAAGCGCCCGGTCCTACGCTCCGGGGTGCGGGGAGGGAGGGTTTCCAGCAGTTCCGTAAGATGTCCCATGATGGCGCTGCGGTCAGAAGCAGCCCTTTAAACTGGCCAGAGCAGGCTGCAGGTAGCGGCTGTCCCCACCACCACCACCACCTCCCCTCAAACGCCAGCAAGCCGGACACAGCCGTGGCCTCATGGCAGGCGGCACGAGCTCTCCCCTCAGCCTCCCCTCCACGCTACCCTCCGACGTGCGAGAGGCACCCTAAGCCTGACACCTGCTAGCATCTTACGGAACTACGAGAGGAGCGTAGGACAGTGGTTTAGGGGGGGCTGCTTCTCTGTATATGTTACTCTGTGGCTGTTCCCCACAGCAGGGATCGCCGCCTGTTCGGCCGTTGACTGGGCTGGCTGATAGGCCAGTGGAGACGTCGGTCGCGCAGCCAGGGCGGCCTTTGTCGTTTTATCCGGCGCAGAGCGGCGCTGCACATCGACTGCAGCCTCGAGCAGTGTAGCCGAAGCCAGCGCAGACAGAACTGACAGCTGTCATCCGCCACAGTCCATTCCAAAGGCTCCGCCAAACAGAGAGCGGGAAGAACGCACTGTTGTCAGCCGCGTTCCGTATCAGTCAGACACAGCGCGGGCAGCGCTCGGCGTTCCGGGTGTTGAAAGGCGCTTGCAGTGCCTAAGTCAGCTGCGAACGTCTAAACATAAGCAGATGAATTTTTATTTCTCATTTTGCTTGCTTCAAAGAAACGAAGAAAATAAGTTCATGAAATTAATATGAAACGAGAGGAATGTAGTGAATTTCACCGTCTTTGCAAAGAGCTTTGATTGTGTGAAGACAGTTTTTTCAATTATTTTCGAATGTCTCGGTAACTCCGTTGGCAGCTACATAGAAAGCATGTACGGATAAAATGTCCAAGAAAGGAGTGGCACAATTTATTATTGTTATATAAAAAAAAATTGTCTCGTTTGGAGTTGATCAGGATGACATCTTTGTGGTTCTGATGTGGGCAGATAGAGCAGACACAGTGACAGTGTTATTTTTTAAAACACTACGTTTCTGCACGGATTTATACAAGGAAAAAATATTCTGCCTCGAAAGCCATTGCAGGATACAAGCACTCCTGTGCCTGGCGTGTTAGTAGGTGATAGTTTAAATTGCAGAATTCTTTAATATCTCCCTTTCTTAGAGCTGCAGCCTTGGAAGATCCTCAAAAGACCATTTACAATAAATGCCTCTGTATGTAGTGGAAATTCTTGTTGAAAAATGGCGTGTCTTTTTAGGGCCAATAGCCGTACAAAGTGATGCTGTAAATAAAGATTTGGGAGCTGCGTGCTGTCTACATAATTTACTCTGCAGCGATGCATTGCAATGCAAGCTACGTGACTACTGAACAAGAGGAGCAGATTGATAACCTACAGGCTAAAACATTTTCGAATATGCTAAGATTAAAACAGAAACCAATTTTTGCGTATTTTGTCAATAAGCAGTAACAAGGTATTGGCATCAAGTTGTATGTACAGTTGGCAGCCAACAGTTACCTTCTGCACCATCTGCATTGATGTTTGTCCAACTTTTTCTTGCGTTTTTTAACCGTATTTTGCACAACACAACGAGAAATTTACTGTAATTTTCAATATTACGCTTAATTCATTTTCATGTAATAGTTTGGATTAGACAAGTAGGTATACATTGGTGTGTAATTATGAAAAATAACTTAATACCTGTTTGATTCGGACTTCTGCATATCTCCTTCCAACTGTCTGTCTTCTTAGACGCATTTTTGTATCCAGGGTCACGTGTGTCATACAGGAATGGCTCTGGACGCACCAGATCGATCAGTTTGTCTTGTTCCCCGCCACGCTGCTGCCGCTTGCCCGCCACGGTCTCTGTAGAAAACCACAGCGCGCGCCACCGCTTCCTGTTTGACTGACGCGGTAATATAAGGCAGATGCGACACGGTGACCGCGCGGGCTGCCCGCTCTCTGTTTGACAGAGCCTTAAAAGCATCGAAAGCTACGATTCACCGACAGGCGTACGCCTATCGACACTCGGTGCTGTACTCTACTGACAGATTTGCGAGAAAATGTGTAGTGAAATTGCACTGGCACACGCAATTACAAAAATTCAACTGCGAAATCCCACAACCGAAACAAAACAATCACTCGATCCTCATTAGGAACTCGCAATATGTCACAAACTGGTTTGTTTCCTGTTGCTGCCATTACCTCTGACGGCGCGCCCTCCGACGTAAATAATGAAACAGGACTTCTAAAGTGTTAGCAATTATCTGAATTTCAAACAGTTAATACTCTGGCCGCAGACGGCAACGGCAGTTGGCTGGACACAGGAGGCGGGTACAAACCTGGCGCCGTATTTGGGGCAGTCACCGGCGGCGCTGGTGTGGAATTTCAGAAGCTTGCTGCCCCCGCCAGCCTCCGTGGCTCGCAGATTGTGCCGGCTGATAGGACAGGACGCGCTGGTGTCTACACGTGACGTCACGCGGCTCGTCGGGCTTGGCACTGTGCTCGCAGAGAGATGGCCACGCGCCGGCGGCCGCGGAGAATAGCGGAGCAGAGGCTGCAATTAGTAGGCGTGACTGCAGCAGGCAGCCGCGGAGCGCGCGTCCTGCGTATGTTCTGGCCGCGAAAGTCCCTCAGCCGGCAGCCGGGGGCGCTCTCACCAGTTAAACGCAGCTCCCCGCCAGTTTCAAGTGCATAAAACACTAACAAAAGCGTCCCTACTCTCATAATCGCTAGAAATTCCACTATAAATGACAGTACTCTTACACAAGCAACTCACAGAATTATATCAAAGGTTTGGGAAACTGAACAAATTCCTGCAGAGTGGAAATCTGCACTAATCCATCCTCTCCACAAAAAGGTACAAAAACTGATCCAAATAACTACAGCGGAAATTCACTGCTCCCATTAATATACAAAATTATTTCAAAGGCCCTGTTAAGCAGACTAGAAGAACAGGCGGACCAGTCAATAGGAGAGTATAATGCAGGGTTTCGTAAAGGTGTATCTTGCGTCGAACAAATATGGAACCCAAAGACTATTTTAATAATGAGAAGATGCAGAAACACTGTGGTGACTTTCGTAGATTTTAAAAAGGCTTATTATTCAATAGACAGGCAAACATTATTCCACACATTAGAGGAATTTCGGATTGACAGGAAAACAGGGTCAATTATCCAACAAGCTTTAACAGGAACAGCCTCTAAAGTCAAATTCATGGGAGAAACATCAGAAGCATTTCACATCCTTACTGGTGTCCGCCAAGGAGATGGACTCTCCCCCTTTTGTTTAACTTGGTACTGGAGAAAACTGTGAGGGCATGGGAAAAAGAAATTAAGGGAATTCAACTTGGAATTAAAAAGGAACAGATAATCAGGGTGAAGTGTCTGGCTTTCGCGGACGATCTTGCTATTCTAACAAACAACAGGGAAGAAGTGAGTCTCGCACTGGAGAAGCTTCATGAAATCTCACAGAAAACTGGGCTACAAATCTCTTATGAAAAGACTCAATACATTGAAAACAAGCCTGCAGATAGTCTCCCCATCACAACTCAGTATAGAAAAGTGGCACAAGTTTCTCACTTCAGATATCTAGGAGAGATGACCCAACCATAAGGACTGAACTCAATAGCCAATCAAGAAAGGGTCTCAAGATTACAAAGAGCATATAAGCTAACTTGAAACCTTTACAATAAGAAATATATTTCTGTCATTGCAAAACTAAGGCATTACAACACAGTAGTCCTACCAGAGGCACTCTATGCTGCAGAAACTACAGTGATTCATGGTCATACGAAGATCAGAGAGATTGAAAAACAGGAAACAAAAATTTTGAGGAAAAATATATGGTTCGGTGTTTCTGGAAGGAATTTGGATGAAGCGGCCAACTAGAGAGATTTACAAAGACATGGAAACAAAGAGAAGGATGAAATTTTATGGGGAATCTCCCCTCGGGCATGGATATTTGTACCTTCCTTAGTGTTAGCTACTTTGTAAGTAGTTTGTAAGTTTAGGGACTGGTGACCCCGTAGTTAAGTCCCATAAGCTATACAAACATTTGAACATTTGAATCACACAAGACAACATAAATAATAGAGAACAGTTCAGGAACATTATAAAGAAACATAAACAAGAACACACGGAGAACCGAACAGGAAACAAGTGGTCAGAAGAACGCAAGAGAGAACACAGTGAACGCATGAAGAGAATTTGGGAAGAACGAAGGAAGAAGAAGTCATAATTACTCAAGTTCAGTCGCTCTCTTTAAAGGGAATAATCGAAAATAATAATAATATATGAAAGAAAATAATAATAATAGACGAAAGAAAATATTATTAGTGATTAGGTCCTTTAACATTCAATAATAAAATATTCAGCACCACTAAATGAACATACAAAATAAATCACAAAATCGAGGTCAGGAATGTACAAAAAAGTCTATAATAACAACTAATTACTTCAACAAATTATTTTCCGTGACTGTATCACTTTTGTCTTCATCATCATCGTCGTCGTCGTCTGTTTCAGTTGATACCATTCTTTGGTACCGATTGGTTTTACAACTTTCATCCGACTTACGTATTCCTTTAAGTATTTTCCTTCCAACCTCAATCCACAGCGTATTCTTAATAATGCAGTTAAACTATTTTTCATTCTATCCCTCTGCTTCTTATATATTACATTCATACTCGTAAATATTCTCTCAACGTCAGCATTGTAATCAGGCAATATTAGGACAGTAATCGCAAAAATCACTATTCCAAAACCGGGATTCCCCTTGAGCATCTTTGAAATGCAATACGTCATTTGAAAATTTTTGTGTCTTTGGTCTCGTCCCATTTCAACATATGAATTTGTCGCCACTAACCATCCACTCCTGCTATAAATTCTACAATTTTATTAAACTAAGTGAGTATATCAATTACATTTTCTTTGATGTTTCTTAAGTGCTTGTTCACTAACACAAGTTCTGGAATTTTTTCATTAACGTCTTCCATCAAACTTCATATTATGCAGCGATGACAACATTTCGTCGTCTTCCCACAGTAATTCTTTTTCTTTAATTTCAAGCGACGGCTTTTCAGTGCAGAATCCCGCATAACATCTCCAATCCAAGAAATCTGGAATATTTTGAGTAGAAATATTTACTTTATTTACAGGTAACGTAACTCCGCTGACAAGCATATCTGTCAAGTTCGTCAAATCATCAAAGAGTTTGGTGTGATCTATATCTTTCGAATAACGTCTTATTCACTGTTTCAGTTAATATCGGATATAAAAATGAAGAGTATCCGTAGGCTTAATTAATCTCATAGTGTGCAATAACACTGCTATCATTGTATTGAGAACCACCTTGTCTGACACGCTTGAACTACCCGTATTTTTAACGGTTTCTGTCCCTCGTTCATGGTTTTGTGTACCTCGTGAAATGAACTATAACTAGGTGTTATTTAGTACTGTTCATTCCAATGAGCATGTAGTCTATCGAGTATGATGGTTTGTTTGATGTCATATTGTAATGCATCACAGTTGTCTTAGTAGTAAAAGTTAAATACTCCTAAAATCAAAGTAAAAATAACATATTTGGAAACATATAAATAGCTTAGTGTTTGAGAAATCGCATTTTCAGTAACTGAAACTAAACCACTATAAAATACGCTAGCCTCTAGAAGCAATATTTCACCACTAAAAGGTGGGTAGAAACCACCAATTTTAGTGGAAAATCCACTAAGTTGGCAGCACTGGTTCTCAGTGAGACTACAGATTCCATCTATGGCCCCATCTACATCACTATTGAACCGCTTGTAAACCTAACCTGACGGGGACAATAGGACAGATGGAGCGTTCGCTTATGCAGACGATCTGCTGGTTGTCGTTTCAGCAAACAATAGATCCCAGCTAGAAAAGAAAGCAAGTGGAATACTCACAATCGCGCAATGGTGCACCATAAACAAACTCCAGATAGAAAAAAAGAAAACTACGTACACTCTTCTAAAAGGAGGTCTAAAAAGAGATTCATCAATCAAAATTGGGGAAACAAACATCAAATGAAGTAAAGGCACACGTTTTCTAGCAGTATACACAGACGAGAAATTAAATTACAAGGAACACATCAGGATGCAAACAGAAAAGGCATAAAAAATTCTACACAAACTGGCAAGGCTAAACAGTTGTCAGTCACACGGACTTACCACTGTGCACTTCTCGAATCGGTACTTCGCTTTGCAGCAAGTAGCTGGACGCACCGTTTGATGCTGGCCACCAACGTTACGGCGGTAAGGCACTACTTAGGCTACCGCGAGGTTTCCGGACCACCTCAGGGGAGGCACTGTGTTTGGTTCTGGGTATCTTCCCGATCGATATAACCATTTACTGGTTAAACAAGGGCAGACTAGACCTGGTAAATTTAGTAACTGGTTCGGCTCTGGAAAATAAAATAAAAAAAAATAAAATAAAAAAAAAAAACAGCTGAGACGCTGGAGAATTGACTCCTGGCAGCAGGAATGGGACGCAAGTGGTAAGGGTCGGAGGGTCCATTCATTCTTCCCCGACATAGCGGAGAGACTAAGAATGAAACGTGTCAATCCCAGCTTCGGCATGGTCCACTTCTTGACACGGCGCTTATCAAACGCACTTACACCGCGCCAGCCGTAGAGAAACACCATACTGCACGTGTGGGGACAGGGGATCTCCCCAACACGTTGTCCTATTCTGCGGGACCTACAATCACCTCAGAGACACATCACCAGCACTACATGCTCACACAGAACAACAAATATACGAGGCTATAAGACAAGAGGACCAATGGACGACACCCAATAAACTAACAGATAAAATTTCGCACACGACATGACGAATACAAACGAAATAGACCATACAGAAGACAGCAACGTATGCAGCGGACAAACACAGTGCATAGAGTGTACCAGCAAAGGAACCGAAATCGGGAACACGACGGGGACAACAGGAACCCCAACTCAGACACCAACACGGACACGGACGTGGACAGTGATGATAATTTAATAGTGTAACTATAGTAGTAACCACAAACATAAAAATGTTAGCATATTGTCGTCTTTTGTCACCGACAAACTGGCATTATAAACCTGTTAATAGATCGTAACAAAACAGAAGACCACTGTAATCTGAATTAGTCGCTAGTATAACATACAGATAATACCAACGGTGGTTGAGGGTTGACGACTTGATGGGAATGCCAAGTCCTCGACCGTTAGGCATCACAAGGTGTCGGACTGCATCTTCTCAGAATTTCTCTCTCCTATCGTCTTCTTTTATAAGTATAAATTCATGTTATTCTTTCAACTATCTTTTTCAACATAAACGTCTGTACTTTATTCTATACTTCTTTTTCTTAAATGGCTATGTACTATTTAATTAATTTTTCTAATTGTTATTTATAGTTTTATTTCATAAGTTAGTTAAGCCTTATATTGTTAAATTTAACTAGATATAAGAAGAAATTATTCAGTGTAATAAAAATTAACAGTGGAAAATAGACCTGTTTTAGCATTCAGATTGGAAAAAAAACCTAAATAAATAATAAGTTATGCAACTACAAGACAAGGTCTTCTCAAGGACTTAACCCAAACAATGTCTCGATCTTTGTAGAGTCAGAGAATAACCAGCGTGCTGGAGGTGAGAGGCTATTCCTGTTTTGTTCTCTCTTGGTCTTTCCTTTATTTAAGGGGAGGATTTCGAAATATGTATGTCTCATGTTTCGACAATATTTGACAGAAAGATATCGTGTTTTCTTCGGGAGGGTTTTAACCACATCATGGGCAATATAAGGAAATACTTCTCTCATATCTAGAACTAGAGATGTCAGAAATGTATCGGAATCGGCGAATAGTGCAGCTGTCCGCTGGTTTCTCTGGCACTCTGCCGTTGGCACTGAAAACGATTGCCTCACGGTGGGTGGCCCTCCTCTACGCAACGGTTTGATTCACATCAGTACGTACTGTCTGAACGTCAACAATGTCTGGTACTATCTGAACGTGAGCAATAACAGTTGCATACTATCTGAACGTCAGGAACAACACTTTGGTACCATCTAAACGTCATCAATAACAGTTTGGTATTATCTGAACCTCGTAAACATACTCGTCTTTTGGTATTATTTTTATTAACATTATTTATTTCTGTAGTGATTTATTAATTACTTGTTCACTGGCTAGCTCTGTTAGAGGTACATTTGACTATAGGGTTTTGACTGTACGACTATTTTTACAACACAGTACCATATTATTTACTACGAAAATAGATTTCGAAATTTGCCTTAACGAAATTTCGCTGAAGATTAAATGGATAGACCGCGCAACTGATGAGGACGTGCTGAGTGGAAATTCGGTGAAAAGAAATTTATGTCAATTCAATTGCTACTATAGAAAATTATTAGCATTAAAGATCCTTTTCGTAATTGCAATCTACACACCAAATTGCAAGTAAATGAAGGTCCCCTGACAGAAAAACTGATTCACTATGATTTGAGTTATTTTTATATCTCAATGTTTGAAAATTATTAAATAAAATACTATCACCCTTCCTAACTAGAATGAAACAAAAGTCACTGTTAGAATCTCGTAGCACCCCGTGTCTTCATATAATACCTTTTTCGTAATGATATATTACCACATTTTTTGTAAAATTACTTTAAAGGTCACTGTAGTGCTCCAGAAGACCTGAAATAAAATTATTGAGCATTCATTACTAAGCTTATTTTTACCAGACCCCAATATATTAGTTACTATTTTTATGTTTGCCACGTAATGGCAGCATGGTGCTGCGATCCAGATCGCTGCAACAATTTTTTCTACTGACCTAATCCATTAATATCGAAAAACAATCCAGCGACACCTGAACCAAAATTATACATCTCTCTCGTGGATCCTACCTTAACGATATACCAAATCCTCTTTTTGTGTTACAAATCTCTAAAGCGAAAGGACACTCATTCAGGCACTCACTCACTGACTAAACACGAAATCTCGAAAACTATTTCAACTGTTGTTGTTATGGTCTTCAGTCCGGAGACTGGTTTGATGCAGCTCTCCATCCTACTCTATTCTGAGCAAGTCTTTTCATCTCCTCAGAAGAACGGCAACCCACATCCACTTTAATTTGCTTACTATACGCGTCTCTTGGTCTCCCTCTGCGATTTTTACCCCACACACTTCCCTCCAATGCTAAATTTACGATTCCCCGATGTCTAAGAATGTGTCCTACCAAGCAATCCCTTCTTTTAGTCAGGGTATGCCAGAAATTTCTTTTCTCCCCAATCCTGTTCATTACCTCCTCATTAGTTACGCGATCCACCCACCTAATCTTCTGGATTCTTCTGTAGCACCATATTTCAAAAGCCTCAATCCTCTTCCTATCCACACTGTTTATCGTCCATGTCTCACTCCCGTACAAGGCAACACTCCACACAAATGCCTTCAGAAAAGATTTCCTTACCCTTAAATTAATATTCGATGTTAGCAAATTTCTCTTTTTCAAAAATGCTTTTCTTCCCATTGCCATTCAGCATTTTATATCCTCTGTACTGCGACCATCGCATGTTATTTTACTACCTAAGTAACAAAACTCATCTACTACCTTCATTGTTTCGTTACCTAATCTAATTCCTTCAGCATCGCCTGATTTTCTAAGACCGCATTCCATTATTTTTGTTTTGCTCTTGTTAATGTTCATTTTATACGCTCTCTTCAACACACTGTCCATTCCGTTCAACTGCTCTTCCAGGTCCTTTGCTGTCTCTGACAGAATTACAATGTAATCAGCAAAACGCAATGTTTTTATTTCTTCCCCCTGAACTTTAATTCCTATTCCATATTTTTCCTCGCTTTCGTTCACCGTCTGCTCGGTGTACGTATTGAATAACATCGGAGAAAGGCTACAACCCTGTCTTACTCCCTTCCTAATAAATGCTTCCCTTTCATGCCCCTCGAGTCTAATAACTGCGCTCTGGTTTTTGTACAAGTTGTAAATAACTCTCCTTTCCCTGTATTTTACCCCTGTATTTTACCCCTTCAGAATCTTAAAGAGTGTATTCCAGTCAACATTGTCAAATGCTTTCTCCAAATCCACAAAAGTTAAAATTTTGGTTTCCCTTTCCTTAATCTATCTTCTAAGATAAGACGTTCCTCCTGAATCCAAACTGATCTTCCCCGAGGTCAGCTTCTACCAGCTTATCCATTCACCTGTAGATTTATTTCAACTAAAAAAAAGTAATTTCAACTATAAAGCTGAAATTTGGCATGAATGTAGTTCATCGGTAGAAGACGTCAGCTACGAAAAGAATTTTGCGATAGGGCCGATAGTTCAGGAGATATGACTTCATAAACAATGAAAACTTCCTCGTATTGCGGCACGTTATAGTGTGACTTTATCAGTCCACTATTTGAGAATTAGAGGTCTTAACGACTTGCAACAAAGTTGAATCATAATTTCAAACCTTTAGGAAACTTTTTCTCGATGACAACCCCAGAAAAATGATGTTAGGAAAAAAGTTTGTCGCTTACTACTAATTCGGCGTTCATGAAGTAAAATTACGGCATTTGGCATGACGCGAGAAATTTTACAGACAATATACACACATACCACAGAACGTACGTTCTAAATTTTATCACAGTACGACACACAGTTCATGAGATATGGAGTAATAAACAATTACGTTAATGAACGACCGCCACATCACGCATGACGTTTTGATTTGTTACGTCTTTCCTACTAACTCTATTCACGACGTATTTTGCAAACGTTTTACATATGCACCACTGGATGTACCTTTCGAAATAATATCGTATTACGACATATATTTCAGGTGCTATGATGTCAAAAATATTGAAATACGTGAAACGTCGCCCTAAAAAGCATAAGATTGTAATTTAGTACGTCTTTACTACCAAATCAATTTACAACACATTTCACAGGTAGTTTCCTAATATTCCTCTCTACGAACCTGGTAAATAATGTCTTTGTAAGACCGATAATTCAGGAAATATCTCTATATAAAAGCTAAATGTCACTCTCTCACTGACTAAACACGAGAAATCTCTTAAACTACTGCACCCATGAAGCTGAAATTTTGCCGGTAGGTAGTTTAAAGGTAGAAGATGCTAGCTTAGGAAGTATTTACGATAGGAAGGAATGAAGGTGCATGTGCGGAGGATACTTTTCCTACAGACTGACGAAATCTACAGCTTCATTCCGACCTTTACGAAGCTTTGCACGCTTGACCTTCAAAAGGAAGGTCAACGTCTACCTAAAGTTTCATACGGTGCATAGGGGAGAGTATCTTGCAAGATAAAAAAGTGTCCCTAAGTATGTTGGTCGCGCCATAACTTGAGAACGGCTCCACGGATCCTTGTATGAAATAAAACTGGAAAATTTGAGAACAACAAAGTGCGTTTTTCAATGTGACTCTATGTCTCTATTGCCTACAAATCTATAGTTTTGTTCCGATATTTCTGAAAATATGCACACTTCACCATAAAAACAAGAGGAATGTCATTGTTTGCATAAAATTTCGTTCGGTTCACGGTGGAGGGTACTTAACATTCGAAATTTGACAAAATGCATAGTTTTGCTCCAATCTTTATGAATTTTTGCACACACGACACTTAAACCAAGAGGAAGGTCGCTAGATACATACATATTTGTATGGTACATGACAGATGGTGCCTTGCAAAAAACATTGCCAAGAAAGGGAAAGGTGGAAACGAACAGAGACATGGGAAAGAAAGAGATGAATGCAGAAAGAGGAGGGAAGGGGAGGTGGACTACGAGAGTGTAGAATAAATAAACACCCGGGTAACGCCGGGTTTACAGCTAGTCTTTATATATTAGTAATGAGATAATAATACTGTTACTATAATTATATTATAGTCGTTGCATAATTAAAACATGGAAATCTTTCGTGGTACGTTGGGTTTACAAAAGTGGCATATTGTTAATAGTCTCTTTTCTTGCACATTTGCGTAATATAACTAGTTTTAACGCCACAAACATTAATTAAAACGGGAGGACATTATAACGTCATCAATAACAGTTGGTACTACTTGTACGTCAACCATAACAGTCTAGTAATTATTAGCAAATTGTCATGGGCAACACAATAGCAGATTTCAAAACGTAACAAATTCCGACTAATATGACAGTAGAATTATTTGAGTTAATTGAATATTGACAATCTGAGCGTAAACAATAACAGACTGGCCCTATGTTAATGTCGCAATAATAGTTTGGTAGCTTACTATCTGAACATCAGAAATAACAGTTTGGTACTATTTGAACGTCATCAATAACAGTAGGTACTATCTGAACGTTAGCAATAACAATCTGCCAATTATTGGAAAACTGTCACGGGCAGCATAAGAGCAGGTTTCAAAATCTAGCGAATTCCGAATCCCTACATGACAGCAGGGTTAATTGAGTCCCACATATTGACAGTGTGAAACAAAACAAAGAGATAAAAGAAACAAAGCAGAACATAAGAGTCACCTTACGTTAAACACTGTACATTAGTGTTTCTTCAACCCTTTATTTGGCAACGTTGCTCTCAAGCAACATCAAAATTGAGCGTGGTTTTCTGAGACATATTTTAAGTTTCATCCTTGAATGAGCGATAGTGCTTGAAACTAACATTTAAGATCTCCAATAAAGTAAGGTTTCGTTGTATTTTGCGAAAAGTTTAGCAATAAACTGAATCTTTAGCGGACACTCCAAGCATAAGTTACCGAGGTATATGTTTGTTTCAATTTTGTGACAATATTTTTCGTGATACATGGAAAACTGCTTGTAAAAGGAAAAGAGGAAGCCTTGAAGTTCCTTTATTATTGAAAATTGTTGACGAGTTCTTATATGGGAGACTGAATATTGACATATATTTATTGGAAAGACGAGGCCTCGTAGACCACTAAAAAGGGCGATAAGTCCAAAAGAACAACGAAACAGCATCTCCTGTACCAGTCAATGATGTACGTTATGACAGATATGACTATATATTGTCACTTGGCAGATTATCGGCCAAAAGGAATTTGCAAGTTTTGCTTTCAGGGATACTTGACTGTAAAATGTGGAAATCATGGGATTGTTTTGAACTTTGCACCAAAAACGACTTGCTTTCAGACGTTTCACATGAATAGTCCAAAATAAATGATTTCCACAGTGATAAAAGACCATCACTGTAGTATTAATTCTGTACCACCATGCGAAGGTTTTTGGCAATCTTTCTTACAAACCAGAAACTATATATTGAAAAAAAAAAAAAAATCGTTAATTCTGTTCACATGGCCCTACACATTTTAATTTAAGTAACATAATACTTTTTCTTCCCGTGATTTCTGTGTGTGCCAAATAAAGGGTTTAAAAGAAATTTACAGCGATGTTGCCGCAATTAAATTCTTGCACTGCTCTAAAATTAGTGTTACCTATGCCAGTGACACTGAGAAACAGCTCAATTCACTAAGATCCAGCAGTGTCCCCTAGAAGCAAATAAACTGTGTATCAGATTTCGCATAGAATTGATGATTGTCGTAGCTCTCCCGTTGATCTAATAAACACACAGCATTTCGCTCTTCTTAACATAAGACTGCTGCAGCCTTTGAAAGGAATGGCAGGTCGCTCGTTCAGAAGGAGCACCAGCACTGCTTCGCGCAAGTACCGTCAACCACTCTGCCAACCCCAGCTTAATCGGCTAACCCGAGTGGAGCCCTCCTTCAAACCAGCCACAATGAGTCCGCAAACGGCGGTCGAGCGCAACCGTTTTCTCTCCCGGCATTCTAAAAACTGTGAATGAAGCCGCTCGTGTCGACGCACTACTAACCGACGTCAGAAAAGCATTTCACTCTTTACTAGAAACGCGCATGTTAACCAAAACGAAATATTGGAATCAGTGAATGAACTTTAACATTTCGGGCGTCCTACGAAGTTGAAATTTCCACTACATCTTCATCTACACGGGATACTCTGCAAATCACATTTAAATGACTGGCAGAGGGTTCATTGAACCACCGTTATACTATTTATCTCCCATTCCTTTCTCGAATAGCGCGCGGAAAGAAAGAACATCTGAATCTCTCCGTTCGGGCTCTGATTTCTCGTATTTTATTCTGATCATCATTTCTACCTATGTAGGTGAGAGTCAACAACATATTTTCGCATTCAGAGAAGAATGATGGCGATTGGAGTTTCGTAAGTAGACCACGCCGCAGCGATAAACGCCGTTGTTGTAATGATTCCCATCGCAGGTCATTTCCGTAACACTATCTCCCATGTATCGTGACAATACAATACGAGCTGCTCTTCTTTGGACTCTTTTGATGTCCTCCGTTAAACCCACCTGATAAGGATCCCACACTGGGCAGCAATACTCCAAATGAGGAGGGACAAGCGTAGTGTATGCAGCCCCTTTAGTAGTTCTGTTGCATCTTTTAAGCGTTCAGCCAATAAAACGCAGTCTCTGGTTCGCCTTTCCTACGACATTATCTACGTGCTCTTTCCAGTTTAAGTCTGATGTAATAGTAATTCCTAGATATTTAGTGGAGTTTACGGCCTTCACATTTGATGGATTTATCTTGTAAACAAAGTTTAACGCATTTCTTTTCGTACTCGTGTGGACGACATCACACTTCTCATTATTTAGAGTCAAAAAATGTTTGTATTGTTTATGGGACTTAACTACGGGGTCATCAGTCCCTAAAATTACAAACTACTTATGAACTAACTAAGACTAAGGACAGCACAAATATCCATGCCCGAGTGGGGATTCGAACCCCCGACCGTAGTGGCCGTGCAGACCGTGACTGGAGCGCCTCAGTCCCCTTGGCCGGCCGGCTATTTAGAGTCATTTGGCAATTTTTTACACCATACTGATATCTTATTTAGATCGTTCTGCAGTTGGTTTTGATCTTCAGATGACTTTACTAGACGATAAATGACGGCATCATCTGCAAACAACCTAAGAGAGCTGCTCGGATTTTCTCCCAACTCATTTATGTAGACAAGGAACAGCAGAGGACCAATAACACTATCCTGTGGAACGCCAGATATCACCTATGTTTTAGTCGATGCCTTACCATCGATTACTACAAAATGTGTCCTCTCTGACAAGAAATCACCTATCCAGTCGCAAATCCTAAACAATAACTGCAATGCCGATTGCACAGCCATACACACTGCACTTCGTACACGCTCAGTGGGAAACATAATCGGGATAGCACAGTCGGTAGTGCGCTTGCCCGCGAAAGGCAAAGGTCCTAGGTTCGAGTCCCGGTTCCGGCACACAATTTTAATCTGCCAGGAAGTTTCATATCAGCGCACACTCCGCTGCAGAGTCAAGTTTCATTCTGGAAGTGGGAACTATAGTTCCCATTTGTCAGTAAAGGGATAAGCGACGGAAGAAGAGAGGGATGACGTATCTGTCAAATGGCAGCACACGAGCAGCAAGAAGCCTTGGCCCAACTAAACCCCCTTAAGAGGACATGAGAAACTTGTTTACTCTCATAAAAGTCCCTCTCAGAGATGTCGGCCATCTCTCCTGCAGGCTGCAGACGGTACGTCACGGAGTGTGCAGACGGACAAACAGAAAGAGCGGTTCCAGGTGGGATGTGGAGCGCGAAACCAGAAGTGGAAGCTTACAGCAGGGTCTCCTCACCGTTCTAGCTGCAGTGTGCAGACAGTGTGTTGCTTGTTAGGTCTTGTCACCAGCTGCCGCAGCTGACTGTTCAAACAATGTTCAAATGTTTGTAATCCCATGTAACCAAACTACATTGGTCATCAGTCCCTAGTCTTACAAACTACTTAAACTAACTAAACTAAGGACATCCATGCCCGAGGGAGGATTCGAACCTCCGACGCGGGAGCAGCTGACTGTCGAGTACTTGCCTATGAATGACGTTCAAAGTGCATTTCAGTGTCTGACTTATGCGGACATTGTATCTAGAGAGGATCCAAGCAGGATTATCACCCGTAATGTACTAATTGATCAGATCAGAGGAGAGAGAGAGACAGACAGAGAGAGAGAGAGAGAGAGAGAGAGAGAGAGAACATTTCAGTATTAATCCCGTTCCATGATTGGCGTGAAGGCCTCTGACTTACCGATACGGCTATTACTGAACCCACGCCACCTCCGACTGTGCTATACCGACGCGACTCACGGTCCGTCCTCATAACTTTACTTCCGCCAGTACCTCACCTCCTACTTTCCAAAGGACCCAGGTTCGAGTCCCGATTCCGGCACGCAATTTTAATCTGCCAGGAAGTTTCATAACAGCGCACACTCCGCTGTAGAGTAAAGGTTTCTACATCTACATCTACATACATACTCCGCAATTCACCGTAAGGCGCGTGGCGGAGGGTACACTATACCACTACTAGGTATTTTCTTTCCTATTCCACTCCCAAATTGAACGAAGAAAAAAAGAATGCCTATATGCCTCCGTACGAGCCCTAATTTCTCTTATCTTGTCTTTGTGATCTTTACGCGAAATGTAAGTAGGCGGCAGCAGGATAGTACTACACTCAGCTTCAAATTCCGGCCCTCTAAATTTACTTAACAGAAATACACGACAAGAACGTCGTCTTTCTTCCAGCGATCCCCAATTGAGTTGCCGGAGCATTTCCGTGACACTCGCACATTGGTCGAACCTACCAGCAACGAATCTAGCTGCTCGCTTCTGAACTGTTTCTTCCTTTAAACTGATCTGCTGCGGGTCGCAAACACTTGAGCAATACTCAAGACGTAATCCTACAAGCGTTTTATACGCGATCTCCTTTACAGGTGAAGTACATCTTCCCAAAATTCTCCCAATAAACCGAAGTCGGCTGTCCGCCTTACTCACAACTGTCCTTACATGCTCGTTCCATTTCATATCGCTCTGCAATGTTACGCCTAGATATTTGAACGACGCGACAGCATCAAGAAACTCACTACTAATGCTGTATTCGAACATTATGGGATTGCTTTTTCTACTCATGCGCATCACCTTACATTTTTCTACATTGAGAACTAGCTGCCATTCTTCGTACCAACTAGAAATGTTGTCTAAGTCATCCTGTATGCTATTACAGTCAATTACAGACGACACCCTCCCATACACCACAGCATCATCAGCAAACAGCCGCAAATTACAACTTACTCTGTCCATCAGATCATTTATATAGATAGAAAATAATAGCCGTCCTATCACACTCCCCTGGGGCACGGCTGACGATACACTCGTCTCTGATGAACACTCGCCGTCGAGAACAACGTACTGCGTTCTATTACTTAGGAAGTTTTCCAGCCAGTCACAAATCTGTGAACCTATTCCATAAGCTCGCATCTTCGTTAGCAGTCTGCAGTGTGGCACCGCGTCGAACGCCTTTTTGAAGTCGAGAAAAACACAATCCGCCTGTTGCAAGATGTCATGTGAGAAAAGGGCAAGCTGAGTTTCACGTGAACGATGTTTCCTAAACCCGTGCTGATTCATGGAAAGAAGCTTTTCCGTTTCAAGGAAATTTACTATATTCGAACTGAGAATATGCTCTAAAATTCTACATGAAACTGATGTCTACGATATTGGCCTGTAATTGTATGGGTCAGTTCTCTTTCCTTTCTTATACACGGGAGTCACCTGCGCTTTTTTCCAATCACTAGGAACTTTGCGCTGAATTAATGATTCGCGATAAATGCAAGCTAAGTAGGGGGCCAATGCCGCTGAATAGTCTTTGTAAAATCGAACTGGTATTACATCCGCACCAGCAGACTTTTTCGTATTTAGCTCTCTCAGCTGCTTCTCTACACCGGAAGAAGGAAAGTTGTTGACCGATTTCTGCACCGTATGTGTAATATATTTAACAAGCGATAGTTGCCGTGTATTGAACATTTCTGAAGCTGTGTTGTAGTTATATATTTAAATGAGACATAGTTTTCACAACTTGACTCGAATGAATAGACTCGTTAATAAGAGTGTCTTAGGCACATTTAAAAGTTGTCGCGGAAGTTTGCTACCATAATGGCCGCCGGGATGCCCTTCACTTTGCCCGCTGTTCGCAGAGAGCGGTGGGCGGCGGCAGCAGGTGTGTTTACGTGGCTTTCCCACGCAGGAATGGCGAGCGGTTATGAAAGCGCCTGCAAGACAAGGTGAAGGCCGCTGTCGCAAGCCACCAGCCCAGTCCAGTCCACCCGCCTCTGCCACTCAGCAGGTAGCGAGGGCAGTTTGTTTGTAAACCTGCTGGACCACGCTGCCCTGCTCACCAGTCCCGAGACACACAAACTGCGTAAACTAACTCACGCTGTGGACAACACACTAACACACAGCACACACACGTCATAGGGAGGACTCGAACCTCCGGTGGATTGGTCGCCTTAAAGCGGCCACAAACGTAACAGCATGCTTGACAAGCATGCTTGTGCAACCGTGCTTGTACAGGCATACACATATTGCTTACGCACCTACACGGGGCAAGCATGCTTGTACAACCAACGGTTTGTTTACATCTGAAAACTTCGAGCTCAGACGACGATGTGCTGGCTGTGGCAGCTTTTATGCTCGTGTTAAGAAAAGAAAAAAAAAAAAACAAAAAAAAAAAACCTGGGTGTAAAGAGTGGTTAAGAAATCGAAAATCATATTCATATACACATTTACTCAATGAACTGAAGATATACCCTCATGATTAGCGTAACTATTACAGGATGAATGAAGGCCGGCCGCGGTGGCCGAGGGGGCTGAGGCGCTCCAGTTACGCTCTGCACGGCCACTACGGTCGGGGGTTCGAATCCCCTCTCGGGCATGGATATTTGTGTCGTCCTTAGTGTTAGCTAGTTCATAAGTAGTTTGTAAGTTTAGGGACTGATGACCCCGTAGTTAAGTACCTTAAGCTCTACAAACATTTGAAAATATTTTTGATGAATGAAGATACGTATTTGAATCTTCCGTCTCTCATTATGCCGTTGATCAAAAATCAGGATACAATAATGAGGGAGGCTATAACACCACATGAAAGACTAATAGCACTATTGCGACTTCTCGTGATAGGAAGAAGTTATGAAGACCTCAAATATACTACTATTATTTCGCAAAGGCACTCGGTGAGATATTTCGCGAGTAGTATGTCATATGCAGCGTCTCTCTTATTTTTATCATGATAGTCGTTACCTTTAATATTCCACAAGCAGAGATGCGTTTCACAATGTCTAATAAATTCCTCTAAGAGGTCGTGGTTTATGTTTCTTAATTCAGACATTGCTACTACAGTAGTAATTCAAACTTACTTACCGAAAACAAAGGATGCTCATGGTATGCAGCCTGACTCAACACTATCAAATGCTTGCACAAGCATGTTTATCGTCCACACACGCTCAAGCACGCATGGATGGATGGATGCTTAGGGTTTAATGTCCCGTCGACAGCTTGGCCATTAGAGACGGCTCGGAGTTTTTGGTTTAGGATGAGGAAGGAAATCGGCCGTGCCCTTTCAAAGGAACCATCCCGGCATATGCCTGGAGTGAAATCACGGAAAACCTAAATCTGGATGGCCGGAGGTGGATTTGAACCACCATCCTCCCGAATGCGAGTCCAGTGTGTTACCACTGCGCCACCTCGCTCGGTCAAGCACGCATGCATTTGAGTGCTTGCACAAGCATGCATAATCGAAACTCGATTCAGCATCAAGCTGCTTGTACAAACCTGATGATTGATACGTGTGTGGCCACCTTTATACCACCCTGAGGTATTTTAGCTGCCGAAACCGACACTGATTGTTTCGCAGAGGTATTACTGCACGCCCTTCGCTACTGGACTCTTAATTTTGTTGTATTTTTGTCTTAGCTGCTTGTAGGTGTTGTAATGATACAAAAAGGGCGTATGAACATTTGTGCTGGGACCGGAATTCGAACCGGGCACCTCCTGCTTGCTAGGCAGCTGTGCTCACCCTTGCTTATTTTCTGGCATCTCGCTAAGTACACAGGTACACGGCCTTCACGCAGATTCACGTACGTCCTGCGACTTTGTCCATGTTACGAGTCCGATAGGACAGACGCCGCGATTCTTAATCGTAAATCTGCTGAGCTGAAGTCTGGTGCTTGTTTCAGTGCAGACTTTTAAAGCTGCGAGCTGTAGAATACAGCTGCGGCATCACAAAGCGGTATCTCTTCTTTCGGACAGAACAGAACAACAGACGTCCTGTTCTTGGAATTCCTTTTGTATGGATTTTACCCTCTCGTGTCGCTGCTACATTTAGCATTCAGGAGTAACCTGAATGTACTGTAGGCCCACTTAAGTGTTGTTTAATTGATGCCAATTTCTTTCTCTGGTTTCTACCCTCTCGTTTAGTTACCGCTATTCAGCGTGCGGGAATAACAGAAAACTGCAAGGTTTCCGCTAAAATTTAATTACGCGCTGTCAGGCACAATGCCTTTTGTGTTCGGACCGTTAACGCCCGCCAGTCCTCCGAAGTATTGTTTCAATATAATTGCTCTCCGGTCTCCCGGTGCTTGTGATAGCGCTTTCTCTCCCTGGTGGATTTGCGCCCCTGTTGTTTCTAACTGAGGTATTTGAGAGCGTAGCTTACAGGTACCGGGCTTATTTTCTGGCATCTCGCTAAGTTCACCGCCGTTGTACTCACACTGATCGTCCTGCTTCGTCACCGACATCACCAGGTTGTCGGTCAACTCTTTGTGCACCTGCTGTGGGTCGGACTGCGTGTCCAGATCCGTTGCCCTGGTCTAAGTGTCATGATCACGAGGGGGCGGCACGCAGGAGGACCCATAGCTGGTAAAAAGAACTGGAGTGTCGTTGCACTCATTATGAGGAGGGCGGTACAGAAGTGCTCTCTAAGTACTACAGTAGTTTTGTAGTGATTATGGCCGGCGTGTTTACTGTACTCAAAATTCTAAACTTGAATATAAACCTTGGCGACTTTGTCTGTGTCCTTGGCTTAAAATATTCTTATAACTTTTAATTAAGTGTTGCCCGGTGTTACGATGTTACTGTTAAAATCTGATCCCGGAATTTGAGCTACAGTTGTAATATTAATTATTATTTAATGAGAGTCTTAAATTTAGCTGAATTATGTAATGTTGCCTCAGTAATTTTAAATCGTTATTTGGACCCATTTTAGAGACTCAAGTGAATTTGGCCCATTGGAATTTGTCTTATTGGAAACCGTAAAACTCTGAGCTGTGTCAAGCACGTAAACCTCAAGAGTTGTTGTACTATAGTTTCCAGACATATAGTTTTCTCGCTGCGGGTCCTCACAGACCTTACGGTCCATTTGTCGAATGATGATAATTCAAGTGGCAATCAAATAATTCGTACTGTACTGTGTGTTTGTTTTTATTTTATTGCTTTTAAACATTGACTAAGAGGCCCCATAGACAATGTAAATGTTCAGAGACTTTTTTTCCCCACTTTAGGTTACGGTAGTAACACTAAAAGTGGGCCTTTGCGATCGTCTTTTGACAGCTCGAAATTTAAATGAGAATAACGGCATAACCATGCATCTGACACGAAAATGGAGTAACCGAATTTGCAGAGGAGAAAATTCTCTACAACTTTGCTCTGTTATGGTTTTTTTTTCAGATCTCGTATCGTTTCAGAGATATCTGCAAAAATAACGGCGATTTCGGGATGTCTGTCTGTCTGTCTGTCCGTAACGTGTTCCCTGTTTTTAAGACGAACCGTTCAACCGATCAGTACCAAATTTTGCACACATAACTGTAGACCTCCAGAGACCAGAACCTCCCTTTGTTTCAAATTTTTCGGATAAAAAATACGGTAGTAATACCAAAAAAAGCCGTTTATAATATAATTGTAATTGAAAACGAACCGTTCATCTGACGCGAAAATTGAATAAACGAATTTATAAATTCTCTACAACTTTGTTCCCATATTTTTTTCATATCTCGTATCGTTTGAGAGATATTTGCAAAAATAACGGAGTTTTGACACCCTCCACTAAATTAACGAAAACCAGCCGTTCCCAGATGTCACGTGACGTTGCTGGCCATAACTCTCTGTGGCATCCGCCATTTGCGTTGCGTATTTGATGATTTTCTTATTGTAACTTACACGTTGTCATTGCAAAGCAATGGCGCACTGAAGAATTAACAAAAACACGTCGTCCTTCGTACGATAAATGATAATCTAGTGTCTACAAATGCCATATTAGCATCAGTTAACAACGACTATCAATAGTATGAGATTAAAGAACAGAACTCGTAACTGTCAGCTGTAGCGTAGTGGGCAATGCGTTGAACTGTGACGCTGGAGATCAGTGGTTCGAATTCCGCTGTTCCCTAAGTTTTTTTCCTAAAAGGGTTTCAGACACTCTTATTAATTAATTTTTTATTATTTAGATTATTATTTTGGTCCAAAATGTTTGCAAAAACTTATAAGACTACAAATCTAAAGTGGGCCATAGAACACGTCGGTGCGATTTTTTTTAAATAATAAGAATAAGGTAAAACACGAGTAAACAATTTGTATTTCTAATTCGAATTATTCAATCATTGCGACCGTTGCAGAACATTGAAATAATTACAATGGCAAGTTCAAATTTTGTGCTTGACCGGGATTCGAACCCACATTTCTCGTTTCGGGTCAGTGGGCTTCTTCAGCAATTAGGCTATCTTGGCACGCTTCCCTTCCAACGCAAACCCTCGACTTGCTGTACAGTACGGTGGTAGTGCCCGCTGCATATTAGGTCCTCCTGCTGGCAGCCTGTACTAATGAAGGGATCGAGTGTATTAATACATCCGCATTGAAACTATCAATTGCCTGTTGGGAGATGTTGAATCATCCTTGATGCCATTTTTGAGTTCTCCTCCCGGTCTAGTTGTCATGAAAATTACGGTACAGCATTCGTAATAATCTAGAACAGCTCCTTAAATTATTAATACAAGTTTTATTGGCTGAAGAATACAATACTCAAGAACATATGTCTGTTTCTTTTCTCGAGGCGTCGTCTTCTGTACGATGCTGGCTGCACTGAGACCTAGTTACTGACTAGTTCGTACCAGAGTTCTGACGGGCTGTCCAGACGTATGCCGGCCTAGATACAGCCGCTTGTAGAGGGCGCGTGTCTGCGGTTGCTCCCTCCAAGAGGCGCGGCGCCGGCGTGCGATTGGCTGCCGGTCATCCGCTGCCTTCTATCACGATCGTTCTCTTGCATCTGGCGTGTGGCGCTGACTTCACGCCACAACAGGGCATATTTACAATTACTGATATGGTGTCTGTTTTTTTTTTTTCTTTCGATTATGTCCGGAAAGAACAGATACCCTATTCCCGAAAAGAATAGACACCACATAAATAATTGAAAATATGCCCCCAACAAGCAATTGACATTTCACCCGCTCGGTTAACCGCGTGGTCTAGCGCACCGCTTTCCGAGACAGGGAGGCGTATCGGCCCCGGTTTGAATCCGCCCGGCGGGTTAACGAAGGGGATCGGAGTGCCGGCCAGCCTGGATGTGATTTTTAGGCTGTTTTCCACATCCTTCTAGGGGAATACCGGGCTGGTCCCCAACTGCCGCCTCTGTTACACGATTCGTAAACATTTCGGAACACTTTACACTTTCACACCTATGATACTATATGCAGACATTTGGGGTACACATTTCCTCCCGGAGGGAAGGGGGTGGCGGCAGGAAGGGCATCAGGCCACCCCGTCAATACTAACATGCCAAATCTGCAATATCAAAGCCGACCCTGCATGTGCGGGAAAAGGGCTGAAGAGAAAGAAGGCAATTAACAGTTCAACGCGGACGCATTAATATGCTCGATCCCTTGCGGGAATCTAGTATAAGCTGCGAGCAAGAGGACCTAATATGCAGGAGGCACACTACCATCGTAGTGCGCTACAAGTTGAGAATTTGGGTCGTAAGCAAAGCGTGCCTGGGTAGCATAATTGGTAAAGAAGCCCGCTGGCCCGAACCGATAAATACGGTTTAGAATCCCAGTCCACAAATTTTCAACATCGCCGATGCATTTTTTTGTGTCCCAGCCTCGTCGCCGCTTTTGTGTCTCGTTCCGTCGTAGGTGTCGGTGGCCGAATAGGAAGACCGACACAGAAATAAAGGTAGCACGCTTGTGCAGGTACGGAGGTGAGCAGCCAGTGCGACAGCAGAAACTAGAAACACTAGATTAAGTTAGAGCGAGATTTATATTGCACATAATTTATACAATACTTAATTTTTACATAGCTCAGTACTGCAGAATGTTGATACATAGTTGAGCTAGAGGCCTGCCTAGTGCCTATCCGATAGCCAAGTCTTCACTGGTGCCTATCTGATTCCGAAGTGTTAACTGGTTCCTATCTCAGTCCCAAGTGAACGATGTCGTTCAGTGGTGGCCACGAGCGGCGTTGTAACAGAGGGCGCTCGTGGCTGACGTAAGAACGCCGCGCCGTGCGTGCATGGCGGCGCGCGGCGAAAGTAGGTGGCGCGCACTTTGGACTTGTGCGACACCACACATTTATTTCAACCCCCTGAAATGGTCGCAATGTGTCAACATTTCCAGTTCGTAAAATTACGGCCGTTAATGTCAAGTAATGGTATCTATTCTTTTAGACAGAACAGTGTCTAGAGATCCTGATGGTTGGTGAAATTTCTGATGTTAAAGAAGAAAAAGAAAGAAAGAAAAAAAAGGAAGATTTGGCCGAAAATAATGTCAAAACAATACTTGGCACAACTGCAGAGATAGATGCAGTGAGGGAGGAGTGTAGTACCGGTTTGCCTCCATTCCACGTGGATTGTTAGGAGTATGCTTCGTTGACTTATTTTTGCCAATGCAGCATCTAGTTTGAGCCGGAGGCACCGCGCAAACACTTGAGACCACCGGCTGGCGTAACGCCGCCTCCTACGCCGGTGCGGTATGCCTCCAGATGAGCCGAGGTCTGGGCCGCCGCGTGGGCTGCAGCTCCAGTTTCCCGAGCTGCTGACGAGGCCGGAGCAGGAAGCAGCCAGCAGCCGAAGGGCCGTCTCATTCACCGCATCTCCTCTCAATAGGAGTCGTCTTTCGTTCGGAAATGACGTGCAGACGGACCCATTAGGTCATTTACTGAAGTAGTCTCCCTTCTGAAGTTTGCCAATCACGCGGGTGACGTGTTTCTCCGTTACTGGCTGCATCGATATAAAATATTCACTGAGGTTATGTTCATGAAGTCTAATCTTCTGCAAAGGCAAAAGTCCCAGGTTCGAGTCTCGGTTCCGCCACGAAAGTTTAATCTACCGGGAAGTTTCATATCAGCGCACACTCCGCTGCAGAGTGAAGGTTTCATTCTGGAAACACCCCTTAGGCTGTGGCTAAGCCATGTCTCCACCATATCCTTTCTTCCGGTAATGATAGTCTTGCAAGTTTCGCAGAACAACGTTTGTGAAGTAGGAGGCGAGGTACTGGCGGAAGTAAAGTTGTGGGGGCGGCATCTGACTCGTGTCGGGATAGCGCAGTCGGTAGAGCGCTTGCCCGCGAATGACAAATATGCCAGGTTCGAGTCCCGGTTCCGGTATGCAAATTTAATCTGCCAGGAAGTTTCAACTTTTCTTCTTACTAACTAAACCAAATTAGTTTTACAGCGTTCCAAGAGCAGCAAATAAACGGAATTTATCGTCAGACACTGTTTCTTGGCACATTGTCAGTACTTTCTACAATGGTGAAACTTTTATAAGAACATTAATTTCCGAAGAGTTTCACAACACTTTACGTCTTTACTTGAGTGCCTGCTGTATTCTCCAATATTTAGATATTTTATAGCATAAAAACAGAGAGAGAGAGAGAGAGAGAGAGAGAGAGAGAGAGAGAGAGAGAGAAAAGAAATATGAAACAGAGCTGCCTGAAGAATTTAATGTTGAAAATCGACTGTGAAAATGAAATATGTCATCAGGTACATAACTGTTAAAAATCTTCTTACCTTGTGAATACAGCAACCAGCCGCTACCAAATTCTTTTAAGAACACGAAATATGACATAACTTTTTCTTAACTAAGTGCATGTAATATTAGCATTAGGGTATCTGGCACGACTATTACCAATTTTAATGCTGTAAGCCAATACCTTGCAGTAGTGTGGACTGCTCGAGTAACTCTCATCTTAGGGTTCAACTTCACAATGTGCATCCAGTATGGCTGTGTGTCATTCATATATGGAACTATACACAGTTCTGGAAATCCCTTTCAGTTGTTATACCTACGTATATGTGAAACAGGTGACCTTTAAATTCTGTATTACAAGTTGGTAATATTAATTTCATGAAACTTCCAACTGCAGTGAGGTAACTGATCTCGTTACTCCCAACAGTCATTTTACACACCATAAAATGAAACTTTTTGAACTTCCTGCCCACCAGTACTGCCCAAAGTAGCTCGTTTTTAAGAGCTACCAGTATTGTAAAGGCCTGTTATTTATTTCATTGAAACCTATATTGTCTTGACTGACAGCCCGTTAAGCAAGAATAACTATCTGTGAACACAAGTAGTGGGGTACTTTTATTCCTGAGAAATATAAATGGGAAGACGCTATTCGTTCTTTTTGTTCCTTTCTTGAACCGATTTGTGGAGTTAAACGCTGAGCAGGTCTTCAACATTGTGCTTCATGTACACTGCAGTAGTAAAACAGTACAGACGTGACTACTAACTGAGTATATATAACGTAGTAGCCATATAACACACGATTTATCTCCTAACAACACTTGTATTTATCTGACGCTTGCCACTATCATGGCGGCCGGCCGAAGGTTCAAATTATCCCGCGACAGCAGAATCGTTAGTGAGTCTAGTTACTTTTTACAAGGTCTTTGCTCTCTCCACATAGGCACAGACTGGACACTAAAAACAGCGAAAGTCTTTAATATCAAATGGTTTTCGAAATGTTTGTAAACATAAATAACACTGCTAAGGTCATCGGTCCCTACACTTACAAACTACTTAAACTTACAAGGGGACCAGTTGCTCAGTTACCGGCGGCCAGTGCACACGTGACCAGCAGCAGCTCTAGATTTTACGGTAACCGGCTTCTTAATAGAAGCGACTTATTTTCATTTCGTGTGTGCTTTCTTTTGCAGCTCTTTATACTTTAGTGTGCTCGCGTGCTTATTTATTAAGAATCACGTTTAGTTGTCAGTTCAGTTGTTGATTTTTATTTATCAGCTCGCGTATATATTTTTCAGATTCGCCGTAAATAAACAGTTCAGCGTTAGGTTTATATTTTTCAAAGCTCACTGTTTATCAAACTTCTGTGTCCTCAGACGTACGTACTTGAAAGAAACATAGGTTTTTAGAATGGCTAGGAACTGTGACTGCTGCGAACGGATGGAGGCAGAGTTGGTGACTCTTCGCTCGCAGCTTCAGGCGGCGAGGAGATTCGAGGCACTGTCTGTGGCAGGGGATGTTCCTGACGCAGATGGTGTAGCTTGTCCCATACTCGCCCCTTTGCCTTCAAGATCCGGGCACTCACGGAGGGGGGGTTTGTTGGTAGTTGGGAGCTCCAACGTTAGGCGGGTAATGGAGCCCCTTAGGAAAATGGCTACCTGGGAGGGGAAGAATTCCAATGTGCACTCCTTGTGCATACCGGGGGGAGTCATTCCAGATGTGGAACGGGTCCTTTCGGATGCCATGAAGAGCACAGGGTGCAGCCAGCTGCAGGTGGTGGCTCATGTCGGCACCAATGATGTGTGTCGCTTTGGATCGGAAGAGATCCTCTCTGGTTTTGAGCGGCTATCAGAACTGGTAAAGACTGCCAGTCTTGCTTGCAAGATGAAAGCGGAGCTCACCATCTGCAGCATTGTCGACAGGACTGCGGACCTTTGGTTCAGAGCCGAGTGGAGGGTCCGAATCAGAGGCTCAGACGGTTCTGCGACCTGGTGGGCTGCAGATTCCTCGACTTGCGCAAAAGGGTGGTGGGTTTTCGGGTTCCGCTAAATAGGTCAGGAGTCCACTATACTCAGGAAGCGGCTACACGGGTAGCGGGGGCTGTGTGGCGTGGACTGGGCGGTTTTTTTTAGGTTAGAGGGCCTCGGGAATACACAAAATGGGTTTCAGTCTCAAAGGGGGCAGGTCAGACACAGGAAGAAAGCAGATCTAGAAACCAATGGTATAACAATTGTAAATTGTCGTAGCTGTATTGGGAAAGTTCCAGAGCTCCAAGCGCTGATAGAAAGTACTGAGGCACATATCGTTATAGGTTCTGAAAGCTGGCTGACGCCTGAGATAAGTTCGGCCGAAATTTTTTCAAAGGGCCAAATCGTCTTCAGAAAGGATAGAATAAATAAAAAAGGGGGTGGTGTGTTTATTGCTGTTACAAACGGTTTATCCTGCAGCGAAATTGAGGCAGATACTTCCTGTGAGTTGGTCTAGGTAGAGGTTATACCTGACAACCGGAATAAATTAATAATTGGGTTTTTTTATCGGCCCCCTGACTCAGACGATGCGGTTGCCGAAATGTTCAAAGAAAGCTTGAATCACATTTCAAATAGGTATCCGAAGCATACTGTTATAATCGGTGGCGACTTTAATTTACCCTCGATATGTTGGCATAATTACGTATTCAAAACCGGCGGCAAATATAAAACATCGTCTGAACTAGTTCTGAATGCTTTTTCTGAAAACTACTTCGAACAGTTAGTTCATGAACCCACTAGAATAGTAAGTGGTTGCGAAAATACCCTTGATCTCCTAGCAACAAATAATCCGGAGGTAGTAAAGAGCATCAAAACAAATACAGGGATTAGCGAACATCGAGTTGTAGTAGCGAGACTAAATGTCGAAATTTCCAAATGCACAAAAAATAAACGAAAAATATATCTATTCAATAAAGCAGATAAAAATTCGCTTCACGCTTTCCTGAGTGATAATCTCCAGTCTTTCAAAACTAAAAATGCGAGTGTAGATCAGTTGTGGCTTACTTTCAAAGACATAATATCAGTAGCAATGGAGAGATTTATACCAATTAAATTAATAAAAGAGGGGGCGACCCCCCGTGGTACACAAAACAGGTTAGATCACTGATGCAGAAACAGAGAAAAACGCATGCAAAATTTAAAAAGACACAGAATCCACAAGACTGGAAATCTTTTACTGAAACACGCAACCTAGCGCGGACATCAATGCGAGAAGCCTATAGTAGTTACCACAACGAAATCCTGTCTCGTAATCTTGCAGAAAATCCAAAGAAATTCTGGTCATATGTGAAGTACACTAGCGGCAAAACACAAACAATACCTTCACTACGCGATAGCAATTGTAATAGTACCGACGACAGTACTGCTAAGGCAGAATTACTAAACACAGCTTTCTGAAATTCGTTCACCAAAGAAGAAGAAGTGAACACTCCAGTATTCAATCCAAGAACAGATGCCAGCATGCGAAACTTAGAAGTAGATGTTCCTGGAGTAGTAAAACAACTTAAGTCACTAAACAAAAACAAATCTTCCGGGCCAGATTGTATACCAACTAGATTCCTCTCAAAGTATGCTGATGCAATTGCTCCGTACTTAGCTATAATTTACAACCGATCACTCAGCGAAAGATCTGTACCCAAAGACTGGAAAGTTGCCCAAGTTACTCCAATATTCAAGAAAGGCAATAGGAGTGATCCCCAAAATTACAGGCCTATCTCTTTGACGTCGATTCGCAGTAGGATTTTGGAACATATACTTTGTTCGAATATTATGAACTACCTCGAAGAGAACGACCTATTAACCAATAGTCAACACGGATTCAGAAAGTATCGCTCTTGCAAAACACAGCTTGCCCTTTATTCACATGAAGTGTTAAGTGCCATCGACAAGGGATCTCAAATCGATTCCATATTTCTGGATTTCCGGAAGGCTTTTGATACTGTACCCCACAAGCGGCTTCTAATGAAATTGCGTGCTTATGGAATATCTTCCCAATTGTGCGATTGGATTCACGATTTTCTATCAGAAAGGAAACAGTTCGTTGTAATTGACGGTATGTAATCGAGTAAAACAGAAGTGATATCTGGCGTTCCACAGGGAAGCGTTATAGGTCCCCTACTCTTCCTCGTGTTTATAAACGATTTAGGAGACAATCTGAATAGCTCCCTTAGACTGTTCGCGGATGATGCTGTCGTTTATCGGTTAGTGAAGTCAACAGAGGATCAAGAGCAACTGCAAAGCGATTTAGACAAAATTTCTGCGTGGTGCGAAAATTGGCAATTGACACTAAATAAAGAAAAGTGTGAAGTAATACACATGACCAGTAAAAGAAATCCACTGAACTTCAATTACGCGATAAATCAGCCAAACCTTAAGGTCGTAAATTCTACCAAATACCTAGGAGTTACAATTACGAACAACTTTGACTGGAGAGAACACATAGAAAATATTGTGGGGAAGGCGAATCAAAGGTTACGTTTCATTGGCAGAACGCTTCGAAGATGCACCAGCTCCACCAAAGAGACTGCCTACATCACACTTGTGCGTCCTCTCCTGGGGTACTGTTGCCCCTTGTGGGACCCTCACCAGGTGGGACTGACGGAAGATATTGAGAAGGTTCAGAGAAGGGCAGCTCATTTTGTTTTATCACGTTACGGGGAGGGGGGGGGGGGCGTCACGGAAATGTTGCACGAATTGGGGTGGAAATCATTAAAAGAAAGACGTTATTCATTGCGGCGTGATCTGTTTGCGAAGTTTCAATCGCCGCCTTTTAGTTATGAATGTGAAAATATTTTGCTAGCACCCACCTACTTAGGGAGACATGACCATCACAATAAAATAAGAGAAATCAGATCGAAAACGGAACGATTTAGGTGTTCTTTCTTCCCGCGCGCTATTAGAGAATGGAACGGTAGAGAAAAGTTATGAAAGTGGTTAACGAACCCTCTGCCAGGCACTTAAATGTGATTTGCAGAGTATCTATGTAGATGTAGATGACCATCAGGAGTGTAAATAACGTATTTTTATGGGTCTCGGATATGTTGTACAGCAACATATCCTGAGTATGAAGTTCACTGCCCGCTGAAAGACGCGTAACGCCAGCCAAGCTCCAAGGAAGTGAGCATGATGCAGCGGTTAAGGTTTGCAGCTACCACGCTGGAGGTAACGTGTTCGTATCCTTTTCCTTTTTTTACATGTACATGGATACTCTGCGAGTCACAATGAAGTGCATGGCAGAGGGTTCGTCGAACCGCTTTTAGATTTCTCTACAGTTTCATTCTCTAATAGCCTGCGGGAAAAAGGAACGCCCAAATCTTTCTGTTTTCGTTTTGATTTTTCTTATTTTATTATGGTGATCAACCTAAGGAAGTCCTTTCTGAAGGCATTTGTATGGAGTGTTGCCTTGTATGGGAGTGAGACATGAACGATAAACAGTGCGGACAGGAAGAGGATTGAGGCTTTTGAAATATGGTGCTACAGAAGAATGCTGAAGATTAGGTGGGTGGATCGCGTAACTAATGAGGAGGTACTGAACAGAATTGGGGAGAAAAGAAATTTCTGGCATACCTTGACTAAAAGAAGGGACAGATTGGTAGGACACATTCTTAGACATCACGGAATTGTGAATTTAGCGTTGGAGGGAAGTGTGTGGGGTAAAAATCGCAGAGGAAGACCAAGAGATGGATACAGTAAGCAGATTCAGACAGATGTAGGTTGCCGTTCTTATGTGGAGATGAAGAGGCTTGCTCAGGATAGGGTATTGTGGAGAGCTGCATCAAACCAGTCTCCGGACTGAAGACAACAACAACAACAACATCTACCTATTTAGATGGATGTAAACAAAATATGTTCGCATTCTCAAGAGAAAGTTGGTGAAAGAAATTTCGCAAATAGATGTCGCCGCAACAAACAACGCCTTTCTTTTAATTATATCCACCCCAACCCGTACATCATTTGCATGACATTCTCTCCCCTATATCGCGAAAATAGAAAACGAGCTGCCCTTCTCTGAACTTTCTCTAAATCGTTCGTAAGTCCCACGTGGTGTGCATCCCACAATGCTCAGCAATACTCCAAAATAGGACACAGAAGTGTAGCGTAGGCAGTTTCTTTAGTAGAACTGCTGCATCTTCTAAGTGTCCTGCCAATGAAATGTAGTCTTTGGTTCGCCTTTCCTACTGTATTGTCTATGTATTCTTTCAAATTTAAGTTGTTTACTTAAGTAATTCGACATCTACATACATACTCCGCAATCCACCGTAAGGTGCGTGGCGGAGGGAACACTGTGCCAC
The DNA here is from genome assembly GCA_026315105.1 of Locusta migratoria. NCBI lineage: Eukaryota > Metazoa > Arthropoda > Insecta > Orthoptera > Acrididae > Locusta > Locusta migratoria. Next base: position 394,529,954 of record CM048750.1, on the reverse strand, counting down.
TACTAGGCATTTCCTTTCCTATTCCACTCCCAAATAGAACGAGGAAAAAAAAAGAACTCCTATATACCTCCGTACGAGCCCTAATTTCTCTTATCTTGTCTTTGTGATCTCTACGCGAAATGTAAGTAGGCGGCAGCAAGATCGTACTACACTCAGCTTCAAATTCCGGCCCTTTAAATTTCCTCAACAGAAATTCACGAAAAGAACGTCGTCTTTCCTCCAGCGATCCCCAATTGAGTTGCCGGAGAATTTCAGTGACACTCGCGCATTGGTCGAACCTACCAGTAACAACCCTAGCTGCTCGCCTCTGAACTGCTTCTACGTCTTCCTTTAAACACTTGAGCAATACTCAAGACGTTGTCGTACAAGTGTTTTATACGCGGTCTCCTTTACAGATGAAGTACATGTTTCCAAAATTCTCCCAATAAACCGAAGTCGGCTGTCCGCATTACTCACAACTGTCCTTCCATTTCATATCGCTCTACAATGTTACGCCTAGATATTTGAACGATGCGACAGCATCAAGAAGCTCACTACTAATGCTGTATTCGAACATTATGGGATTGTTTTTCTACTCATGCGCATCACCTTACATTTTTCTACATTGAGAGCTAGGTGCCATTCTTCGCACCAACTAGAAATTTTTTCTAAGTGAACCTGTACGCTATTAGTCAGTCAAAGACGACACCCTCCCATACACCACAGCATCATCAGCAAACAGCCGCAAACTACAACTTTAGTAGAATTGACGTCCTGTAGTAAATCAGAATATTCCGACATTTTTCAATTTTATATTTCAGAATATCAACAAAGAATGTACATTGTGTGAAAAAAGTACGAAATATTACATTTTGCGGTAGTAATTTAATCTTCACTTCATTATTACAAAATCTTACTAGGTATCGCTTGTATGACTTCCTATGCCGCAACAGATATCCGGATAATATTTCTCGTAAAATCAATCTAAACAAAATGGTGTTTGGCAGCTACTGTCTTGCAGGAGCATGGAGTTTTCAAGAGCGATACCAGAAAAAGTTCATGTGCCTTAACAAAGAGTTCTCTTTCATCAGTTAATTGATCATCTTTGAAAAATCAGGTTTCTTGAATGGCTGCAAAATTAATGAGTGTGGTTTTACGAGGAATATCATTCAAATTTCTCTTGTGGTATAAGAAGCGATGCAGCGATAGCGAGTAATATTTTGTAGTGATGTCGGCAAAATTAAATTATTCCGGCAAAATTGAATATTTCGTACTAATTTCCCACACTGTACAGTGTTTGTTGATATTTTGTAAAATAAAATGGCAAAATGTCATACTAGGCCTATTCTGATTAAAAAAAAAAAAAGCAAAGCAAAAAGACGGAGAAGATCCGAACACGGTACGTCCAGCGTGTTAGCTAGAGACCTTGACCGCTGCGCCACGGTCACTTGGTTGCAGCAAGGATAACGTTATGCGCTACTGAACCGCCGCGTATTTTAGCAGCTCACCTTCTTTTGTGACTCTGTTGTTCAGTGAAGTCTCGTAAATACTTGACATTATTAGTTTTATTCAACCATATTTTGTCATGTTCCTAGAGACTATGTCAATTTTTCTCAAAATTTAATTTCGTCAAAAGAGTTATAATAACCGGGTTTTGTCGTCATTATTTTCGTGAATTTTCTGCATTTGCTCGGGTGTCCTTTTCTGGATTTCCGTTGTATCCTGGTTTAACTCTTCCGCTGATTAGAATTATTTGTAATTATTTTCTCCATTGTCGTATAACTACTGTAGAAACACAGCTAAAAAGCAACGATGCTAACTTCCCATCAGCCTTACTGCCTGTTGTTTTAAACTCACAATTCATCCATATCCCTTCTCATTATTTTCATATCTTTCTGAAATCTCTTCAGTTTTAATCAGTAGTTCACAATCATTAAATTACGATCAGTTGATCACTACATGCCTGAAACCTTATGGCGTCTCTATATATTTCACACGCATACAGGCTGCTTTACCGACTCGTGAACCAAGTATAAGTGTGAATAATGTTGGAGGAAAACGTAGGATAGCATCCTTTTCTTACTTCACAGAGAGGCGTAACCCATCCTTAAGTCTCTAGCTCATTCATCGCCGCTCTAAAAGAAATGCTCTGCCTATGAATCTTTTTCATTCTTCCCTTCCTTGTAAAATAAATGAGTTACTTGAAGAGAGATCTGAATTACAGTGTCGAGCAACGCTTTACCGTTGCAGGCCTTTACGAACTTCGCTGCTGCCTGGTGTCTGGAATTTTGTTTGCTGCCTCTTTAACGTTATTTGCTACGGCCCTGCGCAGTCAAATAAAATCCCAGCTACGCGCGTGCCCTTAATAAGCCGATCAGCGTTCGCTCCGCTAGAACCATGTTTACGTGCCGTTACGATGTTAACCCTGTTTGTGGCGAAAGATTTTATGCGTCTGCTGCGCCATCGTGCAGCCTAGCTTCGCGTGTAAACATAATCTAAGGAACGGGAACGACCTAATGAAATGGCGTAAAGTTGTCCGGTCTGTTTCGTCGTTAAATTTACTGTCTAAAGCACTCCCTACGACAATATTCAGTTAACATTTGTATAGTGCCAAGATATAAAAATAAAGTCAGAAAAATACCACCGAGGTTTAGTAAGTATGTTGCTACATGTCCTTTATGAAGCACATTTATCCTTCCAAGATATTCATTCTTTACAGCGAAGTATATATATTTTTTCTTTTTTCTGAGAAACGAATAGTCAGCTTCCATAAGCGAGATAACGCGCAAAGTATCCGTAATATTTGCCACGAAAATAGTTTCCAAATGCATGATCCATAATAAACCACACACGCGCTTACACAGTAAATAAATAAAAATTAAATTGATACACCACAATTTCGCAAGCCACCTTTCGGTTCATAACGAAGGCTACCTTACGATAGACTAACACAAAGTTTGAACGACCACCAGCGAAGTTGATACAGGGTGTCTAGAAAAGGACTCCCTGATTTCAAAATTAAATATCTCGAAAACAAAGATCGATAGAGGAATGCAGTAAACGGTAAGTTTATTGTGAAAGCTGTAAGAAGTTTTATACAGCAGTTTGAGATAATAGTTACAAAGCTGGTAACAGATGGCGCTGTAATCGCCATACGTAATGCATAGTATAAATAGTGATCCGAAGGCCAGAGCGATCAGTTCCACTATTGAAACGTGAAAGGAGGTTAGCTTACCGAAGGAAGAGATTAAAACCATGTACTCCATTGAACAACGCGTTTTTCTGATGCTAGAGTACCACAGGTTAGAAGAGAGTCCTACGGCAACAAGGCGAAGTTTTCAAGCACGATTTAATGTTCCAAAAAGACCCGATGCGAAAACCATTCGTACGCTCTTCGCAAAATTTCAACGAAACGACAGCGTAACTGATGATCTAGTGGGGCATGTTGGTCGCAAGCAAACCGCATTTACGCTTGAAAATATCGCCACAGTTTCTGGAATTATTCAGCGAAATCGAATGTCATCCGTCCGTAGAATTGCACCTGAGACTGGTTTGAAGTCCAGCATGCAGAAAATACTGAGAAAGAGCCAACACATGTTTCAATTCAAACGCACCAGGCCATACCCGTACGAGCTGTGCAACAAAGGGTTGCCTTTGCTAATCATGTGCTCACAATGATTGATAGTGAAGGATTTGATGTTGGCTGCGTCTGGTTTACAGATGAAGCACACTTCCACCTGAATGGATACGTGAATAAGCAGAACTGGCGATTTTGAGGTTCCGAAAAGTCATATTGGTGTGAAGCGAAACCCCTGTATTCTCCTAAAGTTACTGTGTGGGCTGCAGTATGCAGCAGAGGCATTATTGGCCCTTTTTTATACGAGAAACGGTCACTGGTGCACGTTACGTTGTAATTTTGGAACAATTTGTCGCCACACAGCAAGCGTTAGAGGATCGACCAGGTACTGAATGGTTTATGCAAGATGGAGCCCGACCACATTGGACCGAACAAGTGTTTAGCTTTCTTGAGGAATACTTCGGGAATCGAGTCATTGCTTTGGAATATCCCAAATTTACTGGTGCTGGCATGGATTGGCCTCCATATTCGCCGGATCTGACTCCCTGTGACTTTTTTTTGTGGGGTACAGTGAAAGACATGGTCTACCCGAAGCATCCCGCCACGCTGGACGAGCTTGAATCGGCGATCTCTGTGCCATGTGATTCCGTTTCGGTTGAGACACTATGAAATGTGATGGCGAATATCATTCTTCGTTTGCGCCACCTCTGTAGTGCCAATGGTGAACGTTTTGGAAGCATTGTGATGTGATTGTTTGCAAAGAGTGTTTTCATACAATTATTTCACTTATGTATGCTGATATGAGCTGTGCAGGGTACAGCGCCATCTGTTAGTAGCTTTTGTAACTATTATTTCAAACTGCTGTATGAACTTCTTACAGCTTTCACAATAAACAGACAGTTTACTGCATTCCTCTATCGATCTTTGTTTTCGAGATATTTAATTTTGAAATCAGGGAGTCCTCTTCTCGACATTCTGTAGATATACGTAGATATGAGGGAGGAGGTTATGGACAGGTGGAAGGAGCATAAGGACAGGGAGAAGAGGAGGAGAGGGGGAGGCGGCGGGGTTGATAGACTGGGAGGGGGGGGGGAGAAGGACAGGGAGCTGCCCTCTTCCGGCACATTTTGTAATTCACTAGTCGGCCGCGTGAAGTGTTTCCCGTGACGTACGCGTACTCTTCCAGCTTTACCCTGCGCCTCAAAAAGTGGCGGCTTTTTCTTATGGCTTGCGGGTTGCTGGGCGGAAATAGTGCGCGATGGAAGAGTTCCAGCAGCTTGCTTTCGTGACTGCGCGCACAGCGTGGTTCCGAGATTTGCCGGGCGCCGTGGCTCAGCGCGCCCGGTCAGGGGGCTCAACGCCCTCTGTAATAAAAAAAGCTGAGCCAAGAACACTTCGAATATCAACGAACAAAAACGATCAGCATCCGCAATGAACAGAACCACCCATAGAGAAAAAAAAAAAAAAAAACCAAGAGATTTTGATGATGGATGACCTTCTTTTTATATAAATAATTGTTCAACTCCGGGTAACATCGCCGGCGGAGTCATCAAGTTATTTCTCTGTGCTACTTCTGGTCTCGCATCCAGTAATATTTGTATGTTCCTCTTCTGTGAAATAATAGGGTCAATTTTTAGACTGTTAATTGTCAGCGCTTGGGATAATACTTGAGTAAAGCGCTCGACTGGAAACCGAAGGGTCGCGGGTTCGAAACCTCGGTTTTTTTAGTGTGGAATTTTTAACCCATCCTTCACCTTTCAACGATGTGAGGAGTCGCCAGAAACGACACTTGGTTCGGATTCCACGTTAAGATGTAGGTCACCTTACCCCGGTTGGATAACTGGGGTAGGCTAGGGACACGCAAGTCGCCGAAGTGGCGTCCAATTGAAAGACTTGGTCCAGGCCAATGAGCCACACGACATTAATATTATTATATACATACATTATCATATGAGGGCAATTCAGAAAGCAACGACTGCTAAGATTCAACAAGTTGTAGGAATGGAGGACTCGAAGTTCCGACGGGAGAGGCCGCGCGTTCCGTGACGTGCACTGGCATGTTTGTATACTATCTGTGAAATGCGTCGCGAATACAATTAGTTGTGTAGAAGTAATGAATTTTAACGTCATGCTGCATGTCGTAATATCTTATATCTTTAAATGAGCAATTCTTGTGTATAGTTGTCTCGTAAACGACTCTAACAATTTCATTGAAAGCTTGTATTTACACTGGTGTTTTCTTTTGAAGTTTACTGACATAGTTGTGCGATTTTCCACAATTTATTTATGTTTATATGTCAAAAAATTAATTTCGTGTTTTTTTCGGACGAAATTTTGAATTTACACTGTTTTTTTCTTTAAGTTCAGCTACTTAGTTGTATTTTTCGTAAAAACGCGATTTTCTCAATAAATTGATTTCGTGTTTTTCGGATCACAGATGTGTAAGCCTTGAAAACGCAGTAAATAGTACCGTACCCACTGGGGCACTAAGTCATGTCACAGCTACATTTATCGTTATTTTCATTAACGGTTGTATTTCCTGCGTAGGTAGTGTTGAAAAATATTTGTATAACAATACCACTGTGAAACAGAAAAAAAAATTCCCCAGGAATGCTCGGTCACCCGATATTCGTTAGACAAACAGAGGAAAAGTAGTGAGGGATAAACTTTTTATCTTTCTTATTTTCTAGGGGTTGTTAGCGAGAAAAAAGTTTTGTAAAGGTTAGAAATTATGTGTAAATTTAATTGCAAGCCGCTAAATGCTCTCATAGTCAAATAGTTGATGATTAAATATGCGTCGTATGGTGGAGCACTTTTTTCTTTTTTTTGCGACTCTCATTGTATACGACACCATTGCTTCTGAACCAAATGTCGTATGTGGCTCCTATCAGTACAGAGAACGTTGACTGATAATAATGAATAACTGTACCACATATGGTTGAAATCTGTTCACTACTTCAGGATGATATGTGGCAAACACACACACACACACACACACACACACACACACACACCTTTTTATGATGTGGATAGATATTTTTTAAATGAAATCTAAAAGCAGCATACTTCATTTCTGTACATAATCTCCACTGTTCGTAATATCTGTCCGCAACTCAACAATCCCATATCGATGCGCAGTGTAGCATCCTCGGCAGATGGGACAGATGGAGAACACGGAAAAAGTTCAGAGAGGGGCAGCTCGTGTTATCACGATACAGGGTACAGAGTATCACGGAACTGATTCTCTACTAGGGGTGGTAATCATTAAACAAACGTTTTATTCGTTGTTATGATATCTAATACGAAATTTCTATCACCATCTTCCTTCACCAAATGCGAAAAAACTTTATTCGCACCCACATACATACGAAGATGTGATCATGAAAATTAAAATAAGAGAAATCAGATGGTAAGATGTACGTATTATGGGTTTTCAAATATTCCGAGAGTAGATACTGACTACTGGAGAGACGAAAATCAGGCGTCGTAAATTGCTGCGAAAAAAATATTGTAGTCATTTAAAGCTCCAATCAAATTTACGAGCAAATTTACTATTTTATGATTTAGGGTTTAAATTCATCGGCACCCTTAGTCGAGGACTGTAACGCGTTGGCAGTTTTTACCCGAGTCTGAGATTACGCATCACGCAGACATGTAGGGCTGATGTGAAACGCTACTACGTCGTGCTTCTGGTGGGCAGTAAAGTTGGCTGTATCGGAGAGCATCAGGTGGTGCTCACGGACATTAAACTGGCCCGGAAGAGTAATGCACTATACGGCCCATTACTGTCAGCTAGGCGGAGGGTACAGCAGCGGATAAAACCGTAACAGGCGGCTTCATCTTGTGATGGCTGGAGGCACAAGCGGCAGAAGCAGAATAAAAAAAGTTAACTGCGAATAACTGTATTTGTTCAATTAAGATAGGAAGCTGAATAATTAGCTACATGTCGTCATAATTCTCTATCTGTCTCTCTCTCTCGCTCGCTCGTTCTCTCTCCTTTGTGTGTCAGTTCCACTGCTGTTGCTATCTCTTGCATATATTTCGTCGGAAATATATTTCTGGTTATTACACAATTATTAGTCTTCATAAATTAAGAGATGTTTACTGAAAAACAAGCAGTAATTAAAAACATTAAAAGTGCGATAGTGATACATGATATGCTTTTCTTTGCTGCACATTCATAGTTAATATATGTTTGTCTGTATGTCCTCTATGTGTTCATAAACCGTTCATTAGATTGTAATGAAACTTTGTTGAACTGTTCACCGTACGCCCACGAATGTTCCTGAACCAAAAACAAAAGAGCACGACACATAGCTCAGGAGATATGACGACATAGATAATGAGAGGCAACCGTGTGAGAATACCCAGATTAATGCGTCAATTATTGGAAAATGGGAGTAGTTAGGGACCTGCAACAAACTTTGCACGTAATTTCGGACGTTTATGAAGCGTTTTGTAACTGACAACTGACCCGCCCCCTCCTCACACACACACACACACACACACACACACACACACAAAATGATGAGACGAAAAGAAGTGTACCGCTCACAACAGTTTCGCTGTAGATGCCGTAAAACTGTCGCATGAGCCATACCGAACATCCGATGTGATAAAACTTTGTCAACTGATTGCTTGCACTCGCGCGAAGGCTATAGGCATACTAACATTAACTGCGTATGATGCATGGCGGAGGGTGCTTTACAATTATTTAATTCTGTTCTCATGTCTTCATACTGAAGTGACTGGACGGATATGAATGAAATCTGGAATAGAGGTACCTTATAAGCTGATTAATACATGGACTATTTCGTAAACCACCGTATGGTGCGTGGCGGAGGGTACCTTACAATGGGTTAATACGTTTGTTACTCTTCGCGCTGAAACGGCTGGACGGACTTGAATGAAATGTGGCATGAAGGTAACTTATACCCAGAATTAATACGCGGCCCACCTTTTGTAAGTCTTCGTAGATGCATGGCGGAGGGTACGATACATTAACATCCAAATTGTTCGACTGGTCACCATAAAAGTCGGCACATAAATGTATGTTTTCATGAAAGAGATGCTAGCCATTGAATTTAGCATGGTGGAGGGTACCTTGCGATTTTGACACCATTTCCGACCAGTCACCATCAAACTTGGCTCATATATGTATGTTTTCATATATAGGAGGGAAAGGAGTAGGTGGAGGAGGAGACGGACAGAAAGGGGAGGGAGAAGAAGACAGAGAGAGGGTATAGGAGGAGAAAGAGGGAAGATGGTGAGTGACAAGGGGAAAGGAGATAAACAGAGACGGGGAAGGAGCAGGTGAACAGAGAGAAGGGAAAGCAGGAGATGGACCAATATGTATAGTTAAAGTTCAATATATGTATTTACTGTCGACTATAAAAATGAATATTTGTTCCCATCATTCGTAACTAAACAAGCTAACAGTTTCAAATTTCACACGTTATTTTCACAATTATTTCTTCTATGGCAGCAACGCGCCGGGTACCAGCTAGTCTAATATATAAAGCAGAGTGTCCGTATGTGTGTATGTGTTACATACAAATCTACAGCTTTCTTCCAATGTTTATGAAATTTTGCCCACGTAAGCTTCAATCCATAAGGACGGTCCCCGTAAGTGTAAGAATCACATACAATATATAGTTCACGAGATATGACGTCATAAACAATGAGATGCGCGAAAAACTGCTGCATTTTGCGACAATGATGCTCATTTTCTCCTAAACCATTGGACCGATATCAAGCAAATTTGGCACAGACATTCCTTACCGTGCGGTAATAATTGCTGCATGGTTAAGAATTACATGGTTCAAAAGATGTTACGTCATAACCAATAGAAATCGCAAAAAATGCCATATAATGCGGCGAGACTTTCGAAATACACTGTATGAGAATGGCAGTACTTAGCGATTTGCAACAAACTTTACATAATTTCAGACCTTTAGTAATCTTTTTCTCGCTGGCAACCATAGTAAAATGATGAAAGGAAAAAAGTTTCTCGCTTACTACTTTTCCGCTGTTTATGAAGTAAAACTACGGCATTCGGTATGACGTTACAATTTATAATTTGAACACAACAAATTGTAGAGACAGGAAATTTTACAGACAGTATACACATATATAGTTGAATGTAGCTTCTAAATTGTATCACATTCCGACACGTAGTTCATGAGATATGATCACGTAAACAGTAACGTTCATGGAGAATTGCTTCATCCGGCTGGAAGCAAAAGCAGTTTACTTCCATAGAGTGTTAATTACTTCTTTTCTGACTATACACTTACATGATGTTTTTGTGAAAAAGGTATCTGTTTGTAAATAAATATGGTGTCTTTTCTCCACCTCTGATGACTGTAAAAATGTACTTAAATTATACTAAATATTAAAAATGCTAAACCTATTTGTTTATGAAACATTTTCCTTTATTTATTATTTTCAGAGTCAACTTATTTCTTGACGAAATTCAAGTATACTGAAATGATAAAATTATTTACTTTATAATTTAAAAAGAAATCGAATAATAAGTGGTATCAATAACCTTTGGTTTGAAATTGGTGTATATCCGGAAAGTCAGAATCGGAAGCGTGGAACCTGATTTTTATACTCGTAATATCTGCTTTCCATCTACACCCACTGCAGTTTCACATGCAGCCTGGCAGATATTTAACATCCCGGGCAACGCCGGGTTTTCAGCTAGCCCCTTATAAATCTGCTAATGTCCTTCACATTTCGAAGTGTTTCACTCGATAAAATTAAAAAATCTTTTGTATCTCAAGAGACACCAGCAATGCTTATTTCCTCTTCGTAGAATCATCAGTATCGACATACACTATTATTGCTCTGAATTTTATTATTAATTTTTCTAGCACTTTTTTATCGAATGTTTGCTATAACTACATATCGTCTTCTGTCTCCACATCTTATCGGTCACTCCTGGGTCTAACGGATGTTTCTCTATTGTTTCAGGTAAGTTGTGCACGGCGCCAGCGCAGTCGCGTGCTGCGCTGTCTTCACGGCAGGCTGGGCTTCGAGAAGAGACCGGTGCACCTGTGGAGCCACAGTGTGGCAGTCAGGCCAGCTGGCGACAAAGAAATGCGCTGCAGCAATGGGCTGCAGTATGTAGTAGTCCACCACAACCACAACACCACCGTTATACGTGTACCTGAGGTGACACCCTTCACAGTGATCACCAGTAATTTGGCCAACTTCATAATTTACACCAAACTCAAATAAGCAATTTACGAGGGTTGTCCATAAAGTAAGGTTCCCAATGCGCTAGTCACGAGGAATGCGGTTAAGTGTGATCTGGCAACACTGTCATGCAGCTCGGTGCCCCCTCTCTCCACTGCCACAAGTTGGAGCTGTCTGCGACGTTGGCAGCCATTAGCGATGGAGCTTCTCCTTGTTTCTCCCGACAGGTGCGAGTTACGATCAGTAATTCGTTTTTTGTGTAAAAAAAATAAAATAAAATAAAATAAAAAACCACTGCCGAGGGATATTCATGCACAGCTGTGTGAAGTTTATGGTGACAAGTGCATGAGTATACAACATGTTCATAAGTGGTGCAAAGAAGGACATACAGAGGTCCATGACGAACAGCGTACTGGCAGGCCATCGGTTTCGGACGAAACGATCGCAAAAGTGGAAGAGACAATGCTGAAGGATCGACGAATAACATTTCGGGAACTTTGTGAGCTTATCCCTGATGTAGGCAAGTCCACCATAAACAACATATTGACAGAAAATTTAAGTTATTCCAAGGTTTGTGCAAGGTGGGTCCCAAGAATGCTTACGAAAGACCACAAACGGCAACGCGTTCAAGCGGCCCGCAAATTTCCCCAGGCCTACGAAAGCCATGGAGAGGAATTATTGGACTCCATTGTCACTGGGGATGAGACCTGAGTCTACTATTCGACATCGGAAACGAAGGAACAATCCCGTCAGTGGAAACATCCATCGTCACCGAAGCCGCGTAAGTTTAAGCAACGTCTGCCGGCAAAGTGATGGCGTGCGTGTTTTGGGACAGGAAGGGGTTATTGTTGTGCGAATTTATGCCTACTGGGACAACAATAAATGCTGATCGTTATTGTGAAAAATTAAAGAATCTTCGCCGAGCGATTGAGAACAAGAGGAGGGGCATGCTGACGAAGGGAATGAGTTTTCATCAAGACAACGCTCGTGCGCATGTCGCCCGCGTGACAGCTGAACTGATTGACAACTTTCAATGGGATATTGTCACACATCCGCCCTACAGTCCAGATTTAGCCCCAAGTGACTATCATCTCTTCCCCGAATTGAAGAAACACCTGGGTGGGACGCATTACCGGAGAGGAAGTGAATGAAAAAGTTCTACGCTACCTTCGCAGCGCGGCGGGAGAATTCTACGACACAGGCATCAAGAAGATGGTACACCGACTGCAAAAATGCATTAATCTTAACGGCGATTATGTCGAAAATAGAAAATATTCTAAGCTTTTTTTTTTCAGTATATAAAAAAGGGTAAAGCAGTCAACAATCCGAAGATTGATTTGAACACCACAGTGCTTTACTAGACATGGTCCTGTTTGGAGGTGGTATGCCGTTGCCTTCCTCCGACCTTCGAACTGACTTTCCCAGGCAGTTATAGGGGGATCTACAGTTTAACGTGGGTTCCGAACCACGGTGCTACTCGGTATTTTTCACATGTGCAGTACTGCCAGAGGTGAAAGAAGTGGAAAGTGACAGATAAAAATCCTAGGACCTGTCGGGGATCGAACCCGCGACCTTTGGATTTGTAGTCTGGCACTCTACCACTGTTCAACCGAGGCGCACTTTCAATATATAATGTTATTTAAATAAATTTGTTTTTCATTTTGAAAAAAAAAATGGGGACCTTATTTATGGATAACCCTCGTATCAACCACTAAAGCTTGTTTCCAGCCTGTGAACAGATAGATGTGGATACATAATCTTCTTAGGAACATGACGAAAATCACATGCTATGGGCTAAAACATAAAAATTAAAAATGCTTCTTTTACTTAACAACGAAATGCGAACATGTTCTGGCTAGAATCAAAGATGTAAAATAAGGGATCGAGACACTTAACTGGAAGCGTCGTAAATATTTACATCAATAAATTTTCACATATTGCGCATATTTCAAGTAACATGGTAGATGATATTATATTGTGTAATCTACACATGGCATAATGTCATCCGACATAGCATTTCTCATATGCAATATTACATTACACACCACTGAAGTTTAGCAGGCGTGTAGCCCCACTCAGGGAGTAGCCTGTAAGGAAGAGTGAATATGTCGAGAATTTTTTTTATTTAAATGTCTTTGAAGCTACCATACATGTGTAAACCTTGTTCTCATCTTTACATGTTTGACTGTGGTCAGGATATATTCGCCTTCAGTTGCAATGAGATAACATTTTTAATTTTGCTTCACAACTTTTATTTCACCGTAGTTGATTAGTTGACATAGCCGGGTAGGATTTTGAAGTAGCTCTTTAAAATATCTTCACAAGGAATTGAATAAACAGCTCCTTTGTGCATACTGTACTGTATTACTTAAAATCTTAGTGAATTTAACGTATAACGAAAGGATAATCAACTGACGCGATTCAACAGCCTCCGACGGAAAGGTTTGTATCGCAAGAAAAATATAATGACAACTGTGAACATAGTGCTATTATCTTTGTACTGACATCTTTTGCAGAAGGAATTAATTGATTCTAATGGTGTGATTGGAGACCAGCTCCAGTTTGTCACGGAAACGTCGGCTGTACTCTGTATGACAGGTGTCCCAATGGCCACATAAATGGCCACTGGTCCACGATAAACCAAATACCTATAGACCGTCTACGTAGCCCAGACAAGAACCAAAGACCCAGGCAGAATCGCTTTTTGCACTAGGTGTTTTGAACACTCACTAGTTATGACACTGATATATTGTTGTATGTCATATATTCGTTTATATTATTTTATTTATTTATTAATTTATTCTAAAATACAGATATCGTATTTTCAGTCAGGAATTTTCGTCAGTTATTTTCTGGCGGTTAAATATTCTGAAGTGCCAGCAAATATGGAGGGAGAGACAAACACATGAGAGGGGTTTGTGTTTTTGACCTGGTTTCTTATTTCTTAAATTAATATTCTGTCTGAAGACTTTCCTTTCTAATTACGTTCCCATTTCTTATATTAAGTTTAGCAATGAGTGTTCATTGAACTTGTCTCTTCATTTATTACTTGTTTCTTCTCGGCTATAGTTTCCTACATGTAGTATTTTTCTTGTCCCTGTATAAAAAGTTCGTTGTGGTTGTTGGTCCTGATTATTTTCATGTCTCGGTCGACAATGGCTGGATGATGGTTTGTTGTTTAAAGTGATTTGCAAATGTGAAGTGATTTGTTTCGTATTTCCAACATCTGGTGTGTTCTTTGTGTCGTGTTTTGAAATTTCTGCTTGTCATTGCTATGTACTCTGCATCACAGCTTTGGCATACAAGTTTGAATATTCTTGACCCTTGGAATTTGTCTTACTTGATTATTGGTTGTAGAGTTGTTTGTAGAAATTGGAATCGCTGTATCTTTAGTATGCTTGACAATTACATCGAAAACACACACACACATTGGTAGAAAAAGAGATTCAACAGTTGGTAACACTATTAAAATCAGAAACATCACTTACACAAATTGACATGTTCCTATTCCTGGAAAGAAACAAAACAATGAATTGTAGGAAGAAAGAAAGCAACAACTCACATAGAAGAGCATCTGGAAAGACTATAGGTCTTAATAAAGTGAAAATATCATCAATTAAGTGCAGAAAAAGCGGCAGAAATGTTTATAACTTAAACTGTCACAAACTTAAAAAGAGGCACTACTGAAGATGCCTTGTAAATCAAGGTGAAACGCCTATGGCAAATAAACTTGTTTTATTTCAGTTCCATAGACGGATACTATAAATAAAGATGTTCATATTAACATAAGTAACTGAGAAAAAGGACAGTAAACAACTAAGATGTTATTCTCCTTTCTAACGACGACTCCCAAATACAAGTTTTTACATAACTGGAATATGAAAAATTTGGCTATTTATAGACAACGTTCACTTGCGCTCATCTGCATTTATACATCGTTAAGTTCTGGAGCAGTGAGCAGTTAGTAAATGTCCAATTAAGCTCTTTCTGTTAGTAATTGTGGATGTGTCGCAGGCCTCTTCCCGTGACCTGTCATGACGACTGGAGCAGTGTGTGTCCTCACAAGTACGTCCAGGACACAGCATCTTCATAATCACGTATCGTTGGTTCTATTCGTGATAGAAGCAAAATTTCTAAACTCTTACAGAAACTCATTAATTGTTATCAAATAAAATGTTCATTGACAAATACTGACTGAATTCATTAATTATTAAAAATTATACTTTCATTTCTAATTAAAATTGGATGGAGAAGTGGGTATTTACAATGTATTAATATTTGATGCGAAAATCGAAAGCTTCAAATTGAAAGTGAAACACATTTTTAAATTCATAGTGGTCACGAAAATTTAAACGCAAAATGACAAATACAAATAGGATTTGGTGTGGCTTGAAGTTTTCCCGACGGACCTGCAGGTGTCGGTCAGTCGCGTCGACGACATATTGTTCAGTTACCACAATAACATCCGGCGTATGGCACGAGAACTATTTTCACAGAACAGGCATTACCAAAGATATCTACGTTTAATTGCATAACCAGGCATGGACCTATTTTTTAGACATGAGTTTGTGGTACGATGCCGCAAAATTTCTATGAGCTCCTTTCCACGGACCAAAGTCCTGGATTCGCCATTGTTTGATTGAAAGTATCTACCAAGATTTGTTTTCACCAACTTTATTACCAGGTAATTAGTTTCGATTAACTAAGGCCATCATCTTCGGATCATTTTTACATACATAAATCCCAGCGATCATCTTTGTAGACATCACTTGTCCAGCATTGTACTATACAGGACGTTACAGGAATTTTGTGTAACAGTGCATGTCGTCACTGAAACGTTTGTCAAATAGTACATATATGTTTACAGTAAGACATATTAGACAATTAAAAGGCTGATTCGTGTCAATATGCCGTAATTAACTGAGTTTACTGAATTCAGATTAAGATAAAAATGTCTCTAGGGAGAATCAAACCAGTGATCTCGTATTTAAGAGACACGTTTAACTTAATAGAAATGTCTTATACTCAACCGAGCCCAGAATGCCTAACTTCACTTTCGCGCCGTTTTCGAGAATTGCCTTGTGTGTAGTTAATTGGTGTCGATGGGCTGTCATTCCAGTCCTGTAAATGTGAATTGCATCTGTAACGTGCCCTTCTACATGAACTTACTCAGTACTCAGAATTGCAGCTTTTATAATGATCCTTTCCCCATTTCTTACTGAACAAGTGGGACCATGTATGGAATTCGTCTTCGTTGTTTGCCACTTTGAATCTTGAATGATATTTTCACTCTTCAACGGAGTGTGTACTGATATAAAACATTCCTGACGAATTAGAACTGTGAGCCTGAACGGGGATTCGAACCTGGCACCTTTGCGTTTGCAGGCAAGTTTCAGTTCCGCTGCAGAGTGAAAACATCATTCTGGAAACATCTCCTAGGCTGTAGCTAAGCCATGTCTCCACCGTATCCTATGTTTCAAGAGTGTTAGTCTCGTGAGTTTCTCAGGAGAACCTCTGTGAAGTATGGAAAGTAGGAGACAAGTTACAGGCGGAAGTAAACCTCCTATGAGGAAGGACCGTGAGGCGTGCCCCGATAGTTCAGTTGACGCCGGGCACCGTGGCTCAGCGCGTCCGGTCAGGGGGCTAAACGCCCTCTGTAATAAAAAAGCTGAGGTAAATATTCAAGGAACAACAAGGAACAAACTGAATCCACGCCTGTAAAGGTTAGATTGACGTGAAAAATAAATAAATAAAAAAAGAAAAGAAATGTCGGTAGAGCGCTTGCCTGCTAAAGGCGAAGGTCCGATTCGAATTCCGGTTTCGGCACACAGTTTTAATCCGCCATGAAAGTTTCACTTTCAATCTTCCGAGACCTCCAGTTTTCCACGTTTCTCTTCAAACCCTCTCAACTGAATATACAGGGTGTTACAAAAAGTTACGACCAAACTTTCAGGAAACATTCCTCACACATAAAGAAAGAAAATATGTTATGTGGACATGTGTCCGGAAACGCTTAATTTCCATGTTAGAGCTCATTATATTACTTCTATTCAAATCACATTAATCATGGAATGAAAACACACAGCAACAGAACGTACCAGCGTGACTTCAAACACTTTGTTACAGAAATGCTCAAAAATGTCCTCCGTTAGCGAGGATACATGCATCCACCCTCCGTCGCATGGAATCCCTGATGCGCTGATGCAGCCCTGGAGAATCACAGCCGTCCACAATACGAGCACGAAGAGTCTCTACATTTGCTACTGGGGTTGCGTAGACAAGAGCTTTCAAATGCCCCCACAAATGAAACTCAAGAGGGTTGAGGTCAGGAGAGCCTGGAGGCCATGGAATTGGTCCGCCTATACCAATCCATCAGTCACCGAATCCGTTGTTGAGAAGCGTACGAACACGTCGACTGAAATGTGCAGGAGCTCCATCGTGCATGAACCATATGGTTGTGTCGTACTTGTAAAGGCTCATGTTCTAGCAGCACAGGGTAGAGTATCCCGTATGAAATCATGATAACTTGCTCCAGTGAGCGTAGGTGGAAGAACATGAGGCCCAATCAAGACAACAATTCCTGCGCAAACGATCACAGAAAATCTGTGTTGATGACATGATTGCACAATTGCGTGCGGATTTTTGTCAGCCCACACATGCTGATTGTGAAAATTTACAATTTGATCACATCGGAATGACGCCTCATCCGTAAATAGAACATTTGGACTGAAATACTAAAATGAGCTGTAACATGGAAATTAAGCGTTTCCGGACACATGTCCACATGACATATTTTCTTTCTTTGGGTGTGAGGAACGTTTCCTGAAAGTTTGGCCGGACCTTTTTGTAACGCCCTGTATGTGTTGAAATCTTCATTGCCGATTTTTCATAACGTTTCTTTGTAGTTCTTTCCTTATTTCTGTAGTGTGGTATACATGCAGTTTCATTACATATAATCAATAGTATTTTATTTTTGTTATTTAACTTGGAGGGACACTAGTATGTTTCGTTAACATTCTGCCATTTTGAGAATAAATGTAAACTTACACTCACGTTTCACGCCTTCTAGACAAGACCCTTGAAAGTGCAGACATTCTCCTTGTGAGAGTCGTGTGTGCGGTGCTCGTATATGGGCAGATGAGTAGTTGCAGGCCTTCCTGCAGTAGCCAACTTGACGGCTGGTCGGCCTCCACGCGTCTTTGACAGCCTGTGAGTCGGTGCTTTTTGCAGTGGGACGCCGGCTCACGAAGTGAGGGTCTGACCCTGAGAGGAGAGGAGAGCGCGGTCCGTTAGTCCGCGGCACCCTGTGACGTCACAGGCCAGGAACACACGGCGCCTCCTGCTAGCTGTTGGGCATCTCAAGGGCGAGCCGCTCACGAGCTGTGCGTGAGTACGTGCACTCTCAGCCTGGCACAGGACTCCCAAAGTATGAAGCGGTCAACGCTGCAAATCGCAATCAAGTAGGGAAAAAAAATCGTTGTTGAATAAGAGGTTTGCAGCCAAGATCGCTTTCTTCATTTACTTACATAACCGGTTTCGGCGTGCTAGACGCCATCTTTAGACCTGTAGTAATTTTACATGAATTCATTGCTATTACAACAATCTTTACATAGTAAAACGGTGTACATCCATATTGATATGTGATCAACATAAAAGTTACAAGTCAATAATAAGACGTCTGAAACCAGTTTTCTTAACCAGAGGCACTTCAGAATCCAAGTTCAATACTTGGGATGCATGGATGGCGACTGCATCTTTCAAGACGATACACCGCCTGTTCATAACCCACGGCCTGTGGCGAACTGGTTACGCGACAATAACATCACTGTAGTCGACCGGGCTGCACACTGTCTGGACTTGAATCCTATAGACTTCGAGCCAGGCCTCACCGACTTACATTGATACCTCTCTACA
The DNA here is from genome assembly GCA_026315105.1 of Locusta migratoria. Classification (NCBI taxonomy): domain Eukaryota; kingdom Metazoa; phylum Arthropoda; class Insecta; order Orthoptera; family Acrididae; genus Locusta; species Locusta migratoria. Next base: position 394,511,281 of record CM048750.1, on the reverse strand, counting down.
GTGCAGCATGAGCTGCAATTCCTCAAGAAACCTTCCAACACGTGACTGAACATATGCCTACGAGAGTGGTCCAAATGTTTGTATATATAAGGCACTTAACGACGTTGGTCATCAGCCCTAGGCTTACAAACAACTTAAACTAACTTAAGCTAAGGACAAGACAAACACCCATACCCGACGGAGGACTCGAACCTCCGAAGCAGCGGCGCGCTCCACAGCTTGGAAGGGTGGGCCGCTAAATACTGAATTGGAGCGTTACCGATGGAGGGCGTCGCGAACTTGTAAGTCATTTCAGCCAGCTAATTTCTCTTTCAAACAAAATAATATGTTGTAATCACCTGATGTAATTAGTTGTGGTATAAAGAAGGGGTTTCACTACTAGTAAGTACATTGCATAGCTGTGAGGCAAAGTAGTTGGTTACGGTTTATATATTTGTTATTTAAATTTATTTTATTAAATTTTATTTATTCTTTATATTTATTTATTTATTACAAAGTCTTTGAGCAAATTAAATGATGGAACCTAGTATGCGTAAATTGATCAAATAGACACGCAAAAAAATCTTTCTCCCTAGTCGCGATGTCAGAATAACTGAATTTCACTCGCCTTTGTATGCCGACAAGACCCACGTCACACCGAGTTTAAACGACAAAAATTTACAATAATGCGTGCAGTAAACAATAAATAATGAATGAATTTAAAAAAAATAGTTTGGTGTATTTTAACAGTGTGCACTGAATATCTGTAAGGGAGTGGCCGAGCTCTTCAAGGCACCTTGCTGCGGTGTGCGCGTCTGCTCCCCGGTGGAGGGAGGTTCGACTCCTCCCTCGGTCATGTATGTATGTGTATGTGTGTGTGTGTGTGTGTGTGTGTGTGTGTGTGTGTGTGGTGTTCGTAGCAGAAGTGAAAGTAGTTTATAAGTCAAGGGACTGATGACCACTGTAGTATATTCCCATAGCTTTACAATCATTTGAACACTAAACTACTGAATATTGCCTATATGTTTATCACAGTGTTGCCGTACAGGTGTGTCGTAAGTTGCAAAGTCCGTGACAGGTTAAATGTGAGGTAGTGGGTGATTCATGATTAGGCCTACTAACAATGATTGAAAACGGAAATGAATAGCTAAAGAATGTAACACAAGGTTCATTATGACGGACAAAATTTATTGGTACTAATTTATATCCAAAAAACCTCAAATAAAATAATATCTAAGAGGTTTCCTCGTTTTAGTTAAATGCTTAATTTATAGTCCTTGGCTCCTTCTGTGTTATAAATGACATTATTTAAACTAAATTTATTTTCTTCTTTATTTATACTATAGGCCTGTTTCGGAAATATTTCCATCATCAGGTATCAACAAAATAACTGTTGTTCCCCCATTGGAGTTGATTTAATAGGAAAACCGTAGACAGACGGGCGATAAGTTATATGACGATAGAAGTATTTGTATCTGATAATATCAGTCGTAATCCATGAGTCTCAAAGTTACAACAGTTTGGCAGGAGTAGGCGGATAGGTAGACACGGGCAGAGGGAGGGGGAGGAGACAATGCACTTATGGAATATTGGAATAAATAAACGCCATAGCAACGCTGGGGTTCAAATGTTTGTTTGTTATTCAGGGTCATCAGTCCCTAAACTTACATACTACTTACAAACTACCTTATACTAAAGACGACCCAAACAGCGATGCCAGTGGTGGATTCGAAACCTCGACGAGGAACGGCCTCGCGCATCGGAGCATACCGCCTCAATGGGCACGCTGGGTTTTCTGCTAATAAAAATGCAGCGGGCAAAAATGAGGGACGGGGGTTTTGTCTCGTTGCCGCCGGTGGTCCTAGGTGTCGGTGGTCGATTAGAGAGAGACCGACACAGGAAAATAGGATGCACGCGGCTGCAGGTACAGAGTTTGAGGTGACCAGCCAGTGGGCAGCAGAAACTAGAAACACTAAGCTAGATTAGAACAAGAGATATATTTCGTAGAAATATACAATACTTGAAGACTAGTGGAATGCAGATACATAGTCTAACTGGGTAGAGGCCTGCCTACTGATGAGTCCTAGTGCCTGTCCTAATCCCAAGTGACTGATGCAGTTCAGTGGTGGCCACGAGCGGAGTTGCAGCAGAGGGCGCTCGTGGCAGACGTCGTAAGAACGCCGCGCCTTGCTTGCATGGCGGCGCTCGGCGAAAGTACGTGGCGCGCACTTCATACTTGTGCGACACCACAGGGGGAAGTGAAGGCAGAGAGGTTAAGGGAAGCAGTGTGGCACGTACATCCAATTCCTATGCAAGCTGCGAAGCGTTGGCGGGTTCGCTGGTTTGCTGATGGATTTTCTGTGTCGGCTTAGTTTCATCCATATGAAGCTATTATTGTCTGATTAATGTCTTCTGATTTGGTTTAATTGCTCTGTTGGTGGAAGAAAGCGAATCGTATAATAAAGACCGATCAAGTGGAGCAGTATATACAAGAGTTTGCACCAGATTGTTGGCGTTGCCTAGCTGCTCAGATGAGGCCTCCCCAGTGGTGACGTCAGCGGGTGGAGGCGCCGCCTGGCGCACAGTGGCTGGCGTTGCGACATCCGCGGCCCTTTGCCCTGCCCTCACTCTGCTGGGCCGTGACGTGACGTGACGCGCCGCGGCCGACATTGTCCAGTAATGAGTGGGGGCGGTAAGTGGCCGCTATCACGAGCGCAGCCAGATTAGATTTGTGCTGGGGGGGGGGAGAGGGGGGGCAGGCGGCAGCGTAATTGGCCATTGTAGTCGGCGCGAGGGCAGCGCACTTGCCTGCCACTTGTGCGGCCGCCACGCGCTGCTGCCGGGGTAGCGGGCGTCTCACACTGCCCGAGAAGGAGGAGGCTTCTGCTGATGCCTGCAGGCAAACACTGGCAAACATTATACACCACGTAAACCAACACATCAAAATTTATGTGCTCAGCAGGTAAAGTATTACCGAAACTAGTAATTAAAAGGTTTCGTAATATTAACAACTGCAAGTAGTTCGGCAATGGGGGAACAACGCCAGGGTACCATTTCGCTACCTGGGTACAACCACACCACCAGTCCCACGCACTTGAGCGATCTCCACCCCAGGGACCCACTACCCCACTCCTCCACCCTTGAGAGAAGCCCACATGCCCGACCTCCGCCCCCAATTAATTAAATTAAATTTGCATATCAAATTAATTCCGTAATAGCGTAAACACCCACCCCCAAGGCCGCACACTTCTTCGAATGCCGCTCCCAGGGACCCACCACCCTCACCCACAGCAGGCACCCACTTGCTCAACCTCTGCCCCAAATTAATTTTATTAAATTTGCATATCAATTTAATTGTGCCAACCTATGTTTTTATCAGTAACAAGGGTAACTGCCTCCACAAGTAAGCACTTGCATGAGCACAGCCCATAATACCGACCCCACCTCCACCCCACCAACAGCCCAAAAGATTTCCACCCTCGTGCGACCCGGTCTGGGACAAGAACCGGCGCCCCTAGGATTTTTTTTTGTACAAAAGTTATTGCTTATAGATATACACCAACATGGGTAGCTTGTAAACAACATGTCTGCCTCCACAAGTGGTCACTTGGACCACTACTGCCCCCTGCCCGCCCCTGATTATTTTTCTGCATATCAAATTAACCACCTGCTGCCCACTGTCCACCACCGCCCCCAACGCCACCTCCAAGAGTTCCATACTTACACAGTCTAATTATGTTTCGTAAATGCTTAAGAGTGTGAAACGTAATATTCACTACATTGACAGTCGGTCAATGTTTACATAACCGACTGAAATAGATAAACCATAGGCCACGGGTTTGAAATTAGCATATGAAGATAAATTGTAGTACAGCTATTACTTATTCATGTACTGTTAACACTGCAATGAGATAGACAAATACACTACACGCACAACGTCAGCCCCGCTACTGCCCACCCCGTCCCCTCACGACCAACACTTGTGCGAGTGCAGCTCCCAATTAATTCTGAACAACTTAACCGCAATCGCCCCTGCCCTCAGTAACGATCGCCACAAACATTTGTGAGTTCACCTTGACACTCTTTAGACGTCTAGACATGTTAAGCGTAAAGGTATGGTGCGGTATGTAGGGAAATTATTTTGCTTGACTGTACTTCATCCCAGGCGTGCTTAATGGAAATTCGTACCCACACTTCATTACCACAGAGTATGTGGCTGCAACACGATGTTTGACCAGGTCAGTCGTACCGTGTTGCACTACCATAGGACAAAATTCTGTTGTAAGAGGGCCTGAGACGCCCTCAGATTTGATTCCTTTTCTTTTATTTTTTATTTATTTATTGGTTTTTTATTTTATTTTTTGAGCACTGAAAGATGCACTTCATATCGAAGTTCCAACTACCTCTGATCATATCTGTCATTGAATTGACAGTGTGTTCTCCACCATACCAACTACTGCAATTAAATCAATTTATCTTTGTTTCGAAAGGCGAATGTACTTTTCAGTCCATAGGAAACAGTTTGAAAATATGCTTGGATAAAGATGAAGCTACGTTTTGTAATACAAAGTTGATGTTTCCTGTTTTGAGTACAGCTCGATCCTCAATGCGACCACAAACACAGTGTTCTCTCGGCAAGCTACGTAAAACAATTCTATAAAATATGCTAAACGTTTAAACAAAATATCTTAAAGGTTTTATAATTTAAAACATCCTCTCTCCAAGCTCGTCACAGAGACTACATATACAACAGCCCACACCCACAGATGTGCTTAATAATAGTGCACGTTAGATAATAAACGAGATGTAATGGTAACGAACGCCACAAACTTACGTATCCATCTTAACAAACACTCTTTGGATGTCCAGATAATTTAAAAACAATTCTAACCAGAGTCAAAATTTTGGGACTATCCAAAAGGAAAGAAATATTCCGTTTCGGAACTCAACTGCCACCTTACATCTATAAGCAAAATAAATGTATCTTTTCATTTAGACTATGTCTGCAACAAATGACAAACGTGTTAAAAAATAGCGTTAGATAATGTAACGGTAACGAACGCTACAAACTTGTATTTCAAACACTCTTTCAGTAACACAACAAGAACAACAGCAACAGAAGACATATTGTTTATAAAAAAATTCGAATTTACTGGTGGAAATAACGAAAATCGGCAAAGACATCTAGCACAACGTCTGCGTAGAAACTAAAGATTACCAACACTGCAGCGTACACACACACGGCATTTTAACGAACATAGGAAAGCCGCTCTGACAGTCAGCCACCGTTATATCAGCACCAAGCTGTCAGGAATGTGTCTAAATATATATTTGCTCGTCCCGAACGCAGACCGAGGAGTAACACACACACACACACACACACACACACACAGTGCTCTCTCGGCAGGCTACATAAAACAATTCTATAAACATATGCTAAATGTTTAAAAAAATATCATGACGTTTTATGCATTCTTTTGTATCCCATCCTCGTCGCCACTTTTGTGTCTCGTTTCCGCCGGTGGTCCTAGGCGTCGGTGGCCGAGTAGAGAGAGACCGACACAGGGAAATAGGATGCACGCGTGTGCGGGTACAGAGTCTGAGGTGACCAGCCAGTGGGACAGCAGAAACTAGTAACACTAAGTTAGATTAGAACAAGTTGTATATTTCGTAGACTGCCAACTAAGTGTACTGCTGAGACATAGTTTAACTAGGGAGAGGCCTGCCTACTGATGAGTCTTTTCCGGTGCCTGTCCGATTCCCAAGTGACCGATACAGTTCAGTGGTGACCACGAGCGGGGTTGCAGCAGAGGACGCTCGTGGCCGACGTCGTAAGAACGCCGCGCCGTGCTTGCATGGCGGCGCGCGGCGAAAGTACGTGGCGCGCACTTTGGACTTGTGCGACACCACACATTCTCTCTCAAAAAACACCTCAGTTACATCTCCAAATGATCTAAGAGGCAACAAAACCTTCTACGCAAGACCTCTGAGGACACCACTTTGACGGGGATAGCACGCAAAGCATTTAAGAAGCATTTATATAAACGCATTACGATGGAGCTGAGCCAGGCTGAAAGTTCCGAAATTTAATACTCTCTCTCTCTTTAGCGATCTTGCCCTGTTACGTTTCCTTAGATCGAGGTATAGCTGTCTCCCATCCAGTATTTCGACAGGTAAGTTTTCGGTCTTCCTGTAATCCACTTAATATCCAGTTCTATGCCTTCCATGAATTCGGGTACTTTAATTTTACCTCTTATTTCCTTGCCACAGCAGTAGACATCTTCTTGGATATACCCAACTAAAGACAGCAAAGGGAATCTCTCTGTCCAGTTATAGTGCATAGCTTCTTTACGGCATCTATCTGACGCAGGTCAAATACTGATAATGGAGCGCCCCAGGAGACATTTAAACCCTATTGTACAATGGAGAGTCGCAATAAAAAAAAATTCGTGAAATAATTTACCGATTTCCGACCGTCCACACTAAAACTTTTTTTTCTCGAAAGTATTGGCTTAACAATACCCTTCTTTGAAAAGACACCCGATAATACAGCAACCACGGAACCCAGGTAGTACTTTACCCACCCTATAGCTAGGAAGCAACACACAACAGATTTTCAGTTCTGTAGAACAAGTTCGACCTGCTCTTTACCCAAATTATAGCCAAAATTTTTTATCCCAAACACAAATCAAGCTCCTTTCCTGTGATTTCTTTTTTCATTCCACCAAACTGAAGTCTGATCTATCATTCCACTACCTTCTTTTTGCTGTTTCACGTCATTAAATATTAATAACGAAATTCTGTACAACCAAGTCTTTGATATTTCAAGGAAACCTATGGTTCGTAATGAATGAAAATTAGAAGTCGGTGAGGGAAAACACAGAGACTAATAGTAAACATTAATTTAGCAATAATATTTCGCGTGTGACATAGCAGATGACTTTCTTGTTCTGCTTGTGCATCAATAGGTAATGCAAGTCTTTTTTTTTTAGATGCAGTAATACTTTTAATGTTACTGGTTCCACAATATGGCGACAATGACTTCACTTTCGTTGCGTTAAGGGCGTCTTCCCCTATTATACCCCCTTGCCTCGGTCAGTTTGCCATCCAACCTTTCTAAATCATACTCGATGTTATTTCGCCATCAACGTCCGTTTTTCATGTTCTCTTCTTATTACCCAAGTGTCTTGTTACCTCCTGCCGTTCTGAACGTATTTCCATCTTTTCAAGCTGGTTACAATACCACGTGGATATTTGGGATCCTACATATTCGCTAGGCGTCCACGTCCTCACTCGGTTAAGTTCGTAGCGCGTCAAATGCCAATACCACCGCAGACGTTCGGTCATTTAGCATCACACACCCCGACAGCGTAGCATCATCAGCTCTCTAACTTGCAGCTTCCGTTCGTCCGACTTCTGCGCGGTCCACCATTCTGAAAAAACGCTACAGCCGCTCTTGCCGTCCGATATCGAAAGGCCACAAAATATTGCAGTGGAAATAATGCCTAAAAAATGTGGCTGGATTGTTACAGAACAACATAACCTTTACTAATGAAACATTCGCAATAACGTCCCACAAATGTGTTCCTAAGAACTTGAGGTTTCCTTTTTGTTATTAAGCAACTTAAACCTGGTCAGGCATATATAAAAAAAATATCCTTTCGAAATCATCAGCTAAGGGCAGCACTTGCTTTCGTCAATAACGACCATTGCTATAGTTAATTTTCGGGAATGCTGACCTGAAAATTACCTCACAAGTTACCAGTTATATCCGAAAGTTCAGGACGATGCTCGTCGCCTTCGTGTCTGTGTAGCTGGCGTTAGCAGCTTAGGTGATCCAACCTTTGTCATATTACCTTCCACGCTGAAAGAATGGGCGTCCCACAACTGTATGAACTTCAATTATGGAATACCGCCCCAATTGTGCGATTGGATTCACGATTTGCTATCAGAAAGGACACGGTTCGTAGTAATTGACGGTAAGTCATCGATTAAAACAGAAGTGATATCTGGCGTTCCCCAGGGAAGCGTTATAGGTCCCCTACTCTTCCTTGTGTTTATAGACGATTTAGGAGACAATCTGAATAGCTCTCCCTTAGACGCTGTCGTTTATCGGTTAGTGACGTCAACAGAGATAAAGAGCAACTGCAAAGCGATTTAGACAAAATTTCTACATGGTGCGAAAATTAGCAATTAACACTAAATAAAGAAAAGTGTGAATACAGATGACCAATAAAAGAAATCCGCTGAACTTCAATTACGCGATAAATCATTCAAACCTTAAGGTCGTAAATTCTACCAAATATCTAGGAGTTACAATTACGAACAACTTAGACTGAACACATAGAAAATATTGTGGGGATGGCGAACCAAAGATTACGTTTCATTGGCAGAACGCTTCGAAGATGCACCAGCTCCACCAAAGAGACTGCCTACATCACACTTGTGCGTCCTCTCCTGGAGTACTGTTGCCCCTTGTGGGACCCTCACCAGGTGGGACTGACGGAATACATTGAGAAGGTTCAGAGAAGGGCAGCTCATTTTGTTTTTTTGTTTTATCACGTTACGGGGGAGGGGGGGGAGCATCACGGAAATGTTGAACGAATTGGGGTGGAAATCATTAAAAGAAGACGTTATTCATTGCGGCGTGATCTGTTTGCGAAGTTTCAATCACCGACCTTTACTTCTGAATGTGAAAATATTTTGCTAGCACCCACCTACCTAGGGAGACATGACCATCCCAATAAAATAAGAGAAATCAGATCGAAAACGTAACGATTTAGGCGTTCTTTCTTGCCGAACGTTATTAGATAATGGAACGGTAGAGAAAAGTTATGAAAGTGGTTAATGAACCCTCTGCCTGGCACTTAAATGTGATTTGCAGAGTAGATGAATTATTTATCGAGATCTACAATTCGACTAGTGACTAGCTGTTAAAGTGCAACTATTTGATGAAAATGTGTTAACTATTCGTTGTAGACCATGCACATGTCAATACACACTTATTACGGATCAGTTCTGAACCAGTTGTGACAAGTGGCCTACAACGAGATACCTAACATCTTTTTGTGAAACACTTACACTGATAATGTCTGGTCACTAGCCAAAATCTAGATCTGAATAAATAAACTACGACCGATTGATGCCAACTACAAATTTTGAGATGCAACCTTTTTTCCCGTAATTTCAGGTTAGTGAAGTTTGGTGCTCCGCAATGAGTCCCATACACAGCATGCTTGAATGTGGTGCTGTGTTCCTCACCAAAAAAAAATTACGGAAAAAAGTGCCATAGGGACTTTCCTTACGGCGCTACTAAAGTAATTCCCTGTCGTCATACGTAATGTCGCAACATACCTCAAACCTGGATTTTACTGAAGTTTTCGTTTACGTTAGTGTTGGCACACGTTTGTATACTGTCTAATCGTATTTTCGTGTTATGTAAATAACATGTTATATTTTTTGTCTTTTGTTAATTTATGTTACTTTCATAGTAAGTTCCATCATACTATAAGACGATCCATTCAGTAATTTAAGTGACTAATGTACGCTGAATGTAGGGCCTAGCTGTGGTAATCATGCAGCAGCTATAGTCAGTTTCATGCAGAAAGGTACCCTTGTGCAGAAATGTTTTCGCGACTGCACCGCTTACGAGAGACAGGCACCTTTGTGACTTTCACCTGTTACGATTTCACGAAGGCTACGAAGTTGCTCTTTCGAAGGAAGACTTCTTCTTACCGAGTGACCGAAACCCCATCATCCAGTAGGCATAAAATAAGAATTCCGAGTAGCAGAAGCGTTAGTCACGCCGCAGTCTGCATCAGATCGCTTCGTACACGTTTCACCTTGAACGGCTTTCTTCCCACAACGTCTCACTGGACCAAGGTACTTGCGGGTTCTCGGAAACGAGGCGCTCTGCTTGCTTTATATCACCCACAATGGCGCTGTACTTCACTCTGCCGGTATCTGATAACCAGTTCCTGGATCGATGGGTTGGTCGACGGGGAGGGCGTTGCTTGTCGGATATGAAGATCTGAACACAACGGGTATTTATTTTTGAACATTTAATATTCATACACTGCATTTTATGTCGATGTTCTGAGAGAGCGTTCTCACAATGGATTCGACCAAACACGACGCACTCCAGGTATTTCCGACATCCTGGTACAAAGCATGGGATGCGCGCCCAGCGAAATCATCGAAGCACGAGGTGGTCACTTTAGGTAAAGTTTTACAATACACTCCCGGCCATTAAAATTGCTACACCACGAATATGACGTACTACAGACGCGAAATTTAGCTGACAGGAAGAAGATGCTGTTATATGCGAATAATTAGCTTTTCAGAGCATCCATTTATGGTTGGCGCCAGTAGCGACACCTACAACGTGCTGACATGAGGGAAGTTTTCAACCGATTTCTCATACACAAAGAGCAGTTGACCGGTGTTGCCTGGTGAAACGTTGTTGTCATGGCTCGTGTAAGGAAGAAGGTTGGATTGTAGCCTATCGCGATTGCAGTTTATCGTATCGCGACATTGCTGCTCGAATTGGTCGTGATCCAATGACTGTTAGCAGAATATGGAATCGGTGGGTTCAGTAGGGCAATACGGAACGCCATGATGGATCCCAACGGCAGTCGAGATGACAGACATCTTATCCGCATGGCTGTAACGGATCGTGCAGCCACGTCACGATCCCTGAGTCAACAGATGGGGACGTTTGCAACACAACAACCATCTGCACTAACAGTTCGACGACGTTTGCAGCAGCATGGACTATCAGCTCGGAGACCGTGGCTGCGATTACCCTTAACGCTGCATCACAGATAGCAGCGCCTGCGACGGTGTACGCAACGACGAACCTGGGTGCGCGAATGGCAAAACGTCATTTTTTTCCGGATGAATCCAGGTTCTGTTTACAGCATCATGATGGTCGCATCCGTTTTTTGGCGACATCGCGGTGAACACACATTGGAAGCGTGTATTCGTCATCGCAATACTGGCGTATCACCCGGCGTGATGGTGTGGGGTGCCATTGTTTACACGACTCGGTCACCTCTTGATCGCATCGACGACGCTTCGGACAGTGGCCATTACATTTCAGATGTGTTAGGACCCGTGGCTCTATCCTTCATTCGATCCCTGCGAAACCCTACATTTCAGCAGGATAATGCACGACCGGATGTTGCAGGTCCTGCACGGGCCTCTCTGGATACGGAAAATGTTCGACTGCTGCCCTGGCCAGCACATTCTCCAGATATCTCCCCAATTGAAAACGTCTGGTCAATGGTGGCCGAGCAACTGGCTCGTCACAATTCGCCAGTTCGTGTGGAAGCTGCTTGGGAATCTGTACCTGTACACGCCATCCAAGCTCTGTTTGACTCATTGCCCAGGCGTATCAAGGCCGTCATTACGGCCAGAGGTGGTTGTTCTGGGTACTGATTTCTCAGGATGTATGCACCCAAATTGCGTGAAAATGTAATCACATGTCAGTTCTAGTATGTGCAATGATTACCCGTTTATCATCTGCATTTCTTCTTGGTGTAGCAATTTTAATGGCCAGTAATGTAAAATGGGCTAAATAAACATCGGGTAACATAACAGATAATTGCAGATAACTCCCTGATTAAGTATTTTGAGATCCATGTTCGTATGGACTTAGAATAATGTTTCGAAATAAATAATATGTCCCTACATGTATGGACATTAGATTACAGACATGGAGTAATAAAACGACGTCCTCTGACTTTGCTGGCAAGTTCTCACGATGGTTTCACCGGGTGTCATCTACTGGAACAGTTGCAGACGGTGACTAACGACGCTGAGTTTAGCCAGTACCTGTAGGGCGTGGCCGAGGAGACTGAGGCGCTCCAGTCACGATCTGCACGGCCACTACGGTCGGGGGTTCAAATCCCCCCCCCCCCCTCGGGCATGGATATTTTTGCCGTCCTTAGTATTAGCTAGTTCGTAAGTAGTTTGTAAGTTTAGGGACTGATGACCCCGTAGTTAAGTCCCATAACCTATACAACCATTTGAACCATTTTGAACCTGTAGGGCGTAGGCTCCGCCGCCCTGCCCGCACAACCGCAGCCGCTGTGGGACCGTGCTGATGGCTGCCCCACTCGGCAACCCGACGGCGCCACCAGGCCAGACAGACTGGTCTCTATCGCAGCCACTGTCGCCCATGTCTTCAGTTTTCTGAAGCCCGCTTGATATTCGCCGATTTCATGGTCAATCTGTGGTTCCAGCCGGTTTAACGGGGCTTTGGAGAGAATTTTGTAGGTGACTGGGTACCGGGAGATTACTCTGTAGTTGTTATATATATATATAGCGGTGGTTTAGAAAAGATACTAGGAAAAACCCAAAGCAACAGCTATAAAATTAAGAAATCTAAAATCCGACATACCCGTTTCACACAATTGCTTACGAGCTACAGCTGTTGGAAGGGCATACTACTGCTCCTTTTAGGCATCGCAGAATTAAAACGTGTACAGGAAAATTGAGGTGCCGTTTTTTAGTCTTATCTTTCTTACATATAAACAAGAGTGCCACTTAGTGTGTTTGTTTGTCTGTAATTCATACGAACCCTTAGTTGTAATCCTATCTTTAAAAAACTGGACACGTTTCACTAATTATTAGAAAGTTTGGTCGTGTATGAATGTTTTCACGGACAGAATTTTTACAAGTCCACGTATGGCGCATGGCAAAAGCGGCCTTGTGATAAGCCGAGCGGTCTGGAGCGCAACGTTACCGATCGCGCAGACTCCCTCGTCGGGGGTTCGAATCCTCCCTTGGGCATGGATGTGTATGTGGTCCATAGGTTAGTTTAACTTAGTTTAAGTAGTTTGGAAGCAAACGACTAATAACCATGCAGTTAAGTCCCCTAGAATTACAAACATTTGAACCTTGCGATAAACATTGACAATGTTTCACTGATCTCCACGAAAGATGATAGATATGTGTGAGTTTTCACAAATTTGGGAAAGGCTATGAGCTGAACTATACCCAAATCTGTGAAAACTCACATATTTGCGGAACATAATGAACTGAACTTTAATTCAGGAGAAATGTAGGAACACGGTAGGGAATATACATCTTACGACTGATCTCAGAAGATAGGTTAAAGAAAGGCAAACTATCTTTCACTTCCTGAAGTCGCCAGGACTAAAATATAGCGAACGGAATGTTATTTACAACTTGCACAAAAAGGAAACGGCACTTATAAGAGTTGAAGAGCATAAAAAGGACGCAGTGATTGGAAAGGCACTAAGACAGGGTTGTAGCCTTACTTAGGTGTTATTCAATGTCTACATTAAGCAAGCTGTGAAGGAAAGCTAGGAGAAATTTCGAGAAGGTATTAAAGTTCAGGGTGAAGAAATACAAAGATTGCGTTTTACCGATGACTTGTAATTCTATCAGAGATAGCAAAGGACCTGGAGGAGCAATTTGACGGAATGGACAGTGTGTTGAAAGGAGCGTATAGGATGAACATTAACAAGAGAAAAAGAAGGGTAATGCAATGCAGTCTTAGAAAATCCGGCGATAGTGAAGGGATTAGATTAGGTAACGAAACAATAGAGCTGGTAAATCAGTTTTGTTACTTCGGCAGTAAAGTAACACATCATGGTCGCAGTACAGAGGATATAAAATGCAGAATGGCAATGTAAAGAAAAGCGTTATTGAAAAAGAATAATTTCCTACATCAAATGTTATAATGTTTGTAAAGCTTATGGGACTTAACTGCGGGGTCATCAGTCCCTAAACTTACAAACTACTTATGAACTAACTTAAACTAAAGACAGCACAAACATCCATGCCCGAGGGAGGATTCGAACCTCCGACGCGGGAGGCCGCGAGATCCGCAACGTGGCGCTCCAGTAATTTGCTAACACCTAATATTAATTTAAGCGTAAGAAAGTGTTTTCTGAAGGCGTTTGTGTGGAGTGTTTCCTTGTTCGGGTGCGAAGCATGGACGATAAATAGTTCAGACAGGAAGAAACAGAGTCTTTTGAAATGTGACGCTACAGAAGAATGCTGAAGATTAAATGAGTAGGTGGCGTAACTAATGAAAAGGTACTGAACATAATTGGCAGAAGAGGAATTTTCGGAGAGAAGTGTGTTGGGGAAAGTCGGAGGGGAGACCGAGAGACGGATATAATAAGGTGATTCAAATGGGTGTGGGTTGCCGTTCGTATAAGATGAAGAGGCTTGCTCAGGGTAGCGTTGGATGGAGAGTTGCATGAAAACAGTCTTCGAACTGAAGACCATAACAACAACAACAATGAACTGAACAGGCGAAACGAACAGGAAGAGGACGAGAAGATGAGGGAGGGGGTGAAAGCGAGGAATAAGGAGATAAGCAGGGACATGAGAGAGGAAGAGACCGAAATAGAGGTTTGGAGGGGAGATGGACTGTGAACGTGTGGAAGAAGTAAATTCCCAGGCACCGCCGCTTCTGCAGGTAGCCCCGAATAATTTACAAAACTGAAAATTGGTATTTTGCGAGATTTTCATTAGGCTTTCCCATGAAATAAAAATGCGCGTGATTTGTTTATAAATTTCAGATGTACACGGAACGGCAGGGAATGCTGTACTGTTGCCGGAGACTGCTCAATAGCGTGTCGTCATACGCCCTCTACCCGCGTCGGTGACAGCTTAGGCTGTGTTCACAGTGGCTCCGTCAGACCGTCGTCAGACGCCGTCGACCGAGTTTCACTGAAAACATCGACCGACGGCGTGGTCACACTGCATCCCATATAGTTTGGCTTAAAGGAGAGGGTTAGGTTAGGATCTGTTATGTGTCTGAAGTGTTTAGAATTCAGTTGCCTGCGGTGCAACGGATTGCGCAGACATTTTTATGCTTCGAAATTAGTGCTTCAGTGCGTCTTTTGTCATTCGAATGCATGAGCTACACCTGTCTGGAAAGAACAAAGTGGCGAGAACTGTCTACTGTCGTGAGTTATTGCTACTCGCAGACAGTTTTTACGAATATGTACTACTATTACATACTTGTGATATTTCGTATTCGTGGTGTCATTTGAATTACCGTAATTTGAAGTTGTGCAGACATACACCAGTTAACCTCCATGCTTTAAATGATGAAAACCTACACCAGTTATGGAAGTTTATTGCTTATCACAACGAATTTTGAGGATTTATTTGCATCTTCTAGTGCATTTGTTTACATAAGTTTTTCTACACTTCAGTGTGCGATTTTCTGACAGTCTTGCACTGTAGCTATCTCTTTTAGGTTACTGAAGTTCGGAAAATCTGACAGAATAAATATTTAGTTGTATGTCTTTTATCCTAATTTAGAAACCGTAACATTTTCTGTCTGCTTAAATGTATTGTGCCTCTTCCGTTACTCAAAATATCAACCGTAATAATCGTCACTTGGGCATACATGTGTACAAACTCCAGTGTAAGTGATATGCAGTTTAATGGAACAGACACAATACCTGCAAGAACAAACAGACGTACTATTTAGTATGTAAAAAAGTTGCCAAAATATTATTATGTATGCTACGATTTCCCTGATTACAGTAACCTCAAAAAGAATACATCTGTGCAAGAGCTGCATAAAATTAATCATGGGGACGTCACGATGTATTTATGTAAACAAATGCACTAAAAGCGAGAAAAATTCTCGAGTTGCGTTGTGCTAAGCATAAAAAATACATAAGGATGCAGTCTTTCAGTATTTAAATCCACGAAAAACACAGTTATAGGCTACCGAGAAACATCCGATTAAGATGAAGAAATGAAGTTACGGTACATTGAACTTCAATGACTGTCATTCAATATATTTGTGAAATACAAGTGTGAAATTAGGAATAATTTTGAACACAGAAACCATTGAAAAGCGGAAGCACACGTAGGCCTGCACCACATTTGCAGGTCACTTCGTAGAACACACTCATCAACTTGTTAATGAACGCCAGAACCAGTAAGAGTAATTTGTGAACAGCTAATACGCGATTATCACCGAGCTAAACAACGTAAGAGAGCCACTACAATAACATTAAGATAAGCCACAATACCGAATAGAACACATTTTTGAGGTTATAATTTACGCCTAAAATTTCTGACAAAGGATTTAACCAACTTGGGGTTTCCAATAAACTGTAATATCAGACCATAGATTCCGAATTATATCCCGATTGTGATATTTATCGTCTTCTGGGTGCCACAATCTCTTTCTTTCTTTCACTAAGCATATCATTTACTCACTGTCCATATTTAGCATGCGAGAACGTCGGTCGATTTGACCGAAGAAAACAAACTGATTTGAATTTCACCGACTGTCGTCCGAAGTCTCTACGTTCGGGCGATGAGATCGGCTACACTCTTACCGTGCCCATAGTGGAGCACTGATTTGAAACGATCGGCCGTTTTCCGCCGATGTCTGTCGTCGCTAAACCCACCGATATCGCAGCCACTGTGACCGCAGCCTTACGGTTGCGGCAGTATAGCACCGCGGCCGCATGCGGATGTGCAGGAGTGGCCCACACACTGCGCCCTGTGGAAACTGCCCGTCCTTCAGCCGCTGTCGGCAGGTAATTGCTGCGTGGCTGGGTGGCATCACGCTGTGCGGTCGTCACCCAGAGGGGCCCCCTTTGTACTTTACCGCCCCGCCCGATCGTCCGCCTGATGTCAGACGGTAACACGGTGGGATGTGGGCCGAGTAGGGCGGGCTCTACAACGCCAGCCAGTGGCGGATCCAGGGGGAGGGTCATAACTAAGCGTGTACGGAATATTTCGGGAATATTTTTTAAATAATTTTATTTATTTTTATAGGTCACATTAACCACTTGAGTGAGATACCTCACTGTATATTTTTCACCTATATATCCACGTATATCACTTATATTGTATTGGCACATGTATTATGTTCGAATATAATCACATTTCTCGAGACTAGGAATCTGCTCTGTAGGAATCAGCATGGGTTTAGAAAAAGGCGTTCGTGTGAAACCCTGCTCGCGCTATTCGTCCACGAGACTCAGAGGTCCATAGACACGGGTTCTCAGGTAGATGCTGTGTTTCTCGACTTCCGCAAGGCGTTTGATACAGTTCCCCACAAACGTGTAATGAACAAAGTAAGAGCATATGGTCTATCAGACCAATTGTGTGATTGGATTGAGGAATTCTTAGATAACAGAAAGCAGCAGGTCATTCTCAATGGAGAGAAGTCTTCCGAAGTAGGAGTTATGTCAGGCGTGACACAGGGGAGTGTCGTGGGTCCGTTGCTGTTCACGATATATATAAATGACCTTGCGTATAACATCGGAAGTTCACTAAGGCTTTTTGCGGATGATGCGGTAGTATATGGAGAGGTTGTAACAATGGAAAATTGTATTGAGATGCAGGAGGATCTGCATCGAATTGACACATGGTGCAGGGAATAGCAATTAAATCTCGATGTAGACACGTGTAATGTGCTGCGAATGCGCAGAAAGAAAGATCCTTTATCATTTAGCTACACTATAGCAGGTCAGCAACTGGAAGCAGTTAATTCCATAAATTATCTGGGAGTAGTCATTAGGAGGGATTTAAAATGGAACGACCATATAAAATCAATCGTCGGTAAAGCAGATGCCAGACTTAGATTCATTGGGAGAATTCTAAGGAAATGCAGTCCGAAAACAAAGGAAGTAGGTTACAGTACACTTTTTCGCCCACAGCTTGAATACTGCTCACCGGTGTGGGATCCATACCAGATGGGATTGATAGAGGAAGTGGAGAAGATCCAACGGAGAGCAGCGCGCTTCGTTACAGGATCATTTGGTAATCGTGAAAGCGTTACGGAGATGATCGCTAAACTCCAGTGGAAGACTCTGCAGGAGAGACACTCTGTCGCTCGGCACGGGCTTTTGTCGAAGTTTCGAGAACTTACCTTCACTGAGGAGTCTAGCAGTATATTGCTTCCTCCTACGTATATCTCGCGAAGAGATCGTGAGGATAAAATCAGAGAGATTAGAGACCACACAGAGGCATACCGACAACCCTTCTTTCCACGAACAATGCGTGACTGGAATAGGAGGGAAAATCGATAGTGGTACTCAAGGTACCCTCCGCCACACACCGTCGGGTGGCTTGCGGAGTATGGTTGTAGATGAGTAGATGTCTGCCTCCCCTTCTCCCTGCACATAGGCGACTCAAGTAATCAGCAATTTTCTCCTTAACACACTCTTATAGCCACAGTCCGCATACCAAATTCCAGTCGTAGGGCAAAGTGAAACACAGACTGCATACTTTCACACTGTGCATATCGTGACGTTGTCAAGGATCCTATTATAGTCTGTAAATTAACTAAGTGACAGATGCAGTTGGCAAAGATTTGGAAACATATTTTTCAAAAACAGTATTTTACAGAACTGTAATTTCTTCATTATTATGCTGAAGAAATGTGGTATTTTTGTCAATGGGTTGTGCTATTTACTTTTGTACACAAATTATTAGTTATTATTACTGTCATTGTTCACACTTAATTGTACCCCCAAAGACTTACTCATCGCATACATTCATCAATTTCAAAATCAAAATCGTATTTCAAATGGGCAAGCCAAGTAAAAAGGATTTACATGGATGCTGAAATTTCATTTGAGTTCTTGATCAACAAGTTTTCAGAGAAAAGGTCAGAATTACTAAACACCTTATCTCACTTACTACGCCAGAGAATATGTCAGAATTACTAAACACCTTATCCCACTTACTACGCCAGAGAAAAGGTCAGAATTACTAAACACCTTATCCCGCTTACTATGCCAGAGAAAAGGTTAGAATTACTAAACACCTTATCCCGCTTACTATGCCAGAGAAAAGGTTAGAATTACTAAACACCTTATCCCGCTTACTATGCCAGAGAAAAGGTCAGAATTACTAAACACCTTATCCCGCTTACTATGCCAGAGAAAAGGTTAGAATTACTAAACACCTTATCCCGCTTACTATGCCAGAGAAAAGGTCAGAATTACTAAACACCTTATCCCGCTTACTATGCCAGAGAAAAGGTCAGAATTACTAAACACCTTATCCCGCTTACTATGCCAGAGAAAAGGTTAGAATTATTAAACACCTTATCCCGCTTACTATGCCAGAGAAAAGGTTAGAATTACTAAACACCTTATCCCGCTTACTATGCCAGAGAAAAGGTCAGAATTACTAAACACCTTATCCCGCTTACTATGCCAGAGAAAAGGTCAGAATTACTAAACACCTTATCCCGCTTACTATGCCAGAGAAAAGGTCAGAATTACTAAACACCTTATCCCGCTTACTATGCCAGAGAAAAGGTCAGAATTACTAAACACCTTATCCCGCTTACTATGCCAGAGAAAAGGTCAGAATTACTAAACACCTTATCCCGCTTACTATGCCAGAGAAAAGGTCAGAATTACTAAACACCTTATCCCGCTTACTATGCCAGAGAAAAGGTTAGAATTACTAAACACCTTATCCCGCTTACTATGCCAGAGAAAAGGTCAGAATTACTAAACACCTTATCCCGCTTACTATGCCAGAGAAAAGGTTAGAATTACTAAACACCTTATCCCGCTTACTATGCCAGAGAAAAGGTTAGAATTACTAAACACCTTATCCCGCTTACTATGCCAGAGAAAAGGTCAGAATTACTAAACACCTTATCCCACTTACTATGCCAGAGAAAAGGTTAGAATTACTTAACACCTTATCCCGCTTACTATGCCAGAGAAAAGGTCAGAATTACTAAACACCTTATCCCACTTACTATGCCAGAGAAAAGGTTAGAATTACTAAACACCTTATCCCGCTTACTATGCCAGAGAAAAGGTCAGAATTACTAAACACCTTATCCCGCTTAGTACGCCAGTTCCACGCCCTTCCGCCAAATGATCAGAAGAGAGAAAAGAAGCAGTCAGCCAAAATAAAAATCTGCTGGCGAACGGGAAAAATACCAAAAGGGAAGAGATAAAAACCTTCGTGGTCCATAAAAAGCCGAATGAGAAAAAAACTACACTAAAATGTCATATATTTTATGAAAACATAAATAATTTCATTACAATTACGAGTATATATTTTACCGTTATTAAAATCGTACACAAATACGATAGCAAGGTATTTTTTTCTGGAAGGGAAGGGAAGGGGGCGGGGCCGAAAATACACACAGTGACCCGTGACCCTCTATCCGCCGCTGACACCAGCACACCTGCCAGGGCAGACACATCTGAAGACTCAGGAGACGGCGCGGCGGCCGGCAGCGCCTGTACAGCAGGCGGCACTGCTGCTACAGTGGCAGATTATCGCGATTCAAGTCACTCTAGACGCGGTGTTATAATCGAAGAGGTTAGAATAAAGGGAGATTGCTATATCTATGCCGAGCACGTACGTCAGTTGAAGCCTGTCCTCCATCTTGGCCAGTTTTGGAATGCTATTTCTTTGTTAAAAGTATGCGCACTTACTGTTAATTAAACTGTCAGTGAATGCAAAGTATGTACTTTGAAACAATATACACTCCTGGCAAATGAAAAAAAAAAAACACCATGAATTCGTCGACCCACCAGAGGGAAATTTTATTGACACATTCTTGAGGTTATACGCAACACACCATCACACAGGCAGAGCCGTACGCACGTGAGTACAGAGCGTCCGCAATGTTGGCGTTAGTACCGTATACACCCTCCATTCGCTGCAATGCAAGCTGTAATTCTTTCATGGAAACGATCGTAGATGTTCCGAATGTGGTTATGTGGAATGGCCTGCCATGCAATTTCCACCTGGTGCCTTAGTTGGGCCAGATTTCGTGCCGCTCATGCAGACCGCCCAACATGACGTTTCATGCGGTCCCAAACATGCTCAATGGGAGAGAGATCTGGGGATCGTGCTGGCCAGGGAAGTTGACGTACCCCTTGAAGAGCACGTAGGGTGGTGCGGGATACATCTGGATCTGCATTGTCCCGATGGAAAAGCATATCACCTTGTTGGTGCATGATTGGTAACAAGATGTGTGAAATGATGGTTTCAGTGTAGTGTGGTCTGTTCAATGTTGTCGAGACGATCATGAGAGAGAATGGCGAGTGTAGAATATCGCTCAGCTGACCTTGATTACCGTCGTGTGTGCCGTTGGAGTGTCCTCCGCTTACGCCCCAACATCGTCCAGCCCGCCTCCAATGGTGTCATGGTAGGCGCTTATGAAGGGACGAATGGAGACGTGTCGTCTTCAGTGATGAGAGTCGTCGCTGCCTCGTGTCAATGATGGTCGTACGCGTGTGTGGTGTCTTGCAAGGGAGTGCAAAAATCTGGAGTGTACGCGACAGAGGCAGACCGGGCCGACACCTGGCATTATGGTGTGGGGAGCCATAGCCTACACTGGCCGTTCTTCTATGGCGTTCGTTGTGGGAACATTGAACAGTGTACGGTACTTTACAACCATCAACCAAACCCGTCTTGGCACAGTTCATGCACCACCAAGGCGATATGCTTTTCCAACAGGACAATGAACGTCCACACGTATCCCGTACAACCCAACGTGCTCTTCTAGGTGTACGTCAACTACCCTGCCCATCATAATCTCCAGATCTGATCCCCATTGAGCATGTCTGGTGCCGGATGAAACGTGATCTTGGCGCGGTCAACACGATCGGCACGAGATCTGGTCCATCTGAGGCATCAGATGGAAATAGCATGGCAGGCCATACCGTAAGACTTCATTAGGCACCTCTACAATCGTATTTATGAGAAAGTTGTACCCAGAATTGCTGCAAAAGGAGGGTATACACAATATTAGCGTCGACATTGTGCACGGTCTGGTGACTGTACTGACATGATAATGGTTCTGAGTGCGTGATCGTGTGTTGTATACATCCTCAAGAGTATGTCAATAAAATTTCGCTCTTCTGGGTTGACGAATTCACGGTGTTCTTTTTTCAATTCTTATTTCTTGAATAAATAGTAATAAGTACTCATTGTAGTATATTTGAAAACGTAAGTTTTAACGGCTAATTTGCACTCTTTTAACACGTTGTACATCACGGCAAAACCGTGTTATTCCTGTTACAAGTGAAATAAAACATTAGTTCTGCAATACGAACAATTCCCCAAAACTTAGCAGTATGGCGGAGGTAGGCTTCATTTTTCAAGCATAAGGACGTCTCCCTGTATTCTAACCTCCTTCATGCTCTTCTCTATGTACTGTACATTTTCCCTATTTTACACGTGTTGTACTCTTTCTGAACTTCTCACTAAGGGAACTCCCCACCGCAGCACCCTCAATTTTAATGATACGATGATGCAGTGGATAGCCCGACAAGAACTGAACACAGATCAAGCGCGAAAGCAGGAAGGAGTTGTAGCGAAGTACGAAAAAATGAGGAAAATATAAACATGAACGGATTAGTCGCAAGATATATAACATTTAATACCCATGTTAGACACTGTTGTCGTCGTCATGTGGTATGGTATATGCATGTGAAGGGGGGGATCCTGTGTTCAAATCTTCCTTAGCATTTAAAATTTTATTGTTTGTTTTGCACAAAATTGTGAGCTGTACGTGCGGTCATTGACTACTATATTCGGTTTTTGTAGCCTTGCCAGGAACCGGACTGTACTTCAGCTGCAGTGCACAACAATCTTAAGTGTTTAATGCTATAATCAGAGAAGACAGTGTTAAATGTATGTATCTGTAATGAAGAAATAAATATTACATCTTTGGACAACTCAATTGATGTGTACTCTTTTCCGGTTGGAAGAATGTGGTCGCCCTGGTTATAATCGTCGCACGATAGATGGCACACAGCATTTCCGAGGTAGCGATGAAGTGGGGTTTCTCTGTATGACCATTTCACAAGTGAACCATAAATATAACAATGTATTTATTTATTTCGTGTCAGAAGCATCATGAATACATGAGTATAAAAGGTAAAACAGGCAGAAATTAATTACATACATATAAAGTGATGAACAACAAACTGAAACATTATATACATTTGGCCCAAAAGCGGGCTATGTCGACAGCATTTAAGGTTGCCAACGTTAGGTCCTTTAAAGTGCAAATGTGAAGGAGATTCAGGGCACTCACCCATATGATGGTCGTCTGCACTCCTCCACAGTCACAGAGTTAGCTGTAGCAGAATAACCGCACTTCAGGAGATTATGTCTTGACCGTGCAGTGTTCGTGCGTAACCTGTTTAGTGACCTCCAAACCGCCAAATCCTCATTGTAGGCAGTTCTTCCTTTGGTTCCGTGCAGTTCTTATCTCCCGACCTTACCCACCTCTCCACCACAGATCCAGGTTGGTTATGGAGGAGGTGGCTCTCAGGCAATTCGGCCCTCGCTGCAGATTGCAGGTTTCAGCTTCTCTACGCACAGCAGGAGGCGCAATACCAGCAAGCTTGGCGGTTGGTGTATCTGGTGAAACATAAAATCTTCGTCATCGCTGCAGTCGGTAAAAGATGGTGTAAGAACGGCAACGACGACGACTGAAGTGCAACTCTTACGCAAATTTCTGCGTATTTCAGTGCTAGCCAATCAACAAGTCATTACTGAAAGCCGATGTTTTGCAGGTAGTCAGAATTGTTTTGATTGAAATACTTCTTAAAGAAGATCAGCCTAGGACACGTTAAAAACAACTTTTTTTTTTTTTTTTTTTTTTTTTTTTTTTTTTTTTTTTTTTCACAACTAGTTTCAGCAAACCTTGCTGCCGTTTTCACGTGAACAAAAACTTGACTCAATGTACCTCACAAACGGCTTTTAATCAAATTGCGTGGTTATGGTATATCGCCCCAAATTTGCGACTGGATAGGTGATTTACTGTTAGAGAGGACACAGTTTGTAGTAATCGATGGTATGGCATCGAATAACTTAGAGGTGATATCGGGCGTTCCACGGGGTAGTGTTATTGGTCCTCTGCTGTTCATTATCTACATAAACGATTTAGGGGAAAAATGTAAGTAGCTCTCTTAGGTTGTTTGCAGATAACACCGTCATTTACCGTCTAGTAAAATCATCTGAAGATCAAAACCAACTGCAGAACGATTTGAATAAGATATCACTATGGTGTAGAAATTGGCAATTGACTGTAAATAATGAGAAGTGTGAAGTCGTCCACATGAGTACGAAAAGAAATCCGTTACACTTTGTTTACAAGATAAATCAATCAAAAGTAAAGACCTTAAACTCCATTAAATACATAGGAATTACTATTACTTCAGACATAAACTGGAAAGAACTCGTAGATAATGTGGTGGGAAAGGCGAAACAGAGATTGCGTTTTATTAGAAGATCCAACAGAACTACTAAAGAGACTGCATACGCTACGCTTGTCCGTCCTTTTTTGGAGTATTGCTGCCCAGTGTGGTATCCTTATCAGGTGGGTTTGTTGTTGTTGTTGTTGTTGTTTGGATGTTTTAGGGGGACAAAACTGCGGAGGTCATCAGTCCCCCCAGGTGGGTTTGAGGAGGACATCGAAAGAGTCCAAAGAAGGGCAGCTCGTTTCGTATTGTCACGATACAGAGGAGACAGCGTTACGGAAATGATACAGGATCTGGGATGGGACTCATTACAACAACGGCGCTTATCGCTGCGGCGTGAGCTACTTACGAAACTCCAATCGCCAACATTGTCCTCCGAATGCGATAATTTATTGTTGACTCCCACCTACATAGAAATGATGATCAGAATAAAATACGAGAAATCAGAGCTCGAACGGAGAGATTCAGGTGTTCTTTCTTACCCGCGCGCTATTGGAGGATGGAATGGGAGATAAATAGTATAAAGGTGGTTCCATGAACCCTCTGCCAGGCACTTAAATGTGATTGGCAGAGTATCCCATGTAGATACCGCCGTGTACGTACCAAATTGTTTTCGTCGCAGCTGAAGGACTCAGAATGCACAGGTGAAAACAGTTAGCGGAGCACATGAGATAT
Organism: Locusta migratoria; assembly: GCA_026315105.1. Taxonomy (NCBI): domain Eukaryota; kingdom Metazoa; phylum Arthropoda; class Insecta; order Orthoptera; family Acrididae; genus Locusta; species Locusta migratoria. The sequence goes on along the minus strand of CM048750.1, from coordinate 394,486,403 downwards.
CTAGGTTGTAAAGTATTCTCATCCCGCTGCCTCTTGTGCTGCCACGGGAAATGGCACGCGAGGCCGTCACTCGCTGTTGTCGGTCCGTGGGGCGGACGACCATCGGTTGGGCACCCCAGCGTCGTCCAGTTGTTCGCTGGCGGTCTGAGGACAATTCTGCTCCAGTGGAGGAACTGGAAGCCGAGTGTGCTGGGAGCGGCTTGTTGACGTAGGGAGATCAAAGGCAGTCGGCGCGAGGGGCCTGTGAGCGCTTTGCGTCTGCCCTGTGACCGCCTGAGCACGAGTCGGTCGTCACGTCGACGACGGCGCGAAGCCGAGGCTGACTTCCCACTCCTCACGGTCTCTGTGTCTGCGCCTACCGCTTCCTTCCTCACGTGTTTTCCGTTGTAGTTCGCCAACTACTGCCAACATCTCCTTTAATAGTGGTATCGCTCCTGTTCAAATGTCGAGTGATTCGCCGATTACTCGAACCGGCCTATTCGAGTTAAACGACGCATCCTCTCTCTAATGTTGACATTTGCGTATGTACACTGTAAAGGTACGCCACAGTGCTTTACTAGGCATGGTCCTGTTTGGTGGTGGTATGCCGTTTCCTTCCTCCGACCTTCGAACTGAGTTACCCAGTCAGTTATAGGGGGACCTACAGTTTAACGTGGGTTCCGTACCACGGTGCTTCTCGGTATTTTTCATATGAGCAATACTGTCAGAGGTGAAAGAAGTGGAAAGGGACAGATAAAAATACTATGACCTGGCAAGGATCGAACCCGTGACCTTTAGATTTGTAGTCTGGCACTCTACCACTATGCAACCGAGGCGCACACTGTCGGCGATAAAAGTTAGCACATATTCAATAGCTGTTATTGTTATGGCTCGTAAGCAGTACCTGAAATAGTGGCATTTACGGATTAACAGCTTAAGCGGTACTCAGATAGCAAAACTGTCGATCGATGCTGAATCACCCACATCAGTACGTGGTGTCGCCAAGCGGGCGCTGATGCATGTATTCCACGATGCAAACGGCGAGTTCTGTCTTGCGATAGGGGAAATTCCGGTAAGTTGACGATTAGTCTAGGGTGAATTTTGAATGTCTCCCATAAATCTGAAGATTGTTTAACGTCCGCTATGGTAACGCTTTCTTACCGTGCTCTGCAGTCGTGTCTCTAGAAACAGAACTGCTGGCTTATTATGTTTTGTTGAAAACAGAAGCTGTTTTTGTAACAATTTTTCCTGCGTTTTAAATACGTTCCGCATTAAGGCGCTATGCTACGATGCGCGAGGCCGTTCCCCGTCGGGGGTTCGAATCCCTACTCGGGCATGGGTGTTTCTGACGTCTTTAGTATAGTCTTTGGTACAATTTAGAAATTCACTAATGGAGTAGGAGTTAGCCACTAGAAAATCTTTGAAGCTCCTAGGGAGTTGTGTGCGAAGTCGCTAACAGATGTTTTACTTTCACTGTTATGGCGGTTTGCTGTGTTTGGAGTTGTTGCAGATGTTCAGTTTTTCTCGCCTTCTATTGGCGCTAAAAACGAATAGCTCTTCTAGTTGTCGTCTTTGTACAGTCCATTTATTGTACTGATATTGTGCCATTGCATAGTGTATTCATTCATGACTTTTTTACCTTCTGCTATTGCCTTTTGTATGTGGAAATTTTCTTCTGTTGTCAGTTCGTAGTATTTTCTGTCTCTATTTCTGATGGGTGATGTTTGTGGGCCATTAAGTGTTCTGCAAAAGTTCAATGGCAGCTGGTACATTTTAGGGCTCTGATGTGTTCTGAGTGTGGGATTCTGAAGTGTCTGCATGTTTGTCCTATGTATATATTTGACCACTTCTACGAGCATCATTGACTTCTGACTGAGCTAGTCCAATTTGTATCCTAATTCTTTGAAAGGATCGTAGCTCCACTCTGAAGGCCACAATTTGACGCCTTTCCAACTGGCTCAGTTGGTTGTGGAAAGCACGAGTTACGTCTCCGTGGGGTGGGGGGGGGGGCGTCTGGTTATTTCACAGTGTGATATCAGCCTTATGGCTGTGAACATTCCATATTGAAGCGTAAACGCAGATGACATATTGGAAGCCGTGTCACTGCGCTATCTGTTGTTGGTGGGTGAAACCGTTATCACTTCATCTACTATCCCCCAGGTGCCATTTGCCGCCCTCGGATCGAAATCTACTTCGTCTTTCGGGCCTCTTTCCACGGCTCTGTAGTTCACTCGGCTGTCTACCAGACATAGCCTATGTGCAACTCAGTAATAATAATAATAATAATAATAATAATAATATGGTTTTCTTTTACGCAGAACCTAATTGAGGAGTAAGAGTCCATGGTCATGGAATAAGTCAATACATGAAGTTTAACACAAGAATGGTAACAGAAAATTTTCAAAATGTTCAAATGTTTGTATAGTCTATGGGACTTAACTACGGGGTCATCAGTCCCCAAACTTATGAACTAAGACTAAGGACGGCAGAAATATCCATGCCCGAGGGGGGGATTCGAACCCCCGACCGTAGTGGCCGTGCAGACCGTGACTGAAGCGCTTCAGTCTCCTCGGCCACCGCGGACGGCAAGAAAATTTTGAAGTAGTCCTATGCACAAGACAATCTCAAGACAAAGTGAAAAGAATCAATAAAAGAAAAAAAAAGAATTAGCTTAATTGTTTAACTTTTCTAGGAGTTGCTCGACAGAATAAAAGGAGTGAGCCATGAGATAACACTTCAATTTAGATTTGAAAGCGTGTGGGTTAGTGCTAAGATTCTTTAGTTCTTGTGGCAGCTTATTGAAAATGGATGCTGCAGAATACTGTACACCTTTCTGCACAAGTGTCAAGGTGGTGTGATGCAAATGTAGATTCGACTTCTGTCTAGTATTCACCCAGTGAAAGTTACTAGCTCGTTGATATTATTAACAACAAACGACATTAAAGAAAAAACCTATTGTGACGCCAGTGTCAAAATTCCCAGACTACTAGAAGGGGTCGACATGACGTTCGTGAACTTGCACCACATATTGCTCGAACCGCTCATTTCTAAGCCAAAAATATCCTTTTTGTTTCAGTCTAGTTACCCAAAAAGTAACGCCGTACGTCATAAGTGCGTGAAAGTAAGCGTAGTTGACTACTTTTCGTGTTGAAAAATCTCTTATTTCAGATATTGTTCTGATGGTAAAAATAGCAGAATTTAGTTTTGGAACAAGATCCTGAACATGCGCTTTCCACGACAGCTTACTGTCTCTCCGAACAGCATCAAATTTGAACTGTTCAGTCTCACTTATCATTTGCCCATTACGTGTAGTCAAAATGTCAGCTTCGTCAAATTATGTACTACAAATTGTAAACACTGAGTTTTACTGTGATTTAACATCAACTTGTTTTCTACCAGCCATGAACTTATCTCTTGAACTACATTACTTGATACTATGTCAGTATTACGAACAACATCCTTCACTACCAAATTGGGATCATCAGCAAACAAAAATATTTTACAGTCACCTGTTGTCTACATCTACAAGTACAGGGGATACTCTGCAAATCAAATTTAAGTACCTTAATACTATTTATCTTTCATTCCACTCTCGAATAGCGCGCGGGAAGAAAGAACATCTGAATCTCTCCGTTAGAGCTCTGATTTCTCGTATTTTATTCTGATGATCATTTCTACCTATGTAGGTGGGAGTCAACAACATACTTCCGCATTCGGAGGAAAATATTGGCGATTGGAGTTTCGTAAGTAGACCACGCCGCAGCGATAAGCGCCGTTGTTGTAATGATTCCCATCCCAGGTCCTGTATCATTTCCGTGACTCTGTCTCCTCTGTATCGTGACAATACAAAACGAGCTGCCCTTCTTTGGACTCTTTCGATGTCATCCGTCAAACCCACCTGATAAGGATCCCACACTGGGCAGCAATACTCCAAAAAAGGTCGGGCAAGCGTAGTGTATGCAGTTTCTTTTGTAGTTCTGTTGCGTCTTTTAAGGGTTCTGCCAATAGAATGCAGTCTCTGGTTCACCTTTACGACGATATTATCTACGTGTTATTTCCAGTTTAAGTCTGAAGTAATAGTAATTCCCAGGTACTTTGTGGAATTTACGGCCTTCAGTTTTGATTATCTTGTAAACAAAGTTTAACGGATTTCTTTTCGTACTCATGTGGACGACTTCACACTTCTCATTATTTAGAGTCAATTGCCAATTTTTACACCATACTGATATCTTATTCAAATCGATCTGCAGTTGGTTTTGATCTTCAGATGATTTTACTATACAGTAAATGACGGCGTCATCTGCAAACAACCTAAGAGAGCTACTTTGATTTTCTCCCAAATAGTTGATATAAATAAGGAACAGCAGAGAACCAATGACACTACCCTGTGGAACGCCCGATATCACCTCTGTTTTAGTCGATGCTTTACCATCGATTAGTACAAACTGTGTCCTCTCTGACAGGAAATCCCCTATCCAGTCTCAAATTTGGGGCGAAATACCATAACGACGCAATTTGCTTAAAAGGCGTTTGTTAGGTATATCATTTACGTCCAGAAAGTAAGTTCCGTTTGGTTATATAAAACGAACGGGTACAGATACAGAAAAAAATATTAATTGTACAAAAATCTACAACTGTTAAACTACGTTTCTACGCAGCTTCCGAAATTTTGTAGGCAATTGTCATAGCATGGCACAGGGTTTTGTGTGCCTTTTTCATAGAATGTTGCCGCCTGTGTATTCAACCTTGAGGTAACATGTTCTTTCAGCTCGTCATTATCGTTGAAGTGTTGTCCACCAAGGACAGATTTTAGGTGTAAGAAGAGGATTACTGTCAAAAGATTTTTTTTTTTCACGATAATGCCTGACCTCACACACCGAATGTGACCAAACATTTCTTACGGAAATTTCAATGGGACCTGTTTGATCATTCTCCATACAGCTGGGATCTTTCTCCTAGCAACTTTCATCTCTTCTTATACCTAAAATCTGTCTTTGCTGTTGAACACTTCAACGATGATAAAGAACTGTTACCACATGGTTGAATACACAGGCGGAAACTTTCTGTGAAGGATGCATGCAAAAACTTGTGGCACGCTATGACAAGTGCCTACAAAATTTCGGCAGTTATGTGGAAAAGTAGTTTAAGAGTTGTAGAATTTCGTGCAATAAAAATTTCTTCTGTATCTGTATACAATTTCATGTTATTAGCAAACGGAACTTACTTTCTGGATGCGCCTCGTATATAACTGAGAAACAGCAATGGTCCCAAAACAGACCCCTGGGGCACCCCACACTTGATTGTGCCCCATTGCGATTGTACGTCACAGTCATTTTCTACACTGCGAAGAGTACAGCGATAAGTCGCGGGTTTACTATAGTTGGCAGCTGCGAGGCGAAGTTCCGCTGTAGCGTCACGCCATTGACAGCGTGGCATTTTCCGCGTACACCTGTACGAGCATCGGCCCGCGTAGCTCGCCTTCCACAAGGTGTCTCCGCCGTCACCGGCGCACGACGCAGAGTCGGCGTGCCCTCCGCGGGTCGCGGTCGTCCTTGCCCGCGGCTGACCCGCGCCCACGGCCGCATCACCAGCTGGAGGCAGGCCCAAGTCACCTCGCGTAAGCGACCAATTCACAACATTCAGCTCACTCGCTAATAACGTCCAACAGCTGCATTTTTACACATGTCGGTTTCGGTCTTCTTCTGTTTCGTGTCAGAGACATCATAAAATACCTACATATTAATTAAAAAAAAATACCGATGCAAAGAAAAGTTTCTACACATTCTTAGCCCAGAAGTGGGCTACGTCAATAGCGTTTGATTGTGCCGACATTAACTCCTCAAAGGTAAAGTGTGAGGGACTGAGCGGGCAGTTATACATATGGGCAGTTGTTTGAATGGCTCCACCGACACAGCCGCGGTGGAGTAGCCGAGCGGTCTAAAGCGCCTCGCTGCGGAGCGCGCGGTTGCTCGCCGTGGAGGTTCGAGTTCTCCCTGGGGCATGGGTGTGTGTGTGTTTGTCCTTAGGTTAGTTTACCTAGGTTTAAGTAGTTTGTAAGCTACGGACTGATGACCACGCAGTTTGGTCCGATAGATTTACAGACAATTTCCACAGTCACAGAGGGTGGAATCATTTTGATAGCTCCATTTGCTTAGGTTCACTTTAGACCTTGCGTAATCGGTTCGAAGACTTCCACGTTGTCCAGCTTTCGTTGTGTCCAGCAGCTAAGGCTTCGGAGGGTTCCATCCAAGGGTGTCTTTCCGCATCCTTCCAGCGTTCCACCGTTGTTCTGCAGTCACTCTCCTTCTCAGTTGATGTGAGAAAACTGTTTCTAGATTTAAGCCTCTGTGCTGCTGGCTTCATCCCGTGGAGTGGGTGCCACTTGGAGACTATAGATTTTTGTCTCTTTATATGCTGCCTGTTCTCTTCGAGTTGCTGGAGGTGCAACACCGGCAAGATGATATGAGGCGCGTCCAGAAAGTAAGTTCCTTTTGGTAATAAAATGAAATTGTACACAGATACATAAGAAATTTTTATTGCACAAAATTCTACAACTCTTAAACTACTGTTCCAGATAACGCCAAAATTTTGCTGGAATTTGTCTTAGCGTGGCACCAGGTTCTGTATACCTTCTTCATAGAAATCTGCCGCCTGTGTCTTCAAAAAGTTGGAAACAGTTTTTTTCAGCTCGTCGTCATTGGTGGAGTGATGACCGCCAAGGAAAAACTTGAGATGTAAACCTACGGTTTTCCTGGATCTTGTCATCAATCGCGTAAACCAGTTCTTCTGTAACCACTTCGTTCTTCATCGTGCACATCACTACGCCCGACATTGAACTATTGGACGCATCTTCTCACCATCGAATCAGTCATCGCATTTGGTCCCTAAACATCACAAATTTGCCGATAAATTTCACTTGGTTTCACTTTCCTCGAATTCAGAAACCGAATCACCGACCTGATTTCACAGGCGGCGGGATTTTCAATCGACGCCGACATTTCAAACAAGCACAACAAAGCGTACGTAACTGACAGCGATCTCCAAATGGCGCACGTTCTTCTCCTTGATACACATCGTCTACAGCGCATGTGCGGAACTGCAACGCAGCGCTGCAGCGGAGATAAATTGAAACGGAACTTACTTTCTGGACGCGCTTCGTAGATTTCATTTACAGGGATTGGTTGCAAATATCCTGTAACTATTCTAGCGTGTTCTGACCTGCACCAAACTGGGCTTGCGTATTCGCCAGCGGCGTAGGCTAGAGGTAGGGCCGACGCTCTTAACAACCTTTGGTCTTGCGCCCCAGTTCGAATCCGTCGTCTCAGAATGTTGTTTCGACCACAAACTTTCAGTTTGGTATTAAGGCAATGTTGTTTAAATGTCAGAGCTCGGTCTAAAGTAACGCCCAAGTATTTGGGGTTTTGCAGTGTTCCAAGTCAACACCCATCCACCTCACCTGCAGCTGACGAGATGCCTGTTTGTTGCGCAGATGGGAAGCACTTGTCTGCGTTTTCATTGGGTTGGGTTTCATTTGATTACGGCAGTAATATGAGTCAAACTCCACCAGTGCCTCATTCAGACTCTTCTCCACATCCTCAAACGACTGTCCCTGAGCAGGTGATACAATAGCACTATCTTGAGGCTCCCTCCATTCGAGCTGATACTTGCAGATGAACAAATCAAAAAGGGGTCACTGTGATGACTACCGTCGGCACTACACGCATCAAACGCCGACTAACAGTCCAAACATTCAAATCCAGAGCTATCACAGTGGCCTTCTTTTTAATTTCGATTGTCCATCTGCGAGTTTCAGCCCAACTGTGGGGCCTCAAGATAGTGTTGCTCGAACACCGAAACCGCTAGCTTTATGGAATAAATTTTCGTGTCCGACTGTTGAGTGTCATTACTCGATAATCTGACTAGTTCACTTCCCACCTTTCCTTAACGATGGACTCAATGGAACATTTAGCTCATCTCTGGCAAAGGCACAACTAAACGACGTTACAGTACCGCGTTTAGAGAAGTGCGCACTGATACCAATCAAAAATAAATAAAAAATAAATAATAAAAAAATAAATGTTCAAATGTTTGTAAAGCTTATGGGACCCAACTTCGCAGTCATCAGTTCCTAAACTTACAAACTACTTATAAACTACCTTATACTAAAGACGGCACAAATATCCATGCCCGAGGGGGGGATTCGAACCCCCGACGGTTAACGGCCTCACGCATCGGAGCATAGCGCCTCAATGCGCTCGGCCGCTCCGCCGCGGCTGATACCAATTCCTCGCCAGTTTAGGAAGCACGAGATCCTGTCAGCACACGGAAACGGTGATTAAGGTACATCGAGACATTAATATACTTTTAAATAGTCTCATCTTTTTTTGCGATTAATTAAGTGTCTAATACCTAAAGTAATCTAGAAAACACGCACTAAAAGGGGACATCAATAATTCGAACAATTAAGCTGGATCAAACAAAACACCAGACTCTGACTGCGTAAACTGTTGGAACCTTCGTGCTGAATTAGCTAATACATACACGTCTCTATTATACTTAGAGTAGAAAGAAACGCAAGCTCTTTTTTCAAAATCCCATATGAAAATCTCTCGTACATTTGTCTGCAGTGGTCATCAGACACGAACTTAAACTTATGCCAAGGACAAAACACACACACACACACACACACACACAAACACACACAAACAGATGCGCGAGGGAGGACTCAAACCTCCGACGGAAAACCCGCGCCCAATCCGCTGCAAGACTCCTCAGAGCGCTCGGCCACTCCTGTGGGGCTCTGCTGTTGAAAATAACAAACACAATTCGCGAATTTCAGAAGCATTACTGGTTTTGTTAGACAACAAGGTGGCAAATCACAAGTGAAGGTACCGGATCGTTATTTCATCGTGAAACTTCACTCTGTGATTTACAATCCATTTGCTGCACCTACGTATAAGCCTGTGTTGTAGTATGCTTCGCGAAAGCCGCGGTATGACACCGACACACCTACATAATCATTTGAAAATTTAATTCGTGTGGATTTTAGTAATGGACTGCGTGAATTTGAAAGTTGTTTAGAATGTTATAACAAGGCCTTAGTGGGTGTGCACATTCTTCTCTCCCACATCTTTTTTAACCACTTCATCGAAATCCAGCATCTGCTCTTTGATGGCTTTCAGGTGTGTGGTACTGCTGTATATATGTGTTTTGCGCTTTTGTAAGTACTTTAAAGAGAGAGTTTTTGGCGCTGCTGTTTGAATGTGTAATGATACAATGGCGCCATTAAATTCAATATAGCCAATTTCAGATCTTTGGTATGGATATCTTGTTACAATATTTCTCTCTGTTAAAATGTTCCTTGAGGTACTATGCAACGTTCTGCATGGAAATGACGCATACCACTGTTTTGTTTATAATTGCTTTTTACGGTAAGCGTGGTTTCGTGCGATTACGAGAGTTCCAGGTCTAAGGTGTCCCTTGTCAGTTTCTTGGAATTGACCTAAGTTAGCCGGCCGCAGTGGCCGAGGGGACTGAGGCGCTTCAGTCACGGTCTGCACGGCCACTACGGTCGGGGGTTTGAATCCCCCCTCGGGCATGGATATTTGTGCCGTCCTAGTTCGTAAGTAGTTCATAAGTAGTTTGTAAGTTTAAGGACTGATGACCCCGCAGTTAAGTCCCATAAGCTTTACAAACATTTGAACATTTGTTTTTTGCCTTTCGCGCTACCACTGAGCTATCCCGACACGACTCACGGTCCGTCCTCACAACTTCAATTCTGGCAGTACCTCGCCTGCTACTTTCCAAATTTCACAGAAACTTCAGAGAGGGTGAACCTAGCAAGACTAGCATTCCTGGAAGAAAGGATGTGGTGAAGACATGGCTTAGCCACAGCCTAAGGGATGTTTCCAGAATGAAACTTTCACTCTGCAGCGTAGTGTGCGCTGATATGAAACTTCCTGGCAGATTAAAACTGTGTGCCGGAACCGGGACTCGAACCTGGGGCCTTTGCCTTTGGAAAGTTTGGAAAGTAAGAGGCGAGGTACTGGCAGAATTGAAGTTGTAGATCGGCAATGTGAGTCATGTCGGGATAGCTCAGTGGTAGAGCGCTTGCTCGCGAAAGGCAGAGGTCCCAGGTTCGAGTCCCGGTTCTGGCACACAATTTTAATCTGCCAGGAAGTTTCATATCAGCGCACACTTCCGCTGCAGAGGGAAAGGTGCCAGGTTACTGGCACAACTGACGTCAGAAACTCGGAACGTTGACCACACACGACGCACGTTAACATACAGGCTCCGCCTGCCGTCGGCTTAAGCGACCGCAGAAGCCAAACAGAGCATCGCGTGCGCTCCTACACGGTGTACACACAGCTCTTGAGGTGTTTTTTGTTATTTGCTTCAACGAGCACAAGGCACAGGTGCGAGTAGGATGGGCGGTTCCGACGCGGTTGAAACCCGACTGATAAGATACGCAGGCACTCAAGGTGCGCGTCGCGTGCGCCGATAGTGGAGACGCATACCAGGCACGCTCACGCAACCTCAACCTGCCGTGTCGTTCACCCAAAGCGCCTCCTCACGCGACGACTCTTTCTGGAGCCGTTCTCGCAATTACCAGAAAACGTACGCCTTTATACGACAAGTGTTCGGGGCAGCCGGTAGAACTACGCTCTTCATCAGAATTCGAACCTCAATGTGTCATTCGTGCATATTGCTCGGCGAAATTACAAATACCGCAATGTGGATTTATATTGGGACAATGTGTGGCTTTCAAGCCAATTGGAGCCAATTGGAGCATCAAAAGAAAAGCACAGCTCAGGTGTTCCGCTCGTGGCTACATCTGGGTGCAAGTTTAGGCTGCGGGTCACGTCGGGATTAAAGGAGAAAAAGATGGACTAATGTCTCGGAGGTTCGAGATAGCTAATTATTTAAAAGTGAATACGAAAGGTTCCAACTGTTTCCCTTCTTTCTCCTTTGGTCCTGTTACCAACACACTTAGTGCCAAAGTTGCTAATTGTGACATGAAAAACCACTACACGTGAGGGTTCGTATTGCTTCCTACCTCGTCAGCGTATGAAGACGGCAGGTTCTGTTCACTAACCCGGTACCTTGTTTCGCTGCTGTTGTCCCCTGCGCAGAAGCAGCACTCAGGTAGTGGGTCCGTTGTTTGTCGCTGTGAGGCTGAAATACTAGTATAATGTGGCTGGGCTTTGATCCTATAATCATGTCACACGAAATTTCGGGATGCCAGTGGCTTTTATTTACACTCCTGGCCATTTGCTACACCATTAAGATGACGCGAAATTTAACCGACAGGAAGAAGATGCTGTGATATGCAAATGATTAACTTTTCAGAGCATTCACACAAGGTGGGCGCCGGTGGCGACACCAACAACGTGCTGACATGAGGAAAGTTTCCAAAAGATTTCTCATACACAAACAGCAGTTGACCGGCGTAGCCTGGTGAAACGTTCTTGTGATGCCTCTTGTAAGGAGGAGAAATGCGTACCATCACGTTTTCGACTTTGATAAAGGTCGGTTTGTAGCCTATCATGATTGCGGTATATCGTATCGCGACACTACTGCTCGCCTTGGTTACTATCCAATGATAGCATTATATGGAATCGGTGGGTTCGGGAGGGCAATACGGAACGCCGTGCTGGATCCCAACGGCCTCGTATCACTAGCAGTCGAGATGACAAATATCTTATCCGCCCGGCTGTAACGGATAGTGCAGCCATGTCTCGATTCCGGAGTCAGCATATGGGGTCGTTTGCAAGGCAAAAACCATCTGCACGAACAGTTCGACGACGTTTGCAGCAGCATGGACTATTAGCTCGAAGACCGTGGCTGCGGTTACCGTTGACGCTGCATCACAGACAAGAGCGCCTGCGATGGTGTACGCACGACGAACCTGGGTGCACGAATGGCAGAACCTCATTTTTTCGGATGAATCCAGGTTCTGTTTACAGCATCATGGTGGTCGCATCTGTATTTGGCGACATCGCGGTGAACGCATATGGGAAGCGTGTATTCGTCATCCCCATACTGGCGAATCACCTAGCGTGATGGTATGGGGTGCCATTGGTTACACGTCTCGGTCACCTCTTGTTCGCATCGACAGCATTATGTACAGTGGCCGTTACATTTCAGATGTGTTACAACCCTTGCCTCTACCCTTCATTCGATCCCTGCGAAACCCTACATTTCAGCAGGATAATGCAGGCCATGTACGGGCCTTTCTGGATACGGAAAATGTTCGACTGCTGCCCTGGCCAGCACATTCTCCAGATCTCTCACCAATTGAAAACGTATGGCCGAGCAACTGGCTCGTCACAATACGCCAGTCACTACTCTTGATGAACTGTGGTATCGTGTTGAAGCTGCATGGGCATCTGTACCTGTACACGGCATCCAAGCTCTGTCTGACTCAATGCCCAAGTATATCAAGGCCGTTATTACGGTCACATGTGGTTTTTGTGGGTACTGATTTCTAAGGATCTGTGCACCCAAACTGCGTGAAAATGTAATCACATGTCAGTTCCAGTATAATATATTTGTCCAATAAATACGCGTTTATCATCTGCATTTCTCCTTGGCGTAGCAATTTTAATGGCCAGTAGTGTATAATTCACTGTTCCTTTACACTTTACAGAAAGCCAGAACTATATAATTAAGATTTACAATCGTTTAACAATATAAAAACTTTTCACGTGCAACCCGCACGCGATTTACCTTGACTTTTAGATGTTAACGGTCCGAGGCACTTAGCTCGACTGACTGTGGCAGGAGCAGTGTTGCCAACTCGCAAATGCGAAAACATCGTACTACACATTCAAAATTATAGTTTTTGACTCAGAATTATCGTACATCAGACAAAAAAAGTGTTAAAGAAGTAAATTAATTAATATAAAGAATAATGGCAATTTCCAAGGAACGGTGTACATCGAAGTAGCGGCATTAGTGCCAGCGATATATATCGCTCGTTTGACTAACGCGTCTCTACTTTTTACAAAAAACCTGATCCCTTTACATTGACGCATACCATTCCGTGAGATTTTTAAAGAAACAAAGTATTACGCTACACGGATGCCGCTACTTCGATGTACACCGTTCTTTGCAAATTACCAAAATGATATTATAGTAACGTAAGTCTTATGATGAGTTTAATGTAATTTTACTTAACTTAGTTGTATCGACAGTTGGTATTGCAGTAAGTGTACTTGATATGCACAGTTTAAATGGTATTTCCAGCCCCAAAGAAATTATCGTATGTTTGGCCAGTATCGTACAATGTACTATCGTAGTATGTACAAATGCTGAAATGTCCCCATAATTACCGTACGAGCTGGCGCCAACGGAACATTGTAGGCTGTTACACCTGTCATCTTTCTATTAAACTAATATTTAAATAACTTTTTAAATAATAGAAACATAGCTTAATGCATGATTGTGTGTACAGGCATATTTAAATTAATTGCAGTATATTAAATATTAATAAACATGCTGGAGGGTTTTGGCGGACTGATATTACTTGTAGGAACCAATCAGATGTTAGTGGGAGATATGGGCGGAGTTTTCCCACGCGGCGGAATAGCCTTGCGCACTGAGGCGCAGTACTGCGGTGCGCGCGGCCGTTTGCCGTCGGGGGTTCGAGTCCTCCCTCGGGCACGGGTGTTTGTGTTGTCCTTAGGTTAGTCTACCTTAGTTTAAGTAGTTTGTAAGCTAAGGACTAATAACCAAGCAGTTGAGTCCCATATATTTATAAACATATGAACATTTGAACTTGTTGACCGGACCATATACTCTTTGTTTTACTCACGCTACATATCGGGTGATCACAAAGTCAGTTTAAAGTTCAAAACTTAATAAATGTTCAAATGTTTGTATAGCTTATGGGACTTAACTACGGGGTCATCAGTCCCTAAACTTAGAAACTACTTATGAACAACTTACGAACTAGGACGGCACAAATATCCATGCCCGAGGGGGGATTCGAACCCCCGACCGTAGTGGCCATGCAGACCGTGACTGGAGCGCCTCAGTCCCCTCGGCCACCGCGGCCGGCTCAAAACTTAATAAATCGCGGAATAATGCAGATAGGGAGGTAAAAATTGACACTCATTCTTGGAATGACATGGTGTTTCATCATCAAAAAAGTATTGCTAGACGCATGAGATTTCTTGCGCGCGTCGTTTGGTGTTGATCGTGTGCTCAGGCACCATTTTCGTCATGCTTGTCCTCCCAGACCTCAGTCCGTGTGATTATTGGCTTTGGGGTTACCTGAAGTCGCAAGTGTATCGTGATCGACCGACATCTCTAGGAATGCTGAAAGACGGTATCCGACGCCAGTGCCTCACTATAACTCCGGACATGCTTTACAATGCTGTTCACAACATTATTCCTCGTCACAGCTATTGTTGAGGAATGATGGTGAACATATTGAACATTTCCTGTAAACAATATCATCTTTGCCTCGTCTTAATTTTTTATGCTAATTATTGCTTTTCTGATCAGATGAAGCGCCATCTGTCGAACATTTTTCTTTTTTTTTTCTAATAAAACCCCATTTCATACCAGGTATGTGTGCCAATTTTTACCACTCTATCTACATTATTCCGTGATTTATTAAGTTTTCAAATTTATACTGACTTTTTGATCAGCCGTTATTATGCAGTGCTGTTCCCAACATAGTAAAGAGATCTTGGATAATATAAATATGAAAGGGTAAGCAACTGGCTACAGACGAGCCCCTTCACAAGCTTCAGTGCCACAGTATACAGGCTCAGCGCTGCTACTGGAGGAGTGCAGTCATTAGTGAGGTACCGCGTTACTGCGCTCAGAAGCCTGAGGTACTTGGTGCGCAGGCTACAGGGAGCAGCCAGTTGGCCTGGCAGAGGAATACGGCACGCCTCAGGCCAGCAGGTGTCTTGGGTACCACTGCTGCTGCTGCTGCTGCCGCTGCCTGTTTTTTCTTCCAAGGCCGCGGCGCGTCCTCGCGGCCACTTAGAATACCAACACCGCTGCCGTGCTCTCTGCTGCACGACTGCTCGACGACAGCGTAAACAGGCTCAGCGAATCGCACAGGAAATCACGTCTCTGCCACTACACTGTTGTGCATCGGAATGTTTACTCTGCAGAAAGAGAGAAACACGAAAACGAAGAATGGTTGGTGATCGTCACGATTACGCCGCAACTGATACTAGGAGAAGAACTTGGCTACATTTGTAAAAGCACGTCTTTCATACATGGTGTTTCACTAAGTGCGTTTGCCTCTGTAATTTATAATAGGTGACGGGAAATTTTAATGCGGTAGGTCAACACAAGAAATGTTACACTTTCTGCGGAGCTATGAACATAGTTTATTGTATCATTTTCCACAGAGTTACAGCACAAAGATATATTTTTTTTAAATGAAAGAATAGTTTCTTCTATCGTGCATTGGATTCGTTGAAACCAGCTGCGTCCAAATCAATTTAAACTACATTCCTATCACTGTTAGTTTGGGAGCTACAACCCTTCAAAGTTTCAGGGGCAGATACCACAAACGCTGCACATAATGCAATGCGCCTTCTAAATGTGGTGCGGCCGAGTTGTAATGTCGCCGGTGTCACGGAGAGAGAAGCTTCCTCGATGCGCTGTTAGACTGCCGACTGTCACCGCACACGGCCGTATACCCGACAGTTGGAGCCACACAAACAACCGGGGCTCAATATACCACAGTTACTGACATCGGATGACGATGGCATACACGAACAACGAGTATGTTGACATGTTGCTGATGATTGGCGAGTGCCGACACGATGCCACTGAAACAGCCACGGCGTATGCCGTGAGATATCTTAGGCGAAGAGCCCCGGCAACCATAACGTTCTTACGTGCCGAACAACGACTTCTGGAAACAGGCAGCTTGGTAATGCGCCGCAGTAACAAGACGAAGACCTGCAAGAAGTGAGGAGATGGAGGTGTTTGTTTTAGCTGCACTACACCACGATCCTCATGTCAGCTTATGAGCCGTTGCTGCAGTCGCTGGTGTCAGTCTCACATCTGTGTGGTGTATAGTACACGGTCACAGGTTTCACCCTTACCGCCTGTCACTAACCCAGGAGCTGCATGGGAACGATTTCCGTGCAAAAGTGACATTCTGCGAGTGGGCCATGCGTAATTTCACGCTGAAGTCTTTACAAAGTGTTCTCTGATGAGTCGACGTTCACAAATTATGGTGCAGTGAATCGCCATAACATGCACTACTGGGTCGCAGACAATCCTCGGTGGGTACGATCTGTCGACCGTCAACGTAGGTGGTCTATTAACGTGCGGTGTGGAATCCTTGGGTATGAAATCATCGGTCCACACTACTTCCCAGGTACACTGACAGGTGAGTTATATCGCGCTTTTATAGCAGACAGTTTGGGTGGTCTCCTTGAACATGTGTGTCTACACACGAGAGTCCATATGTGGATGCAGCACGATGGTCACCCAGCCCATTCTGCGCGTGCTGTTGTGGAAGAACTAAACAACAGGTTTGCAGGAAGATGGTTGGGGCGCCATGGTCCTCATTCATGGCCCGCAAGGTCACCCGATTTAACACCAGTAGATTTCGTTTTGTGGGGATATCTAAAGTATCGTGTTTATGTCACTGAGCCCACATCCCCAGATGATGTAAAACGGCGCATCGAGGACGCATGCCGCTCCGTCACACCGGCGATGTTACATCTCGTCCGCAGATCCTTTCGACGGCGCATTGCATTATGCATTGAGGAACATGGACACACATTCGAACAATTCATGTGAATCAACTTCCCACCGCCATAACATCCATCACCCACCACACATACATGTATTATGTACAGCGTGTGGTAGCTACCCCAGAAACTTTGAAGGGTTGTAGCTCCCAAACTAACAGTGATAGGAATGTAGTTTAAATTGATTTGGACGCAGCTGGTTTCAACGAATCCAATGCACGATAGAAAAAACTATTGTTCCATTTAAAAAATTACATATTTGTGCCGTAATTCTTTGGAAAATGATACAATAAACTATGTTCATAGCTCCGCAGAAAGAGTAACATTTCTTGTGTTGACCTACCGCAATAAAATTTCCCGTCACCTATTATTTTATAAGTTACAGAGGCAAACACAGTGAAACACCCTGTATTCACTAATTCGATCTAATGTTGTCATCGGTTGGACCAATGTTATCGAAATTAGATTTTCAGACAACAGGTTAATATTCAATTAATAATCGTAAAACTTCAAATCTGTAACTTTGAAACAGTGTCTCTAAACAGAAGAAAAAATTGCTGCTCATCATTTAATTATTCGACCCCCATGAAACATAAGATGTACAAAATTGCAAGTCTCTTGAGGCATTCGTTACACACACACAAAAAGTAATTAATTAATAAAAATAAAAATAAAAACACCTGTGAAATTTCGGTAAAACCAGGTAGGTTATTTTAGTTCGTATCTTTGAAAATCTGTATTCATCAGCTAAATTGTTATCTGATTAATTAACTAGCATCATCTATGGAGACTTTATTAATACACTACTGGCCATTAAAATCGCTACACCAAGAAGAAATGCAGATGATAAACGGGTATTCATTGGACATATATACTATAACTGACATTTGATTACATCTGGGTGCATAGTTCCTGAAAACTCAGTAGCAGAACAACCACCTCTGGCCCTAATAACGGACTTGATACGCTTGGCCATTGCCCATGTAGCTTCAACACGACATCACAGTTCAACAAGAGTAGTGATTGGCGTCTTTTGACGAGCCAGTTACTCGGCCACCATTGACGAGACTTTTTCAGTTGGTGAGAGATCTGGAGAATGTGCTGGGCAGGGCAGCAGTCGAACATTTCCGTATCCAGAAAGGCCCGTACAGGACCTGCAACATGCGGTCGTGCATTATCCTGCTGAAATGTAGGATTTCGCAGGGATCATATGAAGGGTAGAACCACGGGTCGTAATACATCTGAAATGTAACGGCCACTGTTCAAAGTGCCTTCGATGCAAACAAGAGGTGACCGAGACGTGTAACCAATGGCACCCCTTACATCACGGCGGGTGATACGCCAGTATGGTGATGACGAATACACGCTTCCAATGTGCGTTCACCGAGATGTCGCTAAACACGGATGCGACCATCATGATGTTGCAAACAGAACCTTGATTCATCCGAAAAAATGACGTTTTGCCATACGTGCACCCAGGTTCGTCGTTGCGTACACCACTGCAGGCGCTCATGTCTGTGATGCAGCGTCAAGGGCAACCGCAGCCATGGTCTCCGAGCTGATAGTCCACGCTGCTGCAAACGTCGTCGAACTGTTCGTGCAGATGGTTAGTGTCTTGCAAACGTTCCCATCTGTTACGGATCGAGACGTGGCTGCACGATGCGTTGCAGCCATGAGGATAAGATACCTGTCATCTCCATTGCTAGTGATACGAGGCCGTTGGGATTCAGTACGGCGTTCCGTATTGCCCTCCTGAATCTACAGATTCCATATTCTGCTAACAGCCATTGAATTGCGACCAACGCGAGCAGCAATGTCGCGATACGATAAACCGCAATCACGATAGGCTACAATCCGACCTTTATCAGAGTCGGAAACGTGATGGTACGCATTTGTCCTGACACGAGGCATCACAACAACGTTTCACCGGGCAACGCCGGTCAACTGCTGTTTGTGTATGAGAAATTGGTTGGAAACTTCCCTCATTTCAGCGCGTTGTAGGTGTCGCCACCGGCGCCAACCTTGTGTGAATGCTCTGAAAAGCTAATCATTTTCATGTCACAGCATCTTATTCCTGTCGGTTAAATTACGCGTCTGTAGCACGTCATCTTCGTTTTGTAGCAATTTTAATGGCCAGGAGTGTATTACGCATCTTTATATCCATAACTAGCTTTACTCCCGCTGCTTCGCACGCGTATGTTAGATGGTTGTCACCATTTCGAAATATAAATTTTCATAGATTTAGTTTTAAAAATGCTTTCCTAATCAAGTATTTTGATACATCTTGCCATCCTCCTATTGCACATTGAAGGCAGATTTCGAAACATCCAGAAGCACATTTTTTTTTTTAATTCTAACCTTTGTTCAAAATTTTCGCATTCTAGCATCAAAATAGTCTTAATAGCAACCTTAAAAGAGTTTCCCTTATTTCACACTCTTTATTGTTGATTTTCGAAAAATATCGAAACAAGTGTTTTTAAAATTCCAATCAAAAATGTAAATCTCAAGTTTTGTATTTCTTGCTTCAAATTTACCTGAATAGCAACGTATTTTCAAAAAACTGCTCATCCCCTATTTCACCCACTTAGAGATGGGAGTATACAATTATCTCTGATGCTCACAGTGTAAGATAAACAAATTTCAAATTTCTATCGTCTGTAGATTCATTATTCATCACCCGTTTTATACGCTTTGGCATCTTTCTTGGTACTTTTACTTTTCAAACTGCAATATACACTTATTTTTCTTCTGCTTGTTGCAGAAAAACAACTTAAGAATGTGCATCACGTTTCGCTTTATATAACCTCTTTGCTATTATAGTGTCAAAAGTCATCGCTGGTCCCGAATTTTATATATACTGACGACTTTCAACCACTATATCTTCCTTCGTCTTATAGCTATCGACACGGAACTGCTATGGTATACAACGGGAGTCTTTGTAATTCAACAACACAGAGGGATCGTTCGTCTCCATTGTGTAGTTTTTGCTGAAGAGCAAAATATTGACACCCACAGGTAGAATTTTATATAAGTCGGTAACTTTCAACTCCCATATCTTCCACCCCCTTATCGTTATCAACCCTCTACTACCATAGTGCACAATGGGAGATTGATACCTACTACCACATACAAACACTAATCGTTTGCGATGTGTAGTTCTGGCTGCAGAGTGAAACATAGGCACAAGCACAGTTCAAGAGTCTGAAAGTGCGATGTAAGCATGATTAGTTTGTATTAGTGCCACCTCCTTATATTTATTGTAGAGATAAAGATATCTAATATTAATACAGTTGCAATGAAAGTTTGTAGGTAAGAAATTACATAACAATTCATGACAAAGTTTATGAATAGATGCTTTCATAGATACTAACATAACTAACTTCGTTTTACATGGGATCTCTCAACTTTTTGCGATATAAGGAATGCGTCATGAGGATTTACTTTTGTACATTTTACGTTTTTGATGAGTTCTGATTTTTTATTATAGTTGGTGCTCTTTTTTCTGCTTTGGTCAGTTTTTTCGGGCGTCAGCACCGGATTTTCTTAGTAACCACTCCCTGACTTTTAGATTTTTTTTTCAGAATTCTTCATTTAATCATTTTTTACAGTAAGCGTTTCTAAGTCGATTATCTTCAGCGCGTGCCGACTCCTGACCCTTGTTAATATCCATGACATTACAATAACGAGAATACTTGCATCTCAGTACAAAGACGTTCATTAGCCTTTGTCAGAAGAAAGACAACATTGTATGAATGGTATCTCTTTTGTGATGAAGACTAATGACCGACAGCTGGAGTTACGTGTGTGTGAGTGTCTTTTACATGTCTTTGGCAGCTCAATGTACGTCTTCGCGGTGAGTTACAGCTGTCCTTACACTATTAATCAGATACAAGCCACGCATTGTCCATCTCAAAGGTGATGTGTTCGCCTGACCGGATGTGAACAGTAAAGAAATGATGCACTGTTTACACTTATGCTGTAATATTAGAATTTTGCGACTCCTCACATCGTAGAGATCTGTAGGCTAGGAGAAAATGAAGACTGAGAAATAAAGTTTATCCCCCTAGGATCCGAACCCACGATCTCCTTGTTGTGGGCTCAGCGCTTCACCACATGTTTTAAATTCTTTTTTCGGGTAGTTTGGTCCTTTGCTGACGTGGAGCCTAGTCCGTTCCATGCTCGTTGTTCGCTCAGTTTTTTTTATTACACAGGTCATTTAGTCCTCTCAGAGAACGCACTAAGCTACCGTCGCGACTCAACTAGCCCATCACTATTGCGTTGATAATAATATTAAGACATAATTTCTTCATTGCATGTAGAGGCGATCTTTACTAATTTATAAAAACAAGTTGCCAAGATCACAATTGTAAATTTATTTATCTTTGATTAGTACTTCCGGTAAACACAGTTACCATGTTCAGATCTGGAAGGAGGAACTTAATTTGAAGACAATATTACAGTAACAACAATATTAAAAAACATGTATACAAGAAGTACAGTACCTCGTCATGAAACATTTCAAACCATTATAAGTAGTAGTGACACATGAAAGCATGGCCAGTGTCATTTGTACAATGGAAAATGAAAGCCAAACATCGAATAAGATGAAAATTGATAGGCTGCCCCAAAGACGTAAGCACAGTGTGTCGAAATCTCACTTCACTTTTCTTGCTATTTATGATAGCCAGTAGAACAGAAATGTATTTTTATCTCACAACGAACTAGCAAGGTTATATATAACATTAATATTTTGTTATTATATATTGTTCATCCATCACTGCTGTTTCTGTAGTATGTATGTACTAGTTGCTTGTAATAGTATGTATCAACATAATGATTGTACAATCTGTATTTTTGTTATTATATGAACATTGACACAGAAGTGCGTATTAAGTTACATTTGTATTAATTATATCGCTCATTAAATACAACAACATCTCAAGAATCACGATATCTCAGGAAATTAATTTGAAGATCTGATATCTTTCTTATTCCAGTAAAACATTATGTTTAAACATGTAGTTGATATATTCGGAAAAGGGAACGGTATATCCTCAGTTATACAACCTTATAAATTATTTTGAACACCAACAACATTATTTTACGTCTATTTATTTACAAAAATAAATTAATAATATTTAAAGGGTGACACAACTCGAATTATGACGCTGTTGACAGTGTGAAATATGGGTGACAACTCGAAATATCACACTGACAGTGTGATAGTGTTTTTTTTTAACAATTATGATTGTGTCACATGTTCTACACAATATTGATGAATATTGGAAATAAGTGCATATTATTCTTGAATTTTTACAATAGAAATACAAATTCAAAAAGACACTGCAGAAATATAATAGCAGAATGGTATTTTCACATACATCAGTAAACAACTTGAATTAAATGGTCAACTACAAAAAAGGAAAACCTAAAGAAATGTGAAGTGTAAATGATTCAAACAAACGGGTTCCTTATGTCCTATCACTGCTGTTTCAATCTGCTGGAGGCAATTTTAAAAGGTGTCTTCAGGCTTGATATGAGGTCCCATTACAAATTGGCATAAAAGGTTGAATAAGATCGTCCTGTCGTGACCTACATAGGAAAGAGGGAAGAGGTAGCAAGGTCAGTCTGCATATACCGAGCGGAAAGGAGTGACTGTAGAAGACAGTACAGACATCTACTAAAGATGCGGATTGCGGGACTCGAGAGGTTACTAGTTTAGGAAACTTTATGGAACTCATAGGTACCTGGCATTGAATTTATTGCATCCCATACTAAGTCTACTGCACTGGGGTTAGTTATTTAAAAACAAGAAATATAAATCGTTTGCCACAACAGAAGCCAGTAATTACGTTCCCTAGCAGCATCCCCTAGACAGACGCACTCCCCGCGAGAAACAGACTGTCATGGAGCACCCCGAGGCCGACGGCGATAGTCACGGGCTGGCGCCCGACTCGTCTGACTGAGAACTCCCCTCTTGATCGAAAAACCGGGGGTTTTATCGGCCGGTGTGGGCGCACCTCTTTTCCCCACTTTCCGACAGTTAACAATTTCCTATTGGCCGCTGCTTGGTTCAACCAATCTAAATTGTGGCTTGCCCTCTCTCTGAGCGAACCATATTTCAGCCCTGTCCCTTCTGCCAGTCCCCGGGTGGGGAGGTGGCTTGTTTGTGCACTAACAAAATCCATACTTGATAGCAACATTGTTCAGCTGAAAGGAAAACGTCACGGCGCTACTCAGTATGGGCAACAACAACAATGTTTTACGTCAGTTGGCCACGCCTTAGGCTCCGTCAGTTGGCCACGCCTTAGGCTCCGTCAGTTGGCCACGCCTTAGGCTCCGCCTTAGGCCACGCCTTAGGAGAGCTGCTAACTTGCAGTTTTGCTTCTTTACCCTCGCACTCTAGCCTCGTGAAACCACTGACGTTGCTGTTCCCAAGTGACTGGTATCAACATTGCTATATACATTAAAGCGTGCCTGTTGGCCAACAAGTACTAATGTAACGTCTTACAACAGCGTCTAGACGCTATATGAAGTTACGCCCATCTTCTCCGAAAGGTAACCTCCACCCTGGGACAGTGGCTGAGGGCATCAGTAGTTCGCTAGGGGATTTCTTTAGTGCCTACATCCCGTAAGATATAAGTGTCTGTTTTAGGATGTTTTCTGCAATGGTCTCTATTCCTCAGCCTGGAGTGCGTCTCTGTGGCTCAAACAGCCTCTCAACAATTGCCACAGCAAAATCAATATATGACAGTCCCTCTTCTTCGAAGGTATTCCTGGTTTTGAAGGAAATGCAGGTGTTAAGGTCAATTGCTAAGGACGTTTCTTCCTTTTAATTACAGCTATCTTTTCATAGTCGTGTTTAAAAGACACTTGTATGAATTGGAACACGGAGATTCTTTTTCCACTTTCAGTACTTTAACATCTGACCATTTTACAGAAGACGGCATGTAAATAGGATCAATGGTAGATGCAAGTTGTTTCTGATCGTAGAAGTCCTCATAGCATAGTTCATTAACGTGGAAGGGTTCGCCATGTTTTTTAGCTCCTGGGGTGTATATCGGTCCACCATTGAACTGGCACTTTATCTGTCTTTCGATTACAAAATGGGCTGAGTCGCCTTCATTTTGTGTATGGCCCTAATCAGATATTTCTGAGTGATCGATTTGATACCTAGATACCGTACTCTATAGACATAGAGGTCCAACATGAATTTTTTTATTTTTTTTTATTTTTTATTTTATTTTATTTATTTATTATTATTATTATTTTTTTGGTGGCCTGCACGGTTATTTGTGTAAAAAATCACTTCGGTATCGTTTGCAGTAGCTTTCCTCTTCAAATAAAAATACACACGCGGACCCAACTCATTAACATGAGGCCCAAACGTTCACAGAAAATCTGTGTTGATGACTTGACTGCACAATTGCGTGCGGATTCTCGTCAGCCCACACTTGTTCATTGTGAAAATTTACAATTTGATCACTTTTTTAATGAAGCCTCATCCGTCGCATGTCAACACAAGCACGGAAGTCAACATTACCTTCCTTCAATTGGGCCAACTGGCGGTGAATCGAGGAGGTACAGTACATACTAACGAAACAATTGGGTATTTTGACAATTGTCTGCTCGAATTATTTCAATTTACATTTAAAGAGAAATACTAAAATGAGCTATAACATGGAAATTAAGCGTTTCCGAAACATGTCCACATAACATATTTTCTTTCTTCGTGTGTGATAAATGTTTCCTGAAAGTTTGGCCGTACCTTTTTGTAAAAAAATGTTCAAATGTTTGTTAAGCTTAAGGGACTTAACTACGGGATCATCAGTCCCTAAACTTACAAACTACTTACGAACTACCCACAACTAAGGACGGCACAAATATCCATGCCCGAGAGGGGATTCGAACCCCCGACCGTAGTGGCCGTGCAGACCGTGACTGAAGCGCCTCAGTCCCCTCGGCCACCGCGGCCGGCACCTTTTCGTAACAGCCTGTATAAACTGCCTTGTTGTATTTGCACGATTATAATGGCTCTCTTTTTTGGAATCGAGTCAATGTGTTTCCGAACTCCTTCACGTATAGCTGGATCAACACGTCTGTGCATCCCATGTTTTCCCCTACGATCCGTTTCAGTTACTGCACCAGATACCTTGTTTCATTTGTTCTGAACTATTCGATTTGGGCGGTCATTAATGTCTAATGTATTTCTGAAAAATACCTTGTAGACTCTGATTTACTGGTTATTTTTATTGAAACAGTAGGCATTATTATGTTGCCTTGAGTTTCTGGTACCCGCGACACGAGTATCGTGGCATAATAGTTTCTATCGAATTGTTGATATTCTCTGTTTATTCGTGACTCCTAATTCCCAGTATCGTTGGGTTACGACATTGATTTCCCAATAAAAATAGCCAGCCGCGATGGCCGTGGGGACTGAGGCGCTTCAGTCACGGTCTGCACGGCCACTGCGGTCGGGGGTTCGAATCTCCCCCTCGGGCATGGATATTTGTGCCGTCCTTAGTTTAAGCTAGTTCATAAGTAGTTTTTAAGTTTAGGGACTGATGACCCCGTAGTTAAGTCCCTTAGAAAAAAAAAAAAAAAGAATTTTTGTAATTAGTGTTAAAAATATACGGACACCAAATCCTTCTTTTTGTGTTTCCACATCCGCAGTGTCCACTTGCTGGCCTGCTTGATTTGTGCCATCTGACGTATTATCAGCAGCCTGATGGTTTGCAACTGCAGCTAACGAAACCGACAATCCTGTTCGAGAAAACGTGGCGATCTACTTAGCGAAATTAGAAGGGAAACGCAATATGAGCTTTAGGCCTAGCATCGTCTTGAACTAAGAATATAAAAATACGTTCCTGCGAGACTGACATAATTACAAACAAAACAATGCATTTTCTAATTTTAAATCAACTCTTTCAATTCTACTCAATGCAGTATTGAAGATCAGAATTGACAATATGCTTAACTCTCAATAACGTCATACGCTGACATAGTACACCTCAAGAACGGATCCTTCATTGAAATACCGTTATAACTCTGACATTATACATTATTCATGTATAAAGCACTATATTTACTTTTTCAAACGTCAGCCACAACACAAAATATGACACGCTTCAATTAACTAGCTGCAACCTTCCCACGCAATGTCTCACGCTCATCTGAGATAATACAGTATTTTGGTGAATGACGTAGCGGAACGGGCATGATGCAATAACGACACTCCTGCTCCGTAGCGGGAAAATACTGGAAGCCTAGGTGTGACGCTCTTACAATTATAAAAGCAGACCAAAACACATAGACCCAAGTGTATAAATCAAAAATACCAATTTTTGATATATGACTTTGTTGTATTTAATGAGCGATATGCAAAGCAAAATGTAAATGAGATGTATGTGGAAATGTACAGCCGTCTGACGATGAACTGCAAAGTTCGAAACCGGTAACGGCGCTATTTAGTAAATAAATAGCATAATCAAATGTGGTTGGTTGCGGTTTTCTTTATTGTATTTCATTCACAACCACGGGCTCAAAATGTCAGTTTTTGACAAAATAACTTTATAAATACACTATATTTGAATGACAGTACTTAGCGACTTGCAACCAACTTTCAAGATAATTTCAAACCTTTGTTAAACTTTTTCTCGCTGACAACCACATCAAAATGATGAAAGGAAAAAAAAAGTTTGTCGATTACTACTTTTCCGCTGTTCATGGAACAAAACTACGGCATCGGCCGCGGTGGCCGAGGTGACTGAGGCGCTTCAGTCACGGTCAGCACGGCCACTACGGTCGGGGGCTCGAATCCCACCTCGGGCATGGATATTTGTGCCGTCCTAGTTTGTAAGTAGTTCATAAGTAGTTTGTAAGTTTAGGGACTGATGACCCCGCAGTTAAGTCCCATAAGCATAACAAACATTTAAAAAAAAATAATAAAAAAATTACGGCATCATTCGGTATGACGTTGCAGTTTATAACTACACTACAAATTGTAGACGTAGGTAATTTTACAGATAGTGTACAGGTATGTACTTTAGAGATTGTATCACAGTACAACACGCAGTTCATGAGGTATATGGACAATGACAGTAACGTTCATGGAAAACCGCCCCATCACGCATCAAGTTTTAATCTTTTACTTCTTTACGACTAACTCTGTTCGAAACAGATTTTACGGAAATACAGCACTTATATGCATATGAATATATAACTTTAAAATTATACAATTGTGGAACATATAATTCAATAAATATATCATATATACTGCGATGGGTGAAAACCTGTCACATCATGCAACATGTGTTCCAGTGAGCTGAAGGAAGTTCCTGGAAAGCTGACAGTAAGAAGTGTTGACAACTCTGAGCTCTGAAGCGCTCAAGTATGCAGGCGATAGCAATAGGCTTCTGTAGAGCTACAAGGAAAGCAAGAGAACGACACAGAGTGCATCCAACGGGTACCCATTATTTACGACAGATCTCGCTTTTAACTTCAAGAGACTGCGTTTTACAGTGAGACATGCATTTTCCATTACGATTAATAAGCCACAGGGCAATCTATTCAATACTGTGGAGTGGATTTGACGTGCCCACGTTTCTCACACGGTCAACTTTATGCCACTTGCTCAGGGGTGGCCTCACCAAATTATTCATATTAGATCCTAGGCAAGTAACAACAAATATTGTTTATAGTAAAGTTGCGAATTAAATGAGTGTATGAATGTTAGATATCATTTTTATTATGACTACTATATTTCTTTGTTTGGCTACTCTAGTTAAATTTTTGTATATTACGCAAGGCAGCCTTATTAATTATATATTCTCTGATAAATATAACATGTAATTAGAAAAAAGAAGATGGACAGAGAGAGAGGGGGGATAGGAAAAGTACTAACTCATATATACATACGCGGGCAACGCCGGGTTTACAGCTAGTATTAGATAAAGATGCCAAGTTCGCAATTGAAATTTTAAATTGTATATTTATTTATTTTTAATTACTAGTTTCCGTAAAAACAGTTACCATCATCAGAACTGGAAGACAATATTACAATAACAACAATATTAATAAAACATATGTACAAGTTATAAGTGCAGTACCTCGTCATGAAATATTTGAAACCAGTATCAACAGTAGTGACATGAAACTTGCGTGGCCAGTGTCAGTTGTAAAATGGAAAATAAAAACCAAACATCGAAAAAGTTGAAGATTTACAATCAGGCTGGCCCAAAGACGTAAGCACAGATGGTCCAGAAAACGCAACATTGCTCGTCTGGTAGCACAACAGAAGTGAATTCATTCTTTTACAAGCTTCTGATGCTCTGGCTGCAGAGAGCATAGTTGCAGCATATATCATGGCAAAGAAGATAGTTGAACCGCATAAAAAGATCGATCTACCTGTGAACCGCATAAAAAGACCGATCTACCTGTGGTTAAACAATTTCTGATAAGTTAATCATAAAATTCCTTAAAAGCAGAACTTCCGCGTAAAAAAAAAAAAAAAAAAAAAAAGAGAGAGAGAGAGAAATTAGTTCCAAGCTTTTAATTGTTTTTTATTTAAAAAAATAAATTTACAGAATTTTTCTTATTATTCATTTACGTAAATGAGTAACAATAAAATAGAAAATAAACTTTTTCGTAAACGTTTGTTTACAACATTTGTCAGTATAATGAGTCATATTTCGTATTGCAGGGAACCACGCAACCAAAGTGTTTTCGCCACAAGCAAAATTATATGCGTAAGCAAAATGTAAATGTCATGTATGTGGACGTGAACAGCCGTCTGATGATGAACTGAAAAGTTCGAAACCTGTAACGGTGCAGTTTAGTAAATAAATAGCATAATCAAATGTCGTTGGTTGCTGTTTTCTTTATTGTAAGAATCACCCTGTATTTATAAAATCTCGTCGCAGTATGTGGCAGTTTCTTGCAACGCCTATAGTTCAGGGGGGTTGCCAGAATATTTCTAATTGGAAGATCCATCCCCCGAGGCATTTCCTTTTATTTACATATTTACGTTATAACTGGCACGAGCAATAATTTCCAATGTACGTCGTTAACAACCATTCACACACAAACGACAACTGAAACATAACCATTAATCTCTGACCCCTGTAAACAATGAATACGTCGCACGTTAACAAACAGCAGAGAGCACAGCGCTTGCCTTGTTTCGCTCTGACTACAGTGTGAGTGAAATTATCGAATTTGTGTCCTGCTTGCGTTACAGTTTACAGATAAAAACTGCTTAAAAGCTGTCGTTATTGTGTGGGGATATGATCGGATGACGGTTTCGTTTTAGCAGATATTTTTAGATGACTATTTTAAATGACTCTTCTAACGATATCCGTGTTCTGAACCTTATATTTCGTTTTCTTCTGTTCCAGGTGAGTACTCACTCTTGAATGCTTCTGCACCCAACCCTTACCTGGTAAGTTGTATTTAGTTTGTCTTCACGTTCCACGACGATTTCCAAAGCCCTACATCTCGAAACAGTGGAGAAAACTGTACCACAGTTTTGAGTATACAAGAGCTTTCCTGTTAAATCTGAGCAGCGCGGAAGTAGCCGAGCGGTCTGGAGCGCCACGTTGCGGATTGGGCATCCCCCGCGTCGGAGGTTCGAATCCTCCCTCGGGCATGGATATTTGTGTTGTCTTTGGTATACGTTATTGCATAAGTAGTTCGTAAGTTTAGGGACTGATGACCCCGCAGTTAATTCCCATAAGCTTTACAAGTGTGTAAATTTTTAAAAAGCAACTTTCTTACGATATACACAATTTTGTATTTACCTTCGCCTCTGAGAATATCACATTTTGTGACAAGAAAAATGGCTATATGGTTAAGTCTATACCTCCAGTAAGTAGTCTGCAGGAGGAGCCTGTAAAATGCCAGCACGAGAGGTACGTACACTACTGGTCATTAAAATTGCTACACAAAGAAGAAATACAGATGATAAAAGGGTATTCATAGGACAAATATATTATACTAGAACTGATATGTGATTACATTTTCACGCAGTTTGGGTACATAGATCCTGAGAAATCACTACCCACAACAACCACCGCTGGCCGTAATAACGGCCTTGATACGCCTGGGCATTGAGTCAAACACAGCTTGGATGGCGTGTACAGGTACAGATGCCCATGCAGCTTCAACACGATACCACAGTTCATCAAGAGTAGTCACTGGCGTATTGTGACGTGCCAGTTGATCGGCCACCATTGACCATACGTTTTCAACTTGTGAGAGATCTGGAGAATGTGCTGGCCAGAGCAGCAGTCGAACATTTTCCGTGTCCAGAAAGGCCCGTACAGGACCTGCAACATGCGGTCGTGCATTATCGTGCTGAAATGTAGGCCTAATCGAAATCCTTGGATAGCACAGGAGATACTGAACTTAATTGTCGAAAGGCGAAAATATAAAATTGCGCTGAGTGAAGAAGGCAAAAGGGAGTATAGAAGTCTGAAAAATGAGGTTATGGGAAGTGTAGACTTGCTAAGCAGATGTGGGTTGATGAGAAATGCAAGACTGTAGAAGAATGTGTAACTAGGGGAAAGATAGAAACCGCCTACAGGAAAATAAAAGAGATATTTGGAGACAAGGAAAAACTTTGGTGTGAATATCAAGAATTCATATGGAAAACCATTACTAAGCAAAGAAGGGAAAGCTGAAAAATGGAATGAATATATAGAAGGCCTGTACGAAGGAGATAAACTTGAAGGCAGTATTCTAGAAATTGAAGACGAAGTAGAGGAAGACGAGATAGAAGATACGACAGTGCGAAAAGAAGTTGACAGAGCACTAAAAGATATCAGTATTAACAAGACCCCTGGAGTAGATGATGTTCCGTCTCAACAGCTATTATACTTGGGAGATCCAGTCATGAAGAACTTGTTCCACCTGGTATGCAAGATGTATGAGACGGGGGAAATAACCTCAGACTTCAAGAAGAATATAGTAATTCCAATTCCGAAGAAAGCAAGTGCTGACAAATGCGAAAATTACAGAACTGTCAGTTTAACAAGTCATGGTTGCAAAATACTAACACGAATTATTTAGAGACGGATGGAAAAACTGGTGGAATCCGACCTCGGAAAGATCATTTTGGTTTTAGGAGAAATGTAGGAACACGCGAGGCAATACTCACATTACGACTTATCTTAGAAGATAGGTTGAGGAAAGGGAAACCTACGTTTTTAGCAATTGTGGATCTGGAGAAAGCTTTTGATAACGTTGACTGGAATACAATCTTTGAAATTTTGAAAGTAACAGTGGTAAATTATAGGGAGCGAAGAGTTACATTCAACTTGTGCAAAACCAGACAGCAATTATTAGAGTCAAAGGGCAAGAAAGGGAAGCAGTGGGTGCGAAGGAAGTACGACGGGGTTGTAGTCTGTCCCAATGTTATTCAGTCCGTACATTGAACAAGCTGTGAAGGAATTCAAGGAGAAGTTTGGAGAGGGAATTAAAGTCCATGGAGAGGGAATAAAATCCTTGCGGTTTGCTGACGACATAGTAATTCTGTCAGAGACAGCAAATTACCTGGAGGAGCAATTAAATGGAATAGACAGTGTCTTGAAAGGAGGATATAAGATGAACATTAAGAAGAGTAAAACGAGGGTAATGGAATGGAATGACAGAAAATTAGGCGATGCGGAAGGAATTAGATTAGTTAATGAAACAATAAAAGTGGTAGATGAGTTTTGATATTTGGGTAGCAAAATAACTTCTGATGGCCGAAGTAAAGACGATATAAAATGCAGAATGGCTATGGGAAGAAAAGCGTTTCTGAAGAAGCGAAATTTGTTGACGACAAATATTAGTTTAAATGTTACGAAGTACTTTTTGAAAGCATTTGTCTGTAGTGTAGCATTGTATGGAAATTAAACGTGGACTATAAGTAGTTCAGATAAAAAGATGATAGAAGGTTTTGAAATGTGGTGCTACAGACGAATGATGAAAATTAGATGGGTAGATCACGTAACTAATGAGGAGGTGCTTAACCGAATCGGGGAGAAAAGGAGTTTCTGGCATATCCTGACAGGAGAAGGGATAGATTGGTTGGGCACATTCTGAGACATTAAGGAATTTAATCTACCTATTGTACCTGCCTTGATTTTAGCTGACAATGCCTCAATGGCTGACCTAGTTTTAGGTTTTATACGAGCAGCCGGATTTTATCGTTCTATTTATCGGTGGGCTTGTGCCTGGTGTCTAAGGCCCCCACCTCTCACCTTTTACTCTGATGTTTTTCTTACTTCTACCCTGTTTTTACCTCAGCGTTTTTAGTCTGTGCAGAGTGACTGGCTCATCTTGTATTTGTTTGTGATCAGCCAGCCACTGTTCCCTGCTCTATTTTAGTTTAGTTCAACCCTCTCTCCTACTCCTGTCTTCTTCAGTGTTGTTGAGAGTATCAAGTTCATTGGCACTGTGTGCCCCTTACGCCTCTCTTCTGGGTGTTGAGGTATATTTTACCTTTTCCTACTGGGATGTCTTGTCTTCGCAAGGAACAGGGGACTGATAACCGTGTAGTTTAGTCACCTCTAAACCCCAAACAACAACAACATCAAGTAATTGTCAACTTAGCATTAGAAGGAAGCGTGTGGAATAAAACTCGTAGAGGGAGACCGAGGGACGAATATAGTAAGCAGATTCAAAAGGATGTATGTTGCCGAACGTATTCTCAGATGAAGAGACTTGCACAGGACAGGGTAGCGTTGAGAGCTGCATCAAACCAGTCTGCGGACTGAAGACCACAACAAACCTGATACCGTAGAGTTGTTAAATATTCTTCTCTTCTGTCAATGTACTTTCGATATTTCGTTGCTGCTGAGATGCTAGAAATAATTCTTTCCCAAGTAGCTCATCATCTTTTCCTAATTTTTACCTTCTTCGTTTTGTTTATGGTGAAGCCATGATGTGCCAAGTATATGGGCCACCCGTTAGGTGACGTCTTCTTCCTCAGAAAGGCTACGTCGCTGCCGCAACCTTCCCTCACTATCGTTATTACGGAAAGCCGTACCTTCAGATCCAGACTGTAGCAAAGCGATCTCGTAGCCAAGCGATGCGGTCGGGTGTAGTGCGTTGTAGAGTTGTGACGATTCGTGAATGAGTCGTTCATTTGAACGAATACAAATAAAGAATCTTAAGAATAGAATCGTGATCCGGACGAATCGTCGTTCAAAAGAATCATCTGTCTCGCGACGATTCCAAGTTCTAACGATTCATGATTCGAAGGCGACTGCCGAATCATGCCGAATCGTGAGGGAGGAACGAATCGTCGTTCAAAAGAGTCGCCTATCTCATGACGATTCCAAGATCGAACGATTCATGATTCGAAAGCAAGTGGCGAATCGTGCCGAATAATTACGAAAGCCAGAAATTCTGTGAACAAAGGAAGTACAGAACGAATATCGTGAGCCGTTAATTATTATCCTATTCACGAATTACAGATGACAGAAACAAATTGCAGTGAAATATACATACGACTATACATTTTTTATACAGTTCATATACCATGTATTTAAACGACCAAGTCTTACACATTTATATTTAGTGTATCCCGGAAATGGTTGTAACGATTTGGATTATATTTTGTGTTTAGAGAGGTTTAAGCTGTATGAGTTCATCCACATAGTTGTAGTTTTTATAAAAACTCTATTTTACAAAAATATTCTTTTTATATAAAAACGCTTTTTTAAATGTTTTTAAAGCCATATCCAAAATCTTTTGTCCCATTTCGGTTTTTATGTTCAGCTTTCATGAAAGAAACCGATTTTACAAAAAAGAAACATTTTAATAAACGCGAATTTCTTGTATCTCGATCGAAATGTAATATTTAGAGACGGATTTTTATTTTGAAGGTTTATTTATGTAGATGTGTTTCCTTAAACTAATTGAGTTTGCATAATAAGTGTTTCATAACGATTAGAAATGTGTAAATTACAATAGAGTTAATGAAATTTGTATTTCAATTGCCGAAGTATTCAAATGGAACGAAAAAAATTTATAGTGTTAGAGCAGGATTCGAAATACCTACGTTCAGTAAACCTACTACGCTACTAAATGAGCTATGATGACAAGACATATTTGGTAGTGTAGTGTGTATTTATATTTGCTTGGTGGCCGAGGGGACTGAGGCGCTCCAGTCACGGTCTGCACGGCCACTACGGTCGGGGGTTCGAATCCCCCCTCGGGCATGGATATTTGTGCCGTCCTTAGGATTAGCTAGTTCGTAAGTAGTTTGTAAGTTTAGGGACTAATGACCCCGTAGTTTCGTAGTTAAGTCCCATAAGCTATACAAACATTTGAACATTTTTTTATTTGCTTGCAAAACTTCAAAGACTATTTCCTCGAAAATTTTTGAGAGCTTTATCGAATGGCTTTGCCTCATTATTATTTTAAGTATGCACTTTATGCACCGTAAATATTAAAAAAATCCGATACCCATATTGTCTGCTTTTTGGTATTCTGTAAGATTCGTGCTGTCGCAGACCAGAAAGAATCGTGAGCGAATCGTAGGAACAGTTTCACAAGGTTAGATTCCAACATCCATGACACACACATGTGTTGCCATCTACGAGCAGGACATAGAAGTAAGAATCGCGTCAATGCAGACTAAAGAATCGCGGAAGAATCATGAACGAATCGTAGGAATCGATTCACAGTGTGGGATTGAATCGCAAGAATCGATTCATAAAAAAGAATCGTGTTGCCCAACTGTAGTGTGTTGCACGGTCACCGGCCGAGGCGGAGTCGGCTCGACAGCAGTTGGAAGTGATGCGTCCATGCTGGGAAATGCAGCACGGCAGCCGGCCGGTGGTCTGGGAACAGGTGGAGGCGATTTGCGCAAGCGGCGGCGCGATGCAAACAGCGCTGATGCAACGCCAGCCACTACCCACTACCCAGGCCCCCACCAGACTCCCAGCTGGCCGCTTTCATCTGGCCGACCGCGCGGTCACGCACCGCCGCCTCCACTTCCAGCGACCAAGCGACCACCCTGATGAGCCTCGCCGCTGTCCGCGACGTCTCGCGTCCAGAAAACTCGTTGTTCACCGCATCCGCCTCCTTTTGAATACGATCTACGAACACTTGGCTGTCAGATTCCAGTCTTCTATTTTGATATGACTCGCTTAGGAAGTATCACTGTTAATAACGGATTCAGTCGCCTCGTTGCAGAACAGTGGCCTGATTTTCTTTGTGTATATACAGATGGGTCCAAAATTCCACAAAAAGCGTGTACTGGATGTGCCTTCTTCTGCCCTCAGATTCAGATTCTGAGAACCTTCAAACTGCCATCGAATACCTCTATATTTACGGCGGAGACAGTGGCAATTCTGGAAGCACTTAGGTTTGTTTCTACCATTTCCTTCCCGAAAATATTAATTGTGTCTGACTCTCAAAGTGTCCTTCAAACCCTACAACACCGGAGTTGGAACAAAAAAACCAACAGCTATATTCTGAATGTGATTTCGGCATATATTCGCTGTACAAATACAGGACGGACAGTTAATTTACTGTGGGTGCCTTCTCACGCTGGTATCTGCAATAATGAGGAAGTTGATTCATTGGCTAAACAAGCGGCATCCTTAGGCACTCTCTTGGATTTACAACTACCTCACACAGACTTCTTATCTGCGGTCAAGGAATACGCCAAACAACAGTGGCAACAGATGTGGAACGTTTCCCAAGAAACGAAAGGCGCTTCCTACGCTGTGCTGCAACCTCGGATTTCTACGCAGCCGTGGTTTATGAAGGCTCATCTGGACCGATCCGCGATTGCTACCATTATTCGTCTTCGCTTCAATCACGTCTCTTATCCAAAACACCTACATCGGATCAACGTCTACGATTCGGCGGCATGTGAGTGTGATCCTGAAACGGAAGCTGATGTCAACCACATCCTGTTCAGGTGCCCCAAATTTGACCGAGAACGTTTGAACTTCCTGCAGACATTGGTGAAGATGGGATATCCCTTTCCCCAGTCAGCTTCTTCCCTTTTGTGTACAAGAGACATTCGTGTATATAAAATCATAATTAAGTTTATTAAGATCACTGTACACAATCTATAAGCATCAAGTGTGTTGGTAATAAAAGGTTTCGCTTGTGAATATGTGAAAATGTTCCAACAGTATTTAAATTGTAATGTAATGCAGTTTTCGCTTTGTTTCCACTTTTCATTTTGCAAAATGTACTTCTGTTTTGTCTGTTTATTTAAATATATGTACATTTCCACTGTGTGTTGTAGATGGCCACATTGAGTTAACACTCAGAAGGCCAAATAAATAAAAATAAAAATAAAAACTCCTACCAGCTACCCACGAGCTGAGCAGACCGCTGTCTTTATCGTCGTTACTTTTCAGATATGTAGACGATACTTTTGTCGTTTGGCCTCAGGGTAGTGACAATTTAAATGGTATTTTGGAACACCTAAATTCAATCCATAATCAATCCATAATCAATCAATAATGGTTGTCTTCCTTTCCTTGATGTGTTGGTCAGAAGGAAGGTTGATGGTACATTGGGACATTCTGTTTATAGGAAGCCTTCTCACACTGATTTGTATCTGCGAGCTGATAGTTGTCACCATCCAGCTCAGTGTGAACGAGTATTTCGTACCTTGGTTCACAGGGCACATGTCATTTCAGACCGTGAAAGTTTGTCACCTGAGTTATCTCATCTCGAGGAGACCTTTCGTCCGAATGGTTATAGTGAGAGACAGATAAAACGTGCAGTGCACTATCAGCCTTCTGTGAAACGGGTGAGTGACGATAGTAATGAAGTGACACCTAAATCTATGGCCTTTTTGCCTTACGCAGGACGTATTTTGCGGAAATATGATGTGAAATGTGTTTTTCGACCACCTTCTAAGATAAAGGCCCTGTTGGGGTCCGTAAAGGATGATCTTGGTTTGCGTAAGGCAGGTGTATATCGTATTCCTTGCAGTTGTGGCATGTCATATATTGGTCAGACAATCAGGACTGTGGAAGACCGGTGTATTGAACATAAACGTTACACGCGCTTACAACAGCCAAACAATTCCGCTGTTGCAGAACACTGTCTTGGCACCGGTCATCCTATGGAATACAACAACACGGAGATTCTGCCATGCACTTCCACCTATTGGGATAGTGTTATTAAGGAAGCAGTTGAAATTAAACTAGCAAGCGACCTTATAAACAGAGATGGTGGTTTTTGTTCAAATTCTTCTTGGAATCCGGCACTGTCTCTCGTCAAAAAACAGAGGGACAAAATTAATGCTGCCTCACCTGTTGATGAACAGTCACTATCGATATTTTTGATGTCTGGTCATCTTTCGTTGTGTTGACTCTGCAGAGACTTGTACTGTGTGTGTTATCTTCCTTGTTTACCATTTGCAAACCGAGGTATTAAATACGCTTGCACATTGCTTCGTTGAGAGCAGTCGTGCCTTGAGAATGGCAGGGTGTCCTGCCGAAATATTGGCGGTTGTCGACGACGTCACCCGGCAGCAAACCCGTAAGTTGTTTGAACATTCATTACGTTGGGAAAAGTTAAGGTCTCAACTAAAATTACTTAACAAGAACAAGTCTTCTGGTCCGGACTGTAAACCCATTAGATTCCTATTTGATTATGTTCAAGCGATAGCTCATTACTTAACAGCCATATACAACCGCTCTCTCGAAGAAGGATCTGTACCAAAAGATTGGAAAGTTGCACAAGTCACACTTATATTCAAGAAAGGCAGTAGGAGTAACCGATTAAACTACAGGCCTATTTCATTTAGGTCAATTAGCAGCAGGGTTTTGGAACATATCCTGTATTCAAATATTATGAACTATCTCGAACAGAGTGATCTATTGGGTCAAGGTCAACACGGATTTAGAAAATATCGTTCATACCAAACACAACTAGCTCTTTACTCACACGAAGTTATGGGTGCTATCGACAAGGGTTCGCAAATTGATTCAGTATTTCTTGATTTCCAGAAGGCTCTTGACACCGTACCTCACAAACGGCTTTTAATCAAATTGCGTGGTTATGGTATATCGCCCCAAATTTGCGACTGGATAAGTGATTTCCAATCAAAGAGAACGCAGTTTGCAGTAATCGATGGTAAAGCATTGAATAAAACAGAGGTAATATCGGGCGTTCCACAGGGTATTGTCATTGGTCCTCTGCTGTTCCTTATTTATATAAACATAAACGGTTTGGGAGAAAATCTAAGTAGCTCTCATAGGTTGTTTGCAAATGACCCCGTAGTTTACCGTGTAGTAAAATCATCTGAAGATCAAAACCAACTGCAGAACGATCTGAATAAGATATCACTATGGTGTAAAAATTGGCAATTGACTCTAAATAATAAGTGTGAAGTCGCCCACATGAGTACGAAAACAAATCTGTTAAACTTTGTTTACAACATAAATCAATCAAATGTGAAGGCCGTAAACTCCACAAAATACCTGGTAATTATATTACTTCAGACTTAAACAGGAAAGAACACGTAGATAATATTATGGGAAAGGCGAACCAGAGACTGTGTTTTATTGGTAGAACCCTAAGAAGATGCAACAGAACTACTAAAGAAACTGCATACACTACGCTTGTCCGTCCATTTTTGGAGTATTGCTGCCCACTGTGGGATCCTTATCAGGTGGGTTTGACGGAGGACATCGAAAGAGTTCAGAGAAGGGCAGCTCGTATTGTCACGGTACAGGGGAGACGGCGTTACGGAAATGATACAGGATCTGGGATGGGAATCATTACAGCAACGGCACTTATCGCTGCGGCGTGGGCTACTTACCAAACTCCAATCTCCAAGATTCTCCTCCGAATGCGAAAATATATTGTTGACTCCCACTTACATAGGTAGAAATCATCATCAGAATAAAATACGAGAAATCACAGCTCGAACGGAGAGATTCAGATGTTCTTTCTTCCCGCGCGCTATTCGAGAGTGGAATGGGAGATAATAATAAAAAGATGGTTCGATGAATCCTCTGCCAGGCACTTAAATGTGATTTGCAGAGTATCCCATATAGATGTAGAACGAACTTAAATTTCATAGAGTGGCTAACTCACAAGCTGCAGCGCTCTTTGCGGCAACCAACGTAAACTCTGCCGCCATAATTTTGGTGGTCAGTAGAATTGAGAGTAGAGTGTCTATCGTATGTTGTTGTTGAGCATGAAGTGTTGTATTTAGTATATATTGTATTTAGTGTGTATTGCCTGTACAATTTCTGCTGTTGTAGTATGTTTAAAGTGTTTCAGCATTTAAATGCACAAATACAAGTGATAAAACGACAAGTACTTCGTGTAAGAACACCGAACGTTTTGCTTTGTTTGATCTCAATTTGTCTATAATCGAACAAAGTTTCTGACTAATGGCACTTAGCTGCCACAAGAGTGAAGCTTCAGATGACCTTGAAGTATACACCATAAAATATGCTTAGTTTTCTGCTGAGTGTTGGTGTGTTTTTGTGATATTTATTCTCCTGTCGTTCCTGCGGTTGATGAAACCACACTTTCGAGTGTCAACACCTTCTTTAAAAATATTAACATTTCTTGTTGACAATGCCTCATCGGACATGGTGGATATGCAACCAGTGCAAAGTGTGGAAGCAGTAGTAACAGACAGAATTTTTTCACTTGTATATGTCTGTGTTCTTTGCAACAGGTATGTACTTATTTCTGCGTGGCAACAACGAAAGTTATTAATGATACGTTATTTCGGTATGGAATGCTTTTGTGGCTACTGACCCAAGCACATTTTTATTGCAGTATTCTGTTGTCACTACCGTCTTTGTGCTGAAATTTCACGTACCAAACGTTACTTGTTTCAGCAAGGCAACAAGGAAAGTTATTAACGACCCCTTATTTCGACGTGAAATGTTTTTGCGGCAGCTGACCTAGCCGCATTTTAACTGCAGTATTTTGTTCTCATCTTCGTGTTTGTACTCAAATTTCGACCACCAAAGTTAAACACTTTAACAGCAATTTTACCAGTTTGTAGTCTTAATAGGTTTAGTAAACACAAGGCAAATGTATACTAGACCTTATGAAAGCAGTTGTTACAGCACATTAATAGCAGATGAAGATCTATGGTCACGATTGTTCGTCATAACAATTACTGTTCACTGTACTGTTTAGTAGCTCGTTTAGACAATGAAGTTGCATTATAATCAACATATGTATTTTCGCAGCGGCACTTTCGTTGTTATTGAAAACCTTAGCTGTTCGAAATGGAACTGTAATAGTGACAGGTTGGTGATATTACATTTTGTGTCCCAACTTCGTCGCCGCTTTTGTGTCCCAGCCTCGTCGTAGGTGTCGGTGGCCGAGTGGAACGAGACCGACACGCTGGTGCAGGTACGGAGGGGAGCAGCCAGAAACTATAAACACTCGAGTAAATTAGAAAAATATATATATTGCACAGAATGTAACAATACTTAACTTTTACATAGTACTGCAGAATGTTGATACATAGTTGTTAGAGGCCTGCCTAGTGCCTGTACAATAGCAAAGTCTTCACTGGTGCCTATCTGATTACGAAGGTCCTAACTCGTTGCTATCTCAGTCCGAAGTGCGAAGTGGCCGATGTCCTTCAGTGGTGGCCACGAGCGGCGTTGTACCAGAGGGCGCTCGTGGCTGTCGTCGGAAGAACGCCGCGCCGTGCATGCATGGCGGCGCGCGGCGAAAGTAGGTGGCGCGCACTTTGTACTTGTGCGACACCACACCACTCCCCCCCAAACCGCCGCGCCGTCGTGGCGTAGGGCTGAGGGCCACGGCGACGGCACTGGGAGGAGGGCCTGAGCGGGGGCGTTACTGGTGGGACGGGCGTCGTAGCTGAGGCCGGGATCGAGACGCCGTCCGCGCCCCGGCATCCGCCTTGCGATCCTCCAGGGAACCCGCCGAAACCTGGGGAAGGGCGCCCGCCCCCGCCCAGAGGGAGCAGGTCATCTTCTTCTGAGGTGCGTGGCCCAAGCTGGGGGGGCCCGCACGGTCCCGGAGTCCCTCTCGGTGACGCTGTCATCTGCGGCGGCGACAGCGGCGGCGACGACTGCGTCGGATGTACGTCGACGTCCATAGGGATCTCGTAGTCCGGGGACGAACGATGTGGCTGTGCTCCCTGGCGGTGAACTGGGTCTGGAATCAAGAAACCGGAGACAGGATCGCGCGGTCTGTGCAGGCGCAATTGGTTTGCGTGGCGCCGCAGCTCCGACCCTGTGGAAGAACGTACAATAAACATATTGCGACCAAGCACGCGCTGAATGGTGCCCGGCAACCATGTCTTCTTGTTTCCAGCAAACACCCTGTACAGCACCGGCGTGGAAACCTGAAAACGCGTAGCGCCATACGAACCGACTCGGTGCGTGGGAGGCTGCAGCAGGTGAAGGAGAGTGCGGTGACGGCGGCCGTGTAGCAGCTCGGCAGGAGACGGGCCGTCACGTGGCATGCACCGATACGTAGACAAGAAAATTTGAAGAGCTTGCTGCCTGGGGTGCTGACCTTTCATCTTCTCCATGTGAGACTTGAATGTTCGAACGAAACGTTCTGCTTCACCATTGGACTGAGGGTGAAAAGGTGCGGTGGTTATATGCTGAATGCCATTCACACGACAAAACTGTTGAAATTCCGCACTAACAAACTTGCAGATTTCGTTTGTACTACTGTTTTAATTGTTTATTCTATCGTATTTGATAAATACCGTTGTGTTTAGTCTTCGTCTTTGACCGGTGTATTTCAAAACAAGTCAGAGACCGTTACTAAGCTCGTTATCAGTCAGTCCAGTGCCAGCTGTCACGTGCCACATCGTTACAGCGCTAAGTATCTGACTTTAATTTGTGTCAAATTTAATTTGCCAGTCTAGTTCATTTTCGGTAGTACTGTTTTAAGAGGTTTATTCCCGCGTACTTGCAGATTTCGTTTGTACTACTGTTTTAATTGTTTATTCTATCGTATTTGATAAATACCGTTGTTTAGTCTTCGTCTTTGACCGGTGTATTTCAAAACAAGTCAGAGACCGTTACTAAGCTCGTT
Organism: Locusta migratoria; assembly: GCA_026315105.1. Lineage (NCBI taxonomy): Eukaryota > Metazoa > Arthropoda > Insecta > Orthoptera > Acrididae > Locusta > Locusta migratoria. The sequence continues at coordinate 394,444,659 of CM048750.1, read as the reverse complement.
ATCAGACAGTCCAGTGCCAGCTGCCACGAGTGCCGCAGCGTTAACAGCGGTAAACTGCCGGACTCAGTTTTGTTGATTCGACAGTGTAGTTACCACTGACCACAGTTAAGTCAGCAGCCAGCCGCCTTCATTAGAGTACTAGGCTTCTTTAAAGTTGTTAATTGCTGTTAATTGTATCGATAGGATGGATAGGATGTGTGCCTGCTGTGTGCGGACGCAGGAGGAGTTGGCCACGGTTCGCGAACAGCTGAGCGTGCTGTTGGCTACGGTCAGCCGTCTTCAGGCTGCTGTCTCGGGGTGCAGCGATGGTGGGGAGTCTGGTTCGTCGAGTGGGACACCTCAGGTGTCTCACGCTACGCTCTCTGTCCCTGCTACCGAGGCACCTTCGGGTGTACCGGACGTCGTCGAGCCGCCTTCTCCGCAAGGGGAGTGGCGGGTTGTACGGCGTTCGCGTCGCTCGAGGCGGAAGGCCAATGTGGAGGCTGGACGTCCGTCCGCGCCCGTTCGTCCTGTGAGTGGAGGTGTGGCCACTCCTTCAGCAGGGTCCGAGCAGGTGCACGGGGGGAGGGGATTATTAGTTATTGGGAGCTCCAATGTCAGGCGCGTGATGGAGCCCCTTAGGCAGATAGCGTCCAGATCTGGAAGGAATTCCAACGTGCACTCGGTGTGTTTGCCGGGGGGCCTCATCCGAGATGTGGAGGCGGCCTTGCCGGCGGCTATCGAGGGTGCGGGGTGCAGTCGACTGCAAGTCGTAGCTCACGTCGGCACCAATGACGCTTGTCGCTTGGGTTCTGAGGACATCCTCAGGTCCTACGAGCGGCTGGCGGAATTGGTGAAGGCTGCTGCCTTCGCACGCGGGGTGCAAGCAGAGCTGTCGATTTGCAGCATTGTTCCCAGGGTTGATCGGGGTCCTTTGGTTTGGAGCCGAGTGGAGGGTCTCAACCAGAGGCTTCGCCGACTCTGTGACAGTCATGGCTGCAGATTTCTGGATCTGCGTTATCGGGTGGGGAATTGTAGGGTGCCCCTAGATAGATCAGGGGTGCACTACACTAAGGAAGCGGCTACTCGGGTAGCAGAGTACTTGTGGAGTGCACATGGGGGTTTTTTAGGCTAGGCGCTAACTCTGATGAGCACTCGCCTGTCAGTATTCAAACAGCGAATTCAGGCCACGTTCGGAACAAAAATTCGAACATAAAAATATTAGCCGCGAACTTACAAAGTATTAGAAACAAAGTTCCCGAATTTGCAGCGCTGCATGGAAGTTATTGCGCTCAGATAGTTTTAGGCACGGAAAGCTGGCTAAATGATGATGTGGCAAGTTCAGAAATATTTAGCGAATCGTGGAATGTATATCGGAAAGATAGATCTGATACAACTGGAGGAGGAGTGTTCATCGCTGTGGACAAAGATATTGTTTCTACTGAGATCGAGGTTGAAAGTAACTGTGAAGTTATCTGGGCACGCATAACAGGTCTAAAAGAAGTAAAGTTAATAGTTGGGTGTTTTTACCGGCCCCCCAGTGCTGCTGTAGCAGTTTTAGAATCATTCAAGGAAAGTCTACACCAGGTAGTGCATAGGTATCCGGGCCATGCAATATTAGTCGGAGGTGACTTCAACCTTAAGAGTATAGATTGGGACCTCGCTAGTTACATTTCAGGCGGTACAGACAAGCAGTCTTGCGAGCTACTTTTGGACACATTCTCCGAAAACTGTCTTGAGCAGTTAAACCGGCAACCCACGCGCAATGGAAATATTCTAGACCTTATAGCCACAAACAGGCCTGACCTTATTAACGATGTCTGTGTAGAGACAGGAATTAGTGATCACGATATCGTCATAGCGTCGATGGTGACCAAAGTTCATAAACCAGTCAAGAAGGCTAGGAGCGTGTTTTTGTTGGGAAAAGCCGACAAGCAAATGTTACGATCGCACTTAGAAAATGAATGGGCATCGTTTAATTCTGGGACTATGGATGTAGAGGAATTGTGGACTAAATTTAAATGCATTGTTAATGAAGGGTTAGAGAAATATGTGCCAGTAAAGACGATTAAGGATGGAAAAGATCCACCGTGGTATAATAATAATGTTAGAAAGCTGCTGAGAAAGCAAAGGCTGTTGCACTCTCGATTCAAAAAGGAACACGCAAATAATGACAGGCAAAAGTTAGTAGAGATTCGTGCGTCTATAAAAAGATCGATGCGTGAAGCATACAATAATTATCACAGCCATACCTTAGCAAAAGATCTTTCCGAGAACCCGAAAAAATTCTGGTACTATGTAAAATCGATAAGCGGGTCAAAGCCCACTGTCCAGTCACTAGTTGATCATTCCGGGGCAGTAATAGAAGAAAGCAACCGGAAAGCTGAAGTTCTAAATTTAACCTTTAAGAAATCTTTCACGCAGGAGGACCGCACAAATATACCATCATTTGATCAACGTACCAATTCTGAAATGGGGGACATAGCAATAGGTATTTCCGGTGTAGAGAAGCAGCTGAGAGAGCTAAATACGAAAAAGTCTGCTGGTCCGGATGGAATACCAGTTCGGTTTTACAAAGACTATTCTGCGGCATTGGCCCCCTACTTAGCTTGCATTTATAGCGAATCTTTAATTCAGCGCAAAGTTCCTAGTGATTGGAAAAAAGCGCAGGTGACTCCCGTGTATAAGAAAGGAAAGAGAACTGACCCATACAATTACAGGCCAATATCGTTGACATCGGTTTCATGTAGAATTTTGGAGCATATTCTCAGTTCGAATATAGTAAATTTCCTTGAAACGGAAAAGCTTCTTTCCATGAATCAGCACGGGTTTAGGAAACATCGTTCATGTGAAACTCAGCTTGCCCTTTTCTCACATGACATCTTGCGAGCCATGGACGAAGGGCAACAGGCGGATTGTGTTTTTCTCGACTTCAAAAAGGCGTTCGACACGGTACCACACTGCAGACTGCTAACGAAGGTACGAGCTTATGGAATAGGTTCACAGATTTGTGACTGGCTGGAAGACTTCCTAAGTAATAGAACGCAGTACGTTGTTCTCGACGGCGAGTGTTCATCAGAGACGAGTGTATCGTCAGGCGTGCCCCAGGGGAGTGTGATAGGACCGATATTATTCTCTATCTATATAAATGATCTGATGGACAGAGTAAGTTGTAATTTGCGGCTGTTTGCTGATGATGCTGTGGTGTATGGGAGGGTGTCGTCTGTAACTGACTGTAATAGCATACAGGTTGACTTAGACAAAATTTCTAGTTGGTGCGAAGAATGGCAGCTAGCTCTCAATGTAGAAAAATGTAAGGTGATGCGCATGAGTAGGAAAAACAATCCCATAATGTTCGAATACAGCATCAGTAGTGAGCTTCTTGATGCGGTCGCGTCGTTCAAATATCTAGGCGTAACATTGCAGAGCGATATGAAATGGAATGAGCATGTAAGGACAGTTGTGAGTAAGGCAGACAGCCGACTTCGGTTTATTGGGAGAATTTTGGGAAGATGTACTTCAACTGTAAAGGAGACCGCGTATAAAACGCTTGTACGACCACGTCTTGAGTATTGCTCAAGTATTTGGGACCCGCAGCAGATCGGTTTGAAGGAAGACATAGAGGCAGTTCAGAGGCGAGCAGCTAGATTTGTTACCGGTAGGTTCGACCAATGCGCGAGTGTCACGGAAATGCTCCGGCAACTCAATTGGGGATCGCTGGAAGAAAGACGACGTTCTTTTCGTGAATTTCTGTTAAGTAAATTTAGAGGGCCGGAATTTGAAGCTGAGTGTAGTACGATCTTGCTGCCGCCTACTTACATTTCGCGTAAAGATCACAAAGACAAGATAAGAGAAATTAGGGCTCGTACGGAGGCATATAGGCATTCTTTTTTTCCTCGTTCAATTTGGGAGTGGAATAGGAAAGGAAATGCCTAGTAAAGGTACAGTGTACCCTCCGCCACGCACCTTACGGTGAATTGCGGAGTATGTATGTAGATGTAGATGTAGATGTAGGTCCATTGTCACTGACGATAGTTTCAGGCAAGCCTTCGATGCAAAACACTGATGTTAAGGCACTGATTGTACTAGAAGCTGTCGTTGAGTTCATGGCAATCACAAAAGGAAACTTGCTGAAAGCGTCTACAACAATTAACCAGCGCGTATTCCAGAAAGGTCCGGCAAAGTCAATGTGTAAACGTTGCCATGGTCCCTTGGGGCGTGGCCAGTCTGAGAAACGTTGCGGAGGAGCCGCCTGATGCTCCGCACAAACAGTACACTGTGACGTCATGTCCTCTATCTGAGCGTCCATACCAACCCAGGTACAATGACGTCTGGCCAGTTGCTTTGTCCTAACAATGCCCCAATGTCCTTGATGCAGGAGGCGTAACACTTCTCGTTGCAGGGAACGAGGAACAATCACTCTTGCTTGGTCGTTGTCGGTATGCAACAACAGTACACCCTGACTTAAAGATAATGCATGACGTTGTGCAAAATAACGTCGAACCAGAGGCCGATCAATGTCTTTGGCTCTGGCAGGCCAACCAAAGCGAACAAAACGTGCTACCACACTTAAGTCTGCATCCGCAGCTGTTTCCTGTGCAACCCGACGAGAGTTTAAAGGAAAGTCTGCGACAGCGGAAGCATCTCTGGAGTCTATCTGACAACATGCCATTTCTGAAGAATCAAACGACACATCCTGGCCAACCGGAAGTCGGGAAAGTGTGTCCGCGTTAGCATGTTTAGTGGTAGGTCGGTACAAAATCTCATACTGATAATTAGACAATATCAAGGACCATCTCTGAAGCTTTTGTGCCGTTCGTGGCGGAATTGGCTTTGTAGGTGAGAACAACGACGTGAGAGGCTTGTGGTCTGTCAACAAATAGAATTTTCTGCCATAGAGATAATGATGAAACTTTGTGACGCCGTAAATGATTGCTAAGGCCTCCTTTTCTATCTGACTGTAATTCTGTTGCGTCGGCGTCAGTAGCTTGGATGCAAAGGCAATAGGACGATCGTGAGAACCAATACGATGTGAGATTACTGCGCCGAGACCGTACGATGAGGCGTCAACTGCTAACACTACAGGCTTCTGGGGGTCAAAGGGAATCAGACATGCATCACTGAGTAGTGCAGACTTTAAGTTGTCAAAGGCAACCTGGCAATCTTTGGACCATACAAAAGGAACATTCTTCCTACGTAAGTGATGCAGTGGAGCTGCAATCTGAGAGGCATTGGGAATAAACCTGAAATAATAGTTAAGCTTTCCCATTACTGCTTGCAATTCATGCACATTCTTAGGAGGAGGCAAGTCTTTGATTGCTCTAAGATGTGACTGTAAGGGATGAATTCCTTGGGCATTAATCACATGGCCTAGGTACTCTATTTCAGTTTGAAAAAACGAACACTTTGCTTTATTGCAACGTAGACCTGCTGCAGTCAACACTTTGAAAAGGCACTCCAGGTTTGCTAAGTGTTCTTCAACTGTACGTCCGGATACCACAATATCATCTAAATAGTTCGAACAACACGGTACAGAAACTGACAGCTGTTCCAAAAAACGCTGAAAAATAGCGGGGGCGGAAGAACTGCCAAAGGGTAGGCGTTGAAATTGAAAAAGGCCCATGTGAGTATTAATGACGAAAAACTTTTTTGACTCGTCATCAAGTGGAATCTGTAAGTATGCCTCTGCTAAATCAATCTTAGAAAAGAAACGAGACTGTCCCAATTTGTCCATTAGTTCCTCTGGTCTGGGCAGGGGATAAGTGTCGACAATTGTTTGACTGTTGACTGTTGATTTGAAGTCCGCACAGAGGCGAAGTTTTCCTGACGGCTTGGGTATAATTACTATAGGCGAGGCCCACTGACTCGCAGAAATAGGAGAAATCACCCCACTATCTTGCCAACGTTTAAGTTCTTCGGCAACTGTATCACGCAAGGCGATAGGCACTGGTCTAGCTTTACGAAATTTTGGAACTGCAGATTCTTTTAAAGTTACATGTGCCACGAAGTCTTTGGCACAACCTAGTTCCGGCGAAAACAAGTCACTATATTTGTCACATAAAGCATTGATTTTGTCCTGAGGCACTACTGACGAAATTTGAAGCACATCTCTTTGTATTGATAAGCCAAACAAGTCGAATGCATCTAGTCCAAAAATTTTCTGCGTAGATTTGGCCTGAAGAACAACAAAAGCAACTGTTTTTGTAACACCTTGAAAAGAGGCAGGCAGGCTACACGTTCCTAGCACGGGAATATTTTGACCTGTATAAGCTGTTAACACCTGTTGACACAGCGATAATTTTGGCGAACCCAGAAGTTCATAAGTATCTTTATTAATTAAGGTAACAGCGGAACCAGTGTCGAGCTGAAATTGCACAGTCTTATTGTCAATGGAAAGATTCACAAAAAGTTTTTGCTTTCGGCGCTCGACAGGTGCGCGAATGTGGGCAACGTCTGCTACATATTGTTTTCTGCGCTTGCGCGGGTTGCGTGCGGTAGGAAGCGGCGCATACTCGGCACACAGCGGATTAACCACACTGTCACTAGATGACACTACCGCCGGATCGGCGTCCGCGCAATGCGAGGCTACTGCACTAAAATTACTTTGAGTAGCTACACCAATTCTACTGTCACTAGCTACACAGTACTGGGCACTATTACAATTAGAAGTTGCAGAAGGCACTATTTTCACTTCAGGAATGCACTGTCCATAATCATTTTGCTTGTCCCGAACCCGTTTCCGTTGCACTGTTTTACGCGCTCGTTGGCGCTTGCTACGTGGTGCACTATATAGTTTTGCCATAGGCGCAGAACTACCTTCTTGAAATTGAGAACCAAGGAAAGCAGTGTTCAATTCCACAGCCCGTATAACATTTACAGAATGAACTGTTCTCGCACTCTGCGAAGCACTGTTTCTAACGTTACTGTTCTTTGAGTTTTTAATTTGCATACACACAGACTGCACATGTCCTGATTTGCCACATTGATAACAGGTTGCGTTGCGACTAGGGCAATGAGCACGCTTGTGGCGAGACACACACTGGGGGCAAGATTTACGTACATTTTTCTGAAATGAGCGTTGGCGCCCGTTATTCAAATTACTGTGTCTAACACTACGGGGCGACCTTTGCGTCGCACTTTTACACTGGCTACAGTTCACTGTCTGTGCAGCACGGCCTGTACTATTGTAAGAATCACTAGTGCTACACTGAGAACTACGGCTAGGAAAGCGACCGTTGCGGCGCACTGAATTAACACTGTGGCTTTGCATTTCTACATCTGCTAAGTCAAAAGTATCATGCGCTTCTATAAGCTGCAGTACACTGTCTAATGAGGGGTCGGACTGTTTTAGAATTGCTGCCCGAATTCTGGGATCCTGAATGTTCTGCGTAATCGCATCCCTCAACATCACGTCACTATAAGAAAGTCCACAAGAACAAGTAAATTTACATTGGCGGGTTAAGCCCTTCAATTCCGTAATCCACTCTTGGTGTGACTGTTCCGGTAATTTTTTCAGTCTGAAAAATCGGTATCGTGCAGCAGCTACGAGAACTTTTCTCTCGTAATAAGCATTCAGTGCATCTACAATTTGTTCAAAGTCTACATCACGAGGAGATGCGAGAGGGAAAAGTTTTTGCAATAGTACGAAAGTCTGGGGGCCCACAATCGATAAGAAAAGGTTCTTCACTCTCTGACCTGTAATTTGATGAGCCGCGACGAGTTCTTGAGACTGTGCGAAATAGTCGCTCCATTCTTCCTCACGTTCGTTGTACTGGCGGAACGTCGGAAGCGGTGCGGCGGCAGGTGTGGGCTGCTGATGTGACGACTGTTGTTGTTGGTGAGCAGCCTGTGTCGTCAACTGCGACACGGCCTGGAGAAGCTGGGTAATTTGCGCCGTCTGTAACTGAATAATTGCCATTAAGTTTGGGTTCGGGGTAGTGGCCATGTTGACCGATTAGGCGCCGCGTATACAAGTAACTTATAACAAAACACAAATGCAATATGAAAGAGGACGCCCTGCAACAAAAAAGTCCACAAACACGTAACTGAAAATGTTCCCCCAAAAATCTTATAATAAGGGTGGGTGGGCGGGAGCAATTTCTGCGTGCTCCGACTGCTGCTGTCTGGCTGCTGTAAGCGGGCTGGTCCAAGGTTCGTCTATCACTCCTCGTCGCCACTTTTGTGTCCCAACTTCGTCGCCGCTTTTGTGTTCCAGCCTCGTCGTAGGTGTCGGTGGCCGAGTGGAACGAGACCGACACGCTGGTGCAGGTACGGAGGGGAGCAGCCAGAAACTATAAACACTCGAGTAAATTAGAAAAATATATATATATTGCACAGAATGTAACAATACTTAACTTTTACATAGTACTGCAGAATGTTGATACATAGTTGTTAGAGGCCTGCCTAGTGCCTGTACAATAGCAAAGTCTTCACTGGTGCCTATCTGATTACGAAGGTCCTAACTCGTTGCTATCTCAGTCCGAAGTGCGAAGTGGCCGATGTCCTTCAGTGGTGGCCACGAGCGGCGTTGTACCAGAGGGCGCTCGTGGCTGTCGTCGGAAGAACGCCGCGCCGTGCATGCATGGCGGCGCGCGGCGAAAGTAGGTGGCGCGCACTTTGTACTTGTGCGACACCACATTACATTTCCGCATTTTTAGGAAATTTACTACCAGGCTCGTCAATTCGCAGCTTCGATAAAGTCTGAAGAAACTTGATGCACATCCATATTCAACAGTCCATCTTTATTTGAAACGTGGAACTGTAAATGTGGAATTCCCGAGTGGGAATGCCTCAAACATGGCGGACCTATCGCCACTCTATGAAAATTAACTCATAGCCATCTTGGAAGCTCTCAAGTACTGCTTTACAGTTACGGACTCTAAATCTGCGCTCACACTTCTTAAATATTTTCGTCGAAGGCATAAAAACCACCCAATAATAGCCTACCAGATAAAGGCACACATAAACCACCTGGAAATAAATGGACGCAGTGTTTCCATGTGTTAAATTAAAGCACACAACAACGTTCTGGGGAACGAGATCGCTGATACACTTGCCAAGGAAGCGGTTACCACTGGCACGGAAGAATATTCTCAGGTTCTAGCGGAAGATCTTTTACCTGTTTACAGAAGGAGAATTCGGGCTGAATGGGACAAAGAATGGCAACCTTCCCAGTCAACTAAAGGGAAATACTATGCACAAATAACATGTGCTACCAACCAAACCTTGGTACAATGGACTGAGGTGTTCTCGGAAGCTTGCAGTCAGCACAGCGAAGCTAAATGTCAACCACGGTCGAACTGCGCTGCACCTACGTCGCATCGGCATAGTGACATCTCCACTTTGTGACTGCGGCGAAGCCGAAGACACAGATCACATTTTTTGGATGGATGAACAGGTGGGAGCTCACATCAAAGTTGCTTAGTTATATTGTGAGCAGGAACTACCAGTTACCAATATCTGTGTCAACATTATTGGCAACCAAAGACTTTGCAGTGTACAAAGAACTTATCTCCTTTCTAACGGCGGCGAAGAAAGAGTTAAGAACTGTTATGTAAAAGATAAAAGCATGTTTAATCACTACATGCTATTTCAAATTGCTCTTGTCTTTGTATAAAACACAATTACTTCAGCCAAGATCGCTAGTTTATTTGTTGTTGTTGTTGTTTTTTACCGGTTTCGATGAACTGTGCAATCTTCAGGAACAATTTTTTTATAACAATTTTCTCCTATTTTCACTGCTAAAAGTTATAAAGATAGTTAAAATCTGTAAAGTCCTTGTGTGTATACAAATAAAAGACGTTAACAAAACATGTACAAAACCTTTGGGACTCACATAAAATCGTTACTTATGGAAATGAAATATAAGAAAAAGAACATTTTCAAATGGTTAAAATTTGGATCAGCAAAGTGTATCGTCATCTGTACTGCACATTTAAAAATTGTGTGTGTCGTTGTCACAAGTAACAAGGATACTGAACCAGGTAAATATTCCGTAGGTGTGTTGCTGTGGATACATTTACTACTACCACAGAACGCCTCACTTTGAAATAGCAATACCCTTTTTTCCTTTTTTTCTTCCCCTATATATAAAAGATGTAACAGTTATTTAACACTTCTCATGTCATGAATCAATAAGAAAGTGAATTTAAGAGTAGTTCTTTGTCTACATTGAGTACAGAGAATAAAACTTATATACAGTATAAAACCAAATCTCACTAACAAATACAATAACATAACATTGCAGTCAATGTGGTTATATAGGCGGCAAGCCTCATGTCGAATGAAAAAGTGCATAATTAATTACATGGGTGGCTCAAAGACTACACCAAATGTGAAGGGTGAAAACATATACAGCTTAAAAGAATAAAAGCCTTAAGAATGACGCTACTGATCACAAAATGGTACAGCTTGTGTAAGGTAAAAAAAGCAATAAATAAACTAGCGACCTTGGCTGAAGTAAGTGTGTTTTATATACCTTTGTGTCATATCTTTAATATTGTTGTGTTACTCCAAATTGATCTTGCTGTGTTTGTTTTCTGTCATATCTTCGATATTTGTTTGGTTGCTTTTGCCAACTTGCTCACATAGCTGTACCAGAAGATGTCCTTATGATTACTTATGTAGATGACTGTATGGGGACTACTCAAAGGCCAATAAAAATAAATAAATAATTTTAAAAAAGCTCGTTGATTGAAACTGAAGAACTGCGTGGAACTTTGCCGTACACTCTGTGTGGTGCGCCGGCACACGTGGGCGAGCGCCCTCTTCCTATTGGCCGGCGCGCGAGGTGAGAGGAAAGAGGTACCGAGACCGCGGGCGCCTCCGGCGGCCCAAGTACTGCAGAGCGACTCACCGCTGCTTCGTATACTGCGGCCACTTGTGATGCGTATAGCGGTGCCACAACACAAGTGGTCCATACAAATGGGCCAGGAAGACTATAAGATTTCATACTTTTATCCATCTGAAACTATTCTTCTCATGTGGTCGGTCGGTCGTCCTGTGTCACCACAACAACTTGACAACTATACTAGTGGTGGCAGAAGTGCATGATATCGGTACAAGTTGGAATATATTCTTTTGTCTTGTAGAGTTGTGAACATTTATTGAATTCCAAAATGGTAGAAACTGTAAGGACACATTTGAATCCGCCCTCTTTGGCACTTTTGTTGTAAAAAGGCAGAATCGTACAATAACTTCCCGTTATCTGACGATTTTCTCCACTAATTTAAGTCAACAAAGTTTCCTGCTTCAAAATAAGTCCAGGAATCGATCTAAAATTGAGCAACAATACTAAGCCAAGGAATTTAAAAAATGTTCCAGTGTTTGTTAAGTTTATGGGACTTAACTGCGGGGTTATCAGTCCCTAAACTTACACACTGCTTTTGAACTAACTTATACTAAAGACAACACAAACAGCTATGCCCGAGGGAGGATTCGAACTTCCGACGCCTAGGATAACCGGACTTGAAAATAAGATGAAAACTCTAAACTCACATTGCTGCAAACTAGATTAAATTTTCTATGAAAGTTTCCATTATAATAGTGCTTTCAATACGTATTACATATGGGTGGCGGCCGTGGAGTGACCGAATGCCCTAAGGTGACTCGCTGCGGAGCGCGCGGTTGCTCGCCGTTGGAGGTTCGAGTCTTCCCTCAGGAATGGGTGTGTCTGTTCTGTCCACGGATGATAAGAAGCTTCTTTCACAGGGTGACACCGGATTTTAAAAAATCTACTCGTATGCGAGACACATTCCTTCATTCAAACACGTTATTTTACGAGCAATATATGTAAGAAAAGAGGAAGACCCCATCAAAGTATTTTCGAAATGTGTTCGACAGAGTACCGCATCGTAGGCTAGTAACCGAGATATAATCATACGGAGCACCTTCAAAATGTAATTACGTGAACGGCTCCTTGTACATTTGACAGACAGAGGTCAGTCCGGTAAATTAGTGGACGACTGTCTTTAGGGACGGAGTTAGCATCGATGTTCTCGAGGGAGAGTTAGATAACCTCCAGCGTTCTCTAGTCTCTAGCCCCACCAGCAGATGGCAGTGGCGGCGCCGTCTGGTGTGTACTACATTTTATATGTAACGGGTGATCAAAAAGTCAGTATAACTTTGAAAACTTGATAAATCACGGAATAATGTAGATAGATGGGATTTTATTAGAGAGAAAAATAAAATATTGCTAGATCTCTTGCGCGCGTCGTCCGTGCGATTATTGGCTTTGGGATTACCTGAAGTAGCAAGTGTATCATGATCGACCGACATCTCTACGGATCCTGAAAGACAACATCCGACGCCAATGCCTCACCATAACTCTGGACACGCTTTATAGTGCTGTTCCAACAGCTATTGTTGAGGAATGATGGTGAACATATTGAGCATTTCCTGTAAAGAACATCATTCTTGCTTTGTCTTAATTTGTTATGCTAATTATTGCTTTTCTGATCAGATGAAGCGCCATCTATCGAACGTTTTATTGAATTTTTTTTTCTAATAAAACCCCACATCATTCCAGGCATGTGCGGAAATTTTTAACTCTCAATTACACTGACTTTTGATCACCCGATAGCTATTTAAACAGTCATTCAGCTTTTCCTGGCCATATGATTTCATTTTACCAGCATTTAATATGCTTTTACAATATGGACCCATATTAAGTCGTTGGAGTAGCCGAGCGGTCTAAAGCGTCTCGCTGCGGAGCGCGCGGTTGCTCGCCGTGGAGGTTCGAGTCCTCCCTGGGGTATGTATGTTGTCCTTAGGTTAGTTTACCTAGGTTTAAGTAGTTTGTAAGCTACGGACTGATAACCACGCAGTTTAGTCCGATAGAATTACAAACATTTGAAAAATTACTTAAGTCGTTGAAACAACAGTAATTTGTGTATAAGAAGTTGCCCGTACACACCGAGGTTAAATTTATCCTGGCAATCGCTTTGAGTAAGCTTTTGGCGTTCCTGCTGTCGGGACGGGGAGAGTCAAAAGCAGGCTAGCTAGTTAAAGGTACATTGTCGCTGATGGAAGGACCAGCTGCAAAGGGAGTTGGACGATGACGGAAGCGCACGAACTGATGAGAACAGACACGGTAACGCCCACAACAGGAGTAACTGAGTGATTTTATTACCATCTTTTAGACTGAGAATTTGTGTCTCGCTTCCGCCGGTTGTCCTGGATGTTGGTGGCCGAGTAGAGAGAGACCGACACAGGAAAATGGGATGCACGCGTGTGCAGGTACGGAGGTGACCAGCCAGTGGGACAGCAGAAACTAGAAACACTAGAGTAAATTAGAACGAGATATATATTTCGTGGAGATGGTACAACACTTATCTTGGAGAGCAGCAGTCTAGTAGAATGTTGATACACAGTTTAGATGGAGGCCTGTCTACTGATGATTCCTAGTGCCTATCCGATAGCCAAGTCTTAACCGGTGCCTATCTGATTCCAATGTGGCCGATGCAGCAGTCGTGGCCACGAGCGGAGTTGCAGCAGAGGGCGCTCGTGGCTGACGTCGTAAGAACGCCGCGCTGTGCGTGCATGGCGGCGCGCGGCGAAAGTACGTGGCGCGCACTTTATACTTGTGCGACACCACAGAGAGTGCTGCCAATATCATGTGTTTTAAAGTATTATCAATTTGTGGACCTCTTCAAAGCGCATCGTCTAACGTATAATATGTCGTAACAAAATGACAGAAAATTAGCCTACACATCCGTAATTAGAGGCTCTCCGTATTATTGCTTTCAGTGTTACAACTTGCTTGCTGTGAAGGTATAACTTTTCAGTACTAAGGCACAGCGGCGATCAATCAAAAGCGTGGCGTTTTGCTGCCGTTGGTCGTATTTATGAAAGGCTTTAATTATATACATCGTACTCTCAAAACAAAAATCTAACAAATATTTTAATTGCTTTATTATGTAGGATCATCTCAAGTATTAGAAAGCCGATAAAAAGTAATAATCTACGTGCTACGTTCTAATCATGAGAAAAGGAACTGCGAATATTTCTAGGAACGCATGTTAAGTGAGAATACCGCAGTTTTTTTGGTATACTAAGTTTTCATTACAATCAGTAACATGTGAATTGCTATGTCAAAGTTTTAGAATAGGTAGATCGTCGTGTACTATGAACTTAAACGTAGCAAGCCGGGTGCGCCTACTTCGAATCCCCCCCCCCTTTTTTTTATATTCTAAGAGATTCTTTACGGAAAATTATACTAAATGCAGGACGAGTCACTAAAATATGTCCGTAAACGTCTACAAGTTACCGGTAGAGAAAAAAGTTTTAATAAAACAGCTTATAGCTAAAATGCATTTTATAAAACACTAGCTAGTAAACGGTACGTTGCTGTCTCTCTCTCCCGTATATGGAAACATACATATATGCGCCAAGTTTCATGATGAATGGTCAAACGGTGTCAAAGTCGCAAGGTACCCTCCGCTATGCTAAATTCACTGGCTTGCAGATTACAAGAATCTCCTTCATGGAAGCATACATTTGTGTGCTGACTTTCATGGCGAAATGTTTCAAACGTTTCTTAGGGGCTAAATTTCTGTGGTTATCGGTCCCTACACTTACAAGTCCGAGTCAAACAATTCGGACATGCTCATACGAAAGCTTCCGAAAGGTAGCCTATGTATTAATTCGGGGTATAAGCTATCTTCATTCCACATTTCATTCAATTCCGTCCAGCCGTTGCAGCGTGAAGAAAAAACGTATTAACCCGTCTTATACGGTGGCTTACGGAAGGAAGTCCATGTATTACTCAGGGTATAAGCTACCTCTGTTCCAGATTTCATTCATATCCATCCAGCCATTTCATTGTGAAAGCGTAAGAAACGAATTAACTAATTTAAAGCACCATCCGCCGTGCAAGTTAATTAGTGCCTATGAAGTTAATTAACGCCTATAACTTTCGTACGAGTGTAAGCAGAAGTTGACAAAGTTGTATCGGATATCCGGAACGACCGTGCATAAAAAACGAATAAAACGACAAAGAAACAAATATTAATTTTTGTATATTACATTTCGCAACTGTCGATACTAGGCAAAGCTATGAAAGTAAATTATTACTGTAAGCATTGAATGACTCTACATTACCTACAACGTAACAGTTTTATCAGTAACTTGCTGCAGTATGTGAAGCATTTTATTATCTAGTTTGTTTATGGAAATTATGTTACCATTACGCCTTAGACTGTGTGGTTTGCTTCGTTTACGACTGAGAAAAGGTGTGTTACGAGAGCCGGAACTAGTTACTTTCACCATATGGGAAATAATCGTGGAGAATGGAGGGAAAGACTGCGATGTTGCGGATAGATTAAGGTACTGCGGGTCTGTACTCCACCCTCTCCTCGCTCAGCTGAGCTGTGGCGCACACCCCGCAGAAAGACCGCAGCAGCGGTGAGGGAACTCTGGCCAAGGCCGGCGCGGGTCGCGAACCCCGGCCCGATCGATGAGAGCGCAGAGGCGCCGACGAGCCCGGCAGGCGAAGCGTCGGGAGGGGGAGGGGGGGGGCGTGAACAAGGCCAGCGGCTGCACAGATCAGAAACACGTGGATGTAAGAGAAGAGAGCGACCTATTAACCAGGAGTCAACGCGGGTTCAGAAAGTTTCACTCTTGCGAAACACAGCTTTCCCTTTATTCATAAGAAGTGTTAAGTGCCATCGACAAGGGATATCAAATCGATTCCATATTTCTAGATTTCCGGAAGGCTTTTGACACTGTACCCCACAAGCGGCTTCTAATGAAATTGCGTGCTTATGGAATATCTCCCCATTTGTGCGGTTGGATTCACGATTTCCTATCAGAAAGAACACAGTTCGTTGTAATTGACGGTAAGTCATCGAGTAAAACGGAAGTGATATCTGGCGTTCCACAGGGAAGCGTTATAGGTCCCCTACTCTTCCTCGTGTTTATAAACGATTTAGGAGATAATCTGAATAGCTCCCTTAGACTTTGCGGATGATGCTTTCGTTTATCGGTTAGTGAAGTCAACAGAGGATCAAAAGCAACTGCAAAGTGATTTAGACAAAATTTCTGCATGGTGCGAAAATTGGCAATTGACACTAAATAAAGAAAAGTGTGAAGTAATACACATGACCACTAAAAGAAATTCGCTGAACTTCAATTATGCGATAAATAAGTCAAACCTTAAGGTCGTAGATTCTACCAAATACCTAGGAGTTACAATTACTAACAACTTTGACTGGAGGGAACACACAGAAAATATTGTGGGAAAGGCGAAGCAAAGGTTACGTTTCATCGGCAAAACGCTTCGAAGATGCACCAACTGCACCAAAGAGACTGCCTACATCACACTTGTGCGTCCTCTCCGGAAGTACTGTTGCCCCTTGTGGGACCCTCACCAGGTGGGACTGACGGAAGACATTGAAAACGTTCAGAGAAGGGCAGCTCCTTTTATCACGTTACGGGGGGGGGGGGGGGGAAAGCGCCACGGAAATGTTGCACGAATTGGGGTGGAAATCATTAAAAGAAAGACGTTATTCATTACGGCGAGATCTGATTGCGAAGTTTCAATCACCGAGTGGTTAATGAACCCTCTGCCAGGCACTTAAATGTGATTTGCAGAGTATCTATGTAGATGTAGAAATGTGCCACCTTCAGCGTCAATCAGCGCGCTTTTCAGTAGGAAAACTTACTATGCCGTTTGTAGGTATGGTGTCTGTTCTTTCGTAGGCCTACATGTCCGAAACACCAGACATCACTGGTTGACAGAAACAGCCGTGAATTCACAAACTGGCCTGTTCCAGGGCATTGAAAGAAATTGAATGACGAAGTTGAAAATTTGTGATGGACCGGGATGCGAACCTGGATTGCCAGCTTCAGGCCAGCGGTCGCCTTGACCAATTAGGCTATCCAGACCCGGTTTCCGTCCTGCCCAAATTTTCAAGTTGCTGGCCTCTACGATTATAGGCTGCCTACCAATTACTTCCTCTTGCTTGCAGCTTCAGACTCGTGATCTGGCGTGTTTTTTACGTCCGCACAGAGTCATTTGCCTTATGAAGGCGTGCATGCGATTGTAGACATGGTGACTCTTGTTTCGGACATACAAGCATGTGAAAATTTCTGCGCCGATGCAAAAATTCGTCCAATGAAATCAAATGTTTGTAATGTTAGGGGCAAAACTTCTGTGGTCATCGGTCCCTACACTTACAAACTCCTTATATCAACTTATGCTAAGGTCAATGCATATATATATATATATATATATATATATATATATATATATATATATACGCCCTAAAGAGGACTCAAACCTCCGACGGGAGCGGCTCCGCGATCCGTAACATTGCGCTCCAGAAATACGTCCGATCCCCTGCGGAAATACAGTAATGTGCAGGGTACGCTGTGCGATTTGTTCAGAATTTGGGCAGGACAAGAAGCGTACCTAGACAGCCGAAGTAGTTAAGGCGAGCGCTGCTCCGAAGCGGCCAATACCGGTTAGAAATCCCGATCCAGCAAATATTTTCAACTTTGTTATTGAATTTATCTCAGTGCCCTATAACAGTCGATATGTTAATTTTGGAATATGCCGCATTCAGTGCTACTAGGTATTCCTTTAACAGATAGGACAAATTAATGGCAATCCTAATGAAACAACGGCGTGATTGGTAGGATAGACGAACTGCGTTTCAAAATATTTTTAAATTTGTTTGGGACATCTTTTAGGAATTCCCGCTCCATCTAGTGTCGTTTTCAGAACTTCCGATCAGTGGCACGCTGAGATCAGCGATCAAAACGGAGGCCGTAATGACGGTGCGTTCGAAACACTGAGCAGTTATTGGGTGTCTTTCTGCTGGAGACCAGAATGCTTGTAGAATGTCTGCGGAGACCTGGAATTGGTCAAAAGAGCGGCGAGCCACTGGTAAAACGTCCCGTCCACAGTGTGGTCGATAGAGAGACTGAGCTCACGCTCGGACTGCTTGCATAAGGATGTGGGAGGAAATCGGTGGCGCCTTTCAAAGGGCATTTGCCCGGGGGGGGGGGGTGATTTAGAGAAATAACAGAATGACTGGCAGTGGATCTGAACCGGCGACCTCCCGAAGGCGAGTCGAATGTGCTAACCACTCCGCCGCCTCGCTCGGTGCAGTGACAGAACTTGCGGACACTGCGACACAGCACCAACACGTCGCCGGTCGACTTCTTATTCCCTACGACAGCGAAAGTCTGCGCACCCGACAAGAGTTCACGAAACGACATCGCAATGTTCTTCTCCTTTCGTATTACAGCCCGGGTCTCGCACCTTCTGACGTTCACCTGTTTGTTCCAATGAAGGAAGCGCCTCAATGCGCTCAGCCGCTCCGCCGCGGCTTATGTACCCAGTGATCTTGCTTTTGGTTTAAAGGTCATGTGTGCAAAAATTCATAAAGATTAGAGCAAAACTAAGCATTTTCTAAAATTCCTTAAGTGAAGTACCGTATGAAACGTAAGGTAGACGGTGACCTTCCTCTTGTTTTGAAGGTTAAGCGTGCGAAATTTCGTGAAGATCGGTATGAAACTGTAGATTTCGTGGGTCTATTGGAGAAGTAGGCTACGCAATGCACCTATAACAAAATACTTTCTTAGCTGACGTTTTCTACCTATAAACTACATTCCTGCCAAATTTCAGCTTCATAGGTGAAATAGTTTTCGATATTTCGTGTTTCGTCAGTGAGTGTCCTTTCGCTTTTATACAGATAGAGATTAAGAAAACAGATTGTTTAATTTTTGATGCAAGAGAATTTAGGGAGACTTGCAGACAAAATAAATAGTAACATGGAAATCTGTAATGCTGACTTTATTTGATACAAGGTCATGCGTGATGCGACAGTTTTACGGCATCTACAACGAAACTGTTGTGAGCGGTAGATTTCTTTTCGTTTCATCATTTTGTTGGAGGGTGGCGGGGGGTCAGTTACGAAACGCTTCATAAACGTCAGAAATTACATGCAAACTTTGTTGCAGGTCCCTGACTACTCCCATTTTCCAATAATTGGCGGATAATCTAGGTATTCTCACGCGGTGGCCTCTCATTATTTATGACGTCATATCTCCTGAGCTATTTGGCGTGCTCTTTTGTTTTTGGGTCATCGAAGTTTCATTGCAATCGAATGAATGATTTATTAACATGTAGAGGACATACAGACAAACATTCATATATGGACATCATCCTGTGGGAGAAATATTTGTACTTAAGAAGTTCTGCGTGAAGAGGCAAATATGGAGAAATTTTAGTCCATTTCAAGACTCCCTATAAGACAGAATATGTGTGACGATGATTTAGTTATGTGCGTACATCGCAATATTTCGGTATTTTAAGCTGCTAATGTAGGCGAATCCTCGTTGGAACTAGTTTGGGTATAAGCGAAGCCAACTGCATTGAGGTGAACACGTTATTTTTGGATAGGTTTTTTATGTTGGAAACGTTTATTTTAATGTTTCTAGCGGTGAACGCATGTAATAAATATGTTTCGTCGTCCTGGTCTGCCTCTGTTTACTCATTCCCGGCCCGTCTTTCAGGAAAGGTTCTATCAGGACGCTTGGAATGCGTTCACATCTCAAACAGCTATACTGATTAGTAATACAAGTTTTATTTACTGAAGAATACAATATACTCAACTTCTATAAAGTATGTCTCTTCTCTTCTTGCGGCGTCTTCTTCCTCGATGTTATCTGCTCTTAGTGCCTGCCTATTTGGGACCCGAGTTCAGAAAGCTCTTCCAGACGGATGTCGGCCCAGATATAGCCGCTTGTAGAGGGCGCGCTTCTAGGTTTCTCCATCCAAGAGGCGCGGCGCCGGCGTGTGATTGGATGCTGGTCATCTGCTGCCATGTTCACGATCGTTCTCTTGCGTCTGGCGTGTGGCACTGACTTTACGCCACAACAAAACGACACAAACTTATGGATATAGAGTTGTTATAAATGTGATGTACAGGCAAATTGTCAGTCACAGACTGCCGACGATGCTGAATCATCATCCACCGCACTTTCCAGCCCCCCCCCCCGCCCCCCTCTAGACTGTTCCATTGTCTCCGGCGGTGCACAACCACGTGACTGTCACGCTTTCTAATGCCATTTCCACCACTTCTGTTACCTCGTTGTCAACGCCTATTCTTACGTCTCAGCATCGCAAAGCATTTTCTTCGTGCAGCTACGCTCAGTTCCTGGGTCTACATGTCCCGCACACCTGCAGCTGTTTCTTTTACGATACTCCTACACTCACCATTCCAACCCGTCACGTGACTATTCTTCTCATGGCTCTCCTAAAACTAGTCAGCACGCATCACTGCTTTGTCCGTGTACTAACCGTTAGCATTTGACATCATGTAAAACTGTTGAGTGTCATGAACAAACTGCTAATACGTTCTGGTAGTAAATATTCCGTTTTACTACCATTGGAAGCTTAATCTTGAAAACTGTTTAGATAAGGCTCTGCAGCCTATTTCCTTATTGTCTTTGTTTTCTGATTGTACCCTAGGCGTCTCAAATTCAAACGTTTGTAAAGCTTAAGGGACTTAACTGTGGGGTCATCAGTCCCTAAACTTACACACTACTTATGAACTACCTTATACTAAAGACGACACAAACAGCCATGCCCGAGGAAGGATTCGAACTCCTGACGGGGTGCAGCCTAAACGTCTCCAGCTACTCTAAACACGAAAACTTGTCGTATAGTTCTACGACTTTTAACGTTGATTATCAGGTCTACTTTTATCTTTTTGTTCCGTAATTTGTTACCAGCTACATGATAAGAAACAACAGGGTGTTTTCTGCAAAGTGGCGGACACGGTGGCCTTGGGGTAAAGCGTTTGACTGGAAACCACAGGGTCGCAGGTTCAAAACTTTCTTGGACCTCGGATTTTTTCAGTCAGCGCTTTAACCCATGCTTCACCTCTCAACGATGTGAGTAGTCGCCAGAAACGACACATGATTCGGATTCCACGTTAAGCTGTAGGTCGCCATTCCCCGGTTGGATAACTGGGGTAGGCTAGGGACACGCAAGTCGCCGAAGTGGCGTCCAATTGGAAGACTTGTACATGGCCAATGAGCCAAACGAAATTATTATTATTCTGCGAAGTGCATATGTTTCAGATGCGTGTGAATAGCATATATTTCTTCTATTTTTCCAGTTTAAGAGCCATAAAACTATATTAAGGACAATTTCGAGAATATCAGCGTCTGCTGGATGTGATACTGTTTAATTTTGCGAAGTGCATTGGCGTTAGAAGTTTGCCTCGACAGTGGGGACGTACTGGTACCGAATACGGACCCGCTAGACGACTAGAAAAAAGCTTCATGAAGCAATCACATTACGTCATTATTGTTGACGTTAATTTATCATCAAATTTTCTATGGTCGGCGAACATGCGTGCTCTTCACAGTTGAATTTAAACACACCTCTTTTTCCATAACGAGCAGAGGGTATGGGATCCAGTTGTGACTGTAAATTGGCACCCTCCTGAGTCAGTAGATTATGCCGTCTGTTAGACAGGAAGTTGTATGTAATATCTTATCTGTATGAGGTTATTGACATCGTCTCATTGGAATTTGCCGCGGTGGAGTAGCCGAGCGATCTAAAGCGCTTCTCTGCGGAGCGCGCGGTTGCTCGCAGTCGGAGGTTCGAGTCCTCCCTGGGGCATTGGTGTGTGTGTGTGTTGTCCTTTAGGTTAGTTTAACTTAGTTTAAGTAGTTTGTAAAGCTACGGACTGATGACCACGCAGTTTGGTTCGATAGATTTACAAACATTTGAACATTTTCATTGGAATTCCCGTTGAACATTTAAACAAAATATACTGTATGCCTACTTTATAACCTGAAGGGAGTATAAGACTCCGTTCTGAGAGTTCCACATAAACTTAATTATGTTTTGAATTTGTTTGTATTACAAGGAAGCGATCCAATTATGATAAGTTCGAAAAATGTTACAGCCAAGATCGCTGGTAATTAATTTTATTTTGGCCTCTGCCAGCATACTCTGGTCAAAAATATATTTTTACATGGCCGTCGTCTTGTAAAGTCAAACAGTTGTTATATAAAATAATTTAGAGTGCATAGGTACTTAGTATCCAACTGTCAATCACAGTAATAAGTACACTTTTATTATAATGACATTGTGTACCTACGCACTCTAAATTATTTTATATAACAACTATTTCACTTTACAAGATGACGGCCATGTAAAAAGATTTTTTGGACCAGTTGATGCTGGCAGAGACCAGTGAAACCGGTCATCCAAAATAAAATTAATTACAAGCGGTTTTGACTGTAACATTTTTCGAACATATTAATTATGTTTGTAGACAGTCCCTTCGTAACTTCTGTTGAGTGAGTTCTCGAGAATCAAAATATGGCGTAAACGGCCGTATGTCTTTTATTTCATTGACGTACGCCTAAATTATTATTGTACACCGCCAAGAGACAGTACAGGTTCTAACTCGACACTCTACCTGTTCTTGTCGATAAGGGTGCCACGCGGGCAGCCGATCGATCCTATAAGGATTACGGTTCTATTGACCGAGGTACGGGCCGCCCTCCCTCCTTCTCCTCCCTCCCCCACGCCGGCCGCAATAGCCGAGCGGTCTGCGGCACGTCATTCACAGTCTGCACGGCCGCTACGGTCATGAGTTCGAATCCCCCTCGGGCATGGATGTTTGTGTCGTCTTTAGTGTAAAGTAGCTCATAAATAGTTTAGGGAGTGATGACCCCGCAGTTATGTCCATTAAGCTTACGAAACATTTGAACATTTGATCCCTCCCCCACAAAAAAATCTCTCTTTCGCCACAGCTCAGTTATTTACTTTCCTAGAGTTTTCTTGGTGCTTGCTTGCTACGTCGTGCGCTGCCCACTCCAGCGCTTGCGCGTCACGTGGGACTGGCTAGCGTTGGGAAAACCTCCTTTACGTAAGAATTCCTTAATCAGGCAGAGCCACGCTGCAGGCATCCCGGTGGCCTCCTGAAGGACTCCCGCAGAGTGCAGTATATCAGGTAACACGCACTCCTCAAAAGTAAAAATAACCGGTCGTCGTTGAATAAATTATTAATGTGCGATCTTGGCATTTTATTTTGAAAACCACCATTACAAACATTTGAGCATTTGATATCTTCCACAGAGGGGACAAAACGTTGCGGGAAATTTTATTCACTGTCGTTCAGTTCATGCTACTCGTATGTCAGTGGCCCATACGAAATGTTGAAATATGCAACTAATGGCAGGGGAAACCGTAGCGGACTGACTAAAAGTTAATTAATTCGTGATAGTAAAAAATCAAACGTTTCTAAATCAGTTCGACTTAACTACTACAGTTATCACTACCTAGTCTTACAAACTACTTAAAATAAGTAGTAACTACTTAAAATAAGTTAAACGTACCTAAAGAGAGCACACACACACAACCGTGCCCAAAACAGGACCCGAAACTATGACGGGGAACAACTTGTAAGATACCTGTTAGTATTATATGTCACATATTTGTTATCGATGTAATTGTCGATAAAAGATTTTGTTATGTTATAAATTAATTTAAAGGCAAATTAGAATGTTTGCTATATTTAATACATATCAAAATTTATCGTAAAGTATTTTTCAGAACATATAGAATCTACATGTAATTGCTTGGAAGAGAAAAAGTTGTTGTTCTTCAATTATTTCATCTCTTCAACATGTAAATTTGGTGTAGCTTTCTACTACACTACATTAATAATTTATTCAACGACGACCGGTTTCGGTCACCATCATCGGTCATATATATATTTTAAAAGCTGGGCATCTTGTTAAAAAAATGTGTATAAAATAATAAGTGAGACATTGCACTTAGTCACTATATGTTTGTAAAGGTTTTGGACCAAACTATTATGGACATCAATATCTAGACTTACAAACTACTTCAACTAACATACACACCAATGACCGAGGGAGGAATCCAGTGTCCCACGGGAGCGACCGCCCTGTTCGTAGCATGATGCCTTAGATCACGCGGCAAGGGCGATATCTGCAGGAGAGCTAAGACCTGATTCCGGTGGCGCACCGCTGACAGGCGAATAATGTACCGTATTGCAGAACATTGCAGTTTCAGTCTTTGCGACCGTGAAGTCGGCATTTTACTTCCGTCTTGCCATCCTGATCTTCCTCGCCGTAGAGCGTGTCTTGGTGTAGTATTTCATCGTCCGGGCTCAGGCCTTTCCTCATATCAGTAGAATCCTAGAATCCACCATCAAACCTTCGCTCTTCTTTGTCATCCACAATTGTTAACATTTAATACATTTCTTTATCATTCGTTTCTATCGACATCCTCCTTCCTGTAGATACGCATAATTACTTTGTTGGTAGGTTCGTAAACTTTGCTGTCCGTAAGAGCGAAGTTGAAATTTCCACTCCGACTTCCACACTCATGTTTTCGTGATTACCTTACAACTTTTAAGACAAATGTTAGAGTGGTTACCTTTGAAATGGCACTCCGAATTGTTATTTGATCACTATCAAAGAAAATCTAGTGATGACGCTGAGTTACTGTCTCTTAATGATACTGTCGAGAATATGTATATAGCTGCCAGGAAGATGAGACATTAGCGAGATCTTATTTCTGTTTGTGCATAGTTCTGGTAGCAATCGTGGTCTCATCAGCTCCGTGGATGCAAATATACAGGCAGTTCTATTAGGCCGACCGCGGTGGCCAAGGGGACTGAGGCGCTCCAGTCACGGTCTGCACGGCCACTACAGTCGGGGGTTCGAATCCCCCCTCGGGCATGGATATTTGTGCCGTACTTAGGATTAGCTAGTTCATAAGTAGTTTGTAAGTTTAGGGATTGATGACCCCATAGTTAAGTCCCATAAGCTATAAACATTTGATTTGAGTTCTATTAGAAGTAGGTTATGCAGTGGTGGCACACGATAAGCTCAGTGTAAATGCAAAGTGTTTCTAGTAGCACATTCTGGAACCCTCGCAAATGATTCCGATGCGTAAGGACTGCTTTATATTGGCGACCCACAGGACCGACGACATCTGCAGGAACCTGCCCGATCCTTCCACCTTACAAGACCTCTACGCTGCAACTGGTAAGGCCATTAAAACAGCGGAATTCGGGAGCTCGCGATCCATTTAAGAGAATACCAAATGTATCTTGCATTATCATGTTATTAATTTAATGACTTTTATTGCTGTAGTGTACTTTTACTTACTTAGTTACACTGTAATCGTTTTGTTTATCCAAGTCCTGGACACGTGAAATAAATAAATAAATATTGGCCACCTGCCAGGGGCACGCGCGCGCCACCTTATTCACTTGCAGTGCCCCATCGCACCCAAATGACGAGTTTTGAGCGGCCTGTACAGCTGGAAGGAGGTGTGTTCAGACGACCTCATACACCACCTCTCTCTCCAGTCTCCTGGACGGTCGCGTCTAGCATGTGATGCGACGCTCACCGCCGGTGGGGACAGAGCCCCCTAGTCCCTACATCTGCATAAATACTATGCAAGTCACACTGAAGTGCTTGGCAGAGGATTCATCGAACCGCTTTTATGATAATTCTCTACAGTTCCATTGTCTAAAGCCTCGCGGGAAGACGGAACACCTAAATCTTTCAGGTTTCGATCTGATTTCTCTTATTTCATTCTGATGATCATGTCTGCCAATGTAGGTGCGTTCTAACAGAATATGTTCGCATTCGGAAATCAGTGCTAGATAACTTACTGCACTTAAAATCACACAGGTTCATCGTACTTCGTCTTCACCCGTCTTAATCAGTATCATGTTTCCAACTTACGTATGTCCCGTGAAAAGATTTCGAAGGTAAGAATTACAGCAATCCGAGCTCAAGCGCAGCAACCATATTGCCCCAACAGCCATTCGCGACTAGCACTGTGAGAGGTGGATATCGTAGTGGTACCAAAGAACACCCCACCAAACGTGGCAGTGAGTTAATATCGCACCGAACCAGATTCGAAGTTGAAGTCTATAACTTACCGCGGAGTCAGATTAACACCACTAACAACATTCGTGCCAGTCAGTGAGACCGGAAGGCTGCTTGACTTGGTAACAAAATGCAGCATCCGATCACTTCTCTCCACTTTATGCCAACTCGTTTCATGTCTTAACACATGTTGAATTCGCATAACACAGCTACATGTTTATTATCACCATACCAGATTTTGAATACAACCGCTGTTCTGTGCGAAATAACTCCTTTAACTCTTGCGTTTTCACGAGTCTTATATTTACGTCTGATATACATGTAAATGTAATTACTTTCGTCTTGTATATCCTTCTTTCATTCGTTTGATCTCTCGCCCACATTTGTTGTTGCTGTTGTGGGCTTCATTCTGCAGTTTGATGCAGTTCTCCACGCTACCCTGCCCTGTGCAAGTCTCTTCATCTGAGAATACGAACGGCAACGTACATCCTTTTGAATCTGCTTACTGTATACATCCCTCGGTCTCCCTCTACGAGTTTTATGCTTCTAAAGTTGACGATTCGTTGATATCTCATAATGTGTCCCATCAAACTAGCCTTCTCTTAGGATATGCCAGAAACTCCTTTTCTCTCCCATTCTGTTGAGCAAATCCTCATTAGTTACATGACCTACCCATCTAATCTTCATCATTCGTCTGTAGCACCACATTTAGGAAGCTTCTATCATCTTTTTCTCTAACTCTTTATCGTCCACGTTTCACTTCCATACAATGCTACACTCCGGACTAATGCTTTCAGAAAGGACTTCCTAACATTTAAACTAATATTGGATGTCAACATATTTGGCTTCTTCAGAAACACTTTCCTTCGCATAGTCATTCTGCATTTTATATCTTCTTTACTTCGGCCATCAGAAGTTATCTTGCTACCCAAATACCTCAGCTTCTACTTTTGTTGTCTCATTACCTAATGTAATTCCATCAGCGTCGCCTGATTTGCAGACACTACATTCCATTTCCCTCGTTTTAATATTTCAATGTTAATCTTATATCTTCCATTCAAGATACTGACCATTCCGTTTAATTGCTCTTCCAGGTCCCTTAAAAAATGTTCAAATGTCTGTAAATCTATCGGACTAAACTGCGTGGTCATCAGTCCATAGCTTACAAACTACTTATACCTAGGTAAACTAACCTACGGACAAACACACACACCCATGCCTCAGGGAGGACTGGAACCTCCACGGCGAGCAACAGTACGCTCCGCAGCGAGGTGCTTTAGATCGCTCGACTACTGCACCGCGGCGGTCCTTTACAGTCTCTGAAGGAATTACTATGTCGTCAGCAAACCGCAAGGTTTTTATTCCCTCTCCCTGGACTTTAATTCTAATGTTCAAATGTTTGTTAAGCTTAAGGGACTTAACTACGGGGTCATCAGTCCCTAAACTTACAAACTACTTATGAACTACCTACAACTAAGGACGGCACAAATATCCATGCCCGAGGGGGGATTCGAACCCCCAACCGTAGTCCCCTCGGCCACCGCGGCCGGCGGATTTTAATTCGCTCTCCAAATCCCTTCACAGCTTGCTAAATGTACAGTTTCAATAACATTGGGGAAAGGCTACAATCCTGTCTGCTCCCTTCCCAACCACTGCGATTGATCTCTCATCCACATTTACCTTTACATGCATATATTATTTGCTATCTACAGCCGCCCGCAGTGGCCGAGCGGTCTGCAGCGCGCCAGTCTAGTTCTGCACGCCCACTACGGTCGGGGATTCGAATCCTCCCTCGGGCATGGATATTTGTGCCGTTCTTAGTATAAGTAGTTTAGGGACTGACGACTCCGTAGTTAAATCCCATGAGCTCTATATATAAGTCCTTCCACTCCCGGGATTGGCATGACCCCTCATCCACTGCCTTAAAACCCGCATCCTTTCCTTTTTCCCCTCCTTCCTTCCTCTCTTCCTGACGAAGCAGCCAACGGTTGCGATAGCTTGAATGTTTGTGTGTGTGTTTTATTTGTGTGTGTGTGTGTGTGTGTGTGTGTGTGTGTGTGTATCGGCGAGCCTGTTCTTTGGGTAAGTCAAACAATCTTTATTTTCAAGGACACTCACTCATTGACTAAACACGAAATCTCAAAAACTACTTCACCTATGAAGGTGAAATGTGGCAGGATTGTAGTTTATAGGTAGAAGACGTCAACTTAGAAATGATTTTGCCATAGGGTCGATGCTTTATGAGATACGACGTCATAAACAATGAAAACTTCCCCATCTTGCGGCACGTTATCAGTCCACAATTTGAGAAGTAGAGCAGTTAGCGACTTTCAACAAACTATACATCTACATCCATACTCCGCAAGCCACCTGATGGTGTGTGGTGGAGGGTACCTGAGTACCACTATCGGTTCTAACACCTACTCCAGTTTCGTATTGTTCGCGAAAAGAAAGATTGTCAGTATGTCTCTGTGTGGGCTTTAATCTCTCTGATTTTATGCTCTCCTCGTGAGATATACATTGGAGGGATCAATGTCCTCCTCGGTAATTTCAAACCTTAAGGAAACGTTTCCTCGCTGACAATCCCAGCAAAATGATGGAAGGTAAACAGTTTGTCGCTTACTACTTTTTCGGCGTTCATGCAGTAAAATTACGGCATTTGGCATGACGTTATAATGTATTACTCGTACACTATTAAATGTATTAGCAAGAAATGTTACAGTCAGTATACACACGTACCAGTGAATGTAAGTTCTAAATTTTAACATAGTACGACACACAGTTTATGACATATGGAGTTATAAACAATTAGTTTTATGAAAAACCGCCTCATCACGCTTGACGTTTTGATTTATTACGTCTTTCCTACCAACTTGATTCGCGACGTATTTTGCAGACAATTTACATATACACCACTGACTATACCTTCGAAAATAGCGTATTACGATACTATGACGTCAAAGACAATGAAATGCACGAAAATTTGCCCTAATAAGCATGAGGTTCTAATTCACTACGTCTTTACTACCAACTGCATTTACAACACATTTCTAAGGCAATTTCCTAACATTCCACTCTACGAACCTGGTAAATAATGTTTTTGTAGGATACATAATTCAGGAGATATTACATCATAAACGTGACATCAGTAAATAGGTACTGCATTATGTTTGACTTTTTGTTAAGTCTTTATTAACTCTTTTCGCAGCACATTCCGCAAACAATATCCAAATATACCTCTGACAGGAGCTACAATATTATATCACTGAAAGACACATTGATCAGCAAAAACGACGTCATAACAACTGAACTCTTTGAAAACATACCTACAGGGCGAATTTGCTGTAGATTCAAGCAAAACATGTAAACAAATACCGCAGATGCCTTCATGATGGCGATGATGATGCTCAAGGCGAACGTAAATAAATGAAATCAATAAGCAAATAAAAAATGTTTTCAGGAACAGAGAGAGGAAGAGGAGGGATAGGAGAAGCACTAACTCAAGGCTTGAATATATATATTTTATATGAATGTTTGTCTGTATGTCCTCTATGTGTTCATAAACCATTCGATTGCAATGAAATTTTAGTGAACTGTTCACCGTACGCCCACGAAGGTTCCTAACCCAAAAACAAAAGAGCACGGTACTTAGCTCAGGAGATATGACGTCATAAATAATGTGAGGCCACCGTGTGAGAATACCGAGATGTATGCGTCAATTATTGGAAAATGGGAGTAGTTAGGGACCTGCAACAAAGTTTGCATGTAATTTCGGACGTTTACGAAGCGTTTTGTAACTGACAACTAATCTCCCTGCCCCCTCCTCACACACACACATACACACACAGAATGATGAGACGAAAAGAAGTCTACCGCTCACAACAGTTTTGCTGTAGATGCCGTAAAACTGTCGCATGAGGCATGACTTTGTATCAAATAAAGTTAGCATTACAGATTTGTATATTACATTTATTTTTTTGCAAGCCTACCTTAATTCTCTTGAATCCAAAATTAAGCAATCTGTTTTCTTAATCTCTATCTATATAACAGCGAAAGGACACTCACTCACTCACTGACTAAACACGAAATCTCGAAAACCACTTCACCTATTAAGCTGAAATCTGCAGGAATGTAGTTTATAGGTAGAAAACGTGAGCTAAGAAAGTATTTTGTGATAGGTGCATGGCGGAACATACTTCTCCTACAGACTCAAGAAATCTACAGTTTTTATTCCGATCTTCATGAAATTTCGCATGTTTGACCTTCAACCTTACGTTTCATACGGTGCATGGAGGTGCGTACTTTGTTACATAAAAATTGATTTCTAAATACCTTTGTCACGCCATAACTTGAGAACGGCACGACCTCTCTCCCTCATTTTTTTTTTTTTTTTTTTTTTTTTTTTTTTTTTTTTTTTTTTTTTTAGAACAAGGATTGTATGAAATAAAACTCGAACATTTGAGAACAACAAAATACGTTTTTCAATGTGACCCTGCGTTTCTATTGCATAGAAATCTATAGTTTTGGTTCGATATTGATAAAATTTTGCACATTCTACCTTTCAACCAAATAGGAACATCACTGGGTAAATAAATGTTTGAAAGGTACATGACAGTGGATACCTTGCAGGAAACTTTGCCGACCGAGGGAAAGGTGGAAACGAACAGAGAGATGGGAGAGAAAGAGATGAATGCAGAAAGTGGGGGTGTGGACTACGAGAGTGTAGGATAAATAAACACCCGGGCAACGCCGGGTTTTCAGTCAGTAATTATATAAAAGCGCAAATGCTACTGCACGCGCTGCGTCTTCTGTGTGGGAACGAGCTCGCGCAGTCCACTTAAGGCAGCGGTGCCCACTTTGTGTGCTGCTGCGGCGTCAGCTCCCCAGTGAAGCAACTCGCGGGAGCGCGGCCGGCTTTCCTGATCAACACTGGCATGAAGCCCAGTTTACACGATGATCGCGCTTGTAACGAACGGATCAGGTCGCGCGCCATCTAGCGACGCAAACGCACAACTACCAGTACTCCGTGAGCGCAGACGGCGTGTTCTACTAACTAGTTTGCTACAGGACAGGTTCTAAATTCGCTAGTAGGGACCAGGGTGCGCATGCGCAAAAGTGAGCTCATTGTGCCGCTTTCATGTTTACATATGGAAATAGCCGCGTCCTTATCGAAATTGCTTGTTTTGTTGGAGTCATACATCGAGCATCAATTGAGTGGGACAGACCAGGAACGCCGGCCGCGGTGGCCGAGGGGACTGAGGCGCTCCAGTCACGAACTGCACGGCCACTACGGTCGGGGGTTCGAATCCCCCCTCGGGCATGGATATTTGTGCCGTCCTAGTTCGTAAGTAGTTCATAAGTAGTTTGTAAGTTTAGGGACTGATGACCCCGTAGTTAAGTCCCATAAGCTTAACAAACATTTGAACATTTTGAACTTGCACGTTTGTAGGCACCGTACGTTACGCCTGCAGTCGCCATTTTCGTAGGTGTTCCTTACGTGCATCTCCAGTCAGCGGCGGTCATGCATTAAAATTTACCAACTTCCAACGTTATACACATGGTTGTGCGAATGAGGAAATAACCTAAATACGGTGCCACAGTCATACCTGAACGATGTGGCAGGTCACTACCGCCTGCAAAGTCTTTTATCTCTTTTATACTTGTTCCAGAAGGTACACAGTTCACGAGCAATAACAAGCTGAAGAACCGCATGACGTTCAGACATCGTTTCGAAGTTTAAGCAGTTGACGACACCTCTGTGTTTGGTATGTCTTAGTCTGCAAAATCAGACGTTGCACGCAGAACTGCCAATCGCTGCTATGCTCTTCATCTTTCCGTTTATATATATATATATATATATATATATATATATATATATATATATATATATATATATATATATAAAGTATTAGGAGTTTTAAAAATATTTGTGACCTTCTAGCAGAAGTCGAGTGCTTATGAAAGTTTGTACCGGTCAATTTCTGGTCAACTTCGTTTCCGTTTTCTAAATTTAGCTGTTATTCCCAACAGAAAGAGATTCTGCTGTTATTACCGCTGTCTCTCTCGTCCGTCGCTCATTCACGTCCACTTCAGTAATTAACGCTGACGTCAATATAGCCTCGCAGCCTTCAGCGTAAAGCGTCGTTCGTTAGCGAGCAGCTGCGAGCAGAGGAAGAGTGCGCAATAAATTTGTAGTCGCTAAGCAAGCAACGCGTGGGCGGCGAGTCCGGTAGATTGCGAAGCACGCTGGCGTCTACTGCGACCGCGGCGGAGTGACCTAGCGCTCTGAGGCGCCTTGCTGCGGAGCGCGCGATTGCTCGCAGTCGGAGGTTCGAGTCCTCCCTGGGGCATGGGTGCGTGTGTGTATTGTCCGTCGCGTCGGTTAGTTTAGGTAGTTTTAAGTCTTAGGACTGATGACTATAGCAGTTTGGTACAATAGGTTCACAGACACTTGTTTTTCGTTAACCGCGCTCTCTCTTCCTTACTACAGTTTGGAAATGGAGTAGCACAAATAAGACACAAATTATGTGTGTGGTGAACGTTCTGTGTTGCGTAATGAAGAAAGCCATTTATTGTATAGCCTAGTAAACAAATAGTCGCGGGGGAGGGGGAGTCACATTCCGGTAAACAGCGACTGAAAACAATTTTATCCATGGGATTCTGACGAGTACACACTTGGTCAAAAATTTCCTCAGTAAAATCATTCACGTTCGTTATGTCAAGATTTTTTGTTTGTAAATGTAAGGGACTTAACTGCGTTGGTCATCAGTCCCTAGCCTTACGAACTACTTACACAAATTTAAAGTAACTTATGCTAGGGACAACACGAACACCCATTCCCGAGGGAGGACTCGAACCCCCGTCGGCGAACGGCCGCGCGCACCTCAGGAAGGTGCCTTAGTGCGCACAGCTATTTTGCCACCGCTCAAGAGCTGCTCAAGATTATTACTTTGAAAACTACAATTTTTAGTGTGCACCAAATACCAACGTTGGTGAGGCAACTGCTTAAAACGAAAATAGCTGTATCTTTCTTAAAATATATCAGTATTTTGTACCTAGCTTTACAAACATTTGAACATTTGAGCAGCGCTGTTATAGATTCCTCAGCGTCGCCTGATTTGCAGACACTACATTCCATTTCCCTCGTTTTAATATTTCAATGTTAATCTTATATCTTCCATTCAAGATACTGACCATTCCGTTTAATTGCTCTTCCAGGTCCTTTACAAAATGTTCAAATGTCTGTAAATCTATCGGACCAAACTGCGTGGTCATTAGTCCATAGCTTACAAACTACTTATACCTAGGTAAACTAACCTACGGACAAACACACACATCCATGCCTCAGGGAGGACTGGAACCTCCACGGCGAGCAACCGTGCGCTTCGCAGCGAGGCGCTTTAGATCGCTCGGCTACTGCACCGCGGCGGTCCTTTACAGTCTCTGAAAGAATTACTATGTCGTCAGCAAACCGCAAGGTTTTCATTCCCTCTCCCTGGACTTTAATTCTAATGTTCAAATGTTTGTTAAGCTTAAGGGACTTAACTACGGGGTCATCAGTCCCTAAACTTACAACTACTTATGATCTAGCTAATCCTAAGGACGGCTCAAATATCCATGCCCGAGGGGGGATTCGAACCCCCGACCGTAGTGGCGTAGTGACTGGCGCGCCGCAGTCCCCTCGGCCACCGCGGCCGGCGCGCCCTGCACGGTTACTGCCGTGCGGCTGTTTCGATTCCAGACACATACATTGCATTTATATCTTCCATGATGGCGCAGTAACAATAAAATATTCAGTGAAGCTTTATCATGTCGTCTTTTTTGCAGAAGCATCAGAATACATATGAGGAGATTTGTTGAAGCCCTCTGTAGCGGGTATAACTACTTTTGTTATCGGCCAGCCCCGAGGCAGAAGCCGTCTGGCAAACCATGAAAACTTACAAGGACGACATGAGTGTCGGATATTAGAATTTTTTGAGATTTATGGTACATTAAGTACAGAGCTCAAATGACAATCAGCCAAAGCCATTCGATGCAATTAACGAGAAAATCGACTTTTAAGTTTTGCATAGAACACGTAAGTACCAGTAATTAAAACAGTCGCACCATCTGTCGGTGTAGCTCAGGTGGTACCGTTCTATCCGTACAACCATTGGGTCGACTGTTCGAATCGTGCAGTCTTTTTCGTTATATTCGAATACTTACATAATTTTAATGTTCGTAAATTTCTATATTTTATAAAAGCTTGTTAATGATGGTTAAAATAAAAAAATGCATTTTTGCACTATTGGCTCCACTATTAGTTGCCGACGGTAGTCTTTGATTGTTCAATTTGTGAAGAGTTACAACTCTGTTGTTGGAAAGTCATCCCCATAGCTACTAACGGGTTTCCGAGCAGCTGACCTACTGAACTATCGTTTCAGGTGACGATAAAGTGTTAAGCTCGTCTACATACACATAAATAAAAACTGACACAACAAGTGGAATTAGTAATGCCAATATGTTTTATATGGCTGTATTTGAAAACAACGAAAACAATATTTGTTACAGCGGGATTCAAAACACCGACTGGTTGGAACGCTGCCACCTGAGCTACACGTACAGATGCTGCAAATCATTTATTGATCGGTATTTGCGTGAACTTGCAAAACTTCAATGTCGATTTCCTAGAGAATTTTTGAGAGTTGCGTCGAATGGCTTTGGCTGATTGTTATTTGAGTTCTGAACTTCACGTAGGCTACCGTAAATATTAAGAAATTCTAAAATCCGATACCCATGTGGTCTCCTTGTTAGTACTGGATTGCGGTTTGTCACATAGCTGAGTGTGCCCGGTCGTATACCCATCAAACCCCGTCCCCTGTTGACGACGATAAACGCCATTTCCTTTCCTTACTTTTCCCGCCGGATAAACTTCAGCAAGTCACACGCGCGAGTAAACAGCAGTCAGTCTCGGAGTGCACAGCTGCTGGCAAGTGTCGGCAAACAAGAGGCGTTCCAACCACTGTTTGCCTTCTGCAGCCGCCACCGGTAGCGTGACGTCACCAGCACTTGCTACGTGGCCGGCGAGAGAGGCGGGCCCGGGCACCCCGCCAGGTCACGTCATAAGAGTAGAGCCGTAGAGAGCCTGTATAGGGGGAGAGTGGCCTACAGGCGGGTGGCCGCCATGTTTTTACCAGACTGCGCGCGGGACGAGCACTTACATTGCGACCCAGGCAGAAAAGTAGCCACTTGACGATTGAAATAAGGCGTCAGTTCCACCCATGACACCAAACCACATCTTCTAGCTTACCAATCAGTACGTGATTAAAACAAATGCGATTCATCTATGTTCATACAGGCCTAATAAATTTGTAAGCAAATAAGTCTCATGAAACAGTTTCAATGACTGTCGGTTTTTGATACCATATTTTAAGATGTTCTGGCAATTTCGACAGTTGACACTTGATTAATAAGAAAAGGAGGTATTTCATGTTGTGTATCTCAAAGAAAATAATGCTATTACAGACTTTTCTGTCTGCATATCCATCGATAAAATTAGTACAGTATTATCGCTTTCCGACTAAGTGTGCTGTTGATCTTGTAACATTTTCCTAATCTAGGAAATACCAAAAACGTCATTCTGTAGATAATTTTAGGGACACTGTATCACAGAAAATCGGAAAAATACCGATACTATCTCTAGTGAAACAGCGGAAACAGACTCAACATAGGGTAACTGAATAAGTACCTCTCTTTCTCACGTTACATCCCGTAAACAATTATAGGATTGTGAATAGCCAATAATACACAGCCAAGGGAGAGGTGCCGTACCCATGTTAAAACTTACCTCGCAGCACGACATGTCAAAAACCAGAACCATGAACTAACACGAAGCTAGCAAATGCTGTTCAAAAAATACCGCTTACCATATATTCGAACTCGCGACCTTCACATTACGAATCCAGTACGCAACCGCTACACCACGCGGGAATTTCGGAGACAGTAGCTCTATTATTGAATTTGATCAGTGCCTTTCTTGCTTCGGGGTGTGGAGGGCGAGGGGGGAAGAAGAAAATATTTACTTTACACAGGCAGGAATAATTCGTTGGTTTCCAAAAGTCGGCTTTACGGTTCCCGTTTCTTTATTTATTTATTTATTTATTTATTTATTTTTCATTTAACTTTCACCGCCCACTGTTCCCGTATTTCCTCATTCCTTGCGAACACAAGTATTATATAACGATCTGTACTTCGGTTTTTACAAAATGTTTCTTAAGCTTAAGGGACTTAACTGCGGGGTCATCAGTCCCTAAACTTACAAACTACTTATGAACTACCTTATACTAAAGACGACACAAACAACCATGCCCGAGGGGGGGATTCCAACCCCCGACCGTAGCGGCCATGCAGACTGTGACTGGCCCACCGCAGACCGCTCGGCCACTGCGGCCGGCACAGAGGTAAAACGAGGCATTTCTCTTTACTGCCCTGAATGACTATGTAATATACATTATTAATTACTCATGAAACCACTTCAATCATATAATCTTAAATTTGCCGCGAAGTTCTAAGCTTATCGTCAACGACCAACGAACAAGTTCATTTAAGTATACAGAACGGACAAACGACGTGCAAAAGTGGAGCAGTGCCTTCCGTAATACAACTTGTACGTAACTGTCCAGTGAAATCGCTGTCAGGAGCTTTTAAGATAACAGTACAAAAACGTACACTGTAGCTATTCACTCATACACAAACCCGCCAGATCTGGTAAAAACAACGCGTCCTGGACTCTCAGCCAATCAGGACCAGTCGCACGCATGGCCACTCTCTCCCTATAAAGGATCTCTATAGTGCCGAGACAGCGGGCCGGCCTGTCAGCTTCGCGATCGCGCTGTCTCGGCACTGCTCTTATCGCGCGACCTGGTGGAGTGCCCTGGCCTGTCTTTCTGGCCGACCGCGTACTTGCTGGCGAAGTAGCGCGCTTACACTGAGCGCTTGCAAATAAAATGCTCGATGAGGGTGTTACCAGGAGCTGTGCTGCTAGAACTGCAATACTTCCTCAGCACACTGTGGCCTTTCTTTGCACAAACTTACAGTTTTATATATATATATACATGTGGCGTCTGTACCGAAAGAATAGACGTCACTTCTGATCCTGCAGCTGTTCTTATTTAATATTCATAGAATATATGACATCAACTGCGATTGGGCAAAGATGAAAATGTGTACCCAGCCGGGATTCTAACCCGGGTCTCCTGCTTTCTAGGCAGTTGCGCTGACCCCTACACCACTGGAGACAAAGTGATCACCGCACCTGCAAGGAATACCCATGCACGCCTCCCGTCAGATACAAATTCCCAGCGGGGGTGGGGGGGGGGGAGGGGTGGGCAAGTTTGAAGCCCTTACTCTTACGGGAATTAGTTAAACTACGAGTTTGAGTACTGTGGGCAGGGCGAAGCTGGGAATTTGTATCTGACGGGAGGCGTGCTTAGGTAGTCCTTGCAGGTGCGGTGATCACTGTGTCCCCAGTGGTGTAGGGGTCAGCGCAACTGCCTAGAAAGCAGGAGACACGGGTTCGAATCCCGGCTGGGTACACATTTTCATCTTTGCCCAATCGCAGTTGATGTCATATATTCTATGAATAACAGTTTTTTGTCAATATTTGCAGAACATTTTCGTATTTTTGCTTAATTCTTCACTGTAGTAGCAATTTGAAAACTGTATCATGTCTGAGTTCCGAAATAAACGTTACCTACGAAATAGGTTCCTATTCCACGAATACCATGCGTGTAGTATTTAAAAGAGTAGCACTGCCATAACTGGTCACCTAAAGAGGACGACCTTTCTGAATGAGACGCTGCACGCATGCTGTGAATGGTGATGGAGATCACTGCGGCAACCGAAGATTTGATTCGCAACTCCCCGCTACCAAAAAGGAATTTTATGCTTACCATTACTCTTCCTACTTTTAAATACCGGAATAATTCCCAGACTTAAAAATTGTTACTAACTAGGAAGTCTCGAGAAATACGGATTCCCTGTACATATAAAGCCGGGAATCTACTACATACCATGCCAGTGTGGTATGTCATACATTGATCAAACAACCAGGACCGTCGAACCGTCGACATCAGGTGTAAGGAGCATCAACGACACACCAGACTCAAACTAGCTTCCAAGTCAGCAATAACGGAGCACTGTTTAGAATTAAATCATTTGATGAATTACGATGATGTCAAGAATCTGGCACAAACTTCCAGATACTGGGATAGTGTTATCAAAGAATCTATTGAAATAAAGGTCACGCAAAATCTTATCAACCGTGACACAGGATATCAGCTTAGTTCCGCCTGGAATCCAGCACTTGATCTCCTGAAGACGCAACGGAGGCAACAGCCGACCTGTGAGAGCAATAATTCTGCATATGACGGAATGAATAAGTCAGTAACGATAACACAGGCTGAACAAATGGTGCTGAATCAGAGAACAAATCAAGCACCAGAAGACGGTCACACAGAGAATAAACGGCATTTCCAACAGCAGGAGCCAGAGAACGATGCGGCAGGCGCTGCTAGAAGGCGCGGACCTCATAGGGAGCACTTGACCCGGCCGGCTACGGTAACAGAGCAGTATAGAGCACGAGAGAGCATAAATGACGGAAATGAGCACGCACAGTACAAACTGGAGGTGGAACAGAACGTAACATGACGAAATTATTAACTGACTAGAGCCAAAAGCACGCACTCAGCAGGCGGAACAGCGACACTTAGTAAATGCTAGTACTGCTGCAAGTGACCGGCGCGGACGTCAGATGGAGCGCCTCCCACAGCGCCGACCAATGGCAGAACGCCTAGCCACCGCAGACAGGCGTAAATATTGGACGCACCTGATGAAGATCGCGAGTAACGCGATCGAAATATCGTGCTAGCACGACGCGGATTACCGGCAGAAACCAGATTCTCCAAGATACGGATTCCCTATTATGCAGGATATTACACTGATCATCTTGAGGCGAGAAACTACTGGTTTCGCCGCGACGGAATAGCCGTGCGCACTGAGGCGCCCTGCTACGGTGCGGGCCGGCGTTCCACGTCGGAGGTTCGAGACCTCCCCAGCATGGGTGTTCGTGTTGTCCTTAGGATAAGTTAGTTTATATAGTTTGTAAGTTTAGGGACCGATACCCACTGCAGTTAGGTCACATAACTTGACAAACATTTCAACTACTGGTTTCAAATACATATTTCAAGTGGTACGAAAAATTAACGCTCTGTCGCTAGCCTGGTCATTATAACAGGCGGCACTAGTTCTTCAGTGAACGAAGCGTGAGAAGGAACTGCGTGTTGAAAAAGGTAATGTTCATTAACAGGCGACTGCTGTCGTCTTACAGAAACGTCACATTGAAGATTCACCAAAACATTTTTTTCTTAATAAAATTTTGTTTAATTAAAAGTCAATCAATGATAAATGGCGATCACAGCATTTACAATGTGATAAATAAAAATATTAAAACGAATTTCCTAACATGTTTTCGTAGCTTACGGTGTCCTGAGTTCGGGACCTGTGATAGCAAGTGCGGGCTAGGTGGAGTGGACCGACCGGCCTCTCGTCTTGAGGGGGGGGGGGGTCAAAATACCACTAAAGCCCCCACACTTTTTTTTTTTTTTTTTTTTTTTTTTTTTTTTTTTTTTTTTTTTTTTTTTTTTTTTTTTACTAACGATTAATCTGACACAAATTCTCCAGTGACATGAGAAAATATAGTTCAAAAATATAGAGTGGCTTGCTAGTCCTTAGCTCAGCTCGGTACCGCCGTTAGACACACAAAAAAGACGCAAATGAACTTGAAAATCAACGTGTGCAATTGCTTTTTTCCATCTGTCCCGTTTCTCCTCCCTCGTCTCTCCTATCTGACGAAGGAAAAGATTTCCTAAAACAAGTACCCACGTTTATTTTCGCCTTCATTTGCGTCTTTTTTGTGTGTCTATCGGCGGTACCGAACTGGGCTAAGTAGTGGCCAGTCACCCTATCTCTTTTGAATAATAATATTTACTTTTTGTCTTATTACAAGTTGATGAGTGCTTCAGTTTCTGTTTAGAGAGAACTTTATCACCAATATGTCATTCTCAATGGAGAGAAGTCTTCCTAAGTAAGAGTTATGTCAGGTGTGCCACAGGGGAGTGTCTGTTCACAATATATGTAAATGACCTTGCACACAACATCCGAAGTTCACTAAGGCTTTTTGGAGATGATGCTGTAGTATACAGAGAGGTTGTAACAATGGAAAATTGTACTGTAATGCAAGAGGATCTGCATCGAATTAACGCATGGTGCGGGGAATGGCAATTGAATCTCAATCTAGATAGGTGTAATATGCTGCGAATACATAGAAAGAAAGATCCTTTATCATTTAGCTACGCTATAGCAGGTCAACAACTGGAAGCAGTTAATTCCATAAATTATCTGGGAGTAGGCATTAGGAGTGATTTAAAATGGAACGACCATGTAAAATCAATCGTCGGTAAAGCAGATGCCAGACTTAGATTCAGTGGAAGAATCCTAAGGAAATGCAGTCCGAAAACAAAGGAAGTAGGTTACAGTACACTTGTTCGCCCACAGCTTGAATACTGCTCACCGGTGTGGGATCTGTACCAGGTGGAGTTGATAGAGGAAGTAGAAAAGATCCAACGGAGAGCAGCGCGCTTCGTTACAGGGTCATTTGGTAATCGTAAAAGCGTTACGGAGATGATCGATAAATTCCAGTGGAAGACTCTGCAGGAGAGACGCTCTGTCGCTCGGTACAGGCTTTTGTCGAAGTTTCGAGAACATACCTTTACTGAGGAGGCTAGCAGTATATTGCTCCCTCCTACGTATATCTCGCGAAGAGCTCATGAGGATAAAATCAGAGAGATTAGAGCCTACAGAGTGACATACCGACAATCTTTCTTTCCGCGCACAATACGTGACTGGAATAGGAGAGAGAATCGATAGTGGTACTCAAGGTACCCTCCGCCACACACCGTCGGGTGGCTTGCGGAGTATGGATGTAGATGTAGATGAACTTATACAGGTAAGGCTAGAAATGTGCGTTTTAACTCAGCTAATATACGCAAAATACGTGCGCCCGTTTTCGTAAACGAAGTGTGTGACCAGCGAACCACATACGTAGTGGCTGACCTGCCCCTGGAGAGCGTTGACAGCGGGAATGCAGTGACGCCCGACGTGTGCCGGCAGCCGGCAGCGGTGTCCCGTGACGCAGGAGTCGGCTGCGTCTGGGCCGCCTCTTCGCGTGCGGTGCGTGAGTTGCGTCACGCCGGCTGCTTTCAGTTATTTCCTGGGCACGCTCCGCCTTGACACGCGCACGCGCGCAGCTGCGTAACGCCGCCCCCTCCCGTGTCTGGAGCCTACGCCACGGCAGCCGCTCCTGGAGGCCAACGAGAAAGACGGACCGCGGCGCGCACGTCACGTCACGAGCCGGCGCGAGCGCTAGCGGATTGGCCGTGGACTTGCGCATAATAGTTCGCGATAGGAAGCGCTCACTTTAGTTTGCGGCTCGTTCTTTTAGTTCGTCCGCTCCCAGTGACGGCTAAACGGCGTGGTCTGCGCGTCCAAGTGGAGGGAGAAGTTCCCCCCACCTAGCTGCTTCGTGCGCTTGCTGCTTGAGCCGCTAACGATATCACGCAAACCAAAAGAAAAAGTTTGTGGCTAATTCCTCGCGTCTAAGTTTAGAGTTATCTCTATATCTTGGCATCATGGAATTTATTAGGCAGATATTGCAGATTGCAGAACACATAAAGACAGAAATTTTGTAGCACTGAACTATGTAATCTAGCAGGCAGACGCTCACCTCGAAATGACTCATCAGCAGAAGGCAAACACGTGATTTTTAATTCTGCTGCGCGCCCTCTCGCTATTGCCCGTCGGTCTTCGGAAAAGAATCCAACGAACTATGAAGC
This sequence comes from Locusta migratoria, assembly GCA_026315105.1. Classification (NCBI taxonomy): domain Eukaryota; kingdom Metazoa; phylum Arthropoda; class Insecta; order Orthoptera; family Acrididae; genus Locusta; species Locusta migratoria. Next base: position 394,402,843 of record CM048750.1, on the reverse strand, counting down.
GAGATACGTTTGGCATAATCGTCCGCTGCACCTAGTTCGTCCGCTGCTCCTAGTTCGTCCGCTGCTCCTATTTTTTCCGCTCCTTCTAGTTCGTCCGCTCTTTTTGGCTTTTGCTACTGCTACTAAAAGAGCTCTTTTTTTTAATGACAGCTTTTTTATATAATGAATCAGTGTTGCCAAAGCGTGTGCTAGTACCCAGATTGACATCAAATACTTAGGCAAATAAACCAGTTATTTACACGAATGAGTGATACAATGGTATTGAACTACTTTGCATACAGAGTACTCATAGTACTTTATTTTTAAACTAGATTTCTTGTGGCAGTGAACTATGAAACTACAGCTGAGCTGCATCTCAGCTCGAAATGAAGGTAACTGGCAGAAGGAAATCATGCGATTCTGCGTCCTCTCGCTGTTACCCGCCAGTCTTCGGTAAAGGAGTGGACGAAGAGTCGAGGGGTCTGCGAACTAGTTCGCGTAGTTCGCCTGTGGGAGCGCTCTTCCGAACCAGTTCGTTCACGAACTACACAGGACTAATTGGCCGGCCGCTGGGGCACAGCCCACCGTCTCATAGCGGCCGGCCATCCGCTAGCGCTCGCGCCGTCCTAGGCCTCACTTGATCACGTGACGTGACGTACGCACCTCGGCCCGTCTTTCTCGTCGGCCTCGGCCGCTCCTTTGCTCTGCCCCACTGCCTCTACCTGCGGCCGTCATGCTACCTCAGTCCATGTAACACCGAGTTCCCAAACAACTCGTCCACCAATCAACTTTGTTCAGCCATCGTGAGAGAGTAGCTCACGCAGTTTCAGAAAGCACTGTAACGATCGAAAGTTGATGTAACCAAATTGCTGATAACTAGCTGTAAACCCGGCGTTGCCCGGGTGTTTATTTATCCTACACTCTCGTAGTCCATATCCGCTTCCCATCTTGCATCTACCTTTTTCTATCCCATCTCTCTGTTCGTTTTCACCTTTTCCTCCCTCGGCAAAGTTTTCTGCAAGGTACCCTCTGTCATTTACCATACAAATATTTATGTTCCCAGTGATCTTCCTCTTGGTTTGAAAGGTCATGGGTGTAAAAATTCATAAATATTGGAGAAAAACTATGCATTTTATAAAATTCCGTAAGTAACTTACACCATCAACCGAACGAAATTTTATACAAACTCTGACATTCCTCTTGTTTTTAAGGTAGAGTGTTCAAAATTTCATCATTATCGGAACAAAACTATATTTTTCTATGTAATAGAAACGCAAGGTCATATTGAAAATCGCCAGCCGCAGTGACCGGGGGGACTAAGGCGCTCCAGTCACGATATGCACGGCCGCTACGGTCGGCGGTCCGAATCCCCCTCGGGCATGGATATTTGTGCCGTCCTTAGTGTTAGCTAGTTGATAAGTAGTTTGTAAGTAGTTTGACCCCGCAGTTAAGTCCCATAAGCTATACAAGCACTTGAACGTATTGAAAGTCACGCACTTCGTTGTTCTCAAATATTCACGTTTTATTTCATACAAACCTTGTTCTGAGAATAACGAAAACAACAATAAAAGGATCTGTATAATCGGTCTAGCCGTTCTCAAGTAAATTGGGGATCCATTTTTATGTTACAAATTACTCTTCCCCAAGCACCGTATAAAACATAAGGCATTATTATTATCTCGAACAGAATGATCTATTGTCTCAAGGTCAACACGGATTTGAAAATATCGTTCATGCGAAACACAACTAGCTGTTTAAATCACACGAAGTGATGGATGCTATCATCAAGGATTCGCAAATCGATTCCATATTTCTTGATTTCCAGAAGGCTTTTGACACCGTACCTCACAAACGGCTTTAAATCAAATTTCGTGGTTATGGTATATCGCCCAAAATTTATACTTGGGTAGGGGGTTTCCTATCGCAGAGGACACAGTTTGTAGTAATCGATGCTAAAACATCGACTAAAACAGAGGTGATATCGGGTAGTGTTATTGGTCCTTTGCTGTTCCTTATTTACATAACCGATTTAGGGGAAAATCTAAGGAGCTCTCTTAAATTGTTTGCAGATAACGCCGTCATATACCGTCTAGTAAAATCATCTGAAGATCAAAACCAGAACGATCTGAATAAGAAATCACTATGGTATAAAAATTAGCAATTGACACTAAATAATGAGATGTGTAAAGTCGTCCATATGAGTACGAAAATAAATCCGTTAAAATTTGTTTACAAGATAAGTCAATCAAACGTGAAGGCCCTAAGCTCCACTAAATACCTTGGAATTACTGTTACTTCAGACTTAAACTGGAGAGAACACTTAGATAATGTCGTGGGAAAGGCGAACCAGAGACTCCGTTTTATTGGCAGAACTCTTAAAAGAAACTGCATACACTACGCTTGTCCGTCCATTTTGGGAGTATTGCTGCCCAGTGTGGGATCCTTATCAGGTGGGTTTGACGGAGGACATCGAAAGAGTCCAAAGAAGGGCAGCTCGTTTTGTACTGTCTCGATACAGAGGAGACAGCGTTACGGAAATGATACAGGATCTGGCATGGGAATCATTACAACAATGACGCTTATCGCTGCGGCGTGGGCTACTTACGAAACTCTAATCGCCAACATTCTCCTCCGCCAACATTCTCCGCCGAATGCGAAAATATATTGTTGACTCCCACTTACATAGATAGAAATAATGATCAGAGTAAAATACCAGAAATCAGGGCTCGAACGGAGAGATTCAGGTGTTCTTTCTCCCGCACGCTAGTCCATAATGGAATGGGAGGTAAATAGTATGAAGGTGGTTCGATGAACCCTCTGCCAGGCACTTCAATGTGATTTGCAGTGTATCCCACGTAGATGTAGATGTAAATGTAGACGGTGACCTTCCGTTGTTTTGAAGGTCAAGCGTGCGAAATTTCGTGAAGTGGGAATGAAACTGTAAATTTCGTGAGTCTGTAGGAGAAGTATGCTCCGCCATGCACTTATCGTAAAATACTTTCTTAGCCTCCCTCGGGCACGGATGTTTCCTGCCAAATTTTAGCTTCATAGGTGAAGTAGTTTTCGAGATTTCATGTTTAGTCCGTAAGTGAGTGAGTGTCTATTCGCTTTTATATAGATAGGGATTATGAAAACAGATTGCATAATTTTGGATGCAAGAGAATTAAGCGACACTTGCAGACAAAAATAAATCGTAAAATGCAAATCTGTAATGCTAACTTTATATAATACTAGCTCGTGCGTGATGCGACAATTTTACGGCATCTACAGCGAAACTGTTGTGAGCGGTAGATTTCTTTTCGTTTCATCATTTTGTAGGGGGAAACGTAAGAAATTACATTCAAACTTTGTTGCAGGTCCCTAACGACTTCCGTTTTCCAATAATTAACGCAAAAATCTCTGTATTCCCGCGCGGTGACCTCTCATTATTTATGACGTCATATCTCCTGAGCTATGTGTCTCTTTTGTTTTTGGGTCTGGAACCTTCGTGGGCGTACGGTGAACAGTTCACCAAAGTTTCATTGCAATCTAATGAATGGTTTATGAACACACAGAGGACATACAGACTTTTATATATAAAGATGACAAATACAACATACGAACTCACAGACAGAGCGATAAGCACGTGGGTTCACTCACCATAGTGCGCGCAATGTCGTCAACAGTACCGTGTTTACCCATCTGTTGCAGCAACCCAAGCTGAACGATCGTAGAGGTTCCGAATGAGGCCTTGCGGAAAGGCCATTCGATTTACACATGGTGCCTTACTTGGGCAGTATTTCGTGCCGCTCCTGCAGACCGCGCAAGATGACTTTCCGTCTGGTCCCAAATATGCTCAGTTGGGGCCAGATCTAGGGTTCGTGTAGGTCAGGATAGTTGATGAACACCTTGAAGGTCACGTTGGGCGGTGCGGGATACTTGTGGATGTTCATTGTCATGTTGCAAAAGCGTATCGTCTTGTTGGTGCAAGAACTTCAGCGAGACAAGTTTAATGATGGTTTCATTGTACCGTGTACTGTTAATCTAATCTGGGCACCGTTTTCCGTGTTGCGTCAAGTGTAGATGGGTCTTTTTTTCTTTTTTCTTATATTTTGACAGCTTTTATAAAGTGTAGGATATGGGTCACCACACCATGATTGCGGTTGTCTGCCTCTGTCGTACACACTCCCGATTTTCGCGCTCCACTGCACGACCATACGACCATCATTGGCACCGAGCGAGAAGCGACTCTCATCACTGAAGACGACACGTCTCCATCTACACAGATATTCCGCAAATCACATTTAAGTGCCTCGCAGAGGGTTCGTTAACCACTTTCATAACATTTCCCTACCGTTCCATTCTCTAATAGCGCGCGGGAAGAAAGAACACCTAAATCGTTCCGTTTTCGATCTGATTTCTCTTATTTTATTGGCATGGTCATGTCTCCCTATGTAGGTGGGTGCTAGCAAAATATCTTCACATTCAGAAGTAAAAGTCGGTGATAGAAATTTCGCAAATAGATCTCGCCGCAACGAATGTCTTTCTTTTAATGATTTCCATCTCAAATCGTGCAACGTTTCCGTGACGCTTTCCCCCCTGTAACGTGATAACACAAAACGAGCTTAAAAGTCGACCACTGTACGAAACAAGAGCCTTGCTTTGTCACTCAAATTAGTAAATGAGGTCAGTGTGAACTACTGGTTACTCCCTGCTACAAAGCCTTGTTCCCTGGCCCTACAGGACGCGGATTTCAACATCAGTGAGCAATGGCGAACGGACTGGAGCAGTGTAAACTTCACAGCTCTCTGGCCCGACCCCACAGAAAGACCCACTGGATTCCAACTCCCCCGACGACAATGGAAAGCGCTTAACAGGATCCGAACATCTCACGGAGTCTGCCAGGATTCTCTGTACAAGTGGGGCATATCGACAAGCCCTCAGTGCGACTGCGGTGCTTCGCGTCAGACAATAGACCATATTGTGTATGACTGCAACATCAGGTCTTACCCAGATCCAAAAACAGACCTGTATAAAGTGACAGATGATGCAATTTCATGGCTGTCTGGTTTAGACATTAATATATAAGGATCATATTCGCTGATTATCTTTCTTAATTCAGTAACATAAATTGTGTAAATTTACTGCTCGTTTCCTAACTTAATATTCCTTTATTAGTGTTGATTCAGTGTTTCATCTTACTGTACGATATAATATATCTTTCATAAATTTTTATTAATATTTTATAAATATCTTTTCAAATTCTACTGCAACACACATCGTAATGGACTCTTTACTGTATACCTGTATACTTCTCTGTAATTAATGCACTTAAAGTTTGATATAAGCTGTTTGTTGTCTCTGCTTCCCACCTGGAGAAGTGTCACTGTGTAATGTATCTTACGTGTCCAAGTGTTTCTGTCATACGATAAATAAATAAGCATAAGGAAGTCCTTGCTGGAGACATTTATGTCGAGTGTTGCCTTGTATGGGAGTGAAACTTGGACGGTAAATAGTTAAGACAGAAAGAGGATAGAGGCTTTTGAAATGTGGTGCTACAGAAGAAAGGAAGGAATCTTAGGATTTAACGTCCCGTCGACAGCGTGGTCATTAGAGACGGTGCTACAGAAGAATGCTGAATATTAGGTGGGTAGGTCGCGTAATGAAAAGGTACTGAACAGAATTTTGGCACACCTTGGCTAAGAAGGGATTGATTGGTAGGACACATTCTTAGACAACAAGGAATCGTGAATTTAGCATTGGCGGGAAGAGTGGGGAGGAAAATCGCAGAAGGAGACCAAGAGACGAATATAGTAAACAGATTCAGATGGATGTCGGTTGCCGTTCTTATGAGATGAAGAGGCTTGCTGTGGATAGAGTAGGGTGGAGAGCTGCACCAAACCAGTCTCCGGAGTGAAGACCACAAAAAATAATAATAATAATAAAACCACATAAATAAAGAAGGAGATATTCGTCTCTGCCTTTCGACAGTGCGGAATACGAGAATAATCCAGAATCTTTTCCTAGCTGATATAGTTTTTTCAGTTACAGACCATATGTCCCGTGGAGAAATTTCGTATGCCTTTAATTTAGCCGTTTTCATTGCCTTCCGCTTGCTCATACCGTTCATGTTTCTTTAAGCTCAAAATTTTACGGGAGTATCCCCCCATAATGTCGTGAAGGTGCCCTGAAACTACGTTATCCTCCGCCATTTTTAGAAAACCGCTGACAGAGAGAGGGCTGCTTCGTATGCCACAAGTATTCGGTCGCCATTGCTGAGTAGTTTGTGGCAATTTAGACAGCGCCTGGCACGGAACTCGTAATGTCAGTGGATAAGTATTAGTATTGATACATTATTTAACATGTTTTACAGAAAAGAAAACTACGAAATTTGTATGTAATGTTTTCTGACATTGTGGGGATGAGACATAACGAAATTTTAAATTGCCGCGCATTTAGTTTCTTTTATATGGGCTGAATTACTCTGTTCATTAATTGTATGTTCAGTTGTTGTTGTTGTGGTCTTCAGTCCGGAGACTGGTTTGATGCAGCTCTTCACTCTATTCTATCCTGAACAAGTCGCTTCATCTCTTCATAAGAACGGCAACCTACATCTATTTCAATTTCCTTACTATATTCATCTCTTGGTATCCTTTTCCGATTTTTACCCTACACACTTCCCTCCAGAGCTAAATTCACAATTCCTACATGTCTAAAAATGTGTCCTACCAATCGACCCCTTCTTTTAGTCAAGATATGCCAGAAATTCCTTTTCTTCCCAATTCTGTTCAGTACCTCTTCATCAGTTACGCGATGCACCCATCTAATCTTAAGCATTCTTCTGTAGCACCACATCTTCTATCCTCTTCCTGTCCGCATGTTTCACTTCTATACAAGGCAACACTTCACACAACTGCCTTTAGAAAGAACTTCATTACGATTAAATCAATATTCGATGTTAACAAATTTCTGTTTTTAAAAAACGCTTTTCTTCCCATTGCCATTCTGCATTTTATATCCTCTGTACTGCGACCGTCATATGTTATTTTACTGCGTAAGTAACAATACTCATTTACCACTTTTATTGATTCGTCACGTAATGTAATTCCTCCAGCATCGCCTGATTTTCTAAGACTGCATTCCATCACACTTGTTTTGCTCTTGTTAATGTTCATCTTATATGCTCCTTTCAACACACTGTCCATTCCGTTCAACTGCTCCTCCAGGACCTTTGCTGTCTCTGACAGAATTACAGTGTCATCAGCAAAACGCAAGGTTTTTATTTTTTCACCGTGAACTTTAATTCGTTCCCCAAATTTCTCCTTGCTTTCCTTTATAGCTTGGTAGATGTACAAATTAAATAACGTTGGGGAAAGGCTACAAACCTGTCTTATGTTCAGTAGCAGGACAAAATATTGCATTTGAATGTGGCACTGTGATTTAGTTCCGAGGCTGAACGATAGTAGTCGGTGTGCCACTTGTAAATAAGACAACGAGTGCCTGGAGACAATACTAACTGGGTGTCGTTTCTGTTTTTCAGGTAAGTCCGGACGGCGTTTGGGACCACTCGTGCCGAGGCCTGCACCCAGAGCGTGGCACTTGCTGAGTTACGGCGAGATGAGTCTACGCACCAAGGTGGTGAGTGAGGTGCAGGTAGCGTGTCCACTCTGTTTTTCACCTACTGTACACAGTGTCTGGGTGGAAGCGATGGTCTTATTGGGCAGATGGAGAGGAAGTGATGTTTTACGGCGGACAAAGGCACACCAGAATGGCACGTGGATTCACTAGTGTGAGATACAGGGCCGCTTGCCAGTAGGTGTATAGTGTCTGTAACAGGGGAACGGCGAGTTGTGGCCTGCGAAACGATAGATTGGACCAGCAGCGTTGGTAATGATGAAGATGCCGTGTGGCATTTTTGGCCGTTAGACACCCTCATCCCCCGCCCTCCCCACTACTGGCTTTGTATGGTGGAAATCTTTCGGTGATGCCACTTGGACGGCTTGCGCTCGATGATGATGAAATGATGATCGGGACAACAAAAAAAGCCATACCCCGAATGGAGAAAATGTCCGACTGGGCCGGGAATCGAACCTGGGCCACTGGACTACAGAGGCGGCAGCTTTGGTGAGACAGTCCGACAGGGCAGGAGCAAGTGCCTCAGACTGTGCGCGCCGGCCGCGGTGGCCGAGGGGACTGAGGCGCTTCAGTCACGGTCGGGGGTTCGAATCCCCCCTCGGGCATGGATATTTGTGCCGTCTTAGTTCGTAAATAGTTCATAAGTAGTTTGTAAGTTTAGGGACTGATGACCCCGTAGTTAAGTCCCATAGACTATACAAACATTTCAGACTGTGCGTCTTCCGGCCCAGGGGTTTCATCTGTTGAGGGATGGGCCGCGACGGATTAGCCGTGCGCACTAGGGCGCCGTGCTGCGGTGCGCGCGGCCATTCACCGTCGGGAGTTCGAGTCCCCCCTCGGGCATGGGTGTTTGTGTTGTCCTTAGGTTAGTTTAACTAAGTTTAAGTACAAAGACATGAAAGATAAAGGTGAAGCAATGAATTAAAATTTGTGATGCGGCCGGGAATCGCACCCGGACCTCCATGCTTACTAGGCACACGCCTTGACTTTTTTTTTTTTTTTTTTTTTTTTTTTTTTTTTGCGGTCATTGGTTTAGTTCGTTCTTGGATGTACGTTGAATGTTTGGCTCCGCTTTTTTAATACAGAGGGCGTTTAGCCCCCTGCCCGGGCGCGCTGAGCCACGGCGCCCGGCAAAATACTAGACCCCCGCATCACTAGCGATTAAGGCGCCTCGGAATAGTCTAAGCACGCTTTCCCTCCACGTCACAAACTTTAATTCAGCTTCTGTGTTCCATAGAATATTGCCACTACTTCCAAGGCTCTCCATGCTGCGGAAGAGCACTTCGGCAATCGACATACCGGAACATTCCTGCCTTTAACCTTAGGCTAAGGTGAAATAAATATCAATGTAAACAGCAATTAACAACCCCTGAGACGGTTTTTCGTCTCGAACATGTCAAAGACATTAAAGATAAAGGTGAAGCAATGATTCAAATGCGGCCGGGAATATTCTATGGAACACAGAAGCTGAATTAATGTTTCTGACGTGGAGGGAAATCGTGCTTTTACTTAGGCATCTTAATCGCTAGTAATGCAGTGATTTAGCTGTGCCAGACGCCGTGTCTCATCGCGCCCAGTCAGGGGGCAAAATACCCTCTGTAATAAAAAAGCTGAGCCAAATACTCAACGAACTAAACGAACGACCGCGAACCATTGATCTACCAGATGGAGGGGGAAAAACCGGTCAGACGTCTGCCTAGTAAGCATGGAAGTCAGGGTTCGATTTCCGGCCGCATCGCAAATTTTAATTCATTGCTTCACCTTTATCTTTAATGTCTTTGACATGTTCTAGACGAAAAACCGTCTCAGGGATTGTTAATTTCTATTTACATATAAGTGTAAGTAGTTTGTAAGCTACGGACTGATGACCACGCAGTTTGCTCCGATAGATTTACAAACATTTGAACATTTTGAACCTGATAGATTATTAACAAGCGAGAGAGGAGGAGGGGGGAGGGAAAGAGAGAAGGGCATATGCAGCTCACTGTACTGCTGAAAAAAGAGGCGTCACTGCTAGGGATGTGCGCGCTCACACTGCACGCCAGTGACAGGTTATTTTAATCGAAAGAAAAAACACCTCTCGCAATCTCATTAATTCATTCCGCCTCATAAATTCAGCGTTAGAGCATGATAATTTCGTTATAAAAATAGTTGTGTGTTTCTTTCCTTTTTTCTAGCTACTTTGTTGAATAACAACACCTATGCACTGACCTAAATTTTGTGTGTGACTGGCACCAAGATTTTCTACCTTGTTCACAGTATTTTCTAGGGCATATAAAATTAAAATATCGCGTGACCGAGCGTTGCTCGGGATTATTTATTTATTTATTTATTTTTTTTTTTGTTACATTCTTGTACAAATATTTCGCAAGAAAACCTACGCAGGAATTACAACCGTTAAACGAAAATAACCGTGCATGTATCTAGTTCAGTGTCACAGTAAATATTATTGTCAAAAATTTAATAGATACTTCGAAGTGCACAGGTTGGTTACACATGCAGAAGCTGTTTCAGCAGTTTCAGTTTGTTAGCGTAGCCGAAGAACACCGTGTCCAACCTTTATTGCAGCGCGCAGTGGCCACGGTGCTACTACCGCGTTTTCGAGCCTAATTTTTTGACATGTATACAAACAGAACCATCAGTTTAATAAGTCGTTGTTGCAAAATTTTAACACGAATTATTTACAGAAGGAGGAAAAGTTGGTAGAAGCCGAAATTGGAGAAGACCCCTTAGAACATACATTAAGGAAAGGCAAACCTACATTTCTAGCTATTGTAGATTTTAAGACAGCTTTTGACAATGTTGATTGGAATACATTTTTTGAAATTCTGAAATCAGCAGGAGTAAAATATAGGAAACGGAAGGTTATTTACAACTTGTAAAAAACCAGACAGCATTTATCAGAGTTGAAGGGCATGAAAGGGATTCAGTGTTTGGGAAGGGTGGAAGACAGGGTTGTAGCCTTTCCCCAATGTTGTTCAATTTGTACATTGAGCAAGCTATAAAGAAAAGCAAGGAGAAATTTGGTGAAGGAATTAAAGTCCAGGGGGAAGAATTAAAAACATTGCGTTTTGCTGATAACATTGCAATTCAGTGATAGATAGAAAAGGACCTGGAGCAGCAGTTGAACGGAATGGACAGTGTGTAGAAAGGAGCATATAAGATGATAATTAACAGGAGCAAAACAAGGGTAATGGAATACAGTCTTAGAAAATCAGGCGATGCTGAAGGAATTAAATTAGGTAACGGAGCAATAAAGGAGATAAATGAGTTTTGTTACTTGGGTAGTAAAATAACATGCGATGGTCGCAGTAGAGAGGATATAAAATGCAGAATGGCAATGGGTAGAAAAGCTTTCTTGAAAAAGAGAAATTTGTTAACATCGAATATTGATTTAAGCCCAAGGAAGTCCTTTCTGAAGGCATTTGTATGGAGTGTTGCCTTGTATGGGAGTGAGACATGGACGATAAACAGTGCGGACAGGAAGAGGATTGAGGCTTTTGAAATATGGTGCTACAGAAGAATGCTGAGGATTAGGTGGGTGGATCGCGTAACTAATGAGGAGGTACTGAACAGAATTGGGGAGAAAAGAAATTTCTGGCATACCTTGACTAAAAGAAGTGATCGATTAGTGGGACACATTCTTAGACATCAAGGAGTTGCGAATTTAGCGTTGGAGGGAAATGTGTGGGGTGAAAATCGTAGAGGGAGACCAAGAGATGGATACAGTAAACAAATTCAGACAGATGTAGGTTGTCGTTCTTATGAGGAGAAGAAGAGGCTTGCTCAGGATAGAGTAGGGTGGAGAGCTGCAGCAAACCAGTCTCCTTACTGAAGACCACAAGATCAAACTATACAAATAATTTTAGAAAATCGCGCTTTTCAAAAAATACAACAATGTACGTGAACTTAATAAAAAACACAGTGTAAATACAAAATTTAATCGAAATCGTATAGGGTAAGGTGGTACAATTTCGATCATTTCGGACTAATGTTATTGAAACTGGAAATATATTGGGAAAAGAAATAATTTTAACTATGGCTCTTATTCTTGGACGTTTAATGATTATGTAACACAAATATTAGACACCTACAAATATTGGTATAAACACAAAATAAGGTTACCGAATTGAGAAAAATCGATCGAAAATGTACCACACTAGGTACAATTGTGATCACTTCCTTGTAGAATTTTGATTACTGGCATCTTCCACATAAAAAGCACTTTTTCCGTCAGGCACCAACGCATACTTCGTGGTACCAAACATTGAATTTTTGTCAGTGAATCCAGTCACCCTTAACTATAAAATTTACAAGAGCGCGTTAGACCAAGTAGCTTCGCTTACCTCTTAACAGGAAACAAATTTATATCTTCTCAGCACAAAGTGGTGTAAACTTAGGAAAGATAGGAGGAGCTCTAGAAACCTGCTACACTACAACGCCACACAACGTGACACTACGAGACTGACAAATGGCGCGAAAACTTACGTTGATCGGAATTGTACCTATATCGATGTTCGTTGTCTGAAACAGCTTGTAGCCTAAAACACTTACTAGAGGAGGAGGAAGAAGGAAAAATGGCGTAGTTGAGCTCGCCTGCACTCCCGTGCTTTGCTGCCAAGTGTTTTCGTTTGGAGTGTTATCCCTGCGAGCGCCGTCAGCTGTGACCTGCAACTTCCACAGTACAGCGGCAGGTGTTTCCTTGGGACCTTGGCCGCGTTGACTGGACCGCCGCAGACCGCAGCCAGTATACCAGGCCCGCGCACCGGCTGCTCACACAGCGCGCCGGGCTGCGCTGTGCAGGGAACCAGCCCGGCATTCGGCACAATCACAGCCGCGGCGGAGTGGCCGAGCGCATAGAGGCGCTATGATGTCGGAGGTTCGAATACCCCCTCGGGCATGGACGATTGTGTCGTCTGTACTATAAGGTAATTCGCAAGTAGTTTGGAAGTTTAGGGATCGATGATTCTGCAGTTAAGTCCCTAAAGCTTCACAACATTTGAACTTCCAGGTGAGAATCGACAGGGCCGAACTCTACGTTACCCGAGGTGTACGTGGGGTGTAAATCGTGGAACGTGGCGAACACGGAGAAACATTATTTCCGTAGCAAATGCCGACGCAGTGTTAGCGAAGCGGACCAGCGGAAACAGCCCGCATTCGCCAGGCAATGTGAAAACCGCCTAAAAGCGTTCACGCTGGCCGACGCACCGACTCACTTCGCCCACCACCGACGAATCCTAGCCGGCACCGTTACTGCTCCACGACTCAAGAGCTGCTTTTTCTGGCTCGAAAATTAGGTTCAGGATCGGATTTCGCAGGATACTATAAACCTCAAGGGTGTCCACTCATGCAAGTCGTAAAGTGTACTATCCAGGAAAAAAAAAGAAACACTATAAAGTTTTGAGCGTACTGCTTGTATAACTTTTCATGAACGCTGTGCTGAAGAACCGTCGGGGCGAATAGCTAATGTGGTAGCGGGTTTGCCTGTTATGTGCACAATTCAGGTTCGTACCTACCTTTAAGAACCATTTTATTTTTATAGCAGGCAAGGTGGGCACACTGATCGATTAAATGTTCAAATGTTTGTTAAGCTTATGGAACTTAACTGCGGGTCTTCAGTCCCTAAACTTACAAACTACTCATTAACTAGCTTATACAAAAGACGGCCCAAACATCCATGCCCGAGGGGGGATACGAACCCCCGACGGGGAACGGCCTCACGCATCGTAGCACAGCGCCTCAATGCGATCGGCCGCTCCGCCGCTGCTTGAACGATTAGTTCCGCGCTGCCCTTGACTCTTCCTGACCGTCTGTCTTTTTGTCATCAGCTATGTTTCTCCATGAAGAAACGTATTCCTTGAATTTACACGAATACTTATAATCTCCCCACAGTTTACAAAATCGTCTGCTTTTGTAATAAAAGTGTAATGAAAGTTGTATTTAACGCTTTTATCTCCCTAGGTCTATATTAATTGTGAAATTCATTTGGCATTATTCCTCTTTTTAAAATAAAAATAATGTAATTAAAATATTAATTAGCTGCAACTATCATTCCATAAATTAAATTCTTTATAATGTAATACATACTATTTTATGTCATTATTTTTATTTAAAAATTATTGTAATATTTTAAAGAAATAATAAAAAAAAGTATTTACCATAGTTTCTCCTATATACATTTTTCACTTTCCGACGTTTGCCAACCTTCGGCAGCCAAGATAACAACGCATGTGGTGATATTGTCGGCATGGGTAATGTTTCTGCAGTTAGAAAGGCACGGGATCCGGCCCTACCGCCTCCTCCGAAGGTCGGTGGTTGTACGGTATAGTCCCGAAGGAGTAACGCTGTTTTGTGTATACACTGCAGCAACGCATGAAACCGAAACTTTCCATCTTCCCCTTATACCCGTACTACAGATCGTACCGTGACACTGCAAATCGTGTTTAGTCGTCCGCGTAGTGTCCGAAATTGCTACACCACGTGGCGGATAGAAAAATAGAATCCGACGTTAACCAGAATCCTACTTTTAGCTAGATTACCATCGTGTTGTACGAGGTGCTTCACATACTCGGACGCAGAAAACGTTTCAGGAATCTGTGAGACACATGCATGTACACAGCTATATGCCGCCTTGTATATGTTTGGCCCAGAGAAACAAATAAAAAACACCGCCGTTCAGCCCTCAAACTGTGTCAGGGGCGGCATTTATAGGGGCTCCACGGGATAGAATAACAGCCGCTCTCGCAGCGTTCATTTGCGCACACTTAAGGGACGGAGACGACAGCTTGCAGAGTGCAGTGAGAAACAGAGCAACGTTAGACAGTGCTGAGGCATCACGCGTTCACTAACAGCGAGGTGAAGATGCAAGAACTTTATGTGAGACATTTGAAGTACAGCTTTACCAATTTTTACTGCGGTAAACTAGGTGCAACCACTAGGTATCGTTCACGGCCATTCGATGAAATATGGTTGCGAACCAAAGCGGCAAAGTAGTAGCATGCTAGATCTACCTCTACATGGGATACTCTGCAAATCACATTTAAGTGCCTGGCAGAGGGTTCATCGAACCACCTTTGTACTATTTATCTCCCATCCCATTCTCGAATAGCGCGCGGGAAGAAAGAGCACCAGAATCTCTCCGTTCGAGCTACGATTTCTCATATTTCATTCTGATTATCATTTCTACGTATGTAGGTGGGAGTCAACAACATATTTTCGTAATCGGAGGAGAATGTTGGTGACTGGAGTTTCGTAAGTAGACTACGCCGCAGCGATAAACACCGTTGTTGTAATGATTCCCATCCCAGCTCCTGTATCATTTCCGCAACGACGTCTCCCCTGTATCGAGACAATGCAAAACAAGCTGGCCTTCTTTGGACTCTTTCGATATCCGCCGTAAAACCCACCTGATAAGGACCCCACACTGGACAGCAATACTCCAAATGAGAACGGATAATCATAGTGTACACAGTGTCTTTAGTAGTTCTATCTTTTAAGGGTTCTTCCAACAAAACGCAGTCTCTGGTTCGCTCTTTCCCATGACATTATCTACGTGTTCTTTCCAGTTTAAGTCTGAAGCAACAGTAATTCATAGGTATTTTGTGGAGTTTACGACCTTCACTTGTGATTGATTTATCTTGTAAACAAAGTTTAACGGATTTCTTTTCGTGCTCATGTAGAGTCAATTGCCAATTTTTACACCATAGTGATATATTATTCAGATCGTTCTGCGGTTGGTTTTGATCTTCAGATGATTTTACTAGACGGTAAATAACGGCCTAAGCCTAATGCAAAAGAAAGTATGGATAAGAAGAGACTTCAAAACAAGCAAAAGGATAATCAGACTTTTGGCAAGTAACACAAAAGAAGGCAAAGAAAAAAGAGATGATAGAAGAAGAGTCAGACGATTCAGATGTTGACGAAGTTCCACTGTGTAATGACGATGAGTCCGATGATATGGACATGGAGCTGTTTGACCCTGGCGCACTGCAAGCAGCCGGCGACGAGATTTGCGGACTTTGTGGAGACCATGGTAGAGGCAGGGAACTGTAGTACTGATGTACTTTGTGCGGAAGATAGTACCATTACCTTGTACCACAAATGATTCTGCTAAAGATTTTATATGTGATATGTGCAGTGAAGGACTTATCTAACGTGTTAAATCTGTAGGCCCCTAACGTCAAAGAAAACTTTGCATTTTATTTGAAAACGAGTAGTCCTGAACTATGTTAAATTTTGTAAAATTTGGTTAAAATTTATGTTTAACCTAATGTAATAGGTGCCTTATCAATATAATCCTTGGAGCAAATCTTGCATTGTTTTTTTTCCGCTCCAGGTATTACTGCGTATCAATTCTTCTAACATGCTCACAATTAACCCACCCGATGCGCACGTTTTCCCGACGTTCGGGAAACCGTGTGCTTAGGTACTGTCTTGGAATTTTGTTTCTGGTGTGTTTATTTTTTGAATATCTTGGCTTATCTTAATTTTTTATAGATACTAGAATAGTTGTTCTAAGTTTTGATATAAAGTAAACTTTATTTAACGAAGTCAAATATTAAAAAACAAAAAAATCAAGGAAAAAAGTGCCGCTTAGGTGCGCACGTTTCCCCTACAATTCCATTCCTTGCTCACGAAGCCGTTCGAGAACCGCAGAGATAATTTTTTCATGTTGCAAAATCTCTAACCAATGAAACCCTAGAGTTTGTATATGGGGGGGGGAATCGCCCTCTATTCTCTACTGTTATGTTAGAAAAAAATACACCGGGAGTTTCTGATAACTGATCCCAATGCACTGCCTCTAGAAAGCAGTCACTGAATCGACTGGCTTATGCTGATGATATAGTCCCGACCAGCGGTAGGAGAGAATATCGCAAACTCGTACTGCAAGGTCGCCAGTAGGGCAGGCTGCAGTTCAGCAAAGATAAGGCTGAGTACACGGCCGTGAGCAAGCCAGCTGGTGACGGGGTCTCGCTCACAGTGCATAGTTTCTGTTTCAGAAGAGCAGGTACCTTCAAGTTCCTTGGTAATCTCCTCAATGAACAGAAGCACCGTGGCACTGAGAAATATTTGTATTGTTTATGGGACTTAACTACGCGGTCATCAGTCCCTAAACTTACAAACTACTTATGAACTAACTAAGACTAAGGACAGCACAAATATCCATGCCCGAGGGGGGATTCGAACCCCCGACCGTAGTGGCCGTGCAGATCGTGACTGGAGCGCCTCAGTCCCGTCGGCCACCGCTGGCACTGAGATAAACGCAAAGATTGAAGGGGCCTGTAGTGCTTCCTTTAGCCTTCAGGAGACGATGGAGAAGAGATCCCTATCGAGAAGCTTTAACATCGGCTTTTATCAAAGAATGATTCTGCAGATGGTTGCGAAATCCTCACCTTGAGGAAAAGACATGGCGGAAACTATATGGTTTTGAACGAAAAATCTTGTGAAAAATTTGTTGCCCCGTCATAGACACATGAAGAGGAGAAGGCAGAGTTCGGAAATCCAGAAATAAAGAGGGCTTTATTCACAGTGTGATGCTATATAATTCCAGGGAAATTAATTGTTTTGATGTGTTAGAGGAATAGTTTTATGTTATAGTAATGAGTGTATGAAAACGATAAACTTTGAATGATTATCAAATGTTTTGGAAACATATGGTGGTTAATTAGGTGATGTATCACTTGTCTAGTCTTGTGTCTACTTTCAGTGGGTGTAGACGTCTTGCTATGTATTCTTTTAAAAGTATAATATATTGATGTGTTTACTAAAAACTGTCACAAGCTTCACTTGCTTCTCTTTCCATTTCCTCCGTCAAACCCACCTGATAAGGATTCCATACTGGGCAGCGATACTCCAAAAAAGGACGGACAAGCGTACTGTATGAAGTTTCTTTAGTAGTTCGGTTGCATCTTTTAAGGTTTCTGCCAATAAAACGAAGTCTCTGGTTCGTGCCGCGGTGGAGTAGCCGAGCGTTCTAAAGCGCCTCGCTGCGGAGCGCGCGGTTGCTCGTCGTGGAGGTTCGAGTCCTCCCTGGGGCATTGGTGTTTGTGTTGTCCTAAGGTTAGTTTAAGTAGTTTGTAAGCTACGGACTGATGACAATGCAGTTTGGTCCGATAGATTTACATACATTTGAACATTTTCTCTGGTTCGTCTTTTCCACGACATTATCTACGTGTTCTTTCCAGTTTAAGTATAATGTAATAATAATTCCTAGGTATTTAGTGGAGTTTTTGGCCTTCACATTCGATTGATTTATCTTGTAAACAAAGTTTAACGGATTTCTTTTTGTAATCATGTGGACGACTTCACACTTCACATTATTTAGAGTCAATTGCCAATTTTTACATGATGCTGATATCTTATTGAGATCGTTCTGCAATTGGTTTTTATCTTCAGCTGATTTTACTAGACGGTAAATGGTGTCACATAAACAACCTAAGAGAGCTGCTTAGATTTTCCCCTAAATCGTTTATGTAAATAAGGAACAGCAGAGGACTAGTAACTGTACCCTGTGGAACTGCCGATATCACCTCTCTTTTAGTCGATGCTTTACCATCGATTAGTACAAACTGTGTCCTCCCTGGCAGGAAATCCCGTATCCAGTTTCAAATTTGGGGAGATATACCATAACTACGCAATTTGATTAAAAGCCGTTTGTGAGATATGGTGTCTAAAGCCTTCTGGAAATGGAGAAATACGGAATCGGTTTGACAACCGTTGTCGATAGCACTCGTCACTTCGTGTGAGTAAAGAGCTAGTTGTGTTTCGCATGCTGTGGGGTGACGGCGACGTATTGGCCCTCTGAAACGCCAGACTACCGCAACTCCTGCCTGTGGCACCCGGTGTCTATCGGAGTGCGGCCTGATGTCGTCAGCCGGGAGTATCCAGACGACGTGGCCTGGCCGCGACTGGCGCGAAGTTCCGGCACGGGCTGAGCAAGCGAGCAGCGGTCCCAGTTTGGCGGAGTCTGCTGGCAGCGGCGGCGGCGGCGGCCACTGGGGACGCGCCCAGCATGTCTGCCGTGTGTGTGTGTGTGTGTGTGTGTGTGTGTGTGTGTGGCGGGGGCAGGCAGGGCAGGGCAGGGGCGGCCGAGCGGGACCGGCGAGGCGGCCGGCAGCAGCAAGTGTTCGCGGCTGCCGGCTGTGCCCGCTATAGACACGCCGCTACAAGCCAGCGTACTCACTCAGCACGCGACTACCAACTGCTCTGCATTTCCCTCGCGCTCGTTCTATCATGCCGTCAATGAAATGCAACACCACCTGCTGTGAAAAAAGCGAATTCATTTACTCCTACGATTTGCATGCTCCAATCTTTCTTCTCATTGGACCCACAATCTTCCTGGAAAAATTTTCGCGGCACAGTAATATACAGGGTGTTACAAAAAGGTACGGCCAAACTTTCAGGAAACATTCCTCACACACAAAGAAAGAAAATATGTTATGTGGACATGTGTCCGGAAACGCTTAATTTCCATGTTAGAGCTCACTTTTTTTGTGTCCCAGCCTCGTCGCCGCTTTTGTGTCTCGGATCCGTCGTAGGTGTCGGTGGCCGAGTAGGAAGACCGACACAGGAATAAAGGACGCACGCTTGTGCAGGTACGAAGGTGAGCAGCCAGTGGGACAGCAGAAACTAGAAACACTAGAGTAAATTAGAACGAGACATATATTGCACAGAATTTATACAATACTTAACTTTTACATAGCTCAGTACTGCAGAATGCTAATACATAGTTGAGCTAGAGGCCTGCCTAGTGCCTGTCCGATAGCTAAGTCTTCACTGTGTTAGCTGGTTCCTATCTCAGTCCCAAATGAACGATGTCGTTCAGTGGTGGCCACGAGCGGAGTTCTAGCAGAGGGCGCTCGTGGCTGACGTCGTAAGAACGCCGCACCGTGCGTGCATGGCGGCGCGCGGCGAAAGTAGGTGGCGCGCACTTTAGACTTGTGCGACACCACAACTTTAGTATTTCTCTTTAAATGTAAATTGAAATAATTCATGCAGACAATTGTCAAAATACCCAATTGTTTCGTTAGTATGTACTGTACTTCCTCGATTCACCGCCAGTTGGCCTAATTGAAGGAAGGTAATGTTGACTTCAGTGCTTGTGTTTACATGCGATTCATTGCTCTACAGTACTAGCAACGAGCACATCAGTACGTAGCATCAAATGGTTAGTGTTCATCACGAACGTGGTTTTGCAGTCAGTGCAATGTTTACAAATGCGGAGTTGGCAGATGCCCATTTGATGTATGGATTAGCACGGGGCAATAGCCGTGGCGCGGTACGTTTGTATCTAGACAGATTTCGAGAACGAAGGTGTCCCGACAGGAAGACGTTCGAAGCAATCGATCGGCGTCTTAGCGAGCACGGAACATTCCAGCCTATGAATCGCTACTGGGGAAGACCTAGGACGAGGACGAGGACACCTGCAATGGACGAGGCAATTCTTCGTGCAGTTGACGATAACCATAATGTCGGCCCATTCTCAAGGCGCACTTTCCGTTGTTGTTGTGGTTCTCAATCCGGAGACTGGTTTGATGCAGCTCTCCCCCCTACTCTCTACTAGCAAACCTCTTCATCTCCTCATCTGTTAGAATCTCCTTTCTGTATTCAGCTCTTGGTCTCCCTCTGCGACTTTTGCCCCACACACTTCCCTCCAATGATAAATTCCTTGATGTTTAAGAATTTGTCTCACCAATCAATCCCTTCTTTTAGTCAAGGTATGCCAGAAATTCCTTTTTTTTCCCAATTCTGTTCTGTATCCTTATTAGTTACGCGATCCAGTCACCTAATCTTCAGGATTCTTCTGTAACAGCAGGTTTTAAAAGCCTCTATCCTATTACCCATATCTAACTTCAGCCTACTTTTTTTATATATGCAAATTCTATTCACTAACAATTTCTAAAACCGTGAAGATAATATTATTAATGAAAGGGAATAATACTGACCCACTACGAAAATTACTTTAGGTCTGTACAAATTAAATGATACGCTCAGTGAGATTTGAGAATTTGTCAAGTCTTCGTGCTAATGGGAGTTTCTATATCTATAATAACTCTTGTTCATTTTCGAAATTGTTTCCCTCTTCCATACGTAATTTGTTTTTACAATGAATAAAAGAATTGGAAAAGACCTGAATAAGTAACTGTTGGGAATTACATTAATTGGTTCAAGGCTATATTTGCCGGTATTCGATATCTCTTTTTTGTGGTCTGACCGAAGAAGAATCACATAATAGTTCCAACAGCGTTTTCCTCATATGCTAATCGCTTTGGTTTTTTAAGGTTGTCCTCTATAACAATTCAGAAGTACATTGAAAGTATCTTCTATAACAATAACGAACTTTAAGAATATATTTCTGACATCCCAGCTTTGGGGGCGATCTTTATTTTACTTTATTAATGTTTAAGTAACATTCTCGGATAAACAAACGTAAAAATATTAATTTGAACTATTAATATGAAGCTGTTACTATTTTAAATTATGTAGTGGTAGTACTTGCCAGTTTTCTTTACGGGGCGAAAGTATTCATAATATCGAGAAAATAAAAAGCCAAAAACATTTTCATATTTTTGTCGGAAGTATTCTACTTGTGACGTTTCAACGTTTCCGACGAACCCACGTGAATAGGTTAATGCGACACGTGTTAGTGTGAAACATTACTTTCTCAATGAACCACTTACCTTTTCACAATTGTTAACAGTCTCTGTGAGAAATGCAATTTCTCTAGCACGTGTGCTTGATTGTCATATGTTCCACTGAGCCTGCTGCTTGCTTCAATTTAGGTCAGACGTTGCTGCTAAGGAAAGTAGTTAAAACTGAAAATGTGTACCCAGCCGGTGACGGGCAATGATCCTTTTGTTAGTGCGGAGGATTGGGCAAGTTTGTGGCCCTTACTGTTACGGAAATTAGTTTCATAACTACGAGTTTGAGTTCTGTGGGCACGTAAAGCTGGAAATTTGTGTCTGACGGGAGGCGTGCTTGGGCAGTCCTTGCAGGTCCGGTCATCAATGTGTCCCCAGTATCGTATTATGAAAAACATCGGGTATTCAGGCATATATTGTTGGCGTGTCTTGTCTGGGAAAGTCTCGTGAGACGAGATGGCCCGTGAGAAAAAGCGGGTGACTGGATCCGGCTAGGCCGCGAGGGAATGGCCCCGTGTTTGAGGCGCCAAGTCACGGATTGCACGGCCACACACGTCGGAGGTGTGTGTGTGTGGCGTAAATAACGGATTTTGATAGGTCTCTGATATATTGTAGAGGGATATACATTGAGTATGAGGCTATCCGCCTTTTTTTGTGACTATTCTTGGTTTTCTAGAAAACGGTTGTTGAAGTTCACTAGAATTCCAGAAGCCGCGGCGGATTAGCCGTGCGTGCTGGGGTGCCGTGGTGCGCGCGTCCTATCGCCGTCGGAGGTTCGAGTCCCCCCTCGGGCATAGGTGTTCGTGTTGTCCTTAGGTTAGTTTACCTTAATTTAAGTAGTTTGTAAGCTACGGACTAATGACCGCGCAGTTGAGTCCGATAGATTCACAGACATTTGAAGATTTTTTAAAATTTGCTGCGCGCTGTAAGACGTCGCAGCAACCGCGCTGGAGGTACCGTGTTCAGGTCTTCTCCGTGTTTTTGAATTTTCTTAAAAATCAGAGTAGTCCGACATTTTCGCATTTTAGTTTACAGAATAACCACTTACAATGTTAACTGTGTGACATTATTCTGTCTCTATGGCCATGTTCCCGCACGTGCAGGGTTGGCTTTCTTAAATCCGGGTTTGGCGTGTTAATACCGGGTGATCAAAAAGTCAATATAAATTTGGAAACTTAATAAATCACAGAATAATGCAGATAGAGAGGTAAAAATTGACACACATGCTTAGAATGACATGGGGTTTGATTGCTCAACAATAGCTGTAGTGGAGGAATAATGTTATGAACAGCACTGTAAAGCATGTCCGGAGTTATGGCGAGGCATTGGCGTCGGATGTTGTCTTTCAGCGTCCCTAGAGATGACGGTCGATCACGATACACTTGCGACTTCAGGTAACCCCAAAGCCAATAATCGCACGGACTGAGGTCTGGGGACCTGGGAGGCCAAGCATGACGAAAGTGGCGGCTGAGCACACGATCATCACCAAACGACGCGCGCAAGAGATCTTTCACGCGTCTATCAATACTTTGTTTTTTGTTTTTCTTCTAATAAAACCCCATGTCATTGCAAGCATGTGTGTCAATTTGTACCTCTCTATCTACATTATTCCGTGATTTATACTGTGTTTTTGATCACCCGGTATTTACGGGGCATAACCATCGTGTTCAAATGTTTGCATAGCTTATGGGACTCAAATAAGAGGTAAACAGTCCCTAAACTTAGAAACTACTTATGAACTAGGTTAGACTAATGACGGCCCAAAAATCCATGCCCGAGGGGAGATTCGAACCCCCGACCGCAGCGGCCGTGCAGATCGTGACAGGCTCGCCGCAGACCGATCGGCCACTGCGGCCGGCATACCCATCCTGTCGCCTCCCCATGTCTCCCGGGAGGAAATGTGTACCCCAAATGTCTGTGTAAAGTGTTATATGTGTGTGAAAGTGTAAAGTGTTACGAAATGTTTGCGAATCGTGTAACTGAGGCGGCACTTGGGGACCAGCCCGGTATTCACCTAGGGGGATGTGGAAAACCGCCTAAAAACCACATCCAGGCTGGCCGGCACTCAGACCCCCTTCGTTAATCCGCCGGCCGGATTCGAATCGCGACCGGTACGACTCCCCGTCTCAGAAAGCGGTGTGTTAGACCACACGACTAATCGAGCGGGTTAATTTTGTGACATTATTAAGGAGTTTAAATTGTCGAACAGTTAGTGGACTCACGCCGCGGGCAGTGGCCGTGTATCGCCCTGGGCACCGCCTTTTATTTGGCTGCGGCGCTATAATTTCATAATACTGTCAGTTCGCGCAGACAGTCCTCTCTGTATTATGGACATGTAGCGCCATGGTCAAACGAACGACGGTGACCTGTCTCGTCAACTGCTGGTTTCCTTTTGTCTTCAACGTCTGTTGTTCGTATGCGTTGTTAGTACAGTGCGTGTTCGCAGAATACAGTCAAATGGACGACCGAAGTGTGTCTACAGAAGTGGCGCCACAGGAAGATACACCAGAGGTAGATGAGTTGAATGAACTAACGAGAGACGAAACCAGTAACGCCATCGCATATGCCGAAAAGTGGGGAAACATGTCAGACTCCTCTGATTTAAAATAAATAAATAGAGACAACACGAGAAGGATCCGAACACGGTACCTCTAGCCGTAGACCTTAGTCGCTGCGTGACACCCACTCGTTTGGAAAGTGGCTAATGTTACATGTCTTTACAGTGCGTAGTGGACTTCAACATCAATGTTCTCGAAAACCAAGCACAGTCAGTATAAAAAACTTGATACCTACAACATACCCGAGACCCATCAAAATTCGTTATTTCCACTTCTGACGTTCCACTTGTTAGTTTAAGTATTTTCTGAGTCTAGGGACAGACGACCTTCATTTGAATTGGATCCGGGCCGCAGGTCACGGAAGGTTCTGCCCGCCTGATGTGAGGCAACACCCAGCAGAACTTGTTCAGCCACCAGAAGCTGAAGTAAGCGATGACGCAGTCAGAAGGTTTCTGAGAGGTGCTCTCATCGCCACGCGCCTGAATAAAACATGGGAGCGATCCAGTGGGCCGAACGCTGCCGCGGCTCGGCTCAGCTCAGAACGTTTGGCAGGGCCCACCCACCGGCAGTTGGCAGCGTTTACCGGTCTGGTCTCTGGACTGGCTGGCTGTCAGCGCACGTCGCAGAGTGGCCACTCACGTGACGCGGCCGTAAATCACAATTGAAGGCAAACTGCAGCCGCCCGGGTGACGCCAGCGCAGCAAAGTGGCTGTGTTCGGCAATCGCCTCAAACGGCGCGCTTCCGCTGCCCGCCGCTGCCTCAGCCGCCCAATGCGCCCTTCCTGAGGTCGCACAAGCTGCACTAGTCTCAAAGTGGTTTCTCCCTAGCGCTCGATTGTGCAAGGTGGGGAAGTCGTCCTACTCCTCATTACTCTGTCATCCCTAGTGCTCCGTGACTTTGAAAGTAGCTTGTTTAGTTTTCTAAGTAACATCTCGGGCAATAGAAATCTGCAAATGCAGGTTAAAACGCTCACTGCTGCTCTAAATTACTTTACGAGTGGGCACTGTCCTTGCACAACGGAAATTTATCTAACTGCTCACTCCTTAAGGGAGCACCCAACGTTTTAACAAACACAAAATTAATATTAAAGAAAAATAGCTAAATGAAAATGGGATGGGTAGCATGAAATTATAAAGCAGAGTTTTGATACTTTAAGTCATTATCTAATCACTAAAATGAACAAGCATGTAAATGTGGAGAGACCATATTAAGCACAATAAAGTACACACCTTGTACAAAAGTGAATTAAATCATAAAGTTACTGCCCATAATGAAATTGTTTCTGCTGTTTATGAATATGGAGGTAAGGTGGGAGGAAATTTGGAAATACACAGTGGGTAAAGGAAAGCACATTCATTCACTCACAGACGCGCACATAATGCTTGCGACGCATTACTCGTGTGGCAACACTTGATAGCAGTGGCGAAATTAAGCGTCGGCAG
The DNA here is from genome assembly GCA_026315105.1 of Locusta migratoria. Taxonomy (NCBI): domain Eukaryota; kingdom Metazoa; phylum Arthropoda; class Insecta; order Orthoptera; family Acrididae; genus Locusta; species Locusta migratoria. Next base: position 394,377,609 of record CM048750.1, on the reverse strand, counting down.
CGTTTTGACGAGATGGCGGGTGTCTTGAAGCACAAGTTAAAATAACACTATGCACCAAACGAACTCATGTGCAGGGTGGCAGCGGCATGCTATTTGTAATTACCATGTTGTGTGTGACCACGGTGAATTACATACAATTTACAAAAACAAATTAATTTAGAATAAGCAATTAGAGCACTTGCGAGAGATCATATAGAAGAAAGCTAGTATTAGTAAAAACATGGCTGAAGGCCGAAGTAAAGACTGTGTGTGTGTGTGTGGTCCTTCACGTAACTTACTTTAAGTATTTTGTAAGTCTAGGAACCGATGACCGTTGCAGTATGGTCCCTTAGATTTACAAACATGTGATATTCAGTGTAAAATATTTTCGGTGTGGCTGTCCTCAACCACCACAGATCTTTCTAAATGCCTGAATTTCAGGTGAAGCTGATGTTCAGCACAGCATTCGGAGACAGTTCTTATTGACTGCCTGTTAAATAAACATCGGATTTTGTTTGAAGAAACGAGAGTACTGGCTCACTACTGGGATACTGTCATCAGGGATCCGATTGAAGTCAGGTTATGCGAAAATTGTATCAATAGAGCTCCGGATATGCACTCAGCAATGCATGGAAGCGAGCAATGGAGAAGGAGAAAGCAAGGTACGTAGACTAGAAAGGAATGCCAATTTTGGCTTCTTCACTGTCATTGGTTAGCGCTGTATTACGTCACTCGGCAGCAATCCGATGTTTTGTAAGGCCGTCGTGAACACATTTTCTCCGTCTTTTCTCATTCGACAAAAATCATTGCTTTTAAGCGGTGGAACAGGCTTGCGATTAATATATATGTATACTAACATACGAAGGACTGAAAAAGAAAAGCTTCAAACTTTATTAACAACTAGCTAACCCGTCGCGTCCCGCGTCTTGGCACGGATAATATTTAAACGTCTTTAACTCGAGAACCACTGAACGTATCGTGATGAGGTTTTATTTATTACTGTAGAGTTCATAAAGGTCAAAAATAAAGTCCGTGAGAGCACATGTCTAACTTTTATAGTAGTCAGAAGTCATCCGGCGCCAGCGCCTTAGGAGAGAAAAATGGTACATGTGCTTCACTCGTAAAGTTAGACATATGCCCTCCCAGACTTTTTTGTAGACCTTTGTGAGATCTACAATTTAAAAGAAACCTCATCACGATACGTTCAGTAGTTCTCGAGTTATAGAAGGTTAAAGGGACAGACAGAGAGAAAGTGTGTTTCTGTTTTATATAATATTATGATTTCACCCCCTTAGAGTGCGAATTTCGAAATTTTGCTATGACTATAACCGTGACGCTAGTTCATGCAAATTTTTTTTACGATGTAACAGCATTTGCTTTAAGCAGCTTCTTTGTAGGTAGAGCTAACAATTCATTCTGCAAGTCTCTTCTGTGATCGGCTTCACAAAAATGTTGGGAACAAATTCTGGCATTTTTGACATTTATCTCGTCTTGTCGTTCACAGCGAGAGATCCATATGCGCTGAAGTTCCTCATCTTTTGGAAACCGATGGTACAAAGTGCCTTCCGTCTTGCGTCCACTGTTATTGCACTCCGCAACAGCACAACAAGAAGTATTCTTACTCATATTTAGAGAAAGAATAAATGGAAAAATTGTTCGCTAATATAAGAAAGCTACTTTCTATCCGAACACTTAACAGATCACGAACCGAGCGAGCGCAAAACACAACTTCCTGTTTTCACGTTTCATACGGGTACTACGCCAGCCGGTCGGCGCTTGCTGCCAGGTGACGTCACAGAAGCAAAGACCGCGATGCAAATTTCAACCCCCCCCCCCCCCCTCCCTGAGGAGAAGGAACATAGGTTGGCTCCCAGAAACTTCAGTACTTCCCGCAGATTACCGCCTGCTGCGAGAGGTGGCGCTACTAACAACGCGGAATAGAGTGCGCTAGAAAAGTCTACGTAGTTGGATGGCACCACCCAAGAACACACCACTACCGCTGTGACGTAAGCCAGCCAATGAGAAGCCGTCTCCCGGTCGTATAAGCGGAAGCCTCCAGTTCACGGCAGTCAGTTTTATCCCTGACGACGACTATGGAGGATATAGTCGAAACCTTGGGCACAAAAAAAAAAAAAAAAAAAAAAAAAAAAGTTCAAATGTTTGTAGAACGTATGGGACTTAACTACGGGGTCATCAGTCCCTAAGCTTACAAACTACTTATGAACTAGCTAAGACTAAGGATGGCACAAATACCCATTCCGAGGGGGGATTCGAATCCCCGACCGTAGTGGCCGTGCAGACCGTGACTGGAGTGCCTCAGTCCCCTCGGCCAGCGCGGCCGGCCCTTGGGCTCCTACCCATATTGGACGCGGCAAGAACACCGAGAGTATTTTACGCAAGAACTACGTCGCAAAAGACTTAATATTCGTGTGACATTCAGAACACTCGTGTGAATAGTCGACTGCCCCAGATCGATGTTTGGCGTGCGTCAGTCAGCGACCTGCCACCGTCAGGAAGACAGTCTAGCGTGCACTGCGAGTCGATAGCGTGTCGTGACCGGCCGTGGGAACTGCGTGTAACGGACCACGATTTTCCTCGCCAGACACCGTGCGGGCCCTTCCGCCGTATCCATCGCCGAAATAACAGCGCAAGCGTCACGGAAATGCACTACTAACCATCCGAAATGCTACAGGAACTTAGGCTTCACGGTCACATTTATTTCGGAGGTATGAGTTAATAAATGACTTTATTACAGGTTCTTAATTACAAGAGCACTAACCTACTTTATGTAGACTGGTCAAAACCATTAGAGGATCAGGTTAAGTATTGTCATCGGCAGAATGAACTAAAATGGTTCGTCGTGTTTCTGTCGGTTCTGCGGAGTTGAGACAACAGCATTACAACCGAAATAGTGGTAATAACAGAAAGTTACTACAGATGGGGTAGGTGTTGACTTGTGTTTGCTCTACCAAAGTAATTACACAAGCAGTTTAGTTCAGACAGTGTAGTGAGCAGGTAGTGCAATGCAACAACAACTTGACGGACCCGAAGCTACGTCATGGAGAGCCATAGGAAGGTTGGGAGCGGGACAGACACAGAGGGAGGTGGCTGCAGCTATTGGAGGGTCCCAGAGTGTAATTTCCAGCTTACAGCCTGTTGATGTCTTAACTTGTGTATTTTTATAAGGAACACATTGTTGGGGCGACCTAGAATCGTTTAATAAGAGGTCTTCAGCCAAGATCGATTTCTTGTTTCAATTATGACCTTTATCGGCTTGCTAGACGCCATCTTGAGTCCTGTCGATATTTTTTACATCACTGCTATAACAACAATTTGTAATATATCACATTGGTATAGATCCATATTGATGTGTAATGCAAATAAAATTTACATGTCAAAAATAAAATGACAGAATCCATCCTTCTCAAGGTTTACGTTATAGGCACTTCAGAATCAAGCTTAGTACTGAGCTATATTAGAAATTGTTGTTATAGCGCCGGCCGCAGTGGCCGAGGAAACTGAGGCGCTTCAGTCACGGTCTGCACGGCCACTGCGGTCGGGGGTTCGAATCCCCCCTCGGGCATGGATATTTGTGCCGTCCTTAGTCTTAGTTAGTTCATAAGTAGTTTGTAAGTTTCGGGACTGATAACCCCGTAGTTAAGTCCCATAGACTTTACAAACATTTGAACATTTTGTTGTTATAGCAGTGATGTAAAAAATAACGACAGCTCTGGAGATGGCGTCTAGCACGCCGAAACCGGTCATAATATTAAAAGCAGAAAGCAATCTTGGCTGAAAACCTCTTATGTTTTTTTTTTTTTTTAATCTAGAGTAAGTACTATGTTGATAATGTTCCACTTGCTATTTAATCTCCGTTTTTTAAATAATATGACCAACTTGTAAAATTTGATGTGACCAGATGATGCTGAAACCGGTCGTCGTAAAATAAATATTTTGCGGTCTTGGCTTTTCGTTTTTTAAGATAATTAATGTATCAGATGGCCTCCACAACCGGCGTTGTCAGGTAATGAAAGCGTACATAGTCTGTAGCCCTACGTGTGTCTTGGTTCCAGTTAAACGTTGCAATTTCCAATGCCAAAATTTACTGGAATCTTCGTTGTTTAAATAATGTGGAACGCGTTTTATTTTTCAGCGACAAATGCTGAAATGTTTGTACAGTTATGGGAGCTAACTGCAGTGGTCATCGGTCCCTAAACTTACAAACTACTTAATTAACTTATCCTGTGAACAACACAAACACCCTTGCCAGAGGGAAGACTCGAACCTTCGACGTGCAACGGCCGCGCGCACCGTAGCAGGGAGCATCAGTGCGCACGGCTATTTCGCCGCGGCTTTCAGCGACATTTGGTACGTTTCGCATCATGCAGCTATGTTGTTGTTGTTGTGGTCTTCAGTTCGCAGACTGGTTAGATGCAACTCTCCACGCTACCCTGTCCTGTGCAAGTCTCTTCATCTGAGAATACATTCGGCAACGTACATCCTTTTGAATCTGCTTACTATATACGTCCCTCGCTCTCCCTCTACGATTTTTACCCCACACACTTCCTTCTAATGCTAAGTTGACAATTCCTTGATGTCTCAGAATGTGTCCTACCACTCTACCCCTTCTCTTAGTCAGGATATGCCAGAAACTCCTTTTCTCCCCGATTCGGTTAAGCACATCCTCATTAGTTACGTGATCTACCCTTCTAATTTTCATCATTCGTCTGTAGCACCACATTTCAAAAGCTTCTATCATCTTTTTATCTGAACTCCTTATCATCCACGTTTCACTCCCATACAATACTACACTCCAGACTTTCAGAAAGGACTTCCTAACATTTAAATTAATATTGGATGTTAACAAGTTTCGCTTCTTTAGAAACGCTTTTCTCCCCATAGACATTCTGCATTTTAGATGAACAAACAAAGCTGCAGATAAGCTCGAGGCTGTCGCACTGAGTATCACTAAGCATAATCATTCCTCACAGTACCCTTTGCTGAACTGGCTGCAAGCTGGTGTGCCGTCGCTGGAAACAAACCTATCTTGTCTGGTTGGATCAACTTCTATTGATCGAAATATTTCCTACGTCTCAATGATGTTGAGAAACCATACAATTCCTAGTCTCGCTACTGTCGTGGTACACTGATTCCATCAATCAACCCACCGCGATACCACTGCAATTCGCTCACAGGCGTTAACTATTTCACTCTGTGTGTATTCGTGTCAGACAAGAAGTGGCTGACCAACATAGCGAATATCACAAAATCTGATTACTCTTAATAAGAGGTAGTTTCAGATTTGCTTCACACAGAGCTGCTCTTTTCAGTAAAGTACTGAAAAAGAGTCTTCTCTCTCTCTCTCTCTCTCACTTAGTCCACATTTGGTCCGCAAATCGCGCCCAATGAGTGCTCGCTCGCCTTCGACACAACCTGTCGCCGCCAGGCCAAGCGCCAGAGTGTTCACTGCCGCTGTCGCTGCCCGCAACAAACGTCCCCCCCCCCCCCTCCCTCCCACTCTCGCCACGTCAGCGAACTTTCGCCTACCGGGGATACGCTTTTATCTCGGCCTTAGGCTGCACCTACATTGCATCCGGAAGACGTCCGATCCGAACCCGTCCGGTAATGAGTGATACGGCGATCCGGCGTCGTCAGGTGCTGAGTGCCTACACTGCGTCCAGTCGCGCAGCTGACGCACGCGGCTGACGACTGCCCTCACGTAAACAGAGAGATTGCACTGACAGTGAGCGTCAGCCCATTGTACTGTCGACAGTCATCGGTTTCCGCACTGCACTCAGTTACACGCTACAGGTCACCAGTTGCAATTGTTGAGAAGCTATCATGAGTGATTCGGACGATGATGTTTTGTGTTGGCTGCTGCTACACAAAAACGTTTGCCTTAAAAAATGTAGGAAAAGGAGTTGGATACATCGTTTGAATGAAGACAGATCTTCAAGGGAATTTTTTACAACTTGCCAGTCACTGCGAAATTTTCCAGACAAGTTCAAAGACTATTGTCGCATGTGTATAGAAACGTTTGACTATATACTTGAAGGCATAAAAGACGATATAACTGGCCAAATAATATTAGAAGATTATAAATAAATGCTGGCATCAGTTACAGTACAGTTACAGTACGTGCCTTCACCTTAATGTAATATCAAATAAGCAACTGTTAAGAGGTGCCTACATGTGATCTGGAAATTACAATGGAACAATTGTTTGGTTCAAGACTGACAAATATAAGCCATCGGAAGTTATCTTGCTACCCAGATAACAAAATCCATCTACTTTTATTGTCTTCAGCATCGACTGATTTTCTGACGTTGCATTCCATTACCTTCCTATACTTCCCCAAATTCTAATCTAGATTCCTCTGTTGGTGGCTTCGCTTCTACGACGCGTAAAGCAGTAATATTCCGTGATATTAAAATTCGTAGACACGCCGTCGAGAGGGCAGTGCGGTACTTGCGTAGTGCACACGGGCGCGTGTGTATTCACTGCAGGCGGCTGAGAGGCATCCGCGTCACCGAGGGCAGCCGCCGGCCTTGTGAAACCCGAGCTGACGATGGCGGCGTCCGCGCGCCCGAAACCGCGTGGGAACCCGACACCTGCGCTTCCATACGCGACTCCGCTCACTTTCTGACATCACACGCTTACGGCAAAATTCATCATTACACGTCAGGACACCTTCGCTGTTTCGGTTCCGTGCCCGAACTATACAGTCAGTCTGTAATGTTGTAAGGAGTCAAGTCATTTAGACGCATTGTCCTGCATATTCGGACCTGTAACCAGTGGCGGCTGGTGATAACGTGCTAATGTGCTGAGGCACACTGTAAATATATTACTAAAATTATGCCATTTCTCTTTGAATGCAAGCGAGAAATCGCTATAAAAATACATCCTTTCTCTTGGAATACCAGTCACATATCACAATAAAATTATACCAATTCCTTTCAAATGCGTATTAGAATGCCAGTAATAAGGATGAAAACGCATTTTGGAGCGCTCTCGCCGCGATAGCTGGAAACCAGCTCCGTGTGCTGAAGTGGGATTCAGCCGCGGCGCAGTCGTCTGTTCGCTAGTGCGCATGCGCAGACGTGACGTCGGGCCTGGCGGCTCATGTGTGCTGATACCAACCGCAGCACCAGATCAATATTTCTCTTCGCGCTGCGTGTAACGGTCGCGGAAGAATAGTATATGATGAATATTGCGGCATACAGAGTCAAATAGCGCGCTGGCTCAGGCGTCTTGCGCGTTGTCTCTCAAACCTACCTGTGTGAGGCTCGTATTCAAAAACATCTGAGTCTAAATTTTTAATTTCTGTAAATAAAATTAATATTTTTTAAACGTGATATTTACTACCTGCAGTGAATACATGCAGTTGGCAACGCTGTTATAGATTCCTCTAAAGGTCTTACTGTCAATACAATATTAATTGATATTTAATTAAAGACAATCATACAAAGGTTGACATTTTATTTTAGTGTATTTTGTTTCCTGTTTATTTTGAAATATTGTAGCACACTGGTCAAATTTTGTACGAGCCGCCACTGCCTGTAACACAGTATTTGTTGCTTACAAGTGATATCTGATATGTTAATTACTTTGTTTATTGCTTGGAAAGAAATTATTATTCGAAGTACAGAATTAAATCGCGAGTACGATAACTAGCTTTTCACGAGGTTGAAACAAGCAACAGTTCATACATATACACTGAGGGAATATTGTTGGTTCCAATTTATCAGTGAAAATACCATTGCAGACAGTACTTGGCAGCAATTTCAGATGTTTACAAATTATGGTGCAATACTTCGTTATTCGCCAGCGCGCGTCTCCGCGTTAGCGGCAAGTGACCTTCGAAGCGTGGGAGAGCTGAAACGCAGTGATAGCGTGTGGGTTATTGGCCGGTTCGTGGGAGCACCTAGAGGCTAGTCTACACGACGACACTAGGTTGCGAAACTCGTTGCATGAAATGAATTGCGCGCAACTAGTTTCGTGTATGTCTGTAGACACGGCGCCAATACCATACACTTCAGTTTCGTTGTTTTGTGAGTGCCGTAGTCGCCGTAAAATGAAAGTTTTGGTAGCTGTAAGAGTTGTGGCGAATCTATTGCTTGTCTGTGTGAAGTCGCTGCATAAGACTAAACATAAAAAGAATAAGGAACGTGTTTGGGTTCGTGAATTGATTTAAAAAAGACGTCAGCTCAGTTGCTCAGCGACCTTGCTTAAAGAAATTGTGAATGAAGACTCTAGATGTGATTTTAATCATCTTAGAACGTCACCATAGCAGTTCACGTTTCTTTTAAACAGAGTTAGTAATTCAATAAAGAAACAAGTTACCGTTAAGCGTCAAGCATTGTTACCAGAACTGAAATTACAAATTGCAATACGTTTCTTGTCAAGTAGATATTTGTCTCTGCAGTACTTGTACCGTGTTCCGAAATCCGCAATTGCCATACTTCGTTTGTATAGGTATTTCGAATTGGATGTATTTTAGTCTGCAATTCACCAGTCGTCAAACCATCAATATTTAATTTCACAAATAATTGCCAGAAGATTAATAACACGCCGTTAAAACCGCACAAACACCTACGCAACGCATATATGTTCAAAACCCGAATTATTTCTCCCGTTCCCCCCTTAATGTTATATTTTGTTCTGTATTGGTCATAACCTAACCTAAAAACATGCGCAATCAGTTTCGCCAAAGTTGGAACGTGCCGAAACTATTTAGTGTCGTCAACGAATTGCGCGAACGCCTGCCGCGCATGCGCATTGGCCAGTAGCGCAGTTTCATGAAAAGTAGTGTCGTCGTGTAAACTAGCCTTAAGGCCGAGATAAAAGCGTATCCCCGGTAGGCGAAAGTTCGCTGACGTGGCGAGAGTGGAGGGGGGGGGGGGGGACATTTGTTGCTGGCAGCGACAGCGGCAGTGAACACACTGGCGATTCGCTTGGCGGCGACAGGTTGTGTCGAAAGCGAGCGAGCACTGTGTGGCCGCGATTTGCGCATTTACGAGTGTGGACCAAGTGAGAGAGAGAGAGAAGACTCTTTTTCAGTACTTTACTGAAAAGAGCAGCTCTGTGCGAAGCAAATCTGAAACTACCTCTTATTAAGAGTAATCAGATTTTGTGATATTCGCTGTGTTGGTCAGCCACTTCTTGTCTGACACGAATACACACAGAGTGAAATAGTTAACGCCTGTGGGCGAATTGCAGTGGTATCGCGGTGGGTTGATTGATGCAATCAGCGTACATGGGTGATTGTTCTCCGGGTCTATCCCGGAAATCCGGGATTTTTTAATTATGTAGCAGGATAGCTTCGGGTTTGCGTACAGGTGCTTAGTCGTGTAAAAAATTTTCCAGGAAATCAGTAATTTTCAATACACAAAACAAACGTTTTTGTGCTTTTTGCTCTATGTATAACCACAGCGTGCTATCTATAATGTATTCATCCACCGCTCGGCTTAACCTACGTGCGACAGCTACAAGCGACAAATGACAACCGCTCGTACTGCTATGAGTCTGTCCTACGTGGGCGACATTTGTAGAGGTACGCGTCAGACGAGACAACGAGCGGTGTTCCAGCAAAGGAACCACTGGACAGACAGTTTGTACAAAACTTAACGAAAAGTTGGTCGTTCTATCAGTCGACACTACACAAAGCCAAGTAATCAAATTCATCGAGGCCTAGTTCTAGTGGATAAAGTTCTACTCATGAGTTGCAGGATAAACCGTCCAGTTCTGAAATATATTGCTCTGCTGGCAAAACTAAATTAGTGCTATCTACAATTTCTTCTTCATCCTCTGTGCGAACTACTTCCATTGACCCACAGCCTTATACAAACGTAAAACACAGAAAGTGATGGAAACGAAAAAAATATAGTCTTTTCAGAAATAAAAGGAAAACAAATTTTTTCAGAAAAAGAAATTTTCTTGTAGCTTTCACCATGCTTCATTGTCAAAACAACACTGTTAAGTATTCCAACTAATCAACCTACTGATTTTTTATAAAAATTTTATTTGCTAAATTAAAATTTAACATCTTTTACCTTGCCTGTAATTTCACTGTTTAACTGAGTTTCAAAACATAGTGGGCCCAGTTGACATTTTACGTTATCTTGTACGTATAAATGTCCAAATTTCAGGGATTTTAAAGCACCACAATCACCCCTGGCGTACCACGACAGTTGCGAGACTAGGAATTGTTAGGTTTTGTATGTTCAAATGTTTGTATAGTTTATGGGACTTAACTACGGGGTCATCAGTCCCTAAACTTACAAACTACTTATGAACTACTTACGAACTAGGACGGCACAAATATACATGCCCGAGGGGCCTTCGAACCCCCGACCGTAGTGGCCGTGCAGACCGTGACTGGAGCGCCTCAGTCCCCTCGGCCACCCCGGCCGGCTGTTAGGGTTCTCAACATCATTGAGACGTAGGAAATATTTCGATCAACAGAAGTTGATCGAACCAGACGAGTTACGTTTGTTTCCATCGACGGCGCACCGGCTTGCAGCCAGTTCAGCAAACGGTACTGTGTGGAATGCTTATGCTTAGATCAAACACATAGTGCGACAGCCTCGAGCGTATCTGCAGCTTTGTTTGTTCATCTAAAATAAAGTTAGGCGCGTTGTTTCAGCTATTTTTGCCGAGTGCAGTTTTCTTTACCTTAAAGTTTAGATAAATAATTGTGTTTATTCTTCCAAAACCACTCGCTTTCTATCCAAAAAATAAAAATCTGGAGTTCTTTTAAAATTTAAATTCTTTTAATACGCAATTTTTTGGTTAAATAAATCAAGTACTTACACAGAAATCGTGTTTACTTTCAGTAGCTAGATATTGATTACAGGTGATGTATCTGTGCTGGGTTGAGTAATGTTGCAGAAACATATCTTAATACAGCAAAGGACATCTCTCTGACTTCTACGTGACTTGCTGTTAGGTTCTTCCACGCAGGCGCCAGATAGCTAGCGCAACAAAATCAGTTGGAAGTTTGTACAAGATTACACCACAGCAAAGTTACGCGTGTTGGAATGTCAACATTAGTGACGACTGACTGTAGTCTTGTCTGTCTCCCTTGTTTATTATGAAGAGCAAATTAACAACGTCACTGAAGCAGGAGGCCGGCTTGGTCATTCATTGTATAGGAAATCTACACTCACTGATCCGCTACTTGAACGGCAACAGCTTCCATCATCCTGTACTCAAAAACGCTGTCCTGAACACGCTAGGACACAGGGCAAAAGTTATTTCTGACGACGACCGTCTGAATTTTAATATTTGAAGCGTATTTTCAAGGACAACGGTCACAGCAAAAGTGAAATTTCTAAAGCTTTTCGTTGCCACCAACGTAAGGAAACCCGTGAATCCACGGACGAGGCCAAGCCAGCAGCATTTCTCCCAACCCGTAGAGCAACGACCAGCAATATTGGGCGCCTCCTGAAGAGATGTGGACTGAGACCAGTTTTCCGGCCTGCCTCCAAGATCAGAGACATGTTTCACGCCGTTAAGGACAGTACAGGTCTGCGTGTTCCCGGAGTATATGGCGTCCCTTGTGAGTGCGGAAGTATTTACATTGGACAGACTATTAGAACTGTTGCTGAACGTCGGCACATAAAACAGGGAAAGCTTGAGAAGTCAGCCTTGGCAGAACATTTTCTAACAAATGGGCATAAAATACTATTTGAAAACACGAAAATTCTGGCCCAAACGTCATACTACTGGGATTCTGTTATAAAAGGGGCGGCTCAAATTAAACGTCAAAGATTTCAACGCTCCACGTGACGTCACACGGTACCGCGGCCCACCAGCCTGCGCAGGCGCTCTCGAGCCCTCCTGAAGCTTCGAGGCGCAGCGCTGCAGCTATATAAGCAGGACGCCTTGCCAAAACCGGCAGTCAGTGATTTTACTCCTGGTGAGGAAGACGGAGCTTTCCATCGAAAGCGCGAGGATTTTATCCGACGTCACGCGGCTAGTAAACCGAGAATATTTTATGGAACGTCATTATTGTTCTCTACTAGCTTAAACCCGCGGCTCCGCTCGCGTGTTGGTTGATAATGATAGATAAGCTATCTTTCAGTAGTATGCTGTGAGACTGGTTTTGAAGAATGAAATGAAATACAATACCTTCTTTAGAAAGAAACAATTTTCTGGAGTAGTAAAACAACTTAAGTCACTAAATCCGGGCCAGATTGTATACCAACTAGATTCCTCTCATAGTATGCTGATGCAATAGCTCCGTACTTAGCTATAATTTACAACCGATCACTCAGCGAAAGATCCGTACCCAAAGACTGGAAAGTTGCCCAAGTTACTCCAATATTCAAGAAAGTCAATAGGAGTGATCCCCAAAATTACAGGCCTATCTCATTGACGTCGATTTGCAGTAGGATTTTGGAACCTATACTTTGTTTGAATATTATGTACTACCTCGAAGAGAACGACCTATTAACCAATAGTCAGCACGGATTCAGAAAGTATCGCTCTTGCGAAACACAGCTTGCCCTTTATTCACATGAAGTGTTAAGTGCCATCGACAAGGGATCTCAAATCGATTCCATATTTCTGGATTTCCGGAAGGCTTTTGATACTGTACCCCACAAGCGGCTTCTAATGAAATTGCGTGCTTATGGAATATCTCCCCAATTGTGCGATTGGATTCACGATTTCCTATCAGAAAGGACACAGTTCGTTGTAATTGACGGTAAATCATCGAGTAAAACAGAAGTGATATCTGGCGTTCCACATGGAAGCGTTATAGGTCCCCTACTCTTCCTCGTGTTTATAAACGATTTAGGAGATAATCTGAATAGCTCCCTTAGACTGTTCGCGGATGATGCTCTCGTTTATAGGTTAGTGAAGTCAACAGAGGATCAAAAGCAACTGCAAAGTGATTTAGACAAAATTTCTACTTGGTGCGAAAATTGGCAATTGACACTAAATAAAGAAAAGTGTGAAGTAATACTCATGACCACTAAAAGAAATCCGCTGAACTTCAATTACGCGATAAATCAGTCAAACCTTAAGGTCGTAAATTCTACCAAATACCTAGGAGTTACAATTGCGAACAACTTTGACTGGAGAGAACACATAGAAAATATTTTGGGGAAGGCGAAGCAAAGGTTACGTTTCATTGGCAGAACGCTTAGAAGATGCACCAGCTCCACCAAAGAGACTGCCTACATCACACTTGTGCGTCCTCTCTTGGAGTACTGTTGCCCCTTGTGAGACCCTCACCAGGTGGGACTGCCGGAAGATATTGAGAAGGTTCAGAGAAGGGCAGCTCGTTTTGTTTTATCACGTTACGGGGGGAAAGCGTCACGGAAATGTTGCACGAATTGGGGTGGAAATCATTAAAAGAAAGACGTTATTCATTGCGGCGTGATCTGTTTGCGAAGTTTCAATCACCGACTTTTACTTCTGAATGTGAAAATATTTTGCTAGCACCCACCTACTTAGGGAGACATGACCATCCCAATAAAATAAGAGAAATCAGATCGAGAACGGAACGATTTAGGTGTTCTTTCTTCCCGCGCGCTATTAGAGAATGGAACGGTAGAGAAAAGTTATGAAAGTGGTTAATGAACCCTCTGCCAGGCACTTAAATGTGATTTGCAGAGTATCTATGTAGATGTAGATAATCAACTGAAAAATAGTCCTTTCAGATTTCAGAAGTCTATGCACTTACCATATATATATATATATATATATATATATATATATATATATATATATATATATATATATATATATATATAAGGTTCAAATGTTTGTAAATCTATCGGACCAAACTGCGTGGTCATCAGTCCGTAGCTCACAAACTACTTTAACTAAGGTAAACTAACTTTAGAACAAATACACACACACCCCCATGCCCCAGGGAGGACTCGAACCTCCGACGGCGAGCAACCGCGCGCTCCGCAGAGTGAGGCGCCTTAGACCGCTCGGCTACTCCACCGCGGCCATTTTATAAGGAAAGTAAGTAGTGTAGATCATATCACACGTAAAAATGCACTCATTTCGAAGAACCCAATCACGAAATTCAACAGTAATGATTGCAATAATATCACAGATCGATTACTTGATGTTATGTGCGAAACGTCAAATCGATTTTCTTAAAGAGATGTATTAAAAGAAATTTCTTTTTTACTGCTTTATTTATTTATACTTATATTTCCTTATTCGTATGCTTATCCTTACAGAGAAAGAGCCGAAGACATTGTAGCACGCGTAGACCAAAGATATGGTCTGTGGCATCACATTTCGCTGTACATAATCTCCTTGCTATAGAGTCGCAAACGTCATCGCTAGCCTTCAGTCCGAATTTTTTTTTTAATAATTTATCGACTCTCAACCACCATATCTTCCACCCCCTTATAGCTGTCGGCATAGAACTCTTATGATGTACAACGGGACGCTTCGGACAACAATTACACACAGGCCATTCGTTTGCGTTCTGTACTTTTCGCTGCAGAGCGAAATATTAACACACACACACAAACACACACATAGAATTTTATATACACCGATAACTTTCCACCCCAATATACTGCACCCTTTTATCATTATCAACCGTCAAGCAACAATGCAACCAATAAAACCATTTTTAAACAGTAAATATAATAATCAAAGAGTAATTATTGTTCCGAATTTGGCGTTATATTCTTCAAATTACTAAATATCTATCAGATCGCTATAAAACCGTGCCTAAAACCTTCCTCAGGTATAAATTAGTAACTGTACAAATATTTAAATCTCTGCGTCCTGTCGTTCGGACGTGATAAGCGTACACCGAACAGACATTCACATTAACATATATAGATAAATAGCTATCCGATCGCCATAAAACCGTGCCTAAAGCCTTACCCGGGTAGACATTAGTAACTGTACAAATTTTTAGCTCTTTATGTCTTGTGGTTCAGACGTGATAAACGTACACCGAACAGACATTCACATTTATAGATATAGATTAAAATACTAGGATAGATATCCGTAATGCTTAGAATTCTTATGAAGTCGCCGTTGAGGGTGTAACATGAATAAAACAAGAAATTTATGGCCACCGCTTTTAATGGCTACCCAGTCCAAATGTGCTTTTAATAATAATCAAACAACGGATAGGAGCCTGAAGATAGTGTAGTGAAGCACCGAAAGCGGTCGCACAAAATTAATAAAGATTTTGAATACAGCTGCTGGTATTTTCATCCATCAATATAATCCTTATGAAGTGGCTTAAAAAACTACTATCAGAGAGTAATCGGTTCTATCTTACAAAAATTGGTTTCTGTAAATAAAAATTTAGTTATATATGCAAGGTGTTTTTTCCGCTATTTAAGAACTCTGGGAACTGATCGACGAGAGGACGAGGAACAAAATAGAGAAAAAAAGGCTAATGAAGTTGAGAACTGCAAAAACAAGTAGCCAACGTAGGACTAAACATATCTTTTGAAAAAAAATAAAGTTTATGACAAACATCTGTGATGCTCCTCAAAATATAGCACGTGACAACAATACAATACACAAAACAGATTCCTTCAGATACCTGGGAGAGTGGATTACATACAGTGCAAAATAAAAGACAGTTATAGAAATTATAGGGCATAAAATGGAAAGAGTGTTTTATATGACCAAAAATGTTTATAACAAAAAATCCTTGTCTTGGAACACGAATTTAAAACACTACCAATCAGTGGGCAGACCTGAAGCTATGTATGCAGCAGAAACACTTAAACTAACAACAAATGGAGATCTTGAGAAACCAGAGAAAGTCAAAAGAAGAATTTTACGGAAAACACTGGAAGCTAAAAGAAACGATAATTCTGAATTTAGGTTAAGACGAAACAGAGAGAGATACTTGAAAACGGCAAAACTAACTGACGTAATGAGGATGAGAAGACTACAGTTTTTTTGGACTAACCAAGTTATTTTGGATTAACCAAGCGAATATTCACATTACTCAATAGCTACTAATCCAACCCCGCATGGTTCATAGAGACTGAAAATGACATGGAAAACGCTGGAATTACAATAGACACAATGGAAAACAGAAAACATTTCAGAAAGGCAGATCAAAAGGCAGAATTTCTGGAGCGAAAGAAACCTTAGGGACTGATTACCAACGTAGTTAAGTCCCTTAGATTTACAAACATCTGAACATTTTTGTTAGTGCTTTTCCTTCCACCACGCTCTGTCCGTTTCGTCCCATAGCTTCGTATTCACGCAACTCTATCCTGATGTCGCCATGTGTCCTGAATTATGTGTCGCAGTGTAATATAATATTGAAGGTACACTCAACGGATTACGTTCACATTGTCTATAGAATATTTCGCGAATAGACTTAGTAGTATATAAGCAGTAAATTTTAACGACAGCTGAAATCTTCTTTCCTTTCATAATTTCGCTGGCCTTGTTAGTGGGAAAATTCCGTAAAGGTTTGTCGTATCTCGCTAAGTGCTGACATTCTCAAGTGTTAGATGGGTTAATATTCACACGTCACATGTTGGAGCATTGTTTATCAAGTAGCAAATGTTCAAATGTTTGTATAGTTTATGGGACTTAACTACGGGGTCATCAGTCCCTAAACTTACAAACTACTTATGAACTACTTACAGCTAAGGACGGCACAAATATCCATGCCCGAGGGGGATTCGAACCCCCGACCGCAGTGGCCGTGCAGACCGTGACTGGAGCGCCTCAGTCCCCTCGGCCACCGCGGCCGACTTTGAAAGTCAACAGTGGGAAATTTCACTGATGTACACTGAATTACACTGTTCTCTAAGGCCGGTAATACACGGTCATATTTCTGTCTCAAAAATTTACATCATAAAAATTTGATAGTGTAATAAAAAACTTTAACGTATCTCAGCTTCGTGAAAAAAATATATCTAGAGCTTCGCAGTAGATTTGATCATAAAAGTCGTTTGTCTCCTGTTCACTGCAACGCGAAATATAACCGCTTGGAGCGCTAGCATCGCTGTAGTTCTCGGACCGCGCTTATTTGAAAACAAACTTTCTTGTTTGAAAACATGGCGTCGAAGTTTATTTGGTGTGTACCGTCTTCGACAAAATTAATCGAACTTTCAGAAGCAGACGAAGCACTGTATAATCCCAGACACCATGAATAAGAACAGATTAACGAAACTCGGAAGTACTCAACAGAGGTACTCAACGGAGGTACTCAACAGAGAAATTCGGCCTGGGTGTAAGAAGAAGATTAATGGCCTCGTGTGTTACATCAACCACAAAATTAATAGAAATAGTGAAGCAGATTTTTATAAGCTCTGCACTCATCTCCATCTAATAATAATCGACGCTGTTCCTGCTCTGTTGACAGTTCTTGTATGCGCTTTTGTCCGGCCAGTAAGTTAATCCTTGTCGTATAGCAAACATTTAATTGCCAACATGAGCATGTTACGCCGCCGCGCCGTAAGTAAAATTTAACCCCAGCAGTGAGAAATTTCTGTGTCACTGTAAACCTGTCTTCTGCTGATATAGTCTTCTGACGTGCGAATACTGATTTTTAATGTGTGCAGTTACTTTACTGAGTAAATACAGACAGATACGTTGTATCATCCGTTTTCCAGTAATTTATATATGACTTGGCGCCGTCTGCTTCCGCCAGACGAAATGATTTTCACTGTTTCCCCAATTAAGCACCTGGTGCTTTTTTTTTTTTTTTTTTTTTTTTTCAAATTGCAGTTTTTGTAGTAGCAATGACAGCGCCTTGGTAACACGTGTTTACTGTCAGCTATCTTGAAATATGATCAAAAATATGACGACAGTGTAATACCCGTTTTTAGCGACACGTCAAAGATTTACATAAAAAAAATATTACGATCTTTTGAAGATATTTTTATGTCAAAGATTTGATCAAAAACTTGACCGTGTAATACCAGCCTAAGTATTTATTGTCTTTCACTCTATAAGGATTTTCATCTTCCTGTCTGTTGATCGTAGGTAAAGTGCCATTAACGAAATCGCGCTTACAATAACATCCACATATCATTACTTATACTTAGTAATGCACCAGAACTTTTTATAACCTATAATACTAAGAAACAAAAATACAAAACATTATGTTTTACAATCATTTATCTATTACAGACCACTGATGATGCCTTCAAAAATGTTCAATTTTTCCTTAAGCTTAAGGGACTTAACTGCGGGGTCATCAGTCCCTAAACTTACAAACTACTTATGAACTACCTTATACTAAAGACGACAAAAACATCCATGCCCGAGGGGGATTCGAACCCCCCCCCCCCCCCCCCCGACCGTATCGGCCGTGCAGACCATGACTGGCGCGCTGCAGACCGCTCGGCCACTGCGGCTGGCTATTATGCCTTCCAAATCAAAGCGAAATGCATATGGCAATAAAATCTGTTATTAACCAGTTGTATAGACGGATAACCTAAATATCTCCACTATATTACAGCAACTGTGGGAAAAACTGGACAAAAAGGAATTAACAATGTTATTTTTCAAAGAGTACTGAAAAGTGTTTTCCTTAACATGCTTCGACGTGCAGAAATTTGCTTGTATGTTGGCGGAGAACATTTTGAGTACAGTCTTTAAATTCCCTTCTAAAATATGCTTATTAAACTAATGAATGTAAATATGTTACTTAAACTTTTAATTACATAGTTAATAATGAAACTGTACAATAAAAATGTAAGAAAGCTATGATGTACATTGGTTTTCTTCATTCTCATTTCTTTCAGCGCAGAAGCCAGTTTTATGGGCCCCACTCAGTATAATTTGTTATGCTACAAGAATGTATTGGCTAATTTCCGTAAAATCGTTTGGGAACCTCGTATTGTCCACGTTTTCGCTCCTCTCTTTAGCCTCCACTATTCATTTCATGCACACTTTCAAGTCTTGTATTTTTATACAACCTTCTAATTTATCACAGGTGTCATGCCTCTTTCTGTTTTTTTGTTTTCAGGTGTTCATTATAGGCCACTTGTTCAGTTAGTCACATCTCGTTATCTTCACGTATCGAAAATGATGATGGTCATGGTAGTGGGCCGAGTTTCAGCAAGAACAGCTGCTGCATTCAATTGATACCCGTTGAACTTCATCCACTGCTCTTTCATAGGATGTCAGCACTGGACTGTTCGACTTAGGTCACAAAGTCACGTGGTCACATGTTTCTGTTCGTTACAATAAATATATCTGCATCTGATAGTGCTGCATCAGTGTTGAGCAACCGGCATGAACAGTTGACAGACTAAACACTACTTGACATGTTCTTGTAGCTGTGACTGCAAATATACGTGCTATGTTTGTCAACAAATTTCAAGACGAAGTACTGACGTGTTCAACTCGACCATGCGTGTTATTACTACTCCACTGAAAGAAGCTTATATCATTTCTGCAGAAAAGAATCGTTTTTAACAGCTGCGAGATAATGATTTATTTCTGACATTCCGGCGATGAAAGCAAGAAACAAAACTGTTTAACTCAGCATTTGCGTCTAATAAAGATAATGTCCTTGCAAGTAAAATTCACTCTCCCGAAAGAAGAAAGAAGAAACGAAATGATAGGTCAAACTCAATAAAATACACTAGTGACTGTAACAATTAATTTTTGTTCTTCTTTTCATTTCGTATTAAAGGCAAATAATAAATGTCAGTTATAAAAAAAGTTTGTGACGCTTATGGGACTCAACTGTGCCGTCATCAGTCCCTATACTTACAAACTACTTAT
Source organism: Locusta migratoria (assembly GCA_026315105.1). Lineage (NCBI taxonomy): Eukaryota > Metazoa > Arthropoda > Insecta > Orthoptera > Acrididae > Locusta > Locusta migratoria. The sequence continues at coordinate 394,357,917 of CM048750.1, read as the reverse complement.
GAACTACCTTATACTAAAGATAGCACAAACATCCATGTGCGAGGGGGGATTCGAACCCCCGACGGGGAACGGCCTCGCGCATCACAGCGTAGCGCCTCAATGCGCTCGGCCGCTCCGCCGCGGCATGTCAGTTATATGTATTATGAGCTGTAAACCCGGCGTTGCCCGGGTGTTTCTTTATCCTACACTCTGGTAGTCCACCTCCCCTCCCCCCTTTTCTTTCTGCATCCACCTCTTTCTCTCCCATCTCTTTCTCTCCCATCTCTGTTCGTTTCCACCTTTCCCTCTCTCGGCAAAGTTTTCTGCAAGGTACTCTCTGCCATGTACCATACAAACATTTATGTAGCCAGTGATCTTCCTCTTGGTTTAAAGGTCACGTGTGCAAAAATTAATAAAGATTGGAACAAAACTATGCATTTTCTAAAATTCCTTCTGTTAAGTAACCTCCACCATCCACCGAACGACATTTTACACAGATAATGACATTCCTCTTGTTTTTAAGGTAGAGTGTGCAAAATTTTATCAATTTCGGAACAAAACTATAGATTTCTATGCAATAGAAACGCAGGGTCACATTGAAAAACGGACTTTGTTGTTCTCAAATATTCCAGGTTTTTTTTTTTCATACAATCCTTATTCTGAGAGTAGTGGAAAAAAATAGGATCTGTGAAATCGGTCGAGCCGTTCTCAAGGTATGGCGCGATCAAGGTATTTAGGGATCAATGTTTATGTTGCAAAGTACCCTCCCCCATGCACCGTATGAAACTTAAGGTAGACGGCGACCTTCCGCTTCTTTTGAAGGGCAAGCGTGGGAAATTTCGTGAAGATCGGAATGAAACTGCAGATTTCGTGAGTCTGTAGGAGAAGCATGCTCCGCCATGCACCTATCACAAAATACGTTCTTAGGTGACGTTTCTACCCATAAACTACGTTCCTGCAAAAGTAGTTTTAGAGATTTCGTGTTTAGTCAGTGAGTGAGCGAGTGTCCTTTCGCATTTATGTAGGTAGAGATTAAGAAAACAGATATCTTAATTTTGGATGCAACAGAATTAAGGGAGACTTGCAGACAAAAATAAATAGTTACATTCAAATCTGTAATGCTAACTTTATTTGATACAAGGTCATGCCTGATGCGACAGTTTTACGGCATCTGCAGCGAAACTGTTGTGAGCGGTAGACTTCTTTTCGTGTCATCATTTTGTGGGGAGGGGGGGAGGTCAGTTACCAAACGCTTCATAAACGTCCGAAATTACGTGCAAACTTTGTTCGAGATCCCTAACTACTCCCATTTTCCAATAATTTACGCATGAATCTGTGTATTCTCACGCGCTGGCGTCTCATTATTTATGACGTCATATCTTCTGAACTGTGCGTCGTGGTCTTTTCTTTTTGGACCACGAACCTTCGTGGGCGTACGGTGAAGAGTTCACCAAAGCTTCATTGCAATCGAATGAATGGTTTATGAATACCTAGTGGACATACAGACAAACATTCATTTTTATATAAGTCGATAATGACAACTCCGACCGTTCGTACTTCAGATTTTGTAGGGAACATTGAAATTCAGTTGGACTATAGGTTAGCAGTGCAGTAATTCTATGACAAACAGCTTACAATGAATATTTAGTTTGGAATTTAGACACGTCTGATCGAAAACTCAGCGACGACTCAGTCGGCATGTACTTTTCCTAATGAGTCGCCGGGGTTGCTGAGGTAACGGGTTTCGGTACCTGTTGAACTCAGTCTCCCGTTCTTCGTTACGATAGGTTTTTGCAGTTTTAACAGTGCTTTAGTTGGAAAAAAAATTAGGCAGTACTCTATTCATTCCACATGAAATGAGTCAAATGTTTGATTTTTTTTAAGCGTTTACTTATGTGCATTAAGCTACAATACGTTCATCTGTTCGGCAGTCACTTCGTTCAAGCATCCCTATGTATTACAGCAAGTAAACTGAAGATGCCGGTCCTCTTTATTACTGAACAGAACGGTGGTCCACGTGTAACCTCTGGTTTAGCTGCAGCGCTGCTTAGCAGGTAATGCGAAGTCTCTGCAGTGCTTTGGTACTGCTTGGCTTTATCCCCCGTTCTGTTACAAAACTTTTATGAATGATGGAGGAGAGTCAACGGGACCCTGCTTTCCCGAACGACAGAGTCGCAAGCTAGAGGCGAAAAACGTGTCCTGTACCTCCGGCTGTGGAATACAGGTAACGGTGGCGGTCTTGTACCGAGGCTGCTGCGACACAACAGGTTATCCGTAAACGGAGGGAGCCGCAAGTTCGCTTCCTGAACGTCTGCGGCAGACATCCCGCAAAAACGTGCACAGCAGGAGGAGGAGGAGGAGGTCACAGCACGTTCACCTGACCCCAACCCACCTGACTGCCACTTTATGGGGACGTCTGAAAAGTCTTGTGCTCCAGATACCTGTCGAGATTCAAGAGGATTTTCTGGTAAGAAATCAGGTTGTGAAAATTAAAATACACAAGTTTGTTAAAATTCAATACACAAACACCACAGAATCTAAAAATTAATAATTAACATTCAGTAATATGATGTTCTGGGTGCAGATGTGTAGAGAAAATCGCAAAGCTGTTAAGACGTGTTTATTTAGACACAACCAGTTTCACATCGGTATAGATGAATCTTCAGGTGACATCTGTGAATAGGAAATACATCTGAACTAATGACTGAAGTATCTAAAAGGACCAATAAGTAAGACTTTTGTAAATATTAGAAATATTTTTTAAATTAAAAAAATTTAAACTGTTTAAAATTTTTTGAACGGAGTGCCGGAAGTGCTTACTAGCAAAATGATTACACGGTATTTAGAAAACAGCGTCCAGCCTTCAGGAGGCAGAAGGTGTGGTCGTCATTTGATAAATAACATCCCCGATATATCCATTACGAAGAAACCAGCAATATCAGTCTAAAATTGAGAATAGATTACGGTCAGAATTGCTACCCGCGGTCAGCAATCTGACTGTAGGTGGTCAGTATAAACTGCGTAAAATATTAAAGAGTGTGTGATAGGAATCCTACAATGAACCGCTTACCAGGGAACAGACGGCATCTCCAGGACCACGAAGTGCTGCGGCCGCAGTACATATAGAATGCATACCCAGACTAAAGTGCTGAATGTGTGATATGAACAAGGAAAACTGACGTAACACGCCGTTGACCACTAGAGGGCTCTCCTAGCAAGGACAAATGAAAGCTGGGCACCGCGTTCAGAATTTACACTGCTGTTTTAATAAAATGATAAAATCCAAATAAAAATTTAAAAAACAGAAATGGTCTGCTATATTGTCTACTCCTCCCTCAAAATGTACAACATATAAAAAATGGATGACTAGTCAGTCACTTGAGCAAAGCTATCATGAATACAAATAATCAAAATTTGATAAGGTGTTAAAATGTCTCAGTCCTACTTGGTTGTTAAGGGATGAACCCGGAGCCTACTTAAGAGCTTTCATAATGTGCATCTCTTCTACAATATTTAAAACATTTCCCTTTTCTCCCCTAAATAAAATCTTCATGTTATTCTCTATATTGGAAACTGAATGGCCATTATCTTTTTAATGCACTGAAAGAGCCGATGTGGAGCCCTTGAAATTGACATATTCCTTAAAACGAACAGCAAAGCTACGCCCAGTCTGACCGATATATTTCTGTGGGCAATCATTACATCAAATATCGTAAACACCCGCGCCCCTATATTTATTGTTTTCAGCCTTCTCTTTATGCCTGTATCTGTTGCCTACAATTTTGTGTTTGTTCTGCACGTTTGTTTATTTTGTTAATCGATTTTCGGCTTCTTAGGCCATCATCAGACTGAAGTTTAGCCAAAGAACCTTCGTTGTCAACAAACCAGAAGAGAAGTTACATGCAAAGAAATGAATTATCTTCTTTGACGGAGCAGTTACAGTGTAAATAAATATTTAAATGAAATGTATAACTTACTAGTACTGCAAAAGGGAACATAGATACTACACATCGAGGAATAGTGCAAAAATAACAAATTCTTGACAATGAGTGCAGTGAATAAAAAAAAATTAAACAAGTATCTAAAGTTTGAAGGGTTGTTCAAAACATAAGGCGAAACAAATGCTAAGAGATATAGAATAAATATTAGAAACCTGGCACAATATTGTAACTAAATAAACAAATAGAGCCGCGGCAGAATAGCTGTGCGCACTAAGGCGTCTGGCTGCAGTGCGCGCGGCCGTTCGCCGTCGGGGGTTCGAGTCCTCCCTCAGGCATGTGTGTCTGTGTTGTCCTTAGCATAAGTTGTTTTAAGTTAGTGTAAGTTGTTTGTAAGCCTAGGGACTGATGACTGACGTAGTTAAGTCCCTTAGATTTACAAACATAAATAGTAGACAGAAATAGAGGGGTGGGACAGGAAGGTATAGGTGGGATGCATTGGAGAATTGTGAAGCTTAACAAATCGGAGGTATGCACTCGAACTGAAAAACGGTGAAAATAAACAAATTCAATTATAGTGATCACAATTAAATAAAGAATTACATACAGTAAAACAAACACAAAAGTTTTTATTTTAATTTTCGTAATGAATTTGTTCTACCAAGAACCGACGGAATACTCAGTTAACATTAAATCACATTGTCTTCGATACAATTGAGATGACACCGCCGGCCGCGGTGGCCGAGGGGACGAAGGCGCTCCAGTCAAGGTCTGCACGGCCACTACGGTCGGGGGTTCGTCTCCCCCCTCGGGCATGGATATTTGTGCCGTCCTTAGTTGTAAGTAGTTCATAAGTAGTTTGTAAGTTTAGGGACTGATGACCCCGTAGTTAAGTCCGATAGAATCTACAAACATTTGAACATTTTTTGAAGATGACACCAGAGATTTGAGTGACGATGCTTGCATTGGCGCCGGGAACGCCATTTTGAACAACAGTTGCAAACGTAGCGGCTCGGGCAAGCTGTGCAAGTGAAAGGATTTAATTATTACTGCAACCGCAAACTTGAGATGTTTCGCCACTGTGTCGTAAAGTCAAGTACACTGAAACCACCACATCAGCAGGAGAGGTTATCTGAGAGTAGGCCTGATGGGGAGTTTCCAACGGGTAATACGGACGTCATCATCAAGGCTGTGAAGTTTGAGCGCTGCGCGACGTCACGACGGAACTCGAATACATTTGCTCTGATTCCTCTCGACTCGGCCATTTCCGCACTTCCTTACCCGAAGTCGACACACATTTGGCCATCATCCGTGGCTGTTTGTAACATCGTGGGATCACGCCGCATCAGTCTCCTCATAGTTTTCACGGTAAATGCCGTCACGTGTTGGCAAAGATGCGGCATGCATCGTCTTTCGTGTTTACGTTTGGTACTTGACGTATGCTTTGCACGAGTGATACAGAAAATGCTAGTGCCGTACCCCAGCAATGAAGCACCCACTCTGGTTATCGATCTGTCGCAGTGCTTACAACACTTGACTCGCATACTGGAGATCAGTGGATGGAATTACAGAATGAAACTTTCATTCTGCATCGGAGTGTGCCATGATATGTAACTTCCTAACAGATTAAAATTGTGTGGCGCAACCGGGATTCGAACGTGGGACTTTTGTACGAACTTAGGCTTTCTCGGTCTTTATTGTTAACGTTAAAATTCTTCTGAGCTATTTGCCGTGCCATGGTACTGAAGTCTTTCCAACGTTTCGGATCCATTGCAGGAATACTGAGTATTTCCTGAGGAAGGCTTCTGGAACAGATCCGAAACGTTGGAAAGATTTTATTACCCTGGGACCTTTGCCTTCCGTCGGCAAGCTCTCTACAGACTGAGCTATCCCGGCACGCTTCAAGGTCCGTCCTCACAACTTTACTTCTGCCAGTACCTCGCCTCCTAAACTTCACAGAAGTTCTCCTGCGATCCTTGCAGAACTAGCACTTCTGGAAGAAAGGATATGGTGGAGACATGGCTTAGCCACACCCTCAGGGATGTATGAAGAATGAAACTTTCACTCTGCACTGTGGTGTGCACTGATATCAGACTTCCTAGCAGAGTTAAAATGTTGTGCCGGAACCGGGATTCGAACTGAGACCTTTGCCTTTCGCGGCCAAATCCTTTCTTTCCACCACATCCTTTCTTCCAGAAGTGCTAGTTCTGCAAGGTTCGGAGGTGACCGTCCGTGAAGTTTGGAAAGTAGGAGGCGAGGTTCTGGCAGAAGTAAAGTTGCGGGAACGGACCGTGATGCGTTCCGGGATAGCTCAGACGGTAGAGCGCTTGCCGACGGAAGGCAAAGGTCCCATGTTCGAATCCCGGTTCCGGCACACAATTTTAATCTTCCAGGAAGTGACGACGGAATTACAGTTCGACGGCGCGGACTACTTCCCACATTTCCGCAAATGCGTTTAGCAGAGCGCCAGGATCACCCGTTTGCAAAAATTTGTGCATACTTTGTTTTTCCATTGTTGGCCCACGTGAGGTTACTGTCCCTTTGAAGCGACCACGTTACAGAGGGGCCAGCACAGCCCTCGCTTTGCCTCGGCGTTAGTGAGCTGACACCTGGCGTTAGGCCACTTCCGTGCCGGTAACGAGAAAACCAAACGGCAGTTTCCTGCCGCGAGGCGATATCCGCCCGCATGTGTTCGTCCCACATACACGGTGGCCCGCACCTTATCAGCATAGCTGTGCCAGTACATAACGGAAGCGACGGCGGGTCAGCGAACCCTAGAAATACGTTCCAGTTCGCCAAAGGTAACATCTGCCAAATTCAAGGTATAGTCGACTTGAGCGTTTTGTCTCGTTACTACGTTTCTCATCGAAGTAAAACTCAAAAGGTGTGACCTCTTGGAGGCGCCAATTTAATTTAACTTTTTTAAATTTCCTCAGTACGACTTTACTTCGGCCCTGGGGACCGCCTGTTTGCTCCGCACTTATCCCCCGTTGCCTCCTGCCGACACTCGCCTGCGCCTAGTCCCATGTCCACGGTGTCCTTGTCTCGTCAATGTTCCCGTCCTATTTCCGAGGCCGTCCCATGCCCTTGTTCCACCTACAGCTGTCTTAAAAAATGTTTGTATACCTTATGGGACTTAACTACGGGGTCATCAGTCCCTAAACGTACAAACTACGTGTGACAGATTAAAATTGTGTGCCGGAACCGGGACTCGAACCTGGGACCTTTGCCTTTCGCGGCAAGCGCTCTACCGACTGAGCTATCCCGACACGACTCACGATGCAGTCTCACAACTTTACTTCCGCCAGTACTTCGCCTCCTACTTTCCAAACTTCACAGGTACTGGCGGAAGTAAAGTTGTGAGGCGGCATCGTGAGTCGTGTCGGGATAGCGCAGTCGGTAGTGCGCTTGCCCGCGAAAGGCAAAGGTCCCAGGTTCGAGTCCCGGTTCCGGCACACAATTTTAATCTGCCAGGAAGTCTCATATCAGCGCACACTCCGCTGCAGAGTGACAGTTTCATTCTGGAAACACCTCTTAGGCTGTGGCTAAGCCATGTCTCCACCATATCCTTTCTTCGAGGAGTGCTAGTCTTGCATGGTTCGCAGGAGAGCTTCTGTGAAGTTTGGAAAGTAGGAGGCGAGATACTGGCGGAAGTAAAGTTGTGAGGCGGCATAGTGAGTCGTATCGGGATAGCACAGCCGGTAGTGCGCTTGACCGCGAAAGGCAAATGTCCCAGGTTCGAGTCCCGGTTCCGACACACAATTTTAATCAGCCAGGAAGTTTCATATCAGCGCACACTCCGCATGCTACGTATGAACTACCTAACACTAAGGATGGCACAAATATCCATGCCCGATTGGGGATTCGAAGCCCCGACCGTAATGGCCGTGCAGACCGTGACTGACGCGCCGTAGTCCCCTCGGCCACCGCGGCCGGCCAGCCGTCTTCTCTTAGCTACATGTCCAGTTATCTTTCCGTATAAGGTCACGCTGTTGTACAGTTCTATCGTAGAAAATAATAAAATGTGAGAATTAAATAATTTGTTTTGGGAATAATGTTCAGATAGTTACGCTCACTGGAATAATGTATGAATTTCACTGAAAAATAAGCAAATGTTAGTCTTCTATAGATTAACGTTAATATTCATTGCGAAAGGTTTTGACCACAGACAATTTGAGCGGATATGATGGTCCTCTTCTTTTTCATATATCTCAGGGCATGCAGTTCGCTAACATTACGCCTAGATATTGTACGAAGTGTTGTCTTCAATAAAAAATGAAGTTTGCGACAGTTTTTAGTAAACACATCAATATCTTATACTTTTAAAAGAATACATAGCAAGTCGTCTACACCCGTGGAAAGTAGACACAAGACTAGACAAGTGATACATCAGCTAATTGACCATCATATGTTTCCAAAAATTTGATAATCATTCAAAGTTTATCGTTTTCTTACACCCATTACTATAACATAAAACTACTCCTCTGACACATAAAAAAAATTAATTTCCCTGGAATTATATAGCATCACACTGTGAATAAAGCACTCTTTATTTCTGGATTTCCGATGTCTGCCTTCTCCTGTTCGTGTGTCTATGACAGGGCAACAAATGTTTCACAACATTTTTCGTTCAAAACCATATAGTTTCCGGCCATGTCTTTTCCTCAAGGTGAGGATTTCGCAACCAGAGAATACCACCGGCAGAATCATTCTTTGATAAAGGCCGATCTTCTCGATAGGGATCTCTTCTCCATCGCCTCCTGAAGGCTAAAGGAAGCGCTACAGGCCCCTACAATCCTTGCGTTTATCTCAGTTCCACGGTGCTTCTGTTCACTGAAGACATTACCAAGGGACTTGAAGGTACTTGCTCTTCCGAAGCAGAAACTGTGCACTGTGAGCGAGACCCCGTCACCAGCTGATCTGCTCACGACAGTGTACTAAGCCGTGTCTTTGCTGAGCTGCAGGCCTGCCATACTGGCGACCTTGCAGTACGAGTTTGCCATGTTCTCTCTTACCGCTGATCACGATTATATCAGCATAAGCCAGTCGATTTACTGACATGCTTTCTAGAGGCAGTGCATTGGGGTCAGTTATCAGAAACTCCCGGTGTATTTTTTTTCTAACATAACATTAGAGAATACAGGGGATTTTTCCCCCATTTTCCCCAACTGTAGGGTTTGATTGCTTAGAGATTTTGCAACATGAGACAATTCTCCCAGCACAGAATGGATTTGTAGGAGAAAGTGGGGGAACGTGCACACCTAAGCGCAACTTTTTTTAAATATTTGACATCGTTAAATGAAGTTTACTTTATATAAAAACCTATAACAACTATTCTAGTATCTATAAAAATTAAGATTTACAAGTTAGAGTAGTCCTTCACTGCAGAATCATTTGTGGTACAAGGTGAATGATACCATCTTCCGCACAAAATACATCTGTACCTCAGTACCCTATCATGGTCTCCACAAAGTCCGCAAATCTCGTCGTCGGCTCCTTGAAGTTCGGCAGGGTCAAACAGCTGTCGATGTCATCGGACTCATCGTCATTACACAGTGGAACTTCGTCAACATCTGAATCGTCTGATTCTTCTTCTATCGTCTCCTTTTTCTTTACCTTCTTTTGTGTTTCTTGCCAAAAGTCTGATTATCTTTTTTCTTGTTTTGAAGTCTCTTATTATCCATACTTTCTTTTGCATTACGCTTAGGCCTATTTCCACGATTAAGCTTTCTAGCAACTTTTATGTTTTGGTATTTAATTACATGAGGGGGAAACGTGCGATTCGGTACTCACCTTTACCCCATAGTGTCTCCGAAATAAATTTTGGCTACAATTTTCTTAAAACTAATTAAAACCAAACAGGACTCACGCCAAAACATACCCATAACATACAGGATTTAACTATATCACAAGTAAATTTAGTCAACGTAATAAATAGAGACTCACAGTCTTAAATCTCGAGTACTGCCAATTAGATCACAATGTTACGTTTCACCATTGGCAAACTCACTGAACGCGAAACTGTAATGGTGGCCCAGCGACCAGACGTAATTAGTTCGCTAACCTGCCGCTAGGTGTAGCACTGGTTACATAGTTGAACAAAGCTTTTAAATCAGAGAAACAGCGATGCACATGTTTACCCGCTGCGTACGTTTCCGCTACTTTCCCCTAACGTCTAGGAACTCAACGACGGTTACAACGTTCCGGCCATTGATCGCAATCACTTGGGGATAGTGTTCAAAACTTGTGTCCTTCACTTACCGACTGCTCTCGCCACCGGAGCGTCACAGTGCACCTAGTGTTATTCGAAAGGGAAAGAACGCAACCATGTTTGTGAGGGTCTCATATTATATAATCACCCTGATAAAGATTATTCAGTGGCATTACATCCATATAAAACGACATCGGTACCATAAACGAGTGTTGACTTAGTTCTCGCTACATCTTTTTTTATGTAATAGCTTGCATTAATATTTGTTCGCGCGGAAATACATTCATACTGCTCTTTTAAAGAAAGTGCCTTCTAGCTCATTTATCTTTCTGCTGTGTTACGAAATGTCAGCATGTAAAGTATGACGTTTAGTATGATAGCTGTCACCGGCGTCGTTAAAACACTTGACTGACGAGTATCACCACAGTCTAACATATAGTCACGACACTCCCACAGATTTTTGTTATATGCTGCGATAGCAGCGCTCCAAGCGGGCGGCAAGCTACGTTTCTGAATACGATAGTGATGAGTGCGAATAGTATCGCTTAAATTGATTTCAGCATACCTTTTACATTACGGAACGTATGTAGTGCCTTATAAATAGGTAATAATTTAAAAATAGCTTTCCATTTGTCTTTCTTAGGTTTCGTAAGATCCCTGACTTGATACGAAACAGTACAGTACAGGACAGTTAATTTACAATTTTCCTGTAACATACAGGCTTTAAATGAATAATTTTTTTCAAATGAAAATAAGAATGCCTAGGAAACACCAGGAGACATGCCCTTTAGCAGAGAGACGTCATTTTCTACGGAGGAACGTTAAGTATTCTTCAGTACAATTAGAGTAAAATCGGTGAGGGTGGAACATAGGAAACGTATATAGAATGCAATAAATACGGCATTTAACGTACCAAATCAACCATCACAGCTGTAGCTGAAGGAAAAACGTCACAGACATGGCAATAAAACGATAAAAGCAACCAAACTGTTTTCCAACAAAGAAGAACCCAATTCCACAATTGTTGCTGCATCTGAACCACAAACGGCAATAATAATTAAAACATTGGTTTTTTAAAGCTAAAGTAATTACACTTAAAAGGATATGCACGTATAAGAAAGACAAGTGACGTGTAAAAATGTGAGAATCATTAGACTCCATACCGAATTGATACACGTCAAAAAGTGGCTGTCATAGTAAGAACAGCCCACAATAGAAAACTATTATACCATTATGTTTATATGCAACTTACTTTCAGCAGAATAAGCTGCAAATATACACATATTTGTAAGTATTTGTTCATGACGGAGTTGTTCTTTATACCAATGAATCATTTAAATTAGGATGTTTTTATTTTAATTTCAGTATTATGTTTGTCTCTCGATTTTAATAATGCTTGTAACGCAAAAATTACAGTAAGTATTTCGTTAATTATGTACAAAAGCGATTATAAACAAACATCAGTACTTCGGCGGCTTGCCCACCGCTAGGAGCGCTAGTGTCGCAGCAACTGTGAGTTGGTAACACCTTTTACAGCAATGAGTGTCGTGACTGTATATGTTAGACTCTGGTATCACACTCCCCATTATGTCAGATGTGAAGATGCCCTAGCTCAGCCGAAACTGCTTACAGCAGTCAGACGCGCGACGCACGCGGTGTTTTGGCTAGAAACACGACAAAACATAATCAGCAAGTTCTGTCGGTGACTTCGTGGTTCCTTTTCATCCAGAAATGCTAACTGTGCACCATGCACATTTCGGTTATAACACAGAAATTCATTTTGAAAAAAAAAAAAAAAAAAATCTATAACGTACGTACTGGTCAACCGAGAGTCACCAGTAATGTAATTTACCCTTTTAGATGACAACTTTCGATGTACAAAGTCATCATTTTCAAATCTATGAATGGAGTATTCTATAAATTTTGGCTAAACATAATCCTCATATATTACGATTTTATACATCGGAATTATGTTCAGTTCGTATTTATACAGTATTCTATTCATACACTTATAAATGATGACGAGGTGCGTCGGAACGTGTCATGTAAAAGTCTTAATTAGATTACTAGTGTCTGCGGTATGACCACCACGTATGGTGCAAAATAATGAAAAAAAAGTTTTCAAAATAATTTCGGGTCACACTCTTACTGTCTTTCATGTCGAATTACAAAAATACATTACTTTCCAGACTGCTGTGCTAACTATTGTTGAAACAGCGGCCGATCAGTGCTATAGACCGCCCTTAACTGCAACCAGTACACGAGCGCTTATATTCCTGCCGAGAGCTTTGTGAAGCACCCGTCACTTTAAGTCGGTAAAAATAGAGCAATATTGACCTGAAAATTTCATTGCTTCAATTGCTGTACATAGTGTCCACCAAGTTGAGTACCACATGTCTGTGAAATGGTCAGTAAAGTCTTCAGTCCAGTTGTTATACTACAACATCTCACTGGCTTATATTTGGTTAGGTTGTCAAAACTTTGACCCTTTATGGAAATCTCTGCTCTTTGTCTTTTTGGGTGAAGTTCCTAAACATATAAGGTACGTGAACCAAATAAGGCCCAACTAACGTTTAAGAATTTCGTATGCAGTATGTGTAAGTGGTAATATTCCGAGATCAAAAAAAAATGTTCAAATGTTTGTAAATCTTATGGGACTTAACTACGGGGTCATCAGTCCCTAAGCTTACAAACTACTTATGAACTACTTACAAACTAGGACGGCACAAATATCCATGCCCGAGGGGGGATTCGAACCGCCGACCGTAGTGGCCGTGCAGACCGTGACTGGAGCGCCTTAGTCCCCTCGGCCACCGCGGCCGGCATTCCGAGATCGTAACTGCTACATCCTACGACTGTATTCCGTTCAAAAATAAATTGAAATGGAAAGTTTATGTAGTGAATATCATCACTATAAAGACAAAGTTTAACCCTTGCAACTGGGCCTTGTTAGGAGACCCTGTTCCTAATATGGCCCGTAGCCACATCTAGTTCATATTAACATTCTGGGGCACGTAAATAGCAGGAAAACACTGCAAGAGTTGTATTGTAATTTATTTTAGACGTAAGGGGAATGAGATTATACATAGACTTTTCATTCTTTATATTTTTTATTTCGGTTTTTTTATATAAACGCCTCATACAGTACTATTGGTAAAATTACTTACTGGTTATTAACTCTTCAGATTATTAAATTTAATCAGCAACCAACATGTTCTTAGTACAGTAAGTTTTAATAATGATTCTAAAATTGCTAGAGATTGCTTGAATAATCAAAAGATGTGCTCGGTAGATTATTTATTGTCAATACAATTTATTGTATTGTCAATACAATAAATAATCTACTGATAATATCTTTTGATTATTCAAGCAATCTCTAGCAATTTTAGAATCATTATTGAAATTTTACAATGAAGGTTGCATACCTCTACCAAGACTTTCAGTCTAAAATAAGATGCAGTAAGTTTCTTATCGTAAGTTAATAGGAACGTAAGTCTAATCATAGCATTTTCTATGATGGGCCTTATTGGGGACAACCAGTTTACAACGCGTGTGTGTTTATTGTTTAAAAAGAAACGTTTTATTAGGGAGATTATGCCACTGTCTTAATACAGAACAATTTTCTGCCGGTCGCGGGGGCCGAGGGGACTGCGGCGCGTCAGTCACAGTCTGCACGGCCACTACGGTCGGGGGTTCGAATCCTCCATAGTTCATAAGTAGTTTGAACGTTTAGGGACTGATGATCCCCGTAGTTAAGTTCCATAAGCTATACAAACATTTGAACAATTTTCTATACACATATACATATTTACCAGTAAAAATGCTTCATGACCGAAGTGACTGTATTGGATGAAACGTATCATGAAAATAAAAAGCAGCCCTCCTTCGTTGAACGCCGTAGCACAACTGAAAGTAAACTGGCCAGCACGAGAGCGGGTGCGGAATAGTTGTTGCCTTGTCCATTTTATGGCAGAAGCTATCATTACCAGCGATATTTAGCGCTGTTTTCAAACTTTCAATGCTAAAAAATGAGTGAGCCTTATTAGGAACCGGGCCTTATTTGGTACATATACCTTATATACAGCAAGGTTTTTTTTCTTCTCAGAAGGCAGCTATCCATTTTTTCTGTTTCAAACAAGTTGGGGCAGGACTCTATGGCTAGTCGCTTCTGTTTATCGAGGGTCACATTTTTCTCTTCTTCGAAATGTTGTGCAGACTGTCTCGCCTACTTGATTTAAAGTCGCTGCACTGTTGCAATCTGAGACACAACAACGCTGACACAGAGCGGCTGTTGACACTGCCTGCTCACATCTGTTGTTTACTGTTGTTTCCTAAAGCTGCCACAGTACGCAATATATCAGAAATAGAGTCTCAGAACTTTGAAGGCGGTCGGTGCGAGAATTTAATACAGCTATTTAATATGGGGCACCTGGTTCCAGACGCGCAAGCGCATCGACTTCTGCTATCGCGGCAGCTTCCGCCGACATTTTTTTTTTTTTTTTTTTTTTTTTTTTTTTTTTTTTTTTTTTGCAAGCAGCGACAACGTGAGCTTCTCAAAGGCGGAGTTCTTTGCTGTTATTGCTTCGAAATATCGCTCGTTGCCTTTATAATTCATATATCAAGAGGTAAATAAAGATTTAGATTAAAAATTTAATCTGAACATCATAAATTATTTTAATACAGCTTGAAAGATCGTTTCGCGATAACTCTATGTTTCCGTACGTGATGTATCGGAATACAATCTGAAGTCTATGCTCCTACGAAATTACATTACCATAAATAAACTATGATGCAATAAAAGATTTATGAATACGAGAGGAATGGATCACTGAAAATGGTTGTTATTGCTCTGAAATTCAATCGTTTCCAACCATTCACTCTATTTTTCCAAATCGCCTGTCTTCAAAATGAAACTAAAAATTAGTTATTTTAATAAGTTAATACGAAACAACGAAGATGATTAAAAAGGTTATCGCCGGCCGCGGTGGCCGAGAGGACTGAGGCGCTCCAGTCACGGTCTGCACGGCCATTACGGTCGGGGGTTCGAATGCCCTCTCGGGCATGGATATTTGTGCCGTCCTTAGTATTAGTTAGTTCATAAGTAGTTTGTAAGTTTAGGGACTGATGATCCCGTAGTTAGGTCCCATAAGCTATACAAACATTTGAAACATTTTAAAAAGGTTATCAGTTACGACTTGTGGCAAAAAGCACCTAATTAAATAATTAAAAACCGATTGCCTCCAATAGGCGAATAAGAAGGGTCTAATTTGGAGGTAAGACACTTTGTCAGTAAACGACATCCCATCAAAAACGTAAAATGTACAAAAATGCAAGTCTAGCGACGAATTCCTTCCACCATAAAAAGTCGTGACATCTGACGGGAAACCAAGACGGTTATTTTAGTTAGTGTTCATGGAACCAACTATTCAACACTTCGTCATATTTTTTTTATCTAATTAGTTATCTACCAACATCCGTAGTGACTATAATAAATATAATGACTTGGCAATCGCAATATAATATGACATCAGAATAAATATAATGATCTGGCAATTGCACAGCGTCATAATGACATAAAAATAATCTATGTTCCATTATGCAACCAATCGTAACCACATAATAATGAGGTACACTCAAATGTGCATCAAGTTTTTTTTAAATATTAGGTTATGTTGCCATGGGAAACCAAGTACGTTATTTTAGTTAGTGTTGATGTAACCACTTACTTGTTATCTAATTAGGAATTTACCAATATTTATAGTGGCGTTATTAGTATTATACATCTTTAATTCTATAATACATATAATGACTTAGCAATCGCACTATAATACAATGACATCAGAATACATATAATGATCGGGCAATTACATATCTATATGTAATTTATATTCCACTATATAACTAAACGTAATTGTGGTGTCGCACAAGTACAAAGTGCGCGCCACCTACTTTCGCCGCGCGCCGCCATGCACGCACGGCGCGGCGTTCTCACGACGACAGCCACGAGCGCCCTCTGCTGCAACCCCGCTCGTGGCCACCACTGAAGGACATCGGCACTTGGGACTGAGATAGCAACCAGTTAGGACCTTCGTAATCAGATAGGCACCAGTGAAGACTTTGCTATCGTACAGGCACTAGGCAGGCCTCTAACAACTATGTATCAACATTCTGCAGTACTATGTAAAAGTTAAGTATTGTTACATTCTGTGCAATATATATCTCTTTCTAATTTACTCTAGTGTTTCTAGTTTCTGGCTGCTCCCCTCCGTACCTGCACCAGCGTGCTGTCTATATTCCTGTGTCGGTCTCATTCCACTCGGCCACCGACACATACGACGAGGCTGGGACACAAAAGATTTATAATTTTGATATAATCAATATAGATGTTGGTAGATAACTAATTAGATAAAAAATTATGACGAGGTGTTGAGCAGTTGGTTCCATGAACACTAACTAAAATAACCGACTTGGTTTCCCAAGAGATCTCGCG
The DNA here is from genome assembly GCA_026315105.1 of Locusta migratoria. Lineage (NCBI taxonomy): Eukaryota > Metazoa > Arthropoda > Insecta > Orthoptera > Acrididae > Locusta > Locusta migratoria. Next base: position 394,341,299 of record CM048750.1, on the reverse strand, counting down.
ACTTTTTTATGGTGGAAGGAATTACTACATTTTATGTTTTGATGGAATATCACTTCTTTCCAGAAAAATTTTTTGTTCATCAGTCAGGGATTATCTTACAACCCATTCCCTGTCTCTTTGGTTTGGTGTGGATTCGTTTGGTTTAATGTAACAGTATTTGGGAAGTCTGGAAAGTCGATTATATTTTTATTATTCAATCCTTTCAACGTGTACAGTCCTGCAACCTGTAGTGGAAACTATAAACTGTAGAAATATCAACAAGTTAGTGTTGTATTTCGCATCAGTTTGTGAACTTCATAATATACGAAAGTTGCCGATAAGATACATTTTCCTGTGTAAGTGAAAGTAGTAGTTATTATTTTGCCTCGTATTTATTGAATGATCAGTTTATTTGTTTCTTGAGAAAAAAATCCTGAGAGTGTTATTAATAACTACAAAATAAAACAGGAATTTCTATAATTTTCATCATTCTGGGCTCCAGCTGTAAGTGCTTTTGGACATGGTGATGATAATTTCGTGTGACATTTTTGGACGTTAGACCCCATCTGGGATTTTGTTCGGCTTGCCTTGTGGAAGTCTTTCGGTGACGCCACTTAGGCGACTTGCGCGTCGATGATGATGAAATGATAATGAAAATGACACGACACCCAGTCCCCGAGTGGAGAAAATCGGCGACCAGGCGGGGACTCGAACCTGGGCCCCCTACATGGCAATCTGCTACGCTGTCCACTGGACTGCGGAGGCGGACGCTTCTGGAAAACAAGCGCGTTTTGGCGTAATTGTTTAGCGAACTGGCAGTATAATGCACACTGCATTAGTTCCGTATTTCATTCCCCGCATTTTTCTGAGATACATTTCATTCCTCCTCCTTTTCTTCTCTTGTATCATTTGTTGTACATCAGCAACGGATTTTCTTAAGGCCCACTCTCTATCCTTTTTTTTTAAATTTTTTTGACGTTCGAGAATATCAATGTTTTGGATGCTAAAACAATCCTCGACAGAACCAATGACAAACATTACTAAACTGGCACTACCGGATACAGTATTATTGGTCTCCTTCTCACTTTAAACAACGTATCAACAATTATTTTTGTACGGATATAACAGTCGTAAGAAATAGAAATAAATTGATACAATTACGCCCTAAATTTTACTCACGGCGTTGGCGTAGTGTGCAAATGTTGGCAACGAAATGTTCGCTTTATGGGGGGTACATAGAAGAAAATGTTTGTTATCGCTGATATTTCTGTAAATTAACGTCGGTAACAAAAGTAGTTGCGTCGGACCCTTCGCTGAAAAACAAGTGTTGAAACCTGCCGTTTACAATGTGTTGAAATCGTGCGCAGCTACAACTGATTTAATCCACTTCGTAGTTTTCAAGTCGTTATTGGTGTCTATTTCTCATGACGACAGTTTTATCAATACTTTACAGCCTTCAGGGTCCAGGGAAAAACAAAGCTATTTTCTGAACGATTAGAACAATTCGAAGCTGCACAGCCACCATGCTGAAAGCGTACTGATTTCCCTATGTTGGCGTCTCGCGTCGACGCGAAGGAACAAAAATGACGGAAGGGCATGCCCGTCTGTATACAAAGTACTAGAGCTCCTAAACAACCGTTAAAAAAACAAGAACAACAACAACAAATAACTTACGTTTGAATGTCACAGACGATTTTTACTATTAAATATTACTTCAAGTCACAATGAAGATAATATTTACTTACAATACATAACTGTGCGCTCGGTCCGTGTTCCCAGTTCTTGCGCCGACAGTTAATGATCTTTTTTTTTTTTGGTCAGAATTTCCGGGAAACTAAACATTCCATAGCCACATCTAGAATGATTTGAGAAGTTTATGGCAACACAAGCACCCATAATGTCGTGCCTAAGTGCCGTGACGCAAATCCTACAGCACCGCAGTATGTTTAACTTACGAGTCACTAGAATGAAAATGGCGGATGCGCATGCCCAGGTTCCCTACCAGTAGTCTACCACTACGTAACGCAGCTTTAACGGTGGGTGGCGGTAGCCCTCTGCTCTGCTATGCCGTGTTTGAAAACGAAATGGAACGAACAGGGGGAAAGGCGCACAGTCAAATTGTCCCGTTTACAGTGAATGCTATTGGAATTTACAGCAGTGAAGTAAGAGAGAAAGAGAGAGAGATAAAGAGAGAGAGAGGGGGGGGGGAGGAAGGAAAAAGCAATACGGCAGGAGCGTAGTGCTCGGTAATCACTTCCTGAGGGGAACCGCTTTGGCCGCCCACAGCGGGCGTTTACTGGGAGCGGTGGGGCCGCACAATCCACTGCCTGCTGCCTGCGTCTAGTGGGCTATACTGGCGGACAAGCACAGCGCCGGTTACAGCAGCCGCCTAACAGGCCACAATGCAGTGTTCCCGCTCCCACCTCAACTGCGTGTTAATCACAGCAACTGCTTTAATGGTACTACGAATGTAACACTATAACATTTCATTATCTTTTACACACTTGTTTTTCTTACCTTATTTACATAACTGATTACATCCGCACAATCATGACAAAAATAAATTTTATCCTGTGTGATTATGATATTTTGAATAAGTTCAAATACAATTGGAACTTTAGTTTCAGCAGTAGGCTGTGTCTTTATGATATCCTTTGTTTTCTCAAATCAATAACTAGTTCCCCACTAATCTTACTTAAATCCATTTCTTACAGTGACACGTCTGTGGTCTCAGTATCTTTCATCCATAAACACTCAGTGATATTTGTCCAAAATTTTAACTTTGTCTACCTTTCAATACATGTAATATATAAAAATGAAGGTTTCTTTTTTTGTGTTTTTGTTCGTATTTTAACTCTTTCTGGATCCGCCTTTAACAGTCAAATTCTTGTTCCGATAGTCTCGAGACAGATGCACGATTTCAGTGCCATTCGCTACATTTACCATATTTTGTTTTTCCGAGACTATTTCCTTCTTTACCGCATTTCCTCCTTCAACTGCAGTCCAGAGTTTTCCTTTCCGCCGGGACATTTTCCTTCTCTCCTTGTGTAGCTCTTACTTTTCGACTCAAATTCGCCGCGTCGTAGCGGCCGAGAGCATTGAGGCTCTATGTTGCGATACGCTAGGCCGTTCCCCGTCGGGTCTTCGAATCCGCTCGGGCATGGACGTTTGTGCTGTCTTTAGTATAAGGTAGTTCATAAGTAGTTTGTAAGTTTAGCGACTGATGACCCTGCAGTTAAGTCCCATAAGCTTTAGAAACATTTGAACATTTTCGAAACTCAAATGTTTATAAACATAAGAGACCAAACTACTAATGTCATCGCACCGGAGACGCAGAAACTACTTCAACTAACTTATGTTAAGGACAACACATACACCCATGCCCGGGGGTGGACTCGAATCTCCGACGGGAGCGGCTGCGCAGTCTGTAACGTGGCGCCCCAGACCGCTCGGTCGTTCTCGCGCTGGTCCACCTGTGTGAACAGCTTCTGCAACAAGAGCCTCTCAAGAGCTCCCATTCCTCTTCTACCCCTAGCTTGTTTCTGGTATCTTATGCATGAGCCTTTTATACAGGGTTGGAACTTAAATAGTGGCAATTATTTGTTCACAAACGATACAAACGCGTTACATGTTTGCACTGTAGTAGTCACCAGCGTTGTGTAGAACCCATTGCCAGCGACGTGGAAGGCGTAGTATACCGTTAGCAGAACCTGTTCTGTTGATGATGCGAATGGAGCGGTCTGCTGCCTGTCGAATCTCTGGAACAGTTCTGAAGCGAATGCCACCAAGTGGTTCCTACATCTTCGAAATCAAATCAGAGTCACAAAGACGGAAGTCCGGGGAGTATGGCGCATGGTACAGTACTTCCCAGTCCCATCGACAAGCAACAGCGTGCTTGCGCTGTATGCGCCCGTGCATTGTCGTGCTGAATGATGAGTGGGTTGCGCAGAAAGTGTTGCCGCTTCTTTCGCAGAGCTGCTCGCAGGTGATGCTCCACAAACGAACAGTAATCCAGTGCACTGATGTTAGGATCACACCATGTGATCACAGTGACACCGTTACGTTAGACCGCTCGCTCACAAGTGACTGTTTCCCTCGACTGCGCGCACGCCGGTGACGTGGACGGGCGACTCCATTTGCTCATAGTAGACTCCACTGCATAGTGTCTCCACGGCACTGTTCCAACCATCGTACAACTTATTTTCTGGCACTCTCAGAATCCATCTCTTAATCTTTGGCATTTTCTTATGGTTGAGTATTGATTTTTGTAAATTCTTCAAATAACATTCGCTGATCGCGTATTCAATTTCAATAACCTGAACCTCTGTAAGAGACTGACTAGCTTGTTGGTCTGTTATTATGCAATTTACAGTTGTCCATCGCAGCTATACTAGGTCTTTTTGTAACTTTCCCTCTTCTTTTTTTTTCATAAATGGGCCTGCAGCAGTGAGTATATCGTAATATGACATTTTTAATTAGTATACTGTCCTTTACTGCTGGTTATTAGCTTTATTTATTTGTCCACTACAGCTGTTTCGCCGTATTTGGCATTGTCAAGTGGTTTTCCATTTGTTGGTAACACACACACACACACACACACACACACACACACACACACACACACGCGGGCGCGCGCGCGCGCGCATACACACAGCCGCGGTGGAGTAGCCGAGCGGTGTAAAGCGTCTCGCTGCGGAGCGCGCGGTTGCTCGCCGTGGAGGTTCGAGTCCTCCCTGGGGCATGGGTGTGTGTGTGTTTGTCCTTAGGTTAGTTTACCTAGGTTTAAGTAGTTTGTAAGCTACGGACTGATGACCACGCAGTTTGGTCCGATAGATTTACAGACATTTGAACATTTTTTTGCACACACACACACACACACACACACACACACACACACACACACACAGCATCTGTGCCTCTGTATGATTTTTATAGATACCTTTCTTAGAAAGTCGTTTTTTAATAATTTTTAATGTAATGACTTTCTTATTTGACACACAGCATCAAAACAGCTGTCAAATAAGAGTCATTACATTAAAAATTACTAAAAAACGACTTTCTAAGAAAGGTATCTATAAAAATCATACAGAGGCACAGATGCTGTGTGTGTGTGTGTGTGTGTGTGTGTGTGTGTGTTACCAACAAATGGAAAACCACTTGACAATGCCAAATACGGCGAAACAGCTGTAGTGGACAAATAAATAAAGCTAATAACCAGCAGTAAAGGACAATATACTAATTAAAAAAATTTCCCTCTTCTATTGCCAAGAATTGTTGTGTTCGCACACACAAACTGTCAGATGTTCTCCCTCTACTTTTTGTTTCCATATCCTTGATATTCGACAATGTTTTCGCACCCCTGCGCTTCCATTCCAATTCAGGCATTCAAATCACCCATAATGATGACATTATACATACTCTGCCATTAGGTCTTCTAGGTTCTCCACGAACTGTCCTTTCCCTTCACTAGTTCATCCTGTTCATGGAGCATATACTTGGAAGATGGTCCTGTAAGTGTTGAAAACGCGCAGTTTCATCTAGATGATCACTCACGTACCTGATGTCAGCCTTTACTTCTATCTATCTACGCGGGAGTAGTGCGACTCCATTTCTGGCCGATCTTTGGTATCATACGAGTGTAAAGACATCAATTCCTGAGGTTTTGTTGCCAGAACTTTAAAGCTGTAACTGACAGACTTCTTCACTCGTCGGAGATTCAGCTGATGGGAAACGCCTGCAACGAAACATACCGCTACCCGCGAAACAGTGGCGCTTCGCGGCTAGCAGTCTAATAAAGTTCAAATGTTCAAATGTTTGTATAGTCTCTGGGACTTAACTACGGGGTCATCAGTCCCTAAACTTACAAACTACTTATGAACTACTTACGAACTAGGACGGCACAAATATCCATGCCCGAGGGGGGATTCGAACCCCCGACGGGGATCGGCCTCGCGTATCGGTGCATAGCGCCTCAATGCGCTCGGCCACTCCGCCGCGGCTCTAATAATGTTTGTTGTTGTTGTTGTTGTTTAGAGGGGACTATACTGCTTGGTCATTAGTCCCTAATAATGTTTCAAATGTTTGTTAAGCTTATGGTACTTATCTGCGGGGTCATCAGTCCCTAAACTTACAAACTATTTATACTAACTAATACTAAAGACAGCCTAAACATCCATGCCCGAGGGGGATACGAACCCCCGACGGGAACGGCCTCGCGCATCGGAGCATAGCGCCTCAATGCGCTCGGCCGCTCCGCCGAGGCTAGCAGTCTAATACTCCTGAAAGAGAAGATACATCACGCCACCACATTACATTTAAAATTATAAACACGAGTACTATAAAAGTAACGGAACAACATTAATATCCACATTACGTTCTGAAACACTTGTCAAGTATCCTTTGATTTGAAGAAAGCTTTTCACTATGTTGATAAGAGTATTTCAAATTTTGGAGAACAAGAGGAATATAGCGAACGAAAAATTATTTCAACTTGTACAAAACCCAGACAGCAGTGTTAAGAGTCGGAGGGCATGAAAGGAACCCAGTGGTTGGGAAAGGAGTATGGCAGATCTGCGGACTTTCCCCAATGTTGTTCAATCTGTACACTGAAGTAGCTGTGAAGGAAAGCAAGGAGAAATTTAGAAACGGATTTAAAGTTAAGGGAGAAGAAATAAAACCTTTGCCTTTTGCCGAAGACATTGTTATTCTGCCAGAGACAACAAACGACCTGGGAGAGCAATGGATCGAAATAGACAGTACCTTGGAAAGACGGTGTAAAATGAACATTAACAAAAGCCATACAAGGTTAATGGAATAACGCTGAAGGAGTCTGGTTATGTAACAAGACAACAACAATGGTAATGAAGTAACTTATGATGGCCGGAGTGGTGAAATTATAAAATGCTGAATAGCTATGGGAAGAAAACCGTTTCTGAAATAGACAAATTTCTTCACAGCGAATATGGTACATGTACCAAATAAGGCCCGGTTCCTAATAAGGCGCACTCTCATTTTCTAGCACAGGAAGCAATGACAGCTCGTGACGTCTAGTGGACAAGACAACAGCTACTTCCGCACCCGCTCTCGTGCTGGACATTTCACTTCCAGTTGTGCTACGGCATTCAACCAAGGAGAGCTGCTTCTTATTTTCATCGTACGTTTCATCCAATACAGTCGCTTCGGTTATGAAGCATTTGTACTGGTAAATATGTATATGTGTACAGAAAATTGTGTTGTATTAAGTTAGTGACATAATCTTCCCAATAAAACGTTTCTTCTTAAACAATAAACAGACACGCGTTTAAAACGGGTTGTTCCCAATAAGGCGCATCAAAGAAAACGTAATGATTAAACTTATGTTCCTATTACCTTAAGATAAGGAAACTTACAACTATCACAACAATGTTGGTTGCTGATTAAATTTAATAATCTTAAGAGTTAATAACCAGTAAGTAAGTTACCAACAGTACTGGTTGAAGCGTTTGTAAAAAAAAAAAAATATAAATATAAAAATCTGTGTATCATCTCATTCTATTTATATCTCAAATAAATTACAACTTTTGCAGTGTGTTCCGACAGTGTTCCTGCTGTTTACGTGACCCAGAATGTTAATATGAACTAGATGTGGCTACGGGCCATATTAGGAACACAGTCTCCTAACAAGGCCCACTTAAAGGGGTTAAACGTTTTCGTTAAAGTGATGATATTAATTACATAAGCCTTCCATTTTTATTTATTTTTGAACTGAATATAGTTCTAGGATGTTGCACGTACGGTCTCAGAATATTATCTCAGAATATTATCACTTACACATACTTCATATGAAATTCTTCAACGTTAGGTGGGCCTTATTTGGTTCACGTACCTTATTAATTTAATTTAATTGTTGAGAAATATTTCTTGCCGCGCCATAGTGGCTTAGCTCATTGCGGCGCTATGCTCCGATGCGCGAGGCTGTTCCCCTTCGGGGGTTCGAATCCTCCCTAGGGCACGGGTGTTTGTGTTGTCTTTAGTATAAGCTAGTTAATAAGCAGCTTGTAAGTTTAGGGACTAACGACCCTGGAGTTAAGTCCCTTAGCCTAACAAACATTTCAATTTTATTTTATTTTATTTTATTTTTTTTTTTTATTTTTTTTTTTTTTTGAAGGCATTTGTCTAGAAAGTATCCTTATATATAAGGATACTTTCTAGATAAATGCCTTCCAAAAGTTAAAAAATATATATTAGTTTTTCAAATGGATACTATTCCCGCCTTGAAATTCCTCCTAGTTTCAGAGGTGGCCCTATATACAAAACGCAAGGAAACGAATGACTGAAATAGTTGTTTTTGCAGTTGAGGGTACAGACGTTCGTGGAGAAAATGAAATTCTGCTTGACAGAGAAGGAATTTATTTGTTGTTGTAAGGACATCAGCTCTGGTAGTAACATTTGTAGTCCTGGAAGGAGTCCTCGGCTGGCATTGCTGTGAAGTAATTCCGACAACAGCAATGAAGGAGACCCTGTTCAAGCGAATGATTAGATTTGTCACAGCTGAACCGTTTGAAAGCTATCTTGTGGTGATTATGTTGTCAACGGATAGCCAGGAATACACTGGCAGACGGCAGTGAAAAGACTAGCGAAAGGAAGTCGAGGACATGCACGACACTTGCGTTGTGCGGGCTGCATGCGACGTAGGCGCCCCGCAGTAGCTGGTCACTGTGGTGCCTTTGGGAGACATACGTCAGCTCCTTCGTAATGAGACACCTTGCACCGCAAACATTTGGAACCACACAAAACCATGCTTTTATTAATACTTGATCATAGAAAACGGGAACTGCCAATTTAAAATACCACTTCGGCCATCCAGTTTTAGTTTCACCGTGATTTCTCTGTCACTCTAGGCAAGTTCAGGGACGGTTCCTTTTAAAGGCTACATCCGATTTTCTTCCCCACCCTTAACAGAAAGAGGTTGTGCTCTGTCTCGACTGATCACCCTGTGGACGGGTCACTAAACCCTAATTTTCCTTCCTTGTGTCATTACTGTCCAAAACCCTGAATTCTACCATAAGCGATATTTAATATAGAGACACAAATTACCAATGTTTCAGTACCATATGCTGAAAATTATACGTAAATCAATATCATCAGTGTGTCATTACATTTTCTATCAACAGTACGGAAACACTCTACTCAAAGTAATTATAATAACGCGAAACACACAAATCCAAACCACCTGAAAATGCTTATATTAGTCATCAAAGTGCAGGAGCTCTAATTCGATCAAGTGGAAGAGATACGGGATCGATATTGCATCGTCAGACCTCACTGCGTGATTTACAATCAATATTTTGTATGAAAGTATATGCCTATATTGCAAGATGCCTCACTAAATGCAGGTTATAGCAGTGACATACCCATGTGATCAGCTCAAAATGTCGTTAATGTGTAGTTTGATATTAGACTGGTTGATTGCGAAAGTGATTTTGAATGGAAAAAAACGTGACGTTACTGAGGCTTGTACATTGTTCTTTTCCATTTTTCATTTCATCAAAACCCCGCATCAGTACTTTTACCAACAATATAAGCACTTACAGGAGTGCACGATATGAGTGACTTGTGCTATTGTAATTACTTTAAGAAGACTATTTTTTCCACTGTTGATTGAAAATGTGCTGGTATACTGACCTTATTGAATTGTATATGATTTCTTTCCTATAATACTGATATGTATTGTATCGAATGTTATTGATTTCGTGTGCTTGCAAATGTTTGGGGTCAAAGGTCTCTTGTAAGTGTTGCACAGTCAGAAAACAACAAATTAATGCAGTTTAGAGATACCGATGTCTCTTCCCAAGAGACTGCTTGATACAGCCCTCCATGCCACCCTGTCCTAAGCAAGTCTCTTCATCTGAGAATACGAATGGCAACCTACATCCTTTCCAGTCTGCAGTCTCCCTCTACGATTTTTACCCCAAACACTTCCTTCTAATGCTAATTGACGATTCCTTGATGTCTCAGAATGTGTCCCACTAACCCATCCGTTCTCTTAGTTAGGATATGCCAGAAACCCCTTTTCTCCCCAATTCTGTTGAGCACCTCCTCATTAGTTGCGTGATCTACCCATCTTATTTTCATCATTCGTCTGTAGCACCACAGTTCAAAAACTTCTATCATCTTTTTGTCTGAACTCCTTATTGGGCACTTTTCACTCTCATACAATGCTACACTCCAGACCAATGCTTTCAGAAAGGATTTCCTAACTTTTAAATTAATACTGGATGTCAACAAATTTCGGTTCTTCAGAAACGCTTTTCTGAGCATAGCCATTCTGCATTTTATACCTTCTTTACTTCTGCCATCAGAAGTTATCTTGCTACCCAAATTATTGTCTCATTACCTAATTTAATTCCTTTAGCGTCACCGAATTTTCTGACACTACATTACATTACCCTCGTTTTACTGTTGTTAATCTTCATCTTATACCTTCCTTGCTAGATACTGTTCATTCCGTTTAATTGCTCTTTCGGGTCCTTTGATGTCTGTGATAGAATTACTGTGTCGTGAACAAACCGCAAGGTTTCTATTCCCTTTCCCTGGACTTTAATTCCATCTCCAAATTTCTCCTTGCATAAGTTCACAGCTTCCTCAGTGTACAGCTTGAACAATATTGGCGACTGCCTAGAACCCTGTCTTACTCCCTTCCGAACCACTGCTTCTCTTTCATGCTCTTCGACTTTAATACTTGCTGTCTTGTTTTTGTACAAGTTGAATATACAGGGTGATCAATCCTCAGCGCAACCGCCTGTGTGGCGTGCGACTTGCTGGCGATGGCAGTAGCCCTGCCCGCTCTAAATTTAATACGGGTTGGCGCGCAAGTTATTTCTGACATTCATCATACAAAGACTTGGAAAGAAAAACTTTATTACTCACCTGTATTACGCAAGGAGGTGCTGGAACTGCCTGCCTTCGTTGTTCGAGCATTTCTGACACCTGCTGAGGGAGTTGCTCATTACACTCTGAAGTTCCTTCTCAAAAATTGCAGTGATTTCATGACTAATGTTTGTTTTTAGTTAATCTAAAGTGTGGAGATTTGATTTGTACACTTTCTCTTTTAATGATTCTCACAGATAAAAATCGCACGGGGTTAAATCGGTAGAACGAGGGGGCCAAATGTTCTTAGTGATAATTCTTTCACCGAACACACTACCAATTTTCCGTAATGGTAAGGTGGCTGTATGTGCGGTCACAGAGTCTAGCTGAAATGTCGCTAAGGCTTATTCTCTTTCTGTTAATTGGGCAAATAAAGGCCGTAATATGTTTTCAACATACCTCTCATTATTCCAGAATGAAATGTTCACTCTGCAGTGGAGTGTGCGCTGATTTGAAACTTCCTGGCAGATTTCTGGAAACAGCCCTTAGACTGTGGCTAAGCCATATCTCCACCATATCCTTTCTTCCAGGAGTGGTAGTCTTGCATGTTTCGAAGGTGAGCTTCTGTGAAGTTTGGAAAGTAGGAGGCGAGGTACTGGCGGATGTAAAGTTGTGAGGCGGCATCGTGAGTAGTATCGGGATCGCTCAGTCAGTAGAGCGCTTGCCCGCGAGAGGCAAAGGTCCCAGGTTCGAGTCCCAGTTCCGGCACACAACTTTAATCTGCCAGGAAGTTTCTCTCATTATTGTTTCCTGAAAAAATATAGGCCCTATCATTTTCTCGCCGCTAACAGCACACCACACTCCTATTTTTTGATCATGCAGGGGCAGTTTATGAATTAAGTTAGGCTTTTCCTCACTCCAGTAACGATTATTTTGCGAATTAACATACCCACTTAGGTGGAACCATGATTTGTCCGAAAAGAATGTTAAGTTCGGGTCAATTTCTCCGTCATTACCTTTTTCAAAATGAGTGTAATGAGCAACTCCCTCAGCAGGTGTCAGAAATGCTTGAACAACGAAGCGAGGTAGATCCAGCACCTCCTTGCGTAATACAGGTGAGTAATAAGCTTTTATTTCTAAGTGTCTGTGTTGTGTATCTCAGAAATAAGTTGCGCGCCAACCCGTATTAAATTCAGTGCGGAGGACGGGCGGCCCGCCAAGCGGGCACCGCAGCTGCCGTCGCCGGCAAGTCGCACGCCGCAAAGGCGGTTGCGCTGAGGACTGATCACCCCGTATATTCAACTTGTACAAAAACCAGACAGCAATTATTAAAGGCGAAGGGCATGAAACGGAAGCAGTGGTAGCCATTCGCCAATATTGTTCAAGCTGTACACTGAGGAAGCTGTGAACTTATGCAAAGAGAAATTTGGAGATGGAATTGATGTCCAGGGAAAGGGAATAAAAACCTTGCGGTTTGTTCACGACACAGTAATTCTATCACAGACAGCAAAGGACCTGAAAGAGCAATTAAACGGAATGAACATTATCTAGCAAGGAAGGTATAAGATGAAGATTAACAACAGTAAAACGAGGGTAATGAATTCCAGTCGACATTGTCAAAAGCTTGTTATATGCAGGGCCCACAGTGTTAGTGATGTCGTACATTTAATAATAAGAATTATGTAATTTCAACACGGTACATTCATAATTCGTATTAGTTACACTATAAGCTTATTTCGACTTAAATCAGCTTCAGGTGTTACGCCTGCAATACATAAATTTTCATAACATTTAGTACTATGTTGCATACTTGTTTTATACATAGGGAAATGATACATACCACATTCTGTTGTGCTGTACATTTCCATATTATTGCGACGTGATTTTTTTTTAAGTCGAAATAAGCTTATAGTGTAACTAATACGAATTAGGAATATACACTGTTGAAATTACATAATTCTTATTATTATTGTCAAAGGCTTTCTACAGGTCCGCAAATGCGTGTAACGAAAAGAAAAACGGAGACGGGGCGCGACGGTGGTGCGCGGCGTACTTCCAGGGTCACGTGCGGCCCACGTGTCTGGCGCGCTCACACTGTGCACTGTCCACCCTGTAGTGGCGCTGAGTTCACCGTCCACACTTTTTGTCGTTCCGTCTGCCGACAGTAGATATTGGACATTAAGTGCCCATTTGTCAGTGTCTCGTTAAGTTTCATTTAAGATTTTAACTTGTCGTTAACTGAGAATTGCGTTTGTCGATGTTTCGTTATTAGTTAACGGCTAACGACTAGTTAAGTTAGAATCTGTATAAAAATAGCAGGATTCCAAAGCACTAAAATATCGCTATATATTCACGTGATAAAGACCGATTTATCGAACAAAATAACAGAAGCATTACATGTATGAAAAGTAGCTTTATTGGAAAATTATATCGTCATATTTCTTGCCCCAGCCATGTCAGTAGCGATTAGATGAGTTTGATATATTGCAGTTACACAACATAACATTAAAATTATTGTTGCGATATCAAAATACAAAGTTACGCGTAAGGACTAGTAAACGGAGAATCGATATGGTGAAAATGGCTGGAATAAGAGATTTGTTTGACAATGACGACTATGTGAATAGTTTGGGCGATCTAGAGGTCATTACTGCAATAAGGCGTCCTTTTCATACAGATTCTCACTTAACTGGTCGTTAGGCGCGTAACGAGCAGAATTCTACTCGTTAACTTAACGGCCAGTTTGAGGTCATTTAACGTCAGCTTAACTCATAACGAAACATTGACAAACGCAATTCCCCGCTAACGGGAAGTTAAAATCTTAACTAGAACTTCACGAGACATTGATAAACCGGCCCTTAGCGAACACATTTAACTGGACGTTAAAGGCATCTTCTCGTTTACTGACGAGAAGATTAACGAGAGATGGAAGAACCGGCTCTAAGTATTTCGATGTTGTAGTGTAACTGCCGTGAACAGTGAAGCCCTTTCTACACGGGAAGTGAGGGCTTACGAGAATACCCATGATGCATCGGCCATGCCGTCCGCGTACAGTGTAGACGCGTCCACTTGCACAAGATGCACGCATACGATCGCTACTAGACGGAATAGCATGGATCCTATTGTCATGCGTATGGAAGTGCTTTGCGCATGCGCAGACGACCCAGACGACCCAGCTGACAAACGAAGCCAAGTCGGGAATTTGTTTGAAAATGTGTACCTGTCTTCTGCTCAAACGAAAGTAGTTTTTTAACTCAGTCGTAAGTATTTTAGGAGGTGGTACTATAGAGGATTTGCATTAAAATTTAATATAACGTGTGTACAATTTTATTCAATGCAGAGATATAGCTTTTAATATGAAATCCAAACAAACGTAGAGCAAATGTAAATCAAGAAATTTCAATGATTTATCCGTCAGTCTTTGGTAGTACAACATCAGACTTAATTAAAAGTAGAATTTTGTGTATCTTTTACACATTCGTTTCCACTTAGTTACCCGGTTTTCGGCTTACTAGGACATATTCAGACTTTAAACTACGTCGAAAACCGGTTGTTTAAATAAAAATGAATATGGTGATCTACCAAGAACCGACGAAAGAATCAGTCAAAATGTCCAAATCAGTTCGTTGTACATACCAAGAGCTGTATCTCTGTACCCAATAAAAATTAGACACACGTTATATGAAATTTTAACTGCAAATCGTCTTTATTACCATCTTCTAAAATATTTGCTATTTTTCTGAAACACGCTGTAGTTAACAGATCAATATTTGGTTTTGGTGAGTATTTCTTGAAGCTCTATTTATAGACACCTCAGCTTGTTCATCATATACATAGGCGCCTCAAACCGCAGGGGCTTGAAGTATGTAATCGCATTTTATAATGAGGACGGTTAACACATGTGAAAGACGTAGTTACGCATGAACTGCACGAAAACAAAAACAGTTTCACAGTGGCAGTCTAAAACACAAATGTTTTAATCATCAGAATGTATCCTACAGTTTCGAAAAGTAACGTTAAAGGCCAATTCACACTGTCCGTCATGTCACGTCACGTCACCGTCCGTCAGAACATTCCGCAATGTATTTCTAATGGCGGCATTCACACTGTCCTTCACGGACCGTCACGTCACGTCAACGTCACGTCAAGCTTTCTCGCGAAGAATGTTTTGACGGAACGGTCGTCTGCTAACACGGAAGTTAACCTATTTTCGTCACGCGAATTAAATGTTGCAGTCCACGATTGCACTGTTTATATGGAAATAAGTCTTATTCACCTTTATTTTGTTGTTATACTTCGTTTTAGGGGTAAATCTCAAATGTTTCATGACGACTTAAATGATTTTGTCAATTGAGTGTCCCCCTAAAATCGAGGTCGGATATCTGAAACCAAAAAATGGTTAATGTTACTTAACATTGTAACAGAAAAGACTGAAGCAAACTATTTATTAGAATAAGATTGTAATTTGATTACGCATTTCTCATTAAATAACATTTTAAATGAAAAAGTCAGTTCTAACGAAAGACAAAATTTCAGTTGTTTACGACGGTATTTATAATGTCAACGAGCAAATTGTAATGGATAAAGTAAAAAGGCGCTATTTATGCTCTTAGAAGTGTTGTTTGATGTATTAATATGTTTATTTTTTTGCTTGAAAATAGATGTCGATGTTTTGAAATGTTGTTTCAGTTCCCAGTAAGTTGGCCAAAAACATACACTGTAAAGTTTTATTTGGCCTTCAATACCATTTAGCGTTGTTGTTCCTTCAATTCTAGTATTAAACTATGACTTTCTACATAACAGATCGCTACTCATAACCTCACTTTCAACATCGCGTATTGACATCGGCAAATTGACGTGACGGACTCTGATGGACAGTGTGAATACAAGTTGACGTGACGGTGCCGTGACGTGACGTTGACGTGACGGACAGTGTGAATTGGCCTTAACGCGGCGATTCATTTGCTGTAAGTTGACAACAAACCAAGTAGACGCGTGAAGGAGACGAGTCAATAAATGCGTACCGTTTGAACGCTTCTTTGTAGTTGGACGGTCTATCGCAAGGGGCGCTGCAGCTGACAACGACTTCCTAGTGCGTGTAGCACGTCTCGTGTAGAAAGGGCTTTAACGAAGCCGTGCGCTCAGTTGGTGTCTCCTCCAGAAGCTAGAATATGGCTGTGGGGTGGTGTGCATGCGAGGAAACGTGGTGTGGAGCGGACAGAGCGGCAGACTGTGTGGAGTGTGAGGGCCGGCATCGACCCGCCGCACACACACACACACACACACACACAGTGGCTCGGCCGCCCCGCACCTGGGCGTGCAGACGCTCCCCACACAGTGGCTAAAGCTCTGTATATACTCGGGCCAATGAAAATTTCAACTTGACGTTTACAAATAATAAGTGAAGAGCAAGAAGCGCGAGGCGCTAGTCGCTAGGAACGATCCAATCACAGCGCGATAAACACTTCCAGTGATCACGTGCCGTGACGTCAACGTTCCCGCGTTGCCGGCTTTGTTCAGTTCTACCGTAAACAAAGTTGTGTATCGTGTTTATCGCGTGTTTATATTATATTATGTGTGCTTTTTTCGCTGCGATTTGTTTTACTGTGAGTGGTTTAACTTGACTTTCCGAGTTCAAGAAATTGGATAATATCACCGAAAAGACGTTTGTCTAGTGACGTTTTCTGAGTAAGTTCTCAATTTCCTATGAATAAAAACTTCGAAAATTATGCTCTGAGCAGGAAGTTCATTCTCGCTTCATACGATCGGAAATAAGTTATGGTGGAGTGGTTATAATAAAGAAATATTGCTACAGATATGTCAATGTCAAAACTTCTTTTATATTCGCTCGTGAAAGAAAATAAGCCTACTACACCCACATATGCAGTAGACGAAATCACAAAGGAGCAGCGTCACAATGTAATAAATCTGCCCCCATTTCACTGCCGTTTAAACTCTATAAAATTGGTATGGAGTGACGTGAAGAATTACTTAAGGAACAAAAAGTCTTTCACAATAATAGAGGTGAAAAGGGCTGTTGCACGAAACTGTTGCCAATGTGGATGCTGTATCTTGGAAAAAAAGGGTCGAGCACGTTGAAAAAATGATTCGGGCAGCGCAAACAATGGAAGGGATCATGAACTGTTAATGATTTGTCTTGGTGATGACGATTCTGGCAGCGACGACAACAGTGAAGATGGGGAGCTGGATGTAATTGTACCATTGCCGCCGTAAATTGGTGAGTGAAAAGCATTGATTATAAAACGTAGAGAGCAGTTACTATCTTGATTAATGTTTATTTCGTATCTGTCGTGATCCAATGCTTATTTTCTATATTGCTTTGCTCCGTTATTGAAAGCGTGTGCATTGTTGTGCTCTGGTCTTCATTAGTATGCCGTTAATTAATTGCTGCTCAAGAACGAATTATTATATGCACTTTTATTGCTCAATAACTTACATTTACGAGATGCGACTGAAAACAAGTTTCGTCTGCTGTGTGTATAGAGGCTAGTGTTGCAACGTCGCTAAAGCAGTGTAGCCAACCTAACTCGCCGTAACGCGAAACGTCAAGTGCAATGTTTCAGCGGCCCGGGTATAGGAAAAGTATGGCCAGCCTGCCAGCGGCAGTCATGTTGGGCCTATTCCGCTGCTGCTTACGCACCGAACGCTACGAAGTTCCCAGCGCTTAACAATACTTATCAACCAATTTCGAGGAAACCAACCAATTAAAAAAAAAAAAAAAAAAATTCACGTGTTATAGTGTGATACATTCTCTCGATAATGATCTCAATTTCTGTTCATTATTACTTATAGTTTCCGTGCTACATCAAATTAAGTAAACTACTGCGCAAAATTTTGAAGAGTTTGCAGAGGAAAAGTCGCATTGCGTAGACTTTGCGTATGGTTGATTTTAGCTCATACAATGCTGCGGACGAAATGTAGGTAAGATATCGGAATTTTATTTAAGGTTCAGAGCAGAACGATAACTCTTTTCATTCTCGAGATACAGGCTGTTATATCCGACGGACAGATGCGGGAACTTACTTCTGTTCATGCGGACCTGGCTGCTCTAAGGAATACTTATCGTCCGAATTTAACAAAACTAGTTTGTGGTTCTATATCTAAAGAGTTCACCTATAATTCAGACTGACCTGTACCGTAGCCAAATATTTCAATAGACCGCGAACATGTCATCATCGGAGCATACTGTAAATTAAGAAAACAATTTGAGATCATGGAAAAGTCTTTTGTATTTTCTTGTGTATTATGTACTTATATCTTACATGAACTACGAAAAATGCAAGGAGATACCCACTACATGTCTTTTACCAGAAACAGAAATTAAAGGTGTCTTTACAACGCCAATTACATTTGAATGTCTAATATTTGTCTTGTTTCAATTCTTTGTTTCCTATTATGACACACTCTAACACATGAAAACCAATGAGAAAAGCTTGCTTCAGGAACTGTATGTTAGTTTTATATCCAAACGGGAATCTAGTTCACTCACTAATATGTAAAATAAAATTGTGTATTTTCGACAACTACCTGCAGATAACACCAATGACGCGTGAATAATTTAACCTCACGACATTGTGCAGGAATTTTCTACACAAATTTATTCAAGTTAAAAATATATAGCTATCTGCTGTGTGATCCATTAGTCAGTGAATCTTTAATCTATTAATTTACATTATGAATTAAAATCATCAAAGCACAAGAACCGAATTTCGTTTCTGGACTCCTAGTTTTCTCTGACGACTTTGTCAGCCAGGCTGTTCATCTTCCTGCATTTCTCATACCAAATACAAGTACTATAATGTTTACCTCCCTTCTTCGCTTCTTAAAAACACCCAAAAGTACAACACTGTGGCATTATTCAAACCAAAACATACGAATATTCACAAGGTTTTCATGGCAGCCAAGCAACGTATAGGACCAAGATGGCGGAAAGAAGCACGTGATTCGATTTCAGCCAATAACGGGCTGCAGACGGCGGCAAGCGGCGCGGAAAAGGTTGGCCATACTTTCCCTATACAGAGCTTTACACAGTGGGTAGTGCCGGCGGGTGTCGCTACTAGCTAGCACACCATAACATTGAGGGCGAAGAGGTACACACAAACAACAGGATATATACCCGGGCCGCTGAAACATTGCACTTTGACGTTTCGCGTTACGGCTAGTTAGTTTGGCTACACTGCTTTAGCGACGTTGCGACACTAGCCTCTATACACACAGCAGACGAAACGGTTTTCAGTCGCATCTCGTAAATGTAAGTTATTGAGCAATAAAAGTGCATATAATAATTAGTTCTTGAGCAGCAATTAATTAACGGCATACTAATGAAGACCAGAGCACAACAATGCACACGCTTTCAATAACGGAGCAAAGCAATATAGAAAATAAGCATTGGATCACGACAGATACGAAATAAACAATAATCAAGATAGTAACTGCTCTCTACGTTTTATAATCAATGCTTTTCACTCACCAATTTACGGCAGCAATGGTACAATTACAACCAGCTCCCCATCTTCACTGTTGTCGTCGCTGCCAGAATCGTCATCACCAAGACAAATCATTAACAGTTCATGATCCCTTCCATTGTTTGTGCTGCCCGAATCATTTTTTCAACGTGCTCGACCCTTTTTTTCCAAGATACAGCATCCACATTGGCAACAGTTTCGTGCAACAGCCCTTTTCACCTCTATTATTGTGAAAGACTTTTTGTTCCTTAAGTAATTCTTCACGTCACTCCATACCAATTTTATAGAGTTTAAACGGCAGTGAAATGGGGGCAGATTTATTACATTGTGACGCTGCTCCTTTGTGATTTCGTCTACTGCATATGTGGGTGTAGTAGGCTTATTTTCTTTCACGAGCGAATATAAAAGAAGTTTTGACATTGACATATCTGTAGCAATATTTCTTTATTATAACCACTCCACCATAACTTATTTCCGATCGTATGAAGCGAGAATGAACTTCCCGCTCAGAGCATAATTTTCGAAGTTTTTATTCATACGAAATTGAGAACTTACTCAGAAAACGTCACTAGACAAACGTCTTTTCGGTGATATTATCCAATTACTTGAACTCGGAAAGTCAAGTTAAACCACTCACAGTAAAACAAATCGCAGCGAAAAAAGCACACATAATATAATATAAACAAGCGATAAACACGATACACATCTTTGTTTACAGTAGAACTGAACAAAGCCGGCAACGCGGGAACGTTGACGTCACGGCACGTGATCCCTGGAAGTGTTTATCGCGCTGTGATTGGATCGTTCCTAGCGACTAGCGCCTCGCGCTTCTTGCTCTTCACTTATTATTTGTAAACGTCAAGTGCAAAGTTTCAGCGGCCCGAGTATAGGCTACAGGCAAGCTACAGCGCTCTGGGTGGCAGCCTTAACCAACACTGACCGCCATATTTGAGAACATCAATTTCAAGCAGCAGCGTGACCAGACGCTTCTGTTTGTAATCTAAACTAACGTGTAAGCGCTATTATTAGTGACAACTCATGCCCAGTATATGTTCGGCGTACAGCTGCAGCAACCGTAGTGATAAAACAGTTCGAATAGCATACATAAAGAAAGAGATATGTAATTATATAGGTCGTTGTGTGCCAGCGTGTATTTCTCTATAAACATTCATTATACTTTACTTTCGCATTTACCAAGTTTCAAAATTATGTTTACTTCACGACCATCAAAAAGTTAGGCAGAGGACGTATGTCTTTGGTGTGTTTCAATGTAATGACAGTTTTTTATATAGTGTACAAAGCGTATTAACCATTGGGTAAGTAGCCTAGGTATTTGAACTGTAATTAAACTATTCTCTACACAGATTTCCTTTGAAAAACAAGGAGTTGCTAACCTAATTGGTAACCAGTATGCCACGGTGGAGTAGCCGAGCGGTCTAAGGCGCCTCGCTGCGGAGCGCGCGGTTGCACGCCGTAGGAAGTTCGAGTCCTCCCTGGGGCATGGGTGTGTGTGTTGCCCTTAGGTTAATTTACCTTAGTTTAAGTAGTTTGTAAGCTACGGACTGATGACCACGAAGTTGGTCCCATAGATTTACAAACATTTGAACATTTTTGGTAACCAGTAAGAGGCGTGATAAGTGGCAGCCTACAAAGTATAGTATCATATGCTCTTGTCATTTTGAACAAAAGTTCATGTATGCTACCACCGATCGAAAGCGGCTACTGGCAAACCCCATTCCAACAATATTTTCGATTCCTGAGCACCAAGAAAAACCAAAAGCTGTAACAACAGTTCCGAGGAAACGACAAATTGTGGAGAGCTCGATAAATATGTAAAGTACTTCAAAGCATGAAACATGAATAAAGGTAATTAAAGATTTTAAAGAAATTCTCCTGTGTTAATAGGAAAGATATGTCGACAAATACAAACGATTTTTGATATTATAGTCACATCACCAACTAATGCAGCAGTTCAACGATTGTAAACATTACACTTAGTATTGAATAGCAAACGAGAAATGTTATTCATAGTGGGAATTACTTTTAGAAATGCGTCGCCCAGAAATCAAGAAAAAAACCGAGACTGGCAATGATTAGAACAAAACCTATGATTCAGTTGTTAGCAGACACCCAGTATCACTTGGCGTGACACTGACGTTCTCCAAGATGGCGGCATCCTTTTCAATTGGCTTCAATTGTGGCGGCGCTGTGGCCAGTCTATGTTGTTTATATAGGTCTTTCATAGAGGGGCTATCCGCCTGCATCAGCGTACAGGCAATCATCTTGGTTAGCTGTAGAAACGGACTTGGGCAGATAAATGCGTCGTTCTTGAAGTGGCGCTCGACTCAATTACATTGTCATTTGAACCCCTTAGGATAGGAGAAAACTTACCAAATTTTTCACGTAGACAGGTGAATACTGAAGGAATGCAACAGTGTTCTTAGCAAGTACAACACGTATTGTGTTTGCATAAAAATAATAATTGAATCTATTACTTTTATATGAAATCAAAACTACTACATGAAAAAGTTTGTCGCCTGCCACTTTTTTCGTTTTGCGGTCAGGAAAGTTTCGTCAGCGAGAAAGTTGTAGATAATGAAATGAATTTTTCTTTTTATTTAAACAACTTTTTATAGCTCACCTAGTTTTCTCACAAATTTCGATAGAATAGTGCCGTGGAACCTTTCAAATTCTACTTGTTACTTTCAGCAAGCTTGCCGACCAGCGAGCACAGATTCTGTTGCCCAAACACCTTGCACTTTGTGACCAATTTTGATAAACTTTTTTAGTCTGGGATACAATTCTCGGTAGTAAATTATTATGACAACACTTGTTATTTATTTTATTTCTAACTACCTGAACCAGCCCCTATTTTGCGCGGTTAACCGTTAAATTACTTTAACTCGAGAACTGCAGAACGTATCGTGATGCGGTTTCTTTCAATGTCTTCGGTATAATCCTATGTTTAACGTAGGCTACATTAAATGCCAATATGAAAATGAGAAATAACTGAAATAAGAACAATAACTTCCTCGACCTTTGTAACGTAGCCTAAACTATGAGACCTGCACCGAAGTACGTAGTATATAATTATGGAACTCACGTAGATTTAAACAAAAATACAAAAAATTAAAAATACCGCGAGATGATATGTCTAAATCTTACAGATCTCCCATAACCACTATATCTGTAGTCTGAAGCCATCTGCCGCCAGCACTTTAGAAAAGAAAAATGATAACTGTAGGTCGCTTGTAAAAGTTAGACACATGCTCTCACGTGTTTTTTTGTAGATATTTGTGAGTTCTGCAAGTTTGTAATAAGTACACGGCCAAGCTATTATAGTATAGGCTGCAGAACTAACTGTAGAAGCGGTAAACGATTCTTCGTTATGATTCTTATTTTAGTTTTTTTTTTTCGTGTATACGTATTGACATTAAATATAGCCTAAGATTATCCCAGGATTCTAAAGAAGAAATTAAAAGAAACCGCATGACGTTCGGTACTTCTCGAGTTATAAAAGGTTAAAGGGACAGACAGAGGAAAATGTGCTTCTGTTTTATATATAAGTATGATGATTTGCTCTTCCTAGCGGAAATTTGTAATTATTTATGGCAAAAATAGATTGTCCAAAAGGAACGCCATAAGATATATGAGAAAGGAGTTAACAGACAGCGAACTCAGTGAACTCCGCCGGCCGCGGTGGCCGAGGAGGCTAAGGCGCTCCAGTCACGGTCTGCACGGCGACTACGGTCGGGGGTTAGAATCCCCCCTCGGGCATGGATATTTCTGCCGTCCTAGTTCGTAAGTAGTTCATAAGTAGTTTGTAAGTTTAGGGACTGATGACCCCGTAGTTAAGTCCCATAAGCTTAACAAACATTTGATTTGATCAGTGAACTCCCATGTGCTGCAGCTGTGGCCGGCTGGCGCTCGGCCGCCATGTTGGTTGGGTGTCGCGCTCTGCTCTCAGCCGGCTTCATTTCACTGTCATTGTAAGGCCTCTCTGTCTTATTCTGTGCTCAGCTAAGCCTAGGTCTATGCAAGACAGGTCTGGATACCAATGTTCGTCTAGTCAATGTCAAAATACCAACTGCATCCAGAAATTTCGAGTATCATGGAACACTTTATCTGCAACAAAACTGTTCAAATGTTTGTAGAGCTTATGGGACTAACAAACTACTTATGAACTAGCTTACACTAAGGACGGCACAAATATCCATGCCCGAGGGGGGATTCGAACCCCCGACCGTAGTGTACAGTGATATTTGAGCATACTTCCCTAAAGAATTGAGATACTTGTCAGGTTGTGGTACCGACTTTTGTATTGCCGTGTCGTTGGTGTGTGCCGCCTGCGAGGTGCGAGAAAAGACGGAACACTTGCTGCAGGTGCGGCGCCCCTCCCCACACGGCTAGGCGCACACCACAAGTTGGTCTGGCAGCTGTTTCATCACCCAGCATACAGTTCTGATATTGCTCCCGCCCATTTCCAGGCCGTTACATTTCAGACGCGTTACGACCCGTGGCTCTACCCTTCAATCGATCCCTGCGAAACCCTACATTTCAGCAGGATAATGCACGACCGCATGTTGCAGGTCCTATAGGACCTTTCTGGATACGGAAAATGTTAGACTGCTGCCGTGGCCAGCATATTCTCCAGATATCTCACCAATTGAAAAGTCTGGACAATGGTGGGTGAGCAACTGGCAGGTCACAATACGCCAGTCACTATATTTGATGAACTGTGGTATCGTATTAGAGCTGCATGAGCATCTGTACCTGTACACGCCATCCAAGCTATGATTGACTCATTGTCCAGACGTATCAAGACCGTTATTACGGGCTGAAGTGGTTGTTCTGGGTTGTGATTTCTCAGCATCTATGCACCCAAATTGCGTGAATATGTAATCACTTGTCAGTTCTAGTATAATATATTTGTCCATTTCTTCTTTGTGTAGCAGTTTTAATGGCCAGTAGTGTATTTTGTTAGCATCTACCTACATGGGAAGACATGATGATAAAATAAGGGAAATCAGATAGAAAACGGAAATATTTAAGTTTTCCTTTTTTCCGCGAGCTATGAAAGAACGGAAGTGTAGAGAAACATAAAATCGGTTCGATCAACCCTCTGCCCCGTAAAAAGTTCAAATGTTTGTTCCACTTATGGGACTTAACTGCGGGGTCACCAGTCTCTAAACTTACATAAGTAAATACAGCACAAACATCCATGCCGGACGGGGGATACGAACCCCCGGCGGGGAACGGCCTCGCGCATCGGAGCATAGCGTCTCCGTGCGCTCGGCCACTCCGCCGCGGCTCTGCCATGCACTTCAATGTGACTGGCAGAGTATTTATGTAGATGTGCCAGTGCTGTCTTCTCTGGTCGCCCGCCTTTTTGTTCGTGACAGTAGTAATCACCGTTTAGAGCAATGTTTCGTTTTGATTGATGTTGTTAACGTTACATAATACGCTCAACCACACGGTAAATTCAAGTTTCGTTGCTCGAAAACTTAAAGTGTTCGTTTCATTTAGATCTTCCAAAGTAGCCGGCCGCAGTGACGGAGCGTTCTGCGGCGCGCCAGTCACAGTCTGCACGGCCGCTAAGGTCGGGGGTTCGAATCCCCCCTCGGGCATGGATGTTTGTGTCGTCATTAGTATAAGGTAGTTCATAAGTGGTTTGTAAGTTTAGGGACTGATGACCCCGCAGTTAAGTCCCTTAAGCTTAACAAACATTTGAACCACTACGTAACGCAGCTTAAGCAGCAGTAGCCCTGTGCTCTGCTATGCTGTGTTTGGAAACGAAATAGAAGAAACAGGGGAAAAGGCGCACAGTCAAATTTTCCCGTTTGCAGTGAATTCTATTGGAATTTTCAGCAGTGAAGTAAGAGAGAGAGAGAGAGAGAGAGATAAAGAGAGCGGGGGGGGGGGGGAGGGAAGAAAAAAGCAATACGGCAGGAGCGTAGCGCTCGGTAATCACTTCCGGCGGGTAAACGCTTTGGCCGCCCTCAGCGGGCCTTCACTGTTTATGTGGCCATATCTCATGATCTACGTGTCGTACTGTGATACAATTTAGAAGATACATTAAACTATATGTGTGTATATAGTCTGTAAAATTTCCTGGGAGTACAATTTGTAGTGTACAAAGTACAAATAGTAACGTCATACCGAATGCCGAAGATTTTTTCTCATGAACAGCGGAAAAGTAATAAGCGAGAAAGTTTTTCCTTTCTTCGTTTTGCTATGGTTGTCAGCGAGAAAAGTTTAATAAAGGTTTGAAATTATGTTTAAAGTTTGTTGCAAGTCGCTAAGTACTGTCATTCTCATATAGCGTATTTATAAAGTTTGCCGCAATATGTGGCAGTTTCTTGCGATTGCTATTGTTCATGACGTTCTATCTTCTGAACCATGTGTCGTATGTAGTTCTTTTACAGCAATTATTATCGCACGTAAGGAATATGTGTACCAAATTTGGCTGTTATCGGTCCAGTGGTTTAGGAGAAAATGAGCAGCATTGTCGCTAAATGCAGCAGTTTTTCGCTCATCTCATTGTCTACGACGTTATATCTCGTGAACTGTGTATCGTACGTGACTTACGGCGACCATCCTCATGGATTGAAGCTTACGTGTATAAAATTTCATAAAGATTGGAACAAAACTGTAGTTTTGTATGCAACACGTACATACATACGGGCACTCTGCTTTATATATAAAGATAAGTAGAGGCAATGAATTAAAATTTGTGCTGTGGCCAGGATTCGAACCCGGGACCTCCTACTTACTAGGAAGGCGCTTTAGACCACTTAGCAAACACAGAATTGCCGCCCCAGTGACTACAACGGACTGTATTACATCACGTCTCCCTCCACACCATAGCCGGGCTGCTATTCCAATATAGGAGAGCCCTGGCAATTTGATACGCATTTCACGGGGAACATGAGGCAGAATTAAGGTATGTGGTGTGGAGGGAGACGTGCTTTAACACAGTCCGTTTAGTCGCTTTTGATGCAATGCTGTGTTACCTGAGTGATCTAAAGCGCCTACCTAGTAAGTAGGAGGCCACAGCACAAATTTTAATTCAATGCCTCTCCTTATGTTTAATACCTTTGGTATAACGAGACAATGTTGTCTCTAGGAATTGTATTATTTGTTGATAGTTTAAGTAGTTTGTAAGGCTAGCGACTAATAACCACAGAGGTTCAGTCCCATATCTATACAAACATTTTATTTTGTTCTATTGCTAATCTGTTTGTAAAATGTAAACTTTCACGGCCGGAATGGTCAACATTATTAAAAATTTCCGGGCTGTTATGCCGTGGTCTAGTGGATTTACTATTAATACCCAACGTTTCGTCCCCGACTGCGGAGGACATTCTCAAGGGGGATCGTGGCACTGCCGGCCGCGGTGGCCGAGAAGACTGAGGCGCTTCAGTCAGGGTCTGCACGGCCACTACGGTGGGGGTTCGAATCCCCCCTCGGGCATGGATATTTGTGCCGTCCTAGTTCGTAAGTAGTTCATAAGTAGTTTGTAAGTTTAGGAACTGATGACCCCGTAGTTAAGTCCCATAGACTTTACAAACATTTGAACATTTTTTGATCGTGGCACTTTTGGATATCCGATTCACACCCTGGCTCGCTACTGACTGAAGCCAAACTCCGTTTACGAGGGCTCGCGCGCAGTGGTGTGAGGTCAGATGTTTCTGACATGCGCGCGCAATTCGTCGTTGCCGATTGCCTCAGTCCGATAATGTCGTCCCATGGACGAAGACTGTTACATTTCTTCTTCAAAACCGGAATCCAGATATCATCACCTGAAATCTGCAAACGTTGCTCGCAAACCGCTGGAGAAAGCAGGAATTTATAGGATACGTGTAGCTGTGGGGACGTATACGTGGGT
This sequence comes from Locusta migratoria, assembly GCA_026315105.1. NCBI lineage: Eukaryota > Metazoa > Arthropoda > Insecta > Orthoptera > Acrididae > Locusta > Locusta migratoria. The sequence goes on along the minus strand of CM048750.1, from coordinate 394,314,098 downwards.
ACTACAAAAAGAACAGTCAAAAAACGACTAGATGAGCACAAGGGGAACTGTAGAAGGGGAGAGATTGACAGATCAGCTGTTGCTGAACATGTTTTTCAACCAGGGGACCACCTTATTCAATTTGATAAGACTCAAGTTTTAGCAGCCACAGATGGATACCACGAAAGACTGTATAGAGAGGCTATAGAAATTGTAAAACACCCCAATAATTTCAATAGGATGGAGGAGGGCGTGAAACTAAATGATGTCTAGATTCCGGTTTTGAAGAAGAAATGTAACAGTCTTCCACCATGGGACGACATTAACGGACGGAGGCAATCGGCAACGACGAATTGCGCGCGCATGTCAAAAACATCTGACGTCACACCTCTGCGCGCGAGCCATTAGCTTCGTTCGAAGAGTTGCTTTCTGACTACCGCGCATGCGCAGTTCGAAAGTTCGTGTTTGAAGAGCGCCTGGCGTCGAATCTGGCTACTTGAAGCGGGAAGCCAGCTGCTAGCAAGCTGCCAGCTGCTAGCAAGCAGGGCCGAGCAGCCAGATGCTGCCCGAGGAAATTTTTCTGGCTGCCAGCTTCGCGCATGCGCGTGGCTCTCTTTTTACTTGTAGTGGGGATACACGACGCTCTCTTGTTCAAAATGGTTAGATGTGGACACATAGCTACTGTGTGTATCTTCTGTAATTGTCCGGTCTTATTTATTCTTATAGTATCACCTGTAGAAGGTGACAGAATTCAAAATTACATTTGTTCCAAATGTAGAAAGAGATTCAGATTTTTATCCAGTGACGTCGAATTCTACGCAATGTTGTTGCGCCGAAATAAAACGCAGAAATCAGAATTGATCTCCTTTCTTGTGTCTTTTTTATCTTTATGCCACGTTTCTCAGATGTGGAATTTTTCTAAATTTGTGGGTGCGACGGCTTCTGGCAGAATAATTTAGAAATTTGGTTTCTTTTAAGAACCAGGACGAGGGAATGGCGGAGATACTCCTATTACAACATAAACTGATTCTTTTTGTGGTTTGCTGGCCATGAAGCTGCAGGTTTCCGTAATGTAACAGCCAGATTCAACGTTTGTCGGCTTGTTGTGTTTGGAAAATAATAATAATAGTAATAATAATTTAAAAAATCGAAATTTATTAGCAGCCTGGAAGTGGACGTTATACACAGGAGAGTTGACATCGAGTCCCATTTGCGCAATAAAGGAATGCCAGGTGCAATAGATGGGACCCATGGCATAATAAATAGGCCCAATGAAGATACAGAATTTTTCCCCGTTCACTTGCAAGTGGTTTCTGCAAGAGACAGTTAGAGACCTTCTCTATCGGTCGACGAGATCAGAGTATTCAGAACGAATACGCAGTGGAAACCACTGAAGAAAAGTGCAAAGCTTTTTATATTTTGGGTGACAGTGCTTATCCCGGTCTGAGGCATTTGTTGACTTCGTTGAGCGTTTGTCACGGCGAGACAGTATAAATTGAACGTTGTTCTCTCATAGATAGGACTTATTAGCGATGTTTTGTATGCCCTTAACAGTCATCTATATTTGTTCTCGCATTACACTGCGGTGAATGCTTTCCACAATTTTCTTTCAAATAAGTTACCCTATCGCCCAGCAATTGCTGTTTCCGTTTAAATCTCTCGCTGTGGTTCTTGCAAAACTCTATTAACAGCCAATGTAGAGTTTCTACACCACAAAATTTCGCGTGTACACAACACTAGTGGTTCCTGTGTGGGAGAAACAGCTCTATAATAACCATAATACACGAATTTGGAAGGACTTGAACCTGACAAGAAAACACAAATTGACAATTCAGGACAATATTGTACAATAAGTTGCCAAAATGTTTCTCCTTACAAAAAAATATTATATGGCGAAAATATTTAAAGAAAATATAATCTGAGAAAAAGTAGGAATAACTTTCCTTTTTCTGCTATATTATATATATTTTTCTGTAAGTGTATCTTTCATTTAATTATCTTGCTAAACATATTTCGTAAAATTTTGTAAAAGATAAGTGGTGAATAAACAAATCAAATGTGATGTAAATAACATTCGCGCCGTTACTGTTCTTTCTGCTGTCTTTTCACGCTACACTACCGAAGGTGGCAAAAAGGCTAAATAAAACACGATAGGTGTTCGAAGAGTCCAAACACCAAGCACGGACACATGACGTCACCATTGCCGCGCATGCGTTGTAGCGCCTGTTTGCTGGCTCTCCAAGTAGTTTTCTGGCAACGCTTCGAACGAACCTCTTGTAAACGGAATTTGGCTTCAGTCAGTGGCGAGCCAGGGTGTGAATCGGACATCCAAAAGTGCCACGTTCCCCCTTGAAAATGTCATCCGCAGTCGGGGACGAAACGTTGGGTTTTAATAGTAAATCCACTAGACCACGGCATAACAGCCAGGAAATTTTTAGTAATGTTGACTATTGCTACTCTGTCATAAGCAATTATTTCGGACTTGTATTCGGTGTAATTCACGGGTATTGCGGATGTTGCTTTCTTTCATTCACTTGTACCTCCTGGGCACGAAGCGTTGAATTGGGCGGCGCCCTGAAGCTGTCACGTGCTCGGCCGCTCATTGGCCGAACACAGCAGCGGCGAGTCCACTAACTACTACAGTACCTCGACCCGCCACAATCCGTTGCTAGCAGCTGTCTGTGGCGGACTTAGAGCGCTTAACTATTGCGGGACTCAGCTACGTATACTCGACTGTCAGTCGGCAATAACAGCTACGTTACTTTTATACTACTTGACTTGTTGACTCGCAATATTTTGAAGACTACAGGACTACACTATTTACAAGGAATGTATCAAGCACGTCATTGGAACAAGGTACAGTCCTAACGATTGCTAGCGGCAGTAATTGCACTCGGTGTAGCCATGTCTAAATTAAAATTATTTCACCATCTCTCTCTCTCTCTCTCTCTCTCTCTCTCTCTCTCTCTCTCTCTCTCTCTCTCTCTCTCTCTCTCTCTCTCTCTCTCTGTGTGTGTGTGTGTGTGTGTGTGTGTGTGTGTGTGTGTGTGTGTGTGTGTGTGTGTGCGACGCGCGCGCGCGAGATTCTTGCCCAGGCGTATCAAAAGCCGTTATTACAGCCAGAGGTGGCTGTTCTGGGTACTGATTTCTCCGGATCTATGCAGCCAAATTGCGCGAAAATGTAATCACATGTCCTAGTGAAATATATTTAATATAAAAGGATTCTTATTCGTTCTAGGTTTACAACCTCGAATATATTAATGCAGTGTTTTTTCAACCTGTGCGTCGCGACCCCCCCTATAAAACAACCCGCCAGGAACATGCCTGAATACTACGGGCTCAGAAACGCAAAAACATATGTCTAACTGAAATTTTATGTTAAATGTTGTGTAACATTAATTCAAAACTTTATAGAACGCAGATATTTTTATAGTAAACACAGCTTCTTAACGATGAACAAGCTCAAAACCTGAACGTTTTTGGACCCAATCGACAGGTAAATGTACAAGGGACAATACTTAAATCTAAGAAATTCGGAAAAGAATCAACTTCCTCACAAGTGTCTATGCATTGGAACCTTCGTTATGAGCATAATTCGCTTCTGACTCGTTGTGCAAAATTTATATTGCTGTCGGTAATAAAGTAAAAATAGCATAATACCTTGTATTCCGAAAATACACAGAAACAGCATCTAAAAATATACTAGAAAGTTTGATCAACAGAAATAAAATTAAATTCGTTGCCTTTAAGACTCCAAAATAGTTTTAAGGTATGTAAAAATGACGGGGGTACGGTTTTATAGAGTATTCATTCTTCGAGGTGGGTCGCCGGAATTTTTTTACTTTCAAGGGGGTCTCACATTCGAAAAGGTTCAAAAACACTGTGTTAATATCATTACTACTACATACAATAAAGCCTAATTTGAGTGCATTTTTGATAGTGTTCAGATACTGTACATAACATTCAATGAAGTAAAGCATTTTCAAACATAAAAAATAGGGCATGATTGAATGCAGAGAACAATATTCCGAAACAGGAAACAATACTCAAATAGTAAAACTATCCATTACGCAAAAAGAACCTTTCCTTGGCAATAGTGTTCTGTCAAGTTTTCGTTATAAATCATCGTTTCAAGTGATCTGTCTTTTAATTAAAACATGGGTTCGGGTAGGTGGATAGGTGAACGTAAATAGGTCAGTATGTATCGTAAAAAGGTGTCACATTCGTAACAACGAAAGGTATCAATGTTTCGAGTCTTGGAAAACACGCTGACGTCACGGCTCAAAGCCAATGCGTGGTATCCCGATCTGCAATTCACCCAATCTGATTTTAGGGCAATTAACACAAACAGCTACGAGATGAATGGAAGAGGGGCTGTCCTGTAGATGGGGATACCGCCCGTCAGCTTTGACCCGTGACGGCATCGCAGCGCAGTAGTTTTGAGGTGCGTGCGTGTTTGTAGAAGGCGTTAGTGATGGTGGTGGTTGAGTTAAAGACGATAGTTTACAAACAAAACAGGTTAATATTTTGTGTGCTTGTGATCTGTAGCTTACTTCGAATGGTTAGGTGTAGGTTAACAGAATTTTTTTTTTCCGTATGTGAGCGCCGAAGGCGCGAATTTTTGGGCTAAGATCTGTGATCGATGATACACTTATCTATGACTACAGCTTATTTGTAACTACAATACAGAAGTATTAAGATATCCAGTATACTGGTTTTCCGACATCTTGATGACTGGGTCAAAGCAGGCGGGTGGTATCCCAGTCTACAGTTATGCAAATTTTGGGCTTAGACTTGTGATCGATGTTATTCTGTTGTGGTAATTGTAATTTACGATTATTTATTATCTACAATACATAAGTATCACGATATTATCCATCTTTATATTCTTTGATAGTATTTGTTTTGCTAGCTGGTATATCTACGTAGCTTATCTTGACTCAGATATGTCGTCATTGGTCAAAGCCGACGCGGTTTTCTGTTATGCCGCCAGTGTCACCTAAGACTTAGCCGCATGGTTTTTTTTATATGTTCGAATCACAGTTTTTAATGCTATATTCTGAAGTATGTCTCTGCAAACAGAGATAATGAGTTTGTCTTTCGATGTTCGTTTCGTACCGTAGTGGTCATCTTGCAGAACGTTATTCAAAGTTACTTGATCGGCTTCACTCGAGTTTGCTATTTAGTTTCTCTCAAATATGACGTCATGAATTACTCTAAAGCCCATTTTCGTAAGATCGGCTTCACGAGGACGCCAGGAAGTATTAGGAAACGATAGAATCGTGGCGTTTTGCTGATGGGAGTCTTGGCTTAGCACGTTATTTCAGAGTACAGACTTATTGCACCGTATGAGCTTCCATTCCCGAAACGGACCCAACGAAAACAAAACTTTTTTGCATATGTCCGTTGTTCGTAATTTTATTATTAAATTAGATTAATACTTGTTCCATAGATCATATATACGAAATTTCGTAATGATGTGGAAGGTATCAGTTTAGTAAATGTTGTCTGTATATATTAATATTATAAGGATTTTTTTTTTTAATTTAAATTTTTAAGTTTTACCGAAAAATTCATCTACATTGTAAGAGTTGCCATTCAGAAATTCCTTTAATTTCTTTTTAAATACTAGTTGGATATCTGTCAGACTTTTGATGTTACTTGGAAAGTGACCGAAGACTTTTGTGGCAGCATAATTCACTCCTTTCTGTGGCAAAGTTAGATTTAACCTTGAATAGTGATATCACCCTTTCTCCTAGTGTTGTAGCTATGCACACTGCTATTACTTTTGAATTGGGTCGAATTGTTAATAACAAATTTCATGAGTGAATATATATGTATATTGTGAAGCTACAGTGAAGATCCATAGACCCCTAAATAAATGTCTGCAGGATGATCTTGGGTGGGCTCCAGCAATTATTCTGATTACACGCTTTTGTGCAAGGAATACTTTTTATACTCAATGTTGAATTGCCCCAGAATATGATCCCATATGTAAGCAGTGAATGAAAATAGGCATAGTAAGCTAATTTACTGAGATCACCAAATTTTGCAATGACCCTGATAGCGTAAGTAGCTGAAATCAATACAATGTGTTTCTTCCAATTCAGTCCCTCCTACTTCTCTTTTAGATGTACGAATTCAAAATATTCAAACATCTCGATTGTTACAGGTCACTGAAAGAAATTCAGTGGGGAAGTTTGCGGTGTACAGGGATTACAACACGGACTTATCGCTTCGAGCCAGCGGTCGCTGTAACGAGTTTGTGACACTTGCGGGGAGTGACACTTGCGCGGAAAGGGAATTTGTAGACACTTGCGGGGAGACCCGGACGCTGCAGGTAGTGAACAGGGTGTTCCAGAAGTAGGGATATACCACCCCTACTCCACGCCCTCCAGCCGCTACCTGTGCCGTATTCAGGGAAAGGCCCACCGAGCGAGGTGGAGCTGTAGTAACGGCCCGGAGATATCACAGCCTCATTCAACAGGGAGATAACACGTCATACAAATATCACTCGATTTACAATACAGCACCATGTGAAGAGGAATGTGATGAAATCGGAATTGAGCGCAACCGTTGCTAACTACAATTTCGGATTTACTGCATTTTGAGTCAGAATTCGCATCTATATTCGCATTTATCGCAAATGCGAATTTTTTCTGTCCCTAGTAATACTTCTAAAAATAAACAGCTGATCAAGGCACTAAAAGCAAGGGCAGATCTTTGGGTGTATTACTACAAATAACTAAAACACTATTTGATCGTGGAATTATATACAATCTCATTATAAAGGGTTTTTGGAGGTGGTTTTGAGCAGCTTTTAAATATGTTAGGAATAGCATTATGAAATATAGACAGCTACACCTAATGTTTATTATGAGATAACGATTTCGGCTAATTTCAGGTCATAAAGTCTCAAACAACAGGTGTTACTTATGCATTTTTCCAGTGGCACTCATAACCCTTAACTGTTTACACACGAGGTCTAACGTTGTTAGTCGCGTTAGCGATGAAAACAGAACCCAGAATCTTTGCTTCTAAATGATACATATATTGGTGTGATGTCTTATTTCGAAAGAACAAACATCACACCAATACATATATAGCTCTCGGTAAAGTGGAACGGTACGATGTCGTTACGTAGCAAAGCACGGCGACTGGAAACGCAGGAGAAGTGCAAACAACGTTCTCTCCTCAGAGGTATGATTCTAATTAGGTTCGACGTAGACTTCTACAACATTTCGTCTACTTTGGCGATAGCAACCAAATTTTAAAATCGTGTCTACTATGTAAAGATTTAGCAACACAAAACGCTTCAAGTCCATAACTTCACTGGTTTTAGAGTTCTCCATTTTTAATATGTTTTTGTTATTACATAAAAAAACAAATTTGGGACTCACACTACAATTTTCATATGGCAGATTTTGTAGGTACATTCACAAGACATAATTCAACGGTTCTGTGCATTCATTTTATGAGAAATACCAATCATTTGTTTTCAGTGTTTATTTCAAATTTCTACATTTAAGTTTCTTTAATTATTAGTACTTAAATGTGGTGATGAAATAAATAATGCGTACATGTGTAGTCTTATGCGGCCAAACTACTTAGGTCATCGGTCGCTAGACTTACACTACTTAATCTTACTTAAAATAACGTAGGCAAAGTACAAACAAACATACCCATGTCCGAGGAAGGACTCGAACATCCGACCGGACCGGCCGCGCAATTTGTGACACAAATTACATGTTCGATAATATTAGTGCATAGAAGTATGAAATTACGTCAAGACTACTTCCTGCAAAAGTTTCGACAAAAAAAGTTGACACTGAGGTTTAGAAAAACAAAATTCTGGTATATTGGATTTTAACATTTTATCAAAAAATGAATGTTACTACAAGAGATACAGCCATTCGAATTTACGGGCACCATAACGTTTTCCCTTCCTGAGTAAATGAGCTGCTTCTCGTAGTTTCAACACCTTTATCTTGAATGTTCTGAATATAAATCTTCACACAGACTTCTTGAGGAGAAGAGTGATACGGCTATTTGATTGTAAACCACTGCCTATTACCTTAGACCTTTTTGACTGTACTGAACAGGAGTTCCGCGTATTCCGTAATTTATATTTATACAGTTAACAGGCAATGTAATTTATAACCAACTATTGGCTGCCAATTTCGCTTCATTTTTCCTGGAAGTCTTGCAACTTGTTTCTCCCTGTTGGTTTATGCCAAGTTCGGAGTAAAAATGGTTCTATATGACGGTGATGGAAAATAGAATTTATCTTTAGCATTTTTCGGTGTGTGACATTCCCTTACACATTCCTTATTTCATACATTTCTTAGATGTATTTCTAATTCGAATACAGCCAAATCGTTTTGGGGTCTACGAATAAACGCTTCAAGTATGTAAAATACTCATTGATTTATTATTAACGTTTTTCAATTGAGGGTTTAAGGATGCGTCTCCTATTAAAAAGCATAGTAGCTATTTTTAAAGAGATTGAAGTTGCGTGATAGTAGGGTTAACTACATAGCGGTCAATTACATCAACGTATCTGTGCAGGATGCCAATATATTTATTGCTTGCGCAGGTGTCTTGATATGCTTAGTGTTCTGAATAATATGCTTTTAAGAGGTATAACTGTGGAAAGTCATCGTCTTGAAGTAGCTGAGAATGTCTTAATAACTCTCCAAACAATATCACTATTGAAATACCTTTTTGTTTTCAGGAGGAACACTCAACGAATTAATATGTAGTTAGAACAAGTTACTATATTGCTCTTCAAAGGGTTGTGCAATTTCACCGACTTTCATATTACGTTGACAGTGTGGAAACTTGACAACAGCAGTGATAGACTTCTTGGTGTGCCTGTACCCAGGAAAAGCCATTAGCCACCCCAAGGGTCCCGGGTTCCGCGCAAGTGTCACTCCCCACAAGTGTTCCAACCCCGCTGTAACCGCTTAGCTTATCCAAACACGCCCCCCCCCCCTCTGCTTTGTCCAGACACTCAACTAATCGCGAACTAAGATTGCAGTGCCCCCCCCCCATTCCCCGCCCATTACTTCCCCTTGCTCGCACTCGCAGCTATCCCCCCAGGGGGCCCACAGTTCTTTTGTGGGTACGTGTGTGGCGCGCACGGGGCCCCGAGCCGGAGCAGCCTTTCTTCTGCCCCAGGCTGCTTCACTTTCCCTCCCGGTTTATGCCTTCGCCCGGAGACGGGCATATTTCGTGAGATACGGTGGTTCTTGTTGTGGTTTTTCTTCCTTCGTTCCTTCCTTTCTTACCCTTCGTTTTCTGTCTTTCTCTCCTTGAACTCTCCTAGCCTTCATCTCCTCATTAGTCTCCGCCTCGGCGTTTGAGACACTTCTTTTCTTTCCTTCTTTCTCTTCCTTTCCTATCCTCTTCTTCTTTCCTCCCTGTGCGTGTCTGAAGGCCGACCCACGCATTATCGTGCGTAGCAGGTGACGGGGTAACGCGTAATTCCCCGCCCCGGGTAGACAAGTAAGGCACGTACGTACCCCCTGGTAAAGGCCAGGCCCAGGGAGGGGTGATTACCCGAGCTGGTACCTTCCGAACGTGCCGATTGGTCCCTCCGTCAGTTCTCGGGAGGTGTGACCTGAGGTGTGAACAATCACCTAAGGCGGGTAAGCCCTCGGAGAGGGCCCCCACTAGGAAGGAGCGCGCCATCGGAGACGCCGGTAATCACGGGGGACACTTCCGCGATGACATCCTTATCTTCTTTCGTGACGTTGACCCATAAACGTAAGTTAGACTCGCCTCAGCCTAAAAAGACTCTGCCTAATGTACCTAAATTTCTGGTTGTCTCTCGCACCGACGGAAAGGATTTCAATTCTGTCAATCCTTTCGTTATACAGAAAGGTGTAGATGCAATTGCTGGCCCTGTTAAAACCTGTTCACGTCAGCGCAATGGCACATTGTTGCTGGAAGTGGAAAGTGCCTTCCAAGCCCAAAAACTGATACGTACTACGTTGTTGCACACTTTTCCAGTCAAAGTAGAAGCGCACCGCACACTCAACTCGTCACGGGGGGTAGTCTTCACGAGATCCCTTGACGGGTTGTCTGATGAAGATATCCAATCGTATATGTCCGATCAGGGTGTGACAGTCGTCCACAGGGTCATGAAAAAGGTCGATAACCATCTGACACCGACTCGTACTGTGTTTTTGACGTTTGACAAAGCTGACCTCCCGTCGAAGGTCAAAGCAGGGTATGAAGTCATCTCCGTCCGCCCTTATGTACCTAACCCAACGCGCTGTTTTCAGTGCCACAGGTACAACCATACCCGTGAACATTGCCCAAATGCAGCAAAGTGTGTCGCTTGTGGTAGGGACGCCCATGAGGGGGATTGCCCACCTCCGTCCCCTCACTGCCTAAACTGCAACGGTGACCATGCGGCTTCCTCTCGCGACTGTCCTGTATACAAGGATGAGAAGGTAATCCAGCAAATTCGGGTTACGGAGAAGGTATCGACATCTGCCGCTCGTAAGTTGTTGGCGAGTCGAAAGCCCACTGTCCTCCCAGCGGGTACATACAGTAAGGTACTCACCTCAACTCGACCTACCAAGGATTCCAGTACCCAGACATGTGACTTCACTTTCGCTGACACAGTTGTGCGATCCGCCAGCCCGAAGATTGCCCGTTCCACGTCCCCGCTCCCTCTTGCTGCTTCTAGGGTACAGTCTTCGTCAAACTCTAGTAAACCGCGGGCACCTAAACAAGATGCCCGGACCTTGAAAAAGGAACCCGTCCGTGAGGATTTTCTGCGTTCTCAGGCTTCCCAACCGTCAACTGCCTCTTCTCGCCGTCACTCTTCCAGAAGAGCTGACAAGAAAAAGAGTTCCTCTCCTTCCCCGCCGAGGCGTGACCCATCTGTCACGCCGTCCAACAGTTGCCGGCCTCGGCCGTCTTCTGTTTCACCGGGACGCTCCGTTTGCCGGGCGCCCGGCCCTTTACCGGCGGTGGAAACTGCCCCTCCTGATCAACTCAGGGAGGTGGCAGGCGCGTCGGTCGAACCAATGGAACATGACCCTTTGCCCCCAGACAGCGATAGCAGTGCTCCCTCGAAATCCGGTCCTCAGCGGCCGTCGAGGTGACCCCGCTCGCTACTTGGTTTTTATCCTTATTTCTTCTTCTCATTTTTATCATGGCGCTCCTTCAATGGAACATTCGCGGCATTCGTTCTAATCGGGAGGAGTTAAAACCACTCCTTCGATTGCACTGCCCGCTTCTAGTCTGCCTCCAGGAAACTAAGTTGCGTCCACGTGATCGTGCAGACTTTCCACACTACACCTCTGTGCGGTTCGACCTGCCACCCGTGGAAGGTGTCCCAGCCCATGGAGGGGTTCTGATGCTCCTTCGAGACGACGTCTATTTCCATCCCATTTCCTTGCACACTCACCTACAGGCAGTTGCCGTCCGCATCACCTTATCCACATTTACCTTCTCCCTCTGTAATATATATTCGCCATCGTCATCTGCCCTTACTAGGGCAGATGTGCTAAACCTTGTTGACCAGCTCCCTTCACCTTTCGTGTTGGTAGGCGACTTTAATGCCCACCACCCCCTATGGGGCTCTCTGGCACCTTGTCCGAGAGGCTCCCTTTTGGTGGACATTCTCCACCACCTCGATCTTGTCTGCCTCAACACCGGTGCACCGACCTTCCTTTCTGACACAACACACACTTATTCCCATATAGACCTCGCAATATGCACTCCTCAGCTTGCCGGTCGGTTTGAGTGGTATGCACTTTCTGACACGTACTCGAGTGACCATTTCCCTTGTATCATCCACTTCCTACATCATTCCCCATCTCCACGTCCCACCAGTTGGAACATTTCTAAAGCCGACTGGGGGCTTTATTCTCCCATGGCTGTTTTTCACAATCAGAATTTTCCCAACTGTGACAGTCAGGTCGAATACCTCACAGAGGTTATTCTCACTGCTGCTGAACGTTCCATACCTCGTACATCCTCTTCTCCACGTCGTGTCCAGGTCCCTTGGTGGACTGCAGCCTGCCGCGACGCGCTTCGAGCCCGGCGCCGTGCTTTACGCACCTTCCGCCGCCACCCAACTTTGGAGAATTGCATCAATTACAAACGTATGAGAGCGCAGTGCCGTCGTATCATAAACGACAGCAAGAAAGCTTGCTGGACTGCTTTTACTAGTTCTTTTAACCGTTTTACTCCCTCCACGGTTGTCTGGGGTGGCCTACGCCGTTTGTCCGGCATCAAGGTCCACTCCCCGATTCCTGGCCTGACCGTGGAGAACGCAGTCCTCGTGGACCCAGCTGATGTTTCAAACGCATTGGGTCGTTTCTTTGCGGAGGTTTCGAGCTCTGCCCATTACCACCCTGCCTTTCTCCCTCGCAAACAGGTAGAGGAGGCACGGCCGCCTTCTTTCCGCTCTTTTAATCGTGAAAATTATAACGTCGCCTTCACCATGCAGGAGCTAGATCGTGCTCTCGCCCTGTCCCGGTCTTCTGCTCCCGGGCCCGATTCCATTCATATTGAGATGCTGAAGAACCTCTCTCCTGCGGGCAAGTGCTTTCTTCTTAGTACCTACAATCGCATATGGACTGAAGGTCATGTTCCCACAAGTTGGCGTGAAGCCATTGTTGTCCCCATCCCCAAACCAGGGAAGGACAAACACCTTCCTTCCAGTTATCGCCCCATTTCTCTGACGAGCTGCGTCTGTAAGGTGATGGAACGCATGGTTAACGCTCGGTTGGTCTGGCTCCTCGAATCTCGCCGCCTCGTGACTAATATCCAATGCGGTTTTCGTCGACACCGCTCTGCTGCTGACCACCTCGTTACGTTGTCGACCTTCATTATGAACAACTTTCTAAAGAAGCGTCAAACAGTAGCAGTGTTCTTCGACTTGGAGAAGGCATACGATACCTGTTGGAGAGCGGGCATTCTCCGCACATTGCACACATGGGGCCTTCGGGGCCGCCTTCCTCTTTTCATTCAAGCGTTTTTGGCGGATCGCAAGTTCCGGGTACGGGTGGGCTCTGTTTTGTCAGATACCTTTTGCCAGGAGAATGGGGTACCACAGGGCTCCATCTTGAGTGTGGCGCTCTTTGCCATTGCAATCAATCCGATCGTAGATTGCCTTTCAGCCGACGTCTCCGGATCTCTTTTTGTTGACGATTTCGCAATTTATTGTAGCGCCCAGCGGACGTGTCTCTTGGAGCGTTCTCTCCAACGCTGTCTTGACCGTCTATATTCCTGGAGCATCGCAAACGGCTTCCGATTCTCCACTGAGAAAACTGTGTGTATCAATTTCTGGAGATACAAGGAATTTCTTCCACCTTCTCTACGTCTCGGCCCTGTTGCTCTCCCTTTCGTGGAGACTACAAAATTCTTGGGTCTCATGTTGGATCGGAAACTTTGCTGGTCCACACATGTGTCCTACCTGGCTGCCCGTTGTGCCCGATCCCTTAACGTTCTTCGTGTCCTCAGTGGCACGTCATGGGGAGCGGATCGTACCGTCCTGCTTCACCTTTACCAGGCCATTGTTCAGTCGAAGCTCGACTATGGAAGCCTTGTATACTCTTCAGCACGGCCGTCGATTCTCCGTCGTCTCAACTCTATCCACCATCGTGGATTACGTCTGGCGACCGGTGCATTTTATACCAGCCCTGTTGAAAGTCTGTATGCCGAGGCTGCTGTATTACCCTTGACCAATCGACGTGACATACTCTTGTGTCGGTACGCATGCCGCCTACGGTCGATGCCCAACCATCCATCTTACAGATTATTTTTTGACGACTCACTCGATCGCCAATATCAGTTGTCTGCGATTGCCTTGCTTCCACCGGGAGTTCGGTTTCGCCGCCTGCTACAGCGGCTCGATTTTACCCTTCCTTCCACCCTTCGGTTGAGCGAAAGCCCATTGCCACCGTGGCATCAGGCCCAGGTTCACACACACCTCGAACTTAGTTCGCTCCCCAAGGAGAGCACTCCGGATTTGGTATTCCGCTCGAGGCTTGTCGAACTCCGTTCGCGGTTCGATAATGCCGTATTTATTTACACTGATGGTTCCAAGAGCACTGCCGGTGTCGGATCTGCCTTCGTCGTCGGGGACAACCGTTTCCAATACAAGCTCCCTGACCGGTGCTCAAACTTCACGGCTGAGCTTTTCGCCCTCCACCAGGCAGTTTTGTATACCTGCCGCCACCGCCACCCTTTCTATGCCATATGTTCGGACTCCCTTAGTGCCCTGCAGAGTCTTAAGGACCCTTTCTCGAACCATCCTCTCGTGTATCGGATCCAACGCTCCCTCCAGTTGCTGGCGGATGACAGCTGTCACGTTTCTTTCCTGTGGGTCCCTGGCCATGTGGGTGTGCCCGGGAATGAGGCCGCCGACACAGCAGCCAAGGCAGCAGCTCTTTTGCCTCGCATGGCTACCTTTTGCGTCCCATCGGACGATGTTCAACGGGCTCTTCGCCGGAGTATCGTGTCGCAATGGCACAGTGTGTGGCTTTCACTGTACAACAATAAATTGCGAACTGTCAAACCGATCCCGACCGCTTGGAGGACATCCTCACGCCCCTCTCGGCGGGAGGAGGTCATCCTGGCTCGGTTGCGGATCGGTCACTGCCGTTTCAGCCACCGTCACTTGCTATCCGCCGAACCTGCACCGCTATGCTCCTGCGGTGAACTGCTGACAGTGCGACATGTTTTACTGACTTGTGTTAATTTTAATCATCTCCGTGTAGCCCTTCACTTTCCGTCTACTCTGGAGGAAATTTTAGCTGATGACACACGAGCAGCTGCTCGAGTTTTGCGTTTTATCAACTTGGCTAACTTATCCAAGGATATTTAACTCTTTTAATTGTCTTTTATCTTTCGTTTTTAGCCTCTTGTTGATGTTCTGACAGTCTACATTTTTTTAGATCATAGCGAATCTATGTTCTTGGCTGGGCGCTAATGACCATAGAAGTTGTGCGCCCTAAAACCACAAAAAAAAAAAAATAAAAAAAAAAAATAACAACTCGCAGCTATGACTATTCCCGCAATGGCTTTAGCGTATTTTCGGATCAGCATACAGATTTTCTCTTGCCTATCGTCTGAAAGAACGGACATAATAGCCGGCCGCGGTGGCCGAGGGTACTGAGGCGCTCCAGTCACGGTCTGCACGGCCACTACGGTCGGGGGTTCGAATCCCCCCTCGGGCATGGATATTTGTGCCGTCCTTAGTATAAGGTAGTTGACTAGTAGTTTGTAAGTTTAGGGACTGATGAACCCGTAGTTAAGTCCCATAAGCTTAACAAACATTTGAACATTTTGAACGGACACAATATCTACAATCTCTTTGCTTAAACTCCAGAAATCAGGTTTTCTAACATTTCTGTAAAATTCACGATATGTGAAATATCGTAACTTTCGTTAAATTCGTAAACGATAAATTTAGTAAGTTTAACCTTTCATTTGGCACACACAGAAATTACGAAGAAAATGTAAATTACTTAAATGTGTAGGGCCACGTGAACAGATTTACACGACCTTTTTTTATTTCAAAATATAGTTTCTGGTTTGTAAGTAACGTTGCCCAAAAACTTCGCATGGTGATAAAGTATCAACACTAGTGTTGTTCTTATGACTGTACAAATTATCGTATTTTGGACTACGTGGTGTGATACGTGTGAAAGTCGTTTCTAGTGCAAAATTCAGAACAGTCCCATGATTAAAATTACTAAAAATTTCCGGGCTGTTATGCCGTGGTCTAGTGGATTTATCAAAACCCAACGTTTCGTCCCCGACTGCGGAGGACATTCTCAAGCGGGATCGTGGCACTTTTGGATGTCCAATTCACACCCTGGCTCGCTACTGACTGAAGCCAAATTCCGTTTACAAGGGCTCGCGCGCAGTGGTGTGACGTCAGATGTTTTTGACATGCGCGCGCAATTCGTCGTTGCCGATTGCCTCCGTCCGTTAATGTCGTCCCATGGTGGAAGACTGTTACATTTCTTCTTCAAATTACTAAAAATTTCCGGGCGCTAATTTAACAACGGGTAAGAAAATGCTATAAAAAGCCTGAATGAGGACGATAGTATTATCATTCTCCCCGCAGATAAGGGAAATTGTACAGTGGTTTTGAATGTGACTGACTACCAGTGCAAGATTAAGGAATTGTTAGATCCGCAGACCTACAAGAAACTTAGTAAAGATCCTACTGACAAAGTTCTTAGAACTGTTACACAGTTAATAAAAAAGTCTTCCATTGAGCAGTGTGTTCAAAAAAGTCTGTTCAATTCAGTTGCAGTACCGCCAAGACTTTATGGGTTGCTAAAAGTCCACAAAGAAAATGTTCCTCCTCTGAGACCAATTGTTAGTGCAATTGCTTCACCCACCTATTTGATTGCCAAGTTCTTGACGACACTATTACGACCGCATGTGGGGCGCTCAGATTCATATATCAAGAATTCGAAACATTTTATAAGTAAATTGAATGATATATTGGTCAATCCAGAGGACATTTTAGTTAGTTTTGACGTGGTATCGCTGTTTACTATGGTTCCAGTCAATGAGGTGCTGCAACAGCTAAATCTCCTCTTTCCACCAGACATTGCAGATCTGTTCAAATATTGCCTCACGACTACTTATTTCAAATGGAACGATGATTTTTAAGAACAGACAGATGGTGTAGCTATGGGGAGCCCTTTAAGCCCGGTTATAGCAAATTTCTACATGGAAAAATTCGAGGAACAGGCATTGAAAACAGCAAACAAAAAAACTACTATTTGGTTTCGCTATGTAGACGATACGTTTGTGTGGAGGCATGGTAGAGAGGAAATAGATCGTTTTCTCCAACACCTCAACGGGATTAACTCCAGAATCCAGTTTACCATGGAGAAGGAGGTAGACGGAAAACTGAATTTTCTTGACGTGTCAGTTTTCAAAAAGGGGAATGGCAGATTGGGCCATAAAGTTTATCGGAAGCCCACACACACACAGACCGTTATCTGCACCGGGATTCAAACCACCATCCACAGCAAAAGCAGGGCATTATAAGGACGTTGGCGGACAGAACAAGGAACATCTGCGAACCGGAATTACTCGACGCGGAATTGAAACACCTGAGTAATGCTTTACTTAAGAATGGCTATTCGTCTACCGAGAGGAGGAGAGCTTTGAGACCGACAAGTAGAGTTGAAAACGATGAAAGGGTTCCTGTGAAATCTAAAGTCTTCCTACCTTTTATTAAGGACGTCACCGACCGAATCGGTAAAATTTTGACGAAACGGAATGTTGCCGTCATTTACAAACCTACTCGGAAGATACAGGATCACCTGAAATCGGCAAAGGATGCTCGCAAACCGCTGGAAAAAAGCAGGAATTTATAGGATTCTGTGTAGCTTTAGGGACGTATACGTGGGTACCACAAAAAGAACAGTCGAAAAACGACTAGATGAGCACAAGGGGAACTGTAGAAGGGGAGAGATTGACAGATCAGCTGTTGCTGAACATGTTTCTCAACCAGGGGACCACCTTATTCAATTTGATAAGACTCAAGTTTTAGCAGCCACAAATGGATACCACGAAAGACTGTATAGAGAGGCTATGGAAATTGTAAAACACCCCAATAATTTTAATAGAATGGAGGAGGGCGTCAAACTAAATATCTGGATTCCGGTTTTGAAGAAGAAATTAACAGACTTCCACCATGGGACGACATTAACGGACGGCGGCAATCGGCAACGACGAATTGCGCGCGCATGTCAAAAACATCTGACGTCCTTGTAAACGGAATTTGGCTTCAGTCAGTAGCGAGCCAGGGTGTCAATCGGACATCCAAAAGTGCCACGATACCCCTTGAGAATTTCCTCCGCAGTCGGGGACGAAACGTTGGGTTTTAATAATAAATCCACTAGACCACGGCATAACAGCCCAGAAATTTTTAGTAATTTTGACCAATCCGGCCATTTTACAATAGTCCCATGATTTCCACATTTTACAGTCAAGTATACCTGAAGCCAAAACTTACAAATTCCTTTTGGCCCGTAATCTGTCAAGTGACAACATTGTCATGTCTATCATACCGTACATCGACTGGTACCGGAGAAGCTGTTTCATTCTTATGACTTACTGCCGATTTTGTAGTGGTCAACCAAGCATCCTCTTCCTAGCAAATATGTCTATTTTCAGTATCCCATATAAGAACTCGTCAACAATTTTCCGGAATAATTGAACTTCAAGGCTTCCTCTTTCCTTGTTATAGGCAGTTTTCCATGTATCACAAAAATATTGTCACAAAATTGAAACAAACATGTACCTTTGTAACGTATGCTTGAAGTGTCCGCTAAAGATTCAGTTTATTGCTAAACTTTTCGCAAATGACAACGAAACATCACTTTATTGGAGAGCTTAAATGTTAGTTTCAAACACTGTTGCCCATCCAAGGATGAAACTTGAAACAGGTTTCAGAAAACCAAGCGCAATTTTGATGTTGCTTGAGAGCAACATTGCCATATAAAGGATTAAAACCTGCCACTCTTCCACGGTCCTACCGCTAGGCGGTCTCCTGAACTGGTGACTCAGTGCGCGGCGCACTGCTTGCGACCATCCCGTCTCTGAGGACGCCTCCAGTATCAGGGAATTCGCACTGTCCTTTCTCCTGGTCACTTCTACACGGACCTTGCCTCGTAGATACTCGTGAGGGACTCCTCATTTCTTTTGCAAACAACTTGTTTTCAAATACGCTGCTGATATCTCGAAGCATGACACCTACTTTAGCAAACGATTAACCAATCGAATAACTGTACTTCCAATCTCAAAGAAGGAAGTACCAAAATATTGGAAAGTTGCACCGATCACACCTATATTCATGAAAGGCAGTAGGAGTAACCCACTAAACTACAGGCCTATTTCATTGGCGTAAATTGGCAGCAGGGTTTTGGAACATATCCTGTATTCAAATATTATGAATTATCTCGAACTGAATGATCTATTGAACCAAGGTCAACACGGATTTAGAAAATATCGTTCATGCGAAACACAACTAGCTCTTTACTCACACGAAGCGACGGGTGCTATCGACAAGGGATCGCAAATCGTTTCCGTATTTGTTGATCTCCAGAAAGCTTTTGACACCGTACCTCACAAACGGCTTTTAATCAAATTGCGTGGTTATGGTATATCGCCCCAAATTTGCAATTGTCAGAGAGGACATAGTTTGTAGTAATAGATAGTAAGGCATAGACTAAAACAGGTGAAATCGGGCGTTCCACATAGTAGTGTTATTGGTCCTCTGCTATTCCTTATTTACATAAACGATTTAGGGGGAAATCTAAGCTGCTCTCTTAGGTTGTTTGCAGATGACGCCGTCATTTACCTTTAGTAAATTCATCTGAAGATCAAAACCAACTGCAGAACGATCTGAATAAGATCACTATGGTGTAAAAATTGGCAATTAAGTCTATATAATAAGTGTGAACTCGTCCACATGACTACTAAAAGAAATCCGTTAAACTTTGTATACAAGATAAATCAATCAAAATGCAGTAAACTCTACAAAATACCTAGGAATTACTATTACTTCAGACTTAAACTGGAAAGAACACGTAAATAATGTCGCGCGAAAGGCGAACCAGAGACTACGTTTTATTGGCAGAACCCTTAAAAGATGCAACAGAACTACAAAAGAAACTGCATACACTACGCTTGTCCGTCCATTTTTGGAGTATTGCTGCCCAGTGTGGGATCCTTATCAGGTTGGTTTGACGGAGGACGTCGAAAGAGTCCAAAGAAGGGCAGTTCGTTTTGTATTGTCACGATAAAGGAGACAGCGTTATGGAAATGATACAGGATCTGGGATGGGAATCATTACAACAACGGCGCTTATCGCTGCGGCGTGGGCTACTTACGAAACTTCAATCGCCAACATTGTTGACTCCCACTTACATAGGTAGAAACGAGCATCAGAATAAAATCCTGGAAATCAGAGTTCGGAGATATTCAGGTGTTCTTTCTTCCCGCGCGCTATTCGAGAACGGAATGGGAGGTAAATAGTATAACGGTGGTTCGATGAACCCTCTGCCAGGCACTTAAATTTGATTTGTGAAGTATCCCATGTAGATGTAGAATGCCCACGTATTCATAATTTGTCGTTGGGGATTACTGCCGGAAAATAATTGTGCAGTTAAACATTCTTCCCTGCCTTAGATGGCACACATATAAAAGTTAAACTATTAATGGAAATCTGCGGGGTTTCATTAGAGCTTCATACAATAATTATACTGGCCACTTTTTTTTAATTGCAGTATGATCTGCATCTATCTCCCGCTAGCCACCTTAGTCTGTTTCAGACTTTGATTGTGCTTTGCTTTTGCGGATGCTATGAGGAAAGAAATATTTCAACAACCTTCTCTGCTAACTCAGATTTTCCATGAATTCTTCCCTGTCGAACTGGTCAGGAAATGCATCGCTGTTCACTAGATCTTTTCCATCTTCCTCAACCCCACTACACTGACGACTAATGCTGATGGATATATTTTACTTGACATCGTCGGCAAAAAGTGCGCTAATGTTGGCAACAAAGTATCCGCTTTACGAGGATAATTAGTATCCTGAACGGGTACATGCAAGAAGTTGTCTAGAATAGGGGAGCAGCAGCATTATTTATTTCACGGGCAGATCAAAAAGAAATTCCCTTTCTTTGTATGTGACTGAGTTTTCAAATGGCATTCAAAGGTCGCGGCCGTAAGTAAAATGTTACCGATGAATATCTGGAACAAGTATTCAAGCCCCTTCCATGATTTTAGGTGAATTACTTTTCCCCGGGTTTGTTTGTGCCTGTCTGCCCACTTCCAAAGGAAGACGGAAAAAAAATCTTCGACGAAATGAGTCGCGGTCTAACATTTAACCAATCAAAATTTTTCAAAAGTGAATTTTGGAATTGATATTATTACTGATCACTAGTGGAAAGGAATAGGCCTACTCCAAAATAGATGATGCAAGTCACATTTACTAAGTTGAAAATGTATCGTTTTTGGTTCAAATTGAGTGGAATTAAGTTCTGAAATCAACTATTAAAATCAAAACAGTACTTGCATCACCTGACTTTCTTAATCAAGATGTCGCTTTAATGCAGGTTGGTGTGAGAACACAACGACGTAGTTGTCTAAGATAGCTGTGACCGATGCTTAATTCCTAATCGCGGCTAGCTGGAATTCCATCTCTCGTAATTTTACGCCAATAGGTCGGTCAGCAATCTCAGGGCTACTTCGTGCCTGGCTATTGTGGCAATGAGGTCAACTGGCACTCGCCAACGCAGTCCCAACGAAAACATGATGCTGAAAATGAAAACTGCTGTAAAATTTAAACGGACTTCATTAACTTGGAACAGTAGTGTGTAGAGGCAGAAAGAAGTAGACAACTTGGTGGAATGACAGTCAAGGCAGCCTGTAAAAAGAGAAAGAAGGCATTTCAAAAATGGCTAGATACTAGAAATCAGGCAGACAGCGAAAGTTATGTTGAAGAAAGACATAAAGCCAAACGGATACTTGGAGAATCCAAGCAGAAATCACAGGGCTCGTACGGAGACATATAGGCATTCTTGTTATTCTAGTTGTATTTGAGAGTGGAATAGCAAAGTAAATGCACAGCAGTTGTTCAGTGTACCCTCCGCCACGCACCTTACAGTGGATTGTGGAGTATTTATGTAGATGTAGACATTGGAAATAAGCTAGAAACTATGGTTCAAGCCGCGGGAAAACCATTCTGAAGCGTAATTAGCAGTCTAGGAAGGAAGAAGGACTTAAAAAGTGTTTTTGACAGGCCAGGAAAGCTGTTAGTGAATCCTGTGGATGCCTTGAGCAGATGGAGGGAATATTTTGAAGAATTGCCCATTGTAGGTGAAACGTTCAATAATGTCATATTTTGAGGTAGAATGGGATACAAATGGTGATGGAAACAGGATCACATTTGAGGAAGTGCAGAGAATGGTCAATAGACTGCAGTGCAATAAAGTGGCTGGGATGGATGAAATTAAGCTGGAACTCGTCAAATACAGTGGAATATCAGGTCTCAAATGGTTACGCTGGATAGCAGATAGGGCGTGGGAGTCGGGACAGGTTCCGTCTGACTGGACGAAAGCGGCAATCACGCCAATTTTCTAACATGGAAACAAAAGATTGTAACAGCTATCGAGGTATCTCTTTAACTAGCGTTGCGGGGAAAATATTCTCAGGTATTGTTGAAAGGAGAGTGCGTGTACTAGTTGAGGACAAGTTAGATGAAAATCAGTGTGGGTTTAGGCCTCTTACAGGCTGTCAGGACCAGATCTTCAGCTTACGGCAGATTATGAAGTGCTGTGAGTGAAACAGGAAATTGTATCTATGCTTTATAGATCTAGAAAACGCTTATGGCTGTGTTCCTAGGAGGAAGCTGTTGGCAGTTACACAAGATTATGGAATATGAGGCAAACTTCTGCAGGCAGTAAAAGCAGACGGCAAATTAAGTTCATGGTTCAGGGTAGTTTCAGGGGGTAAGATAGGGCTGTAACCTGTCACCACTGTTCTTACTATTCATGGATCATATGTTGTAAACAGTAGACTGGCAGGGCGGTATTAAACAGGTGAAAACAAAATCAGTCTCGCATTTGCAGATGACTTAGTTGTGATGTCAGATTCGATTGAAAAGTTGCAGACCAGTATTTCAGAGCTCGATCAAAGGTGTAAGTGTATCATATGAACGGCATCTCCAAAAGTAACTTCAGTGCGAAAGAGATTTAAACAGATAGTGCCAAATAGGGGGAACAAAGTTAGAACAGGTAGACTGATTAAAGTACCTAGGATGCTAAAGAACACACTATTTATAAATTATTTTTTACACTGCTTTAGAACTTTTTATTACCCCACAATAACTTATATGGCCTTAGGCCATCTTCAGGTGTTCTGTAAGTACGAGTAATGTACAGCAACACAAAACTAGTTGTTTGTTGTCAATGTCTGCCGCTGCTTCTGCTGATGTATTACCACCAGCATAGCTTTATGAGCAGCACTTAGGTCTCGTGTACCGCTAACTGCATTGCCTCTGCCACTTGTTCAGCAGCTCTCCTGTACGGGACAGCATCTTCCACGATATTGTGGAGTCATCGGTCTTGACAACAGTTTGGTGCGCCCCAACCACAACTCCTCCCTCTCTGCTTCAGGGTAACACCCTATAAGCATGACTGAGCGCTCTGAGGCGCCTTGCTCCGGAGCGCGTGCTGCTTCCCGTCGGAGGTTCGAATCCTCACTTGAACATTTAAACCAGCACACACACCCTCAATTATTTTCTGGTCGTATTCCTACCTTCACCTTTCAGTATAGATTTTACCATTTACAGCTGACTGTAGTGAGAATTAAATCTTCAGCATGATGAATAACTATTTCTACATTTTTTAGCATTGCCATGTACTGACCGAAATCTGTAACTGCCACAATGAGGACATACGTGCAATTTGTCATCTTGTACACATTAAGTAGGCGATGCTTTATACTTTTGAGTTTTCAAAAACCATGTTTTGACACCGTAGGTGTTGATAATTTTATTGGAATTGGTATGTATATTTCAAGAGACCGTCCTCGAGCACAGAAACGTTAGATGACACGTCTAAATTACTGTCATTTGTATAGGGATCAAGGTTCCACAAGGCGTGAATATCGTCATGGGTGCAATGAAGGCCCGCATCATAAAAACATTGGAAGGGATCAGTTGTTGGAGAAAAACGGTAGTTTTTTGGACCAAAAACGTTCTTCACTTAATGACGAAACTGTGCACGCTTTGTAGTAGGTCTGAAGCTTCACAGGCAAAAGTCCCGGGTCGGAATCCTAGAGTATTGATATCTATGGAGTGAGCGTTAGGATGTGCAAAACGAGAATTGTCAGCATCATCTGCGCTCCAGTCACGTGGTACTGGGACGGGGCGCTACAGCCCGTATTGTGGTGACTGTATTTCGAACGTTATTACTTGAGAAGTTACACTGATAAGCTTCAGAAATATCGTAAAGCCCTGTTTATATCTTTGTGAGTCTTAAAATGTGATGCCGTGGACGAAGTTCGTCTGACCGCACAACGGACGACAGTATTAGATGTTACGCTTCTTAGTGTAGTAGCTGATATCCCGTGTTGTGTACGTTTTGCATGCCTGCTTTGGAAAAAAACTGAAGTATGGTAATATCAACACAGACCGGTACCTGATGGTTTACTTTTTGTTGGCGATGTTCATTGTGACGCTTCCGGCAACAGATAATGTGCGAAGTCAAAAAATGTTGCTACAGAATCACGCTTCAACCACGCATTTCTCGCACTTCGGTTCAAATTTGATGACAGTTTGTTCATTTACACTGATGGCTCAAAGACAGACCAGGGTGTTGGGTGTACCTTTGTACTTGGCAACGTCTTTTAAATATCGTCTTCCTGAGTGGAGTTCCATTTTTACACCTGAGCTGTATGAATTACAAGCCACACAATACGTCCGGCGAAACTCGCTCAATAAGAGTGTCATTTGCTCGGACTCTCTGAGTGCTTTGTTGAGCCTTCACACGCTATATCCGGCCCATCCCCTAGTACACAGCATCCGCAATTGCCTTACTTCTCTTTCAACGAGCGGAACTACTGTGACGTTTCTGTGGGTCGCTGGCCACGTGGGAGTATTGGGGAATGAGTCTGCGGATACGGCTGCCAAGGAGGCAGTTCTCCTTCCTCGACTATCTACCTATTCTACTAGCTCTGATGACCTTCGCGCTGGTGTCTCCTAGCGTATTATCTCCCGTTGGTATTTACATTGGTCATCCCTGTCAGGGAACAAATTGCGAGCCATTAAACCTGTGCCTGATCTCTGGTCAACGTCATCTCGACCCTCCCGCCGAGAGGAGATTGTTCTGGCCCGGCTTCGTATTGGCCACTGCCGTTATAGCCACCAGTATTTACTACGTGGTGGTCCTGCTCCCTTATATGAGCACTGTGATGAACCTTTTACAGTGAACCATCTTTTAGTGCAATGTCCGTTTTTTAATCGTCTCCGTCATGATCTATGTTTACCATTAGAATTGTCTGATATTTTAGCTGATAACCCGCATTCTGTTAACAGAGTTTTAAATTTTATACATCGTGCAAATATGGCGAAAGCCATTGAAGTTCTAACCCCGGTTCTATCTTACTATGGGCAGTGTTGGGTGCTAATGACCACAGCAGTTGTGCGCAAAAAAAAAAAAAAAAAAACCACGCATTTCCCAGCCTTTCCCTACCAAAACACTCCCCTGAAAAGCTCTTATAATACTTTACAGGCAGTAAATTCATATTTTGAATCAAATTTTGACTCTTCATCTTTTGCAAAACTAAACAAAATCACACAATGTCTCATACAGAAGTATTAAAATTGCTCATATCATCGGTCTCTAGACTTACAAACTACTTCAAAATATAAACGAAGGCTTCCGCGGCCGTTGTCATTGGTAATAAAACTCTTCTGGGTATTGGACCGCATCGTCAATATATCAAATATTTCACCGACGTTTCGGCCGCTATTGCAAGCTTGCAATATCGGCCGAAACGTCGGTGAAATATTTGATATATTGATGATGTGGTCTAATACCCAGAGTAGTTTTATTAACTACTTAAAAATAAATTAGACCCCCAGGGGGCCCACAGCTCTTTTGTGGGTAGATGTGTGGCGCGTATGGGGCCCCGAGCCGAAGCAGCCTTCCTTCCCGCCCCAGGCTGCTTCAGTCCCCCCCCCCCCCCTCGGAGACGGGTGTTCCATGTGAGTTTAAGTGGTCTCATGCAACAGCTTTTCTCGGTTTCTCTTGTCAAAACCTTTGCTTCCGCCTTTCCCTCCTTACTGTACTCTTCTAGCATTCCTCTTCTCCTTTAGTCTCCGCCTCGGCGCTTGAGACTCAACATTTCACACTTCCTTCTTCTTTCCTTCCTTCCTTCCTTCCTTCCTTCCTTCCTTCCTCCCTGTGCCTTCCTGTAGGCCGCCCGCGCACTCGCTGCGTTACAGGTGATTGGGTAATGCGTATGTCCCAGCCCCGGGTTGGCATGTAGGGCCCGCACGTGCCCCCTGGTAAAGGCCAGGCCCAGGGAGGGGTGATTACCCGAGCTGTAACCTTCAGACCATGCCGATTGTTCCCTCCGTCCGTTTCTCGGGAGGTGTGACCTGAGGTGTAGACAATCACCTAAGGCGGGTGAGCCCTCAGTGAGGGTTCCCCATTAGGAAGGAGTGTGCCATCGGAGACGCCGGTAATTATGGTGGACAACTTTGCAATGACTTCTTCTACTTCGCACTTTACCCAGGAAAGGAAACTAGATTAATCAAAGTCAAAGAAAATTTTGCCTAATTTGCCAAAGTTCCTAGTCGTTTCACGCACTGTGGCCATGATTCCTCATCAGTGAATCCCTTTGTAATACAACGGGGTGTCGATGCGATTTCTGGTCCTGTCAAAACTTGTTCCCACATACGTAATGGGACACCATTGTTGGAAACTGAAGGTGCCTTCCAAGTTCAGAAGTTGCTTCCCACTAAACTGGTATATACCTTTCCTGTTAAGGTCGAACCTCATCGAACCCTGAACTCCTCGGGAGGGGGGTGTAGTGTTCTCACGATCCCTGACGGCCTGTCCGATGAGGAACTACAGGAGTACCTTTCCGGCCAGGGTGTAACAGCTGTACATCGTGTGATGAAGATAGTTGACCACCACCTAACACCGACCCAGTGTTCTTGACATTAGACAAAGTTGACCTTTCTTCGAAGATAGAAACAGGCTACGAAATCATCTCCGTTCGGCCCATTCCAGAGGAGTTTCCTCTTTGCTGCTCACTGAGCAGCACGACAGGAACGTAGATGTTCTGACGGATAGTTAATTTTCTGGAAAACAAAATGTGGGATTCCTCAGAGGTTTAGACACGGGCCGCCTGCGTTGCAGCCCGGTGCATTGACCATACAGCCATGACGGCTCAGCGCTCGTTACTTGCTCTGTGCTTCATAGCCTACGCTTGGAACGTCCAGTTTCAATTTTTCTTCTTTATTGATAGTTCTGTGTAGCTCCGATTTAGAGTTTTTGGCGGTTGTCCACAGTGTCAATTTGACAATCTCAGGAGGGTGGAGTGGGGAGTGTCCGTCAAGAAGACTCCCGTAATGTGAGTCCGGTGTGTCCTGATGCACGATAAAATTACAGTGGAGCAAAGTGTGACATAAAACTACGTAGACATGTTGCACCTGTGTGCTGCGCCACAAATATGACGGTGAAGCAGTCATCTTCCAACTTGACGGCGCTCCTCCACACTGCACCAGAACTGTCAGGCAATCGTGGGTTTGTTTTCTGCCGCTAAGGCCTGCGTTATGAACTTCCGTCGGCGTAGGATAGTCCACGGACACCCAGGACCGTATATTGACAGCCACTTACGTGATGTCGTGGAAACTCGTTGCTTTTTGGGACTGCTATTTGACGCCCAGCTAACATGGTTTCACCATATTCGTCAACGCAATGAAACTTGTTGGCAGCAACTTCACCCCCCTCTGCTGCCAGTTGGGGTGCAGCTCTACAAAGTTGTTGTACAGTTGAGACTATGGGGACCTGGCATATGTTTAAGCATCACCGTCATCATTGCGGCTGCTAGCCTCCATCCATCATTGTGAAGCTAGACTCATGGCGGATCTTCCAAAATGAGCCCTGTGGACGAGTTACTGAGGGAGGCTACGGTCCCTCCACTTCGAACAAAGCGACAACTGCTGGCTAACCACGTTCGTGTTTTGTTTTGCCTAACCATTCGCCCCCCCCCCGTCTCCTTTTCCCAAAAATTACTCCATATCCTTCAAAAGAGGTAGGGATCGGGAATTACAATCGCACAACGTGTCTTCTATGTGAACTGTAGCCTTTTTCTGTACCAGTTCTGTTACAATCAGGTACACCGCCATCGTGCACAAGACGAGCACACGCTCAAAAGGAATTATCCCAATGATAGTTCACCCTGATAGATTTAGCGTCAATACTTGTCCGTTCTCGACGTCGCGGGGTCTTTACGTATGGCCTTTGCCTAGCCCCATGGAGGACATACCAAGATGCACTCTTTGCCGGACTTCTATGGTGCCCCCCCCAGGGGGCCCACAGTTCTTTTGTGGGTACGTGTGTGGCGCGCACGGGGCCCCGAGCCGGAGCAGCCTTTCTTCTGCCCCAGGCTGCTTCACTTTCCCTCCCGGTTTATGCCTTCGCCCGGAGACGGGCATATTTCGTGAGATACGGTGGTTCTTGTTGTGGTTTTTCTTCCTTCGTTCCTTCCTTTCTTACCCATCGTTTTCTGTCTTTCTCTCCTTGAACTCTCCTAGCCTTCTTCTCCTCATTAGTCTCCGCCTCGGCGTTTGAGACACTTCTTTTCTTCCCTTCTTTCTCTTCCTTTCCTATCTTCTTCTTTCCTCCCTGTGCGTGTCTGAAGGCCGACCCACGCATTATCGTGCGTAGCAGGTGACGGGGTAACGCGTAATTCCCCGCCCCGGGTAGACAAGTAAGACACGTACGTACCCCCTGGTAAAGGCCAGGCCCAGGGAGGGGTGATTACCCGAGCTGGTACCTTCCGAACGTGCCGATTGGTCCCTCCGTCAGTTCTCGGGAGGTGTGACCTGAGGTGTGAACAATCACCTAAGGCGGGTAAGCCCTCGGAGAGGGCCCCCACTAGGAAGGAGCGCGCCATCGGAGACGCCGGTAATCACGGGGGACACTTCCGCGATGACTTCCTTATCTTCTTTCATGACGTTGACCCACAAACGTAAGTTAGACTCGCCTCAGCCTAAAAAGACTCTGCCTAATGTGCCTAAATTTCTGGTTGTCTCTCGCACCGACGGAAAGGATTTCAATTCTGTCAATCCTTTCGTTATACAGAAAGGTGTAGATGCAATTTCTGGCCCTGTTAAAACCTGTTCACGTCAGCGCAATGGCACATTGTTGCTGGAAGTGGAAAGTGCCTTCCAAGCCCAAAAACTGATACGTACTACGTTGTTGCACACTTTTCCAGTTAAGGTCGAAGCGCACCGCACGCTCAACTCGTCACGGGGGGTAGTCTTCACGAGATCCCTTGACGGGTTGTCAGATGAAGACATCCAATCGTATATGTCCGATCAGGGTGTGACAGCCGTCCACAGGGTGATGAAAAAGGTCGATAACCATCTGACACCGACTCGTACTGTGTTTTTGACGTTCGACAGAGTTGACCTCCCGTCGAAGGTCAAAGCAGGGTATGAAGTCATCTCCGTCCGCCCTTATGTACCTAACCCAACGCGCTGTTTTCAGTGCCACAGGTACAACCATACCCGTGAACATTGCCCAAATGCAGCAAAGTGTGTGACTTGTGGTAGGGACGCCCATGAGGGGGATTGCCCACCTCCGTCCCCTCACTGCCTAAACTGCAACGGTGACCATGCGGCTTCCTCTCGCGACTGCCCTGTATACAAGGATGAGAAGGTAATCCAGCAAATTCGGGTTACGGAGAAGGTATCGACATCTGCCGCTCGTAAGTTGTTGGCGAGTCGAAAGCCCACTGTCCTCCCAGCGGGTACATACAGTAAGGTACTCACCTCACCTCGACCTACCAAGGATTCCAGTACCCAGACATGTGACTTCACTTTCGCTGACACAGTTGTGCGATCCGCCAGCCCGAAGATTGCCCGTTCCACGTCCCCGCTCCCTCTTGCTGCTTCTAGGGTACAGTCTTCGTCAAACTCTAGTAAACCGCGGGCACCTAAACAAGATGCCCGGACCTTGAAAAAGGAACCCGTCCGTGAGGATTTTCTGCGTTCTCAGGCTTCCCAACCGTCAACTGCCTCTTCCCGCCGTCACTCTTCCAGAAGAGCTGACAAGAAAAAGAGTTCCTCTCCTTCCCCGCCGAGGCGTGACCCATCTGTCACGCCGTCCAACAGTTGCCGGCCTCGGCCGTCTTCTGTTTCACCGGGACGCTCCGTTTGCCGGGCGCCCGGCCCTTTACCGGCGGTGGAAACTGCCCCTCCTGATCAACCCAGGGAGGTGGCAGGCGCGTCGGTAGAACCAATGGAACATGACCCTTTGCCCCCAGACAGCGATAGCAGTGCTCCCTCGAAATCCGGTCCTCAGCGGCCGTCGAGGTGACCCCGCTCGCTACTTGGTTTTTATCCTTATTTATTCTCTCATTTTTATCATGGCGCTCCTTCAATGGAACATTCGTGGCATTCGTTCTAATCGGGAGGAGTTAAAACTACTCCTTCGATTGCACTGCCCGCTTCTAGTCTG
Source organism: Locusta migratoria (assembly GCA_026315105.1). NCBI lineage: Eukaryota > Metazoa > Arthropoda > Insecta > Orthoptera > Acrididae > Locusta > Locusta migratoria. The sequence continues at coordinate 394,283,851 of CM048750.1, read as the reverse complement.
CCTCCAGGAAACTAAGTTGCGTCCACGTGATCGTGCAGACTTTCCACACTACACCTCTGTGCGGTTCGACCTGCCACCTGTGGAAGGTGTCCCAGCCCATGGAGGGGTTCTGATGCTCCTTCGAGACGACGTCTATTTCCATCCCATTTCCTTGCACACTCACCTACAGGCAGTTGCCGTCCGCATCACTTTATCCACATTTACCTTCTCCCTCTGTAATATATATTCGCCGTCGTCATCTGCCCTTACTAGGGCAGATGTGCTAAACCTTGTTGACCAGCTCCCTTCACCTTTCGTGTTGGTAGGCGACTTTAATGCCCACCACCCCCTATGGGGCTCTCCGGCACCTTGTCCGAGAGGCTCCCTTTTGGTGGACATTCTCCACCACCTCGATCTTGTCTGCCTCAACACCGGTGCACCGACCTTCCTTTCTGACACAACACACACTTATTCCCATATAGACCTCGCAATATGCACTCCTCAGCTTGCCGGTCGGTTTGAGTGGTATGCACTTTCTGACACGTACTCGAGTGACCATTTCCCTTGTATCATCCACTTCCTACATCATACCCCATCTCCACGTCCCACCAGTTGGAACATTTCTAAAGCCGACTGGGGGCTTTATTCTTCCATGGCTGTTTTTCACAATCAGAATTTTCCCAACTGTGACAGTCAGGTCGAATACCTCACAGAGGTTATTCTCACTGCTGCTGAACGTTCCATACCTCGTACATCCTCTTCTCCACGTCGTGTCCAGGTCCCTTGGTGGACTGCAGCCTGCCGCGACGCGCTTCGAGCCCGGCGCCGTGCTTTACGCACCTTCCGCCGCCACCCAACTTTGGAGAATTGCATCAATTACAAACGTATGAGAGCGCAGTGCCGTCGTATCATAAACGACAGCAAGAAAGCTTGCTGGACTGCTTTTACTAGTTCTTTTAACCGTTTTACTCCCTCCTCGGTTGTCTGGGGTGGCCTACGCCGTTTGTCCGGCATCAAGGTCCACTCCCCGATTCCTGGCCTGACCGTGGAGAACGCAGTCCTCGTGGACCCAGCTGATGTTTCAAACGCGTTGGGTCGTTTCTTTGCGGAGGTTTCGAGCTCTGCCCATTACCACCCTGCCTTTCTCCCTCGCAAACAGGTAGAGGAGGCACGGCCGCCTTCTTTCCGCTCTTTTAATCGTGAAAATTATAACGTCGCCTTCACCATGCAGGAGCTAGATCGTGCTCTCGTCCTGTCCCGGTCTTCTGCTCCCGGGCCCGATTCCGTTCATATTGAGATGCTGAAGAACCTCTCTCCTGCGGGCAAGTGCTTTCTTCTTAGTACCTACAACCGCATATGGACTGAAGGTCATGTTCCCACAAGTTGGCGTGAAGCCATTGTTGTCCCCATCCCCAAACCAGGGAAGGACAAACATCTTCCTTCCAGCTATCGTCCCATTTCTCTGACGAGCTGCGTCTGTAAGGTGATGGAACGCATGGTTAACGCTCGGTTGGTCTGGCTCCTCGAATCTCGCCGCCTCCTGACTAATATCCAATGCGGTTTTCGTCGACACCGCTCTGCTGCTGACCACCTCGTTACGTTGTCGACCTTCATTATGAACAACTTTCTAAAGAAGCGTCAAACAGTAGCAGTGTTCTTCGACTTGGAGAAGGCGTACGATACCTGTTGGAGAGCGGGCATTCTCCGCACATTGCACACATGGGGCCTTCGGGGCCGCCTTCCTCTTTTTATTCAAGCGTTTTTGGCGGATCGCAAGTTCCGGGTACGGGTGGGCTCTGTTTTGTCAGATACCTTTTGCCAGGAGAATGGGGTACCACAGGGCTCCGTCTTGAGTGTGGCGCTCTTTGCCATTGCAATCAATCCGATCATAGATTGCCTTTCAGCCGACGTCTCCGGATCTCTTTTTGTTGACGATTTCGCAATTTATTGTAGCGCCCAGCGGACGTGTCTCTTGGAGCGTTCTCTCCAACGCTGTCTTGACAGTCTATATTCCTGGAGCATCGCAAACGGCTTCCGATTCTCCACTGAGAAAACTGTGTGTATCAATTTCTGGAGATACAAGGAATTTCTTCCACCTTCTCTACGTCTCGGCCCTGTTGCTCTCCCTTTCGTGGAGACTACAAAATTCTTGGGACTCATGTTGGATCGGAAACTTTGCTGGTCCACACATGTGTCCTACCTGGCTGCCCGTTGTGCCCGATCCCTTAACGTTCTTCGTGTCCTCAGTGGCACGTCATGGGGAGCGGATCGTACCGTCCTGCTTCACCTTTACCAGGCCGTTGTTCAGTCGAAGCTCGACTATGGAAGCCTTGTATACTCTTCAGCACGGCCGTCGATTCTCCGCCGTCTCAACTCTATCCACCATCGTGGATTACGTCTGGCGACCGGTGCATTTTATACCAGCCCTGTTGAAAGTCTGTATGCCGAGGCTGCTGTATTACCCTTGACCAATCGACGTGACATACTCTTGTGTCGGTACGCATGCTGCCTACGGTCGATGCCCAACCATCCATCTTACAGATTATTTTTTGACGACTCACTCGATCGCCAATATCAGTTGTCTGCGATTGCCTTGCTTCCACCGGGAGTTCGGTTTCGCCGCCTGCTACAGCGGCTCGATTTTACCCTTCCTTCCACCCTTCGGTTGAGCGAAAGCCCATTGCCACCGTGGCATCAGGCCCAGGTTCACACACACCTCGAACTTAGTTCGCTCCCCAAGGAGAGCACTCCGGATTTGGTATTCCGCTCGAGGCTTGTCGAACTCCGTTCGCGGTTCGATAATGCCGTATTTATTTACACTGATGGTTCCAAGAGCACTGCCGGTGTCGGATCTGCCTTTGTCGTCGGGGACAACCGTTTCCAATACAAGCTCCCTGACCGGTGCTCAAACTTCACGGCTGAGCTTTTCGCCCTCCACCAGGCCGTTTTGTATACCTGCCGCCACCGCCACCCTTTCTATGCCATATGTTCTGACTCCCTTAGTGCCCTGCAGAGTCTTAAGGACCCCTTCTCGAACCATCCTCTCGTGTATCGGATCCAACGCTCCCTCCAGTTGCTGGCGGATGACAGCTGTCACGTTTCTTTCCTGTGGGTCCCTGGCCATGTGGGTGTGCCCGGGAATGAGGCCGCCGACACAGCAGCCAAGGCAGCAGCTCTTTTGCCTCGCATGGCTACCTTTTGCGTCCCATCGGACGATGTTCAACGGGCTCTTCGCCGGAGTATCGTGTCGCAATGGCACAGTGTGTGGCTTTCACTGTACAACAATAAATTGCGAACTGTCAAACCGATCCCGACCGCTTGGAGGACATCCTCACGCCCCTCTCGGCGGGAGGAGGTCATCCTGGCTCGGTTGCGGATCGGTCATTGCCGTTTCAGCCACCGTCACTTGCTATCCGCCGAACCTGCACCGCTATGCTCCTGCGGTGAACTGCTGACAGTGCGACATGTTTTACTGACTTGTGTTAATTTTAATCATCTCCGTGTAGCCCTTCACTTTCCGTCTACTCTGGAGGAAATTTTAGCTGATGACACACGAGCAGCTGCTCGAGTTTTGCGTTTTATCAACTTGGCCAACTTATCCAAGGACATTTAACTCTTTTAATTGTCTTTTATCTTTCGTTTTTAGCCTCTTGTTGATTTTCTGACAGTCTACAATTTTTTAGATCATAGCGAATCTATGTTCTTGGCTGGGCGCTAATGACCATAGAAGTTGTGCGCCCTAAAACCACAAAAAAAAAAAAAAAAAAAAAAAAAAAAAAAAAAAAAAAAAAAAATTCTATGGTGCCTTCAGTCCAGAGCTGATATCTTTCGTGCGCTTGCTCATATCAGTTTCTCCACTGATCTGCAGCGACTCCTTGAGTAGCCTAGAAGTACTCCAATAATGCTACCCTCGTCATTCCTTGGTAATGACCAGCCAGAAGTCCATGTACCCTCTTGATCACTGTGGAACTTCTGTGGTCTTCCTGTGGACACCAGGACACATCAGGATAGAGGGAAATGTCCTCGCCGAATGGGTAGCAAAAAGAGGATACCAGGAGATCGGCATTCCGGCAACTGACCTGTGATAGGTACTAAAAAATCGAATTCTGGAGTTCTGCAGTACTGAATGGCACACTATCAAAAGTCTTAATTTATAAAGCCAATAGAAGAGACAAAAACGTGTGTAGGTCCACATTTGAACTTCAGTTGTGAGGGACCTTCCTTAGTGTTGGTGTCGTTGGCATTAGACAGTGGTCCGGTATTTTGTTCGACTGTCATTGTTCTGATTTGAGGTGGAATTTTAGTATTCCTGACATGCTACCTGAGGTGCTTGCTGTGAATCCTTCATTGGTAATAAATTTTATTCGTGGAAGTGCTTTTTATCATTACATTTACGCTTGTGTACATCCTCTACCTTGTACAGTAAGAACGCCCCCCTCCCCCCCCCCCCCAGGGGGCCCACAACTCTTTTGTGGGTACGTGTTGTGTCGCCCTGGCACAGTTCGTGGTTCTCACTCCACGACGATAAACTGAGAACTGTAAAACCGATCCCGCCTACTTGGAGGACCTCCTCACGCCCCTCTCGGCGAGAGGTGGTCATCTTGGCCCGGTTGCGGATCGGTCACTGCCGTTTCAGCCACCGTCATCTGCTAACCGGCGACTCTGCACCGCTGTGCTCCTGCGGTGAATTGCTGACGGTGCGACATGTTTTACTGTCTTGTGTTAATTTTAATCATCTCCTTGTAGCACTTAACTTGCGGTCTACTCTGGAGGAACTTTTAGCTGACGACACACGAGCAGATGCTCGAGTTTTGCGTTTTATCAACATGGTCAATTTATCAACGGATATTTAACCCTTCTAATTGTTTTTATCTTTATGTTATTAGCTTTCTCTTGATAGTCGTCTATCTGTTAGGTATAAATTTTTTCCAGATCTAGATCTCTGTTCCGATCTAGGCGCTAATGACCTAAGAAGTTGTGCGCCCTAAAACCACAAAAAAAGTAAGAACGGAGATTTTAACATGTTTGACTGGATCATTCTGTTTCTTACTGTGATCGGACAGCCAAGATTCTCCACTACTTTACCTCCGTCTTTTTCTTTGAGTCCAGTTGTTGTTGTTATGGTCTTCAGTCCAGAGACTGGTTTGATGCAGCTCTCCACCCTACTCAATCCTGAGCAAGCCTTTTCATCTCCTCATAAGAACGGCAACCCACATCCACTAGAATCTGGTTACTTAAAGCGTCTCTTGGTCTCCCTCTGCGATTTTTACCCCACGCACTTCCCTCCAATGCTAAATATACTATTCCTCGATGTCTAAGAATGTGTCCTACCAAGCGATCCCTTCTTTTACTCAGGGTATGCCAAAAATTCCTTTTCTCACCAATTCTGGTCAGTACCTCTTCATTAGTTATGCCATCTACCCACTTAATCTTCAGCATTCTTCTGTAACACCACATTTCAAAAGCCTCTATTCTCTTCCTGTCCGCACTGCTTATTGTCCATGTTTGACTCCCGTACAAGGCAACACCCCACACAAATGCCTTCAGAAAAGACTTCCTTACACTTAAATTAATATTCGATGTTAGCAAATTTCTCTTTCTCAGAAATGCTTTTCTTCCCATTGCCATTCTGCATTTTATATCCTTTGTACTGCGACCATCGCATGTTATTTTACTACCCAAGTAACAAAACTCATCTACCACCTCCACTGTTTCGTTACCTAATCTAATTCCTTCAGCATTGCCCGATTTTCTAAGACCGCATTCCATTATTTTTGTTTTGCTCTTGTTAATGTTCATTTTATACGCTCTCTTCAACACACTGTCCATTCCATTCAACTGCTCTTCCAGGTCCTTTGCTGTCTCTGACAGAATTACAATGTCATCAGCAAAACGCAATGTTTTTATTTTTTCCCCCTGAACTTTAATCCCTATTCCAAATTTTTCCTTGCTTTCCTTCGCCGCCTGCTCGATGTACAAATTGAATAACATCGGAGAAGGGCTACAGCCCTGTCTTACTCCCTTCACAACTGATGTTTCCCTTTCATGCCCTTCGAGTCTAATAACTGCGGTCTGGCTTTTGTACAAGTTGTAAATAACTCTCCTTTCCCTGTATTTTACCCCTGCTGGTTTCAGAATTTGAAAGAGTGTTTTCCAGTCAACATTGTCAAACGCTTTCTCCAAATCTACAAAAGCTAAAAATGTTGGTTTGCCTTTCCTTAATCTATCTTCTAAGACAAGACGTAAAGTGAGTATTGCCTCCCGGGTTCCTGGGTTCCTCCTGAATCCAAACTGATCTTCCCCTAGGTCAACTTCTACCAGCTTTTCCATTCTCCTGTAGATAATTCGTGTTAATGAGTCCAGTTACTGTTTTTAATTTTTCGTCGTTATGCAAGTATTCAGCTTCATTGTACTTTTAGTAATGACGGTTTTTGTAACACTGTGTGGTTGGGACAGATTACCGAGGTAGTTCGTCCCACTGTGCGCCGCGGCTGCCGGCTCGGTGGTGAGCGTCGCGTCATGTTGCAGGGCCCCGGCGAGAGTCGCATCCCGCTGTTCCGCGCGGCGCCCCCGCGGCCGCCCCCGCAGGAGGAGGCGGCAGTCCGGCAGGCCGGGCTGCCGCGCCACCCCCCGGGGAGAGCCGGCCTCCCCCCGCGCAGCCCCGACGGCGATGCCGCTGAGGCGCCGGCGCCGGCAGCGGCCAGGGCGCTCAAGGGCGCGGGCAGGGTAGCCACGCTGTTCGGCGCGCTGCGTAAGTTGGCGCCGCAGGCCGCCGGCCGCCAGGAGCAGCCCGCGGAGGACGCCATGCCGCGCGGCGACGACGCCGACCCCTGGAGGCGGCCGCCGGCGCCACAGCCGGCCAGGAAGGACCGCGCGCCGCCCAGGCCCGCCACCCACACCGCGACGACGAAGCCGCGCGAACGACCCGACGAGACGTACACGGTGGCGTCGGGCCGGCAGGCGGCGGCCGCGCTGGCGCTGTACCGCGGCGAGCCGCAGCCGCAGCCGGAGGCGGAGGGCCACGGCCACGCCCACCCGCCGGCGCCCGCCTACCGCAAGCGGCCGGCGCTGCTCGGCCTGTTCGGCGGCGCCGCCCCCGCCGCCGCCGTCGCAGCCGCCTCGCCCTCCTCCGACAGCAGCTCACCCGTCGCCAGTGGACACAAGGCGCGCAAGTACGTATCAATCTCTCTCTCTCTCTCTCTCTCTCTCTCTCTCTCTCTCATATATATATATGACTCTTTCGAATGAATCCAGTAAAGCCCTTAGTACACAAGACCGCCAGGTGGCGCAGATAGCCACACTGGCAGCCAAGTTGGTCATATTAGCGTTAGCAACATCACTGGTGGGGTAGCCATCACTCGTGGCTCAGGCACTTCTGCTACTCCGCTCCCCCTTCCCAGCTGAAGATAAGGTCTTCCTCAGAAAACACCGCTCCCCGCTACCGCAGAGACAAGAAGCCTGATATGCATATACCTAGTCTGGAACCATACCCTGCTCATTTCCTTTTGTTGTGGCCTTAACCTGCTCCCTTCCTGAAGAGTCTTCTCAGAGGGAGGAGCAGCAGTGTAAACCTCAGGATGAAGACCTCAGTGTGCCCCTGGGTTACGCACACACTATCCCAATCAGAACCAGTCTTGGAACTTCTGGACGTCACTCCATCTCAGGGGGACGACCGCAGTATTACCTTTCATCTTCTATGCTTCGGTGAAACTTCGGCAGTATCCGATCCAAGAGGATGAAACTTCAGCTTCTTCTGTGAACTTACTCCCCATGAGTTATCTGCCTTCAGGAAACAAAATTAAACCCTCATGATCCCTTTCATCTTTCACTCTTCACATGTATGTTTTCACATTCTTTCCATGGCAGGAATTCTGGATCATGGAGACATGAAAATACCCATACAAAATAACGTCCATAGCTACGTCTCTTTAGATACCCAGCTTCAGGCTACAACTGCCAGACTGGCTTTACTTATTATGCAATGTCTGCACACCCTCCTCTTCTGTCTGGGTTAGATCTTTTGCACCTTGTTGACTAGCTTCCTCTCCATTACTGCTGGTCGGCGACTTTAATGCCTACCACTCCCTTTGAGAATCCCCACGTCCCTGCAAGAGAGGCTCTTTCTTGGTGAATATCTTCAGTCGCTCTAACATATCTCTCAGCACTGTGAAACTAAAATTTCTATCACTCCACGCAAATATCCATTCCTATTCACACCTCTCGATCTGTACTGCTCAGCTTGCCCGTCGACTCGAGTGGTCTGTCCTTGCAGATACACACTCCAGTGATCATTTCCCATGTGTCACTCATCTGTTGACGCTCATCCTATCAACACGTTCACGCAACTAGCAACTTTCCGATGCTGACTGGCAGCTCTGTTGCTTCTTAGCAACCTTCAGTGAATATTTTCTCAGTATTAATGACCTGCTCCACTATCTTATTAGTACTGTTCTCTCTGCTGCCGAATTTTCCATTCCTCGCACCTCTTCCTCGCCACTATATACGCCGTCCCCTGTTGGAATGAGGCATGCCGCGAGGCGAACAAAACCCGGAGACGTGCTCTCAGCATCTTTAAAAGACATCCAATAATAGAGCATTGTATTCAGTAACAAAATGGCTGAACGGGCAATGTTGCCTCATTAGAGATAGCAATCAAGCTACCTGCCTTTTATTTATTAGGTCTTTTAAAAGTCCCACAACGTCTTCTGTTACTTGGGGTCATCTACGTCGACCCTACGAACCCTGGTTCATTCCCCAGTCTCAAAGTGGCGAATGATATCGTTGGGTACCCCATTGCCATCTCCGATATCTCTGACCGCTACTTCATTTCCAGTTCCACGCACTACCATCCCGCTTTCCCTCTAGAAATGTCCTCCCAAAACCATGAATCCCACAACGCCGAATTTGAGTGAGCTTCAACATGGACTCTTCGTCACGGTCCTCCTCCCGGACAGCATTCATCTACAGATAACACCGTCTCCAGAGGGCTTGCATTTTCTTCTAACGTATAACCACATCTGGACCTACGATACGTTCCCTATACGTCTATTACGCTGGCGTAAAGCCATAGTCATTCCCATACCTAAGCCTGATAAGGACAAACATCTTCCTTCCAGTTACTGTCCAATTTCCCACACCAGCAGAATCTGCAGTGCGATGGAACATACGTTTAATGGTTGAATGGTATGGTGGCTCGAATCTTGGAATCTCCGACAATGCAAATTGTCTTCTGTTAGCACCGCGCTGCTGCCGATCATTGGTCACTCTATCAGCTCATATTACGACTAATTTTTTACGGAAGCGTCAAACAGTGGCCATGTGTTTTGACGTGGAGAAGGCATATACGACACCTTTTGGAGGACAGGCATCCTCCATGCTTTCCACACTTGGGCAGTCCAGGGTCGTGTGCCTATTTTAAGGTGCGTCTGTTTCGACCCTGTTATACACTATTAATAAGAAGAATGCCGTCGCAATTGACACTGTTAAGAGTTCTCTGCCACTAGGCGTCTCGCTTCTTTCGTTGATCACATTGTCATTTATTGCAGCTATCAACAAACATGTTTGCTCGAGCGACATCTACGGCAGTGCCTTGATAGTCTCTACTCGTGGAGCACCAACAATGGCTTCCGATTTTCTGCAGACAACAATCTGAATTTCTGATGGCGTAGAGAGTTTATCCCAACTTTTCTCCACCTTGGTCCCGATGTTTTGTGACTGGTTAATACAACGAAATTCTTGGGGCTCAAGTTCCGCTGGAAACTTTGTTGGTGCTTCGTACCGATCCCTTGTATGCTCTACTACTCTGGAACATCGTCCATTCTACGTCGCCTCTCACGATCCATTATCAAAGGATCCATTTGGCAGTGGGAGACTTCTATACCAGTCTTCTAGAGCGTCTTTACGCTGAAGCTGCCGAATTACCGCTATCCTACCAGAGGGAACTCATCAGTCGACACTCGCGAGGTCATCGTACCTATGTTGCCTTATAAGATTAATCCCTCGACCGTTTGTATGCCTTGCGTCCATCTTCCGTTACCTCCTGGAGCTCACTTCCGTTGCTGCTTCGGCAGCTAGACTTTACACTCCCCGCACATTCCCGACGACTGTGAGCTCCTGCCCATCTTGGCTTTGTCGCGAGGTCTGTCTGAACGTTGAACTCCATTCGTTTCCCAAGGTCTGGCCCGTTATACTGCAACTGGCTTCGTGCACCCTGAACGCAGCAGCTCAAAGACCGACCGTGACGTAGTGTGTACCTTGTACTCGTCTGCCTCAGCAGTACTCGATCATTAGTGTGTAACCCTTGGCGCTTTATCAGGCTACCCAGCACTTAGACGACACTAACCTCCCAATGTCATCTGCTCCGATTCTGTGGGTGCTCTCCAGAGCCTTTGAGTGTTATATGCATCCTACCCCATGGCACAGTCACACAGTAATTACCAATGGGATGACTGGGGTTTCTGGTTATGTCGCAGTGTCGGAGAATGAGATTGTTGATGCTGCTTCAAAGGATGCACATTTCCTCCCTCTGCTCACTACCTGGTCTGTTCCGTCGGATGGCCTCCGTGTCAGTCTCTAGGCGGGTGGTATCTCTCTGGTATGCACACTGGTCCTCCCTTCAAGGGAACAAACTGCGATACATCCAAGCCTGGGGTGGGGGTGAGATGGAACATCTCCCTCGATCATTACTACGGAAAACGTCACCAATAGATTGGTCGCAACCTCCAGCAATTTCACGTTGGCGTTTCAGGTTGACACACAGAAACTCCGTAACCAAGGTGGCTTGTCTATTTAGCTAGCGTCTTCTATAGCTGCGCCTTACGCAGAAGATAGTTGACTGGCTTTAAATGCGCGACGGTTGGTGGCCAGGAGAGCACAGCAAACTAACCACGGTGCTGTTCGAACCACGCCCACATACTGCGAGCTGTGTGATAGCTTACATTGTCCAACTGGTAGGTGACATCCTGCTAACGAGAAGCAAACGCCGCAATCCGCAAGGGTAGATGCATCGTTGTGTCCATTTGTGCCTCTGAGAACAACTCAAACCTGTCGTCGTTTTTTGCATATGCCACTAGTATCTCTCGTCAGGGAGCTGTCCTTCATACTGATGGTTTCTGTAGAGCAGTGTTTTTCAACCTTTTCGAACATGAAACTCTCAAGTAAAACTACCCCTTTCCAAATAAAAATATTCTGACGACCCCCCCCCCCCATCCTCACGAACTGTAACAAAACTATTTTATCTCAAAGGAAACAAATTTAAACTTCATTTTTTCATTAGCTTTCTTTTAAATTGTTGGACGAAGTTTTTTGTGTATTTTTCTTGATGGGACACATTATCTTTTTAAATGATTTCCGACAGAAAAATGTATTCTGCTTAGCGTCTGTTTCGTGTTGTAAGCAATACTGAGAAGCGAATTGTGTTCATTAAGAAAAGTACCATTGTATATAAAACAATTTATAACCTTTTAAATTTGTAATGACTGTTACCTAGGAACTCCGTAATTTTTTAACATTGAATACGTTTCATTTAGGCATAAGTTTTTGTATTACTGTAAAGGGAGTCGCGACCCACAGGTCGAAAACCACTACTCTAGAGAATCGAATGTCGTAAATAGAATGCAATTAATGTTGGTGATACACCGAATGAAATCAGACTAATTTCTTCTGCCTTCTATCGTAACAAAAGTCAAACAAGGCCACCCTATTTCTATCCTCCTCTCAAGGCTCTTATGACTTTCATAACTTAGTATGCGAGAAAACGCAGCCCTAAAATTTGCTTTAAAATAATTGAAATTTATCTAGATTTCGACTACCACTATGGGTGTCATCAGAAATAAAACGTGAAACGTTTATATTAGAGCTAAACGTGCTCATGTTTTATAAAGTTAGTTATAAAACATTTTTGTTAAGAACTAGCGGTTTGAACAATAAACGTCTAATGTCGCTGTGACCGCGGACACGTCGGCTGTCCATAGCAACCAACCACCACATTTTGTTGTTTAAAATGCTAGTTCTTAACTAGCTAATATATTTTATGACTAACTTTATACAACATGACCACATTCAACTCTCCATTAAAAAGACTCATTTTGTATTTTTCTGATGACACCAATAGTGGTAGTCGAAAGCTAGGTGTTAAATTATTTTAAAGCAACTTATCTTTTACTCAAAGCCACGTTAGCATCTGATTAGCTACCACAGCAGCCAGTCCGCGTGGTAGTTAACCTTGAAGACACAGGGGTAACACTAATGATATTTGAACTGTGATCTCCCCATGTATGCCCAAAAGTGGTTGCTTGTCATTGCGGAGCATCAGAATTCAAATCCAGACAGACCTTGATGTGTTTGGATGTTGCGCAGGCAATTGGAAGCAATATAGCAACGAAAGAGCTGCGTCGCAGTACAGTATGAAATGTCGCACCGCTTGGAACCATAAATTCCTAAGTATTTCAGACTAAGGACGACGATGTCAGAGCGTCACTTGGCCTGCTCAGCTGGCCGGCGGGTCATGTGTGGGGATTGCGAACGCCCTCTCCATGTGGGGAGCCCTTGTAACCCACAATCACTTGTGTACATAAACTTCCATCATTCTTCACACTCTCCAGATTCTCCAGTATAATACAAAGGAAAGAAAATTAAGGAATACAAGTATCGTGATGGTTTATCGAACAAAGAGACTTCTCAAAAATATGATAGCCACCATTTAGTTCGTGTGGAATCTACCTTCGGCTCTGTTTCTTGCTTTCCCTTACCTGGCACCCTCCTCCTTACCCATTCCCACCTCCCTCCTCTCTCTCTCTCTCTCTCTCTCTCTCTCTCTCTCTCTCTCTCTCTCTCTCTCTCTCTCTCTCTCTCTCTCTCTAGTTTCCAACCCCCTCTTCCTAGCTGGAGAAGTGTTCCCCTTCTCTGGTCCTTGCCATTGATGGAGTCCTCCCTTGCGCCGCCTCCTCCTGCTGTTCCCCAAATTGGACGTCTGTTAGTTCGAGTGGACACTCAACACACAGTCTGTGAGCCCCAAGGTGGTCCGCAGTTGGTCCCAGACCTCTAAAGCCTCTTGAGCCTGCCCTCAATACTCTGTGGAAGAGGAGGAGGAGGAGGAGGATGAGGAGACAAAAATCGCATAACAAGGCCCATCTGTACCCCCACAGGTGCCTACTCTTCACAACCAACTCCCATCGGTCAGTTTCAGTGTGATCCCCTGTTGATGGATTTCGTCCCTTCCGTATTGGGCAGTGACCTAGCGGAGTGTCAGGCTTCGTCCTGTTCACCTGCCATTCTGATCCCCATTATGAGTTAATTCAATGGAATTGTAATGGATAGTACCATCAACTTCTGGAGATTAAACACACTACTTCTTTTTTACGCCGCATCCTGTGTCATTCTGCAAGATTCAAATTTCACTGATGCTTACTCATCGACCCCAATCCCCTTTAAGTTCTGTGCCTTCTGCCAGAACCAGGTTGGTCCCCTACAGGGATCTGGTGGAGTTTGCACTTTAGTCTTACAGTATTGGTAGTACATGAATTCCACTCTGTTGTGCATTGAAAGCAGTTATCATCAAGGCCCATTTGGACACTATGCTTTCAATTTGTAATCTCTACCTTCCTTCTACAGGCCACATGCACCTGCAGCCCTAACTTACCTCCTTACGTAACTTTCCCCACCCTTCCTCGTGAATTTTAATGTCAAACACCCTTTGTGGGGCAGTTCTTTTTTGTCCAGCTGGGACCGCCTCAAAGACCAGTTCTTGCACACACAAACCTGTGTCTTGTTAATTATGGCACTCCAACACATTTCTCTGCCATATATCTTTCGCCGACTTATCTTTTTCCTTCATTATACTGTTCGCCACATGACCTTTGCGATACTTTCCGTTTGTTTCATTTCCTTTCGAAATGATGGACAGGTTACCCCCTTTGTTTCTTGCCGCGGTACATGGCCTTTGTATACATCCCAGTCTGCTTTTACTCTTCCTTGCCTCAGGCTGTCCTGATGAAATCGTGCGTGATATCTCTGATATTATTCGAGCTGCTAGCAATGCTGTTCCGAGCCGGCCAGTTCTGTGGTGGAAGTCAACCATTGCTGCGGCCATTTAAGATAGCTGTTAAGCTTTGCAACAACTTAACTACCAGCTGCCTCTAGTCGGTCTTAAATGCCTTTATATTAAAGCCAGTTTCATAATTAAAGTAATGAGATCCGTTGAGAGCTTTGTTTCCTCCTTAGGCTCTTTGGTTCCTTTGTCAAGAGTGTGGACTTTGCTGTGTCCAGTCCAAGGTTGCCGACAGGCGTCTTCTCTCCCAGGCTTCACCCTACCTGGTGGTGTCTATACAGACCTTTCAGTTTTCACAGGACATCTAGTGACTAATTTTGTAATGGTTTCGGCGATAGCATCATACCTGGTTGTCTTTCAGGAAACAGCTAGGTGAAACCTCTCACCATGAGGAACCGCATAATGAACCTTTCACTCAGTGGGAACTACTTCTTGTCTTTACCTCTTCCCACAATTTAGCATCTAGTTCGTTCCATAACCAAGACACGAATGACTCAATCCTGTTGTCTCTGGGTTGCTGTGGTGGTTACAGGAGATGGATCGTGACGAGCAAGGATGTGGACTAGGTCTGTAACTGAAAGAATTGATTAGTCCACGTATAATTGTATTGCAATTAATTGTGTACTTCACTTTGATGTGCTTGTGGTGGTACAACTTCTTCCTATTAAGTTCAGTTCTGCAATGTATCACTACTACATCAATAATACTGTTCCATCTTGTAGACTGCAGGATCTAGTCTCTGGAACTCTTGGATTGTAACGCTCGAACAGTAGAACTGTCTGCGTGGTGATGTGGCGCGCCGGCATAGTTAGGCGAGCGCCCTCCCCCCCTCTTCTTGCTATTGGCGGGCGTTCTAGGCAAGCAAAGAGGTACCGAGACAATAGGCGTTCCCGGCGGCCAAAATACCGTAGAGCGACTTATCGCGTCTTGTAGTGGCGCGGCGACTTGTGTGGACCATGTATAACGAAGCCACAACAAATCTCCCATAACGTAGTCATCTTCTCCAGGTATTTAGCTATATGTCACTTCAAGGAGTCTCCCCTCTCAGTGGAGGGACAGCATTTTTTCCTGTTGTCAAGTCTGGTAAGGAGCCTATATTCCTTGACAGTTACCGACGAATTACTCTGATTAAGGGGGGCGGGGTTAGGGTTGCCCGTAGATTATGCTAGGTTTTTGAATCACAGGGATTTCTGTGACATTGTGAGTTTGGGTTCTGGGAGGGCGATCAACGACTGATGACCTACTTTGCTTGGAAACAGCTTTCATTTAGGACTTGTCTAAATGCCAACATCTTGTTTGTCTTGTTCGATCTAAGACACAATCCACGGACATCACATCTTACATATTCTCCGCGACTGGGGCGTCCAAGGCTTTTAACCTCCGTCTCTGCCGGTTTAGAGTCAGTTCACTCAGTCCCCCCTCGGATCCAGGAGAACCGAGTCCCACAGGGTTTTGTGTTGAGCATCACTCTCCTAATCGCCATCAATAGAGCTGTGTTAGGCAACTGGATACACTTTTAATGTATGTCGACGATGCTTGCATCTGGTACAGCATCCACTAATAAAACCTGAAGGCTATAATAAAGGGGAAGATAAAAGTCCAAAAATTTTCAGTTCAATGCATCATGTAATATCTCTTGAATTTACCATTCTTCGATATGGTAATACATTATATGTTACATCATTTACAGTTTGCAGTAGTGCCAACATTTAACTGCAATTCACTACTTGGCGAGAACTTGGTGTATTTTTGATTAAACGCAAGGTATTACTGTTACCAGTCACTTTATTGCAGGCACAATGCGTTTCAAGTGTTAAATCCCCATCAGGTGGAAAAACATTATGCTGTGTACATGTACGTTAGGTTGACTGTTTCACTGTCTAAAAGATAAAATACAAAACACTACTTCAGAATGTGACTTTATACAGTTGTTCAATGAAATTAAATGTAAACAATTAAACTCGGATCTCCAGTGGCCACAGGTCCCATGCATTGTCGTATCCTCACTTACGTACAATAAATCACAGCCACTATCTTAATTTACTACAAACAGATGCAAATAACTTAACACTAAAGACATAACCCATCAAATATGGACTCTAATATTTTGCTTTAAATAGTGTTAAACTGAAGACGATTATACAGTTCTCTCTCTCTCTCTCTCTCTCTCTCTCTCTCTCTCTCTCTCTCTCTCTCTCTCTCTCTCTCTCTCTCTCTCTCACACACACACACACACACACACACACACACACACACACACACGTGTGTGTGTGTGTGTGTGTGTGTGTGTGTGTGTGTGTGTGTGTGTGTGTGTGTGTGTGTGTGTGTGTGTCGACATATGTTAAATATACAAGGGGCAAAACACAAACAATACCCTCACTACATGATAGTAATGGCGATCCTGCCCATGATAACGCTACTAAAGCAGAGTTAATAAACACAGCTTTTCGAAACTCATTCACCAAAGATGACGAAACCAGTATTCCAGATTTCGAATTGCAAACAGAGGTCAGAATGAGTAATGTTGAAGTAGATAACCTCGAAGTAGCGAAGCAACTTACATCACTTAAGAAGTAAGTCTTCCGGTCAGGAGTGTATACCCATTAGATTTCTATCTGATTATGCTGAAGCGATAGCTCCTTACTTAACAGCCATATACAACACTCTCTCATAGAAGGATCTGTACCAAAAGATTGGATAGTTGCACAGGTCACACCTATATTCAAGAAGGGCAGTAGGAGTAACCCACTAAACTACAGGCCTATTTCATTGACGTTAATTTGCAGCAGGGCTTTGGAACATATCCTGTATTCAAATATTATGAATTATCTCGAACAGAATGATCTGTTGACCCAAGGTCAACAAGGATTTAGAAAATATCGTTCATGCGAAACCCAACTAGCTCTTTATTCACACGAAGTGATGGGTGCTATCGACAAGGGTTCGCAAATTGACTCCGTATTTCTTGAGTTCCAGAAGGCTTTTCACACCGTACGTCACAAACGGCTTTTAATCAAATTGCGTGGTTATGGTATATCGCCCGAAATTCGCGACTGGATAGGGGATTTCCTGTCAGAGGACACAGTTCGTGGCAATCGATGGTAAGGCATCGACTAAAACAGAGGTGATATCGGGCGTTCCACAGGGTAGTGTTATTGGTCCTTCGCTGTTTCTTATTTACGTAAACGATTAAGGGGAAAATCTAAGTAGCTCTCTTAGGTTGTTTGCAGATGACGCCGTCATTTACCGTCTAGTAAAATCATCTGAAGATCAAAACGAACTGCAGAACGATTTGAATAAGATACCAGTATGGTGTAAGAATTGGCAGTTGGCTCTAAATAAAGAGAAGTGTGAAGTCTTCCGCATGAGTACGAAAAGAAATCCGTTAAACTTTGTTTACAAGAGAAATCAATCAAAAGCGAAGGGCGTAAACTCCACAAAATACCTAGGAATTACTATTACTTCTGACTTAAATTGGAAAGAACACGTAGGTAATGTCGTGGCGAAGGCGAACCAGAGACTATGTTTTATTGGCAGAACCCTTAAAAGATGCAATAGTACTACTAAAGAGACTGCGTACACTACTCTTTTCCGTCCATTTTTGGAGTATTGCTGCCCAGTGTGGGATCCTTATCAGGTGGGTTTTACGGAGGACATCGAAAGAGTCCAAAGAAGGGCAGCTCGTTTCGTATTGTCGCGATACAGGTGAGACAGCGTTACGGAAATGATACAGGACCTGGGATGGGAATCATTACAACAACGGCGCTTATCGCTGGGGCGTGGTCTACTTACGAAACTGCAATCACCAACATTCTGAGAGATTCAGATGTACTTTCTTCCCGCGCGCTATTCGAGAATGGAATAGGAGATAAATAATGGTGGTTCGATGAACCCTCTGCCAGGCACTTAAATGTGATGTGCAGAGTATCCTATGTAGATGTAGATGTATACCCACAATTTGGGGACCAATATAGAACCTAATATTTTATACGGAGATTGTCATTCACTCAGTAATATGATACTAGCTTAACGCCCGCTGCACCAGTTGTTTCTCCCTCTTAATATAAATTTTCGTAGATATAGCTTACGTACAAGCATAATGAAATGTTGATACTACTTGTAGCCGCGGCAGAATGGCCGTGCTTACGGAGACGCGGTGCGCACTGCTGTTCGCCGTCGGTAGTTAGATTCGCCCATCGGGAATGGATGTTTGTTGTCCTTAGCATAACTTATTCTAACTTTAATTAGTTTCTAAGCCTTAGGGACTGATGACACCGTAGTTAAGTCTCTTAAGATTTACAAACATTTGAACAAGTGATTTTACTACTTGTAATCCCCTGTGGCAACTCTTAATAGTTGAATTTCGAAAAATACCTCAACATGTCTTTTAAATTCCAACCAAGTATGCAAATATCATTTTTTGTAATTCTGGGTTCAAAATTGGCTTTAGTAGCAACGTATTTTCAAAAAAATACTTTATCCCCTATTTCACCTCCTAAATGATTTTCTGGATATTCCGAAACACGTATCTTTTTAATTCTGACCAAGAACTCATACACAAATTTATGTGCTTGTAGCTTCAAAATTGCCTTAATAACAAAATATTTTCGAAAAACATCCCCTATCCAATTTAACACCCTTGCTTGAATTTCCAAATATACCGAAACACTTTTTTTTTTTCAATTCTCACGATCAATACAAATACCAATTTTTGCCGCTCTAGCTACATAATTGTCTTAACAATGAGTTTCGGAAAAAAAAATTATTCCCTATTTAACCCCCTTAGTTGTTGAATTTCCAAGCCGGCCACGGTGGCCGAGGGGACTGAGGCGCTTCAGTCACGGTCTGCACGGCCACTACGGTCGGGGGTTCGAATCCCCCCTCGGGCGTGTATATTTGTGCCGTCCTTAGTTGTAGGTAGTTCATAAGTAGTAAGTTTAGGGACTGATGACCCCGTAGTTAAGTCCCTTAAGCTTAACAAACATTTGAACATTTTTGAATTTCCAAAAATACCAAATTCGTGTCTTTTTAATCCTGATCAAGCGTCAATATTCCAAGTTTCGTAGTTACAGCTTGAAATTTGAATTAACAGCATCATATCTTTGGAAAATTTTTTGCGTCTCCTATTTTAACCTCTTACTGGTTGAATTTTAAAAAATCCCGAAACACGTGCTATTTAAATTTTAACCGTGAATTAAAATACGAAATTTTGTAGTTTTAGCTTTCAAAATTGCCTAAATAGCAACGTAGTTTCAAAAAACGTATGGTAAAGGTAAAGCAGTTAACAATACGAAGATTGGTTTGAACACCACAGTGCTTTACTAGGCATGGTCCTGTTTGAAGGTGGTATAAAATCAATTCAAAACTTTAAAAGACAGCTAAAGGCTCACCTTCTGTCACGATAGCCATCTCCACTTACCAGTATGTAGCCCACTGTTGTCAATTCCTCCTCCCCCAATAAATGTTTTCCTTTCCTTTCGCCAGCAGAGATCTCCATTCATATATGTCCCCACTTCCTCACATCCATTAGCACTGTCATTTTTCAATCTTCTCCTCTTTCACTGACCATTTTCCCCCTTCTGTTTAATATAAACTTAACTCAAATGTGTTAAACATCTATCTCCATGTAAATGTATCTTGTTATTATTAGTATTACTTTGATTTTTGTGTTATTATTATCATTATTATTAGTATTATCACATATTATTATTTAATATTATTAATGCAGTGTTTTTTGTAATTAAATCCTTTATGTTGTTCGCGGTCAGATGTCAGAGAGGGCCCTATGGTCCTAATCTGGTAAAGTTAAATAACCAAATAAATAAATAAAATATACCCAGCCAGTTATAGAGGGACCTACAGTTTAACGTGGGTTTCTGAACTACGATGCTACTCGGTATTTTTCACATGAGCAATACTGCCAGAGGTGAAAGAAGTGGAAAGTGACAGATAAGAATCCTAGGACCTGGCGGGGATAGAACCCGTGACCTTTGGATTTGTAGTCTGGCACTCTACCACTGTGCAGCCGAGGCGCACTCATCATCCCCTATTTCACCCCCATACGGAGGGAATATCGAACAATCGCTTCTTAAATGACTCCTACAGAGTCAGATCAACACCCTCCACAAATTTCAAGTTTCTATCTTGAGTGGTTTGGGCTGGGCGATGGTGAGTCAGTCAGTGGGGACATTGCCTTTTATATATGTGTGAGCACCTTGGTGAGGCGCCGGTGTGTGCAGGGTGGGTGGCGGCAGGTGGCAGCCTCCCTTCGCGTCGACGCCGCGGGACGGCGAGGGCTCCGCGGCGGCCACGCCGGAGGACGAGGAGCTAGTGCGCGCGCACACCCCCGTCCCCGCGCCGCGCCGCCCCGACCGGCCGCGCTACCTGGGCACCGCGCGCGCGCTCGGCTACTCCTTCTCCCTGCCCGCGGAGCCGTCTCCGCTGACCAAGGTGAGCACCGACTCTACCCACTCTGCTACTTTCACTGTTACCAACACAATACTCCAGGCTACCTGCTGTTGCAGACAACGGAATATACACAGTTTTCAGTATTATACACAATAACACACTACCATACATTAATTGCTTCTGCTAAGTGGTTGCCGCGTCGGAGAGGCCGAGCGCATTGAGGCGCTAAGCTACGATGCGCGAGGCCTTTCCCTGTCGGGGGTTCGAATCCCCCCCCTCGGGCACGGATGTTTGTGCCGTCTTTAGTATAAGGTAGTTTGTAAGTTTAGAGACTGATGACTCCGCAGTTAAGTCCCTTAAGCACTACAAACATTTGCAAAATAATCAAAATATCCACGGGTGTACTGCCGGTCTATAATGTCTGACGGGCACAATATTTCGGCGATCATACATGTCGCCATCATCAGGTGAAATGACGGACTGAGCTCCTGGAAACGCGCCGGCACGGAGATTCGCACGCTACGGCGGCTGGAAGGGAACTGGGTTCTAGCCCGGTAGCGGGCCATTTAAATACCCTCGGTCCGCGGAGCGACCCCGCCGCGGTCCGCGGTCCGCGCGGTGGAACCGATTGCGACGGCGTCTGAGATGACGTCGGTGTGAGGGCTCTGTCCGCCGTGGTCGTCACTTCGTTACGTTTGCTAGATTTACTCTTAATTAACCCGATCGCTGGTTCCCAAGCTTGGCTAAGATTATAGCCACAGTCACGGTTTATGAGGTCGTCACTTGTGCGAATTTCAATGGCCTCTCTAACAACGCAGTCCTAGTATCTCGACGTCTGTACCAGAATCCTAGTGCGTTCACACTCCATCGCATGATTCTCCGACAAACAATGTTCAGCGACCGCCGACTTGCTCGGATACATCAATCGTGTGTGCCTCTGGTGTTCAACGCATCGATCCTCGACGGTACGCATCGTGTGTCCAATATATGACTTTCCACACTGACACGGAATCTGGTACACGCCGGCCTTCCTCAAACCGAGATAATCTTTGGCGCTCCCCACCAGTGCACGAATTTTATTCGGCGGACAAAAAACAGTTCCAACCTGGTGTTTTTTCAAAATGCGGGCGACCTTCCCCGGGAGTGCGCCGGTATATGGAATGAACGCAGTGCCTACATCCTCCCTCGTGTTTTCATCCGTTTCCACAGGTTGTGATGTAGTGGTTGGGCGGAGAGCCCGCTGAATCTGCCACTCTGAGTACCCATTTTTTCGAAATACAGTTCTCAGGTGTTCCAATTCCTGGGGTAGACTCTCTGCGTTGGAGATAGTGCGCGCCCTATGTACTACAATTTTAAGTGCCCCATTCCTCTGTGAAGGGTGGTGACAGCTGTCTGCGGGTAAGTACAGATCAGTATGCGTTGTCTTCCGATATACACTATGACCCAGGGTGCCATCAGCTCTTCTCTTCACCAAGACGTCAAGGAATGGCAATTTACCCTCCATTTCAGTCTCCATAGTGAATTTGATGTTGGGTTGTATGGAGTTCAGATGTGTAAGAAAGTCAAGGAGTTTATCCATACCATGTCGGCATGGGTAGCCCACTCTCCCCTGTGGTCGCAAATTTGTACATGGAGAATTTCGAGGAGGAAGCCCTGGCATCATCCGAATGGAGACCTACTTGTTTTTTCCGTTACGTGGACGACACCTTCGTCATCTGGCCACATGGTATGGATAAACTCCTTGAGTTCCTTACACATCCGAACTGACCGCGGAGGGGTCGCTCCGCGGGCCGAGGGTATTTAAATCTCCCGCTACCGTGCTAGAACCCAGTTCCCTTCGAGCAGCCGTAGCGTGCGGATCTCCGTGCCGGCGCGTTTCCAGGAGCTCAGTCCGTCAGTTCACCTGCTGATGGCGACATGTATGATCGCTGAAATATTGTGCCCGTTGGACACTATAGACTGGCAGTACACCTGTGGATATTTTGATTAATAAATACGCCAGGAGAAACTGAAGAATCACATTTGCAAAATAGTTCATGAATGGAGTAGAGTGTCATGGCTACCAAAGAATCCTTTAGACTCTTTTAGAACTGATGTTTATTGCGAGTTAAATTTTTATGGCTCGTGTATCTCTGTAATGCATGGTCTTTGTGTGTCGTGCAGCAGTACGAGGTGCAGCACGCTACAGTGGACGTCAAAGAGGTGAAGCAGCCCCTGCATGGTGACTGCCAGCCAGTGCGGCCCGCGACCCCGGTACCGGCAGCCGACGACCGGGAGGACGCGGAGGCGGACGACGACGAGGACAACTCCGTGGACGTGTCGTCGGAGCCGGCGGAGGAGCCGAGCAGCGGCGCCGGCGGCCTGCTCAACCGGCAGGGCTCCCTGGAGCTGGACGAGTCGCTGGGCATCCTGACGCCCGACCAGATGGAGCCGTTCTCGGTGCTGGGCGCGGCCGCGGCCGGCGACGGCGAGAACTCGGTGCTGCGCATCAAGGCGCTGTGCCGCGAGGTGGTGTACGTGGACCAGCTGTCGTTCCCCGAGTACGACTCCATCATGGACGCGGAGGCGCGCGCGCCCGCCTCGCCGCCGCCCGCGTCGCCCTGCTCCGCGGCCGACGCCGACGCCGACGCCACCGAGCACACGCTGTCGCCCGAGGAGCTGCCCGCCGACACGCCGGTGCGCGACGACGACGACGCCGACGCCTCCGACGCCACCACGCTGCTCACAGGTGAGCGCTCTCCACCAGCAAGTCACTAGCTCTCCAACACTTGCCCTCGCTGTGCTCTGGTCACCTACGCTACTGACAGGACCCACTGCACTGTCGTTATGGTTCTCGCCCAACCATCCATCGTACCGATTATTTTGACGACTCACTCGATCGCCAATATCAGTTGTCTGCGATTGCCTTGCTTCCACCTGGAGTTCGGTTTCGCCGCCTGCTACAGCGGCTTGATTTTACCCTTCCTTCCACCTTTTGGTTGAGCGACAGCCCATTGCCACCGTGGCATCAGGCGCAGGTTCACACTCACCTTGAACTTAGTTCGCTCCCCAAGGAGAGCACTGCGGATTTGGTATACCGCTCGAGGCTTGTCGAACTCCGTTCACGGTTCGATAATGCCATATTTATTTACACTGATGGTTCCAAGAGCACTGCCGGTGTCGAATCTGCCTTCGTCGTAGGGGACAACCGTTTCCGGTGACCGGTGCTCGAATTTCACAGCTGAGCTTCTTGTCCTCCACCAGGCCGTCTTCTATACCTGCCGCCACCGCCAACCTTTCTATGCCATATGTTCGGACTCCCTTACTGCCCTGCAGAGTCTTAAGGACCCTTTCTCGAACCATCCTCTCGTGTATCGGATCCAACGCTCCCTCCAGTTGCTAGCAGATGACAGCTGTCACGTTTCTTTCCTGTGGGTCCCTGGCCACGTGGGTGTGCCCGGGAATGAGACCGCCGTTATATCAGCCAAGGCCGCAGCTATTTTGCCTCGCCTGGCTACCTTTTGCGTCCCATCAGGCGACGTTCAACGGGCTCTTCGCCGGAGTATTGTGTCGTCATGGCACAGTGCGTGGTTTTCACTGTACACCAATAAATTGCGAACTCTAAAACCGATCCCGACCGCTTGGAGGACCTCCTCACGCCCCTCTCGGCGAGAGGAGGTCATCCTGGCCCGGTTGCGGATCGGTCACTGCCGTTTCAGCCACCGTCACTTGCTATCCGCCGACCCTGCACCGCTGTGCTCCTGCGGTGAACTGCTGACAGTGCGACACGTTTTACTGTCTTGTGTTAATTTTAATCATCTTCGTGTAGCCCTTCACATTCCGTCTACTCTGGAGGAAATTTTAGCTGATGACACGCTGCTCGAGTTTTGCGTTTTATCAACTTGGCCAACTTATCCAAGGATATTTATCCCTTTTAATTGTCTTTTATCTTTAGTTTTTAGCCTCTTCTTGATGTTCTAACTGGCAGTTAACATTTTTTTTTTTTTTTTTTTTTTTTTTTTTTTTTTTTTTTGAGATCTAGCGAATCTCTGTTCTTGTCCTGGCCCTAATGACCTTAGCAGTTGTGCGCCCTAAAACCACAAAAAAACAAAAGGTTATCACTCCACAGTCGTCCACATTTTGCTGCACTAACTACCGTGTGGTGGAGTTCTAGTCTACCGACTAGCTACCCCAGGTCTTCAGCCGCTGACGAACTTCTACGTTTTATTCGTGAAGGAAGTTTTTACCAGTCTGAGCGGCCGATTCAGCCTCTTGTCCCACTCAGGACGATTTGGAAACGAGTACCTGGTTCGGTGGTTCGCTCTAGTCGTAAACTCAATGCACTTCTGCAGCCGTTTTACACTCTCTCTCTCTCTCTCTCTCTCTCTCTCTCTCTCTCTCTCTCTCTCTCTCTCTCTGGATCGTTACTTACTTTTTATGTCCTTATCTCACCCTGACCATGTAGCTTGTTGTTACATTGTCGTGTGCGATGCCTGTGGAAAGGCAAAAGTGTCATGTTCCCCATCATCGTCGTTACGGCCGTACGTCTGTTCCCAAGATGGGAGACCACACGTTTTCTTTGTCTTTTCCTTTCCCGACGCTTTGTTGACCTTCAGGAAACGTTTCCTTCTCCAAGACTTTGTGTAACAGGCGCTTCTTCGGTGTACAGTTCTGTTTACATGTCTGTTCCATGTGTGACGAACTCATGAATAAGCAGTTTAGTCCCATTAATAATTAAATCAAACTACCCATCTTAACCCAGCTGTAAGAGTATCTATGTAACTGACAAGGGCACCACCTAGTGTTCACCCCCGATTTGGAACAAATTTGAGGTAGTGATATATGTAAGGCTTCGTCAGGAAACAAAGTGATTGAACGCAAAGCTCTAGATGAGCAAGCGTAGATTCAACATTTCCGCTTTTCAATGGGTCGGGCAAGGAATAAGACTTCTATGTGAGCGCCGTTATCAGCCACTGGATGCTACAAAGTGCAATTTTCTGCCACTGCATGTCTAGAGTGCTTCTAGCATTGCGCACAGTCCAGGACACACAATCTTAGTGTTACTTGTATTGCGTTAAACAAATTGCTGTCATTCTATATATTTACTGCGTGAAACTGGTCAGTTCAGGTGCGAGTCGCCAAGCACTCGAAGGCCCAGCATACAGTACACTCTCCTCACTGCGAAATTGGAGTGTGCAAGCATTTGACTTGTCAAGGGGATTCGGAGGTGAAACATCACTTTTCGTTTACGGCCAAGTGTGCCATCGTCACGTAGTATCAGTGAACACTAGTTCACTACTAACCTTAATGTAGACCACTGTCGCAGCACAACATTGGGATGCTGACCGAGCGAGGTGGCGCAGTGGTAACACACTGGACTCGTATTCGGAAGGATGGTGGTTCAAATCCACCTCCGTCCGTCCAGATTTAGGTTTTCCGTGATTTCCCTAAATCACTCCAGGCAAATGCTGGGGTGGTTCCATTCAGAGGGCACGGCCGATTTACTTTCCGAATCCTAACCCAGATATCAGAGCATGAGCTCCGTCTCTAATGACCACGCTATCGACACGACGTTAAACTATGATTCTCTTCTCCATTGGGACGCAGAGATAGAAGCTATGCTGCAGACGGTCACGTCAAACGTCACGAATTGCCTTGACGAAGCAGACTCTCCAGTTCAGTACTAACCCCAATGTAGACTAGTGTGGCAGCCGACTCTCTGAATAAATGGTCTGGTCGTTTAAGTGGCCCTTAGAGGTAGGATGGCAAACTCGTGTATTTCGCCCCGTTGGTATCTGGGAGCATCGCTGGCGGCAGTTGAGCAGCAGCACGCTCCGCCTGCCCGCTGACCCCCCCCAGGGGGCCCACAGTTCTTTTGTGGGTACGTGTGTGGCGCGCAAGGGCCCCGAGCCGGAGCAGCCTTTCTTCTGCCCCAGGCTGCTTCACTTTCCCTCCCGGTTTATGCCTTCACCTGGAGATGGGCGTTTATCGCGAGTTAAGGTGGTTTCTCTTTGTCGTTTCTCTGATTCCTTGGTTCCTGCATTTCCTAACCTTTGCTTCTGTCTCCCTCTCCTTGCTGTCCATTCCTAACCTTCTTCTCCTCCTCATTAGTCTCCGCCTCGGCGTTTGAGACAATTCTTTCCTTCTTCCTCTTCACTTTCTCTATTCTTCATCTTTCCTCCCTGTGCGTGTCTGAAGGCCGACCCATGCATTATCATGCATAGCAGGTGACGGGGTAACGCGTAATTCCCCGCCCCGGGTAGACAAGTAGGGCACGTACGTACCCCCTGGTAAAGGCCAGGCCCAGGGAGGGGTGATTACCCGAGCTGGTACCTTCCGAAAATGCCGATTGGTCCCTCCGTCAGTTCTCGGGAGGTGTGACCTGAGGTGTGAACAATCACCTAAGGCGGGTCAGCCCTCGGAGAGGGCTCCCACTAGGAAGGAGCGCGCCATCGGAGACGCCGGTAATCACGGGGGACACTTCAGCGATGACTTCCTCCTCTTCTTCAGTGACGTTGACCCAGAAACGAAAGTTAGATTCGCCCCAGCAAAAGAAGACTCTGCCTAATGTACAGAAATTTCTTGTTGTCTCTCGCACCGATGGAAAAGATTTCACGTCTGTAAATCCTTTCGTCATCCAGAAAGGTGTAGATGCAATTGCTGGCCCTGTTAAAACCTGTTCGCGTCAGCCCAATGGCACATTGTTGCTGGAAGTGGACAGTGCCTTCCAAGCTCAGAAACTAATCAGGACTACATTGTTAAACACGTTTCCTGTCAAGGGTAGAAGCGCATCGCACACTCAACTCGTCACGTGGGGTAGTCTTCACGAGATCCCTTGACGAGTTGTCTGACGAAGACATAAAAACCTACATGTCCAATCAGGGTGTCACAGCCGTGCATAGGGTTTTGAAAAAGGTAGATAACCAGCTGACACCGACTCGTACTGTGTTTTTGACATTCGACAGAGTTGACCTCCCGTCGAAGGTCAAAGCAGGGTACGAAGTTATCTCAGTCCGCCCTTATGTACCTAACCCAACGCGCTGTTTCCAGTGCCACAAGTACAACCATACCCGTGAACATTGCCCAAATGCAGCAAAATGTGTCACTTGTGGTAGGGACGCCCATGAGGGGGATTGCCCACCTCCGTCCCCTCACTGCCTTAACTGCAACGGTGACCATGCGGCTTCCTCTCGCGACTGCCCTGTATACAAGGATGAGAAGGTCATTCAGCAAATTCGGGTCACGGAGAAGGTATCAACATCTGCCGCTCGAAAGTTGTTGGCGAGTCGAAAGCCCACTGTCCTCCCAGCGGGTACATACAGTAAGGTCCTCACCTCAACTCGACCTACTAAGGATTCCAGTACCCAGACTTGTGATTTCACTTTCGCTGACACAGTTGTGCGTTCCGCCAGCCCGAAGATTGCCCGTTCCACGTCCCCGCTTCCTCCTGCTGCTTCTAAGGTACAGTCATCGTCAACCTCTAGTAAACCGCGGGCACCTAAACAAGATGCCCGGACCTTGAAAAAGGAACCTGTCCGTGAGGATTTTCTGCGTTCTCAGGCTTCCCAACCGTCAACTGCCTCTTCCCGCCATCACTCTTCCAGAAGAGCTGACAAGAAAAAGAGTTCCTCTCCTTCCCCGCCGAGGCGAGACCCATCCGTCACGCCGTCCAACAGTTGCCGGCCTCGGCCGTCTTCTGTTTCACCAGGTCGCTCCGTCTGCCGGGCACCCGGCCCTCTACCGGCGGTGGAAACTGCCCCTCCTGATCAACTCAGGGAGGTGGCAGGCGCGTCGGTCGAACCTATGGACCACGACCCTTGTCCCCTGGACAGCGATAGCAGTGCTCCCTCGAAATCCTGTCCTCAGCGGTCGTCGAGGTGACCCCACTTGCTAGTTGGTTTTTATCCTTATTTCTTATCTCATTTTTTATCATGGGGCTCCTTCAATGGAATATTCGCGGCATTCGTTCCAATCGGGAGGCGTTAAAACTACTCCTTCGATTGCACTGCCCGCTTCTAGTCTGCCTCCAAGAAACTAAGTTGCGTCCACATGATCGTGCAGACTTTCCACACTACACCTCTGTGCGGTTCGACCTGCCACCCGTGGAAGGTGTCCCAGCCCATGGAGGGGTTCTGATGCTCCTTCGAGACGATGTCTATTTCCATCCCATTACATTGCATACTAACCTACAGGCAGTTGCCGTCCGCATCACTTTATCCACATTTACCTTCTCCCTCTGTAATACCTATTCGCCATCATCATCTGCCCTTAGTAGGGCAGATGTGCTAAACCTTGTTGACCAGCTCCCTTCCCCTTTCGTGTTGGTAGGCGACTTTAATGCCCACCACCCCCTATGGGGCTCTACGGCACCTTGTCCGAGAGGCTCCCTTTTTGTGGACCTTCTCCAACACCTCGATCTTGTCTGCCTCAACACCGGTGCACCGACCTTCCTTTCAGACACAACACACACTTATTCCCATATAGACCTCGCAATATGCACTCCTCAGTTTGCCGGTCGGTTTGAGTGGTATGCACTTTCTGACAGATACTCAAGTGACCATTTCCCTTGTATCATCCACTTCCTGCATCATTCCCCATCTGGGGGCTTTATTCTTCCGTGGCTGTTTTTCACGATCAGAATTTTCCCGACTTTGACAGTCAGGGCGACTACCTCACAGAGGTTATTCTCACCGCTGCTGAACGTTCCATACCTCGTACATCCTCTTCTCCACGTCGTGTCCAGGTCCCTTGGTGGAGTGCAGCCTGCCGCAACGCGCTTCGAGCCCGGCGCCGTGCTTTACGCACCTTCCGCCACCACCCAACTTTGGAGAATTGCATCAATTACAAACGTATGAGAGCGCAATGTCGTCGTATCATAAACGACAGCAAGAAAACAAGTTCTTTTACCCGTTTTACTCCCTCCACGGTTGTTTGGGGTGGCCTACGCCGTTTATCCGGCATCAAGGTCCAATCCCCGATTCCTGGCCTGATCGTGGAGAACGCAGTCCTCGTGGACCCCGCTGCTGTTTCCAACGCATTGGGCCGTTTCTTTGCGGAGGTTTCGAGCTCTGCCCATTACCACCCTGCCTTTCTCCCTCGCAAACAGGTAGAGGAGGCACGGCCGCCTTCTTTCCACTCTTTTAATCATGAAAATTACAACTTCGCCTTCACCATGCAGGAGCTAGACCGTTCTCTCGCCCTGTCCCGATCTTCTGCTCCCGGGCCGGATTCCATTCATATTGAGATGTTGAAGAACCTCTCTCCTGCGGGCAAGTGCTTTCTTCTTAGTACCTACAATCGCATATGGACTGAAGGTCATGTTCCCACAAGTTGGCGTGAAGCGATTGTTGTCACCATCCCCAAACCAGGGAAGGACAAACACCTTCCTTCCAGTTATCGCCCCATTTCTCTGGCGAGCTGCGTCTGTAAGGTGATGGAACGCATGGTTAACGCTCGGTTGGTCTGGCTGCTCGAATCTCGCCGCCTCCTGACTAATATCCAATGCGGTTTTCGTCGACACCGCTCTGCTGATCATCACCTCGTTACGTTGTCGACCTTCATTATGAACAACTTTCTAAAGAAGCGTCAAACAGTAGCAGTGTTCTTCGACTTGGAGAAGGCATACGATACCTGTTGGAGACCGGGCATTCTCCGCACATTGCACACATGGGGCCTTCGGGGCCGCCTCCCTCATTTATTCAAGCGTTTTTGGCGGATCGCAAGTTGCGGGTACGGGTGGGCTCTGTTTTGTCAGATACCTTTTGCCAGGAGAATGGGGTACCACAGGGCTCCATCTTGAGTGTGGCGCTCTTTGCCATTGCAATCAATCCGATCGTAGATTGCCTTTCAGCCAACGTCTCCGCATCTCTTTTTGTTGACGATTTCGCAATTTATTGTAGCGCCCAGCGGACGTGTCTCTTGGAGCGTTCTCTTCAACGCTGTCTTGACCGTCTATATTCCTGGAGCATCGCAAACGGCTTCCGATTCTCCACTGAGAAAACTGTGTATAAACTTTTGGAGATACAAGGAATTTCTTCCACCATCTCTACATCTCGGCCCTGTTGCTCTCCCTTTCGTGGAGACTACGAAATTCTTGGGACTCATGTTGGATCGTAAACTTTGCTGGTCCACACACGTGTCCTACCTGGCTACCCGTTGTGCCTGATCCCTTAACGTTCTTTGTGTCCTCAGTGGCATGTCATGGGGAGCGGACCGTACCGTCCTGCTTCACCTTTACCAGGCCATTGTTCAGTCGAAGCTCGACTACGGAAGCCTTGTATACTCTTCTGCACGGCCGTCGATTCTCCGCCGTCTCAACTCTATCCACCATCGGGGATTACGTCTTGCGACCGGTGCATTTTATACTAGCCCTGTTGAAAGTGTGTATGCCGAGGCTGCTGTATTACCCTTGACCACTCGGCGTGACATACTCTTTTGTCGGTACGCATGCCGTCTGCGGTCGATGCCCAACCATCCATCTTACCGATTATTTTTGGACGACTCACTCGATCGCCAATATCAGTTGTCTGCGATTGCCTTGCTTCCACCTGGAGTTCGGTTTCGCCGCCTGCTACAGCGGCTCGATTTTACCCTTCCTTCCACCTTTCGGTTGAGCGAAAGCCCACTGCCACCGTGGCATCAGGCCCAGGTTCACACTCACCTTGAACTTAGTTCGCTCCCCAAGGAGAGCACCTCGGATTTGGTATACCGCTCGAGGCTTGTCGAACTCCGTTCGCCCCCCAGGGGGCCCACAGTTCTTTTGTGGGTACGTGTGTGGCGCGCACGGGGCCCCGAGCCGGAGCAGCCTTTCTTCTGCCCCAGGCTGCTTCACTGTCCCTCCCGGTTTATGCCTTCGCCCGGAGACGGGCATATTTCGTGAGCTACTGTGGTTCTTGTTGTGGTTTTTCTTCCTTCGTTCCTTCCCTTCTTACCCTTTGTTTTCTGTCTTTCTCTCCTTGTACTCTCCTATCCTTCTCCTCATTAGTCTCCGCTTCGGCGTTTGAGACACTTCTTCCTTCTTTCTCTTCATTTCCTATCCTCTTCTTCTTTCCTCCCTGTGCGTGTCTGAAGGCCGACCCACGCATTATCGTGCGTAGCAGGTGACGGGGTAACGCGTAATTCCCCGCCCCGGGTAGACAAGTAGGGCACGTACGTACCCCCTGGTAAAGGCCAGGCCCAGGGAGGGGTGATTACCCGAGCTGGTACCTTCCGAACGTGCCGATTGGTCCCTCCGTCAGTTCTCGGGAGGTGTGACCTGAGGTGTGAACAATCACCTAAGGCGGGTAAGCCCTCGGAGAGGGCCCCCACTAGGAAGGAGCGCGCCATCGGAGACGCCGGTAATCACGGGGGACACTTCCGCGATGACTTCCTTATCTTCTTTCGTGACGTTGACTCACAAACGTAAGTTGGACTCGCCTCAGCCTAAAAAGACTCTGCCTAATGTGCCTAAATTTCTGGTTGTCTCTCGCACCGACGGAAAGGATTTCAATTCTGTCAATCCTTTCGTTATACAGAAAGGTGTAGATGCAATTGCTGGCCCTGTTAAAACCTGTTCACGTCAGCGCAATGGCACATTGTTGCTGGAAGTGGACAGTGCCTTCCAAGCCCAAAAACTTATACGTACTACGTTGTTGCACACGTTTCCCGTTAAGGTAGAAGCACACCGCACACTCAACTCGTCAAGGGGGGTAGTTTTTACGAGATCCCTTGACGGGCTGTCTGATGAAGACATCCAATCGTATATGTCCGATCAGGGTGTGACAGCCGTCCACAGGGTGATGAAAAAGGTCGATACCCAATTGACACCGACTCGTACTGTGTTTTTGACGTTCGACAGAGTTGACCTCCCGTCGAAGGTCAAAGCAGGGTATGAAGTCATCTCTGTCCGACCTTATGTGCCTAACCCAACGCGCTGTTTTCAATGCCACAGGTACAATCATACCCGTGAACATTGCCCAAATGCAGCAAAGTGTGTCACTTGTGGTAGGGACGCCCATGAGGGGGATTGCCCACCTCCGTCCCCTCACTGCCTAAACTGCAACGGTGACCATGCGGCTTCCTCTCGCGACTGTCCTGTATACAAGGATGAGAAGGTAATCCAGCAAATCCGGGTTACGGAGAAGGTATCAACATCTGCCGCTCGTAAGTTGTTGGCGAGTCGAAGGCCCACTGTCCTCCCAGCGGGTACATACAGTAAGGTACTCACCTCACCTCGACCTACCAAAGATTCCAGTACCCAGACATGTGATTTCACTTTCGCTGACACAGTTGTGCGATCCGCCAGCCCGAAGATTGCCCGTTCCACGTCCCCGCTTCCTCCTGCTGCTTCTAAGGTACAGTCTTCGTCAACATCTAGTAAACCGCGGGCACCTAAACAAGATGCCCGGACCTTGAAAAAGGAACCCGTCCGCGAGGATTTTCTGCGTTCTCAGGCTTCCCAACCGTCAACTGCCTCTTCCCGCCGTCACTCTTCCAGAAGAGCTGACAAGAAAAAGAGTTCCTCTCCTTCCCCGCCGAGGCGTGACCCATCTGTCGCGCCGTCCAACAGTTGCCGGCCTCGGCCGTCTTCTGTTTCACCGGGACGCTCCGTTTGCCGGGCGCCCGGCCCTTTACCGGCGGTGGAAACTGCCCCTCCTGATCAACTCAGGGAGGTGGCAGGCGCGTCGGTCGAACCTATGGACCACGACCCTTTGCCCCTGGACAGCGATAGCAGTGCTCCCTCGAAATCCGGTCCTCAGCGGCCGTCGAGGTGACCCCGCTCGCTACTTGGTTTTTATCCTTATTTCTTCTCTCATTTTTATCATGGCGCTCCTTCAATGGAACATTCGCGGCATTCGTTCTAATCGGGAGGAGTTAAAATTACTCCTTCGATTGCACTGCCCGCTTCTAGTCTGCCTCCAGGAAACTAAGTTGCGTCCACGTGATCGTGCAGACTTTCCACACTACACCTCTGTGCGGTTCGACCTGCCACCTGTGGAAGGTGTCCCAGCCCATGGAGGGGTTCTGATGCTCCTTCGAGACGACGTCTATTTCCATCCCATTTCCTTGCACACTCACCTACAGGCAGTTGCCGTCCGCATCACCTTATCCACATTTACCTTCTCCCTCTGTAATATATATTCGCCATCGTCATCTGCCCTTACTAGGGCAGATTTGCTAAACCTTGTTGACCAGCTCCCTTCACCTTTCGTGTTGGTAGGCGACTTTAATGCCCACCACCCCCTATGGGGCTCTCCGGCACCTTGTCCGAGAGGCTCCCTTTTGGTGGACATTCTCCACCACCTCGATCTTGTCTGCCTCAACACCGGTGCACCGACCTTCCTTTCTGACACAACACACACTTATTCCCATATAGACCTCGCAATATGCACTCCTCAGCTTGCCGGTCGGTTTGAGTGGTATGCACTTTCTGACACGTACTCGAGTGACCATTTCCCTTGTATCATCCACTTCCTACATCATTCCCCATCTCCACGTCCCACCAGTTGGAACATTTCTAAAGCCGACTGGGGGCTTTATTCTTCCATGGCTGTTTTTCACAATCAGAATTTTCCCAACTGTGACAGTCAGGTCGAATACCTCACAGAGGTTATCCTCACTGCTGCTGAACGTTCCATACCTCGTACATCCTCTTCTCCACGTCGTGTCCAGGTCCCTTGGTGGACTGCAGCCTGCCGCGACGCGCTTCGAGCCCGGCGCCGTGCTTTACGCACCTTCCGCCGCCACCCAACTTTGGAGAATTGCATCAATTACAAACGTATGAGAGCGCAGTGTCGTCGTATCATAAACGACAGCAAGAAAGCTTGCTGGACAGCTTTTACTAGTTCTTTTAACCGTTTTACTCCCTCCACGGTTGTCTGGGGTGGCCTACGCCGTTTGTCCGGCATCAAGGTCCACTCCCCGATTCCTGGCCTGACCGTGGAGAATGCGGTCCTCGTGGACCCAGCTGATGTTTCAAACGCATTGGGTCGTTTCTTTGCGGAGGTTTCGAGCTCTGCCCATTACCACCCTGCCTTTCTCCCTCGCAAACAGGTAGAGGAGGCACGGCCGCCTTCTTTCCGTTCTTTTAATCGGGAAAATTATAACTTCGCCTTCACCATGCAGGAGCTAGATCGTGCTCTCGCCCTGTCCCGGTCTTCTGCTCCCGGGCCCGATTCCATTCACATTGAAATGCTGAAGAACCTCTCTCCTGCGAGCAAGTGCTTTCTTCTTAGTACCTACAATCGCATATGGACTGAAGGTCATGTTCCCACAAGTTGGCGTGAAGCCATTGTTGTCCCCATCCCCAAACCAGGGAAGGACAAACACCTTCCTTCCAGTTATCGTCCTATTTCTCTGACGAGCTGCGTCTGTAAGGTGATGGAACGCATGGTTAACGCTCGGTTGGTCTGGCTCCTCGAATCTCGCCGCCTCCTGACTAATATCCAATGCGGTTTTCGTCGACACCGCTCTGCTGCTGACCACCTCGTTACGTTGTCGACCTTCATTATGAACAAATTTCTGAAGAAGCGTCAAACAGTAGCCGTGTTCTTCGACTTGGAGAAGGCATACGATACCTGTTGGAGAGCGGGCATTCTCCGCACGTTGCACACATGGGGCCTTCGGGGCCGCCTTCCTCTTTTCATTCAAGCGTTTTTGGCGGATCGCAAGTTCCGGGTGCGGGTGGGCTCTGTTTTGTCAGATACCTTTTGCCAGGAGAATGGGGTACCACAGGGCTCCGTCTTGAGTGTGGCGCTCTTTGCCATTGCAATCAATCCGATCGTGGACTGCCTTTCAGCCGACGTCTCCGGATCTCTTTTTGTTGACGATTTCGCAATTTATTGTAGCGCCCAGCGGACGTGTCTCTTGGAGCGTTCTCTCCAACGCTGTCTTGACCGTCTGTATTCCTGGAGCATCGCAAACGGCTTCCGATTCTCCACTGAGAAAACTGTGTGTATCAATTTCTGGAGATACAAGGAATTTCTTCCACCTTCTCTACGTCTCGGCCCTGTTGCTCTCCCTTTCGTGGAGACTACAAAATTCTTGGGACTCATGTTGGATCGGAAACTTTGCTGGTCCACACACGTGTCCTACCTGGCTGCCCGTTGTGCCCGATCCCTTAACGTTCTTCGTGTCCTCAGTGGCACGTCATGGGGAGCGGATCGTACCGTCCTGCTTCACCTTTACCAGGCCATTGTTCAGTCGAAGCTCGACTATGGAAGCCTTGTATACTCTTCAGCACGGCCGTCTATTCTCCGCCGTCTCAATTCTATCCACCATCGTGGATTACGTTTGGCGACCGGTGCATTTTATACCAGCCCTGTTGAAAGTCTGTATGCCGAGGCTGCTGTATTACCCTTGACCAATCGACGTGACATACTCTTGTGTCGGTACGCATGCCGCCTACGGTCGATGCCCAACCATCCATCTTACAGATTATTTTTTGACGACTCACTCGATCGCCAATATCAGTTGTCTGCGATTGCCTTGCTTCCACCGGGAGTTCGGTTTCGCCGCCTGCTACAGCGGCTCGATTTTACCCTTCCGTCCACCCTTCGGTTGAGCGAAAGCCCATTGCCACCGTGGCATCAGGCCCAGGTTCACACACACCTCGAACTTAGTTCGCTCCCCAAGGAGAGCACTCCGGATTTGGTATTCCGCTCGAGGCTTGTCGAACTCCGTTCGCGGTTCGATAATGCCGTATTTATTTACACTGATGGTTCCAAGAGCACTGCCGGTGTCGGATCTGCCTTCGTCGTCGGGGACAACCGTTTCCAATACAAGCTCCCTGACCGGTGCTCAAACTTCACGGCTGAGCTTTTCGCCCTCCACCAGGCCGTTTTGTATACCTGCCGCCACCGCCACCCTTTCTATGCCATATGCTCTGACTCCCTAAGTGCCCTGCAGAGTCTTAAGGACCCTTTCTCGAACCATCCTCTCGTGTATCGGATCCAACGCTCCCTCCAGTTGCTGGCTGATGACAGCTGTCACGTTTCTTTCCTGTGGGTTCCTGGCCATGTGGGTGTGCCCGGGAATGAGGCCGCCGACACAGCAGCCAAGGCAGCAGCTCTTTTGCCTCGCATGGCTACCTTTTGCATCCCATCGGACGATGTTCAACGGGCTCTTCGCCGGAGTATTGTGTCGTCATGGCACAGTGCGTGGTTTTCAATGTACAACAATAAATTGAGAACTGTAAAACTGATCTCGACCGCTTGGAGGACCACCTCACGCCCCTCTCGGTGAGAGGTCATCCTGACCCGGTTGCGGATCGGTCACTGCCGTTTCAGCCACCGTCACTTGCTCTCTGCCGACCCTGCACCGCTGTGCTCCTGCGGTGAACTGCTGACAGTGCGACATGTTTTACTGATTTGTGTTAATTTTAATCATCTCCGTGTAGCCCTTCACTTGCCGTCTACTCTGGAGGAAATTTGGAGCAGCTGCTCGAGTTTTGCGTTTTATCAACTTGGCCAACTTATCGAAGGATATTTAACCCTTTTAATGGTCTTTTATCTTTCGTTTTTAGCCTCTTCTGGATGTTCTGACAGTCCCCATTTTTCTTTAAGATCATAGCGAATCTATGTTCTTGGCTGGGCGCTAATGACCATAGATTTTGTGCGCCCTAAAACAAAACAAAAAAAAACGAAAAAAGCCCGCTGACGCGTCGCCCTCTTGCTGCCGCAGCGTCGTCGTCGGCGGAGCCGTCGTCGCGCTCGTCGGTGGCGGTGTCGGTGTCAGTGTCAGTGTCGTCGGCGCCGCCCCCGCCGGCCGCCGCCCAGCAGGCGCCCGCCGCCCCCGCGCCCGCTGCCGCCCACTGCTTCATCACGTCCGTCACCTCCATCACCAGCCTCGACACCGGCTACCAGGTACTGTACGGACGCTGCCTGTCTTTGTGTGACAGTACTGGGAATAACTGTATGGCGACGATTTACAGTGTTGATATATTTATCAGATATTTTCGCAGTAGCGCTCTTATTGGTACTGTATAAGCTATAGATGTACTACCAAATGGTGACATGTGAAAATTCGTGCTGGGCCGGAACTCGAACCAGGGTTTCCCGCTTTTCGGTAGCGGTCGCCTTAACCACTAGGCTACCCGAACACGACTCCAGGACCGACCCAAACTTCCATATGCCACATGAATGTAGTTGACTCTTATGTGCAGTGAGTGTGGCATATGGAAGTTTGGGTCGGTCCTGGGGTCGTGCTCGGGTAGCCTAGTGGTTAAGGCGACAGCTCGCGAAAAGGGGGAATCCGGGTTCGAGTCCCGGCCCGGCAAAATTTTCACATGTCACCATTTGGGGTACATCTATACCTTACACAGTGACGGTAAGAGAGATTCGCTACTGATAAAAAAATATTGATACTCAGCAATGGGAGCTGAGCGCGGGTGTGAGCCCCCTCGAGCGCTGCCCTTCACGTGGTACGGTTGCTCGCAGTCACGTGACGTAGCTCGTTGCCGCTTCGTGTTTTCTTTGATCGGCGCTCTCGGCAACGCCTGGCTCAAATTTCGAGGGACGAAACTTATCCACTACAAATAATGCAGGCAACACGCAGGATTGCAGCTCACTGACATCTTAATAAAGCAATAGTGGCCCCATTTATGGCTAGCGTACAAGTGTCATTAATTACACTCACCACAACTCAGTACACATTCCACACATCAATAATACAAATTTACACAGTTCTTGTGTGGAATGCAAAAGTCTGAGGTGCAAATATTAATAGTCTATTCATAATACCGGTACAAACATTTTCCACACGACTAACCCTGAAAAACTTTTACATAATTGTTCTTGATCAGAATTCAAAGTGACGTCGATTGTGCCTCCAGATACATCACGAATCAAGACACATTTACATGGCGTGAAAGCGTCCTATTTATAATCATTCAAACAATGAGACTAAAAATTACGTATTGTTAATTATGTACATTAAATTATAATGCAAAAGTTAACAGATCAAGAAGAAACGACTGCACGAAGCTGTCGTCTATTTTTCATCAATAATGACAACATTACATTGTTTGAAGTTGCAAATTAAAGCTACAATTGCAATTCATTGTTTCGAAAAACCAAACATTCTCGGACACAGTAAAATGTTATGATAATTTTGAGTTGGTGGTAAAAAAAATAATAATAATGATATAATAATAATGATAATGATAATGATAATGATAATGATAATGATAATAATAATGATAATAATAATGATAATAATGATATAATGATAATAATAATGATAATAATGATATAATAATAATAATAATGATATAATAATAATAATAATAATGATATAATAATAATAATAATAATGATATAATAATAATAATAATAATAATAATAATAATAATAATGATGATAATAATAATGGTAATAATGATAATAATAATTCCTCAGTAATATTGAAATCTAGGATTTAATAAGTTCTCTAAGTCATAGTAATTTTGTTTTTTGCCAGAAAGTGAATTAAAGTTACCGTTACTACTGTTTATGCAGTATTTAGCAGTAAACTCCAATTGAATACCAAGAAGGCGGTTTTACAACAAATATAAAATTGTTGTGGCACTAATATTTCTTTGGGGTGATTTAAATAAATTTATACAGATTTCCAGCCAAGGTTGCACTTTTATTTCTTAGGATGGCCGATTTCGACGTTATTAGAAGTCATCTTATCCTGTATTTCACATATCATATGACTTTAGCTATATCCTCTCATTACAAATTCCTTGGTACAGCTGTTTACGTTTATACAAAAGTGAAATAAAAGCATTGCTGGTAAAGTTACATAGTTAATTAGATTTACTATAGACATTTCCGCATCGGAAATGAAACAGTAAGAAACGTCTGTCTGGCAACACTTAGTTTAGTTATTGATAGAAAAGCTGACAGTTGGTATCGGATACTGCAATATCGGAGTGGTATAGTATGATTCTATAGTAGGGCACCTGGATATAGAGGGGCATGCGCATCCGCCATTTTTGTTCCTTCAGGTCGATGTGAGACGCCAACATAAGGCAATCAGTACGCTTTCAACATGGTGGCTGTGCAGCGTGTTCTAATTGTTCAGAAAATTTTGTTTCTCTGTGGACCCTAAAAGCCTTAAAGTATTGATAATAACCTGTTATCGTCAGAAATAGGCACCAATAACGACTTCAAAACTATGTGAAGTGGATTAAATCATTTGTAACTATGCACGATTTCAACACATTAGAAACTGCAGGTTTCAACACTTGTTTTTTAGCGAAGGGTCCGACGCAAGAACTTCTATTTCCCACTTATATTTATACATATATTGACGATAACAGAGTATCAACATATAGACTAAAACAAAATTAATTACTTTTAAATGCGCAGTCTGTTATTACTTATTACAATGGTTCATACTTGTAACCCATGTTCGAAACTACTGCGATGTTAAAATGCACAAACTTCTGTGAGTTTCCGTCATAGCTATATTGTAATTTACTGCAAAAGCCTTTCTCCAAATTAGACGCTTCTTATTCGCCTA
The DNA here is from genome assembly GCA_026315105.1 of Locusta migratoria. Taxonomy (NCBI): domain Eukaryota; kingdom Metazoa; phylum Arthropoda; class Insecta; order Orthoptera; family Acrididae; genus Locusta; species Locusta migratoria. The sequence goes on along the minus strand of CM048750.1, from coordinate 394,243,953 downwards.
TTTGAGGCAATAAGTTTTTAATGACTTAATTAGGTGTTTTTTGCCATGTACGTTGTTTCGTATTAACTTACTAAAAGAAGGAATTTTTACTTTCTTTTTGAAGACAGCCAAGTTGAAAAAAAAATGGTTGGAAACGATTGAATTTGACGGCAATAACTACTACTTCTAGGTATCCATTCCTCTCTTATTCATAAATCTTTTGTTGCATCCTAGTTTATCAAAGTAATTTACTTTCATAGCTTGTGCATTGAAAAAGCATTTTATATGCATTTTGGAAAACAATCCGTAAAAATTGCACAGACCTGGGATTGTGATCTGAACAAACTTGTCACATCGCATTCGAAAACGTATAGTTATCGCGAATATATAGAAGTGCATCTAGCATCCAATAAAACTGAGTTGTCCAATGCGAAAAAATTGTTCTAGGTACGTACTCAGGTCGGAAAATTCCAAAAAATTATATTTAATGATTTTTCAAGCAGTAATAAAATAATTACGAAGAAATTAATGACATTAATTATGAAGAGATTAATTTTTAATCCAAATCTTTATTTACTTGATATATGTATTAGAATTGAAGCAAGCGACATTCAAAACCAATAACGGCAAAGAACTACGCCTTTGAGAAGCTCACGCTGTCACCGCTTGGAACAAAAATGGCGGCGGAAGCTGCTGCTACAGCAGAAGTTGATGCGCATGCCCGTCTATATACAGGTGCCCTATTCTATAGTGTCAGCCTGGCTTGCCGCTTCCTCAGAGGACACCGCAGCGTTCTGGCTGAGTGTGAGCGCTGTCTGCCCGCAGGGAGACGGCGAGAGCAGCCGGCCGGCGAGCCGCGGCGCGGAGCTGTCTTCCCCGCCGGGCCCCGCGCCTCCCGCTTCCGCCTCCGCCGCGGCGCGCGTCTTGGCGCTGGCGCAGCCGCCACCGCCGCCGCACGACCCCATGACCGACTCCGACTTCTTCACCGAGAGCGACGCCGACGGCCACGAGGAGGCGCGCCTGCCGCCGGCCCCTGCCGCCCCCGCCGGCCCCGCGGCCGCCGCCCCCGCCGCCCTCGACGAGCCGCCCTCCTCCTCCTCCAGCTCCGCCGCCCCCGCCTGCGGCGACCGCCGCGCACAGGTCAGTGGCCGACCGCCTACCCCACCACAAACTTCTAACACACAACATTCTAAATCGTATTACTCAGTCTGTTTTGCTCATCACCCTCTCACTGGTATTAATTTATTCCAGGTAATTGTAGCTGCTTCATCTTTCTCTCGACCTTCAGCACTGTCTTGTCATCTTGGCCCATCCCTTTTCTCTCCCATTGCCACTGCCTGTGTCCGGCTTAATTTGCACTCCTTCTGTTCAACCACCCCTCTCCTCTCCCACATGTCTTTATGGAGTGCTAGCACAGTACCACTCTCCTCCCTCTCCAAATCCCCAGTCATTCCAGTCACTCACCTCTCCAACTGGCACGGTCTCTTCTCGCTCCCTCTTCATTGGCAGTCCCCTCCCCTTCTCTCTCTCCTCCCCCCTCCCCCCCCCCCTCTCTCTCTCTCTCTCTCTCTCTCTCTCTCTCTCTCTCTCTCTCTCTCTCTCTCTCTCTCTCTCTCTCTCGCTTAGAGCCAACGGTTAAAGTGCAGTTTATGCGGCAGCGGCTAGCCGTAACGCTCGTTAGATTAGGGACAGCAGAGCAGCCAATCAGGAGTCGAGTTATGCCGGCCAATGAGATTGCCCGTTTCATGACGAGTAAATTTGGCGTCAATTTCGAAGTTTATTCGAGGATATCGGTGCGGCGTTTGTGTGATTGTAAGTGATTTTCCATGTATAAGAGATTTGTAGATAATTGTAGTATTATGGACATAAGTGACCTATTATTAATACACCACAGCTGTCAACCATAGCGCAGGTATAGCATGTTTTATTTATTTTATGACCTGTATGAAACAGTGATCATTTTAAGTGAAAGTTAGGTATAGGTTAAACGTAGCTCCCGAATCTTCAGTTCAGAAATTCTCAATCGATTTACAGCTGTACGCTATATATCATTTCAGTCCGAGCTACCTCGATTGCAAGCATTCTTGGAAATTACCGCAATTACTTTTACTGACCGGGCAAGGGTACATACAAGAACCTGTCAACCATAGAGCAGGTATAGCATGTTTTATTTATTTCATGATATGTTCGAAACAGTGATCAAGTGACATCCATACTGATAGCCACTGTAAGTTGTAGATCGTAAAAACTTTTGTATACACGGCTTCGATTTGTGTACGTAGCACAATTGTAACGCTCTTTGTTATTGGCCGCGGCATCGCGACTCCTGATTGGCTGCTTTGCCGTCCCTAACCTAGCGAGCGCGACGGCTAGCCGCTGCCGCATAAACTGCACTTTTACCGAGCCAGCTTTTTCCACAATTCTTAATACGGATTCGCCTTTCGACTCCAGCATTTTTCACTTAGCTCGCTTCGTTTCACTGCTACACCAGGGAGTGAATCTTGCATAATACAGATTCTGTAGGACGGTAAAGTTTTCGCTGTTTTACAGTATAAACTCGCTCATCCTGCCCTCACTCCTCCGGCTTGTCAGTAATACGGTGCACATCGGAATAGACGCACACAACAATGAATTATCGTGCGCAAAATTGTTGTTGTTCAACAATTCTAAACAAAAAATGTTCAAAATTTTGGTATTTTCAGTTCCGTATCATGTCCCATAAAAGGAAACGTTTTGTACCATAATGGTCGCATATTGTGACATTTCTGGAGATGGAAAAAGTAACGTGTAGGTATGAGCGTCGATTCTTAAGAGAGATTCTCACTTAGATTTCTGTTCGTAAGAGACCTAGAAACCAGTGGACACGACGCATTGCTGGATGCTATCTTCTTCATACAGCCGAGATCTACAACGCCGCTGTAACCACCACAATACGAGTGCACATCAGAACGCGACGTCATAGATACAGCCCGTAAGATCGACAACTCGCCTTGAAAACGGAAATGACTTTTCTGAACGTTAGAAACACATCACTCTACCTCAAAATAGTGTGCACTGCTGCTTGAAAAGGAGCTAGTTCCTTCAAACACATACTTCGTATAGAATCGTATGTGTGTCCGTTCTCTCAATAACCCCGGCCCTTCTGCTAATCCTTTATCCATACGTGCCAGGAATGGCCGATTAGCGAGCGTTTAGTCTGTGTATATACTTCGGCACGTTCATATACAGGGTGATTCACGAAGACATGCAAATATTTTAATAAGATATTCAAGTAAAACTAAATGAAGTTCATACAAACCGGGTTCCGCAATTGTTTAGTTATGGAGTTACAGCAATTAGATTGTACCTAGAGAGAGAAAAAAAAAATAGCAACCTTGCTAATATAAAGTAATCGCAAAACTGTACGAGGTTAAAGTAAGATTTCCATTTTGTTGTTATTTGGTGAATCAAATAAAATACGTCCCAGACTTATATCTACAGTAGTTTTCCATAAATTCTAGAAATTATACAAATACAAGCAAATTCTGACACATGCATACAGTTTTAGTTAACTTTATTCCCTTCATGTTTCAAATTCTCTACAACTTCTGTTTAAAACTTCGTGCAACTGCTTGGAATTGAAATAAAAATTTGCTCACGTAATTAATAAATTACAAAATATCCCAAATTCTTTGCTTCTCTGGAATTTCTGGAAAACTTCTATAGATACAAATATGGAACATGTTTTATTGCGTTCACCAGATCAATAACCAAACAATTGAAAATCGTACTTTACAGTAATGTACAGTTTTGCGATGGCCTCATTTTAGGGAGGTTGCTAAGTCTCAGGCAAAATCTTTTATTAGTCGTAGCTCCGTTACTAAACATTTGCGATCCAGTATTTATATGAACTTTTTTCTTTAGTATTACTTACAGAATAACATATTAACACATTTGCATATCTTCGTGAATCCTCTGTGTACACACACACACACACACACACACACACACACACACACACACACACACACACAGTCGAGGTGGTGGTATATTGTAAACAGGAAACACGACACAACCCGATCGTAATTTGTAAAGGACATTTCAGGTTATCGTTCGTCTATTATCAGTTGAATTTTGCAGTATAATTATTGGCAATAAAGATCAAGCTGAATTAATATTTATTGTGTTTTCGTCAGGCATGCCTGCTTTATAGTATCTTCTATTTTCTTCTTCCAGTTTCACAGTAATGTGGAATCCAATTAACGTTCTCAATTTAGCAAAGATGAAATACGAAGAACGTAGATTCCAGCCGAAATCACCTACTTCTCGTGAGTACGTACATATGTCATTTGTTGATTGATTTCTTTGACATTCATTCGAATGATATTGACATTTCGTTTGAAATAGTGCGCTCACCATGCACAATAATCCACACTGAATAGCAAAGTTTCGCGCTGTGGCTCTAACAGGGTATAGTTGTATGCTATATGCCGAATATTACCACCGTTCGAAGGCAATGTTTGCTACCTCGTGTTCTCTTCCGTTCCCTCTAGTATAAACGAGTCAATCCATATACAAGCGAATGGTAGTGAATTTTCTGGAAAAGCTCATTCGTTCGTGTTCGCTTTCACTCACTACATTGTAAACCAGACTTTAGGTGCTTAATATTGGTGACTGTGAACTCTGCGGACTGATGACCCCGTAGTTAAGTCCCATAAGCTTTACAAACATTTGAACATTTTTGTGAACTCTGCATAATACGTGAGTGATTGGCCGAGATGCGCGCTAATCGGACAAGGCTGTACAAACCGCTGTTAGCTGTTCTTCGTGCGGCCAAAATGCGCAACTTCATTTTTTTTTTTTTTTTTTTTTTTTTTTTTTTTTTAAATACTTGCAGTGCCTCTTAGCACCTAATATTTTGGGAGTGCATTTCTTTCGTTGTCTTCTTTCTGCGCCAAAAATTTCAGGGTACGTTTCGACATGTCTTATTGGACCGTTCCCTTGTAAGACGGACCCGGGCAACACCGTCTGTAGAGGAGGCCTCCGCGCTGGCGTGCCACGTCACGCAGAGTAGGCCGCGGTCGCGTAGCTCACTGGCTGGCCGGTGTGAGGCGGTGGGCTGCGCCTCATCGGCCAGCCAGTCGGAGTGTTTACATGACCAACCAAAAGCGGAATTGGGAAATCGGTTTACGAAAACCGGTTTTGGGAGCCCATGTAAATGGTGTGAATATGGCGGCTGAGAAACAGCTGATTCAGTTCCTTATTTAGTCCGCACAATCGCTATATTTCTTTATTTAAATATACAAATTTATGTTCACTCTAATGTTTATACTTTTATTTTACATTAGAAAATATCACTCTTTGCATATCTGCAGAAAATTCTTAACAAGGAAACGCTGACAAGCCAAGAACGCTTCAAAAACGGTTGCGTTTACAGAGGCACGAAAATCGTCTGTGGAACTAGAAAAGCGGATTTAGAGAAGCGGATTTCCAGAATCGATTTTGGGGTGTTTACATGGACAACCAAAATCGGTTTACGAAATCCGGTTTTGGGAGCCCATGTAAACGGGGTGCATGTAAACACGACAGCGGAAAACGATTTACGAAAATGGGTTATCGTCTTCCGGAAGATGTTGCATGTAAACGTAGTGACAGAGGTACGCGACCGCGGCCTCCTTTTACCCGGGGCTGCGGCCGCGCCGTTGACCGGGCAGTCGTGGTTTTGCCGGCAGCAGACCAGCGCAGCCCTCCGTCGCGCTCAGTTGGCTGGTGGCAGCTGCCTGCGGCCGCGCTCTGAAGCGACCAGTAACAACTCAGTGCGTACTTGGCAATGCTTGCTTCCATGACTGCCTTCTTCGTGGACGCCGTGTCCGCTCGATCTTCACGACGATATCGACAGGGGGTGTACCCAGCATCTCAGCCAAAACAGGTATCGTTAGACATTCACCCGTTATACATCGCAGCCACTCAGTTTACACAAACAGAAATTACTTGGGAGAGTCGAATTACTGTATCACCGAGCTTTGTTTGATACACATTCAACAACAAATTATTTCGCTCTCTTCGGGTACTATAATGCAGCATTACAAAAAGAATTGATTTCATTTATCAACATTTGATGAATCCACGCAGCTGTGTCCAAGAGATGTTTGACTGTTTTATATGAAAAAATCCGTCAAGTTCGCACTAAATATACGCCTTATTTCTTTATAAAGGTGACCGATTCCGATCTTACATCAGGTAACACCAGACCGTTTTGTCTCAAGTTGGTGTTGAGACGTCGAACGTGTCGCGACTGCTTACACACAAACCTCCAGATGTCGGCGAGGTCGTTGCCAAACGTTGATATCGATAATGAATCGTGCTGTGTGCTGTCGTCCCGGAGAACGTGCATAAACTATAATAATACGTAACCCCTGACGTACGGAGAAGAGGAAAACCTTACCTCTGAAAGTATATCGCGTCGAACCCCTGTGGGCAAGTTGATAGAGCGTTTATGCCGAGGGTTCTAGGTTCAAACACTGCTGATGGTTTTTTAATTGCAGTACTTTCGCAACTGTTATTTTGGGCAAAGTCATCCTGACATATAAAAGAACTGTTTCGATTTTATTGCAGTGTTTTCTCAGCAGTTTGCTTAGTTTCTTTGAAAGCAGCAGTTTCAGAAACTAAAAAGCAGCAGTCTGAACACAAGAATAAACAATTACACCATACGTGCGAAAGTAATATTATTATTATTATTATTATTATTATTATTATTATTATTATTATTATTATTGCTGCAGCACACAGCACGAATATTTTGTTAATACTCTATCGATATGAGTTTGGTACCAATCTGACTGCGTGACGTCTGAAGGTTTAGATGTCAGCAGTCATCTCAGCACCAATTTGAGACACCGTTGTGGTGTTACCTGATGTAAGATCGAAATCGGTCAGTTTTATAGAAAAACAATGAAGCGTGTAATTAATGCGAACTTTATTTATTCATATTAAAACATATCTGTCCGCTGTCTTTCCAAAAGAGAGAAGTTTCCAAACTCATTTCCTTCAAATTTCAAGCTATATGCTACAATTTTTTAATGACTTACGAACTGTGATGAGATTAATACAGCAATTTTTTTGCACTTCTTCGTATCTAGATACAAAATCTCAGAGCAGTGACTTTCCAGTATTACGTCATTAACGTTCTACTCCATTGTGTGCGTCGTGGTATTGACTGCCTCCAAGCAACAAAACTTCAAAGTAGTTTTAGATCATGCTGCCAAACGGGTTAAATTATTGTCAGTGAAATAAAGGACATTGTTGCTTAAGACGGAGGCACATGATTTCAAAAAATTCAATGCGATTGCGGACCCAAACATCAAGAAGCAGTACAAATTCGGGCATTGCGCATGTCTTGTTATGTGAAGGCCAGTCTTAATTACTAGTACAGGAATCTTAATACTGGGTCAAAATTCATTTTAAGTGTACACTACTTGTTCTAGATGTCTACAAAGAAGTCGGTAAAGGCGTTATGAATCATGGGAAGCATGCGCGAAAAATTTATTAAAGTGCATCAACCCCATGAGAACGTTTGGGTCAATTGAAGTCCGGGATACGAACCGCCGGCTTTGACCAATGACGTCATATATGAATTAAAGACGATGGTTTACAAGCAGAACATAATTATAGATTAAGATTTTGTTTAAAAAGTGATCTGTAGCTTCATTCTGACAGTAAAGTATAAGTTAATAGAGGGGATTTTTTTCGCAAGTGAGCGCAGAAGGCGCGTATTTTTGGCGGAGACCTGTGATCGATGGTACCTTCTGTAATTTACAAGGATAATCACAGATTATTTACGTGTAATAAGTATTAAGATATTATTCCTTACTTTCGTTGATAGTGTTTGTTTTGCTATCAATGTAGTGTATCGGCTGAGACTAAGATGACGTCATTGGTGAAAGCCGACGGGTTGTACTGGTCTGCAATTATGCCAAAGTTTTCTTTTTTTCTTTATTTCGTTTTCGTAATGGTGCTCGGATGTATCTAAATTTTGTCGTGATAACACGCAGTTCAGAATCGAAGAGGCCATTTAATATTTTTATTTCGTAAAATACTTTGATCTTCCTACGAATATGTCACGATTATTTAATGAATGGTTATGTGGGAACCTAATAACACAAACTAATTGAATTTACAACGCGTATGGGCCGCCGTGCTGCAGTGCGCGCGGCCGTTCGCCGTTGGGGGTTCGAGTCCCCCTTCAGGCTTGGGTGTTTGTCTAGTCCTTAGGTTAGTTTACCTTAGGTTAAGTAGTTTTTAAGCTACGGACTAACAACCACGCAGTTGAGTCCGATAGCTTTATAAACATTTGAACAGTTTGAACTTATGACTCAAAAAATTGAACAGATTGTCTGGTTTGGTGTTTTGACAATAAATATTTGTGATTCTCTTTTGTAGCTTCATGTGATTCTGGATCCATTTACGATTACCCACGTTCTGTGTATTAATTGAAAAATACTGAGTATTTGAAACTGATCGATTGAGATGGAGATTGGTTGGGAAAATAGGCGACGAACAGTTTTCTTGGTAAGCAGTAAAAATCACACTCCGTCGCATTTCTTTTAGATGTTAACTGTTAGAAGTCTAGATACGGCCGCAACTTAGACCTCGATCTGTGCTACAGATCAATGTCACCAAAAGTAGTTCTTCTGCTTTAAAGTTCGTTGGCTTCGTCAACTCAAAACAAACTATTGCCTCCCAACCTAACCATATCTATTTCATTACAGGTAATTCGTAGTTCCTGCTACAATCTTGCTGCCTTATGTACCATTGCCAAATTTTGCACTACACCGCGAACGAGAGCCTTATTCCGATGTGGTCCGGACTTTACCGGTTCTCTGCAGCAGAACTCCTGTTTCGAAATTTTCTTGCAGGATATTGCTTTTTTTCTTCACATTTCGAAGGCAAGGTACTGGGTTGCCGGCCGCGGTGACCGAGGGGATTGCGACGCGCCAGTCACGGTCTGCACGGCCACTAAGGTCGGGGGCTCGAATCCCCCCTCGGGCATTGATATTTGTGCCGTCCGTAGTATTAGTTTGTAAGTTTAGGGACTGATGACCCCTTAGTTAAGTCCCATAAGCTTAACAAACATTTGAACATATCTTTGGTACTGGGTTAGAGGCCGGTCATAGTTCTAATATGCTGCACAGTTAGTTCACTTTCAGCTTACCACATACACGTCTTTTATCGAATAATATGGTAGTTAATTCATCGTCGTTATCCATCATTTAACATCCATTGTTGAAGAGGTAAAAAAGTTCCCCATGCATTACGGTTTTACGATGACTTGTAATGTCGTCTCCCTGTGTTCCCCTATATTTTTATGAAAGTATATTCCTATGTATTCATCTTTTCCTCTAGAGCGGCAGAAAGGGTCAAGAAATGACAGAATCCGTGGCACTATGCATATTGACCTATGGAATAATTGTTTATAATTCTGGGTATGCAAAACACTTTCCTTTTCACCCAGAGATGTTTCATTACCTCTTTGCCATCATCAGTGGGTTTTCTCTATTTACGTGTAGCTTTTAGAAATAGTGTTGATGTACTAACTTCAGTATGAACATTAGGCCTAAAACTAGTATCTCTTACTTTGTCTTGGTTCTTTCTACATTTGGTCATGTAGGACCCTTTTTACAAAGACAGTGGTAACGTTGTCTGCAACCAAAAAAATCTGTGTGATCATAGTGCCGAGTTTTAACACGCTATTTCTAATGGGAAACGTAAATATCGTAACCAGCGATACTTGGATTATCAGCCTTTGGCTATTACTTCAGATTTGTTTTGGAGTAAGCTTTTATTTCGTAGTGTGGTATATTCATCCCTGACTAATTTTCTTCTGCTATTGCCTTTTGTAAGTTTGTGGTATAAGCTGTGGACTGATTTTAATATTTTAAGTCTGTTTCTATTTTCATTGTATGGTGGTTGTGGGCTATTAGATGGTCTGTAAATGTTATGCGAACTGTGACTCTTTGGCGCTCTGAGGTGTTAAGAATGTTTTGAAATTCCTTCAGGTTTGTCTTATGCATTGACACAGGTTGCAAGAGAGTTCATATATGCCTGATCTTTTGAATGGTATTGTTTGTTCTGACTTTTTCAGTACTGTTGTCTCTCCTGTATCCTATTCGGAACACCTCACAGTACTAAAGTCACTTTTCCCATAACACATTCGTACACCACTTCATAGCGCACAACTAATACACAACTAAAATAGAAACACTTAAAAATATTAATCAAGCTACAATCTATACCACAAACTCCCAATAAAAGAAACGTCTACATAAAAAAACAATAGCAGAAGGAAAATGCTATAAATATAACACACTATGCCAAAGTCTGCGAAATGCGGGTTTTGTGCACAGAAACGCAGAATATAAAGGATGCTCCAAAAGGAACCGTAAGTAACAGACGATACAGCCCGATGATTGAAATATCCCTGCTCCCCAAACTTGTTTCACACTAGAAATAGTGCAACTCGTCAAATGTTTACACAGATTATTTGGTTGCAGATAACGCTACGAGTGTTTAAACTACATAGAAAGGGGCCTACAAGACCCGAAACGTGAAAAGACATAGGCCTACTAGGCGTAATAGTCAGGCATGAGTTACCACTAAAACAATGTATTTTGATTTTGAAAGCCACAAATAGAGAAAACCTGATGACACCGAGGTGCTGGAACATGTTTGGGCGAAGAGTAAAAACGGTGTTTTGTATATCAATCGGATCTCATACCCAGAATTTTTGACAGCAAACACGGAAAACATAAGAGCTGTGCATACAAAATGATAAATATTGTTTATAGTGTTTCATCGTCAGTCGCTCTTGAATTACCTTGTTAAAGATGTTTCAGTAATATTTTACGTTCAGTACTGTGACTTTTGTCAAACACCTATGGAAATTCTTCGTGCTCATTAGCTTGGTGGTGGAACTTGATGTGGATACCGTATATTTCTGTGATATAATCTGTACTAAGTGAATGAACTTCAAATCTTCTGACTTAACTTGAGGCTACCCGCCGTCGCTTCGCCTTGTGAGGCAACTCTCTGGCCCCAATGAAAGCGATTATTTGTTAGTATGTTCCAATCACTGACTTGTCCTGCAGTTTTGTCCCGCCACTCCCTTACCTCTATGAATACAACCACGGAGATCGTGTGATATCGTTAAACTCTAGCCTTCCTTCTGGTCACTTTCTCTTTTCACACGTTACTTTCTTTGTCGATGGTTTTGAGGACCATCTCGTTTCTTTTGTTAGCAGTATTTCCCAAATAGTGTCAGTAAGTTGAAGCCTGAATAAGTAATTCCACTTGAATGTCCCCAGACTATTACTGACAGGTACGTAACTGTAGCTACGAATCTAAACTTGTAGGGTTTTACCCGTTCTTGGTAAGACTTTTTTTTATCGAAACAGATTCTTCCAATGTCACTGTTACACACAAATTGTCCCAGTTCCATTATCATTATTAGGTATTTTGGCCCACTTTATGTGACGGTAGTAACACTAAAAGTGGGCCTTTGCGATCGTCTTTTGACAGCTCGAAATTTAAATGGAAAATAACGGCTTCACCATGCATCTGACACGAAAATTGAATAACCGAATTTGTAGAGGAGAAAATTCTCTACAACTTTGCTCTTACGTTTTTTTCATATCTCGTATCGTTTCAAAAATAACGGCGATTTTGGGATGTATGTCTGTCTGTGACGTGTTTCCTGTTTTTAAGACGAACCGTTCAACCGATCAGCACCAAATTTTTCACACACAATTTTAGGCCGCCAGAGACCAGAACCTCAATTTTCAAATTTTCCGGACAAAAAATACGGTAGTGATACCAAAAAGCCAAATGTTTTTGATATGTCGCGTTTTGCAGCTCTTTAATATTGTAGAAAAGACATTTTCATATAAACACCAAAGCTGCTTTTATTTCAAATGCTTTCTGGTTTCGGGCTTTGCCCATTTTGGCAAAGCCCGAAACTAGTAAGCATATCAAATAAAAGTTGGTTTGGTGCATATATAAAAATGTCTTTTCTGCCAAAAAAAAAAAAAAAGCTGTTTGTAATTGTAATTGCAAACGAACCGTTCATCTGACACGAAAATTGAATAACCTAATTAGTAGGGGGGAAAATTCTCTAAAACTTCGCTCTATTGTTTTTTCATATCTTGCATCGTTGCAGAGATATTTGCAAAAATAACGGCGATTTGACGATGTCTGTGAGACTGTAACGTGTTCCCACTTTTTAGGTCGAATCGTTCAACCAATCGGCAGCAAATTTTACAGACATAATTGTTGGCTACCAGAGAGCAGTACCTCGCTTTTTGAAATATTTCGGACACGAAATACGTCAGTAATACAAAAAGCCGTTTGTAATGCAATTTTAATTGCAAATAAACCGTTCATGTGACGAGAAAATTAAATAAACGAATTTGTAGAGGAGAAAACTCTCTAAAACTTGGTTCCCTTATGTTTCTTTCATATCTCGTATCGTTTGAGAGATATTTGCAAAAATAACGGAGTTTCGACACCCTCCATTAAATTAACGAAAACCAGCCGTTCGCAGATGTCACGTGACATTCCTCGCCCAGAATTGTCTTGTTATACGCCATCTTGCGTTGGGTATTTATTTTCTTACTGTAACTTACACGTTGTCATTTCAAAGCAATGGCGCACTGAAGAATTAACAGAAAGACTTCGTTCTCCGTACGAGAAATGATAATCTAGTGTCTACAAATGCCATATTAGCATCAGTTAACTACGGCCATTAATAGTATGAGATTAAAGAACGCAATTCCTAACTGTTAGCTGTAGCGTGGTGGGCAATGTGTTTGTAACGCTGAAGGTCAGTGGTTCGGAACTCGCCAGTACCTAAAGCTTCTTTTTTTTCCCTTCCTATAAGTGTTTCAGACACTCTTATTAATTTTTTATTATTTAGATTTTGGTCCAGACTTATAAAGCTACAAATCTAAAGTGGGCCGTATAACACGTGAGTGCGATTATTTTTTCCGATAATGTTTTCGAGCAATCAAGGTCCCAACTGTCCATCTGTCAGTCGTCCGTCTTGAACACTGTCTGGCGCTGCCGCTCGTCCGTCAGTGGCTATCGCTGTGCCGGCAGGTGATCGACGGCACGCTGTACAACGAGTCGCAGCGGCTGCAGCAGCGCTGCCCCAGCTTCACCGCCTCCTCGGAGATGGAGTCCAGTGGCGTCTTCTCAGACCTGGAGCCGCGGCGCCCCGAGGACGGCGACGCCGACGCAGACGCGGACGACGCCTCCGGCGCACACGACGCGACGCCCGGCGCCTCCACCGGCAGCGCCTCCGACTACAGCCAGGTGAGCCGCGCATGTACTGCTGCCATCACATTTCTCGTTGTAAACACAGACTAATAATCAGTGTCTAGTTCATTCGCTTTGCTTCGAAACGTATCGTTACGAATGCTTGTTTACATATAGGTGTCGTCTTCAGTGGGAAATCCGGGGTGGTGTCGGGAGAAGCAGAGCGGTGCCTGAGATCTTTGTGTGTCACTGTCCTGTCTCTAAGTATTCTTAAAAAAATAATAAAGCGAGAGTCTATAAAATGGTATTTACATCCTTTTCTGGGAAATACGGCTTTGGCATGATCTGGAAGACCTATAGTCCCATGACTCCCCTTCACAGATTAGCCACTCACACAGATTTTCAGCCCTTGGCCCTCATCGAGACCGTCGCACTTGATCTCTTGGATCTTTCCCGGACTTCACTCTTGGGGCCCCCCATCTTCGACCCGGACTTCACTCTTGGGGCCCCCCATCTTCGACCCGGACTTCACTCTTGGGGCCCCCCATCTTCGACCCGGACTTCACTCTTGGGGCCCCCCCATCTTCAACCTGGGCTTTCACTCTTGGGGGGCCCACCCCCATCTTCGACATGGGCTTTCACTCTTGACCCCCCCGCCATCTTCGACCTGGGCTTTCACTCTTGACCCCCCCGCCATCTTCGACCTGGGCTTTCACTCTTGACCCCCCCATCTTCGACCTGGGCTTTCACTCTTGACCCCCCCCATCTTCCACCTGGGCTTTCACTCTTGACCCCCCCCCCATCTTCGACCTGGGCTTTCACTCTTGACCCCCCCCCCCATCTTCGACCTGGGCTTTCACTCTTGACCCCCCCCCCCCATCTTCCACCTGGGCTTTCACTCTGGACCCCCCCCATCTTCGACCTGGGCTTTCACTCTTGACCCCCCCCCCATCTTCGACCTGGGCTTTCACTCTTGACCCCCCCCCCATCTTCGACCTGGGCTTTCACTCTTGCCCCCCCCCATCTTCGACCTGGACTTTCACTCTTGGGCCAGACTCTTGGGGCCATGCCAAAGCTCGTGTTACCCAGTGTATAGTTTCCCTCGTGAAATATCGCCTAAAGTGTTGGCTTAATTTGGCGACAGTGCTTCTTCAGAACAGACTGTGTTGTTCCAGGAGAAGGAAGAGCAGAGCCCGACAGGCAGCAACGTGACGGCGGGCACGACGGTGATCCTGGAGGAGTCTGCCCTGGAGGAGGAGAACAACCTGCGCAACCTGTGCTCGCCCATCATCTCGGAGCTGGCGGCCCAGCAGCAGAACCAGCAGCAGCAGGCCCAGACCCAGGGCCAGGGAGAGCCCACGGCCCCGGAGCCGGCCAAGCCGGCGGCAGGCAAGGCGCGCGAGGTGCGCAAGTTCAAGATGCCCAAGCGCAACGTCTGCTCCAAGATAAAGGCCATGATCGAGGCGCAGCCGCAGCCGCCGCCGCACGAGGACCAGGAGAACCAGCGGCCGCCGCACCGGCCCAAGAAGGGCGGCCGCTGGGACGCCGTCATGAGCAAGATCGCGCAGGTCAGTCGCAACACGGAAGCTGATTACTGGAAGGCTACCAAACTCAGTAGCATTAATGTCCACTGAATGAGGTACACGAGTTCTGTGCGTCATAGTTGCAACTATGGCTGTAAAGCTATAATGTACAGCACAAGTGTTGCAACTGAATTGACTGCCCATTACCAGTGTTGCAACTGAATTGACTGCCCATTACCAGTGTTGCAACTGAATTGACTGCCCATTACCAGTGTTGCAACTGAATTGACTGCCCATTACCAGTGTTGCAACTGAATTGACTGCCCATTACCAGTGTTGCAACTGAATTGACTGCCCATTACCAGTGTTGCAACTGAATTGACTGCCCATTACCAGTGTTGCAACTGAATTGACTGCCCATTACCAGTGTTGCAACTGAATTGACTGCCCATTACCAGTGTTGCAACTGAATTGACTGCCCATTACCAGTGTTGCAACTGAATTGACTGCCCATTACCAGTGTTGCAACTGAATTGACTGCCCATTACCAGTGTTGCAACTGAATTGACTGCCCATTACCAGTGTTGCAACTGAATTGACTGCCCATTACCAGTGTTGCAACTGAATTGACTGCCCATTACCAGTGTTGCAACTGAATTGACTGCCCATTAACAGTGTTGCAACTGAATTGACTGCCCATTAACAGTGTTGCAACTGAATTGACTGCCCATTAACAGTGTTGCAACTGAATTGACTGCCCATTAACAGTGTTGCAACTGAATTGACTGCCCATTAACAGTGTTGCAACTGAATTGACTGCCCATTAACAGTGTTGCAACTGAATTGACTGCCCATTAACAGTGTTGCAACTGAATTGACTGCCCATTAACAGTGTTGCAACTGAATTGACTGCCCATTAACAGTGTTGCAACTGAATTGACTGCCCATTAACAGTGTTGCAACTGAATTGACTGCCCATTAACAGTGTTGCAACTGAATTGACTGCCCATTAACAGTGTTGCAACTGAATTGACTGCCCATTAACAGTGTTGCAACTGAATTGACTGCCCATTAACAGTGTTGCAACTGAATTGACTGCCCATTAACAGTGTTGCAACTGAATTGACTGCCCATTAACAGTGTTGCAACTGAATTGACTGCCCATTAACAGTGTTGCAACTGAATTGACTGCCCATTAACAGTGTTGCAACTGAATTGACTGCCCATTAACAGTGTTGCAACTGAATTGACTGCCCATTAACAGTGTTGCAACTGAATTGACTGCCCATTAACAGTGTTGCAACTGAATTGACTGCCCATTAACAGTGTTGCAACTGAATTGACTGCCCATTAACAGTGTTGCAACTGAATTGACTGCCCATTAACAGTGTTGCAACTGAATTGACTGCCCATTAACAGTGTTGCAACTGAATTGACTGCCCATTAACAGTGTTGCAACTGAACCGGCTGCCCATTAACAGTGTTGCAACTGAACCGGCTGCCCATTATTTCTTTCCCATGTCCTTGACATTAATGCTACCAAGTTTCACAGTCATACAGTATATACTTTGTGTTATACGTGTTAAATGGCCAATGTTTAATTAAAACTACCCGGTATTCTTAGTCGATTTGAATTAATATTGCTATAAATTAACCCCATCTACATGATATTTTCATAATTGTAGTACTTAAACTTTTTTGACACCGTCTTCTCTATCAGTAGCGTAAAATTACGAAATGGTTTGTTGCATAATAAATAAAGTGCATCAGGAGAAAATAAGAAGCGAAGTTGATGTTCACAGCACATGAAGTGTGCAGCTAGCGCGTCCCGAGAATAAAGCGAGACTAACATTTTCCTGATAGCTTCAGTGTCACTGATCATTGTGAAATTAAAGTTCCTGAATAGAAACATTGATTGTTGAACTAATCTTGAACATATTTTTATTGCAATCATTGCCCATATTGAAAAGTGACTTATTAGTGGTTCAGTTTCTATATATATTTTAGAGATTGTCGTCAATCCAGAGATGTTCGGATTAGACTCACATATAGAAACGTAAACCAGGTAATGATGTAACAACAGCGGCCAGTAATATCTTAGCGCAACAGTTCGGCAATTGTGTAACAGTTAAACAACACATACCAGGAACCATCTGTGCAATATTAAACACTCGCAATGTGTCCCTCAGAAAAAACATCTTCACTCCCACGGATTCAAACACAGTTTGACACACAATCCGTTGCTCCCCGCTATCCAGTTTCCAGTTAACATAGCGAATACACGAGATCTGTCCATATAAAAAGGTACGAAACATCTTAAGAACCAAACCGGTTGAAATTTGAACAACATAGTGCGACATCCAGGGTCACGAAGCGTCGTAACCTCCCCCTGAAAGGCTGTGCCCTCAGGAGGCAAGCTAATGCTCACCGTCCTTTGATGTTAGAGATCCGCTACTAATCCAATTATTCGTGCACGGAAAATCATTAAGTGATCCGTACTGTGACACACTCCGTAGCCTAAGCAAGTTGATAAAGAGCAAATGGCTTAAGCTTCCCACGGAGGGAGTGATTTCGTTCCATGATAAAGCGCGTCCACACAAAGTGTACTGGCCAATCATACAATCTAAACTTTCACGGCCGGCGTTGTCTTCAGGTAAAATTTCCGGGCTGATGGGCCGTAGTCCAGATGTAAAACTTCCTCCCGACGTTTCGCCTTCAACTTTTATAAATCCCCAAGTGTTGCTAGGTGGTGGCGTGCGTCTTTTGCTGATCTCAAATATTCTTTGATCTTCTTCGTGGATCTGTAGATGATTTCGACGCCATGCTTGGCCAATACTTTCCCGATTCGACCAGTAATTCTGCTAATGTGCGGCTGATCGAATCGGGAAAGTATTGGCCAAGCATGGCGTCGAAATCATCTGTAGACCCACGAAGAAGATCAAAGAATATTGGAGATCAGCAAAAGACGCACGACACCCCCTAGCAACACCTGGGGTTTATAAAATTCCTTGCAGCTGTGGTAAAGTATATATTAATACAACAAAAAGAAGCGTCAACACTCTCATAGCTGAGCATAAAAGGAACTGTCGTCTTGGCCACACGGAAAAATCGGCAGTGACAGAACATGTTTTTCAAAAAGGATATCATGAAATAAAATTTGAGACGAGCGTTTTAGCTAGGACATCTCAGTACCATGCACGCATGTATAGAGGCAATAAAGATCCACAAACCAGAATAATTTTGATAGGAAAGAAGGTCTGAAGTTAGATAAAATATGGATGTCGACACTGCACCAACAAAACAATAGATTATTTTTAATCGGGAATGACGTCATCCAGAGGTAGTTACAAAGTCAGCATCACGTGACGTTGGTAGTGCCCTCTATAAATGCGAGAGCCCCTCGGCCCACAGTGCAGTAGCCGGAAGACCCTTGAAGATGTCTCCCGCAGTTGGAGACGAAACGTCGGTAGGAAGTTTTACATCTGGACTACGGCCCATCAGCCCGGAAATTTTACCTGTACTGGCCACGTTCGAGTGGGAGCAGCTTGAGAATTCGCCCTACACTCCGGACATGTCGCCCTGTGACTTCAGTTTCCCCCGCTAAAAAACATCTCAAAGGGAAGCGCTTCAACTCGGACGACGAACTGAAGGACACAGTAGATGACCGACTCTTGTCACAGCCACACGGAACAGGGAATCCTTAGGCTGTTCAAAGTGGGTTTTAAGTTAATAATTTGCAAAGATCGGCTCTAACATACCAGACCATAAGATGGTACCTCAGCGGCCCGAAACCAGTCGTCAACTCCAATAAAAAAATTTTGCGATCTTGGCATATTATTAATTTGAAGTGAAAAGATCGCCAATCCATAACATGTGCAGACAGTGGGCCTGTGCTGATGCCTTTGTTATTGTGTGTTTGTGCCGCAGGGTCAGGCGGAGCAGCGCGTGCTGAAGACGCACCTGAAGGAGGTGAAGAGCAAGGTGCTGGCCGGGCTGTCGCCGGACGGCGCGGCGCGCAGGAAGCCGGCCACGCCCCCTTCTCCCGCCGTGGCGGCGCTCGAGCGCGCCGCCTCCACAGACTCCGCGCACGCCAGGCCCAAGAGGTCAGCCACTGCCCTGCCTTTCTGCTTCTGAGCCTCGTCACTTTACACTTTTACTGTTGTTGCTACTGCTGCTGTCGTAGTCATCGTCTTGAGCCCGCAGACTGCTTTGATGCAGCTCTCCACACTACCCTGTCCTGTGCAACCCTCTTCATCTGAGAATACACACAACAACCTACATCCTTTTGAATCTGCTTACTGTATTCGTCCCTCGGTCTCCCTCTACGATTTTTACCCCACACACTTCCTTCTGATGCCAAGTTAACGATTGTTTGATGTCTCAGATATCCCACTAACTTATCCCTTCTCTTAGTCACTATATGCCATAAACTCCTTTTCTTCCCAGTCCTGATGAGCACCTCATTAGTTACATCATCTACTCACTATTCGTCTGTAGTGCCACACTCAAAGTCTCTCTCTCTCTTTCTTGTTTGAACTTATCGTCCAATTCCATTCCCCTACAATGCTACACTCAAGACAAATGCTTTCAAATTAAATATTGGATGTCAATAACTTTCGCTTCTTCACAAACGCTTTCCTTCCCACAGCCACTCTGCATTTCACATCTTCTGTACTTCAGCCGCCGGCCGCGGTGGCCGAGCGTATTGCGGCGCGTCAGTCAGTCTGCACGGCCACTACAGTCGGGGGTTCGAATCTCCCCTCGGGCATGGATATTTGTGCCGTCCTTAGTAGTAGCTAGTTCATAAGTAGTTCGTAAGTTTAGGGACTGATAACCCCGTAGTTAAGTACCTTAAGCTATACAAACATTTACTTCAGCAATCAGTTATCTAGATACCCAAATAACAACTCATCTACCAAGTTTATTGTCTCATTACCTAATCTAATTCCTTCAGCATTGTATGATTCTCTGACATTACAGTCCATTACCCTAGTTTTACTCTTGTTAATCTTCATCCTATGCCTTCCTTTCGAAACTGTCCATCTCGCTCTGACAGGATTACTATGTCATCAGGAACTTCCTTCAACATCCTTGAACTTTAATTCATTCTCCAAATTTCTCCTTGTATTCCTTCACAGCTTGCTTAATGTACAGATTGAACAATAATTTGGCAAATGCTACAACCTTGTCTTATTCCCTTTCCAACCACTGCGACCCTTTTATGCCCTATATTTCAACTCTGATACCTTAAGAATTTGAAAGATTGTACTCCAGTCAACATTGTCGAAAGCTTTCTCCAGATCTACATATCCTAAAAACGTAGGTTTCCCTTTCCTTAACCTACCTTCTGAGGAAAGTGATAAGGTGACTATTCCCTCGTGTGTTCCTATATTTCTCCTAAATCCAAACGTCTTGGATTCCACCAGCATTTCCATTCGTCTGTAAATAATTCTTGTTAGTATTTTGCAACCATGACTTATTAAACCGATGGTTCTGAAATTTCCACATTTGTCTGCTCTGGCTCTTAGTAATTGGAATTACTACATTCTTCTTGAACTTGAAGTTATTTCCCCAAGTTTCATACATCTTGCTTGCATACCACATAAAACAAGATCTTCGTGATTGGCTCTCCTAATGATACCAGCATTTCAGCCAGAAAATCATCTACTCCAGAGCCCTTGTTTCAAATCTTTGTCAAATTCTTTTTGTAGTATCGTTCCTCCTATCTCATCTTCCTCTACTTCATCTTCCATTTCTAGAATACTGCCTTCATTTCCTTTTTAGAGCACCTCTATATACTCTTTCCACCATTCAGCTTTCCTTCCTTTGCTTAGTACTGGTTTTACATCTGAGTTCTTGATATTCATACAACTGTTTTATCTCCAAATAACACTTTTTATTTTCCTATAGGCGGTATCTACCTTTCTCCTAGTTATACATTTTTCTACGGTCTTGAATTTCTCCTCAAAGCACTTGTGCTTAGCCAATCTGCACTTCCTGTCAACCTCATTTTGCAAATGTCTGTATTACCTGTTGCCTGCTTCACATGATGGATTCTTATATTTTCTCCTTTCATTAATGAAGTTCAATATCTCCTGTATTATCAAGGCATTTCTTAGCCCTTGTCCTTCTCCCTACACTATCCTCTGTGGTCTTCAATACACCATCTCTGAGCTACCCATTCTTGTTCTACTATGCACTTTCCCCCTGTTTCAGACAGTCCTTGCCTAATGTTCCCTCTGAAACTCTCAACCACCTCTGGTTCCTTCAGTTTGTCTAGATTCCATCTCCTTAATTTTCTACCTTTTTGCAGTCTCTTAAGTTTTAATCTACAGTTCATTACCACTAAGTTATGGTCATAAACTATATCTGCCCCTGGGTATGTCTTGCAGTTTAAAGCCTGGTTTCTAAACGTATTCCTTACCATTATAAAATCAGTCTGGTACCTTATAACGACTCCTGGTCTCTTCCAAGTACACAACCTTCTTTCATGATTAAACCAAGTGTGTGTGTGTGTGTGTGTGTGTGTGTGTGTGTGTGTGTGTGTGTGTGTGTGTGTGTGTGTGTGTGTGTGTGTGTGTGTTTATTAAATTGAGCTCTGCACAAAATTCTACTAAGTGATCTCCTCTTTCATTCCTTTTCCCCAGTCCATATTCACCTACATTTCCTCCTCTTAACTTTCCTACTACAAAGTTCCAGTCCCCCATCACAATTAAGTTTCCTTCTTCTTTAATGGTCTGAATCATTTCTTTTATGTCATCGAACATTTCTTAGATCTCGTCATTGGCAGAGCTAGTTGGGATATATACTTGCACTACTGTGGTCAGTGCCGACTTCTTGTCTTTGCTACAATAATGCATTCACTATGCTGTTCATGGTAACTTACCCGCATATTATCAGACCTCCTCCTGCGTTACCACCAACTGATCTTGTATTTATCTGTATCTTTTTTTTTGTTTATTTTATTTTTTGTATTTACACTTCCATTACATTTTGGGTCTGTAATTTCTTCCTGCTTCCTCTTAGTCAGTACTTCATGGTTAAATGTGCTAATCTCTCTCCACTCAATCTCTGTTGCTAGTGTTTCCATAATGTTTATTTGCTTCAGATTCTTCATTAATATAGTATGTATTTGCTTCATTCAAACCATCTTAATTTCTCTGGTGACACACTCCATTGTCCTCATTTCTTCTGCTCTTAGTTTTCTGTTTTTTTTTTTAAACATTTACTGTATAACCACTATACAGTTATACAGCTGTAGCTATGGTTTCATAAAATATCCATTTTATTTCCTTCTATACATTTTATCATTCCACAGACTGGTTGTTATTTAAGAGGACCTGGGCATCGTGGCCTTAGTTTACACTAGTACTTTGATATTTAGCAACGGCAAAACTTGAAGAGATTCGGGAATGAAACTTTTACCCAAACTTAGTGTATTATGTATGACCTCTGTCAGAAAAAATTAAAACATTGAAGTGAATATTGATTTTTTCTTGTACTGAATTACATGTGATTATAATTTTAGTTACACTGCACTTACTATTCAAAATAAAAGGTAAAAACAAATTTTCTTTTAATAACTCATTGAAACTGTGAACCTGTAATATTAACAAATTTGGTATTTTGAATATTTTTAAGCAAATGTTTAAGTTAATTTTTTTCTCCTAATTATTTAAGAACATGACAGGTTTCTACGTAAAATAGTTATCATATCACTGAATAATGTGGTTCAGGCACTATCTGGTTATTATGCAACATTATATTTTTGTAGCTTTATTATTGGCTGCAGTAATGATACCTAAGTATACAAAGAAGTTGATTATGGGAAACTGAAACTTAACATTAGGTTATCTTTTTTCTAACATCATTCCAAAACATTCGTGCTCCATAGTGTTGATTCTGAGTGGCCTTTTCGTCGTCTTTAGTTCTTTCTTTCCTTTATTATTCTGACCTAGTTTGTTATGCATTCAGCAGCTTTTTCAGCTTCAAGCGACACATTGCCTGTCCACTCATAGACCATTTTTCATGTTGTTCCCAGTTTCTATGCCATTTTGTTTCCTGTCATGTCCTTGCAGAGTTTCCTAAGGTTTGCCCCAATTCACTTTTCCACATGTCCTACACATTCCATTTTTTAAATCTTTCACCATATGATTTAACAGCCACAGCACTATACATGAGCATACTTGAATTTATAGATATAGAGCTTTATTGATTTGGAAAAAGCTTTTGAAGGTGTCAGTCTTTTATTCTTTTCTTTCCCCAGCTACTTTTAGTCCTCAATTTCTTGCATTGTAGAACCTTTTTACTGATCCTTCGGCTTTATGGCTTTATATACACTCCATTCTATTTTAACCTGTTATCACCCCACTCTAGCTTTGTTTCTTCCAGCTTGCCCTCCCCTCCCCTTCCCATTTCAATGTATGTGCCAAAATTCATAGATATTATAGAACTACCCTATCCGTCTGCAATAAATTGCAAAAATACTGAATTTACTTTGATACAGTTTCCATCCATTCATGGTGTGATTCATGATTGTTTCCATGTATGTTTATGAAGATGAGTGGTACTGGGTGAGTGGCGAGCACAAATCATTTGAATAGATTTTATTATTATTTCATAATATATTGCTTATATTTAACAACTGGAAAGTATTGCCAGCTTTTGCTTTTGACACATCTAAACGATATGTTCATTAGACACACTTTGAAGGGCATTAAGTATAGATCAGTGAATCTCTCTCTCTCTCTCTCTCTCTCTCTCTCTCTCTCTCTCTCTCTCTCTCTCTCTCTCTCTCTCTCTCTCTCTCTCTCTCTCTCTCTCTTCACTAATATGGACACATTACATAAGGAAAAGTCAATGGTGTCTTGTCTGGATATCATAATGGGCTTGACTTTAATCCACTCCTTCCTATCCATTGCTGACAAAATGTTGTATCCAGAAACTTAAACTTCTCAACAATCCGCATGGAGCACTGCCATCTTGTTGAAAGATAACACGTTCACTTCATGTTGAAATTTTGGTACTCCATACAACTGCAACATATCTAGGTAATTGTGTAACATCACAGTTAGCTACACTGAGAGAAAAAGGTCTAAAACTACAGACTGTACCAGACTTCAACTGTAGGGGAGTTAACGTTGATAATAAATTTAGGCAAGAGGATTGTCAGCAGCCCACGACACGACATTACAGCAATGAACATGTCCACGCACATGCGATGTGGCCTCAACATTAAACACTATTGTTCATTGTCAATCTCGTGAAGCATCTGTGAAAGAAATGAAAGTGTTTTGAGACTACCAGAGGGCTAGATAGCATTTAACAACTGTAGTGTGTAACCTGTAAACAACAGACCTTTGTTTAAAACTTTATGGACTGTAGAGTTCTTTTAGTTGTGGAACACATTTATGCATTACTCTAGTGTCATCAGTAACTGAAGGCCTACCAGAATGCTTTTGGTCCAATAAACTGCCACTTCCCTTAAACTGCTGATCCCACCGTCCAGTGTTCTTCCTATGGGGCGGAACTTCATTGTATACAGTAAAGAATATGGCTCACGGATACAGATTTAGCAAGCCACAGGACACACTGAACACTCCCTTGCACAGTCCACATCCTGACTAATGAACTGACCTGCTGCAACTATTATCTATCTTCATTTCATTGTGGCACGAACAAGAATGAAAATTATGTAACATGAACTGAAGCGTCCACCTCTCATTTTGAGAAGGTTTTACCCTCTTATTTTGTTTTTTTGTTCTTTTGACTGGTTAAAACTGTACAATGACTTCTGTAGATGCATGCGCATGCTAATATATAGTGCCTCCTGTCTCTCGCAACTCTCCATCTTCTACAACACCGCACTCAGTCCTGTATATCCGTTGTACTCAAAAGCCTTTGTAACTTCCCTAAATACTCTCACCTTACCATGCTCCATTGTATACACTTACAGGGTGAAGCCAGAACAGTGGTCTCTGTATTGTTAATTTTTTAGATGTTCAAATTCCTATCCACATCAGTCATCCAAAGGAATTCCTCAGTTCATATATTGTCTCACTATATAGTTTTGACTATCATTGTGTAAGAGCAATTTAGTGGTTCATGTTACACTTTAATGCAACACTTTGATGGGAAAGAAAGTAATACAAAATTTTCTTAATGACAACTTTCTATTTATAACAATTCCACATTTAGTGTAGTCTTAGTAACTGTGTGTAGTGATATATTCCAATAAAACTGTAACAAATGGTACAGCTTTAAACTGCTGCTATTGGTTCAGAGATAACTCCTGTGATCTTTAGTGGAACAGCAGTTGCTCCCATTACTGAAGTAGCTAACACCACCATATCAATGATTTTTACTGTTTCCAATCTGCGATAAATAATACTAACAAGGGAACGTCCCCATCTCCCCCCCCCCCCCCCGAGATTTAGTTAAAAGTTGGCGCAGTGGATAGGGCGTGAAAAACTGAACACAGAGCAATCGAGATAATAGAAAGACGTTATGTGGAACTATGAAAAAATAAGCGAAATATAAAAACTGAGCAGTTCACGCAAAACATCAGCAACGTCAAGCGCATGTATAGTATAGTACAGTACAGTAAGTATAGGACGAGCGTGGTCCCGTGGCTAGTGTGAGGTGGTGTGGACCGAGAGGTCCTTGGTTCGATACTTCCTATGGGTGAAATTTTTAATTTTTTCATTTTCAGAAAATTGTCTGTGCGTCCATCCGATGCGAGGTAACTGCGCCGAATTATGAGGACGCTAAGCCTAAACAAACATCTAAACGTTTGTTTTGACAGAGCACAGGAAAAACTGTGAAACTGTTGCATTCACTTGTTGCAGTTTGTGACAAACTCTTATGTTTCGATTACTTTTTTGCGAGTGATTCACATCCGCAAGAAATCCTAAATCGGGCCAGGTAGAATCTCTGCACCCATTCACCAAGTGTACAAGTTAGCTGGGTAGACAAGATATGCCTGTTATATGACGCACATACCGTCACCAGTGCCGTATAGAATACATCAGACGTGTTTTCCTGTGGAGAAATCGGTTGCCCTATCACCTCGTGATCAAACGTTTCAAGTTCCCATTGGAGAGGCACTTCCTTTCATCATGAGTAGGAAGAACAATCCCATAATGTTCGAATACAGCATTAGTAGTGAGCTTCTTGATGTTGTCGCCGTCCTTAGTTGTAGCTAGTTGATAAGTAGTTTGTAAGTTTAGGGACTGATGACCCCGTAGTTAAGTGCCTTAAGCTCTACGAACATTTGATGTTGTCGCGTCGTTCAAATATCTAGGCGTAACATTGCAGAGCGATATGAAATGGAACGAACATGTAAGGACAGTTTTAAGTAAGGCTGACACGCGACTTCGGTTTATTGGGAGAATTTTGGGAAGATGTACTTCACCTGTAAAGGGTACCGCGTATAAAGCGCTTGTACGACCACGTCTTGAGTATTGCTCAAGTGTTTGGGACCCACAGCAGATCCGTTTGAAGGAAGACATGGAAGCAGTTCATAGGCGGGCAGCTAGGTTTGTTACTGGTAGGTTCGACCAATGCGCGAGTGTCACGGAAATGCTCCGGCAAGTGAATTGGGGATCGCTGGAGGAAAGATGACGTTCTTTTCGTGAATTTCTGTTGAGGTAATTTAGGGGGCCACAATTTGAAGCTGAGTGTAGTACGATCTTGCTGCCGCCTACTTACATTTCGCGTAAGAGAAAGAAGAGAAATTAGGGCTCGTGCGGAGGCATATAGGCATTTTTTTACTCGTTCTATTTGGGAGTGGAATAGGAAAGGAAATGCCTAGTAGTGGTACAGTGTACCCTCCGCCACGCACCTTACGGTGGATTGCGGAGTATGTATGTATATGTAGATCTGGTAATCGCACGGTTTTGCGGTGCGGTCGGAAAAGGCAGACAGTAAACTGATTACAGCGAACAGTAGTCGATGAACGGATGGACAATATTTTTTGGAAAATGAAAAAATTAAAATTTTCGCTTAAAGGAAGGCTTGAACCGACGACCTCTGGCTCCGCAGTTCCTCGAGCTAGCCACAGGACGACGCTGCTCCTGTGCTTACAACCTACTCGACTTTGCTTATCTTTTGCACGGACTGCTCAGTTTTTATATTTTGCTTATTTTTTTTCCATAGTTCCACACGACTTTTCCTGTTTTCTCGACTGATCTGTGTTCAGTTTTCCACGGCCTATCCACTGCGCTAACTTGTAACTAAATCTGTGTGTGGGGAGGGGGAAAGGGGTGCGATGGGGAGGTTTCCTTGTAAGTAACAGAAATGTAGCATCCTCTAAAGCCATCTATGCAGATAAAACAGTCGGTCTTTTCGAGGGAAATGTGCACTTGGTGCGAGAGGTAAGCTTTAGGCTGGCTTTTGTGACCTCCCCCCCCCCCCTGGTGTTGTTCGCAGCCGCGGTGGAGTAGCCGAGCGGTCTAAAGCGTCTCGCTGCGGAGCGTGCGGTTGCTCGCCGTGGAGGTTCGAGTCCTCCCTGGGCATGGGCGTGTGTGTGTTTGTCCTTATGTTAGTTTACCTAGGTTTAAGTAGTTTGTAAGCTAGGGACTGGTGACCACGCAGTTTGGTCCAGACGTTTGAACCCTGTGTGGTCGGCAGCCGGCGGACCCGCGCGCGCGCGTCCCCCGCGTCGCCGGCGCAGCAGCCGCAGCTGTCGGGCCGCTCCTCGGTGCGCAGCTCAGTCAGTGACGTCAGCGGAGAACACGCCGCGCCCTCCTGCAAGAGCGTCTCCTCGCTGCGTGAGTACACACACCGCTCACTTCCTGCTTCTTCCGTTACAGTTTGGATATGTCGAACGAGTAAAAGATTACAGGCAGTGGAAGAAAACAGGAGCTACTGCCTACTTACTGACTTGAAGTAAATATTAGAAAATCACGAAGTCTGCAGACATCACTCCAGAAGGGATAAAAATATTTTTACAGACTAAAAGGAGAGCCCAACATATTGTTCAAGTGTCAGGATATGGCTGGCAGCGAGACGTGGGCGGTTCGGGTGGCAGAGAGAAATGCAGGAAAATTTTGTTGAATCCAACCATGAAGTTTATTTACTTGTTACTACAGAAGGCTACCGGGGGTGTGCAACAGTGAGTGGAACCCGTCCCAGGGACCGTGGTGACCCGCGACCTACGGGGTGAGACCCGGAGCTAGCAAGAGTTCGTCTTTACACGACTGTGGCCCGATCACAAGAGAGCGAACCTCCGTCCCAGCAATCGTCGGGGCCTGGAGGACGCTCCACGTGAAGCCACGTGGTCTTCCCCGATTGGTAGCAGAGTATCGCTGAGTGGTAGGAACTGCGCTCCCCACGACAACGACACGAAGCGAACAAGGTGGAAGATGATCGTAGAGTCAGCAAGGGGAGCCGACGGCTCCATTGGTTACGAAACTAAAACGGTCGGAGGTGAAAAAATCGGATATTTTAATAAACTAACTTCTCGGGTCTAGCCGGGGTCCTTAGGGAGAGGTTCCGCTTGTACAATATATTGTCTTAACAGCTTGAGGACAAATACCTATACTCCGTTCACCGAAACGAGAGACAGACTGAAACACACCACGGCGTGTGACCACAGGTAAACAAAACAGAGGGGATCGCTCTATGTCGCTACCCATGTATCAATCACCTGCTATGGTTCCGTGTTGTAATGGAATAGGGACTGCGACTGTTGGTAGACTATCAATTGCAAATTATTAACTTACCCACAAACAGCCGTAAAATTTGTTGTTTTATTCAACGACTGGTTTCGGTATTGCATTAATGCTTATTACGGATACAACACTGATTTGCAACTTAATTTGTATAGGGCCTGGACATGGTAGTAATGAAATATCGAAACCGCTCGTTAAATAAAAATCATCAGCTTTACCGCTGTTGGTGGATAAGTTAATAATGTG
This sequence comes from Locusta migratoria, assembly GCA_026315105.1. NCBI lineage: Eukaryota > Metazoa > Arthropoda > Insecta > Orthoptera > Acrididae > Locusta > Locusta migratoria. Next base: position 394,215,245 of record CM048750.1, on the reverse strand, counting down.
GAATTACACCTCTGTGTAAAGCGATTGTTTTACTTGCTATATAGCAGTGGTATTATACGCTACAGATATTCAAAATTAATTTATTTTAATAATTCATAGAATGAAACATCCTGGCAGATTAAAATTGTGTGCCGGAACCGGGACTCGAACCTGGGACCTTTGCCTTTCGCGGGCAAGCGCACTACCGACTGTGCTATCCCGACACGACTCACTATGCCGCCTCACAACTTTACTTCCGCCAGTACCTCGCCTCCTACTTTCCAAACTTCACAGAAGTTCTCCCGCGAACCTTGCAAGACTAGCACTCCTGGAAGAAAGGATATGGTGGAGACATGGCTTAGCCACAGCCAAAGGGATGTTTCCAGAATGAAACTTTCACTCTGCAGCGAAGAGTGCACTGATATGAAACTTCCAGGAGTGCTAGTCTTGCATGGTTCGCAGGAGAGCTTCTGTGAAGTTTGGAAAGTAGGAGGCGAGGTACTGGCGGAAGTAAAGTTGAGGCTGCATCGTGAGTCGTGTCGGGATAGCACAGTCGGTAGTGCGCTTGCCCGCGATAGGCAAAGGTCCCAGGTTCGAGTCCCGGTTCCGGCAAACAATTTTAATCTGCCAGGAAGTTTGATATCAGCGCACACTCCGCTGCAGAGTGAAAGTTTCATTCTGGGATTCATAGAATCTCTGAAAATTGCCCGAATCTGTATTTTCGTTTACGACAATAAGAACTGTCAACAAAACAACAAATCATGTGCTTTCGTTGGTATCACATTTCTGTGAAAGTCATCAACACTTTCTGTAAGCTTCTATCGTGATGCTTTCTTGGAGACTTCAAAGAGTATGTGGCCTTGTAATCAATTACCATATGATAAACTGACGAACGACCCACACCCATAGAAGCAGCCGTTTTGTCATTCATTGTTCTGGGCACAGCAGCTCCGTTTTATGCGCATTAAGAACTTAATGATTTCTTCTTTCATCGCTTCTTGCGTGGATTCAAAATGTAGGATGACATACTGAGTTTATACTCGCGCGATACAGAAGAGAAAAAGAGAAAATGGAACGTTAATACTTACGCCGATATTCAGCAACTGGTCTTTAAGGTGAAATTTCTAGCCAGCCTCTAATATCACACAAACGCTTTCCACCTGGAAAGGATGCGGCGACATTGAGCGTTTTGTCCATTCCTGGTCACGCGCCTCGCTGTGCCCAAAGTCCGTCTCTCGTTCTGGTCTACCAGATTCTATGATATAACTGCACGTGACATCAATCTATGGTAAACTCAGTTAAACAGCGAATGTTCTCCGCCCAGTCACGCCCATCGTTTCAGTGGGAATGGGTGCGCTGGCCGATTTTCGGCATCGCGAGAGCTTGATGGCGGCAGCTCGAATGCCGTGTGGCTACCTATTCACGTCTGCCCACTTCCCTCGCATCGAGCGTTCAGGTTTCTCTCACAGGAGCAGACAGTGGTACACCTAACACTTCTGTGCAGAAACGTTTGCTCAAACTGAGGAAGACTAGACTTTGCTCCTATGGTTTTAGCGATGTAGAAACGTAATTTAAGTCACCAGACGTAACTCAACGTTTGCGACAGCGAAAACCTAGCCCAGTAAGTAGAAAACATCCTTGGTAGCTCCTAGTGGTGTTTCTACTTCCCTTGACCCTTTCATTCTGTGTTGTTCCTGGACAACGACGTAGTAAAAGTCGATTTATACCGTATTTTGTGCATAAATCTTTAAAGTTGAATTTTTGTTTATGGACAACATACTTCTGGTACATTTTGTCGCTTGGTACGACGTATAGCCACTTCCGGGGCTTTAATCTGTGCATCTAGGTGGTTATGTTGCGTTGCTATTTGTACATGGCTGAGAGAGTGAGCGTGAGTGTGGTTCCTTTTACTTAATTCCAGCAGTGAACTGTCTTAGCTTTCGTGCAGTAGCGAATATTATGATAGCATTATTGATCCGGCAGTGTTAACTATCAGCAAAATTACTTCAGAGTAATAAAATACCTCGATACAAACGTCTGTGTTGTGCATGAAATACGTGAAAAAAAAATCAATAGTTCGACCAAAACTTTAAAAATATATTTTGATGTTTACTGCACTGTATAAATACAGAAAACACTGAATTTTAATTTTTCCAAAGCTGATTTATGTGGGACTGAAAGGGTTAAAGGAATCTAAGGTTTGTGGACTATTCCTTCTTTATGATAAAACAAACCGTAAAACTGTTTTCCGTAAATGTTTTCGCTAATGACTACAGAAGTCGCTGAATTGTTGGAGGACGACTGATTGCACTTACCACTCGATTTCTTTCATTTTGAGACTTAAAGAGAAGGTGCATGTATCTTGCGCCATTACCTGTGGATGTAAGAGCAAAAAGGTCCAATTATTGGCACAACTGCAAAAATGACGACTAATACGTTGAATAGTGCAGCAAGAAATTGACTTCAAATGGGACTTTCGTTGTACAACGAATTTCATTCTGCCTAAATCCAAGTTAGTGGAAGTTGAAAAAAAAAAAGATTGTTAAAAGATGACACCTACCAGCATAAGCCTCCTATATAAAATACGTTTGTAAAATTATTTTTTTTAACTATTACCTTGTTCAAGATTTATGATAAAACGTTTCGAATGAGACCTGAATTATGTATTTAGATTGGAAATTTCGTTTTCACGATATCGCAAAAATATTGACGTGATTTTATAACACAAGAGGGAGAGAGAACCATACGGATTTGAGCTCGGGCTGTCAAAACTCTGTTCTGTGGCTTTATCCGTTGCGCTATCGACTCAGTTTGTGTGCGAGAACACTCAAGTCCGAACATTTTAGCGACACTTTCTCTGAAACTGCAGACTGTTAGTACCCAGCCAGACCAGGTGGCTTCCTCCAAAGTGGGGACCGTGTCAGAGTGACCTGCGGAATGCTCGGCTTGTTAAGGATGTTGTGCTGCATTTGTCCGCTCTGTTCGGTAAGATGGAAATGACTGCAGGGAAAACTATAATTCTCCCAAGGTTTATAAATGCTAAAAGTGGTGTTTTAACTCCAGGGAAAACGTTCTCAGAACTGTGTAGTAACGTTCTACCCATTTTTTACTGTGTCGGGTAAATGAAGTAATTTGCCCTAGTCCTGGAAACGGGGAAGCGTGAAATTACTTTCATTGGGGTTTTCGCTTTTTATTCCCCAACTCATCGGCCCATTTAGCAAAGGTTCGGGAATCTCCTTTACCTTTGTGTAATAGTACGCCCGTAGTTGCTTTTCCCATTTCGCTATGACACACAGGATAGGGCAGGAAATGCGTAAGTCGTTTCGTGATAAGATTGTCGCAGTAGACCATCACGATTGTTAGATGCAGAATTTATTTCTTGGGAACATCATTCCCACCCGAAAAAAAATTGAGTCGTTTCAGACAAAAATCTATGAAAACGTGCTTGCTTTTCCATGGCCATCTTGTACAGGTACATACGAGGCGCGTCCATAAAGTAAGTTCCGTTTGGTAATAAAATGAAATTTTACACAGATACAGAAGAAATTTTTATTGCACAAAATTCTAAAACTCTTAAACTACTTTTCCACATAACTGCCCAAATTTTGCAGGCATTTGTCATAGCGTGGCACCAGGTTTTGTATACCTTCTTCATAGAAATCTGACGCCTGTCTCTTCATGCATCAGTGATCGTGAAATTTGGGGGAAGTCCATAGCGAGAGCACTAATTGTAAACCTATAGTTTTCCTGGATCTTATCAAACGCGTGAACCAGTTCTTCTGTAAACAAAGGTGGACGCCCACTTCGTTCTTTATCGTGCACATAACTACGCCCGCCATAGAACTGTCGGACCATCTTCTCACCATCGAATCACTCGTCGAATTTGGTCCGTAAACATCGCAAATTTGCCGATAAATTTCACTTGGTTTCACTTTCCTCTCATTCAGAAACCGAATCACCGACCTGATTTCACAGGCGGCGGGATTTTCAATTAACCCTGACATTTCAAACAAGCACAACAAAGCGTACGTAACTGACAGCGATCTCCAAATGGCGCACGTTCTTCTCCTTGATACATACCGTCTACATCGCATGTCCAGAACTGCAATCGCAGTGCTGCAGTGGAGATAAATAGATACGGAACTTAATTTATGGACGCGCCTCGTACTTATGCGAAAACCAGAAATGTCGTGCTGCTATTCCGCTGTGTAATTCCAGAAAACCCTATACTATTCAACAGTGCTGGGTATCATAGCACAACAATTTTCCGGAGATTTAGCCCCTGTCGCATTAAAGCACACGTACGACAGGTGTTGGTGTCTCTGGTTCTTCCTCACGGTGGCGTGCTCTCTGTTTCAGTAAAATGGTTGTATTCGGGTGTAGTGCCACGTTGCTGCAATGCGTGGTATCTTGTTTGTCGCCATTCGGCTACGTCGGATTGCAGGTATTCTGGCCGTCGTCAAAACAAACATGTTCCCTACATGGGCTGTAACATCTTTAATGGAATACTCCCAGACGTTGTGCACCGCAGTGCAGATTGCCTCACATTTGCTATCGTCGATGGAGCGCAGCGTGCTTTGGGAAGTGCGCGATATGGACCGTGCTGCTGAGGAGTGTTTTGCGCCTTTGGTCGCAGAGAAGTCGTATATTTCTTATGTTGCTTCCTGGCACTGTTTTCTCTTTAGATGTGCACCATTATCCTTTCACCAGATGCGTTTTGACCATGCTTCGCCCGCTACAGTGCAATATTGCTCCACGACTCTCTCTTGCGCGAATTGTACGGAGTAGGGAGAAGGGTGTATGTGTGGAGCCGGCCCCCGGCCCCCGGCCTGAGACGCAGACTTGACGCCTGTGGTGTGAGGCGAGACGGCGGCTATTGATCGCTGGACCAGCCTGCCGGCCGCGGCGCTCAAGGCCGCCCACGCGCCGTCTGGCGCCGGCCCAACTGCCCTACCCCACTGTCCGGAAATCATCACATCACGACCACATCAACTGCACCTATATCCTTTTGCTTATTCAGTACACCATTTGCCAGTACCAACAGCTACTAATCCACACCGTTTACATGAAATACAGCCATACGTTTATAAGATCAACACTGTATTTACACCCTAACAATATTGGAAAGACTCTTCAAATCGAATACCACCTGCATACAGCAGCCGGGCGCAGACTTAAATATTAAGGATGTCGGGGCGATAGATTATGCCCCATCATGTACCATCCGAAATGTGAAATATTTTCGCCACAACCTGTCCTATATGACGCAATATTGTCGCGTTGAAATGGAAGCAAGCTTCACTTCGAAGGCAGGGTTGTCGACTGAACACAGCACTTATACTGAAAGCAGATTTCTTGCGAACTGAAACGTACACGCAGCACTGACTGCCTCTCGGGCAGAGTGCTCTGCTATTAATACACAGAATGTACCAGAAATTAGAACACTTAATATAAGAAACAAGTATAAATTACAAGTAAACTTTAACATTTTCAAAATGTTCTACACTTTTTAATTACAAAGAAATAAGTTTTTTCCGGTGGACGGGATTGAACCGGCCACCTTCAACACCGCAGTCGGTGACGCTATCCCTTGAACCACCCCGGCAGTGGGTTAACGTGAGGTCCAGAAGATCGCTGACTCCTCGTCTGTTTTGGAAAGTTAGGGCAACGAAAGAGGCAAATTGCACTTGGAACTTCGGTTTAGCGTTTTCATAGCCGTCACTCTGAGGAGACATGGGGTATATGGCAGTTCTTCGGACAGTTGAGAGGAGAGTGGAATTTTCATGACAAGAAAGAAAGGGCTCAAACACGCGAATAAAGTGTGTAAGGTTTCCGTAGTGCAACCGTCTAATTTGATTGTGTCTCCTGAGTGGTTTGATGAGCCACTGCGCACGAACCGCTGAGGCAACAAGCAGGTTTATTACGAGAATGCTACCGAGCTGATCCACCCACTAAAGCGGTCACAAGCAATTCTCCCAACTGTTCACTGTTTTACCATTATTGACATTATTGAATGGAGAGAAAAGATTGAAAGAGTTGCTGTACAGTCCGTCAGTAGTTTAAGCGTAAGAATGTCACAGAAGTCCTGTGGATCGTACAAAAGTGTCTTGGACGGGGAGCTGGATTATGAACATGCGTGGGTCCACGTTCTGAAATGAAACTCGTTACTTCCCCCAGAATACGTCTCATACCGCAGACAACTAAAAATGAGAGGGAGGGATGTACTGTGATCGTTCCCACTTAGCGTATGCGAATAGATTAGGAAAGAATGACATTACGTAAGATACTAGACACCTTGTAGGATGATCAGTTCTGTGATACATACCAATTGCAAAACTTTTGACGTTTTCCGAGGCCGGCCGCGGTGGCCGAGGTGACTGAGGCGCTCCAGTCACGGTCAGCACGGCCACTACGGTCGGGGGTTCGAATCCCCCCTCGGGCATGGATATTTGTGCCGTCCTAGTTCGTAAGTAGTTCATAAGTAGTTTGTAAGTTTAGGGACTGATGACCCCGTAGTTAAATCCCATAAGCTTTACAGACATTTGAACATTTTGACGTTTTCGAATTACTTACAAATTTCCGCGAAGCCCGAAATCTATTGATTGATCTAGCTAATGCTGCATTGATGTTCTTGGGTTAGTTTAAAATTATAGCAACTACTGGAACATTTGGAATACACGATTTATTGAAGAGCTATATCGAAACAATTAATACGAAATGGGCTGCTTGTTTATTGCACAACTTTGCAGACATCAGTCCCATCGGCAGTTCCGCCGGCCGCGGTGGCCGCGGGGACTGAGGCGCTCCAGTCACGGTCTGCACGGCCACTACGGTCGGGGGTTCCAATCCCCCCTCGGGCATGGATATTTGTGCCGTCCTTAGTATAAGGTAGTTCGTAAGTAGTTTGTAAGTTTAGGGACTGATGATCCCGTAGTTAAGTCCCATAAGCTTAACAAACATTTGAACATCGCCAGTTCCACGTAAATTGTCCGATCAGAAATGGATGACACAGTTGATAATGTGGCGGCTACTGCAGTTACTTCCTCAGTGCTGTATGGACGTCAGCGAGTCGCGTGCAGTGTGGAGCGACTGATTCACAACGCATCACAGGTGGGAACAGGGTTGCCACACATCGCGGTTCTCCAGAGCACTCACACTTTCAGGTAAAAATATTTTCCTCGAGAAAAGTGCTCTCGGGCCTATTGAGGTCTCTTATTGCTCAATACCGACGGTTTCCATTATTAAGTCTTGTTGTAGAATTCAGTTAAGACATTGCAGTTACGTGTTTCTCTGTCTGAGGCTTATTTGTGCTTACATCTAATTTGTGTCTGAGTGAAGAGATTCGAATGCCAAAGAGAAAGTGTTCCTTTCCAGAAATAATTAGCGGATAAATAGCCTTTCGTGATATGACCAAGAAAGCTCAATGAAGTGGAACATCAAATACAGGGTGTCTCACGAAAGACGCCTGCCAGGTATGCGCAGATGGCGCGATAAGGCTCCCGGCCGCCGCAGCCGTATGCGCCCGATTCTCGGAGTCTCTTGTGCCGCGGACGCATGCACTGAGTCTAAAAATCATAGCAGTCTGAGTAACCTAAGTTGCCTTTATTTACAGTAGTTCTTCAAAATGATGGCCCTCTATGTAAAGAGCGGCCTGACAGCTCTTGATGTTTATCGAGTATTTTTGAGAGTTGCTTCGAATGGCTTTGACTGTTGTTAAGGTTCTATACTTCACATACTGTAAATATGAAAAAATTGTAAAATCCGACGGCCATGTGGTCTCCTTGTTAGACAACGCCCCTGGAAAGTACACTGAGCGTCACGTTGAAGCAGCAGTACGTATCGTCGTTTACTCTCTCGCGGCCAGAGACTGCGCAGACATCTGCCCCTCCCCCCCCCCCCCCCCCCCTTTTACGGCCTGTCGGGCGCCGGCTCGCCGTTAAACCTGCCGGCTCACTCCCTTAACTGCCTGTATTGCAGCTCAGCTGAGGCTCCCACCAGCCGCAATGTGAGTCACGCCGCTACCTCTCACACCCTATTGCTTCCCCATACAGCTCCCGTACCAAACTGTATTCTCAGCATACTCAATTTATTCTGCGATACCTTCAAATGTTGGTAAACCTGCTAGAACAAAATGTTAAGGTCATCCTACTTCCAACCTACTTAAACGACAATACATACTTGCAGGCGCGAGGGAGGATTCAATCTTCCGGCGGGAACGGCCCCCAGTCCGTACCATGACGCCTTGCAAGGAGAGGACGCCTAATCGTCATCGCCGAATTCGTCCAAATTTATGGTACTTGTAAGGCGCGGTGAGACGCAAAAGTGCCGCAAGTGGGAACTTCAGATCGCCAAGCGTTTGCGAAATAAAAGGCAGTTTGACACGGATCTATCACCATATGCCCCTGTGACGGCGTGTGTTAGGAAGCGGTGTTCGGCTCAGCGGTAAAACATATTCGTCTCGAGAAGGCAACGGGTCAACTCCACCAACAGCAATTTTTTTTCTGATCGTTAGCAATGCGTACACCTACACCTTGTTCCCGTCTGGATCGCGAGACAAGATTAATTACAGCTCGCACGGAGGCGTTTAAACAATCATTCTTGCCACACTCAATACGTGAATGGAATGGGAAGAAAACCCTAATAACTGGTACAGCCTGACGTACCCACCGCTATGCACTTCAGTGGTTTGCAGACTATTGATGTCACTTGTTAGTCCGCCGGGTGACGTCACAGCGGAACGCTGATCCCAGCTGGCAACCGGCACACACACCTGTGGGCCGTGTGCTGTTGTTGTGCACGTATGAATACAAAATAACATACATGATGTTGCAGTTACTTGTAAAGTCAGTAGTGTACGCATTGCCGCCGGGCGGAATCGAACCCGCGAATCTTTCAATAAGAACCTGATCTTACCGCTGAGCCAAATACCGCTTTCTAAACAGATTCTCTCAGGGGCAGTTGATAAGGTGCATATGGTAATAGATCCGCATCAAAATTCCTTTTATTTTTTTGTGGACCCGTTGCATCTTCGAAGCGTTGTGCCAATGAAGCGTAACCTTTAGTTCGCCTTCCCCGCAATATTTTCTGTGTTATCTCCAGTCTGTTGTTCGTAATTGTAGCTCCTATGTATGTGGTAGAATTAACGACCTTAAGGTTCTCAATTTATCGTATAATTGAAGTTCAGCGTATTTCTTTTAGTGGCCATGTGTATTACTTCACACCTTTCATTATTTAGTGTTAATTACCAATGTTTGCACCATGTAGAAATTTTGTCTAAATCGCTTTGCAGGTACTTTTAACCATCTGACTTCATTTACCGATAAACGATAGCATCATCCGCAAACAGTCTAAGGGAGCTATGCAGATTGTCTCCTAAACAGTTTATAAACACAAGGAAGAGTAGGGGACCTATAACGCTTCCCTGTGGAATGCCAGATATCACTTCCGCTTTACTCGATGACTTACCGTCATTTACTACGAACTGTGTCCCTTTCTGATAGAAAATCGTGAAAGTAATCTACAATTGGGGGCGATATTCCATAATCACGCAATTTCATTAGAAGCCGCTTGTGAGGTACAGTGTCAAAAGCCTTCCGGAAATCCAGAAATGTGGAATCGATTTGAGATCTCTTGTCGATGGCACTTAACACTTCGTGTGAATAAAGGACAAGCTGTGTTTCGCAAGAGCATTACGGGAGTCCTCCAAGTTCAGTCTCCGTTGCACAATAATATTTTCTCAAAGTTTGCGGCGAAGTGAGACCAAGAGAGGAGCAGCATTGTTGCGCAATATTTCTCTCCTGGACGCGTCGGTTACTCAAGCGAATGCGGCAGCTCTCCATTGCGTGGTATTCCCATGTACTGCAAGTACAGTTACTACGCAATGAAAGAAAAGCACAAGGAGCGGCAGTTGGTGGAAAACTGGCTACCTATACAAGGTAAATGACACGCTATAGCTTGAAACAACTTGGGTGATGACTATACGAAATATTTTAAAGGTCAGCGAGCAGACATTCCACGAATTAGTCACATTGTTTCTACAAATAACAGATACAGTTCATATACGTGACTGATGGCACTTCCAACAGTGATGGCAGCTGCTGTGTCACTGTGTTTCACAGCACTAATGGGAGGTACCACAGGCCTGCCGTCATCTGCCAAACCCCAGCTGAGGCTCATCACTTGCTCTTCCAGTGCTCCAATTCCGTCAAGCTTCACGGTTAACATGAAAATGAGAAGGCATTCATGCTGATGTTTGACAGCGTGAACAACGAAAAGATAAACTGACTTCCTTGCAGTGCCTGATTTACCAATAGGCGGAGTAGGCTGGGACCTAGGGCGGCAAATTTGAGGCAAAAATTTTTAATTTGAAAGTGTTCAGTTACGCAAGTCGCCGATGTGGCGTCTAATTGAAAGACTTGCACCCGGCCAATGAGCCACACGAAATTATTATTATTATTAGTTGTTGTTGTTGTTGTTGTACGTTTACGGAATGTGGAAGAAGTATTGAGGTATACCTTACCCCAGTGGCGTAACTAGGACTTGGCTTGGGGGGGGGGGGGGAGATACATCTGCTTGACGAGCAAAATTTGTCAGTTTCCACACAGACTACCATCTATCACTCCTGTTGAAGAAACTAATTCATTCCCATTCAATGAAAGATTATGGTAAAACACCCCAAGTTTTCAATCTTTACCAGATTACTGTTATACGATTATTTTTTTTTTATTTTTTTGTTGTTGTTTCTTGGGGGGGTTGTTCTATCCCCCTCACCCCCCCCCCCAATCGTTACGCCACTGCCTTACCCCCACATTATTAGTGTATGACTATGCTTTCATTACCTCAGGAATAGATACAAAAACTATTTCTTGTGAAATAGTTGGGTTGTAAAATTAATCTTGGAAGTTACACGTCGATCCTCTAGTTTATTCATAATAACGGAAAAAGGTGGTATAATTAGAAACATAGTGTACAGAGCATAAAGCTAAAATTTTATTGCCAAAAAATAATTGAGAAATGGGATACCGAACTGTAGACGTTGGTAGGGACTGAAAAATTCAAAAGCCTACTGGCGGCAAAGGTGGAAATCCGCCACTGCTTCCTTGTATCTTTTTATGGGAGTTATCAGCGCGAAAAAAAATTCGTGGAAGTTTGAAGGTACATGTGAAATTGGTTAGAAGTCGCCAAGTGTTAACAATTAGAATAATAGACGAGGAAAATTGGAATATTTGAGGGCCGCCAACAAACACTTTCTAATTGTGATTCTTGGCTTATCGTGTTAAGCTTAACATACAATTGTACTTATTAGAGAGATTATTACAGTATTTTAAATAGTGAATTCGGCCTACAACTTAGATGAATATTGAAGATAATCTCTGTTGCGACTGTAAGCCGTCGGACAGGTCTCCTGCAACAAAGGCACCAAAAATCTGCTTGTATACAGAAGGATATGGTCTGTCCTTTTAGGGCATGTCATGTAGGTTTTTCAGACGCCCCGGTTTTCTGATGTAGTCCAGATTTGGATTTTTTAAATGAGCGTCCCCTTCAGTGATGCAAGAGGATTGTCTTATACCTTTTATTTCTTCTCAATATTCTGACGTGGACATGTATTTTAACTGTCACTGTTAAGCAAAATAATCCTTTCATTGTTGCGCCCACCAGGGTCTACAAAGGGCCCTTATTGTCAAGTGATTCAGTTCACTTCAGACAGCGGAAGGCCAAAAACTGGACCGCCAAAAGTATTTCAAAAGTATAAGTTACATTATTAAACTATTAAAAACATAAAAAATAACTTTTTTCTGTAGATAACGATTTGTATGAGAGCCACCCTTACAATTTTCCTAAAATTTTACAGTTAACTGCTGGATGATTAGAACCCTTAATGATTATTATAGGTAGATTAAATAAATGTCATTCTTCTGCTCTTAAAAATCACCGTTTGAGGTTTCTGCGGCAGCAGAACGGACGGATGTGGCTGCCAAGTTGTTACAACTTTCAAAGCCTTTACTCCAAATGGACATAAGACTTGCAGGCCGACATTTCCTTGCAAAGATATAAAAATGAATCCACTGACGAATTGTGGAGTGAACATGTCCCGGAAAAAATATGAAATTACAAAACATTAGCCATCTACCTGGCTACTGTGTTTGGTTCCACATATATTTGTCAAATTTCAATTAAATAAGTATCGCTCAAGATTAACGGCCGCTCACCTGGAAGACACTTCGCATCAGCTGCTCCGCATGTGAACCTAATTGTAAGAAACTGGCTGAAGGCCGCAAATGTAATTTCTTGCTTTGGTTTTTTAAAACACAAATACGCATAGTTCACGGTATTTCATACTTTCTATTGAAAATTCAACAATGTATGACCTGATTCTGGATTTTTCAACAGACGTTTGACTACACATTTTCATACATTTTGTGAGTGCAAATTAAAATAAATAGCAAATAATAAAAGTTTTACTGGATTATTATATAGTTTTACTTCATCTTTTGTATCTCGTATTAGAGACTGAAAATTAAAATAAAAATGGATAAGGAATATGTGGTTTTACTTCTGGACCGCGATAAAAAAAATTTCAAAAGTATCCGGACTCCTTGCAAGATTACATGCCGACTTCTGACTTCAGATATTGCAGTTAGGTGGTATGTATTTGATGCTTGCTTACTTCGTATTTGTGTATGTGCGACTTGAGCTGAAATCCGAAAGATAAAGTGCTAAAGAAAAATACTCTCCCATCAAATGAGAAAGATAAGTGGCATTTGAAATAGGTGGGATTGGCTGATATTAAGGATCATTTACGCAACGTAATTTTTTTTGGAATCACAAAAGAACAAATAACAGCAGCGGAATTAATAATGTGCTATCATGCCGTTAAATACATCTTTGAAATATGTGGACTGTGCTTAAAGACTAAGCTCCTAACTTCTTAACGATGCTGAAACAGCAAAGAGAAACAAAACAGAACTAATGGATTCAGTTTTGTGAAGCAATCAGCTATCATTCGATAGAAAAGGATGCGAGTAATCACAAGGCAGAAAAAATATTTCCATTAATTGCATTTAGATGGAAATTTCTTTAGTTTCCGTACGAAATTAAACCGCCCCTATGAGTACGTACTGCATTAGAAGAAAACAACTAATAAGAGTAAACGCATAGCGTTTTGCGCTGACGGTGCTAACACTAATTTTTGAGTAATGCGACGAGCGGGTACAGTCAGTGTCGTAGAGCTATGTTACTGCTCGTAAGAGTGTTTGCCCTGCGTAAATTATTTGATCCAGACACCAGTACTAAAATTGCACGAGTTTACCTCACTAGGGCAACGCTACTCAGAAAAGTTACATTAAACAAGGAACATACAAAACGCACAAAAATAGTTGCGATCAAGGAATAACAAAAAACATAGGAAATAATAGTAAACACAGCGCCTCTGGTGGCTGACGCGGAAACTGCGCGCGATTGGCACTCGCAAATCGCGACACAGCGTGAAAACACAAAAGTACAAACAAATGAAAAGACATAAAGAGCACAGGCCGCATGGTAGCATCACTTCGGAAAATCACAGCGTTGCTACAAATATAAAAATTCTGTAGGAGTTGGCTACCCTGCGCACATACTACAGAATGATTTTTGAGCCGCTGGCGTGATGAGTGTTGACGTAGAAACATTCGCAATTAAACGTTAGTTACTTCTCCGTGCACACAGTACGGACGGAGTATCTAGGTTTTGACAGTTTGTAGTCATTGAGAATCTCAAATAGAAAACAAGGTGCTCTTTGTTGCTATAGTGTGTTCTGAAATTGTACAACACAATAAATTATTATTCCTCTTAGTATAATTGCACCTAGATTTCTGTTAATCCTCTTAGTCCGTTAAGGGAAGCAGATCTGTGGTTCTTGCATAGTCAGACGAGCGTGTTTGAGACAAACATTTAAACGTAAGAAGGCATAAAAAGCTGCGATCGTTCAACACACTGCAAAACTCGTAGAAGGCATGAAGAGAAATTTTATTCTATTCAGTGACATCTTGCAGAATAGAGGTTGCATTAACTACAGGTAGATAAATATTTAACCCGTAGGAACTCGCGCCTTTAAAAGTACACGATCGGTCGCTTGTATAGTATTTTTCTGACAGTCAAAGAACAGTTTATGATGTACTTAATGTCTAAATAAGTATTTCTAGTTGCGATTATAAGAAAACACAAATATTTGACTATTTAAAATTGGTAAAATGCCGATTGTTTTAAAATTACTGTGAGCAAAATGCTCACGCGCCAGTCCTCACGGGTTAAAAAAGCCTTGTCCATGTAAAACAGTTTAGGAAACGTGTTAGTTTTATTTAGAAAAATGGTCACCAAAAATAAAGTATTTTAAATCGATATAGCTGGACGTAGAACCTGAGGGCTGAGTGGAACAATGTGACAAGGTCAACAACGTTTGTACAGGGCAGTGAGTATCAAAGGGCTAAGAAAAATCGACTCTTCTGACTCAGGCCTCTGTCCTTCGACTTCTACGCTTCCTGAATTTCCCATTCAGGAAATTCAATGACGAACGAAAACGGTCTGGCACTCGCAGTGCACTTACTGAGACTATTGCAAAATCGTTAAGGTAAATAATTTTTCTTGACTTCAATTGAAATGGTGGCCCGAAAGTAACTAAAATTTGTGTACCGTATTTTGGGTGATGGGTGTGGTGATCTATAACAGCGCCAAGTTAAAATTTGCGGGACGCAGAAAATATTCTCGATTTATTAATGTGAGCCGTGGGAACAAACATGTTGGCGATGGCTTGCAACGGTGACGCAGAAATAAAATGCGTTCCTTCGTGACGCGGTACAGTAATGGCAGATGTTACCAAAAGTAATTTTATAGTCTTCTCGATAACTTTCTCGCTTGAAGTTTCTTCGCGGTCAAAAAGAACGCGAATTCATCACCATGTATACATTTGTGTTAAGCAACCAGAACATCGACACCTCTTACAGAAATTTATCTCATATTAGTTTCCACGATAAAGCACGTGCCATGTATATGTAAACTTTAACAATGCTCGTATTTTTTCAGTCCAAATGTGTTTCTTTCTACCAAAGACTGTTATTACTTTCATTATTTAGTGGCAGCTGGCAAGAAAATTCTTTCGATAATTACTCCATATTGTAGACTGAAAAAATAGATACCGGTATCTATTACTTTTCAGAAGTTTTCTTAATATTCGAAATTATCAGTGATGTAAATCGGCGATTTGACTTTGAGGCCGAACATTGACAACTGTAGTCTTCAGAATGAAACTTTCACTCTGCAGCGGAGTGTGCGCTGATATGAAACTTCCTGGCAGATTAAAATTGTGTGCCGGAACCGGGACTCGAACCTGGGACCTTTGCCTTTCGCGGGCAAGCGCACTACCGACTGTGCTATCCCGACACGAGTCTTGCGTGTTTGCAGGAGAACTTCTGTGAAGTTTGGAAAGTAGGAGGCAAGGTACTGGCGGAAGTAAAGTTGTGAGGCGGCATCGTGAGTCGTGTCGGGATAGCACAGTCGGTAGTGCGCTTGCCCGCGAAAGGCAAAGGTCCCAGGTTCGAGTCCCGGTTCCGGCACACAATTTTAATCTGCCAGGAAGTTTTCAACTGTAGTCTTGTTTAAGCAAACAAATACCCCCACATAATATTTCTCTCCAAGAATATGTCCACAAATTAATCTCTTCTTACTCAAATGCAGTATTTCTTCTGCTCCTCACAAATTCACGCTATCAGACAAAACAGCCCCGAAAGATTTGAACTGTGAATTCTCTTTCAAATGCATGATGCGTAAGGCGGCGTTGGTAAGGCCCTGCATACAAGGCTTGCGGCGCGCAATCGCCTGCCACCTGGCGTCGGAAGCGAGAAATACCGCTCTTCAGAGCTGCATGTAGCTTCTGTAAACGGCCACGCAGCAGCGCTGCCGATGCATATTCTTGCGAATTTATATAGGTCTAGAGGTTTACCAGTCTGTGTTTCAAAGAATCTTCATAATCACTGTAATGATACAATTTATCTTAATTGATTGCTTTTATGAGGTACACCGGTACAACCTTTAAGAGTTCGATTAGCTGGTGGATCTGTAGTCAAGTGTTTTATTTGATCACATTTCAAGAAACTTTTCGCATCCCCACGTCATTTAGCTTAGTAGTGTGACGTGAGTTGATTAGTGTGCGAGAAAGCACGTTTCACTCGAGCCCTTCTTCACAATGCCGTGAAATACAAAGCCGTTAATAAGTAGCTAAAGTTACGTTTTGTAATTTATGCGTCTTGTTAATACACACAAGAACCTAAAGAAATTAAAAAGACTAGTTCGTGTTGGTAGGTAACGTTATCATAAAGAGGCCGTAAATTAAATTCAAAGGCGACATTAAAAGTAAAACGTATGTGTTTTGATTTGCATAGTCCTCTTTCTTTGATTATGGGATAATAGAAAAAATGCAACGTTTCTTTACTTTGTAAGATTGTGTACCTTTCATTCCAGGATGAACCGTTGTCATAGAATACCCCCAGATCTCATAAGAAATATTTGTCGGAGTTTGCTAGATATTAGCGATCCGAACAATATTTTAATATTCAGTCTCGGCCAGCTCTTCACGAATAATTAATGCTGTATTTCCAGGAACAAACAGGGAAACGTTATATTCTTAAATTCATAAATCGTAAACTAGTCAATTCATAAGAGAATATAAACGACTTGAATGACATAGCTGGAGACGGTAACTAAAGTTTATTATATTGCACAAAGCGTGCTTGTCACGCAACATCGCACTGCACCAGAGAGTATTTTCGTAGCACAGCGCTCCTGGCGGCAGGCGCACGGACTCATTTGACAGCCGCGCCGATAAAACATCTGTTTGCATTATCGACACTGTAGATCGCTACATATTATGTGATAATACATTTTCATTTGTGGATTTTCAGTAAACGATAACTCTTATATGTAACAATATCAGAGAAACTGTCAGTCTAAAATAAATGACTTCTTCAGATAATCTGAGCTATGCATTCTCAGTACGGATTATCAGTTGAAGCTGGAACGCAACTTGAGAGCACACCTTTGAATAGATAATTTTCTCAGCAGTATTGTAACGCGTAACTGTTAACTGACGTCTGCTCTCTCTCTCTCTCTCTCTCTCTCTCTCTCTCTCTCTCTCTCTCTCTCTCTCTCTCTCTCTCTCTACCTAAAACTAAGTTTCATATATAGAGATACGTAAACGTTACTATGTTTGGTACACAATTGGCTATTCAATAAAGATTATAAATCACTGACAGCAGAGCAGAAAAGCATGTAAATTAGATATCTTTTTTGACTGGATACAAAGCTCTGAAATTAATATGAAGTGCTCTTTTCCAACATTTTATTAAATTCATTGTTGAATAGCTACTGCCACTACATGTGCACATTCTAAATTACATTAAAAGTGAAATAAAGTATCAGACTCACTTGACGATGAAGGCGATGTAGGCTATTTGACGACAAAAATCTTCTTCTGAGTATCTGAATACAGTATCCATAAATTGTCTTCTTCTGTTAAGTGAGATTGATTTTTCCGAGAAGATTCATTACTTTCCTACACTTCCCAGTATTGGTATTAAACTTGAGTCGTATATTTCGGTTGAAAGTAAGACTTTCTGTCCAAAGTGACTGTTAAATTGCTTGTCAAAGATGGCGAGTTGTAATTCTTCACCAGAGATGTTATTCCTTTCTGCACCACGCCACAGCTTTACTCTCTGATAGTAGCAAATAGCATCCATCTTAAAATTTACACGAAGTTGATCGAACGACTTATCATTGGTATGATTACTGGTAACTAAATATTGACACGGAATAGTTTTAACACGCGAAACTTCTGTAGTCTCTTACATTTAGAGCAAAAGTCTTAAATCGAAAATCAACCGTCGGCGTTCGCCTGAGTTGCCATCAAAAAAATTCGTCAGTAAGATTGCATCTGACGAGACATCAGAATATATGGAGTGCTGTTTTGAATAAACACGTAAGTCGTCTTTGATGCCTTTCGCAATGCAATGATCTATTGTTTCCAACTGGCATGAAACATTGCATGTCGGTACTAATTCACTTTACGCATGTTTTCATGCAGCTCACAGCATTTCTCTGGCAATTTGCAGAACAGCCTAAGTGAGCTGTCATCTGTTACGTTAAGGTCAATCGCACTACTCGTCAGGTAAGTCGCCGAACGACTCTCCTTGGATATTAGTTTACATTTTAACTAACTTTCATTGCGTAGATTGCTTATCTGTTGGTCCGTGCGGTACAAATTATGCAAATGTATTGAGTGCTGGTATACCAACTGCTTTTGAACTAGACTTGTAACTTTGCTCAGAGATCAGACCAGAATGACAAACTGGTTGTGTGGTGTGTGTGGCGGAGGGCAGTGTGTGTGCCACTGCTACTTGTCTGTTTCGTGTAATTAGTGATGCCAATTTTGTGTTTTTTAGCACCAGATATGGGTTTGGTCTGGTGCCAGAAATTTCATTTATTGCCATAGCGAAATACTGGTGTTATTTCAAAATCCAGTGCCAAATCTGGTGCTTAACGGATTGTCCCAGTCGCCAACTAATTTTAAATCTTTATTTTACGAGCCCAATAACTGATACTAACCGGACAAGGGTACATACAAGAACCTGTCAACCATAGAGCACGCATAGCATGTTTTATTTATTTTATAGTCTGTCTGAAAGTGTAATCAAGTGATTTCGAAAATAAAATAATTGGAACTTCATGTTAACACGCTAATTTTCATATCTCGTAAACATTGCGCGGTTTCGTGTATAAAAACATTACCGCATACTTAATTAATTAAATCTTATTTGCATGTTGCGCGGAGGTGAGGTTTGGTTACCATTGGCTGACGACGATACTACTCTTTGTGGTGTGATTCGCTAGCCACATAATCACGTGGTCTGCAACAAATGAACATCGCGTTGCGCAGCCTCCAATTCAGGCGATCGGAAGCAAATGTGCCGTATTTGGTTGATTTTGTATTTATACTTCAGTATTGCGAAAGCTGCCGACTTAAATGTAACGGCGCTTGAAAGACATTTGCAAAACACGTATTTTAAGATGAGGTATGTCGTAATTAAGTACGGAGAAATTATGCCTACAAGTATGAAACCTTTACCGTTGCTGCATATATCGTCTGTAGCACGTCATCTTCGTGGTGTTGCAATTTTAATGGCCAGGAATATATAATATGCTGTTTTCTAGTGTTTTGGATACTAGAGTTCAGCTGGTTCTTTTCTGGTGTTCTGAAGTGTAGGGTTTAGTGCTTTTTCATTTCACGAGTTGGTAACACTGTTCGTGTTCCAGACACGAATGTTACTAGTAAGCCTCCGTGTGAGACGCAGTCACTGTTTTAATTTTGCGGTCATATTGGGTGTTTCAGGTGAACAAAATAAATCAGAAATTTCCATTTTAAGTAATCTAACCCAAATCGATTAGAAAATTTCACACAATGGCAGAAAATAAACTGTTTGTTTAAACTTGTAATATATTTTTTTTTAAACGGAATGAAATACATAATTCCAACGCCATACAGATTTTTAACCCCTTTGAGAAAAATTGTGCATATATTTAATAACTATAACACTAAACACAATAAATAAAATGGAGCTATGCAATAGATATCAGGTACAATAGTATTTCAAATAAGTGTTCAAAAATTTTATTGCCCTGAATGTTACATGAAATGTTGTGCGATTTGCCTGAAGTACTAAACTTTTTACTCTTAGATTTAAATTTTAAGATTATGGTCATAGCAATTGTTAACGATTTTTTTAATTTCGAAAGTGCAATAACATTACAGTAATAAGACTTTAATATCATGTTCTGGGTGCACTGCAAGTACAAAACGACCCATGACACCTGTTCATAAACCTCCGTAACTTTGTCCGCAATATTTTTCTCCGATTACTATCTACTTAGTGTTCTTGGTCTTCTTCGCATCATTCAGTTGACAGCGTTAACAAAGATTCATTTCCGGAAGCAGGCGCCGTCTGCCAAACTTTCTACCTCGTCCATGTTTGTAAGTCTTCATCCTTTCAACGGGGTTTCCAGTTTTGGAAATAAAATACTCTGGGGCCAGGTTGTTCTGATTAACGCGATCCCAATGCGAGACGATGGTCTTCCTGGCTTTGAGTCATTAGCCGTGACACCAACTTGGAGACCATTATGCATTCGAAGATGCTGTGTCAGGATGCATCTGAAATGTTACATGTTTCTACAGTCTCTTTGACATTGTCTTAGACAGGCAGGCAGAATATCGTTGACAGTCTTAACATGATCGTCGCCGGTAGACGTTTAAAGGGCCATCTTTAACCTCCGAGCGCCCATTTTAACCGCCTGAAGCATTCTAACACATAGTACGACTTAAACACTTATCACCGTAGCCGTTTGAAGCAAAATTTAATGGAAATGGGATATTCGAAAACTGAATACAACACTGAAAAATAAGACACGCAACAATGAAAGTTCCGACCGTTACACATTGAACACAGGCGTGTGCAGCAATAACCACATTCCGCTCCACTGCGTTGGCGTGAAATTACGAATGTCGTGGAACTTTTCGAATAGAGTTCACACAGTAGGATGAGCAACGCTTCGCGACTTTCGAGAGTGATTAATCTAGTTAAACACGCAGGCCGCCGTGGCCCAGAGTAAAGTGGATCGTAACATTTACCCGACACAACATGCCAAAAGTGTTTGCCTTTTTGAGTGTACCTACCTTTTTTGCGATCTTCTTTTGACAGCTCGAAATTTAAATGAAAATAACGGCTTAACCATTCATCTGACATGAAAATTGAATAACCGAATTTGTAGAGGAGAAAATTCTCTACAACTTCGCTATTTTTTTTTCATATCTCCTATCGGTGGGAGATATTTGCAAAAATAACGGAGTTTTGACACACTTGATTGAATTAACGAAAACCAGCCGTTCGGAGATGTCACGTGACATTTCTCGCCCAGAACTCTCTGGCATACGGCATCTTGCGTTGCGTATTTGATGATTTTCTTATACACGCTGTGATTTCAAAGCAATGGCGCACTAAATAATTAACAAAAACACGTTCTTCGTACGATAAATAATCTAGTGTCTACAAATGCCTTATTAGCATCAGTTAACAACGGCCATCAATAGTTTTTAGATTATTTTGGTCCAAAATGTTTGCAAAAATTATAAAACTACAAAACTAAAATGGGCCGTACAACACGTCAGTGCGCGGCCTTTCCATGTTTCCTACTGTTAACACGTCTTGGACAGTTCTTTACTTGTGATTTCCAATACGTCCCCCAACCTTCCTCGCCTCTGCGGGCGTACCTCAAACCCGTCGCTAAAGAACTCCATTTCGCCGTTCTCCCTCTTCCTATTGATTCCTTTCGTCTTCTTCCCCTCCTGAACATGCTTTAGGCCGGAAAACATAGGGTTTTTCGTCCGTTCGGAATGATTACCGTCGCCGCTGTAACATTTAGTGTTTACACGCTGGGCGGTAACATTTTTCAATACCGCAACAGATCAGTCGAGCAGTAATCACCGTGCAAACAGTGTCTATTTGTCTATCTAGCTGTCGATTTATCATATCATATAGTGTTGAGTATGACATGAATAGAGAACAGCTTCTTAAATTGTTACATTGTCGATTGTAGAGAAATCAAAAAATACTTGTTGGATTTCTCCGCTGAATCAAAAGAGAAAGTTGGAGCCTTTCAGAATTTTTGCTGTTTAAAGAAACGACAAAAAAAGCGTTTTTAAATTACTTTTCGATATGTTGACACTTGATGACACTTCATGACACGCATTGATAGTGGCGTTCCTGTCTTAAGTGTCAAAAGTTTTTGTCACATAGCAATAGGTTTTTACAAAATGAAAAGCTCGTAGTCAGTGGCCACGATAGAACTAGGGATGGGATGTGAGGCGCGGCGACTCGAGCGCACTGAGAATTTCTCGAGCAGTTCTAGTCTTCTCGAGACGCTCACGAGAAGCGGCGTGACGGTTGAATGGGGCAGCGCCACGCGAGACCACGCGCTGTTATTTGCAACGCTCGCAGCTCGCTGTGATTATCATTAAAACACGGACGTTGGATACACGAAATGCAAAGCCACAGAACTAGCAGTATTTTCGGAGGATGGACACGTCTGTTGCAAAGCTCCGTAGTGTAATAAATACAAGACATGATAAAACATTTAATATTACACATTATATCTAGTAATCAAACATACGTTCTCGGATACAAAAGTGCATTCTTATATTAAAAGGCAAATTACGTATCCATTCAAACTACATTAAAAAGAAATTCGGTAAAAAGATTGGATAGTGCGTCAAACAGTCCGCCAGTGTCGGAAAAGTATAATTCTTAATTTGGCTGCAACATAACCAACAGTCAGTATTTTAGTTGTAAATTGTGGTGGCGGTGTTCAGAAAATGAAAATAGAGAGCTTTAAGCTAAAATAAGGACGAAAGCTTAGGTACGTAACGCTGGCTACTACTATACGCTCTGACATTTTTCTAAAATTTTTTAATGTAAGGAGTTTTTGGTTGTAAAACGTAGCATTTTTCGCTCGTGTTAGTATCTATACATGCGGATTGCATATTTGTTTTTGGCAACAATGCATTTCTTGTTTCGTGTAAGATACGTGTTTTAATCAGCCTATGATTTTTGCTTCTGCGAAGCATTCTAATACAGTTTCTTCCATGCACGTACGGAAGACAGCGATTACGACTACTCTGTCGTAATGCTTCCACGTAGAGTAGTTTCGCTCTGGAGACTACTCGAGAATTTGCCTTAGTGTCGCGCGTTTCTCGAGAGCGCTCACAGCGCATCCCTAGGTAGAACCACACCACTCCGCCATTCTCAACGCGTACTGTTTTTATTTAGTAAGTCTATGCGGAGGTCGGCAGGCCGTGACTGGGCATTTAGTCGCGTAGCCAGCGTTTGGCGTGGGCGGTAAGCGATCCGTCAGCTGTGGAGGCAGTGGGCGTCAGCCGCCGCCGCCGGTAAGTAATGCGACCGCGTTACGTCACAACGCAGCCCACGCGCCGCTAGCAAATGCTGATCGCACAAACACTCGATGTCTTCTCGGCCCCCACTACTGCACCCTCCCGCCCCTTCTCCTACCAGAAGGCTGCCACTGACCTTATTTGGCTGTATTTCTTCCATTCTTTTGCCATGCACTAACCATCTTAACTTTCCTTTTGGCCCACTTTCGGTTACTATAGTAACACTAAGAGTGGGCCTTTGCGATCGTCTTTTGACAGCTCGAAATTTAAATGAAAATAACGCCTTAACCGTTCGTCTGACACGGAAAATCAATACATATATTTGTAGAGAAAAAATTTCTCTATAACTTTGCTCTTTTCTTTTTTCATATCTCGCATCGTTTTACAGATATTTGCAAAAATAACGGTGATTTTACGATGTCTGTCTGTCCGTAACGTGTTCCACTTTTTAAGTAGAACGTTCAACTAATCAGCAACAAATTTTACACACATACTTGTAGGTCGTCAGAGACTGGAACCTCCCTTTTCAAATTTTTCGGACAAAAAATACGTCATTAACACTAAAAAAACTTTCTAATGTAATTGCACTTGCTAACGATCCGTTCATCTGACACGAAAATTGAATAACCGAATTTGTAGAGGAGGAAATTCTCTACAACTTCGCTCTAATTTTTTTTTCATATCTCGTATCGTTTGAGAGATATTTGCAAAAATAACGGCGATTTGACACTGTCCATTGCTTATACGAAAACCAACTGTTCGCAGATGTCACGTGACATTCCACGGCCAGAACACACTCTGGAATACGCCATCTTGCGTTGCGTATTTGATGATTTTTTTATTACAACTTAAACGTTATTTCAAAGCAGCGGCGCACTGAAGAATTAACAAAAACACGTCGTTCTTCGTACGATAAATGATAATCTAGTGTCTACAAATGCCTTATTAGCATCAGTTAATAACTGCCATCAATAGTACGTAGTGTAGTGGGCAGCGCGTTGGATTATAAAGCACACGTTCAGTGGTTCGGAACCCGCCGCTACGAATTTTTTTCTCCTTTTTTCCTAAAACGGTTACGTGTTGGGTGCATAGATATGTCGTAATCATATAACTATATTTTTTGTTATTTACATTATTATTGTTGTCCGAAATATTTTCAACGAATTATAAAACTGCAAATCTAAAGTGGGCCGATTTTTTCTATCTATAATACTGTAAGTAGTGTGCGTCCTTTCTCCGATTTACTTGTTTCGTACGATGCCAGGTTGGAAAATTGTACATAATTTGAACTCTTTAACTTCATTTTATTATGTTCTTAGTACTTTCATAATTTGCTATAGGTTTGAAGATGCATTCCTTGAACTCCTGTTTAGGACCAGAGTAAAAGTTTTGATTTTACAATTGCACACCTTTGACTGAATCGTTATTGGGTTTCGCTTCCACGTGCAGGATACTACTCAAGTATTTAAAGTCTTTACACTCCCCCCCCCCCCAATCTCAAACAATAATAAAGACTTAAATCAATTTTGAACCCGCTAAAGTAACGGTTACTTCCTAATGTGTAAAGTTATAGTTTGCTGCGACGCGAATGAAATTGTGAACATACTCATTGCGTAGTTAAATTCCCATACTTGAAATGTACTGTATTCTGCACATACATCATCCTACGCTGATAATTAAAACTGCTATTCATGGACAGGGATGTCTGTTTCCCGTTACAAGACTACCGCTTTGTAGTTTTTACGAGCATTACTCGGTGAGTAGCCTTCTGTTGTGCCAATAAAATTGTATTTACCCTGTTACACGAAATGTCACGTAAAGCAACAAAGAAATTACACGCCCCGCAGTTACTTCAGCGACGCATTTATTGTTCGAAGGCCATTCCGAAAGTGTTTTAGTACCAGAAAAGCAGAAGAAATTGGTGCGGCAATAGCGTACTCTGATACTGCGTTGTCACTGTTAGCTTCCATGTCTGCAATTACAACGGTTTACGAGGTTTTAACGTGTTTGCAGGAAGCTAGTGCTATAATCTGTATCGTTATCCACTTTTAAACTGGAATGAGTGTAGCTTTTTATCAAAACCCAAGGCTCCCGTCGCGACCTCAAGCATTGAAGTCTAATTCACAACAACGCGACGCCTTTAACGTTCTGACGCACGAGTACCACACAAAAACGAAAATTTAGGAGCCATATATTTTACGTAAGATCGCTTTCTGTCTCTTATTGCGTACAAGTGTCCAGAATGAAAATAAATTTCCTGCTACTCGTCACTTCTATAGCTACAAGACTAAGCAAGCCACTTGACGGACCTGAGCTGGTATGGCCGCTGGTAATTTCCTACGCTGTTTCACTCGCGAGTACAGTCGGTGTGTGGTTTCTTCCGCATGAGCCCCGATCTCTTATTTTGTCTACGATGTGCTCTGAGTCGTCACCAGAATCGCTCTGCCGTTGGCACGGATGTCGGTTCTTCTGAACTCGCCCAGCAGTGAGTCGCCAAGAGACCGCCTTCCCTCGAGGCACTCCTGTTAGCGGCGACTCAGCATTTTCTTCGCAAAGTTGATTTGACCAGCCGGTACTAAATGTAGCAGTACGCCCGGAACTCCGATGTTTTCCTCTATTCGGACCAGCTACGTATACCAAATACGATGGTGTGGCAGTTTCGGTTGTTAGGCCCAGTCTGTCATCGTGTTCGGCCTGCTTCATGATTGACCCTGACTTTGAGCTCATATTCAGGTCACATCGCACGACGCACATCGATGTTTTATACCTCGCCTGAATCGTTGAAATGTCTCTCATTTTTGAGTATGAATATTACATTTTATTTGAAAAGGGGACGACATACCCGAAAATATTTAAGAAAAAGCGCGCTTTTTCTGGCTTCTTACGGCGAATGCCAATTTTAAGGATGCTCAGAAATCAGACCGTAATTAGCAGAAAGTTTTCCTTTGCACAGATCCAACCTTCTTCTATTACAGACGGAGTTTCGTTATTTTCTGATCAGTCGTTTCGTCGATACAATAAAAAACGCAAGAAGCTACGATTAAGCTTACCGTTGTAACTATTGAGACTGAGGGCATTGCTGTTAAGCTTGACATCATATGTCATTAGTAATATATTGTCTTCTTGTTTGTCAGTAAAGAACTTGTAAAGCAACTGCGTTAATGGCGGCAGTATATGCGACGCTATCACATAGTGTAATTGTCACACCAGCGCGCCGCTACTGTTGCAATGCGCCAGAAGCGCCTATTCAACTGTGAAGAATGGCAACACAGCACACACGAGCACGTAGCGCATAGGAACGAACAAGCAAATAAATTACTGATGTGATATTAGCGCTTGGCGTAGATTTATGAGCATACAAATATAATAGCTGTTAAAGACAGCTTGCATTTACACTTTTCGTCCTGTTAATACGTTGCATCAGCCGAACTGACAGCAGTCTGTCTACCAATATTAGGACAAAACGACTATTCAGAAAATAACGAAACTCCTTCCATAAACAGGTTGGATTTTCAAACTGAGCAAAGGAAAACTTTACGGTCCGATTTCTCCTCCTTAAACTCAACATTCGCCGGAAAAAAAAATTCTTAAATATACATTCCAAACAAAATGTAATCATATACCAATTAAAAGTAGACATTCCAAAGATTCCGACATCGATGTTCGTCGTGCGATGTGCCCAGAAAATGAGTTCAAAGCCAGGGGTCAATCATTGTGAAATGGACAGAAGTGCAAGGCTTTAGGCATCGCTACTTGGAGGACTTGCATGTCGATTGGCTGATGGCAGCACAAGTATTCCTCAGGACCGGAAATCAAACCCGGGCCACCCTGCGTGGTAACCGCAACTGCTTCAGCAATATTCAACAATAGGTCGCATGGTCGTTGCATATGCCATCTCCTTTACCGATGCTCCTCACTGTTCTGAAGTTCCGACAAACTCTGCTACCGATTTTATATTCTCCTTAAATTTTATATTGCTTAGCAACGATATGCCTAGATAACATTAACAGCAATGTCAGTATTGGTTGTTAATAACCATATTGATTCATATTGTATATCGACTTTGCTCAATAATTAATCATGTGGTGTGCTATTAAAGACCTGAAGACTCATGTACATAACGGAAAACATTACAGTTAACGTGCATAAATCACTAGTCACACATGCTAGAGTAGTGCTGAGTATTTTTGTGCTGGTTTGCCATGCAGGCGCCGAGGTGCGATTCCCGGTTGGGTCGGGGAAAATCCCCGTTGCGAACTAAGTGATAATGTGTAATTTGAGTCTTACTAGCAACTTAAGCACGTTAGTTTTACACTCGTATATCATGTGGCGTACATGAGCCCTCGAGACTTCAATACTGCACTGAAGATGTTTAATTATTTACCGAGATCGATATGTAATATGTACTAATAGATACTTGTCAGAACGACCAGTTAGGTGATTCCTATTGACACTAGTACTGGTGTGTTGGTTGTCCTGGAGACGACTCATAATGAATTTTTGGTACTAGTCACGCTTAGATATTTTAATCAACGTTAGTGTGAAGAAGCATACTACTAGTATTTTCATTCTGCAGCGGAGTGAGCCCTGATCCGAAACTTGCTGGTAGATTGAAACACTGTGCCGGAACCGATATTCGAACCTGGGACCTTTGCCTTTCCCGGGCAAGCTCTCTACCGACTGATAAGGAGAAGGCTTCAGGCACGGCCAACGGATTCGGCTCAGATTTGGCAGGTCCCTTGTGTACAATCTAAAACGAAAGTTCCTGAAACGTTTCAGCTCAACGCCCCATCTTTTTTGAGAACATCGTCCGTAAAAGTTAGGACGCACAATCTACTCTAAAAGAAGGGATCGACAGACAGTTGTAAATAGAGCAGTTTTCGTCATCTTTAATGTGGTAGGCAAACGTATACCTTCCCTGAAATCTAGGAATAAAACTTTTACAACTGCCGGTTGTGTACAGACATGATTAATGTGTATCGCGAGAACGCAACGGCCAAAATAACCGGCTGGGAATCGGACAATCCGGGTGCGAATCTCGATGAAACGATACGGTTTTCATTTCTTGAAATTGTAGTTTATCGTATCAGATTTCGTAGCGACTGGAGGGTTAATAAAGTAAGTAAATCAATAAGGAATGCTAATAAAGTAGGCAAATAACTTTCTCAAACTACTTGTGTTAGTAAACAACAAAAATGTTCCTGCTGTTCGCTTTACAACGGCTGTTCGTCATTAAGTGTCCTCACTTTTCTTCGAACAAGTCGATGGATGGTGCTTGTATAGGGGTAGCCAGGGGGTTGGTTTCTGGGGTTCAAACGTCTCCCGAAATGTTGACAAAGGTATTGAGAGGGAAAAAAACTGCCATTCTGTGTCAAGTTATAGCTCGCATACATTTCGCCAAGACTGGGAAACCAGTACACTTGCCCATGCAATCAAGATTTCCTCCCATCGGTTTTCATGTTTTTTAGGGCCCTGTAGAAAGTCGTCCATGGCCATAGGTATGTTTCAAAGAGGTGCACACCTGCTCCTGTATCTAACTGGAAACATTGAGGAATTGAAAGTCATGTCTCAGTGTTTTAAACGTATTACGTTATCGTGATTACTACTGAAGTAACGCGAACTTTTTCCTCAAGTGTCTTCACTTACTATGTCTGCTCCTTATAGATGAATGTGACTTGCATGTGTTCCAATCACTTACGAACAAAGTCTTGCTCAAGGCACCCACGGTCAATTAAGGTAAAGAGCGGGATGAAATCCGCCGGAGATTCTGTGTACAAAGTGTCGGGCCATGGAGCCTCGCCCTGCTTTACAGATTTGTTTTTAATACCACTATTAGTAATTACAATGCCAGTCAGCAATAGTTCTATTTAAACGAATCAAGGTTCCCGTCTAGTCAAAACGTATCTTCTGTAAACTTATTTTTTTGCCATTGACAGCTTTCAGGCAATGAAAAAGAAATAGTTAGGCAATGCTTCTCTGTTAATGCTTCAGGAGTTACTGATAGCGTCGCGCACTGCGTTTCTGATTGTCCTCCATGTTTCGATCCACATTTGCCTGTCACGATACGATTTGTCTTGTCCCTATTTTGGAGGGTTTTATATCGTGATAACTGTCAAGTATCTAGTCATCTGCAATGAAAAATAATATAGCATATACTGTATTAGCGCCACTTGCATTTCTATTAAGAGTACACGTTATTGGTGTCCTTTAATTGAAAACCCCTCCTGAAATCGTATCCTGACAACGCCTTTGGTGCTTGTCACATGAACATTCGAAACAAATGTAGACACGGCACCAAGAACATGTAATGAATGCAACCTTCCAACAGCTACGCTGTTCCTTCCGAAGACTCCGTCTACTTATAAAAATGTCTTCTTTCGGGAATTACTTTTTAAACATACCACGCAAATGATACCGGGTTGTCTACTTCCCAGATAGTTACTTTGGCCTTTATGCTATCGGCACTCAGGCGAAAAACGTTTACCATGTGCGTACATAAGGACCAGTTGTAAAAGATCCTTTCCTAGATTTCAGGAAAAGTACGTGTTTGCGGACCACATACATGATGGAAATTGCTCTATTTACAGTTACCTATCGATCGCTATGTTTTGAGCAGATTATTCGTTATAATCTTTACGGATGATTTTCTCAAAAACGGAGCGGTGTTTGAGCCAAAATATCTTGGTGTGTATCGTTGTACACAACCGACCAGCCAAATTTGAGCCGAATCGGTTGGCCGTGTCTGAGGCTGTCCCCTTGTGAGCTATTCCGACCCGCTTAGCGGTCACTCCTCACAGCTGAGTTGGTAGATCACTTGCCCGCAAAAGGGAAATGTCCGGGTCGGCGCACAGTTTCAATCGGCCAGGAAGTTTGACAGTATCAGTAGTTACTGCGACCTGTACACGTCTGTTATTGCTACTCGCCTGCGTTAGCGTGCATGTTTCTACATTTACAGCTAGCTGCTATCGTCACCTGTCTGCCACGGCCACGACCCTGCAGTTCCTCAGAAGGCTGCTCACACTGCCAGCAGTCAGACAGTGCCTTCATACAATCGTGGGCTTGGCGCTCATTGTCACGCTGGAACTACTTACACACTGAGTGTGCGGTCACAAACCCACAACTATTTTACTCAAAATTCCACGATGTCTCTGGTGGACGTTTCTTTGAGTCTTTGTGCCACAAATTTCTTCCCTGTCTCAGTTGACTACGTCAGTAGTTAGGCGATCGACCCATCTAATAGTCATTCTCGCATAACACCTCTTTAAAGAATATATCCATTAATTCTACCTGCAGGTGAAGAGATTGACGAAATCAACTGTAATTGCTTTTACCCAGTATAGTGAGGATCAGTGACAATCAAGTCATTTCTGACGTGTGTAGTCTCAACATATCAAAGATCTTGTAAATAAGGTGAGGCAGTGAATTAATATTTGTGCCACGACCGGGAACATAGAGGCAGAGTTGAAGTTGGTGGAGGGAGACGTGCTTAGGTTGTTGAGTGCACTCGCGTTATCTGTAGGCCATGGTGGCTGGCAACGAGACCACGTGGGTATCGGATTTCAGAATATCTTTATGATACGTGAAGTAACGATCAGCCAAAACCATTCGACGCAACTCTAAATAATGCCTGAGAAAATCGACTTGGAAATTTTGCAAAGTGCACGTGAGTACCAGTAATTACAACAGTTGCTGCATCTGTCGGTTTAGCTCAGGTGGTAGGGTACTGGCGTTGCGTAGAGTAGGTGGTTCGAATCCCACGGGAATATATATATATATATATATATATATATATATATATATATATCCCCGTGGGATTAGAACCTCCTACTAATATATATATAAAATCGTTTTCGCATTCAGTTACATCAAAAATTTTCGGATATCTAATTCCACGTGTTGTATCAATTTTTGTTTGTCTATGTAGACGAGTTTAAAACCTTGTCACGTAAAACTGTGGTTGAGTCGAGTAGCTTCTTTAGTATCTAGGAGATGACTTTCCAAATACAGTGCTGTAGCTCGTCACAAACTGAACAATCAAAACTACCGTCGTCAACTAATAGTGAAGCCAGTACTGTAAAAAATGTAACTTACGTTTTTTGAATATCATTATTAACAACCTTCCATAAAATATAGAAAATTACGAATAAAGAACACTTTTCGTAAAATTACCATTAGCTATTAAAATTGTGTAGTATTCGGACAAAACGGAAGGAAATAAAAAAAATGAAAAATTTAACGTAACGGGATTCTAACCACCTGACCTGAGGTTGGAAGGCCTGAACGCTACCACCTAAGCGACACGTACAAATGCAGCAACCATGTTAATTAGTACTTACTTGTACTGTACGAAACTTTAAAGTCGATTTTCTCGGAAATGTTTGAGACTTTGCTGATTATTTCAGTTCTGAACTTGACGCACCATAAATATAAAGAAGTTCTAAAATCCGATACCCATGTGGTCTCCTTGTGAGTGGTTGCACGTTCCGTGAGAGGGCTGGGTGCTCGCTCTACTAGCAAGGAAGCTGAGCCCAGACCTCAACGATCAACACTGAACAAGGGAGGTACCGCGTCCGCGATGATACCATCTACCGGAATAAGTGGGTAAAGCGACTGCCTAGTAAGCGGGAGATCCGTGGTTCGAATCCCGGCCGTGACACAGGTTTCATTAAATAATACACCTTGTATTCAACAGTAAAGCTTAGGCTGAGTTGGCGAGTTATAACTTCGGAAGCAGTTGGCTTACTTAAAGACCCTACCTACAAAGCCTGGTATGTTTTTCCCTTCTAAGGTTTCTTGTTTGTGGAACAACAATGCAGAAGACGGCTCTCCATTTGATAGCCGCAGTGTGGGTGTAGTTAACACAGCAGACAGGAAACGTTTGGCTGCTAACACGTGGGCTGCAGTTGGCGCCCCACTACATTGCCGGTGTAACCGTACGCCTGGTAGCAGTATTAGTGGAGTTTTTGATTACGGGCGGGCGCGGCGGTGACGCGACTGCGGTAGACGTGACTCAGCGCAGGTGACGCAGCGCACACGCAGACACCCCTTCAGTCACTCCCCACGTCACAGCAGGCTGCCGAACTGATTGCTTTGACCTGGCTGTCTTTCAGCGTATATTTGATAATCTTTGATGATATGGGCGACTTTTAATTTTAATGGCAGTAGATTGACAAGAAGCTGTTTCATATTTTAAGCATAATACATAGTCCATGGAAATGCTGTTTATGGTCAGCGGCAAATAACACACATTAAAAAATATCTTGTTTTTAAATTTTGTAAAAACGAATTACTAAGAAAATACTTGGAGGAAAAACGTCGTTCATAACATTTTCTGTAAAAACAAATTATTGAGAATAAACTTGTTACAGGAAAAGGGTTCGCGATCGGTTCTTCGTCTTGAAAATTTGTTGTTGTAAAAAAATAATGTAATAAAAATAAGGTTGTGTGCCTCTTTCGAGGCGGATCGTGGGAAGAAATTCCTGCATTTCGCATGGAATTTGTTGTTTAGAATTGTCACTATTCAGTACATCAGATTTTTCTTCCTGCAATTTATTAGATTGCACTTCCCGACAGGTAATCGTAAACCAGTTCTCTAGCCGAATGTAGGAGTGCTTGTAATCGAATAATTTTCCACATATCACTGAAAATTTCATGATGTAGTAGAAACATTTGATAAGAAACAAAGTATCTTTAAAATTCTTCCCATTCCATTTCTGAGTGTTGTGGTACAGCAAACGTGTTGAGCCGAACTCTTGAATAAAAGAATGGCTTGGTTGCTATTTTGCAACTAAGACATTCATTTATTCAAAAGTATCTTTAATGTATCTGTTACGTTCATTTAGAACTCTGTAGGCCTACATATAAATACATAAAGTATTAGTAGGCTACAGACAAGCATTCGGAGTAATTTTCAAATGTTTACCTAATAGCTAGTAATAATGTTTCAATTGAGAAAATGTTCTTTCTGTTTGCATTGCAATGTGCTCATTCTTTTATTGTGAATTTAATATTTTCTCGACCCAAAATAGAAACAGGGCGATATTTACCTATCTTGCAAAATCATATAACCTGCAGGGTCTTGTATATCCACCCAGAAGAGTAACACCCACATCCAAGACTTCGTTAGACCAAATACTCGTTTACAGAAATAAACTTAGATCAACAGTTAAAGTAAATAATGCAGGATTCAGCGATCACAACGCTGTTATACTAAATGTCAGTATTAACGAAGTTATTTCAATCACAGTGCCATCTAAACATTCAAAGGTATAACTTCAACAAACCTAATGAAAAATAGAATTGTATGCTATAAATGATGTCAATGCAAACATTGTTAATTTTTTGTCCTTTCGTCCCACAGCTACTTTAGTAACATAATGTAGGTATTTATTAAAAAAACTGAATAATACAAGTTCATTTTCATATGTGCATATAGTCCTTATTTGAAAGGCATCTTCATTGGAAATATTTGGCCAATGGAATAAAAGACAGAGACAAAATAACTTAAAGGCACCAAACAGCACCGTATGTAGACCAGCATCCACCAAAAATTGCCATTAAAAATGCCTCAAAAATATAGGCGAAATGCATATGGCAAAATAAACTTTTATTATTCACTTGCATAGACAGCTTAAATCAAATATCTACATTATGATATAGATGTCAATGCAAAATTTAAAATCTTTCTAGTCATTGCAAAACAGAACTGAACCACTCTTCGCAAAAACGTTCACAAAACACCAGGGAAAGGCGCTCGTGAAAGACATATGGCCGGCCGCGGTGGCCGAGAGGACTGAGGCGCTCCAGTCACGGTCTGCACGGCCACTACGGTCGGGGGTTCGAATCCCCCCTCGGGCATGGATATTTGTGCCGTCCTAGTTCGTAAGTAGTTCATAAGTAGTTTGTAAGTTTAGGGACTGATGACCCCGTAGTTAAATCCCATAAGCTTAACAAACATTTGAACATTTGAACAAAGACATATGTACTCAGCCAGATAAAAGAAACCGCGAATCGAGAGATTTATACCAAATAAATTAATAAAAGAGGGGGCTGACCCCCGTGGTACACAAAACAGGTCAGATCACTGTTGCAGAAACAAAGAAAAACGCGTGCAAAATTTAAAGACACAGAATCCGCAAGACTGGCAATCTTTTACTGAAACTCGCAACCT
Source organism: Locusta migratoria (assembly GCA_026315105.1). Lineage (NCBI taxonomy): Eukaryota > Metazoa > Arthropoda > Insecta > Orthoptera > Acrididae > Locusta > Locusta migratoria. The sequence continues at coordinate 394,181,073 of CM048750.1, read as the reverse complement.
AGCGCGGACTTCAATGCGAAAATCTTATAGTTGTTTCCACAACGAAATCCTGTCACGTAATCTTGCAGAAAATCCAAAGAAATTCTGGTCATGTGTGAAGTACACTAGCGGCAAAACACAAACAATACCTTCACTACGCGATAGCAATGGTAATACTACCGACGACAGTACTGCTAAGGCAGAATTACTAAACACAGCTTTCCGAAATTCGTTCACCAAAGACGACGAAGTGAAAACTCCAGTATTCAATCCAAGAACATCTGCCAGCATGCGAAACTTAGAAGTAGATGTTCCTGGAGTAGTAAAACAACTTAAGCCACTAAACAAAAATAAATCTTCTGGACCAGACTGTATACCAACTAGATTCCTCTCAGAGTATGCTGATGCAATAGCTCCATACTTAGCTATAATTTACAACCGATCAATCAGCGTAAGATCCGTACCCAAAGACTGGAGAGTTGCCCGAGTTACTCCAATATTCAAGAAAGGCAATAGGAGTGATCCCCAAAATTACAGGCCTATCTCATTGACGTCGATTTGCAGTAGGATTTTGGAACATATACTTTGTTCGAATATTATGAACTACCTCGAAGAGAACGACCTATTAACCAATAGTCAACACGGATTCAGAAAGTATCGCTCTTGCGAAACACAGCTTGCCCTTTATTCACATGAAGTGTTAAGTGCCATCGACAAAGGATCTCAAATCGATTCCATATTTCTGGATTTCCGGAAGGCTTTTGATACTGTACCCCACAAGCGGCTTCTAATGAAATTGCGAGCTTATGGAATATCTCCCCAATTGTGCGATTGGATTCACGATTTCCTATCAGAAAGGACACAGTTCGTTGTAATTGACGGTAAGTCGTCGAGTAAAACAGAAGTGATATTTGGCGTTCCACAGGGAAGCGTTATAGGTCCCCTACTCTTCCTCGTGTTTATAAACGATTTAGGAGACAATCTGAATAGCTCCCTTAGACTGTTCGCGGATGATGCTGTCGTTTATATGTTAGTGAAGTCAACAGAGGATCAAAAGCAACTGCAAAGCGATTTAGACAAAATTTCTACTTGGTGCGAAAATTGGCAATTGACACTAAATAAAGAAAAGTGTGAAGTAATACACATGACCAGTAAAAGAAATCCACTGAACTTCAATTACGCGATAAATCAGCCAAACCTTAAGGTCGTAAATTCTACCAAATACCTAGGAGTTACAATTACGAACAACTTTGACTGGAGAGAACACACAGAAAATATTGTGGGGAAGGCGAACCAAAGGTTACGTTTCATTGGCAGAACGCTTCGAAGATGCACCAGCTCCACCAAAGAGACTGCCTACATCACACTTGTGCGTCCTCTCTTGGAGTACTGTTGCCCCTTGTGGGACCCTCACCAGGTGGGACTGACGGAAGATATTGAGAAGGTTCAGAGAAGGGCAGCTCGTTTTATCATGTTACAGGGGGGAAAGCGTAACGGAAATGTTGCACGAATTGGGGTGGAAATCATTAAAAGAAAGACGTTATTCATCGCGGCGTGATCTGTTTGCTAAGTTTCAATCACCGACTTTGTTTTGAATGTGAAAATATTTTGCTAGCACCCATCTACCTAGAGAAAAGTTATGAAAGTTGTTAATGAACCCTCTGCCAGGCACTTAAATGTGATTTGCAGAGTATCTATGTAGATGTAGGTGTAGAAAGACACTTTCGCAGCTGGCTGTCACCGCAGGGACCAGTTCCGGGTCATACGCGGCCCAAGCGCAGCACCACTGTTACTATACAGTAGAAGGGAGTCTGTGATGACAAATCATTAAGTCATTGCGATTGCCGACAGGAGCAGCACTTAAACTGTCTTGCGAGTAAGTGATGCAGTGGTATGTGGTGCCTGAAATAACCTGCTGTTCACTATTTTTAAAGTATTATGCAATTCACCTGTCAAAGTAATTGAATCAATGAGCTCAGTAGTCTCCAGTTTTTTTACCAAATTTAGATTCTTCTACTTTCCAACTCTACATTAACGTACCAAACAAATGATTCTTGGCTCTTATTACAGACTGAGCATTGAAATGTGTAGTTCGAAAATGGCTCAACACCTGTGACAAAGATGTAAACGTTTGCAAATGATTGTTAAAGGAAGGGTGGGAAGGAGGATAAGAAAGGATTGACAGTGGCCGCATTGATATTAAGCAATGGCGACAGGTGAAAATGTGACCCGGACCGGGAATCGAACCTGGGTCTCCCGCTTTGAGCCAGCGGTCGCCTTAACCACTTAGCCACCCGTGCTCGCCTCCCGTCCGTCTCAAATTCCCACAAGCCGCACGCTAAGTTTGTAGCGCCCCTATCGCCCATGCCCTCTTACACTCGCCATTACGGATTCCCGTGCGAGGTCGGACGTACGACCGCATCTGCGGTGAAGTAACTGAAGCTAACGCCGTCGTCGCGTTTAATACTTATGGTATTGGTGTGGTGTGTGTTCTTTCGGACGTCCGAAAGAACACACCTCACCAATACAATAAAGATATAAACGTTATTGACCCTATAAATCGCGACATATTCGGTAAAACAGCCAAACATTTGTGGGAATTAGCAATACAGAAGTCATTGCTGGTTACAGAAACGGCTATAAACGGGAAGACGAGATTAAAAAATGAACCTTTAACATCAACGTGAAGTGTTACTCCTCAACCTGATGTCAACCACACGGTCATTTTGACACCATACGATTAACGACTGTGTTATTCATCTTAGTATTTTCTGATGGCTTTTCCACCTAATGCGACTTTCAGTTTAAAAATTACCAAATATAACGTGTTTTAAATAAATATTTAATGCACCAAGCCGTCCGCGGTGGCCGAGGGAACTGAGGCGCTCCAGTCACGGTCTGCGCGGCCACTACGGTCGGGGGTTCGAATCCCTCCTCGGGCAGGGATATTTGTGCCGTCCTTAGTAGTAGCTAGTTCATAAGTAGTAAGTTTAGGGACTGATGACCTCGTAGTTAAGTCCCATAAGCTCTACAAATATTTGAACATTTTTGTTAGCAAACTACCCAGTCACACCGCTGGTCTAACATTCCATATGCTGGCTAGTTTTGATGCGGTGGCGCGGAACCCTATCGAATGCCTTGCAAGAATAATATTAATAACAGCGTCTTCCTGGGAAGACATGTATATATTGCCCTCAGAGTCTCGTCGACGAATAGCGCGAGATGGGTTACACATGATGTGTAAAGGGATTACGGTTGTCGTTGAACAGTTTTTTCAGTCTGCAACGTTTTTCTTTTTTAACTCGTAAACGCGGTGAATCCACTCCAAGGGAGCACTGCGACAGGTGCTGAACTGTGTCGCCAGTTTCTGCGAAGCGCAACGGTTTTTCAAGCGAAGGCGTGAGGCGGTTGCGGGCGGTTTGGAAGAGCATTTGGTAGTTAGAAAAAGCGGCACCAGATGGAAACATCTGCGTCATAATCCCTTTCACTGTGGCTCTACAAAAAGACCGTAGCAAGACTGAGGTAGTCGTAAGCGCACCAGACTCCAACGATAAGGATCTTTATTTAGGCATGATAAAACACAGTAACATCACCAATAAAATTAACCTTCTTTTTTCAAATGGTCCATGAACTTTAAACCAAATATGTACTCCCTCTTCAGACAATACACGTCTTAGACTCCTGGTTCTCAAACATAATGGCTTATCAGAAACAATGTAAGACGAACCATAACTCTTCATCGCAACCTCAGAAATATTCCAAGTGCGATGAGCAGTAACATCTCTCACAGAAAGACTCAACATCACTGTAGTTGTTTTGTAAATAGTTGATTCCGATAATTTATTTTATGATACGTATTCCGTTATAATAATCCCCATTTCAAAAATGATTTCTGATTTGTTAATAATTAATCCATCACAGGATTAATGTTTATTCAGAATACTTTCGTATATATGTTACAAGTTTGACAGTTCCAGATATTTATCACTTGAATCCAAGACACACACACACACACACACACACACACACACACACACACTCTTTGTCATTTCATGGCTCTTATCATTCTCTTCAGCACTTCCCTCGCCTTGAGTTTCAGATAACACTACTACTGTATCTCCGATAACGACGCATTAAGTACTATGCCCGTAATATAGACGCGAAGTTATACTAGCAACCCAAGATAACAAATGAGCAGCGAGAGACCAAAATGGTGTTTCGCACTCGGGGCCCGTGCGGAAATTGACCGGTGGCAGAGCTGGGCATCGTTAATTAACGAAGTTAACTTTATGAGTAACTGATTAACTTTTAAAAAACGTGAACGCACTCGTAACTTGCGTTAATTTGCCGTAAGTCTGTTAATCCGCTACTTTTGTTCGCACTCCTTATGACAAGTCTTGCCGCGTAAATTACGCTCGTTTTAGCGCAGGTCCCTTGTGTATGCGGTCACTCCCTGGAAGCGCGCGGTTGATCTTCTGAATGTTGCCGCCAAGATACGAACAGCGGAAACGGGAGCCCCGGGAGACCCACAACGTAGCGTAAAGGAGGGAAAACCGCGACTCTGCGTGTACCTGCGCTAGGTGAGTCACAGCCTGCCGTATTAGTGGTCTGTACTCGCTGGCAGTAGGCTGTGGCTTGTCAAGTGGAAGTAATCTGAGTGTCGGAAGATTTCTGTGTGAAAATGTTATCATGGGCTCAACAGTTGGTGAAAATCCCTGGCCACGTGTGATTTTGTTGATTTTATATCTAGATCGGGAGAACAAATACTTCTCAACTGTAAATTGTGGCTTCAGAAAAAAATTAACAATTATGTCTCACAGATATAGGCCGCGATCGTAAGCAAATGACCTTTTTTATACAAGAAGATAAATCATTTCACAGAACAAGTCTTTTCCCCCAAAGTAAATGACTCTTGCGGAAGCTATTTTACATTACAGTATGTGATTAAACATCATTTGTTAACGCTCACGGCCGACTGCCACGATAAAGTGGCAGAGTAATACTAGTTTTTATTTATACTGTACGCCCTATTTAAACTTGCGTATCCAAAACATTTTTCTTAAATATCAGGTAGGGTAATACTTGTTTAAATTGCTGATTTCAATAATATAACATACATATGTAAATTCGGAGACTGAAGGCATTTTTTCGTGGCTGCGCAATACTGTCAGGAGTTAAGGTTAACTTCCGTTAAGTTGTCCGCAGAGTAACGCTTTAACGTTTAACGAAGTTAACTTTTGTAGTAATGAACTAATGATTAACGAAGTTAACTTGATTAACGGTGCCCAGCTCTGCCGGTGAGACATTTTAGTGGCGCCACATCACTGCTCGACAATTCACACCTGAGTGTGTGTGGCTGAGTGTTTCTCTACCGTTCCATTCTCCAATAACACGCGGGAAGAAGGAACGGCTAAATGCAGCGGTGGGGCGCATTGAGGCGCTATGTTGCGATGCGCGAATCCGTTCCCCGTCGGGGGTTCGAATCCCCCTCGGGCATGAATGTTTGTGCTGTCTTTAGTATAAGCTAGTTGGTAAGTAGTTTGTAAGTGTAGGGGCTGATGACCCCGCGGTTAAGTCCCTTAAGCTTCACAAAGCCTTTAACATTTTGAACAGCTAAATGTCTCCGTTTTCGATCAAAATATCTTATTTTATTATGATCTCCTTTCCCTATGTTGGTGAGTTCTACCAAAATTCGTTCGGAGGAGAAAGTTAGTGGAGAAACTTTGGCAGTCGCGCGGGATGGCCGCGTGGGCTAAGGCGTCATGCTGCTGACTGGGCGGCCGTCCCCGCCGGATATTAGTCCTCCCTCGAGTACGGGGATGTCTGTTGTCCTTAGAGTAAGTTAGTCTGGGACCTAATAACCATAGCAGTTTAGTCCAATACGCTTAGAAACAATTGAACATTTCTAATTTGGCAAATATGCTTTATAGCAGAAAAACTGTTCAGTCGCGCACATATCTTAATGTTCATTTTATGTTTCCGGTAGTCTTTATACAGCGTTTTCATTTATGTAGGAAATAAGTGGCGTTTGTCTGCAAAAGTGAGATATTGCGCATAACTGGCCTTGTTCCTCTAAAACTAAGATTTCCGACTGAAGTTAGTCCATTCTAAAATTAAACGAAAAGCGAACAGTTTAGTAGGACTTGCCTTTAACCTCGTGAGGATCACGGAAATGGACAGAAAGTCTACACTTCTATAAACATTCTTAAAAAAAATTACTTTCAGTCCCGCTGTTTCGTTCTGACGGTACATAACGGTAATTGTAAAAGTATCAACATAACGTAGTACAAGAAAGATTATTTTCATGGGTTTAATCGCAGCACTTTAAAATAGGTCTCCCCCAGTATCGGCAAGTAATGTTTTACCACTGTAACGTTACGATTCCCTCCACATGCGCTGTCAGATTGTAGCCTATATTATTTAGAACGCAGACGAATCGAAGATTGTTTCTACTTTAAAAAATTAAGCTCAGATATCCTGTGTATTATTTCAACTCTGGGTTACTGAAAGAATTGCACGATTTTAACTTTTTCAGCATATAAAAAGTCGCGCCTGAACGGCCGAGCCTACTGAGATGCTATGCTACGATGCGCGAGGCTGTTCCCCGTCGGGGATGGATGTTTGTTGTCTTTAGTATAAGGTAGTTCATTTGTAGTTTCTAATTTTAGGGACTGATGACCCCGCAGTTAAGTTCTTCATGCTTAATAAACATTTGAATATGAAAAACGGAAACGCTATCGTGGAGTAGGCCCAACGGCTAGAACTCGTGACGGTGTCGCAATATACTGAAAGGAATGATGAAACGTGTAAATTTCTGCTGGCAGAGAGAGAGAGGCAGTGAAGATCCGCGCTAGCTGTGTTTACTTTTAATAAGCAGCGGTGATAAGTCAGTTCGGGGAAAACAGTGGTTGAATTCGCAGTTGAAGACAAACAGGTTTTCCGCAGTGTCCGCAAGCTGGGAAGAAACGTGACTCGATCAAAGCTACTCTGCAGTAGAGACTGTTGAAGGACTGGGTTCTTGTTTGGCTGTTTTTCGTGATAAATGTCAAACTTTGCTATTTGCGGATGACTGAAGCTAGAGTCTTAAAGGGTTTGAACGTTGTACAAGAGACTTGTAATTTTGTACAATTTATTTCACAGATATTGAATTTATAGGGAAAAAAGGTACACGTAATAATACAGTTTGTCATGGCACTGTTGCATACACGAAATGTTTTCGCAAGATAATACACTACTGGCCATTAAAATTGCTACACCAAGAAGGAATGCAGATGATAAATGGGTATTCATTGGACAAATATACTAGAACTGACACGTGATTACATTTTCACGCAATTTGGGTGCATAGATCCTGAGAAATCAATACCCAGAACACCCACCTCAGGCCGTAATAACGGCCTTGATACGCCTGGGTATGGAGTCAGAGCTTGGATAGCGCATACAGGTACAGATGCCCATGCAGCTAGAACACGATTCCACAGTTCATCAAGAGTAGCGACTGTCGTATTGTGACGAGCCAATTGCTCGGCCACCATTGACCAGACTCTTTCAATTGTTGAGAGATCTGGAGAATGTGTTTGCCAGGGCAGCAGTCGAACATTTTCCGTATCCAGAAAAGCCCGTACAGGGCCTGCAACTGTCGGTCGTGCGTTATCCTGCTGAAATGTAGCGCTTCGCAGGGATCGAATGAAGGGTAGAGCCACGGGTTGTAACACATCTAAAATGTAACTGCCACTGTTCAAAGCGCCGTCGATGAGAACAAGAGCTGACAGACGTGTAATAAATGGCACCCCATACCATCACGCCTGGTGATACGCCAGTATGCCGATGACGAATACACGCTTCCCATGTGCGTTCACCGTTGTGTCGCCAAACACGGATGCGACCATAATGAAGCTGTAAACAGACCCTGCATTCATCCAAAAATGACGTTTTGCCGTTCGTGCACCCAGGTTCGTCGTTAGGTACACCATCGTAGGCGCTCCTGTCTGTGATGCAGCGTCAAGGGTAGCCATGGTCTGAGCTGATAGTCCATGTTGGTGCAAACGTCGTCGAACTGTTCGTGCAGATGGTTGTCGTCTTGCAAACGTCCCCATCTGTGGACTGAGGGATCGAGACATGGCTGCACGATCCGTTACAGCAATGCGGATAAGATGCCTGCCATCTCGACTGCTAGTGATAAAAGGCCGTTGGGATATAGCACGGCGTTCCGTATTGCTCTCCTGAACCCAGCGATTCCATATTCTGTTAAGTCATTGAATCACGATCAACGCGAGAAGCAATGTCGCGATATGATAAACTACAATCGCGATAGGCTACAATCCGACCTTTATCAAAGTTGGAAACTTGATGGTATGCATATCATCTCTTTACACGAGGCATCACAATGTTTCACCAGGCAACGCCGGTCAACTGCTGTTTGTGTATGAGAAATCGGTTAGAAAGTTTTCTCATGTCAGCACGTTGTAGTGTCGCCACCGGCGCCAACCTTGTCTGAAGGCTCCGAAATCATTTGCATATCACAGCATCTTCTTCCTATCGGTTGAATTTCGCGTCTGTAGTACGTCCTCTTCGTGGTGTAGCAATTTTAATGGCCAGGAGTATAGTACAATAGGAACCACTGTAGTCTTGACTGTCCGCTTCGCAAATTAGCATATTCAAATTGCATCCCAGATGACCTCTGACTTGTAGGCCGTGTTCGTCGTGAGGTGAGAGGTAGTTGGGCACGTGGGGTGGTGTGGGGCCCCTGGGAGAAAGCGGAGCAGACGACTGGCGTCCACTGGCTAACCAGCCGGCTTCCTGCGGCCGCAGCCTCTACAGTGGCGGGGCTCTCCGCGGCCGTGCCCCGGTAATTACGGCCGCCTCTGATGCGCCAAGGACGCCTCCCGTGCCGCTGAAATAGCCGTGATGCGCGCCGCGTAACGCAAAAAGTCCACTGGCTGGAGCCGTTTGCATCTGAACTCGCCAGGAAAGCAGCCAGCCTGCTGCCCATGTCTTGTCTGTTGCATTACCAATGTTCTTCAAGAAGAAAGACCGTAGTAAGCTTCCGTGGAATGTAATTTCTCTAATTTTGTAATGACACTTTCACGAGATTCGCCTAGGGTGAATCAGTATATTGATAGACTCTTGTAGCAAAGTACGCCCACATTAAAGCAAGTTGCTACTGAACACTTTTGTTTTGTCTGCCACTGCAGTTGGATCAGCATATCCGCGAAGCTTTTGCGGATATCGAGCGAACCTGGTACTAATAGACGTGTTTCATGTATAATCGTTTCTTATACGGATCTTACAAGGAGACCACACGGGTATCGGATTTTAGAATGTCTTTATATTTATGATGCGTGAAGTTCACAACTTAAATAAGCCACTCGCCGCATCTCTGGAGCGACTCCCTGAGCGGTCTGCAAGCCATCGACCAGTGTTTCCCAAGCCATCCTTTGGTTGTTGCAATCCAAGAGTCCATCTACGCCATTGAACAACGAGGGCAGTCGCTGAAATTCATTTTTGGGCTCCAGGACACGTCGGAATAGACGGCAATGAGCTGGCTGACAGGCTGGCCAAAGGGGCCACCCACAAGCCTGTCCTCAATATAGGCATCCAATCTGCTGATCTCCGTTCTACATTACGCCGTAGAGTTCTCGGTTTGTGGAGTAGTGAATGGCGCACCCTACAGGTGCCCAACAAATCTAGCCGTATAAAGGGCGACTACCAACGTGTGGAGTACCTCTCTGCGGGCCCCTCGCAGAGACTCCGTTGTTCTCTGCCGGCTGCGTATCGGCCATACGTGGCTTACGCACGGCCACCTTCTCCGTCGCGAGGATCCTCCCGAGTGTCGATGCGGTGCGCGTCTGATAGTCGTCCACATCTTCTTGGAATGCTCGGATTTACCATTCAGAAGAGGAATTTTAATCTCCCTGACGATTTAAATCTTGTTTTAGCTGCGAATGCCTCTATGGCTGACGATGTTTTAAATTTTATTCTTGAGAGTGGGTTGTACCGATCTATTTGATTTTTAGTACTCTATTCATTACACATTTGTTCTCCGCCTGCCTACCGCTTTTAGGCAGGTGGTTTAATGTACAACAGCGGTCAGATGCCCTACTTCCTTGTCTGTGGTCACCTGGCCAGGATACTCTGGTATCCTCTTTCCGCCTTTCTCTTCTTTTACCAGTTTTTACTTTTTTATTTCTTGACGTGTTAAACACTTTGCTTGGTGAACTTGAACACATCGTTTTATACTACATTGTAGTGCTTTTTATTCTATTCTCTACGATTAGAACACCTGTCGGTGTAGCTTAGGTTGTAGCGCTCTGGCCTCACAACGATAGTCTGTGGTTCGAATCCCACCGTGACAAATATTTTTTCCTTTTTTTGAATTGTTAAATAAAACATTTTGGAATATGTAATTCGACGTGTTGTCAGTTTTGTTTTGTTTTGGGTGTACGTAGAAGAGCTCATGACACCCTGTCACCTAAAACGACGGTTGAGTAGCCATTTAACTAACTCTGTTCGAACCCAAACGGGAGTATGTTGTGCTTAGTGACTAAGCTCATGGAGACGTGTTTGGCCTTGAATTCAGTATCAGTCTTTTTCGGCAGTCCATAACCGGTAGTATTTCTCTGGGGCACATGGGCAAACATCCTTTCCAGTGATGGCTCCAGAAAATGGTTCCATGTTCGGACTGCAATCTACTGTCTCGTACCTTTGTCTTGTGTTGGCTGCCAGAGGTGTGATACAATTGCTGAGTCGCTACTCGAGGGACGGTAGGACTGGTGGCCGCTGTCGATGTAGCCACGCTGAAACGCAGCAGCTGACCCCGCTGGCCAACGCGCTCGACTAGCCGGGGGCGACAGACGCTGGCTGGCGTGAAACCTGGCAAAACGACCAACTCCCGAGCTGGTAGGTAGGCCGCCGTGGCGCCGCGGTGAGTCGATTGCTTCAGTTCTGACAACGACTTTTTTCTGATCTGCATACAGAGTCTTGTCTCTACGGCATTCCAAAAGAAACTTTTTGAACGGCTCTTATGTGTATGCAATACCAAATACAACAAGCGCAAAACCTACCTACCATGTAATCAGCTATTCAGTTTAGCGATACTGAAAATTTCTTCTTTGGCAACGAAAATGTTTTGCAGACATTAAGTATTTGTGCAGTTTCTATTCAGCCTCTGCTTCCAACGATTTTTCTGGAATTTGGAATGTTAGAACTAGGTGTCTTTTCCTAATTTAGGGAATGATGACCCCGTAGTTAAGTTCCATAAGCTTAACAAACATTTGAACATTTCTTTTCCTAATTAATACACATTTTGTTAACTTTTCATGTTGAGGATCAACTTGGGCAATCCTTGTAGCAGTCGTCAATGCTGTGCAGGCCACATCATGTAGTAACGTCTTTATTCGAAATCCCTAGAATTTCCTAGCCTTATGATTTGTTACATAGTGGTAGATAGTGCCAGTCACCGCGTTTTTGACGCTAACACATCTTCTGTGATAATAAAACACGAAATTTTCGACTATTTTGGAAAATCACGTTTTTACGAAAAATAAGACTATGTAGATAACTTGAAACAGCAGTGTAATTACAAATTTTCACCGAAACGGTTCAAGCCGAATAAAGAATTGGTTGTTTAAAGATATTAGGATCAGAACCAAGAATGCTGTCCCCCAGGTCAAAGCGACAGTTTTATATAAGACACCGTTTGCGTACTCCTGAAGAAAATTCAGGTCCTAAAATTTCCATCACGAATTGTGCTATTTTTTCTATCAAGTTTTCTATCTATTCAGACAGTATGATATTCCATACGTTACTATTTTGTTAGTAGGAAGATGCATCGAATATCGAAAGTCAGTTGAGAAACATGGCAGTACTTTCCTGAAGGAACAGAGCAAATGTTGTTTCTGGAATACATGTTGACTGATACAGATGAGATTTTCGGTATGTCACTATAGGATGACAGGTGTTGTAAAAGTCTACAAAAGATTGATGTTAGCGATTTAGCCCTATACTTGAGCAAATGTCAGAGGTTGTGTATTAAGCAGGTACTTGTGGTAGGTAATTGTGACTGGCGTGTAGAAATACTGAGCTAGTCTCTTGCTACTAGAAATAATGAAGTCTAATGCATGAAATAAGATCGCAAAAAATACCCTTTAAAATGTTCAAATGTTCAAGCTTACGGGACTTATCTGCGGGGTCGTCAGTCCCTAAACTTACAAATTACGTATGAACTAACATACTAAAGACGGCATAAACACCTATGCCCGAGGGGGGATTCGAACCCCCCACGGGTAACGACCTGTTGCATCGTAGCATAGCGCCTCAATGCGCTCGGCCGCGGCTATCTTTTAATTTACCGGTTTCGACGTATGTTACTGTCATCCTCCGAAATCGGGCCGGTGGTACGGCTACTTGGCTGCACAGGTGTTTGTGGCACTATTGTAGCTGCTCAATCGTGACAATCTCGCCAGCAACATTTGTGTAGCCAAGCAGCCGCAGCACCAGACATTTCTGAGGATGACCGTTACATACGTCGAAACCGGTAAAATATATTTCTTTGCAATCTTGCCGGCTATTTTTGCTATTTTATTCATCACAGATCGTTGCTGCTCCTACGGGCAGTCGCCCAAATTCATGAACGAAGGCTGAAAAAGTCGAAACAACTTGAAAGTAAATAGTTGCAGATTTGTTTTGTAACTTTGCAGTCGTAGCTGCACCGTGTTACTGTGGCGGCGATGGGAATACTCGACTCATGAGGAGGTGTGCGTGCAGAGTTCAGGGAAAACCGCGGCCGTCAGGGAAAAGTCTGGTGAGACGGCGCGTACCTGCAGGAGTCGTGGTACTGCCTGCAGTCACGCCACACACACACACACACACACACACACACACACACACACACACTGAGTGGAGTTCCATTTTTACAGCTGAGCTGTATACATTATATCAAGCCACCCAATACGTCCGGCGAAACTCGCTCAATAAGATTGTCATTTGCTCGGACTCTCTGAGTGCTCTTTTGAGCCTTCGCGCGCTATATGCTGTCCATCCCCTGGTACAAAACATTCGCAATTGCCTTACCTCTCTTTCAGCGAGCGGAACTACTGTGACGTTTCTGTGGGTCCGTGTCCACGTCGGAGTGTTGGGGAATGAGTCTGCGGATACGGCTGCCAAGGAGGCAGTTCTCCTCCCTCGGCTGTCTACCTTTTCTACTAGCTCTGATGACCTTCGCGCTGGTGTCTCCCGGCGTATCATCTCCCATTGGTTATTACATTGGTCATCCCTGTTAGGGAACAAATTGCGAGCCATTAAACCTGTGCCTGATCTGTGGTTAACATCATCTCGACCCTCTCCCCGAGAGGAGATTGTCGTGGCCCGGCTTCGTATTGGCCACTGCCGTTACAGCCACCCGTATTTACTACGTGGTGGTCCTGCTCCCTTATGTGAGCACTGTGATGAACCTTTTACTGTGTACCACCTTTTAGTGCAATGTCCGTTTTTTAATCGTCTCGTCATGATCTATGATTACCATTTGAAATGTCTGATATTATAGCTGATGATCTGCATTCTGCTGACAGTTTTACTTTTTATACATCGTGCAAATATGGCGAAAGCCATTTAAGTTCTAACCCAGAGATTTTACTATGGGCAGTGTTGGGCGCTAATGACCTCAGCAGTTCACCATTGGTTGATTCTAACAGCGGCAATTTTCAGAATTCTAAATTTTCAAACATATCGACCGTTTTAAGCTCGTTGAAATAAAATGAACGGCAAAGTTGACAAAGTGTGCTGGACCGGGATTCCAACCTAGGTCTTCCACTTCGTACTAGCGGTAGCCTTTATCAATTAAGCTATCCAGGCACTCCCCCCGGAAACTCAAAGTTCTTTCGTGAGTACGTGCGTGGCGAGCACGGGGCCCCGAGCTAATGCAGTCTTCATTCTTTCTTTACTTAGGACTGCATTTCCTTTCCCTTCCCCTTCTTTTCTATCCTCACTCCTTCCCCCCCCCCCCACCGGATGACTGTTAACCTCGACCCCATCCAGGCACTTCACCCAAATTCTCATCCTGTATCACCCAATGATGGCATTGCCCCTTGCCCATTAGCTTCACTTGCTCGCAATCTATATTGTACTCCCGTGAGGAATCCAGCGTATTGATGCGTCCGCATTGAACTGTCAACTGCCTTTTGGGGCATGTATAGAATTGATAGTCTGTTCTTTCGGGCATATGGCCAGCAAGAGAACCGTGCATCGATATCGTAATTAAGGCGATTGCTGGCCCCAAGCGGGAATTTCGGGTTTGAATTAAAGTCTAACAGAAATTTTAACCTTTGCGGTTGAATTTATATCAACGCCCGTAAACGTTCGATATGTTTGAATAAATTCGAATTCTTCACGTACCTTCGTGCCCTGCGTCTCTAATTCCCCAGTCAAATCACAAGCCTTCGTTTTGAGTTTTTCTGCATTTTCCTCTCTAAATCACACGTCGGCATTAGGCATTAGTCATTGAGCTTGAGTGTCCAATCTTTGGTTACGAAAAAGTGATCTTTCATCGACTAAACAGTCGATAAAGCTTTACGGAGTATGAAACTTCTTGGGAGATTAAAAATTAAAATTGTGTGCCGGAACCGGGATTCGAACCTGGGACCTTTGCCTATCGCGGGCAAGCGCTCTAACGACTGAGCTATCCCCACCCGACTCACGATGTCGCCTCACAACTTTACATCCGCCAGTACCTCGCTTCTTACTTTCATATCAGCACACACTCTGCTGCAGAGTGAAAGATGATTCCTTTACGGAGTACTTTAGCAAACTGTTAAGGTTTGTACCGAAATGTACTTTGAATTGCGGTTTTCATGCTACCTTGTACAGATCGTCAGCGTTTGTTTCATCCCTGGGCGCGAACCGTAGTAAAGTTCCGATGGTACAGTAATAATGCATGAAGTACCTTTCCTAGGTAATTTCTAATTTTCTTATAACCTTGATATCGATATTGATGTATTTGTTAACAAATAAAAATGTTTTGTCATTCTTCTAACGTTTTGCTATTAATATTGTTTATTCGCTTCTTTTCGCTTCCAACAATTTTAGAAAAATGTACAGCTAGATACTTTTGAGCTCCTGTAAAATAGCAACAACCGGAAGCCATCTGAATATCTGACAAAGTTGTAAAATGTAAACTTTCACGGCCGGAATGGTCAAAATTACTAAAAATTTCCGGGCTATTATGCCTTGGTCTAGTGGATTTGTCGAAAGCCAACGTTTCGTCCTCGGCTGCGGAGGACATTCTCAAGAGGATGTGGCACTTTTGAATGTCCAATACACATCCTAGCGAGCCAGGGTGTGTATCGGACATTCAAAAGTGCCACGATCCCCCTTGAGAATGTCCTCCGCAGCCGAGGACGAAACGTTGGGTTTCGACAATAAATCCACTAGACCACGGCATAATAGCCCGGAAATTTTTAGTAATCAAAGTTGTAATGAACGAGCAATGAAGTCCACATGAACGACGAAAACTGATACGTCTCTCAGCCGATGAAACAGATTCAGTCGCCGCAGTGGAGTAGCCCATCGCCCTAAGGCGCCTTGCTGCAGAGCGCGCGGTAGCTCCCCGTCGGAGGTTACAGTCCTCCGTCGGGCGCGTAGGTTAAACTTTAATGTAAATTGTAAGTCTATGGACAACCGCAATAGTAAAGTCCCATAGATGTAAATTAATTATACAAGTTAAATTTCGCCTTTCTGCCATTATCTGATAAAGAGTAGGGTTCACGCCACAGTTGACATACTGTCTTTCTCGTGCGCATTTTGTCTCGCTACTGTGGGTTTGGCGTGGTCGGATATCCTTCCTGTGGCCACCCTATTAATCTCTCAGGAGGGAATGTGTACCCATTATTGGATGCGTATATAGACATCCTGTTTAATATTTTGTAGAATCGCAGGTGAAATAGGAAGAGAGAAGAATAGTTTGGAAATTATATATAGATGAAACAGCTGTAATTATGTGTGGAGAGTATGTACAGAAAGCAAAAATAGAAAAGGGCGTAAGACAAGAATGCTCACTTTCACTTACTTGATTCAATGGATATATCAAAATAGGATTGAATGAAGTTAGAGAAAAGATGTAGAATAAGGAAGGAGGTGTGGTGGTAGGAGGAGGAAGAATTACATGCTTAGATTTAGCGACGATATTGCATTGGTAGCCTACAATGAAGAAGAGTTAACGTATATGCTAAGTGAAATGAAATCTACGCTTAACAAGTATAGAATGAATATGAACGGAAGCAAAACTAATATATTAACTGTAAACTAGGGAGCCCATGCAAGTATTATGTGCGATGGCGCATCCGTTGAGAACGTCAATAAATTCACATAATTGCGTAGCAAGATCACTTTAGATGCTAAATCGAAACGAGACAATGAAAGTAGAATATGTCCAGCAAAAATTGCCTTCAATAAGAAACGTAAATTTTTCACATCCAACAAGATGAACATCCTTTTGAGGAAGAAGTTGTTGAAGACTTTTGTATGTAGTGTGATGTTTTAAGGAAGTGAATCTTGGACCATGTAAAAACCGGAACATTGAATGATAGAGGCATTAGAGATTTGGTGTTACCGTGGAACGTTTAAGATAAGCTGGGTTGATAAACTAAAGAACAGGTTTTGCAAAGAATTAGTGAGGGATTGTGTGAGAAGAACTCTGCGAAAAAGGCACAATATCTGGGTTGGTCATGTCTTGAGGCATGGAGGATTGCTAAAAATCATCTTGGAGGGATTGCTGGAGGGAGTGAACTGTAGAGGAAGACCCAGGCTCGAGTATACAAGTGATGGACGATACGAACTGTAGTAGCTACTGGTGCATTAAACAAATGGCAAGCAACAAGACACTATAGAGAAATGCTGCAAACCAACCTACGGTTTGATAACCAAAGAATGTAGACATCATAGTTTCTCAAAGTTTTCGTGAAAGTGTCATTCCTTTAACTGAAGCAGAACTTGGGTATCAGCACGGTTGAGGGCCCCTTTACACGCTACAACGTGTCTGTACAGACTAGTCTTTCAATGGCCGTCTGCGCATTAAAGCGTTCCGACCATTGGTACATCTTTGCTCAGGTCTCGAGTTGTTTTGTCCATGGTATAAAGGCTATGGGGAAACTAAGTGAAATGGCTTATAAAACAATACTGCTGTCCACAGCAATTATATTGGGAGAAAAGAGGCCACAACGTAAAAAGTGGGTCAAGGACTGGCTATTAAACGTTTATCACTTTCACATATTAATCTTTTAAAAGAACTAAAATTCGAAAAAGATGACCGGTTGAATTATTTACGTATGGATGAGAGCACATTTTTTGTGCTTTTAGAACACGTCACATCACACACAGAGAGACAACAGTTCGATGAGAAAGTTAATAAGTGCTTATGAGAGACTTTTAGTGACATTGTTTCTAGCTACAGGCAGAAGTTACGCTGACCTTAAATTTTCTGATGTATCATCACTATCTGACATTCCAGAAATGTCGTGCTATACATGCAACATTAAGGCAGCAATATTTGAAGGTGAGAACAGAAGTTAGTCACAATCCTTATGCATTTATTTATTTACAACTATTTCTCTATTTTCATTTGGTTCCTTTCAGTTTAGCTATTAATGCTTCATATGCTACACGTTTTTTATTTCTGTCAGAATAGTCCCTGCCTTTACTCTTCCATATGGCTGAAAACCACTTGCAAAGTTCAATGAATTCCGTTAAAAAACTCTTGAGTACATTCGAGAATCGTGACTCTCTCCTGGAACATCTCATATTGTTACGTTAACCTCCTCACTGTCACAACAACGACAATACTACACTGTACGCTGGCTACAGCAACAATTGAATGTGCAATTCGTCTGAGATATCTTTTACACGCTCCGACTTGTCTGAGTGCCACCTGTGACTTCAAACCGTGCCAGACTTTTCACACACCTCGTTTACATGGGCTCCCAAAACCGGATTTCGTAAACAGAATTCCCAATTCCGCTTTTATTTGGTCATGTAAACACTACAAAATCGATTCTGGAAATCGTCTTCTCTAAAGCGGTTTTCCAGTTCCACAATCGATTTTCGTGCCCATGTAAACGCAACCGTTTTTGAAGCGTTCTTGGCTTGTCAGATTTTTGTAAGAATTTTCGGCATATATGGACAGTGATATTTTCTAATGTGAAATAAAAGTATGAATATTAGAGTGAGCATGAATCTGTATTTAAGTAAAGAAAAATAGCGATTATGCTGACTAAATCGGGGACTGAATCAGCTGTTTTTCAGCCGCCATGCTAAGTAAATTAGGAAATCTGATTCAGGCTGTGCCATGTAAACACGACAGCGAAAAACGGTTTACGAAAATCGGTTTTCGTCTTCCGGAAGATGTGTTGCATGTAAACGTAGTGACAGACCGGACAGCGACAAGTAGCGCAGACCAAATCATCCGCCGATGAGTAATTTACACACTCCGAAATGTCTGCGCAAACTAGGTCTGTACAGACAAGTTTGCGTACATGTCGGAGCGTGTAAAGGGGCCCTTACATCTAGTGGGGTGTGGGACAGCGTCTGAAAACATCCGTGCTGCCCGGCAGGGCTACCCCGTGTGGATAAAGGGCATATTACACGGAGCGTATTTGGTCGCTAGTCGCTGGCGTCTGTTGTCGCTCGGCGTATGGGCGAATAGCGAATGAATAAGCTGACGCAATGACACGCAGCGACTTCAGACGCTAGCGTCTTCGTAAAAACAATTGAAACACTACGTAGCCTATGATACATTGTTTTGGAGGTTAGGTGATACCAAACAGTTCTGTTTCCCGAGGTGCGACATGGTCGCGAATTTATATCAGTGATACATTTTGTAATTACTTTTAATATATTTATTTACGCCAATGATCACAAAATTTCTCGTCGTTTTGACGACCGGTTTCGGTCAGTGATGACCATTTTCAAGAGTTACCACAAATCGGAAACATGACAACTTTAGTAATAGACTACGGTACCTTATAAAACATAAATAAGGCATTACAGTCATCAATATAAAAACCGTATTAAAATATTATACATCATACATGTTGTTACATTCCTTAATGAAGATACTTATGCTGTGATGATGCCATATGGCTATATTACATGTATTGACGACTGTATTCCATTATTTGTTTTCTAAGGTAGTATAATACTTGATGTATCCTTCTGTTTCTGATTTGTTGTAGACTTGAAAATGGTCATTCTGACCGAAACCGGTCGTCAAAACTTCGAGAAATTTTGTGATAATTGACGTAAGTAAAGATATTAAAAGTTCTGTGTCCCACCAAACAAAATATGAAGTGGAAGTGTAATCAAATTTCTGAAAATTTATCGAAGTTTTCCAGTATTATGGGACATTAAAAATAACGATTATTTAAATTTTATTCTTGGCGAGATCGCCATCTTCTGATGGTATTCTGTATCCTTATTTTATCCTCTACCATTTACAGTAATCTATCACAATTTTCTTATGTGATCCTCATATTTCTTTAGGCAGAAGAACCTTCACACGATAATTCACATAAAAGATTTGCAGTAGCACCATATTTATCTCTCCTCGCAATCCACCTTCTAATCCATTTTCTTTCATTCTTTTCTACTTTTCCGTTTTGCTTTTGGTTCATTAATTCTTCTTTTAAAACTGTTAAGAGAAACACAACGTCAGCATTTACAATTTCCTTCGCCATTTTGACTCGGGGTGGCTACTTTAGACGCTCTCGTACATGACACGGGGCGACCAAAAACGGCAGCGACCAGCGTCTAAAGTAGCCCACACCACCCTTCAACTTTAGACGCTCGCGTTTCGGAGCAGCGACTTTGTTCGCTGTCCCTGTTTACACGGAGCGAATTTAGAAGCTGCGTCCAAATACGCCAGCGACTAGCGACCAAATTCGCTCCGTGTAATATACCCTTAACCTTGACTAAAAGAAGGGATAGATTGGTAGGACACATTCTTAGACATCAAGGAATTGTGAATTTAGCGTTAAAGGGAAGTGTGTGGGGTAAAAACCGCAGAGGAAGACCAAGAGATGGATACAATAAGCAGATTCAGACAGATGTAGGTTGCCGTTCTTATGTGGAGATGAAGAGGCTTGCTCAGGATAGAGTAGGGTGGAGAGCTGCATCAAACCAGTCTCCGGACTGAACGCAACAATATACCCTTAAAGCGCGACTCGGCGACCGGCAGGTGTTGACGGGCAGTGCGGGCTCGCAATTGGGCGGGAAATGGGTCAGCGATGTGCGCCGGCGGGGGTCGAGCGCGGACCTCCGGCAAGTGGTGGCGGCGCGGTATTGAGCGAGGGGAGCGCCCTGGCGGCCAGACGCGCAACTAGGCGGCGGTGGCGTCTGCGGCGCGCCGCGCCGGCGGCCGGCAGTGCAGCGTGGGGCGGCCACGCGGGAACAGCTGCAGCTGCGAGGCGGGCGCCGACTGCGCGGACACTCCTGCCGGGCGGCGACCGCGCCTCGGGCAACAGTCGGCGGCGCTGCTGACACCTGCACCGCGCGCTCAGTGCTGGGCCGGGACACCGTCGGGCGTCCAGCATAGCCGTCCACTCCTCGTCTGGAGAACTGTCACCTGCCGAGGTCGCGGGTGTGCCGCTGCTGGTGTCCCCCGGCTATTTCTGTGCGCAGTGTCTGCCTCGGGCAGTGGAGAGTCTGTCTAGCCGGCGCCGGCGACGGCCGCACTATTTCGGAGCGCCTCCAGAGCCGCTGGACGGCTCTTGGCTCGGTGTCAAGCGCTCCAGTTTCTATTTCCTCCGGCGTCCGCTTTCGCTTGCTCTTGTTTGAACACCACCAGACGCCGCTTCCGTCCAGTCGGCCACGCCCTGCCGGCGCCGTTGTCACGAATCACCGGCCAGTACAGCTGTCTCTTCTCAAAGTTCTCCGCAGTACTCCCTGACACTTACTTTCGCTGTTACTAGGCAGCTCGTGTGGTGCTACTCGGGCACGCAGACGACCTCCTTGGCCGCTAAACGCCTGCTTAGCGCCGCCGTCCTAACAGGTGTTCCCTGTTTGCCGTCCCCTCCACAGGCAGTGACGCTCCGCGGAAACAGAGCGGCCCCTCGCTCACTCTGCCTGCCAGACTGGCTGCGGCCGGGTCAAGGCTGAACCGCGTGGTCGCGAGCACACCTGCTCACCAGGCCTGCCACCCCTCCCCTCTCGAATATCCCGTCACACGCGGCCGCCGCCCCCTGACGGGACAATTCGACAGCCCCCTGCAAGACTGCCGCTTCTTTGTATTTTCTCTCGAAAATACGCCACCATTCTAAAGATAGCGGTAGCTCCTCGACGCCTCAGGATTTCCCCAGTCGACCTCCCGCCCTGTGTACCTCGTAAACAGCAGCAGCGAAGGAACTCTAGAGCTGGCAGTACCGTGTGAAGATACCAGTAAGGTGACAGTGTCAGTGTGAGCGTCTTGACGTGTGGCGTGTGCAGTGAGAAGCCATGGGCGCGCACGGCTCCAAGGAGCGCGAACGGGACCGGGAACGAGACCGGGACAGGGACGGCTCCGCCACCCCCTCGTGCCGCGTCCGCATCTCCAGCCTGCGCAGAGGTGAGTCCTCCCAAAGTGTCTGCCTGCTGTTCTCTCCTGGTCGCAACGCACTACTGAACAAGATACCACCAGTCAGCTGTCAACACGCCACTGTCATCACTAACCCATTCACTCAAGTATTTCTTATATTTTTCCCGTCACAGTTGCCTGTTCAGTTGTCAGTTTTGTGGCTAGTTTTGGAATAGTTGTCCGTTTTCAAACATCTGCCCTGTGCTTTGTCATGAGGAGCATCGTTTCGAATAGTATTAAGTCCACCCGTGGAAAAAATTTAGTTTGATACATTTTTGTAAAAGTTTACATAGTAATCTTTCATGTTGTCAAGTCAGAAAGTAACAGATCGGATTCACTAATAGCACAAATTGCGTCTGTAACGTAGCCGTTGTTTCTAATCGTATTGAGTCCACTGTAGCGTGCGTTTAAAATCATATTGTGTCCAGCATGGAGCAGTATTGTCACTTTGATCTGTTGGCTATGCTGACAGCTGGCACGCTATTTTCAACCATCAGTTATAATGTGAACTTGAGTTTTTCGATTACGGAGGAAGAAATGTTTAACAAGAAAAGGACGTCATAAACGTGTTGTAGATCGGAATGTTTAACTTAGATTTAATTTTCTGTTAACAGTTAATGTTATTCCATACTGAAACAAAAATAAATGCTTAGTTATATATTTACCACAGTAATCATTATTATTTGTATATTTTATAAATTACTGGATCAAAGCATATTAAGTCCAACAAATTTTCTTTTAAATTTGGAAAACGAAACAGGAAATTTATTTTACTTTTTCCCATACCTAAAAGTGCACCTCAAACTTAAAAATTTTAAAATTTGTGAAATGTTCCTCAGGTTACGAGTAATCAGTTTTTCGCTTCTGTAAAATTTAGTGTTTTTTGTTGTTGACATAATACGATTTGAAACGATGCTCCTCATATACTAATATACCGTCATATACAAATATGCTGACAGATGCCTTAAATTTTGCATCAAGGTTGACGAAAGTGTTGTTGCGGGTGGAAACCCATTAGTATATGGTGGTTAAAGTACGGGCCAGAATTTGGAAAATAGACTAGTGTGAAACTAGCCACAAATACAACTAAGTGTGCAACTTTGGCTGAAAAACATAATCCCTACATCTTGCACTTCTGGATTCCGATCCATCACATTACGATGCATTTCCACATGTATGTATTGTATATAATTATTGACAGATTCGATTTTCAGTTGTGACGTTCTTTATTCAACCTTCAGAGGTATTACAGAGAAAGCAGTCAGGAATATCAGTTTTCAGTGATGACTGATCCCATTGTGAAAGAACTGACACTAATTGGGTTAGGTAATTTCTAAACTAAGTACAGAGAGTTAAAAAAACGTGGAATCAATTATAAATCATAGTGCAGACAGTGTTATCGCTTGCCACTTAAAGACAATATTGTCAACTTCACTAACCCTATTATATTAATATATAACCAGCCGAAGTAAGACAAGATACTTCAGCATCGCGATTGAATTGTTTTGTAAATATTTCAGACGTTTAAAACGCCATTCTGAGTGTGACATGGGAGCCATATGGAACACTGCGATGTAGTTGGTAATGAATGACAAATTCACTGCAAATGGTAATATGCATAGCATCGACTATTTTACTGTATCATTTGGTTTGAACTCATTATTTACTCGCAAAAACTATTGCAGTTTTAAATCACTGAAAATAAATCGACCATTGCACAAAAAAAATAAAATGAAACCTCTGAAACTGCGACGTACCAACACTTTGACCTTGTGTATACATCTTAAAAATCTTTTTGCTAAAATGTTAAGTCTTAAAATGTCTCATATAACTCTACGGTCAGCTGTTAAAAGCTTTTCAGTTAACGGCGCAATTTCAAAACATGAGTTATCTCGAGAATCATTTACTGTAAGATGAGCCACACATTAAGATACCGATAAAATTTTAAAAGTTTAATCTTTCAGATAGGATCAACTGAAGAGAGCGATACGACCCGTCGTGAGTTAAATACGACAGTTTGTTTACAAGCAGAACATAGATTATGATTTTGTGTTTAAAGTGATCTCTCTGATAGGTGTACGTCAACAGAGAGGTTTCTTGTCTGACAAGTGAGCGCCGAAGGCGCGAATTTTTGTGCTGAGACCTGTGATCGATGGTACATTCTGTTGTGGTAATCTGTGATTTAGGAGAGTAATCACCCATTATTTATTAACTGTATTATTAAGATATTATACCGTATGTTTATATTCGTCGATACTGTTTCGCTAGTTGGTATATCTACGTAGCATACTCGACACTCTGATATGACGTCATTGGTCAAAACCGTCGGGTTGTATCGCGGTCTTCAGTTACGCCGAAAGATAGCTAGTACAAAAGTTGTCATTCGCATCCTTGGCTGGAGTGGAGCGTGCGGTTGTCGGACAACTGGCTTGTACCGTGCTGCGGCGTTGGCTGAGCAGTGTGCAGTGCCACTGGCCGTGACCCCGTAGGCTAATTACTGCGAGTGGCCGGTACGGCCTGCTGCCTGCTGGCGATCGCTCCAGCACAGACACGACACCGCCGCGCCGAGTTTCCACAAACACCTTGCGGCTGTGTATCCTCGAAACACATTAACAAAGTTTGCTATCTTACAGTCCCTCTCCCCAGTGCTTTAGTTGGGGCGATACGGGACGCCTAAAATTCAAACTCGCTATTAGCGTACCGGCTAAAAATCTATCTTAAATCTGTTAACTGCCGAATGGATTTCGGAAAGAAAGTTGGAAAGTTTTAGGTTCGTTAGAGTTGCGATCATAACTGTCGAAGCGTTCAAATTGCACTTTCGCACAATTCCAAAGGAATCTGTTGGCGGTCTAACTAGTCAATGGACAGCTCAAACTAGTGGCAACCAAGACAAATGCTTCTTACCGACTCCAAAGTAATCTTGTGTAGTTCGCGAACGAACCAGTTCGAAAGAATGCTCCCATAGGCGAACTACGCGAACTAGTTCGCAGATCCCTCGCCTCTTAGATAGTTCGCCCCCCCCCCCCTTTTCCGAAGACTGACGGGTAACAGCGAGAGGAAGCGAGAGCGTGCAAATCGCGTGATTTCCTTTTGACAGATGCCATCATTTAGAACTGAGATGCAACGCAGCTGTAGTTTTCAGTTGCGGTAGCAAAAACCAAAAAGAGCGACGTACTTCGCGTCCGAGCTGCGAACTAAAAGGAGAGCTACCGGTCGCGAACTAAGATATGCGCGCGAAAGGTCGCGAACTAAAACATGCGCGATAGGTCGCGAACAGAATTGAAAGTCACGTGTTTGCCTTCTGCTGATAAGAGCCATTTCGAGGTGAGCGTCTGCCTGCTAGATTACATAGTTCATTGCTACCAAATTTCTGCTTTTAAGTATTCTGCACTCTGCAATACCTACTAATAAATTCCATAATGCCAAGATATAGAGATAACTCTAAACTCAAACGCGAGATATTATCCACAAACTGTTCTTTTGGTTTGCGTGATATCGTTAGCGGCTCAAGCAGCAAGCGCATGAAGCAGCTAGGTGGGGGAACTTCTCCCTCCACCTGCATGCGCAGACCACGTCGCTCAATCGTCACTGGGAGCAGACGAACTAAAAGAACGAACTAGTTCGCGGATCTATTATGCACAAGTCAACTCCAAAGCGTTTAGAAACCCTGCTCCCAAGAGATCAGCCACTACATACGCAATGTCTTTTTGTATGCAGTACCGTTGCCTATTCGTTGAACTAAGCAAGTACGAAATTCCGGTATCTCTCTTCAAAATTTAAGGGACAGTACATCGCAAAATTTGACTTAATTTCCATTCATTGCATCATGAAATACTGCACGAGATACGTATGTTTTCATGCTTAGCACGACACGTTTTGAGAACGACTCACTGTCAAGATACAATATTTACCGTAAATGTGTTCTTAAGCGTAATTTCTATGCTATAGTCAGTTTAAGATCATAATAGTGTCGTAGCACTAATAGGAACTAAAGTAGAAACGAATTTTAATCTCATAGCCCAATGCTTCTTCAACAAGCTGGATGTGTACATGTTCTACTGTTGGTAACGCTGCCAGTTTTCCTTCTTACGGCGGTGAACGCGTCTTTAAAAGTTCCACGCATTTCCATTGTCCGAATTTTGTAATGGTCTTGGTGTGATATAAGTCTGCTTTTAATTCCCGGCAGCAACACGGACTCATATCGTCTTCTGGAACGCCACTCCTGATTAGTTACGATAAGACGTCGTTGTCCAGTGCCGTTAGATGGTATCCTCATCTACACTAAACCCTTCAATACAATTATCTGTATATTATAGCTATTTTGTTAGTGTATTCCTATACGTTATCCTTGCCTTCTTGATTCTCTAAAAATATCCATTTGACTCATTTCAAGTGGAATGAGTAGAGTACCGCCTAAAATTTGTTCTAACTGCATACAAACACAGATTCTGTCCCACAAATTTCTGAGATTGGTCATAGGTATTACTTTTGGTAGAAAACTGTGTAATACTTAGATACGTTAGCAAATAAACAAAAACAGTACGCACTACTGATTTGTCTACCATCTGGATGCTGAAGTTTGTTCGTGGCAGGCGTAATGTTCAAATTTTGGTTGTAGCCAAATTATAACTTGGCCGTTACATTTTTCTGTAGTTAGAAACGAAGGGAAAATAATCTTTCATTAAACTCCCATAGCAGCCTGTTGAATGACATATTGCGGTAAAGTTCGAAACGAGAAGCAACCAAGCAATTACTTGTCACGTATAAACTGATGTAAATTAGTCTGCCAAATTAAAACATACCGGACAAATCATGTGCAGCCCTACAGCAGTTCTGTGCTGTCCTACATCCAGGTTGTGTAATGATCACTGGTGCATACTAGCCTCGGAATTTATTGGATGGTAAAAGTCATGGAGTCAATATCCGGCAGTGAAAGAACAGTTCCCTGGCAATTCGCATTTAGTAGAAAAGACCTTAATGTAAACTTTATGCGTGGTACAGCATACGAGATGATTAGCCGCTTTGCTACATAGTGAGAATTAGCATATCATTCAACAGTGAGTAGATTGTTTGAAATTAAATATGCAGGTGTAGAAATTCCCGTATAAAACAGGATGTAGTTCGTAAGTAAAGAGTAAAAGCACGTTTGACGAGATGCAGTTAGGCAGCCTTCGTATTTATAACGAAAACATTCTTGTTCCTCCATGGACCCGCCTAACCTCGACATTTGAGCGTACAGGCCGCCTCTGACCTGCTTTACACGCTCCTGGCTGTGCCGGTGCTTGTCATTTGCCTCCCTCTCTACGTTTCCGCCTCTGACACACCCCCCAGTTTTCGACAATTTTTCGCGTGGTAATATGTTCCCCCACTATTCCCTCGTCAGAAAAACTCATCCTGTTGCCAACTGTTGTACACTACCGACTTCGTTGCTGTGTGCCATCGACAGGAGATTGTGGAAGATATTGTACATCACCTACTAAAAATACATTTCTGCCAAACACAACATGAAAATTAGAGTAGAATGAGGTAAGACTGCGCGCCGCATGTAAGATGGCTGCACTGCAGGGCGAGAAACAGCCTCTGTGGCTGACTCTATTGCCATAGTTTAGTTGTAGTGCTAATGGCTGCGCATTGCGGTAAAAAATGTTTTACATTATTTTCATATAAAATTTTGTCTTGGGGAAAATAAGCTCTACCTCTGGCAATAATGAGCTCGCCAGGTTTATCTTTAAAATAATAGTGAACTACTATTTGTCAGTCATGTGATATACTGAAAGACAGAATTTCGTGCAAAGCGTTTCCCTGTGCAGACAAAAGCATGAGTCCTGTATTGTGGGGCAAGCTTGCGTGTGTTTGGTGGGGTAAAACTGCGCAGTCAGTAATCTCATCCCATCAGCTATTATTAGTTTTCCTTATTGTGAAGCTAGAAACGTAGGTCGATATTGTACATTGACTCTTAAGTTTTATTTCTCTATTGTAGCGTCTACAAAAGAAAAACTGAACGGAATGCATCCACTCCAGAAATGCTGGAAGCTGCAAAACAGAGTCTGAGAAACGGAAAGTCTAAACGACAGTTGGCGAGGGAGTTTGGAATAAGTTATTCTGAATAAGCAAACAAAAAGAAAGCAAAACCTAAATACGTCGACGGAAAGTGCACGTGCAATTCACTGTCCTGCCTGAACTGACAATTACAATAGCCCGCAAACAGGAGATTGGATTCAGTGTTAAAAATGCGAAGAGTGGTGGCATGAATCCTGTTACTGTTATGAAGGTTCT
The DNA here is from genome assembly GCA_026315105.1 of Locusta migratoria. Classification (NCBI taxonomy): domain Eukaryota; kingdom Metazoa; phylum Arthropoda; class Insecta; order Orthoptera; family Acrididae; genus Locusta; species Locusta migratoria. The sequence goes on along the minus strand of CM048750.1, from coordinate 394,153,223 downwards.
GGAGTCCTCATTTCTGACCTCTGAGCTTTACCACAAAAATTGAAATATTCACAAGCTCCAATTGTTCACTTAAGCATATTTCGTACTAAAACTCATATGCCGGCCAACAAGGGGCATTATATTAATGTATACGATGAATTGCGTAGATGAAAAAGGATGGAGTGACACTTTTTTTATTTTAATAATAACGTGCTAACTTACCCTATTGCAAAAGCACTCTTACCCCACGGTTGGGTAAGTTTGCGCATTTGCATTACTTTATTAAATGCGAAATACAGTTTAGATTATACATTTGACTTTTGGACTCTGTTATATAACAGGAAAAAGTTAGATGAATTGCCAGTTAAAATATGGTTGTAATTTGTGAAGTTTTCTCCGTTATATCGCTAATTAAACCTTAAGTGCGCAATCTTGTCCCACTTTAAAATTGTCACTAGTTACTGGGATGTGCCATTCAGCGTACATGTTCAATAATAGTGGCAGGTACCCTGCTGTTCATAACATGTTCATATAAAGTTAACAGTATTCGTATATATCCATCCTGATAAGACTACTGAGCACACGGATAAACTCTAGTCTGCGATACCGCTTTGACCAATGATGCCGCATATAATCGAGAAATACTACGAACAGTTGTTGCCAACATGGTATCGGTAGTTAGATTTCACCCAAATAGGTCAAATGTACTTCATGATACCACCGCTTTAAAATACATTGGATAATTTTAAAGAAAGCTTGCACTCGAAGTTAAACGGCCTGAAATGATATATTTATGTCGAACATTTACTGCAAATCAATTGTTTCTGAATCACAGATTCGGGCGCTACGCGCCCTTATGTACTAAAAAGAAAATTCTTGTTTAACCTATACCTAACCTTCCTAGGGCTACGCTATAGATAAATTTTCAATTGAAAGTTAGGTTACGTATTGGTCAAAGAAGACCTAAACCTTGCAAAAATAGAATAAGACCAAAACGGTAATAGAACGCCACCTAGGTGTCTTCAAAAATATCAGACACGTAAACAGTATTGAAACCACGCGCGGGACGTAATGACGTAAAACATGACGTCATGCGTTAAATCTGGTCTGATACCGCTTAGAGCAAAGCACGCTTCTACCACTGTGAATAGCAGTGATCAATTAATAATACAGTGTAGCACATCTGTTGACACGAGGATTTTTTTTTATAAATACGTTGCATCTGTAGACCACAACTTAGAAACCATTTCCTCTCCATTTCGATATTGTTCATTATCTCACATGTTGAACATTCCCCCCCCCCCCCTTTGGGGCAATGTGTAGTCTTCAAGTTTCAAAAAAGCATAGGTTGCCCAAGGTAGCTTTAAATATCTAAGCTGCAATCGGATCTTGTACATTAATTGTACACGTCAGGCACTGGCGCTGGATTAAAATAAGATGCTGGGAACATCAATCAGCATGTCAAAACTAAAAACATCAAAATAACACACACAATATTTTTCTTCTTATCTCCTAATGCTGTTTCAATTACTTCACTGGTCGCGGGACATCCACTAGATTCCTTAACAGCCTGCTGTAGTACCACGTTTAGTGTGTCCTAATTTATTTTCGTCATTCGCATTGCCTCAAACGTAGCTTACAATGAACGTTTCTCCTGTAAGACTGAATATCTTGGAATGCTGGTAACTATTTTTCATAGTAGACTGTTTTGGCTTGTTTAATTCTACGTCTGACCCCAGTGTACCTGGACGTAATGGATAATTCTGGCGTGCAGGATGTCGGCCACCGGCTGGTCTCCTTCAGAAAAGCGTGTTGACCGCCGGCAGCCGGCAGACGTGGCGTTTCCACACATCCGGCTCGCTTCCTGTCCACTCTCTGACCAGCTGATGCGCGCTCAGCCAACTGTATCCTCTGTCCGTGACCGAGACTCCCTAATGGAATTTAAATGTCCTCACATTTTGCCATTTCGTAGGAAGAGCGGATTTTAGTATATCTGCCGTTGTGAATGAAGCTGCTGTCAATAGCGAGCATTGACGTTCACTAAAAGAGTGCCGTGACCTACAATAATTGTTTCTCTTCGTGGAGGGTAAACGCGCAAAATTAGAGCTGTCAACAGTACGAACAAGGACAAATTCCGTTTGATAACGTGCAGGGACACTCAAATGGAAACAGGACAGACGGGAACCAGTAAGTGAATGGCTCACAATTTCACAAGTAACAGCCCTGGGAGTTGATGGATGCATCCCAGTGTAAGACAAGGCGGCCAGTAGATTCGTGGAAAGATATTGCGGTTGCCTGCGGAACCGTGGCTATAGTCAGCAGCACATGTTCGAAGCAAGTGAACTACGGGAATATCTTTCTCCAGGACACCAGCAGCTGAGGGAGATGGTAACTGTGTAAAGATGTAGGAGCTTAGCGGAAATTTTGCAGTGTAGTCCAAACGGCCCTCCAGTGTGTTCAGAAGCTCTGACAGCTAGTAGATCAGGATAGGGGAGCTGACGCGGTGGGCAGGGACCTCACGCCTCCTGACACCAGCCATCCAGACACACGGTCCACAACACTTAGCGCTTGCACCGTGTATGACCTCCAGGAAACTTTGTCTTGCGCGGTCGGTGCACAGTGTTAGTTTCTGCAACTGCGAAAGCGAAGAAAAACTATTTCATCTGCTCTTAATGTTTTGTGTGAATCATATGAACTTTGTCGAAAGTCATGAGCGGAAAAAAACCGCTCGTTGTTTGGCGACATAAATGGTTCGCACTTTTCGTGCCTTCAACTGCTTCCCATAAAAATGTATTTGAAATAAACGCTAAAACTCTTGACGTAAAAAAACATCATTGCTGATATTGGAGACGTAAACCAGTGTTGAAACTGGGTGGAGGGGGGGGGGCTGGCTGAGTGGTATAGCAATACAGATCGTTTGCTGAGAAAGCAGCCGCTCGTTATGTTTTTTTATTACGATCGAAGAAAGGACAATTCGACCACTGTTAAACACACGACTGATTGTTTCACTATGGACGTAAACGATTATTTTGTTAAATAGCAAGTTATATTTTAAGTACAGACGGATTCAGATACATTTTGGTGTGCGTAATTCAGTTACTAAAAAAATTCTATTTTTTTTTAATAAAGTATTAGCAGCAACTTACGCGAAAGACTTCGTATCAGGAATTTAATCTACATAACAAAACATTTTTGTAGACTATAGTATCTGTAATACTGGCTGTTTTCCTTTTTCGTTACTGGATGCCCGCCGTTCACTTTTGCACCACAACAAAGATGCAGGAGTCTTACGTTCGTTATTTTAGCAATACGTATCAGGGAAAAAAAAAATTAAACTGGTTAGTTATAAACATGGAGGTCATTTCCTCGTATCCAACGTCCACCATCCAGTACTTGACGCGCGAGCGGACCATACAGCGTCATACTTAACTGGAATAATTGGTATTACAAAACTCGGACAGAATTCAGGTTTGGAGTAACTCGTATTCTTAACATTGCGTTTCTTTGACGCGATTACCTAACCTCTGCATGTCGACAATTCTGTAACATCATAAAAAAAATGCGTTCCTGTTAACTGTCAGCACATCCTGTCAATGTGCTGCTGCAAATAAAACTAAATGGAAATATTGTGCAGAATATATAGATGCGAGTTGCACGTTTATACGGGGAATAGTTGAGGTGTTAAATGAAATGTGTTGTGAGGTGAGGCGAGAGTTCTTCGCGAGTCGTGACAGCTGTGCGCCGTGCTCCTGCTAGCAGCCTGCGGCCAGCCTCGGACGTCCTTCATAAAATTCCGTTCCCAGCCCACGCGATTTACATATTTCTGGAGTCCTCACAGAAGACATTCGTAACCGGTGCTTGCACGAAGGCACTGACGGTTTTGTCTGACAGTGGGGTGAACGTATTAAGTTTCGGCTAACACAAGTACTTAATTTACTTTTCCAGTTCTCATTTTCATGTGACTACCCGTTTTATCGGTGAATTCGTTCTCCTGCGGTGCCTGTGACGGGGGCAGAGTTATAGCAAGTTGTCACGTAGGGTGGCAGTGATTAACAGTGCGATGTTAGGGGCGGGCGTGTCCGTAGGAGTGGGAGGGGGGAGGGTACAATTTAGCAGACGGGACGTGAGCTGAGTGGCTGGCTGACCTTGAATGGCAGCGGCTGGACCCCGCGTCAGTGTTTACCAATTTCTACACCTTGTTGGCGGCCGACTGGCGACACACACACACACACACACACACACACACACAGCGCTGCCAACTGAAGCACAGCCGCACCAACATGACTGACTGGCCGCTGGGCTTCTGTACTCTCTTCACCGTGGTTGTTACTTACACTCTCCTGGGCGCTACAGCCTATATAGGGCCTTGGCCTCCTGGACAATCTTCGCCCACTCGTCTCTGTTGGCTGACTTGGGAATTCCATCTTCTAACTCCCATCATTCTCAGATCCTCTTCTACATTGTCTAGCCATCTGGTCCTTGGCCTACCCCTCACGGTGGTTTTTGTTACCACTTTTACCGGCCCATCATCGGGCACAGGAACTGTATCGACCTGATAAGTCGTTTAGAAATATTCTAAACAGGTTTAGTGTAGGTTGTTCTGGAGTTAAATGTCCTGTAAACTCTGTGACAACACATTTGCCGCACTCACAACCTAAGTGCCCTGGGGAGGGGGGAGTGTAAGCTACTAATGAGTGAGCTATCCAAGAACGACTGGTAACTTGGATAATGATTACAAGATGAGGCTGTGAATTAAATTAGTACCACAGCTCCCATTCGAACCTGAGTTTCCGTCTAACTAAGCACTCGCTTTAGCCAATTAGCCATTCAGCCACAGTGGCATTCGTAACGCGAATGTACGAGAAAGAGAAGAAAAAAAAAAGAGAGAGAAAGTCACCCTCGACATTCCTATCGCCGAGGCTCTCAAATGGCGAAACAGCGCCCCAGCGTTGACAGTAATGAGGACAATACTGGTTGTACCTGAGCCGTTGCTGATAGTCACGTAGCGACGCCGTAGGACGTAGCTGATCGGTTGAAGATCGCTGGTTTGAACTCAGCGATACTCCATTTTGCACTAGTCACGCACGTACAGGAGCATAGAATGGACTGCACCCGGAGGCTTACGCAGTATATACGGGGACAGTCCAAAAAGCGAGGGGACTTTTCAAATTACGCGGGCAACGACGTAGATTCTTTTGTTTTTGTTGGTTGACATGTGCCGATCATACATTGTTTCACGTGTACAGCATACTTAGTTTCTTTTGACAGAGAAACGTTTGCGTATTTAAGTGTTCTGGGCGATTTTCTACTATTATAAAAATGGGCATTTTGTTTGAAATAGGAATCATGTGCTCTAAAACATTTGAAATGTTAAGTGGCATACGGTAAGTCTGATGTAATTAGGAAAAGAAAAAATCCTTAAAAGTGGTAAAGTGGTAAAAGCTATTCCGCTACATGGAGAGCCTTGGCAGTAGTGACAATATTCTATGGAACACAGAAGCTGGATTAGTGTTTGTGACGTGGAGAGAAGTCGTGCTTTAGACTAATCGGAGCCGCCGTAATCACTAGTAATGCCGTGGTAAAGTGGTAATACGTCTGCCTAATAAGCATGGAGGTACGGGCTCGATTCCCTGCCACACAAATTTGAATTCAATGCTTCACCTTTGTCTTTGTGTTCGACATTTTAGAGACGAAATACAGTCTCAGGTTTTGTAAATTACTATTTATGAGAATAAACTGAAGAATCTTAGTCTGGAAGACCTAGCACACAAACAGATAACGTCGAAGCTGTGAAGAAAGTTGTTTTGGAAATCGCCGTATTACCGTAAGAGACGTTGCTGACGGTGTTAACATATCGGTCGGCTCGTGTCATGCAATTTCTTCGAATATTTCGAGCATGGGTCGTGTGTGAGCGAAGTTAGTACCAAAACTGAAGAGATAACAAAACACTAAGATTTGCAACGATTGAGGAAATAAGAACGGCATCTCTGTAAGAGCTGAAGGCTGTACCAAAAAGTGCTTATGAGAATTGCCTAGGGGAGTGAGAGAAGTGGTGGCACAAGTGTACTTTGAGGTGGGTTACTTTGGAGGCAACAAGTATGTTAGAGTATTTTTTTTTTTTTTTTGTAAAATCATAGTTCTTTGAACTCATCTCGAATACATCAACAGAAACTGCTGGAAGACTTTTACTCAATATGTTTAGATGGTACTAGACCACTATTTACAAACTAATGTGAACAAACGTGGCGGGTCTCGAATCCACGGCCCTTCACTTAATAGTCCAACACTTCAGTTACTACACCAAGACTATCGCTGTCTTCCAGCGTGTCTCTTGCGGCAAAGAAGAGTACATGTTCTCCAGACATGTAGTCTCGGCATATGTAGATAATTTTAATTCACAGCTTACAATGATTGAGAGTACATCTGTTTGTAGAAAATGTAGTTGATGTTAATGACTTGCTTAGTGAGTCTATAGTTCCAAGCTACCCGGAAAGTTTCTTATACAGGTATTGCGGATACTGAGGGTGGCATAGTCGAAGGTTCGCATCCGTTTGCTTATTACTCAGCAACGGAATTTGAAGTGGACCGGTGTGAAGCAGGCAGTTCCGATTTGTGGAGAAATGTCGCGATGGCTTACACTTGGTACTGACACAGAGCCTTGACGCAGACTGTGACGTGGAAGCGGCGGACGCGTTCCCCGGCCTGCGCACAGCCGCAGACGTCCCGCCTGCGCGGCTGCGCGTTAAAAGCTCGGCCCCGCCTTACAGAGCCCGGACTGGTGCATTATTAACGCCGGCGGCCAGCAGCAGAGGGGCCTCTGTGGCAGGCGCGCTGCAAGCCGCAGTCGCCACAGAAACGAGCGGCGCTCTAGCAGGGCGCGCTAGCCAGCCGTGGCCATTAAAACTGCTACACCGAGAAGAAATACAGATAATGGGACAAATATATTATACTAGAACTGACATGCGATTACATTTTCACGCAGTTTGGGTGCATAGATCCTGAGAAATCAGAACCCAGAACAACCACCTCTGCCCGTAATAACGGTCTTGATACGCCTGGGCATTGAGTCAAACAGCGGTTGGATGGCGTGTACAGGTACAGATGCCAATGCAGCTCCAACACGATACCACAGTTCATCAAGAGTAGTGACTGGCCTATTGTGACGTGCCAGTTGCTCGGCCACCATTGGCCAGACGTTTTCAATTGCTGAGATATTTGGAGAATATGCTGGCCAGTCGAACATTCACTGTATCCAGAAAGGCCCGTACAGGATCTGCAGCATGCGGTCATGCATTAGCCTGCTGAAATGTAGAGTTTCGCAGCGATTGAGTGAAGGGTAGAGCCACGGCTCGTAACACATCTGAAACGTAACGGCCACTGTTCAAAGTGTCGCCGATGCGAACAAGAGGTGACACGTGTAACCAATGGCACTCCATACCATCACGTCGGATGATACGCCAGTATACACGAATACACGCTTGCAGTGTCTGTTCTCCGCGATGTCGCCAAACACGGATGCGACCATCATGATGTAAACAGAAACTGGATTAACCCGAAAAAAAAATTTTGCTGTTCGTTCATCCAGGTTCGTCGTTGGGTACACCATTGCAGGCGCTCCTTTCTGTGATGCAGGGTCAAGGGTAACCGCAGGCATAGTCTCCGAGCTGATAGTCCATGCTTCTTCAAACTTCGTCGAACTGTTGGTGCCTTGCAACCGTCCCCATCTATTAGGGATAGAGACGTGGCTGCTCGATTCGTTACAGCCATGCGGATGAGATGCCTGTCATCTCGACTGCTAGTGATACGAGGCCGTTGGGTTCAAGCACGCCGTTCCGTATTGCCCTCCTGCACCCACCCGATTCCATATTCTGCTAACAGTCATCGCTACTAACGCGTGCAGCAATGTCGCGATGCGATAAACCGCAATCGCGATATGCTACAATCCGACCTTCATCGAAGTCGGAAACGTGATGGTACGCATTTCTCCTCCTTACACGAGGCAACACAACAACGTTTGACCAGGCAACGCCGGTGAACTGGTGTTTGTGTATGAGAAATCGGTTGGAAACTTTCGTCACGTCAGCACGTCGGTGTCGCCACCTGCGCCAGCCTTGTGTGAATGCTCTGAAACGCTAATCCTTTGTATATCAGAGCATCTTCTTCCTGTCTGTGAAAATTCGCGTCTGTAGAACGTCATCCTCGTGGTGTAGCAATTTCAATGGCCAGGAGTGTACATATGGCCTCACAGGCCGGACTCTGGACACGCCGTGTTGCCGACGTTCTGTCGCACGACTCCAGCTGCACACTGTACGTTCACGTGTAGCGCTTATCATACCTTGTTCTTATTGTTCCTGAAGCTGTAGGTGATGCGGTACCTCCGCTAATCTAATAATCACTAGCGATTTTGCGTTACTTACAAATATTAAGGGAAGACTGAAGGCAATTTGTATCCCTATTCTGCCAATGCTTTTATATCGTTTCAGTAGGTACGCTTTTCAAAAGAAGTGATATAACAATGAAATTTTTACACACATATATAGGGTGTCCCAGCAATGTTGCTGACCCAAAATATCTCTGGAACAACAGCTATTGTGAAACGAATTTCAGTGGTATCATTGTAAGGCTGGGGCTCATGAATGTACATATTTGGAAACATTCTAAGACATTGGGGGCTCGCGGTCCGTGCTCGGCGCGGCCAGTGCAGTCTCTATTTTCGAGCTGGACTGCATTTCCTTTCCTATTCTCATTCCTCCCTCCCACCCCCCTCTCCCAACAACCACCGAACGTTACCGGTCCTGCCGTGCTTTAGTTGTCAAGTTATCGCGCGCGCGCGCACACGCACACATTGTAGTGTTATCCTGCCCACTGCTTTTTCCTGTAATCCCGCAGGGGATCGGGTGTTTTTGCACCCTGTCATTTGCCTGTTGGAGGCGTGTACCGACGTGTTCAGGTAGCGCCTAGTTTCCGCATTGGCGTTCTCGCTCCCTCACTAACTAATTGGCGCAGTGGAAAGCAGAGCAGTAGGTGCTCCCGCGGCAGGTTGGTGCGCTCACACGGCCCCGCGCTCTCCCCACCGCCCCACATACCCTCCAGCTTCATCACATCCCCTCATCAAAGACTACCCCAGTTTCCCTTTCACGTCTGTGGCGCGCGGGTGGGAGGGGGGGGGGGCGGCAGTGGGGATTGGATGTATACCGCGACTACACACCTGCCCGCAGATAAAAAGGGTTCGGTTGGCTGACATACAAAATTGTTAAACAGCAACTGTAATCGAATTTTTTTATCACCCATGTACAAAGTTGAAAAATGATTCCTTTATTTTTAGGATATTGATTTAACCCTTAAACGGAAACAGGTCGATAGTACATTATTAGAAACATCCGGTCTGTCAGACCAGACTTTCCCTCCTCCATATTTTTCATATATTTATCTTTTTTTTAATGTGTTTAGGATATTTTGTGGTTTTCAAATGAAACATCAAATTGAGTATTAAATAAGTTTAGTTCAAAATTAACGAGGTTATTCTTGTTGGTTCCACTGATGTACATACAAAATATTTTTTAACGCAAATAAAAAATCCCCGAGACGGATTTTCGTCTCGAATATGTCAGACATTATTGATAAATCTGAAGCATTGAATTAAAATTTGTGATGCGGCCGGGAATCGAACCGGGCCTCCACGCTTACTAGGCAGACGTCTTACCATTACACCACATTATTTACAAATTTGTTGTAGACCGTACTAAAAATCGTACGGACTTGCGGTCACTGTAAACATCTGGTACGGCTTTGAAGCACAAGTTTCGCATGTTCAAAAACGTCCAGCGCCACGGTGGATTGTCACGTTCGCCGGCGACGCCTCACGACCTTGGGAATCTACAGTGTCAGGCAGCCGGCAGACCGCGGTCCCCCCCTTTTTCTACTTTGTTTCTTATGGTTTCTATTTTTCAATAATAATAATAATCGTAATCCATAATCATAATCATCATAAGAGGCTGATTATGCCTTTCAACGTTCAGTACCTCTAATAAAATTCCTCCATGATCCCCTATTCAATGCTAACATTGATGCCTCGTCTGATGTTACGCCTTTTACTTCAAAATCATTCTGCACCGAATCTAAGTACTTTCTTCTTGGTGTACTTAGACTCCTCTTACCCTCCGCTGCCGAGCTCATGAGTCTCTTAGATAACCTTGCTTCTCCCATGCGTGTAACATGACCCTACCATCTCAGTCTGTACGCTCCAACTGCTTCATCTTCGGTGTTCATTCCCAGTGTTTCCTTTATTTCCTCATTATGGACACCCTCCTGCGATTGTTCCCATCTAGTAGTACCTGTAATCATTCTTGCTACTTTCATATCTGTAACCTCTACCTTATGAATAATGAAGAAATGAAAAAATACTTCCTTCTTGAATGTAAAATATAAAGGTGGCCCTCCTGAATGGAGAGACAAGTTCCATTACTTGCAAGAAATCTACAGATGGAAAAAGAAGTCCAGGAAAAAACATAAAACCTCTCTATTGACAATTTTTCGCAAGAACAAATATGGGTAAAAATAAAATAACATAGTAGGAACTCAGAGTATCCCACTGAATTGACCGAAAATGAAAACTAGGCGTAGATGTGCAAGGCACTTCAATCGACAAAGAATTGCAAGAATAAAGGGGACACAGAAAGAAATATAAAAATGCAGCAAAGGCAGACACACAGCCGCCAGTATAAGCACAGAATAGAGATAGAAATCCAATACCTGCAAAGGGAAGACTTGTGAAAGGCCAAGGCAATCCGCCCCTTGAATTAATACAGAAACGTCACTCCGTTGTGAAGAAAAAGGTTTTGACTGTGGGCGATGTGGGCCCCAGAGTTAAAATAAAGGAATTCACTGCAATTAAAAAAAAAAAGAACCAAGAAAATGTAATATGTCCCTAAAACTAATCTGAAAAAAAGAAACAAAAATATCGAAAAAAAGGAACTGGCTCCCTCATGCCTCTATCGTGACCTCGCTGACAACTTGATGATATCTTATGATATCCCATTGCATTGTCACGGCTAAAGGCGTCTCTTCACAATCCAGATTGGGGGGGGGGGGAGGGGGGGTAATAATCCAGCGAGAAAAGTGAATACCCACAGTGACTGTCGCAGTCGCTCTTGGGTGTGGCGCTATTCTCAGGTGAGCTGCATTGTGCGAGGAAGCTGCGACTGTCGAGTATGAAGACCTTGGCGCCGGCGTTGCCTCACAGATAAGGCGGCCGGCTTATCGTCGCCGCTTATACGCGCGGCAGTCACCGCCGCAGCGCCAGGTGCGTTCAGCGAACGACACACAAGTAATTTACCTGCATCTACATGGGATACTCTGCAAATCACATTCAAGTGTCCAGCAGAGGGTTCATGGAACCAGCTTTATACTATTCATCTCCCATTCCATTCTCGAATAGCGCGCGGGAAGAAAGAACACCTGAAACTCTTCGTTCGACCCCTGATATCTGGTATTTTATTCTGACGACCACTTCTACCTATGTAAGTGGGAGTCTATTTTCGAATTCGGGGGAGAATGTTGGCGATTGGAGTTTCGTAAGTAGCCCACGCCGCAGCGATACGCGTCGTTGTTGTAATGATTCCCATCCCCCAGTATCGTGACAATACGAAACTAGCTGCCCTTCTTTGGACTCTTTCGATGTCCTCCGTCACACCCACCTGATACGGGTCCCACACTGGTTAGCAATACTCCAAATGAGGACGGACAAGCGTAGTGTATGCAGTCTCTTTAGTAGTTTCGTTACATCTTTTAAGCGTTCTGCCAGTAAAACGCTGTCTCTGGTTCGCCTTTCCCACGATATTATCTACGTGTTCCTTCCAGTTTGTCTGAAGTAATAGTAATTACGGCCTTCACTTGTGATCGATTTATCTCGTAAACAAAGTTTAATGGATTTCTCTTCGTACTCACGTGGACGACTTCACAGTTCTCATTATTTAGAGTCAATTGCCAATTTTTACACCATAGTGATATCTTATTCAAATCGTCATACAGTTGATTTTCATCTTCAGATGATTTTACTAGACGGTAAATGACGGCGTCATCGGCAAACAACCTAAGAGAGCTATTTAGATTTTCCCCTTAATCGTTTACGTAAATAAGGAACAGCAGAGGACCAATAACACTACCCTGTGGAACGCCCGATATCACGTCTGTTTTAGTCGATGTTTCACCATCGATTACTACAAACTGCGTCCTATCTTACAAGAAATTACCTAACCAGTCGAAAATTTGGTGTGATATATCATAACCACGCAATTTGATTAAAAGTCATTTGTGAGGTACGGTGTCAAAAGCCTTCTGGAAATCAAGAAATACAGGATGAATTTGCGAAGCCTTGTCGATAGCACTCACCACTTCCTTATGACGACAAAGTTTCCTTAATCGCGCATTTTTAAGAAAGCGTTTACGGATAAGAGTTGATAGTGCTACAGAAGCGGTTTCGAACGCCATAAAATAAAAGCGACAGAATTTAAATCTAAATTCAGCGTTGCGAATATGTTGCAAAAGAGGAGGCAATTTCCGTATTTGTCATAGTTCATTTGTTACGTTTTCGTACCTTTCATTTCGTATCGTTCACTTTACTCGTTAAGTACTTGAATACACATAGACTAGTGTTGAAAGAAACTGTTAGGGTCATTACGATCGTTTCCGTTATCAGAACTTAGTGTTCTGGAGTACTGATTTGGGTACTGTGCGGTACTGTGCTGCTTAGCTTTGAGGTAATGCCTCGTGCTCTAATGAACCTGGCGAGCCTCAGCGCACCCCCACCGCCTCCACCTCACTCTTGCTTCTCCCCATCGACTTACCTGTCGCGTTTTCCAACTGTTTCCGCACAACTACTACTTGGAACAGAAAAACCCAAGACATGTTCACTTGCGTCCACTAGAGTTGTCACAAAACTGAACTGCCTCCTATATTTCCCTCCGGAGTCCGGTTAACAACTGATTCGCCATAACTATTGGGTTTTCTACAATCCTGTTCGATGCCAGTGTTATTCTGTATCGCCCACTTGTCAAATTGTTTTTTCCTCACCATCTCTGTACTCAGTGTAACTTCCTGGTAAATTGTGTGCCGGAACCGGCACTTTCGCGGGCAAGCGCTCTACCACTGCGCTATCCCGACACGACTCATGGTCTTCTCACAACTTCGATTCTGCCAAAACCTCGCCGCCTACGTCTGCAAAGTACTGGCAGCATTAAAGTTGTGAGGACGGACCGTGAGTCGTGCCGGGATAGCTCAGCGGTAGAGCGCTTGCCCGCGTAAGGCAAAGGTCCCAGGTTCGAGTGCCGGATTCGGCACACAGTTTTAATCTGTCAGGAAGTTTCATATCAGCGCACACTCCGCTGCAGAGTGACAGTTTCATTCTACGTACTGTTCTGCGTGGGTTGGGGAAACTTGACTATATAGCTATGTATATAAACGAAACTTGACTTTGACTATTGTCGATTTTAGTCGTATCGTGTGACATTAAAGTTTCGTGATTCTTAAAGGCTAGTCTAAACGACGACACTAGGTTGCGACACTCGTTCCATGAAATGAATTGCGCGCAACCGGTTTTGTGTGTGACTGTAGACACGGCGCCAATACCATACACTTCAGTTTCGTCGTTTCCTGAGTGCCGTAGTCGCCGTAAAATGAAAGTTTTGGTAGTTGTAACAGTTTTGGCGGAGCTGTTGCTGCTCTGTATGAAGTCTCTGCGTAAGACTAAACATAAAGAGAATAAGAAACGTGTTTAAGGTTCGTGACTGGATAAAAAAAAAAAGTCAGCTAGGTTGCTTAGCGACCTTGCTGCAAAAAAGCGGATGAAGTCCTTAGAGTTATTTTAATCAACTTACAATGTCACCGGAGAAGTTCACGTTCCTTTTAAACGGAATTAGTAATGCAATAAAGAAACAAGATACTGTTAAGCTTGAAGCATTGTTAGGAGAAATGAAATTAATTTTATTGCATTTCGTTTCTTGTCGTGTAGATATTCGCCTCTACAGTACCTGCACCGTGTCCCGAAATCCACAATTGCCGTAGTTCGTTTGTATAAGTATTTCGAATTGAATGGATTTGAGTCTGCAATTCATTAATCGTCAACCCATCAATATTTAAATCACGAATAATTGCTTGCGGAGCACCAACTCGCCGCTGCTTATTCCTGAGATTTTCATCGTTGAAATCGCACAAACACCTGTGCATCGCCTATATGCTCAATAACCGAATTATTTCTTCCGTTGCCCCCTTGCCCCCCCCCCCCCCCCTCCCCTTATGTTGTATTTTGTTCTGTATTGGTTACAACCTAACCTAAAACCACACCCAATCAGTTTCGCCAAAGTTGGAAGTTGCCGAAACTGTTTAGTTTCGCCAACGAGTTGCGCGAACGCCTACCGCGCATGCGCAATGGGCCAATAGCGCAGTTTCATGAAACGCAGTGTCGTCGTGTAAGCTAGGCCTTAAGTCACTGCGCAGAGGGACATGTGACCGAAAGACTGACATACGCAGAACGGAATAAGAAAGGGTCCAGCGACAAGAAAGTTTCACGGGAAGTGTATCGTGTACAGCGGCGAACGAAAGCTGACACAGCTGTTAGCAGTGCTAGCTAGATAGCCTGACACAGAGGAGTGCCTGGCTGAGGGTGTAAGGCGAGGCGCGCCGCTGTCGGTCACGTGATCTCGCCGCCGACTTCCGCGAGTCGTAAAACGGCCGCGCCGCGTGTAAACACTGGCGCAGCGTCCATCCACGTGTGTCGCCGCCGCGGGCTGGGCCGCGCTATTTCTGCACCGCCGCGGTCCTCTGTGTAGCGAGAGGAGAGGGCGCCGACCCGAGCACAGCGGAGAGCGGCCGTTATAGCGCGTGACCGCACCGGCTGGACAGCTGACGTCACCCGCCGGGGAGGACCAGTGGTGGTGACGTAATCAGAAAAAGGGGGCAGTGCTGTGTGGGGTCCCGTGCAGGTGAGAGCTAAAAGGGGTACACGATGACTCAATACTGGCTGCAGCTTTTCAGCGTCAGAGACGACGTTTAGCTTCAAGGCAGTCCCCTTATTTTCTACAGATATACAGGGTGTTACAAAAAGGTACGACCAAACTTTCAGGAAACATTCCTCACACACAAAGAAAGAAAATGTTATGTGGACATGTCTCCGGAAACGCTTAATTTCCATGTTAGAGCTCTTTTTATTGCTTCTCTTCAAATCACATTAATCATATAATGGAAACACACAGCAACAGAACGTACCAGCGTGACCTCAAACACTTTGTTACAGGAAATGTTCAAAATGTCCTCCGTTAGCGAGGATACATGCATCCACCCTCCGTCGTATGGAATCCCTCATGCGCTGATGCAGCCCTGGAGAATGGCGTATGGTATCACAGCCGTCCACGATACGAGCACGAAGAGACTCAACTTTTGGTACCGGGGTTGCGTAGACGAGAGCTTTCAAATGCCCCCATAAATGAAAGTCAGGAGGGTTGAGGTCAGGAGGGTTGAGGTCAGGAGGGTTGAGGTCAGGAGGGTTGAGGTCAGGAGGGTTGAGGTCAGGAGGGTTGAGGTCAGGAGGGTTGAGGTCAGGAGGGTTGAGGTCAGGAGGGTTGAGGTCAGGAGGGTTGAGGTCAGGAGGGTTGAGGTCAGGAGGGTTGAGGTCAGGAGGGTTGAGGTCAGGAGGGTTGAGGTCAGGAGGGTTGAGGTCAGGAGGGTTGAGGTCAGGAGGCCATGGAATTGGTCCGCCTCTACCAATCCATCGGTCAACGAATCTGTTGTTGAGAAGCGTACGAAAACGTAGACTGAAATGTTCAGGAGCTCCGTCGTACATGAACCACATGTTGTCGAACTTGTAAAGGCACATGTTGTAGCAGCACAGGTGGAATATCCCTATGAAATGAAGATAACGTGCTCCAGTGAGCGTAGGTGGAAGAACATGAGGCCCAATCAAGGCATCACCAACAATACCTGCCCAAACGTCCACAGAAAATCTGTGTTGATGACTTGACTGCACAATTGCGTGCGGATTCTCGTCAGCCCACAAATCTTCAATGTGAAAATTTACAATTTGATCACGTTGGAATGAAGCCACATCCGTCGCATGTCAACACAAGCACGGAAGTCAACATTACCTTCCTTCAACTGGGCCAACTGGCGTTGAATCGAGGAAGCACAGTACATACTAACGAAACAACTGGGTATTTTGACAATTGTCTGCACGAATTATTTCAATTTACATTTAAAGAGAAATACTAAAATGATCTGTAATATGGAAATTAAGCGTTTCCAGACACATGTCCACATAACATATTTTCTTTCTTTGTGTGTGAGGAATGTTTCCTGAAAGTTTAGCCGTACCTTTTTGTAACATCCCGTTTATACCACTTGCGACTGCAGTGGTTAGTCCATCATAATACGGCTTTTGGTCGAAACAGGTTGAACTAAACCACGATCAGTCACCAAGAAAAGGAGGTTCTCGCCAATACAGTAGTCCACCTTTACCCCTCCTTTCTCCTTCGTACTGGCGTGCAATCGTGTCTGAAATGTTTATCTAATGTTTATTGGTTATTTTATACTATCATAAACCTGTAGATATTAAAACGTTTCATATTACTTTCACGGGCAGCCAAACGCTTATAAATCTAAATTATAAATGCGGAAGCAACTGTTTGTGACAATTTGACAAACAAATGTCCCGACAGTAATATTTAAGGTAGAGATAATTTGAACGCTGAGAAACGAAATAAATTACTAGATAGTGTCCACTGATATGAAGTATACACATGAATACAATTCAAATTAAACTTCAAACGCTGTAAAAATAACAGCAGTGGTGACTGAAAACGTATGGCAGAAGAAAAATAGTACGAAACTTGATCAATAGACGGCGCTATAAGCATCATACTTCAATAATGGTAGACCAAAAATGACTAATCCTACAATAATACCTAACTTGAGAAAGTGTCCATTAACTTAAACTATACAGTGGACTTGCAAATATCGTATTTGGAAAGCTATTTAATCTTGGACTTTTGCTCTTTCTTCATAAGCCTATTTGTGCAAATTACTGTTTGAAACATCGTACACAACACAATTGAAAATAATACAGTAACATACTTCCGTGTCTCTGTAGTACTTCCATTGCATTTCAGCCACTCGGCAACATGCATCTCTTAAAGCTTCTCATACGGTTCGTAGGACGACGGATACGGCGTCATTTAGATGATGTAGCAGACAAGTGGTACGTGGGAGGCCTTTAGTCGCACGTGAGAAAACTACTAGTTATTGTCCTTCTAAGAACATCAAAGTTTTTGTAGGCCGTACTAAAAATAACTTCGTAGGAAGCCTTCCGGTCACTGAAGCCCTAAGACATTCGAGCCACGGTTATGAGATTTTCTACTATACAGTGGAAGTTGTTTGCCAAACCAAATATTAAGTCTCCGCGGTAGCTTCCTTAGATCAGCAGGCTCGCTTATGTATCGTCCATGACGCGTGTTATTTTGAGCCACAGGCTTCGGTGGCTGGACAGGCGTGCTTTCTATTCTGGCTCTGCATCGTATTTCCTGGCTGCGCTCGTGTGCTACTCGTGAGCAGCGCCTAAGTCCTTGCTCCATCAGCCGACTATCGTTTTGTCAACGGACAGTAATTCCCAATGAGTTTAGAGACTCTGCATAACAGCTTGTCAAAGTTCTGATAAGGAGCAACGAGTTGCTTAAGTTCTAAAAAGTGTTCAAATGTTTGTAAATCTATCGGACCAAACTACTACGGTCATCAGTCTGTAGCTTACAAACTACTTTAACTAAAGTAAACTAGCGTAAGGACAACACACCAATGGCACAGGGAGGACTCGAACCTCAGACGACGAGCAACCACGCGATCCGCAGCAAGGCGCCTTAGACCGCTCGGCTACTCCACCGCGGCACCTAAGTTCTGTAACTGGAGCAGCAAACTGCTGATGAAAAGTCTACATTCTGCAAACGACTGTGACTAGCTTGAATGGCTGAATGTAGAGCAATTGTTTGGGGCAGTTTTGAACTCGAGAACTCGAAGTCCGCCGCCGTTGTTTCGTGGAATATAAGAAGTCGCTTGACCTCTGGGACGCCGCGGCGGAGCGGCCGAGCGCATTGAGGCGCTATGCTACGATGCGCGAGTCTGCTCCCCATCGGGGGTTCGAATCCCCCTCGGGCATCGATTTTTGTGCTGTCTTTAGTGTGAGGTAGTTCATAAGTTAAGGGACTGATGACCCCGCAGCTAAGTCCCTTAAGCTTACCAAACGTTTTCGAACCTCTGGGACGGTGGTGGTTTCGTTATCCTTAAAACGTTCATAGTAGATCGCTATTGCTGAAGTGTTCGGAAAATTACGGGAACTGAAGAGTGCTTTGCAATGCACCGGAGTGAATAAAATGACGATGGATCCCTGTTCCCAGGACAGCAGCGCGGTTTAGCAGTGCTGGTGCGCGCTGTAGGCAGACACACTGGCCATTAGACCGTGTAGATGATGTAGTGTAGAGTGTGATGCAGATAGAAAGTACAGGAATGAAAGGGTGCAGTCGGAGTTTGGTATGGGTGGGCAACCGGCATCGCGATTGTTTTCAATGTGGCCCTTTAGAGATACTCGTGGAAGAGGAAAACTGAGTAACTGCAAGTCGCAAGGCGCGTAAGTAAATGGAAGCATATGGAAATGGCACGAATATCCTCGCAACAAACAGCATTGGGAGGTTTTTATGGGTGTGGCATGTCAGGAGAACGGTGCCATTCCAGTTGGTGCGTTACTACATAGAACGAGGTGTCCTCAGAGCTCCAGTCGCGGTCTGCTGCTGGCCCTGCTGCCGCCGTGGGAGCCGGCGTGCGCGTATGGCCGGCGCTTCCCACAGGAAACTCGACGCGTTCCCACCAGATGCTTCCGTAGAATACTGTCACCTCCAGAGTAAGCGATAAAATTGGATTTGCCTGGCGAGAGTAAAAGACCAAACTGAACAGTCGGGCACAGAATTTATGAAATTTGGATCTTCACGGAGAATTTACTTACACACTACTGGTCATTACATTCGCTACATCGAGAAGAAATGCAGTTGATAAACAAGTATTCATTGGACAAATATAATATACTAGAACTGACATGCGATTGCATTTTCGCGCAATTTGGGTGCATAGATCCTGAGACCACCCCCATGAACCAGACATTGCCGAGATGGGGTGGGTTGCGTTCCTCAACGATGCAGATAGCCGTACCACTGGTACAACCACAGCGGAGGGGTATCTGTGGAGAGGCCAGACAAACGTGTGGTTCCTGAAGAGGGGCAGCAGCCTTTTCAGTAGTTACAGGGGCAACAGTCTGGATGATTGACTGAGCTGGCCTTGTAACGTCAGCTAATGCGGCTTTGCCATACAGTTACTGCGAACGGCTGAAAGCTAGGGGAAACTACAGTCGTTAATACTTCCGAGGACATGCAGCTCTACTATATGACTAGCGTGGGGAGCTGCATCAAACCAGTCTACGGACTGAAGACAACAGATCCTGAGAAATCAGTAC
Organism: Locusta migratoria; assembly: GCA_026315105.1. Taxonomy (NCBI): domain Eukaryota; kingdom Metazoa; phylum Arthropoda; class Insecta; order Orthoptera; family Acrididae; genus Locusta; species Locusta migratoria. Next base: position 394,133,707 of record CM048750.1, on the reverse strand, counting down.
CCAGAACAACCACCTCTGACCCTAATAACGGCCTTGATACGCCTGGGTATTGAGTCAAACAGAGCTTGGATTGCGTGTACAGGTACAGAGGCCCATGTAACTTCAATACGATACCACAGTTCAACTGTAGTGACTGGCGTATTGTGACCAGCCAGTTGCTCGGCTACCATTGACCAGACGTTTTCAATTGATGAAAGATCTGGAGAATGTGCTGGCCAGGACAGCAGTCGAACATTGCCCGTATCCAGAAAGACCCATACAGGATCTGCAACATGCGGTCGTGCATTATCCTGCTGAAATACAGGGTTTCGCAGGGATCGAATGAAGGGTAGAACCACGGGTCGTAACACATCTGAAATGTAACGGCCACTATTCAAAGTGCCGTCAGTGCGAACAACAGATGACACATGTGTAACCAGTGGCAACCCATACCATCACGCCGGGTGATACGCCAGTACGGCGATGACGAATACGCGCTTCCAATGTGCGTTCACCGCGATGTCGCAAACACAGATGCGAACATCACTGTAAACAGAACCTGGGTTCTTCCGAAAAAAAATGACGTTTTACCATTCGTGCACTCAGGTTCGTCGTTGCGTACACCATCACAGGCACTCCTGTCTGTGATGCAGCGTCAAGGGTAACCGCAGCTGTGGTCTCCGAGCTGATAGTCCATATTGCTGCAAACGTCTTCGAACTGCTCGTGCAGATTGAAAATGACGAAGATAAATGCAGTCCTTTATCAAATGAAAATACCGAACAGGAAAGTGTTGAAGCTGCATGGGCATCTGTACCTGTACACGCCATCCAAGCTTTGTTTGACTCAATGCTCAGGTGTATCAAGGCCGTTATTACGACCAGAGGTACTGATTTCTCAGGATCTATGCACCCAAATTGCGTGAAAATGTAATGACATGTCAGTTCTAGTATAATAAATTTGTCCAATGAAAATTCGGCTGGGTTTGCTTTGCGCAGCATTGCGGGGCCGAGAGCTGCAGCAGGACGCGTAAATACTGGATGCGGCAGCTTCCAGCAGGCGCGCCCAGGGGCTGCGGGTGGTGGCCGGCTGCCAGGGGAAGACAGGCCAACTTGTGGGGGAGGGACTCTAAGGGCTGGCCACTTCCAGGCAGTAGCGTCACGGTACCACTAATCGCGCGTAGTTTGATGTACAGGTCAAATCGCACAGTCTAACTACATTCTTACATACATTCGCTGTCGTCTGCAGTTTATACAGCTGCAGACGACCTAGATAGTGCGAAAACTTTTGTAATAGACGCAGACTGCCAACATTATGCTGCCACTGGCGTCTTATGTGGCTTACGGTTCAGAAAAGACAATAAGAAACTAAGGTTTCTACAGAGGCATCGAGACACTCTCAGTACATAATGGAACATAGCGTTGTAGGTAACGTTGTAGGTAGACGTAGATCTGCTGGTGGCAAGTAAAGTTGGCTTATAACATTCAGAGTGAAATTCACTTTTGTTAAGGAATAGACGCAAGGTTTTTGGCCATCGATTGTCCCCCGTCAGGCACTTACATTGCAGTTTGTGTAATTTAACTTTTCATATCATCTCTGGTACCGTTAGATTTTCTACCTTCACTTTTTCTTTCATGTTCACGGAACGTGCGATTTATTGCTGCAATGTTCCTAAACTTCATTACCGTCGGAGTCTAGCAGATGGCAGAAAACGGTCAGAATGGGACACACAGCCCCACTAACACTGTCTCGTTTCGTGTGAGAGATTGTCATCAACATCGAAGCACGTGTTTCAATACTTACTACTTTACTCTCAAATGTTCAGATGTTTGTAGAACTTATGGGACTTAACTAGGGGGTCATCAGTCCCTAAGCTTACAAACTACTTATGAACTAGCTAAGAGTAAGGACGGCACAAATATCCATGCACTGGAGCGCCTCAGTCCCCTCGGCCACCGCGGCCGGCACTGTACTCTCCTGGCTCCATAAACCGCAGATGGTTTTTGGCCTCGTCATACATTGTCCTCTGCATCTTCCTCGCTTGCTCAGAGTACCCGCAGATCCTTGGCATCCTGCTCTGTCCATTTCATTTTCGGCCTGCCTAGAGGTCTTCGTCCTTCTGGTTTATTCTCAGACACATCTTTCAGTAGAGAACCCTGCTCTCTTCTATAGACATGGCCGGCCCATCTTAGTCCTCTTGTCTTGACTTGGCTTCCGCGAAAACACCTGGTTCATTGTGTAGTATCTTGAGCTTGCTGTTCTTTCTTGTTCGCCATTATCCTCCCTCACAGATTGGTCCAAATATCTTTCGCAGGGTTTTATTTTTAAAAACGTTTCTCTTTCTCTCTGTATGTTTGTGCATTCAACATATTTCTGCCCCATATAACACTGGTCTGATTATGGTTTATATGTTCTTATTTTAGTTCCTCTTCGCAAAAATTTGGATGACAGTAGCTTGTTCAATGAGTATGTTGCTCTGGATGCAGCTTTGACTCTCGCCTCTATTTCTTGCTTCTCATCATTTCTGTTGTTTAATACTCCCAGATATTTGAACTCACCCACTTCTTCAAAAGTATGTTTATCAATTGTCATAGTTTCTTGCTTTTCTGTTTTGCAGCTTGTTTCTACCCTCATAAATTTTGTTGTATCCTCATTTACTTGCAAGCCAACTTCGTTTTTTTTTGGAAGAGCCTTTTTGCTAGTGTTTTCAAAGGGTCATCAAAACTTATCGCAGGCGGTGGAGAAGTAATTCCCTTTAGAGGTGTCCTACCCTTGAAAGTGAGATAGGTTGAATATAAGACTTTTTTGTCCAAACTACATACCCGTGAAATTTTGCGCTCGGTTCGAACCGAGAAGTTTTGACGCGTGTCAGGTGACGTACTGTGCGGTGACTTTTCGTGTATATTCGCGAGTGCCGTAAACTCGGAATAACCTAGCCAGTTGCAGTGGAGGTGGATGCCGGCAGTTGCCCCGGCAACCGCCGCCATAAAGCCGCGTCACGCGCGCTCCGCCGCAGTTTAATGGCGCGTGCGTGGCAGTCGTGCGCTCAGCACGCAGCAGCCGAGCGACGCCACAGCCGCGGCTGTCTCCTGTCTCCTCCTCCAGTTGTCGCTCCTCGCCAGGGTTTCGCTCCCTTCAGGGCCGCCACAGCACCTCCATAAAAGTCTGCTACGAAGCCTCCGCCGCCCACATTAAACTGCGTGGGGTCAGAAACCGCCGCGACCACGACACTGGTCCCGCGTCCGCCGCTATTCGCTTTACGACCGCACTGGTGTTCTGTACGGCGCAGCGCACCAGAGTCAAGAGACCAGCCAGTGAAGCGCAGTCGTGCTATTTTAACATACTCCTGCTGCGCCGCTTGCTCTTCCAAAGAAACCAATTTATTTTGAACTAATAGACTTACGTGGTAATGTTTGTCTCGAATTGTTCAGCATAGAGCAGTAGTCCATGTAAACGCGGTGTTAAATAATTTGTGGTGGAGGGCACTTTATTTTCCTGCCTGTCTGTTCAGTACAGTGTACAGTTAGTCTCCGCGATGTACTAAAGACTTCCAACACGGCTCGGAGTTGGATAACACGGCAGCGCTGTTAAGCCTCCGTGCGAGCTCTGATCTACCTGTTTACCTTCTAGTTCAACTAGATATTAGTCGCAATTAATAATGTTCACTGACTAAAGTGAATAGATACTGAAATACAGCTGAAATGTACCACTATTTTTGACGTATTCTCATTAAAGTGTTTCACATCGATTGATAAATCTGCACACTAAAAACCAGAAAATAATTATCTAAAGTAACACTTTTTAATACATTTAAAAATGTAGTAAAAATAGGCGTAGACTTTGACTAGACCTGAAAGTACGCCCCTGTTACCTTCTAAAATTTAAGACGGGAAAACCTGGTGAGTTTACAGTATGTAACAGTAATGTGTGTAGAGTGTAGTTCTTATTCAGAAATCTGACACACCTTGTTGGCATTTGTAGTCCAATAAAATTCATAAGTCGCCTATTAATGCTTGAATTATCTATTGCAACAAAAGTTTTCAGTTTCCAATGTAAAGGGATGTTGTCATAGATGTTGAACAATATACCCGTGGGACTGGCTGTGTGCCTGGATGTAGGCGCCTCCATCCAGAGTAGGGAAACCTGTCGGTTGCGTCTGCAGGCAGTGGTGCACGTTGCGGCCGGCCGCGGTGGCCGAGCGGTCTGCGGCGCGCCAGTCACGGTCTGCACGGCCAATACGGTGGGGGGTTGGAGTCCCCCATCCTCGGGCATGGATATTTGTGCCGTCATAAGTAGTTCGCAAGTTTAGGGACTGATGAACCCGTATATCAATCCCATAAGGTCTACAAACGTTAGATTTGAACATTTGCACGTTGGGTATGTTGTTATCCTAAGAGTACCCGGTAATAGTTATCGTTTGGTAGGTGCGTCCACAATACTCTTGCTCGCCAGAGTTGTTTTCGTCATACTCGTCAAACCTGTCTGACTTGCGCTCGCGCATGTCCACGACAGCCGGAGCCAGACAGGCCGTATACTCGGGCGAATCGCAAGCCTGTTTGGCGGGGAGTCCTCGGAGCCTACCTCCGTCCACATTACTCGTAAGGTTCGCAAGTAGACGAGGCACACGGGTAGTGTGGACGCACCTTTAAAAGAGTGAAGCTTGAGGTACGCCTCGGTGTAGACTGCCGGGCAGAGTTGGCGGTTGTATGATTTGCCGCTCCGTAGGGCGTATCGTGGCGCCGGCTTCCAAGGAGGGACTACCGACAGCAGTGTTACAGGGCTATGTGGAAGGGAATAGATACCGAGATTTCTCATGCTGGATGATTTGAAGGGGGGCAATGATTCGTAGGAAATAGCAGTGAAAAGACGTGTTAATATACCGGATGATCAAAAAGTGAGTATAAATTTGAAAACTGAATATTACGAAATAATGTAGATAGAGAGGTAAAAATACACACACATGATTTGAATGACATGGGGTTTTATTAGAACAAAAAAAGTTCAAAAAATGTCCGACAGATAGTGCTTCATCTGATAAAAAAAAACAATTAGCATAACAAATTAAGAAAAAGCAATGATCTTTACAGGAAATGTTCAATATGGACACCATCCTTCCTCAACAATAGCCGTAGTCGGGGAATAAGGTTGTGAACAGAATGTCCGAATTTATGGTGAGGCATTGGGGTCGGATTTTGTCTTTAAGCATCCGTAGAGATGTCGGTCGATCATGTTACACTTGCGACTTCAGGTAACCCCAAAGCCAATAATCGCACCGACTGAGGTCTGGGGACCTGGGAGGCCGAGAATAACGAAAGTGGCGTCTGAGCGCACGATCATCACCAAACGACGCGCGCAAGAGCTCTTTCACGCGTCTAGCAATATGAGGTGGAGTGCCATCATCCTGCGTAGAAATCGTACGTTGCAGCAGGTGTTTATCAGCAGGTTGGGGATGATGCGATTCTGTAACATATCTGCGTACGTCTCACGCGTTACAAAACCAGAATCACGCAGTTCCTCGAAGAAAAAAGGCCCCATAACGGTAGATATGATAAATCCAACCCATACGGTGACTTTCTCATCGTGCAATGGAGTTTCCTCGAAAGTACCAGAATTTTAGGTAGTCACTGAGGTTTTACTGTCCAGCTCCATCTGTCTGACATTTCTTGAACTTTTATTTTTTTATTTTTTAGTTCTAATAAAACCTCACGTCATTCCAAACATGTGTGTCAATTTTTACCTCTATCTACATTATTCCGTGATTAAGTTTACAAGTTTGACTTTTTGAACACCCGGTATATATGATGACGACGACGAGACGACGATCCCCTTTCGAATAAATTTCAGTACATTACCCTGCTCGTATAATTAGAAATCGGTACTTAAATTTTCATGTTTGCGTATTTGTGCATTTTTAGGACGTCTGCATTTTGAAATGAAGAGGCTGTGACATACGAGGTGGGACTGTAGCCTAGGTTAACACGTTTGTGTCGTACCGCCGGCTGGAAGTGGCGCGCCCAGTTGTGACGTCGAACCTCTCTGCTGTGGACGCCTACGTGCGGCCCACTGAATGGGAGGGTATACGAGTCCAGCAGCCGGACTGGACTGTCGCTTGTCGTGGGCGCCGCCACGGCACACGGCGGTCCAGTATTCCGCGCCGTGGTCTGCGCCGTACGCCCGGCCTTGCCGTCGCTTATATGGCACCCGCCGACCTTGCCCCACACACACGCGCGCACCTGCCGCCAAGACACACACGCCTCGCGCCAAACACGCGCCCACACACGCTGCCGTTCTGTTCTGCTGTGCACTGCCGCAGCGTCCCTGCTCCAGACTCGTCTCTGCCGGCGTGTGCCGCGCGAGCTGTAGCAGCACCCCCAATAGAAGAACGCCTGCGCACGACGTCGCAACATGGCGGCGGTGAGAGGCTGAGAGTCCTCTGAGAGATTGTAAACACTAGCAGTGCACGCTGTTTATACCTCATTCTTTCGTTCAGGAGTGTGTTTATTACGTAAATTGCTGTTGTGTACGGTGTGATCGCTACGCTGGACGATTTGTGTGTGTCAGAACAACGTGTGACCCTTTTTTTTTTTTTTTTTTTTAACAAAATGCCGTTTCGCTGTTCTGTGCCGAAATGTAGAGGAAATTACGACTGTCGCCCAAAAATTATCGTCTTTAAACGTCCGGAGAAGAAGAAATTGATATCAAGAATTCACAGGATAACTTGGGTCCTCCTTCCAGTTACAGAGTACGTTTTCGTTTCTGTTTAACCTTATAAAAGAGGTTTAAGTCATGACTTTTTACCGTTGGATATTGCGATTCATTTTGTTTACGTAACCACCCCTATTTGCTTATTCTTCTCCGGACGTTTAAAGACGGCAACTTTTGGGCCACAGTCGTAATTTCCTCTACATTTCGGCACAGAACAGCGAAACAGCATTTTGTCAGTGATCGTCCAGCGTAGCGATCACACCGTACACAACACCAATTTACGTAATAAATACATTTCTGAACGAAAGAATGCACGATAAACAGCGTGCACTGCTAATGTTTACAATCTTTCAGAGGACTCAAAGCCTCTCACCGCCGCCATGTTGTGACGTCGTGCGCAGGCGTTCTTCTATAGGGGGTGTTGGCTGTAGTCACCTTAAGACACCTGCCACGTTTTCTCTCACCAACTAATCACATGCAAACTGAGACACCTGTCTCTCTTACCGACGTAATGTCCCTGCAACTGTTAACATCTTTCACCACGTCAACGCCACAATTTCGTGGTCGCTGCGAACGTTTCTTTATTAGTCTATGGCCACTCAAAAATCGTTGACTCATTCACAGCAGGATTAGCGAGTGTTCGAACATGAAATATCTTCCATCATTGAAAAGCGACAAAAGTCCATATGAGCCAGGGGAAGAAGAAGAAGAAGAAGAAGAAGAAGAAGAAACTGCAGCACAGCTTTCGCCCGATGTGCTGGTGCTTTTTCTTGACGAGAACTCGAGCGAAGCCTTCTCCTGCCGTTTTTCACCCAAATCTGGAACTTCTTGTGCAAACATCTCGGTAAGATTCACCTGTTACCATCGTGCTCTTAAGGACATTGGCATCGTCGTGCCAGGAAGTGGCCACCATTTTTTAAGCACTGCCTGTAAACCGGCTTTCGGTATCGGTGTGTCTGTATGCTTCCAGTGAACTGACTGGCTCTTTGTTTCAGCCTCCGTGTCTCATCCGTTGTTGGAATCGGTGAAAAAGTCCCATACATTCCGTCGTCACGCGGCGACATTTCCTGACTACACGCCACGCGCACTGTTGTTGTCATCCGTCACCGTTCGCAGCATCCACCTGGACGACACTCTTCGCGTTTTGAAGTCCTCGAGTTGCATAGTGTCCACAGATCCTTCATAAACATTTTCTCCAGTCGCGCGATCAATGTCGTCATACCGCCTGGCGAGACGCCAATATTGCCGCGAGACCCCACGTTAACCGACTGCCGGCGTGGCGTAAGGGATAGCGTCACCGATTGAGGTGCTGAAGGTGGCCGGTTCAATCCCATCCACCGGCAAAAATTTCTTTGGAATTATGATTTGCAGAATGTTCTACATGTTCACTTATTTCTTCTTGTTTCTTATGTTAACTGTTCTAATTTCTGGTACATTGTCTGTGAATAAATAGCAGAGGCAGTCAGAGCTGCGTGTACGTTTCAGTTCGCAATAAACCTGCTTTCAGTATAAGTGCTCAGTTGACAACTCTGCCTTCGAAGTCAAGCCTGCTTCCATTTCAAAGCGACAATATTGTTTCGCTGTGTTACGACACAACGTTCTGCCTTCCCTAAGCCGACATACCCACGAACGCAAATTCGACACATCCATGACACCACCACCACGTGTCCCTTTCAACGGGTGACTAAATGGGTGCACAAAAAAAATAAATAAATAAATAAATAAATAAATGAACCGTTACACCCTCTACTTCTACTGAAAATGTATGAATAGGTATCTCTTTCCCATTCTTGTCTCCGCGGCCGCTAGCTCTCCGTGTACCGCACAATGCCATCTCTGTAACGTACCTACATGTTCGTATCACCTGCCAGTCAGGACAGAAAACAATCCGCGGTGCCGTAGCTGGAATCCAGCCTGGAGACGGGATGGCTCTCCCAACCGCTGACAGTCCCTCTGCGTCTTGCGGAAGGCGGACCGCCTCTGCCGCCTGTTGCCCAAAGCCTCGCATGATATCCTGTATACAGCAAGGCCTCGCAGTCTCCCGTCAATTCGCCTGCCGATTGTTATGTAATATGCTTTCAGATTTCAAACCTGCACGGTTAGCCGTGTGGTCTAACGCACCGCTCTGAGACGGGGAGGAGTACCGGCCCCGGTTCAAATCCGCCCGGCGGATTACCGACAGGCGTCGTAGTGCTGGCCAGCCTGGATGTGGTTTTTAGGCGGTTTTCCACATCCCTCTAGGTGAATACCGGGCTGGTTCTCAAGTCCCACCTCAGTTAAACTATTCGCAGACATTTCGTAACACTTTACACTCTCTCTCTCTCTCTCTCTCTCTCTCTCTCTCTCTCTCTCTCTCTCTCTCTCTCTCACTCACTCACACACACACACACACACACACACACACACACACACACACACACACACACACAAAACACAATATACGCAGGCATTTGGGGCACACATTTCCTCCTGGCGGGGGGGGGGGGGGCATAGGATGGCGGCAGGAAGGGCATCCGGCCACCCTGTAAATATTAACACATGACAAATCCGCGTTTAACACAGTACCGACCTTGCATGTGCGGGGAAATGGCCAAAGAGCCAGACATGCAATCAGATTTAAAGAAAACTGTTTCTTCGGAAGTATGTAATTTTTGCATGCTGTATAACTTTATACTTTCGCTGGAGAAACTACTGAATTTCTTTTCGTAAATCGTCCAGATATTTCGAAATATTTGTGTTTACATCACACGGACAATGGCTGTACACTCGTAACCCCTGTACAACGCACTGTTGCCAGCAAGAGTCAGCCCTCTCCCATAGCAGGTACACGACACTTGTGCCGTCACCGAAAACAACTTAATGCTGTAAGTTCTGAAATTTGATTTCCAACTCTGACAACATCGACCTGGCATTGTAGAAGCCCAGTATACGTGCAGCGAAATATGAGTGTCGCTGGAATACGATTTCGCGGAAGGTTCTCTCTTTCGACAGGCAATTTTAGTATAGCACTGTTAGGTAAGCAGGTTAGAATATGGTAGCTCTTAAATTTTCAATCTTTATTTACTATGACAGTTGAAAATTTCATTAGTTATTGAAAAGGTGACAGGGTAAAATACGAAATGTACTTCCTTTCTTCCTGTTTAACGGTTACAGTTTTTTTAATTAATTAATTTATTTATTTATTTATTTATTTTTTTGCATAACTTATTCTGTAACTTTCCTTGGCCTCCTTATATAATTAATATTAGAAAGAAACCTGTTCAAAGTTGCAACTCACTAATATGAGAATGGCGTGTAAATCACCGAAAGACGTTCATCTAGCGGTGACTGACACAGAAGATACTCATATAGAAGTAAATTAAACCTTTCAGCCTCAGCTTTAGTCTCAAAAAGATATTTTCATTCGTACACAGCCACACTTAGCACAATCGTTATCTCCGGAACCCTTCAGCCATATATGAAACGTAGGATAAGTCTGAAATGTGCCTATGCGATTATCTGTCTCTGACGAAGGCTCAGGTCGAAAGCTGTAAGTTACGTACTTAAGTGTCGCGGTACGATGAACGTGTTAGCGGTGAATATCAAATGTTTAAGCTTATGGGACTTAAATGTGGGGTCATCTGTCCCTATACTTACAAACTACTTCGAAACTAACCTAATCTGAAGACAGCACAAACATCCATGCCCGAGGGAGGATTCGAACCCCCGACGGGCAACGGCCTCACGCATTGGAGCATAGCGGCTCAATGCGCCAGCCACTCCGCCTAGGCGTTGTAATATCAAAAATAAGTACTTACATTTTGGTGTCCAAGTATATATCACCGCCATGTTTTCAGTTTACCAGCCGAGATGCAGCTGGCGTTATCATGAAAGTTAGGTGACACTATTGGTCCATATATTTCAATGTTTCTTCGGGTACTGATCGTGAAAAATGTTGCCAACTCCGCTGCGTTCTTGGAAGCGTTCGCATGAGACGTGTTGCGAGACGCTTGGCCGCCGTTAAGGGTATATTACACGGAGCGTATTTGGTCGCTAGTCGCTGGCGTCTGTTGTCGCTCGGCATATAGGCGAATAGCTAATGAACACGCTGACGCAATGACACGCAGCGACTTCAGATGCTAGCGTCTTCGTAAAAACAATTGAAACACGACGTAGCATATGACATTGTTTTGGAGGTTAGGTGATACCAAACAGTTCTGTTTCCCGCCAAACAAAATATGAAGTGGAATTTTAATCAAATTTCTGGATATTTATCGGTTTTCCAGTATTATAGGGCATTAAAAATGATTATTTAAATACTAATTTAAAGACACTCAATTTAACCAACTTTTTGACGAATGTCGAAGACAGAAGGTCTCTTGGGGAATATGGATACCAAACACCTGAAAAGAAAAATCAAAATAATAAAATATCTTCGTTATATTTCTATAGGCAGAAGGACCTTCACACGATAATTCTCTCAAAAGATTTGCAAAAGCACCATATTTATGCCTCCTCGAGATCCAACTTATCCATTTTCTTTTATTGGCCCACTTTAGGTTACGGTAGTAACACTAAAAGTGGGCCTTTACTATCGTCTTTTGACAGCTCGAAATTAAAATGAAAATAACAGGTAAAACCATTCATCTGACACGAAAATTGAATAACCGAAATTCTAGAGGAGAAAATTCTCTAAAACTTCGTTCCCTTACGTTTTTTTCATATCTTGTGTCGTTTGAGAGATATTTGCAAAAATAACGGAGTTTAGACACGCTCCATTGAATTAACGAAAACCAGCCGTTCGCAGATGTCACGTGACATTCCTCACCCAGAACTCTTTCTGGCATACGCCATCTTGCTTTGCGTATTTGATGATTTTCTTATTGTAACTTACACGTTGTCATTTCGAAACAATTTCGCACTGAAGAATTAATAAAAACACGTTCTTCGTACGATAATTGATAATCTAGTGTCTACAAATGCCATATTAGCATCAGTTAACAACAGCCATCAATAGTATGAGATAGAAGAACGCAACTTTTAATTGCTCGCCGTAGCGTAGTGGGCAATGTGTTGGACTGAGACGCTGAATGTCGTTGGTTCGGAACCCGTCACTACCAAAATTTTTTTCCTAAAAGTGTTTCATACACTCTTATTAATGTCTTATTATTTAGATTATTATTTTGGTACAAAATGTTTGAAAAAACAAACTACAAATCAAAATTGGGTCTTAAAACGTCAGTGCGATTTTTTCCTACTATTCCGTTTAGCTTTTGGTAGATTGTTCTTCTAAGACTGTTGCGAGAAACACACCGGCAGTATTTATTACTATATTCGACATGTTGATTAGTCTGGTGGCTACTCTATACGCTCCTGTAAATGACACGGGGCGACCAACAGTTGAAAGCGACCAAAAAATCCAGCGACCAGCGTCTACAGTAGCCCACCCCACCCTTCATCTTTAGACGGTCGCGTTTCGTAGCAGCGACTTCGTTCGCTGTCCTTGTTTACACGGAGCGGATTTAGCAGCTGCGACCAGATACGCTCCGTGTAATATAGGCTACCCTTTAATGGAGGCCGCCTCCGCTTGACCTGCAGTTGACCGCGGCCACTTCCTCGGCAATCTGCGCGGCTGTCCCCTGGCCGTGGCGTAGCGTGCGGAAGGAATGGAAGACGACGGCTGCTGGCGGGGATTCGATCAGCCCAGCCGGTAGGTCAGGGGTCAACCAGGGCGGCTGTAGGCTGGCGGCTGCGAGGGGCCCAGGGCAGCAGTCACCGCGTGGCTCCCACAGCACAAACACCAACCAGCCTGTTTACATTCACCTGGGTGACGTCAAGTCTGGTAATCAGGTTCCAGTTACCGCAATACATTTTCGTGCCTCTGTAAACGTACGCCAATTTTGGAAGCTGTTGACACGTCATATTACGTCTCGTTTTGAAACACTTATTGCTAACATGGGCAGTGCCTTTTGTATCCGTAAAAGTGAAAGTAGAAATTTTAGTGTAGATATACAGAGTGTTACAAAAAGGTACGGCCGAACTTTCAGGAAACATTCCTCACACACAAAGAAAGAAAATGTTACGCCGACATGTCCGGAAACGATTACTTTCCATGTTAGGGTTCATTTTATTACTTCTCTTCAAATCACATTAATCATGGAATGGAAACGCACAGCAACAGAACGTACCAGCGTGACTTCAAACACATTTGTTACAGGAAATGTTCAAAATGTCCTCCGTTAGCGAGGATACATGCATCCACCGTCGCATGGAATCCCTGATGCGCTGATGCAGCCCTGGAGAATTGCGTATTGTATCGCAGCCGTCCACAATACGAGCACGGAGAGACTCTACATTTGGTACCGGGGTTGCATAAAGAGCTTTCAAATGCCCCCATAAGTGAAAGTCAAGAGGGTTCAGGTCAGACGCCGATCAATTGCTTCGAACGTCTTCCTGTCGGGACACCTTCGTTCTCTAAATCTGTCTAGATACAAACGTACCGCGCCACGGCTATTGCCCCGTGCTAATCCATACATCAAATGGGCATCTGCCAACTCCGCATTTGTAAACATTGCACTGACTGCAAAACCAAGTTCGTGATGAACACTACCCAGTTGATGCTACGTACTGATGTGCTTGATGCTAGTACTGAAGAGCAATGAATCGCATGACAACACAAGCACTGAAGTCAATATTACCTTCCTTCAATTGGGCCAACTGGCGTTGAATCGGGGAAGTACAGTACATACTAACAAAGCTGGGTATTTTGACAATTGTCTGCACGAATTATATCAATTTAAATTTAGAGAAAATACTAAAATGAGCTCTAACATGGAAATTAAGCGTTTCCGAACACATGTCCACATACCACATTTTCTTTCTTTGTGTGTGAGGAATGTTTCCTGAAAGTTTGGCCGTACCTTTTTGTAACATCCTGTATATGTCTAATATTTCATTGGAGCCGTACCGACACTTGTCTGAATCAGAAACCGGAACAGGTGTTTGTCAAACACAATACTTGTCACTTTTAGCAAATGCGGCTATTGCCTAAAATAAAATTACGACAGCGAAAACCGGTTCTCGAAATTCCGGTTGTCTTCCGGAAGAACGTAGTAATTGTAGTAATAGTTCAGTCACTAAAGGTGCGATATAGCATTACAACATTTAAGGATATTTTTCAGTCTTCAGCAGTTGTCAATTCGCTGAAATGTAGCAGAAATTAAATCATAGACAAATTTAACGCTGTAATTTGGGTCCACGTACCATAAAAAGTGCGGGAATTCTGCTGTCTCGGGAACAAAATAAAACTTCATGGATGAAGCAACGATTACTCAGGAAGAGGAACAGCAAAGATCTTCAGCAACTAGTGTTCAAACGTGGCCTTAATGTCAGCGAGATATTTGAGTCTACGGTTGCAAATATTAGAAAGATTTAAAAAGCTTCCAACATTAGACTCAAAAGAAAGGAACATATTCAAAATAGTGTAGACAAGATCATTCCTCAGCAATAAGTTTAGTCGAGGAATGATGTTGGGAACAGCACTGTAAAGCATGTCCGGAGTTTTGGTGAGGCATTGGCGTCGGATGTTGTCTTTCAGCATCCCTACAGATGTTGGTCGATCACGATACACTTGCGACTTCAGGTAACCCCAGAGCCAATAATCGCACGGACTGAGGTCTGGGGTCGTGGGAGGCCAAGCAAGACGAAAGTGGCGGCTGAGAACACGATCATCACCAAACGACGCGCGTCTAGCAATATGGGATGGAGCGGCGTCCTGCATAAAAATCGTACGTTCCACCAGGTGTTTATCAGCCAAGCTGGGGATGATGCGATTCTGTAACATATTGGCATACCTCTCACCCGTCACGGTAGCACTTACAAAACCAGAATCACGCAGTCCCTCGACGAAAAAGACCCCATAACGGTAGATGTGGTAAATCCAACCCTCATCGTGACTTTCTCGCCGTTCAATGGAGTTTCTACGACAGTTCTAAAATTTTCGGCAGCCCAAATTCTGCAGTTGTGGGCGAAGTCACTGACGTTTGGCTGTCCAGCGCCATCTGTCGGACATTTTTGAACTTTCCAGAATGAAACTTTCACTGTGCAGGGGAGTGGGCGCTGATATGAAACTTCCTGGCAGATTAAAATTGTGTGCCGGAGCCGGGTCTCGAACCTGGGACCTATGCCTTTCGCGGGCAAGCGCTCTACCGACTGAGCTATCCCGACACGACTCACGATGCCACCTAACAACTTTACATCCCTTAGGCTGTGGCTAAGGCATGTCTCCACAATATCCTTTCTTCCAGGAGTGCTAGTCTTGCAAGTATCGCAGGAGAACTTGTGTGAAGTTTGGAAAGTAGGAGGCGAGGTACTGGCGGAAGTAAAGTTGTGAGGCGGCATCGTGAGTCGTGTCGGGATAGCTCAGTCGGTAGAGCGCTTGCCCGCGAAAGGCAAAGGTCCCAGGTTCGATTTCCGGTTCCGGCACACAATTTTAATCTGCCAGGAAGTTTAATTTTTGAACTTTTTTCTAATAAAATCCGATGTCTTTCCAAGCACGTGTCAATTTTTACCTCTGTATCTACATTATTCCGTGATTGTTTTCTAATTTATACTGACTTTTTGATCAGCCAGTGGTATATCAATTTGGTAGTTTTAGTTCGTATGAAACTACTTCGTCAGCCCCTTCCACGAATCTACTCAGCCCTCATTGAGCTAAAATTCTGCCCGCAGTTCGCGATGCTGTTTCAATAGAACTAATTAGTGAGAGTTTACACGGAGCGTACGTTAGCGGCTGCAGCGGCTCCTACCCCTTGTGCTGGCACGCCGCCAGCTGCAGCGGCCGTTAATGCCTGGTCTACACTTTGCGCTGTACACAGTGGAGCAGACGCCGGGGTCCTTGGCCGGCTTCCACCGGCCGCGGAGAAAGTGCTGCCTGGGCACGCGACGATACTGATAGCCAGCGAGCGCGCAGCAAAAACTAGTCCGACCTTGGCTTCCAGCACCACCGCTGCCTTCAGAGCTGTCGTTTAGATTCAACGTCACCCGAGGGACACCAAAGCCTCGGCACACTCGCTCAGGCACAGACTGTTACTCCGTGGCTCAGGCAAGCGGCGGCCTCTTCAGAAACTCCTCGAAAATGCGCGCCGAAAGTATTCGTGCAGCGTTTGGTGTAGTGCTTGTGGCTACTGGGTGTCGCCTTACGTTCTAGTGTGCTGGCCTCGCAGTAAACAGCTAGGAGACCTCCAGCTAACTTGACGGCTACCGTTACACGTCCGTGTATGGTGACCAGATGCTACGCAAGTATGTATATGCATAGCGCGCAGTGCTGCATTAAGCCCTGTGTAGGCCCTAGGCAATCCAAATCTTCGGACCGCACTCCAAATTCATCCCTCAATAAGTTAATAATTTTCCAAACAATAATAATAATAATAATAGGTAATCCATCATAATAAAATTGCGGAATTCCACAACCGTATCATTCGTTTTAAGTAATTAACAGCCGGCCGCGGTGGCCGAGGAGACTGAGGCGCTTCAGTCACGGTCTGCACGGCCACTACGGTCGGGGGTTCGAATCCCCCCTCGGGCATGGATATGTGCCGTCCTAGTTCGTAAGTAGTTTGTAAGTTTAGGGACTGATGACCCTGTAGTAAAGCCCCATAGACTATACAAACAAACAAGTAATTAACAAGATCAGCCATCGTGTAAGACAGCCACTTACGAGCTACAATAAACTAAAATTTGGATATAAGAATAATCATAGCAAAGTGAATTGATAAATTTTCGTGCAACACGTAAATGTATTTATTCAAGAAAACAATTATTAATAGATAAATATACGTTGAGTAATCGAATAATATTCCAGAAATTATTTAACAAAAATATAGAAATTAATAATTATTAAGAAACGCACTAAACATTTACTTTCATCAAATTTTTTTTCCTAGCAAAATCTTTAAAGATATTTTGAAAGTCTATATCCTGCAAGATATATCATGTGGCGATAATGGCAAGTCGGTTCGTTTTAAAGTTGCTTACCTGTAGTAGTCGCTCTCGTTGTATGGCGTTGATTCGTCTGCGAGGATACTGAATACACTGTCAATCTGACGAAGTTATCCTAACATATATATGTTGCTAGGTTGGTCGACTGAATTTCCTAACTCTCACGTTTGCGCAGAAACGAACACAACTTGAACGATCACATAGACAGCCTGAAGACTATTTATATACTGTTTCGCACTCCCGGATTCCCGCTATTCGAGCGTTAAGAATGAGCGGTTCCCAACGATTTACCTGCGTTGTTTCCAAATGCCAGTTTCCTGGTTTCCCTCTTCAATACATACTGGAATGAACGCGGGATTTACCTAAGTCCCGAGAGCTCCACGGTGAGGCGCCACCTGTCACGCCGTTAGCGGCGGACCTCCCTGTCCCAGCACTTACCTGATTAGTCGGCTGCAGCTTTTCTCTAGTGTGGTGAAGACTAACAAGGGCCCCAAACGACCGTCTTGTACTCCTCAAAACTCTTCAGAACTATCAGGATTCATTTACTATCATATATATATATTTCTCTGGCCTGCAGGCAAACAACGAAACTAATCTTCATTTAAACGCAAAAGTCTTACTAAAAATTATTTCGGTGCACACGGGGCCACTAAAATGCGCGGGGGTCCCTAGGCAGCCGCCTACTGCCTTACGGGTAATCCGGCACCGATAGCGAGTAGTGTTCCAGTGATAAATGACGTAATCACGCCGTGTAAAATTAATTAAAAATATTCCTGTAGAAAGGGCAGGAACTTTCCCCACAGTGTACTAATGGGAAGCTGAAGATAAAGGTCAGTGGCCGTCCTATTTAGGCACATTATCGAAATACTGTCTAGAGACATGTCCTGGCAGGAGCTAGTAGTGGAAGATCCCAGGATCCCTCGACAATTCAACGGAGTAAGAGTACGTAGGTTAAGTTTCCTAATTACACAGTTCATAGAACACAACTTCTGACTAAAAATAGTTCTCAGTAGCAACGCCGCGGTGGAGTAGCCGCGCGCGCGGTCTAAAACGTCTCGCTGCGGAACGCGCGGTTGCTCGCCGTGGAGGTTAGAGACCTCCCTGGGACATGGGTGTGTGTGAGTTTGTCCTTAGGTTAGTTCACCTAAGTTAAAGTAGTTTGTAAGCGACGGACTGATGACCACGCAGTTTGGTCCGATAGATTTACAGACATTTGAACATTTTCAGTAGCAACGTAGCGTACTAACGTGTGTATTGACATTCTCATAGTATGTGTGTTTTTTGTTGTTTTTTTTTTTCTTAATAGCTTTACACCTTTCTGGTATAACTTTCGCCAATGTGCGGTGCAGAGTTAGTACTGTAAACCAGAGTA
This sequence comes from Locusta migratoria, assembly GCA_026315105.1. Lineage (NCBI taxonomy): Eukaryota > Metazoa > Arthropoda > Insecta > Orthoptera > Acrididae > Locusta > Locusta migratoria. The sequence goes on along the minus strand of CM048750.1, from coordinate 394,115,675 downwards.
ACTTTCGGCACTTGAAGTGAATGGTCTTCTGCGGATCCACCATTGAGGTTTTTAATATGCTTTGCGGTATGAGGAACCACTTTCGTTGGCAGATATTGAAGTTTGACCTCGTCCATTTGCAAGTAATTTTCTTACACGCCCTGCAATTGCAGTTCCAGTAATAAATTTTGCTGTTTTGTCTGGTGAAAAGCAGGACTTGAAACAAGTGTTTAATTTAAAAAATAATCCCTTTTAAATACAAATTGGAAATGTCGGAGACGCAACTTTAAAACAAGTATTATGGAATAAAATCCGCCTTTCTTGCTCGATAGTTTGACGTGTTTCGCCTTTAATAGCAGGGCATCAAATCTACGTGACAGATGTAACATGGAAACAACAAATTAGTAAGTCTTGTTACATCTGTCACGTAGATGTGATGCCCTGGTATTAAAGGCGAAACGCGTCAAACTATCGAGCAACAAAGGCGGATTTTATTCCAAAATAAAATTTCACTGGTTCCTAGACCAGAAACACCATAAATTTAAAAATATTTTCCAATAATTGTAAGTCTGACATGTAGTGCATGAGGCCAACCCAATTAATCGCTAGTACTGTAAAGAAACTAAATAGATGGCTGTATGTGGTCAACAACATGACTTCATTGTGCGTTCTGAAATGTTTGCATCATTCACCTGTTCTAGACGAAGATGGATGAAGGTACACAGCTGTTCAACAAGACACACGCCTGCTACTTAGCACATGTCGCTACAGCGAACCTGTCTACCTACATCTGTTTGCACGTATCTGTCGCTGAGATGAATACCTCACGATGGAAGAAAAAAAAAATACGCGTCATGTTAAAGCTATGCTGTGCGTGAAGTATGACCTCCAATTAGTGCGAGCTATTCAGCAGCTTTGTACCACCGTCGATTAATTAAAAGTTGTTAACTGTGAAGAAATTTTAATCAACTGTTGAATGATGAGTAAATAGCGCCGTTTGGCGTCACATCACAATCTTTGTGAAAGAATTAGGAGGAATATTTCATCCACTTCGTCTAATGTGTCCTCAGATGTACATAGAGAAGCAGAGCTGTGAACTGGATTGCGGGGGTGAAAGTAGCAGCAGGTGTGTGTGTGTGTGTGTGTGTGTGTGTGTGTGTGTGTGTGTCAGCAGGTGACCGGCCCGCTCTGGTTAGCCGCGACCGAGCACAGCTGCCGTCGCTGTAGCGGCTCTGCTGTTACAGGCCACTGAGCTGCGATTCGCGCTAAGACAGGTGTGTGGCAGGTTTTAATGCTTTGCGTACCGGCTGGAGCAATTTTCCCTTTTGACTCAAAACTTTTAGACGACGAATGTTAAAAAAAAGATTGCACCCCAGACGTAACGTATAACGTTTTAAATAGGCATAAAGATTGTACAGTGGTGTACACTGACGGATCCAAACGAGGGGATTCTGTCGGGTGTTCTGTAGTGTTTCCAGATAACGCTCACTGCCTACTCGGTTTTCTCGGTAGAGCTGCATTCGATCCTCAAAAAGTCCGGAGTGCTCCAGGTACACATTTTCTTCTCTGCTCCTATTCCCTTAGTGCCCTACAATCACTGCAGGTCATGTACCCATATGAGACTATCAAACAAAGGGACCGATGACCAGAGTAGTTTGGTCCCTAGAATCCCAATCAATCTTACAGTTGATTCATGAGCAATGTACTTCTTCCATAGCCAGGGTAAGGAGGTGTCATCTCTTTGGGTACTAGGGCGTGTGAGGATTCGAGGTAAAGAAGCGGCTTACGTGGTTGCCAGACCGGCATGCAGTGACCCGACTGTCACAGATAACGCTGTTCCCCTGGGGCAGAGGTCCCTTCAGTTTTGGGAGACGACGTGGCTGGCAGTGACAGGTAATGAACTGCGGTCGGTTAAACCAACTGTCCGACCGTGGCGAACCTCCTGACGCGCGTCCGCATTGGTCACTGCCCATTGACGCACAGCTTTTTATTCCGTGTAGAGGACCCAACGGTTTGTGATGGCTGTGGCGGGCGAATCACTGTACGCCACGTTTTGACTGTGCTGAGAGGGCAGCGGCTAATCTTGGTGGTGCCCTGCCCATTGATTTAGCTGATTACGAGGCGAGTGTGACGAACGTTTTACAATTTCGTCAACTGTCTCGACTCTGGTCGAAGATTTTGAGTTGGAGGTTATTGAGTTGGAGGTTATAGTCGGGCCCTTACTCCGACTACTGGGCTGGGAGGTCGCCCCAGCCGCGGAAAGTAAATGCAATCGCGTTGCCAATTAGTTCGTTCGCTGCCTGACAGTATAGCTCAACGGTCGCTGTTGTCTGACAGAACTGGCAACAGTGCAGAGCGCAGCCGGACGCACGCACGCATGCGCAGAGCATGCTCCAATGGTCTGCTGCCGCAGCCGACGCTCAAAGCTGATTGGCGCAAGCACCAGGGATCATCCTATTTCGGCTTGACTATAGTGTGTTAAAGAATGGCTGGTTGATTCCCCTTATATCACAGATCAGCGAGCCGCTATTTCCTGATATTGCATTTTAAGTGCTTAAACTGGCCTTTTTAGTAGGCCGCCTTAAATTGCTGATATGCAGAGTTGGTGCGTTTGATTCGTTGACAACGCAGTTCGTCTTTCTGTTGGCTGTTTTTATTTATCTATTGTTGACTCCATTGACACTCGTGTAACTATTTTGTAAGGACGCTAAACTAGCTGTTGCGCGCCCTATCCATTCATCCACTATTCTAGAGCTATCCTGTGCAGACAGCATATCCAGTACTCGCTGCTGTCATGCTACTTATATCGCTGCTTTTCATTCTGCCGCCTCAAGCATACAACTTTCTAGTGATTTTTCCTATCATTCACCATGTTTCAGTAGCTCCGTTTTTTCATATTTCATACCAGCAAACTGTTTCAAAGTACAAAATGGTTCATAATCATATGCCTGGGTAAAAAGAAAAAGAAAAGAGGAAAAAAAACCTGTTCTATGTCCCCGACGATGAAGTCCTTTATGCTGTGACATAGGAATATCTTAAAAAGAAACATAATTTGTTAATTATTAAGAATAGAAGAAAAGTTTTTCAAACTGAGGGTACTTGATGAGGCAGAGGAGATGACACCTTTGCGTACAATTGATCACTAAAAGTCCTCACATTGCATGAAGATTATAATTATTAATAGAAGTGACTTAGTGTGCTACATAAGATTTTAAGAATGACACCGAGAACAATTTAAAATAGTGTTCAAAGATCGCTGGAGGCACAAATTAGAGCTGAAGGTGGTTTTTCGAGCAATTATATGTTTGACGTATTTCGTCAACAGTGTACCGTAGCATACATTTTCATGCCGATGCAGTGATATATACGGATAATCCTTAACATACAGAAGCAACCTGTTGTAGCTCTCAATGAGTAAAATATTATGGGCTCTCAAATTCTGTCAATACTTCGCGAATTATTCAAAATGGAAGATTTTCTCCTACCTTGAAACTTCTCGATACACACGTAGTGCTGTAGCTAGACTGTGTGCCGAAGTAACCTTCCAGTAATGCAGGTTCTCAGACAAATTAATACGCTGTCGGCATCACTGACGCCATAGCTAAAAAAACTGCTGCCTTTCCAGTCTGAAAGGTTGGCGGAAAGACCTGTTACCGGTGTCCGTCCGTGTGGCTTCAGACGCGACTGAGAACGACCAAGTGCCGGTTGTTCGCAGAATAGCAGATGCAGCAACAACCAGCGTGAAATTACGCCGAGCACCTGGCGTCCACATTTGCTGCATAGGTGCTACCAATTCGCCTGTAGGGGAGTTCCTTTTTGCGATGCAAATAATTTTTATTGCTTAGGTTATTACGGGCCACGAAATACGCTGCGAGTGTCTTTCGGGCCACCGGATTAGATAAAAACATTTTATAGGTAGAAGCAAACCTAATAGCGTAAAAGCTGCATGTTGATTGCCCTTAACGTACTCTCCTGACACTGTTTGATAGTGCTGAGAAAGGCAAGTAGTCGCAAATGGCAACGTGGGGTAATTGGCGTTGGAGATACGTCGTGAGCCGCACAACATCCGGGTTGTTAGAACGTCTGCGCGACAGAAACCGCAACGTTGGCTGTAAGCTGAGCGCCAGCTGTACGCAGCCTCGGTGTTCGCCTAGACAGCACAGTGCGGCAGATGGGGTCTTTGTTGGAGGTCAACAACACTCGCCGAGTGCAGGTAGCGCCTTCTGACGCCTGAAGGCGTTGCTACACCATCACTACCGCTACTGGGCCTGTTCTTGTCGTGCTTGACGCATCACCTCACCGCTGTCGCTTCTTCGCAATATTTAAAGTCTCCTTTTATCCTTCCCTCCCTCTCCCCCCACAACTTACCGTGTATGAAGTTTTTCTAATGAATAGTTACTTCTGCTTCCTCATACCTCGTGATTGTTTTCCTCTGTGCTTCCTGGTGACGTCAAATAAAGCAAACCTTTAAATTTGTTTGTAACATTGTTCCTGTTTTCCATTTCTAGACTACTTCTTTAGGGGCATGCATTGTTCACGTGTACCTGCTCGTCGTTAAGGAATGGGGATTCTAGATCTGATCGAAGAGTTCAGCATTTGCTGTTGGTTTTAGTTCTCCACTAATGGTTTTTAACTCGGTTTTCGTTCTTCATTTTCCTATCGATAAGGCCTTAGCCGCTCACACACTTGCTTGCATTCCATTCAGAGGTAAAGGGGTGATGACCAAGCTGTTTGGTCCCTTCCTCCAGCAAACCAGCCAAATAGAGCAAATAAAAACGCTTCCTTACGTAACATCTTTTTCGACGTATTGCTCTAGAATATTGGTTGCCAGCGTGCGATTCTGCGGCCAAACGTGGATCCGAACAGTCAATATCTGGTCTGAAAAAGATACAAAGGTTGAACTTATATTTATTTTAATTAATTCTTTTGTGGTAAACCATTAAATTTTCTACAGAAAACTTTAATATTAAGTACCGGTAATTAAGTTTATCGAATATGTTTAAAAGTTTATACAAGTTTTTCGATTGACTGTTTTTTGCACCTTACGATAACGGTAACGACAAAAGTGATCACTGGTGTAAAAAATGTTGGCAGCCATTGCTGTAAAACATGCGCCGGGGATTTGCGACCTGATTGTCAAATCTGGCAGCACTGTAGACCGTATCAATCAAGTGAAGGCAGATTGACCACGTTACATGGAAAATACTAATGATGGTTATATAGATGGATGAAAATACCAGCAGCTGTATTCAAAATCTTTATTAAATTCTGTGCGACCGGTTTCGGTGTTACACTACACTATCTTCAGACTCCCGTTGTGTGATCATTATTAAAAGCACATTTGGATTCGGTAGCCATTAAAACCAACTCAAGTCGTCGTTGAGTGTGTAATATAAACAGAGCAAGAAATCTACGGCTACTGGTTTTAATGGTTACCCAATCCAAATGTGCCTTTAATAATAATCACATGACAGGAGCCTGAAGATGGTGTAGTGTAACACCGAAACCGGTCGCACGGAATTTAATAAAGATTTCGAATGCAGCTGCTGGTATTTTTATCTATCTATATAATCGAATCAGCTGCGTCCCAAATCCATCCACTATGGAGAGAATTAAACTAATGATGGTGGTTTAGGGTTCATATAAAACTCTGGGTCTCTGTATAATCAAATGGTTCAGGCACGGTTAGCTATGCTATATCTAACAGGTCAACTTCTAGCAAAGCATTGCTCTGTTGAAACCAGCTGTGAGATACAATTTTATTCGACGCAGCATATCTATATTGGACACTTTCACTTAAGTGCAATAGTTACCGTAATAGCGTGACAACTGAATGAAAGGATGACTGAAAACATGTGTGAGACCTTCCTGAAAATGTCATTGGTCAGTGGTGTTAAATTTAAGAGACGTTGTAGCCGAATATTGCACGAGTCTGTTGACAGAGAGCGCACATGGCGCTCTGCTGCGTCCTGAAAGACGTTGCCACCCAGTCTGGTAGAGTTGGCTACTGCGTTGCTGTTTCGACTCAGTGAATCGAGTCAGTGAACTGTTCGACTGAGTCGAAACTTGAATCGGCACTGTTTCGAAACAACGGATCTTGTGATTCATGTATCGGACGCTAGGTACCGTTAACAAGCGTTTTGCTGTCCCTCTGCCTGGGTGAGTTCGACACAGCGCCCAGGCGTGCAGTGGGTTAGTTGTTCCTCTAACGCACCACGCTGAATCATGCTACCGGTACCCTTCAACTGACGTTTGAAAACTGGGATACCACCGAGAAAAGTTGTGAAGTACTTCGGTGTTTCGAGGTAGTTTCGCGTGAACTAAGCGTTGTTATGCATTGTTGCTACATCTGTGCCAGGTGAACGCACCTTTTCGGAGCAAGGGCAAATAATTTGAGACAAAATCGCATTCTCAGTAAGATGGCAAAAATAACGTTATTTAATTTCAATTTAAAGAAACTGATTCTTTTGACTGACTGAAGATGGATTTGATTATTAGAATACCTATCTGGACGCTGAATAATTTAGTTCAGTTTTTTGGTTTCGTCACGTAAATTGTGAAATGTTTCCTTGTGTTCATACTTGGGGTAATATCTGTTGATTGCATGAAATATGTCTTAGGAACAAATCTTGAATATTTTGTTTGTATTGATTGGTTAGAAAAGTTATTCATTTCTTGATGCACATGTGAACCATGATCTTTCTTGTTTTATTTAAACTTAATTATGGAATTTTGAAGGTTGGAAAAAGTTTCATGACTTTGGAATTTGAACATTACTGTTTTGTGCTTCCTTTGTTACAATATTTGTTTGTATGAAAATACGAGTGACTTAGGAAACGTTTACGCTTTAACACGATTTTAAAATCGTAGTAGCAAACAAATCCTGTGCCGTTCAATTAAGTCTAGTGAATAGCGTATTAAAACCATGTTGATAATCCATAGGTGTTTCATATTTGCTGTATCGCCCTTCTGCAGCTTCCTCGGCTCACGTAAAGTATTTTGAGTGCCGAAGCAGAGAGTCGACTCACTGCGGCGCCCTGCAGCTGTCGCGGTTCACGTGAATCAGGGAAGGTAGCGCCACACACGACTCTGCGGCACGCCAGATGTTTTCGTGTGCCGAAGCAGTGAGTCGACTCAAGAGACTCAGATGATCCGTATGTTTGGAAACAGTGAAACGATCGGAACTGCCCATCAGTACAGTCTGGCAGTGAGGCGGCTCCCCAGGACAGCTGTTTGGTTGGGCAGGGCTGCCCTCCACTGCTGCAGACAGAGGCCTCGCGGCGTGTCTAACGACCGACATTAGTCGAGGCAGGGCCAGGCGGGCCGGAAGGCGGCGTGATCAGCTCCCCTCCCCTCCCCTCCCAGCACAATAACCCATCCCATCAAAGTACACGACTCTTCAGCAGCCGTGCCCACAAGCGCGCAGCCAGTCCAGGACACGAGCGCTCAATGCGCTACTAAAGCACTTTTTGTCATCTTAATAGGCAACCAAAGGACCCGTGCCAATACTTCGCGCCGTTACTAGAATGACAAAAAAGGTGGAAAAAATTGAATTTGAATGTTGACGCATAGCTTGCTTCAGAATCAATCAATGCAAGTCGTTTAAAAGCACAAACGAAAGAGCTTGATCCGCTGAGTGTTGTTAGATCAAAAAGAACTGCGTACTTCAATTGGAACAGAATATATCGTAAAACCGATTAAAATAGTCAATACAAGGACAGGATACTGCGTTTGAATGGAAAAAAAGGCTGGAGAGACTAAAGGTAATTCTGATACTTGATGACAACTTTGTGGATGAATACCTTTAGTTTAAAATAAAAATGAAGGAAATCGACCGGGTAGTTTGGTCTGGCCGACTGACTTCAGTTTCCGTAGATTCTTTTTATATGTAAGAAAGATGGAAGCTGACTGAAGACGTATCGCCAAAAGGCAATGAAACTTCCGTTGACGCATTTATAGCCACGTGAAAGAGTCTTTGCTATCGTTACAGCACTGTCAACTAAGTAAACGTTACCTCTGACCTTTCTTACATATCATTCAACCAGGCGTCGGTAGGCCCAATACTACTAACCGGTCGCCGGGTCATCCACAAGCCCAATGCGTGGAGTTTTCGTGACCTAGAAGCAGCTACTTAGGAGTCCATTCCGTGTCAGTGGGCCTTATAAGGGCTGATTGGACACGGGCTGCCAATACTCCTACCCATCCAAGTGCTAGTAAAGTGCGACTGACCTTAACTTCAGTCATCTAACAAGACTCGGCATACCACAACGGTAAGATCGTTGGCTTTCTACAGTTGCTATCTAACATGTTGTAAACGCACTTTCGTAGACAACACAATAGTTTTCCAATACATGAGCTCCAGATACGTCTCTCTGTATTCTCGCTATCACTCATTGATTTGTGCGACGGAGCGAAGTTGAAGCTTAAAACAGCTGCACTTCCGCAAACAGATCGGCCTCTGCGATTTTCAGTCTGGATCGTGAAAAGTATAGTGCTTTCTCCTGCGCGGGAGAATAAACACGTGGGAAAACGGCTTTTCTTTCGGTTTACGCTGTCGCTACGTAATTTCTGTGAGTACCCTTATGATACTTGATTCAGTGGCTGAAGTCGTGAAACCTGCCGCTCCGATCTACTAAACAGTCCCGCATCTATGAACTGCTGTAACTCATGGCATATATTTTAATTCAATGTCTCTCCTTATGTCGTGTTAACGTTCAGCACAAATGTCGAATTAAGTTAGCGAACCGCCGCGTGGAATAGTAGTTCCTAAGCCTAGGGACCGATGAGTACAGTAATTTGGTTCCATACATTTACAAATATGTGATCATTTATTAGCGTCCACCACAAATACCGACACCGTAACCGGCAATGAGCAGTGTGACATTTCTGCTTTTGCAACGGAATTTTTAACTATGGTGACGTTATTACGAAGTGCGACTCAACTGGATAAATTTGGTGTTAACTTGGCTGCCGCAGGTCATACAGTTCCATCCGTCCACCGGAGAACGGCTAATGTGTATGGGCGAGCATGTCTGTGGAAAACCAAGGTTGTGGGATTTCGTGCTGGTGGAAATCGGATACGTGCGGATACCTCTCCCCTTGAGATTCTTACGCCATAGACGCCTTAAAAAGGCCTTCAAGGATGCGAGATTAGTATACAGCGAGCAGTTAAGGACTTTTTGAGGCCGTCTTGTCACCAGACGAGTATATTCGACTAACGATTCGTCATGGTGAAATCTGACGGAATGGACGGCTTGGCCTTGGACTGAAACTTTCTGATCACCGCTCATAATATTGACTTGCTGTGTGATAATTACACAATAAATTCTTAACATATCTGGGAAATAAGACGTGAATTGATGATGCGATTACGTGTTAGCACGACGAAAAGCATGTTTAACAGATTACAATATTTTCACTGGGTAATAGAAGTGGGGGGGGGGGGGAAGATGTGCGCCGGCCGCGGTGACCGAGGGGATTGACGCGCTTCAGTCACGGTCTGCACGGCCACTACGGTCGGGGATCCGAATCCCCCCTCGGGCATGGATATTTGTGCCGTCCTTAGTGATAGCTAGTTCATAAGTAGTTTGTAAGTTTAGGGACTGATGACCCCGTAGTTAAGTCCCATAAGCTTAACAAACATTTGATTTTCGGTGGCAGAATGATTCAGCGGTCGCTGTTCCGTAATGGGCGCCCTGAGAAGCACATCACAGAATTATAGAATGTAACCACTCACAAACAATGAAAGGATTATTCACAGTAATATTAGGATTTTGTTTTACTATACTAAAAGTATGAATATTAAAAAGCACCTTTTACTATTGCAGATGCAGTATATGGATCAACATTCTTTGTAGCAACAGGATTCCATTGATTGCACGTAATTATTGGTTCAAAATTCCTATTAACATGTCTAATACGACATATAATAAATCAATTCTCATCACATCACTTCGGATTTGAAGCTGCAGCATGATATTGTCATTTTCTTGATGTAGTATGATTATTTTTATATTTATCAATCTACTGACTGCCAGCAGCGACAAAACGGGCTGACTTCTGCATAGTGCTGAAAAATTATTTACTTGCAAAATTGATAAGATACTAAGATCGCAGATTAATTTCTGGATCTAACAGAGGTGTTGGCATCTCGTCACGTGAATTCTCCTGGGTGGCAACAAGTGTGGAGTAACTGGCAGCTAATGTCAGGCTCACAACCCCGGACAGGGTGAGTGAACTTGTAACGGCAGTGGTCTGAGTGCAGAGGCGGCGCTGTCTGAATGACTGTTGGCGTCTGGTTCCAAGGAAGGGAGGGTGGCGCCCCTGTGTAAAGGGCAGGGAGGCGGTGTGAGCAATTTGCCGGTGCTGATGTTACAAGTGGCAGCAGAAGCAGGAGTAGAAGAGAAGAGCAGAGTAGAACAGGAGAGAGCTGAGAGTGTGCGCTATTTATAGGCGGCGTGCGGACGGCTATTCACGATGGCGGCCCATTGAGGGCCGGGCCGCTCCCAGACACACTACACTACACTACACTACTGACTACACTAAACTACACTGCAGGACGGCGGCCGCCAGACGTCACAACTCGGCCTCATAAACCTGCTCTCGCCTGCCTCCCGCTATATTTCCGTCAGCCTGTCACGCCATGCTTTTGATGCAGTCGCTGGCTTTTAGCCAGGGGGTCGTAAATCCTCAGACGAGGCGACTGGATACGCCGCGACAGCCGGTGGCGCTGCTTTAGCGTCCTGCCGGATCAAATAGCGAAGTTACAAGTCAACCTGGAATGGATAAGGGTGTAACAAACATCAAGTCAGATCAGAATATTAATGCGTGTACACGAAAACTGAAGTACCGAGGTTAATAAAATTTGTAAAATTCAAAAGGTACTTTGCCGTAAAAGAGGACGCGGAAATGAATGGGGGAGAGAGAGAGAGAGAGAGAGAGAGAGAGAGAGGAGAAAAAAAGCTATCCTAACTGTTAGGAGTACAAGCATCCTAGGGTTTTTATTTGTGGACGGAGAAATTAGTACTGCTTCCTCCCACAAGTCCCCTAATACCTCCACATCCTTGCGGATGCTGTTGCGTAGCAGTGTGCGTTTGTACCGCCCTACAGTACGCACGAGGTGCCGTAGTTAATGTCCAAGGCTTTATGGAAAGCATAGAGTTCTGACTAACCTGTTGTCTTCTATAGTTGTCCCCAGCGCAGAAGACAGCACACAGATCGTTGGTTCTTCTACAGCATACAAGCGAGGCTAAAATAAGTTCGGTATGATGGAAGCATAAGAAGCGACTCGTGACATTTTTAATTGTCAGGGATGCCATTTATTAAACAAATAATAAAATGTGAACAACTATTATTAATACGACACGGCCTTTGCTGCCCGTAGTTCATGTTGAGACCTCGACTGTTATCACATTTTACTCATGACCGGCGCGGTCCGGCGCGTATAGCGGTCAGCTCGAGACTGAAACTGCGGCGCGTTGCGAGACTAGAGGGCACCTGACGCTCTATTTCGCGCCAAAACAGGGCCGTCGCGCGCCTTCTGCAAAATCGCTCTTTTCTTGTTACAATAAGTGAAGGCACCTTAAACTTTTTAAATTGTCAAAACCTAGCCTGTCCTTTAGAGATATGTATCACAAATTCTTAGCTCTGAATAATAAATATTTAGTATATAATAAACAAAACTAATTTCAAAAGAAATGCAGCAGCCAATGAGAGGAGAGTACCAGTGACATAGGCGGGTTTTCCCATGGGAACCAGCACCTACCGTGCCATATGCTACTGCTCCCCACCCCACATTTCAACATATTCTGTACTTCTTTCTTCCGCGTTTAAGACACGTACGATGTTAGCAAAGAAACGGCCAGCGGCCAGAAATATGAAGTGGCCATAGGCCAGGAATATAACAGGAGTTGTAAGAGGAAGTATATACCTTGATACGTAAAACTGTTTCCTGCTCTGTGACCTTATAACAACTCCAACAGTGATGTTAACATGGGGCAGATGTTAATACCACTTCCATTTTGACTGCCTATCTTGTCCTACGATAGAAATTACAAGAGTGTAACACGTTAAATCACGTTGTAGGGACGTTCATGATTAAGTGGTTCACTTGCAGTAATACACGACGGGCAGGGGCAGTGCCCCAACTGCAACAGACGAAATCAAACACCCTAGTGACGAAGTCTGTAAATGAAGTTGCATATTCAAGCCTTTAATATTTCACTGTTTACAACAAGAGTACTTTTGTGCTCATTTGATAGCATTACCGCAAATTTTACAGTTCATAACGTTAAATTGTTTAATTTCGAAAGCTGCTGCGAGGGAAACCGTCTCTGTTCATGTTGACGGTCTAACTTTTGCTTCATTCCAAAGTAAAGCAGCGTATTAATGTCATTGATGCATCTGGTTGTAGTCAATGTTTCGAACAATTGTTCTCATGAGCCTTCTCTTTCAATTGGAATAAGATTAAGCCGATCAAAAGTACTTCAATCCAGTCAACGTAGTTCATAGTAATACCTACAGTTGTATAATAAACGATGAATGAAAAGTTTTCGGGTTTTCGACCGCGTCAAGTGGTTAAAATCACTCGAGCTTTCGGCAAGCAATTTTCGGCCATTGTCAAGTGAAATGACTGCCTGGTGCCTGCTGGTGCGGCCTTATGTACGCTAGCTGCCAGCCGTGACGTCACTGGTGCCCGTGTGTGACCAACGGGAAATACAGGCCCCAGCGCGCACCTCATGCCACGTAACCAAGGTAAATCGGAGCCGGCGCGATCGCTAGCTCAGTGGCTGCCCGCTATGACGCAGTGGGGTGTGCCCCAGCGACCGGTCAATCGGCTAGCGATCGCGCCGGCTCGGAACTACCTTGCTTACGTGGCATGAGGTGCGCGCTGAGGCCTGTCTTTCTCGCCGGCTACGTGTCGGTGCCATCACTATATAGGGAAATTTTTTGGCTCGCTGGCCGATGTTCCCGCTTCAAATTCGCGGTCGCGAATGGCAGTAGAGGCTGAGGGGAATGCCCCACCAGCTAGTCTTTCAAAATCAGCACATCTTCTGAAAATATGTGCAGAGTGGTATACCATGTTGTATTTCCAGGTATTACACGACTGAACATAATTTTTGTGCACCGTTCGTTGACTAAATGTTTTCTTTGTAAAGGGTTCGCATTACTAACCACGCGTCATACGTGCGTCGCCAACAGTGAGGTACAATTCAGACTAGCTAGAACAGCACCCTGAAAGAACGTTGCGCAGTAATAACGTTCTTGTGTTTTTCATTTTTAAACACCACCATACGTTAATATGGAGTAAAAAAAATATTTTAAATAAGTTTCATAGCATCTGACATTCAAATTTATTTTTGTAGTAAATTTACTTTCTTCGCAATAGCCTCGAACCCACCAGCCAAAACACACACACACACACACACACACACACACACACACACACACACACACAGAGAGAGAGAGAGAGAGAGAGAGAGAGAGAGAGAGAGAGAGAGAGAGAGAGAGAGAGAGAGAGACTAATGGGTTTATTCAAAACGTTGTCCACGGGGCAGATAAGAAGCCCCCTCAGAGGCAGCTACCACAACAGGCCCACGGCAGCGGCGCGTCGTTTTTGCTGCTCGAGGCAGCGGCGGTTAAGTGCGGGAATCCGGATCCCACGACAAAAACCAAATCCCGCCCACCACTGGTGGCGTCACTCTGACGTAATTACGCTACGTGCGGCTCCTCGCAAGGGCCTGCCCGCGAAAGCTCATCCAATTACTTTCTATCTGCTGATTCAGTTGCAACTCCAGGCGTGTTTTCACACTTTTTGTGGTATAACATCCCACTAACAGATTAAAGGACGCGTTAACTATTTAGCCGAGCTAATTTTAAGGTACTCTGCTAGAATGTTCGTATGCGTTTTCTCTAAGAGCAAATTTTCCCCCCCCCCCCTCCTCCAACCTGTCATGATTTGTTGCTCAACACTCTGCTCGATTTCGCACGTAATCTCGATGTAATAGTGAAGAAACTGCGGCAGCAGAGGAACATGCTGTCACCATTGAAGCAATGCTGGTAATGCACCAGTGCCTTCACTTCTGTAGTGGTTAGCGTTGCTGGCTGCCTAAGAAATGCCACCAGGTTCCATTCACGGCGATGATCCCTGCTGCTGCTGCTGCTGTGACGTAGAATGGCATTGCTTCAGCCCATTGCTGCATTGCAAATGAGTGGCGAGATGCCTTTTCAGGTCGCCGAAGTCGCGTCATATTGGGAAGTCTTCCTCCGGTCTGAGAACCACAAAGCTGTTTCAGTGCAGGTTGTTCAAACACCGTTCCACGAGCACAGCTGCGTTCCTGCTGTCAAGTCGTCTAGGGGAGGGAGGGTTGAGTGATCGTGAGACTGTTACTGCAGCTTCCGATGTAAGTGAGCTGGTCGATTTGGAGAAGCAGCAACATATTGCTGCAGTTCGCTGAACAAGTCAGAATAGTACCCAAAGTGTAAAATGAAGTTCACTTCGGGTTACAGGACGGGGGAGGAGAGGACGAACAGGTGCTTCTCGCTGCCGCCTGTCTTCTCTTGAGTGCGCCAGTCTGTCAGCCCGTTTACAGGAGTTCGTAAACACATTCCGCTTTTGGTTGTTCATGTAAAGCATACCTCTCGAACTCGAGTGCTTCGCGAGCACCGGCCGGCACCCGGAAAAGCGCCGGGGCGGTGGGGCACGTGATGTGAGCGGCACTTGTTGTTTGTGACTTCGTAAAACACCACTGCCAATTTGTGTGTATACAGAAATACTTTTTATTGCGTTCCTCATCTTCCACTAGTTTACCACGTTTTCAGTTGCTCTATCGCATCGCTTTGAAGCCACATATTTTCCCGTTTTAGGAAGAATCGTTTTGGAAATCGCAATTCGAAGTACATCTTCCACCTAAGCATCAAAATTGACCTTGTTTTTGTTTTGTTAATATCCATAATTGAAAGCGGTTGTTCACAGCAGATCGTTGTTCCGAAAATGGCAATACATTCTGGATTGAAAGTAATTTTGAACAACTTAACGATGGTGCGGCAAAATTTTCGATAATTGAAACCTTGCTATCTAAAAAAGAAAGTGATGATACTAAAATGTAATCGACGTTATTCATGATGGACCTAAACTTGTGGGAAACGCGTAAGGACATTTCAGGGGCCCACATCAGTTTCAGTGCTATACAGGCGTACGAGTAACAAGTGTATCTCGTTCAATACCGTTTCGACAACCGGTAAAAAAAAACTCCGCTTATGGCATTTTTCAAAGAAAGTACACCCAAGGCATTTTTCTAAGAAACTACATCAAACTTCCTTGGTAACATTGAAATAGTGCTATAAGAGGTAAGACATTTATTTCGTAACTGCTCATTTAATACCTCGCCAATATCTGTCTCTCGTCGAGACACTGTCTGTTCATACAAGCTCGACGCCTCAAACTCGGCCACTACAGACAGGTATATTACCTCCGAACACTGTACAAAACGCTTTTTTCTACTGATTAGCTGTCCGTACAACGTCTTCCACTTTTCCAGTTTTTTAATGCAGCATCGTAGTTTGCTCTAACTGCACTTTCCGATGTGAAACTCAGATGTCTGCGGGAGAAAAACAGCAATAGTAACTTTAAAAAAATATACTACACAAAACAGTCTAATAATTTAAATATCGAGAGAATAATAGCGCAACTTTCTATAGATATTAGTACAATAGAAAAAATATTTTAAAATTAACAGTACAAAGTAGATTTAACTCTTCAGATTGTGGCAAATTCAATTTCGATTTCTATTTCTGTTGGCTTCAACAACCCCCTCAGGTGTTAAGAAATGTTTATTTTCGACGTGACTGTGCACTCTCTAAGCTTCTATATTTACGGTAAGATATATTTAGCAGAATGTTTTTTCATCAGACTTCATAAAAAGAGAAATACGAACTAATCTTAACCTCTTCTGTAAAGCGGTTTTCTATTTCCGCAATAGAGTTCGTGCCCATGTAAACGCAACCGTTTTTCAAGCGTTCTTGGCTTGTGAGATTCTGCTTTTTTGTTAAGAATTTTGGCACATATTGATACTGACATTTTCTACCGTGAAAAATGTGTATAAAATGAATGTTTGTATGTCCTCGTGTTCATAAACCATTCATTCGATTGCAATGAAACTTTGCTGAACTGTTCACCGTACGTCCACGAAGGTTCCTGGCCCAGAAATAGAAGAGCACGACGCATAGCTCGGGACGTGGCCGGCGAGAAAGACAGGCCTCAACGCGCACCTCATGCCACGTAAGCAAGGTAGATTCGAGCCGGCGCGATCGCTAGCCGATTGGCCGGCCGCTGGGGCACTGCCCACTGCGTCATAGTGGGCAGCTACTGAGCTAGCGATCGCGCCGGCTCGGAACTACCTTGCTTACGTGGCATGAGGTGCGCGCTGAGGCCTGTTTTTTCCCGTCGGTTACGGCTCTGGATATATGACGTCATAAGTGAGGTCACCAAGTGAGAATACTAAGGTTTGTACGTCAGTTACTGGAAAATGGGAGTAGTTAGGGATCTGCAACAAAGTTTGCATGTAATTTCGGACGTTTATGAAGCGTTTTGTAACTAAACACCCCCCCCCCCCCCCCACATACACAAAATGATGAAACGAAAAGAAGTCCACCGCTCAAAAGTTTCGCTGTAGATGCGGTAAAACTAACGCATGAGGCATGACCTTGTATCAAAGTAAGTTTGCATTACAGATCTGCATGTTACTAGTTACTTTTTTCTGCAAGTCTCCCTTAATTCTCTTGCATCCAAAATTAAGCAATCACTTTTCTTAATCTCTCTATATATAAAAGCCAAAGTACTCACTCACTCTGACTAATCTCGGAAACTACTTCACCTACGAAGCTGAAATTTGGCGTGAATGTAGTTTATAGGTAGAAAGTCAGCTAAGAAAGTATTTTGTGATAGGTGCATGAAGGAGCATCCTTCTCCCACAGACTCAACAAATATTCATTCCGATCTTCCGAAATTTCGCATGCTTGACCTTCAAAGTAAGTGGAACGTCACCTTCTACATTAAGTTACCCATGGTGCATGGGGGAGGGTACTTTCCAACATAAAACTGGATCCCTAAGTACCTTGGTCGCGCCATAACTTGAACGGCTCGACCGATTAGACATCTTTTTTGTGGCTTCGTGATTCTCAGAACAAGGTTGTATGAAATAGAACTGGAATATTTGGGAACAACGTGCGTTGTTCAGTCTGATCCTGCGTTTCTATTGCATAGAAATCTATAGTTTTGTTCCGATATTAATGAAATTTTGCACACTCTACCTTGAAAACAAAAGGAATGTCACTGTCTGTAGAAAATAAAATGTTCAAATGTTTGTACAGCTTATGGGACTTAAATACGGGGGCATCAGTCACTAAACTTCCAAACTAGCTAATACTAAGGAATGCACAAATATCCATGCCCGTGGGGGGATTCGAACCCCCCGACAGTAGTCTGTAGAAAATTTCGTTCGGTGCATGATGGAGAGGATACTTCACGGAATTTTGCAAAATGCATAGTGTTGCTCCAATCTTTACGAGTTTTTGCACTTATGACCTATAATCATAGAGGAAGATCACTGGGTACATAAAAGTTTGTATAGATCATGGCAGAGGGTACCTTGTAGAATACTTTGCCGAGAGAGGGAAAGGTGGAAAGAACAGAGATGCGATAGAAAGAGGTGGATGCAGAGAGAGAGGACGAAGGGGATTTGGACTAAGAGTGTAGGGTAAATAAACATCCGGTCAACGCAGAGTTTAAAGCTAGTAAGAGCATAAATATTACAGTGAGCATGAATGTGTGTATTTAAGTAAAGAAATATTGCGATTGTGCTGACTCAATCAGGAACTGAATCAGATGTCTTCTAGCCGCCATATTTAGTGGGCTAGTAACTCCGATTCAGGCTATAGCATGTAAACAGGACAGTAAGAAACTGTTGACGAAATTCGGTGTTGGTCTTGCAGAAGATGTAAGCGTGGTGACTGACGGCAGTGGTGAGGTGTGTGGCGCGCCGTGCGGCCAGAGGTGAGCAGTGGCGTATGCTTGCTCGCGCCGTTACGTAAAACTGAGGAGGAGCGGCGGCCCCGGCTTTCGCAACGGCGCGACCCTTCAGCAGCAGCAGCAGCAGCAGGCGGCGGTGGCCGTGGCTTCTCTGGGAACCAGGCGGCAACCGCAAACACCTGCAGCGCGTGGGTCGTGCACCACAAGTATCACTAGTCTCACAGAACACCGGCTGCAAGCAACGTTTTCGTCACAAGTGACTGGTTTCGGCATTAGGATATGTAGAGGTCAATTAACAAAAAGAGCAAACGAGACTTCCTGCCAAATTAAAACTGCGTGCCGGAGCGGGATTCGAACCTGCGACTTTTGCCCTTCGCGGACTGAGCTATCCTGGCACGCTTCACGGCCCCTCTTCTTATCCTTACTTCCGTCACTACCTCTCCTCCTAATTTGCGAACTTGAAAATAGCTTGTTAAGTTTTCTATGTAAGATCTCGGGCAGTTGAGATCTGCAAATGCAAGTTAAAACGCTCACTGCTGCTCTAAATTGCTTTGTGAGCGGTCACAGTATTTGCGCAACGAAAATTTATTAAACAGCTCACCCCTTAAGGAAGCAGCGAATGGTTTAACAAACACAATGTTGAAAGAGGAATAAATAAACATGGGACGGGGAGCATGAAATTATAAAGCTGAGGTTTGATATTTTAAATCATATGTTCAATAAAATGAACAAGACAATGTGGGGAGACCAAACTAAGCACAATAAAGCACACACCTTGTACAAAAGTGAATTTAAATCATGAAGTTACTGCCCTTAATAAAATTGTTTCTGTGGAGGTAACGTGGGAGGAAATGTGCAAATACACAGCGAATAAAGGAAAGCACATTCAGTCTCTCATTTAAATATGCGTAATGCTTGCGATACGTTACTCATGTGGCAACACTTAATAGCTGCAGTGAAACGAAACGTCAGCAGTGTTTTGATGAGATGGCGGGTTTCTTGAAGCACAAATTAAAATTACACTATGCACCAAACGAACTAATGTGCAGGGAGGCAGCAGCATACTATCCTTAAGTACCACGTGGCTTGTAACCTCAGCGAATTGCATAGAATTTACAAAAGGAAATTAATTTAGAATAAGCAAGCAAAGCACTAGCGAGAATTCATCTAGAAGAAAGCTATTATCAGAAAAAGGATGGTTGAAGGTCGGAGGAATAAACGTCACAAAAGCATGTTGTGCAGTCGGTCATACCAAGATAGGAAAGACAAAAATCAATCCAGAAAATCTCGGAGAAATTAGCATACTTGCAAATCCAGACACGACACGAAAATGTTAGTTAAAAAACAGAAAATTCCAACATACTAAGTTTACACAATATTAATAGTGAAGAAACACTTAAGAGCAATGAATAACTCAAAATGGAACACGACCACGTGGACGTATTCCTTTTTGAGTGGACGTGATTCAAACGTCACGCAAATTCTCCTGCGAAACTTGCAGAACTGGCTCTCAGGGTATTAAGGAGTTAAGCCTTTAGCCACATTCTGTGGTCTGTTTCCAGAATGAATTTGCCCGCTAAAAGCAAAGGACCCATGTTCGAATTCCGGTCTGGCAAACAGTTTTAATCTTCCAGGAAGTTCCAAATCGGCGCATACTCCGCAGGAGAGTAAAAGAATGTTTCTCGAAGAGAACACACTTGCGGTTAGTCTCGAGATTTACAGCGTCCATTTCCGGTACCGGAATGTGTGGTGCTGCCAAGATTCGAACCCGTGTGGCAAATTGACGACGTGGTTCGCTATTTCGGCCAGTCTAGATGTGGCTTTCAACCGTTTTGGTTTAATGCTGAGCTGGTAGCCTCGTTTAACTTGTACGATTTGAGATCTTTCACAAAAACGTTCGCACACTTTGGCACGTATAAAAGCTGGGGAGGACTGAAATAGAGGTTGATAGGGGGCAGCAGCGGTGGTCGTCGTGTCTTCACGTACAAGCTCCACTATATTCTAGCTTAGGTAAGTTACACGGTAGCACTGCGGTTTTAAGACACACGTATTTCGAATGATACTTCAGCTCTTCATTTCTTTAATGTTTCAGCGCCTCTGTGTTGGCCTAAATTAGTTTTGTTCAGCTCATTTAAACGGGTCGAGATACCAACGTACTGTCAGAACTTGCCACTGCATGACAAGAACTGCGATTCCCGCGTTTGTAAATAAAAGGAAATAAACTTCTGTGGGTAGGATAATACATGTACAATTTCAGAATAAACTATGAACTCCTGAGAACGTTGACCGCTGATGAGAAACTTCGCTACATTGTAAAATACGAGGAGAGTATCCAGGCTGTGCATAAAGTCGTGTCCACACAAAGGTAGAGGTTTCGAACGGAGTACTTGTCGTAGTTCTTATCGGTCGGTGGTTGACGAGGTTGACATAGCGGCAGTCCTTTCCACAGCAGTTCGGCGGGTTCTTGATAACTTCGTACGTTCACAGGTCATCGAGTTAGCTCCTCGGCTCGGTATATTGCCGTTATCGGTACTTCAGTGGTACGCGTCAGTAATTTGGTCTTCAACAATGATATAAGGAACGCTTTAGAAACATGAAGGGCACAGTTGGTAAGGCAGCTGTTATTTATTGACGCGTTTCGACATTTTCATCGTCACAATCTAAAACATGGGGTAAAGTTTCGTACAATTGTACTACGGTACGAAAATTTACCCCATGTTTTAGATTCTGACGATGTCAAGGTCGGAACGCGTCAATAGATAATAGCCGTCTCACCAACTGTGGCCTTCATGTTTTTATAGCGTCCTTTATAGCCTTGTTGAACTACGAAATTGAAAATAGGCGCATACCTCATTAGTGACTTCATGTCAAATTTGGAAGTAATTTAGTCATCGTAGTTAAGATATATGATGGAAAGGGCTGTTCACTTGATACAAACATTGGTTGACGATTTATATAAACAATGCAACTAGTGCAGACAGCAGTTATTCGAACCTCAGAATACTGAAACAGGGGCACTTACGATTCGAAACAAAATAAGCTATGGATGGCAATACGTGGTAATGAAGGGAATATTGTTGAGCTACTTTCTCCCAAAACCAGAGGAATTTCCATTTAATGTCTCCTACACTTCAAAGATATCAGGCATGTGGGCAAATTTCCAACGTCTGAAAACATTATCTAACAAGGAAAGTGCATGGGCTCTAACAAACATATCTGTATGAACGTTTGCTAACAGGATCTATACGTACACCTCAATGTGCTGGTGGGTGTCATTTTTATGCAAAACTTTACAATCATGCTCTAGATAGCACTTGAGATGTAATTGTAGACGCCATACGTAATGCAGATATCTGAACTTATAACTTATGTAATAATATTCGTACATGTTCACTAGCGAATTGTCATCAAAAGCCGTGATGATAGTTGGAACTTTAACCTTCTTTTCGGAAGACTGTTGGTATTCACTGCCACTGCTTCCATCGCCTCTTCCCGCACTTACCGTAGCACTACCGCTAGCAATGAGTTCTTCGTCATTATCATCCCTATTATCATCATTATGTGTTAGTGTTACAACAGTATCTAACTTATGCTCATGTTTCTGAACCATAACAGATACGAC
This sequence comes from Locusta migratoria, assembly GCA_026315105.1. Lineage (NCBI taxonomy): Eukaryota > Metazoa > Arthropoda > Insecta > Orthoptera > Acrididae > Locusta > Locusta migratoria. The sequence continues at coordinate 394,094,046 of CM048750.1, read as the reverse complement.
AAAGCATGCGAATGATTCATCTTCTACACTAATACCATCTTCACGAAGAAGGGTTCTTCGTAACTTCATCTCAACCAATCTCAGTACATTAGCAGGACTGAGTACCAATCGCCGCCCCATCTGATGCTTCAACAACAAATGTAACGTCACAAAACGCAACTTCGGAGGCACATGAATGGCGAACGACAGGTTAAAGTGCAATGTGGCAAGGCACACGCAGAGGCCTCTAACGGACGATTGCAGAGTTTTGCAGATGCAAGAGCTTCACTAATACAATAAGCAGTCTTTGTCATACGATTTTGGTGTATATGTTTGTTCGAGCCCAAGTACTTCCCCTGTAAGTCGAGTTGGACCTAGAGGTAACTTAGTTTTCAATTGGGTGTTGGAGGAATCGCGGAGAGGGGAAAATGGGGAAAAACTGGCGTTGTTCAGTAAGTGATGTAGATTGTCGACGAGTATCGTGTAATAGGTGTAATTGACGCCCAATTAACAGTACCGGCAGAGGCAGTTAGCGGCGTGGTTTACAGGAGAAAGAGGGTGTGGGGTGGGGTGTACAAATTTCCTGAGGAAGCGCAGCGCAGCGCATTGTGTCCCGCTAGGCGGCAAAAAGCGGCGGATGCTGTCTGCTGGCTGGTGGCTGGTGTTCCCACCTCCCGGCGACTGCATAAGGAGGCTCTCATGGAGGAGGCGGCAGGAAGCTACAGCTACAGCCAGGGCCGCAGATACACCTGCTTCCGCCGCCCCGGGCTATTAAGGCCCACTTCCCAGGCTATCTCTGCTCTCACATCGCGGCTAGCTGACTGACGGAAGCGTCCAACACCTGCGATGCGCTACTTTCTGCGGCAGTTGTACCGAACACTGCCGTGCTGAGAAATTTGGTGCCAACGAGGGAAGGCAAGGGCAATCAGTTCTTTTCATTTCTGACAGCTCGCTTCCGGATGAACAAATATTGACTGAATGAAATAAATCGCAATTTGAGATGAGTTATGGCTACACTGTACAAGGTTTAAATGGAGTACCAAAGTGCGGCGAATGAAAATTTTGTGCCCGGCCAGGATTCGAACCCGGGATCTCCTGTTTACTAGGCAGACGGGTTGACCACTCCGCCACCGAGGACACAGTGACCAGCCCGACGGCAGAGGACTCTTCCCTGCACGTCTCCCGCCACACCCAAATCTCTATTCGCCACGCTGTCATTTTCCTAGTACCACAGCCTATTTGTTCTGTAATGCTCGCAGCCACAATAGAGTATTCCCGCATCAAGGAGAACAGACCATGAGATATCGAGACACAATTGTCGTCAAAAGCCCAGAACAAATATGCTGCGGTAATAGGAAAGACAACATAGCGAATGGACATTTGGGTGTGGCGGGAGACGTACAAGGAAGAGTCCTCTGCAGTCGTGCTGGTCACTTTGTCCTCGGTGGCGGAATTGTCACGTAGTTTGTAAGCTTAGGGACTGATGACCGCGTACTTAAGTCCCATAACATCTACAAACATTTGAACATATGGAATGGTCAACGCGTCTGCCTAGTAAGCAGGAGATCGCGGTTTCGAATCCCGGCCGGGCAGAAATTTCCATTCGCCGCACTTTGGTTGCACAATGAAGCCATAACTGATCGCAAATTGCGATTTCATTCATCGAACGCTGTAACGTCAAAATACATAATTGTAAATATTGAATGTGCGATGTTTTGGCTCACTACTTGCTCCGCGGCACTTTTCAAAAATATTGTCGTAGCTCTTCACAAACTGAACAATCAGACCATCGTCTTGAAGCCAATTCTGTCAAAAATGTAACTTAGGTTTTTTTTTAATTGAAACCATCATTATTAACAAACTTCCTTAAAATCTAGAAAATAACACAAATACTTCCACTTTTTGTAAAAATTACCATTAGTAAGTATTCCAATAAAATGAAAAGAAAGTGACAAGACAGGATTCGAACCACCGACCCTAGGACTAGAAGGCCAGAACGCTACCACCTCAGCTGCACTTAGAGATGCTGCAAGTCATTTAATGACTAATACTTACGCTTATTTCAAAACTTTAAAGTAGATTTTCTCGAGAATTTTAGAGGATTGTGTCGAATTGCTTTGGCTGATTAGGTTCTGAACTTCAGGTACCATAAATATAAAATTATAAAATCGAACACCCATGCGGTGACCTTGTAAGATACGAATGCACGCAGCTAGTCACAGTACTTTCACGTGTTACTGAAACCGTTAGAATTAGGTGTTACGTGTTGAGAAGATTGCCAGTCTGTGCTGTCTTGTTGAGGGAACATTTACTTGTCGTGCCGTTGCTTGGTACACGGACGCGAGAGACGCTACAGGAGGGTGTGTGGATACACGTTTGCTGCAGATGCCTTCCACACAGCGTCGCCGGTGTTGTGGAGCGGATAGGGCGGCCGTTGTGTGTCGGTGTTTGTCGTGGGCGGAGTGTCCACGACTAAACACAAGGTGAAGCGAGATGGGCGACGGCGGCTACCGGAAGGCGCGCTCGGGGCCGCTGTGCACGTGCAGGCCGAAACAACGCGACCGTCTGCTGCACAGGCGCGAGTGCCAGCACAAATTATCCAGTACTGACGCTAAATGTAGCCACTGCGGCAGTTTGCCTTTGCCGCAAACAAATGTTACGCGAAATGCGCCAAGTAATCAATAACAAAGGGAACAGACGTTTCCGATCTCTGCGATATCTCACCCGTTCATAAACTGGGTCGTGTATCAAAGGCGAATAACTGTCACAGTGGGGTGAAGAGCATGAAGCATTTCCGTTTTACTTCATTGGTGTTATAAGCAACCAATAGTTCTACGTTGACCGTACGTAATGAGTAAAGCTGGTAATCGTTAAGGTAGGTGGTAGAGTTGTTTTAATCGGCCGGAAGACCGTGGAGATTAAAACATTTTAAAATGCGGATTTTGTTATATCGTTGCCGTGTTACAGCAGATAGTCTGCAGAGAATGTGAAAACTATGAATAAACCGAGAAATTCACCAATCGGAAAGAGTAGTTCATGAAACGTCCAACACGATCTCCTGATCTTTGTGTGTGTGTGTGTGTGAGAGAGAGAGAGAGAGAGAGAGAGAGAGAGAGAGAGAGAGAGAGAGAGAGAGAGATGGATTATCAACAAAAATATTTTTGTCAAATGTTGACTGCTAAGAAACTTCCTGGCAGATTAAAATTGTGTGCCGGAAATGGGACTCGAACCTGGGACATTTGCCTTTGCCAAGCGCTCTACCGACTGAGCTATCCCGACACGACTCACGATGCCACCTCACAACTTCACCTCGCCTCCTACTTTCCAAACTTCACAGAAGCTCTCCTGCGAAACTTGCAAGACTAGCACTCCTGGAAGAAAGGTTCTGGTAGAGACATGCCTTAGCCACAGCCTAAGGGATGTCTCCAGATTTTTAATCTGTCAGGAAGATTAATATCAGCGCACACTCCGCTGCAGAGTGAAAGTTTCATTCTGTTGACTGCTAATATTGGCATCTGCAACATAGTTACCTGTGTGAGGAAAAACTACATGCTTGAGTTCGTTGTTATAGTGTACTTCCTACTGGCTTCGGTACACGCTACCCTTTCTATGTGGCTGTTTCCTGACGATGTACTGGGTATGAAAACGAATAGGCAGTAGGTTTTACGGTCAAATACATCTTTAAAGTTTTGTTCACTGTTGCGACCGACAATATGTGGGGGAAAGTGTCCGAAGCATGTGCATATGTTGTAAAAAGAAGCGAAACCAGTTATCGGTACGAATTCAAATTTCAGTACGGTCTGCATTAAAAATAGTTGTCACTGATACCTTTTCTCACTTGAAGGGTGCGTCTTTCAGTAACGTACAGATCGTTACGGTAGTTGGTGGATATTGCGGAATATTTACACAAATTCTCGCGTATAGACGTGCGCGTCGGCTGGAACAATGGCGTCAATGACGTAATTAGTGCGTAAGCGTGAGCTGGCAGTGATAGCGGAGTACCAGCCGGCGACAGTCGTTGTGACTCGCGCATAATATTTCGCGATCAGGAGCGCTCACTTTAGTTCGCGGCTCTGCCGCGAACTAGTTCGTTCTTTTAGTTCGTCCGCTCCCAGTGACGTTTGAGCGGCGTGATCTGCGCATGCAAGTGGAGGGAGAAGTTTCCCCACCTAGCTGCTTCATGCGCTTGCTGCTTGAGCCGCTAACGATATCTCGCAGACCAAAGAAAACAGTTTGTGGGTAATTTCTCGCGTTTAAGTTTTGAGTTATATCTTGGCATTATGGAATTTATTAGTCAGATATTGCAGAGTGCAGAATACTTCGAAGCAGTAATTTTGTAGCAATGAACTATGTAATATAGCAGGCAGACGCTAACCTCGAAATGGCTTCATCAGCAAAAGGCAAACATGTGATTTTTCTGTTCGCGACCTATGTCGCGTATTTTAGTTCGCGACCTATGTCGCGTATTTTAGTTCGCAGCTCGGCCGCGAAGTAGGTCGCTCTTTTTAATTCGTCCGCTCGTTTTGGCTTTTGCTACAGCTATTAAAACTACAGCTGAGTTGCATCTCAGCTCGAAATGACGGCAACTGGCAGAAGGGAATCACGCGATTCTGTGCGCTCTCGCGTCCTCTCGCTGTTACCCGTCAGTCTTCGGAAAAGGAGCGGACGAACTAAAATGCGAGGGCTCTGCGAACTAGTTGGCGTAGTTCGCCTGCAGGAGTGCTCTTCCGAACTAGTTAGTTCGCGAACTACACGAGACTATTGTGAAGCGTGCCGCAGTGCCGGCGGTCGCAGCTGGTGTGTTCTGGCGCAAACTAGCTGCAGTGTGCAGTGTCACAGAGTAAATTGTCTGTGGCAGTGTCACAGGTGGCGCTGGCGACTGTGCGCGCGGTTGCCGGCCGCGGCGTGCGACGCACAAGTGTTTCCGCGTTGCGCGGGCCGGCATTAGCATACAATGCGGCGCAGAACGGGAGAATAGAGCGCCGAGTGTGCCGAGGCCGCGGGGGCTGGGGGCGCAGGCCACTCCAGCTCTGCCACTTGCCTCCCTGCTGCCGCTACCCCAGTCTGCGCTCTGCCGGTGTCGCGGGGTTTCCTGCTGCCAGTGGCAGACTGTAAACCTGTCGCACGGTTTGTGTCAGGTAACATCTTGTACATGCACCTTTTATTAACCTGACACATTCCACATCATTACAAAGTGTCGTATTCATGATCTATGTAACAAGTATTAATCTAATTGTAATCATTGTGCTGCAGACCGTCGACGAGTTGTTAAATCGTCTTGTACTGAATCTATCTAAAAACGTATTTTCGGGTGGTACAAAAGGTTTTACTTAAAGTTCCTCGTCTGCATATGCTTGCTCAATCAGTGTCTACATTTCACTAACAGTTTTCTCGAGCTTAACGAATGACTTAATCTTCACTCTTTGCTCAATCAGCATCCATTATTATACAAGGTTCTAAACATTGTCCTGCCACTTAGTTGCTTTGTAAGGGGAACGTGAACAATGCTATTTGAAGCACTCGTACTAGGTAACATAAAGAACATTGGTTCCTTTCAAGTATTGTAAAGTCGTAAATAAAAAAAATCCTGTGCTGAAACTTTTGTGACGTCTTCGTTTCTTACTAACAGTATTTCTGATTGTGCTATGGAACTGCAAAAAGCGACGGTTTGGAAACGTCTTCTTTAGCTTCCGTTGTACGGTATGGTTATACACAGCTTGTCCAGAAAAGGACTCCCTGATTTCAGAATCACATCTCGAAAACAAAGACAGAGGAATGCAGAAAACGGTATTTTTATTGTGAAAGCTGTAATAAGTTTATACTGCAGTTTGAAACAATAGTTACAAAAGCTGCTAACAGATGGCGCTGTACGCTGTACAGCTCATATCAGTATACATAAGTGAAATAATCGTATGAAAACACTCTTTGCAAACAATCACATCACAATGTCTTCAAAATGTTTGCCATCACATTTCGTAGTGTCTCAACCGAAATCGATTCACATGCCAAGAAATCGCCGATTCAAGCTCGTCCAGAGTGGCGGGATGCTTCGGGCAGACCATGTCTTTCGCTGTGCCCCATAAAAAAGTCACGTAGTCAAATCCGGCGAATATGGAGGCCAATCCATGCTTGCACCAGTAAATTTGAGATATTCCAAAGCAATGACTCGATTTCCGAAGTATTTCTCAAGAAAGCGAAACACTTGTTCGGTCCGATGTGATCGGGCTCCATCTTGCATAAACCATTCAGTACCGGTCGATCCTCTAACGCTTGCTGTGTGGCGACAAATTGTTCCAAAATTGCAACGTAACGTGCACCAGTGACCGTTTCTCAAATGAAAAAACGAACAATAATGCATCTGATGCATACTGCAGCCCACACGGTAGCTTTAGGAGAGAATATAGGGGTTTTGCTTCACACCAATATGGCTTTTCGGAACCCTAAAATCGCCAGTTCTGCTTATTCACGTATCCATTCAGGTGGAAGTGTGCTTCATCTGTAAAGCAGATGCAGCCAACATCAAATCCTTCACTATCAATCATTGTGAGCATCTTATTAGCAAAGGCAACCCTTTGTTGCACAGCTCGTACCGGTATGGCCTGGTGCGTTTGAATTGAAACATGTGTTGGCTCTTTTTCAGTATTTTCTGCATGCTGGAACGCTTCAAACCAGTCTCAGATCTAGCTCTACGGACGGATGACATTGGATTTCGCTGCATAATTCCAGAAACTGTGGCGATATTTTCAGGCGTAACTGCGGTTTGCTTGCGGCCAACATGCCCCACTAGATCATCAGTTACGCTGCCTGTTCGTTGAAATTTTGCGAAGAGCGTACGAATGGTTTTCGCATCGGGTGATATTGGAACATTAAATCGTGCTTGAAAACTTCGCCTTGTTGCCGTAGGACTCTCTTCTAACCTGTGGTAATCTAGCAGCAGAAAAACGCGTTGTTCAATGGAGTACATGGTTTTAGTCTCTTCCTTCGGTACGGTAACCTCACGTTTCAATAGTGGAACTGATCGCTTTGGGCTTTGGATCACTATTTATGCTAGGCATTACGTTTGGCGATTACAGCGCCATCTGTTAGCAGCTTTTGCCGGCCGCGGTGGCCAAGGGGACTGAGTCGCTCCAGTCACGGTCTGCACGGCCACTACGGTCGGGGGTCGAATCCCCCCTCGGGTATATATATTTGTGCCGTCCTTAGTCTTAGTTGATAAGTAGTTTGTAAGTTTAGGGACTGATGACCCCGTAGTTACGTTCAAATGTTTGTATAGCTTATGGAACTTTTGTTATCAGCTTTTGTAATATTAGTTCAAACTGCTGTATAAACGTCTTCCAGCTTTCACAATAAACATGGCGTTTACTGCATCGATATTTGTTTTCGATATACTTAATTCTCAAATCAGGGAGTCCTTTTATGGATACCCTGTAGATAGTTCAGACACAGCATTGCTAAGAAGATGATACAAGCGCAACATTTTCTGGATAGTTGTGTTAATGAAGTCTCTCTCTCTCTCTCTCTCTCTCTCGGGGTGAGGGACTCTGCAGTAATGAAGGGAACGTGCGGAGCTGGCGTGTGGCACGCGGCCCGGCATTTCCGGCTGTGTGGCCCGGCGACTGCTGCATTCACTGTGCGTTTGCTCTGCCTGCCGCCAGAGACAGGACCACTCTCCTGTCTGCCTGCCTGCTTGTTGAGAGCGCGCGTCCCGTACCTGGGGCAGCCAGGGAGCCCCCAACACTCCGCATTCCTCACCAATTAGCGCCCCTTTATCTCCGCTGCCGCCCCTCACAGATTCCCGCCACTGAAAACTACTTTCCTCTCACTGATACGCACTGATGGCCCCATAAATCTCCAACCATTACACACACAATCCAATCGCCTGCAATACAAAAGGGAAACAACACGATCCTTTCGGTGCCTGATAGTTTGAAAATAATTCTACTACATTCACCGCGTTCTAAATAGAACAGCAGTTTCATCAATAATTAATTCACAATAATGATGTAACCTTTTCATAGAACTGAAAGACGGTTTTGGTTCTTTTGTATAAATCGCCAGAATGTTTAAAATACCTGGTAGAGATTATACAGAAAACAGGACTAAATTCGGCAGCAAATGAAGAAAGAGGTGCAGAGCTGCAAATCTGTCAATTCCGAATTAAGACATTACGAAACAGTAGTCGTCCCGAAGCTTCGTATGGCGCTGAAACGACAGTTATCAGGGGAAGAACAAAAGTCAAGGAAATGGAAAAGCAAGAGAGGAAAATTCTAAGGAAGATCAATGGGCCAGTTAAGAGACAGGGGATCTGGATAGAAACCGACGAAACAACTATACAGACAGAGTGAGATTATTACAGACATCATCAGAAAAATGGAAAAATTCTATGGCCAAACTTATAGGGAGTATGAAAATAGGCTGATCAAGATGATTTCTAACATTGTGATGAGTAATAAGATGAAAACTGGGCAAAGGAAACTATGGAAGACCTCAAGAAACTAAATCTCTCTACATAAAAAATAATAAACAAAGAAAAATACAGAGAAGAAATCAGGAAACAGAAATTCGAAAACATACCAAAAGAGAGGAAACCAGGAAAGAAGTGGACAGAAGAGAGGAATAAGAAACACAGTGAACAAGAAGCAGTGTTTTTGGGAAGAGAAAAGAGCCAAAAAAGTACCATGAAAATTGATCGTGTTCAAATGCTCTCTTAAATGGGGAATTAACGAAAATGATGATGATGAGGAGGAGGAGGAGGAGGAGGAGGAGGTGGTGGTGGTGGTGGTGGTGGTGGTGGTGGTGGTATTTTGTGTCCGGTTTTGGTTCTTGTGAAAAATGTAGGTCGCTTACACATTGCTTCAGGTAATTTCATTTAACGGCAGGAATGCCTTCATGGCGACCAGTTTCGACTGAAGCTAGTGCTCAAAAAGAATGTTCTCGCAGGAGTTTGGTATTATTATTATTATTATCTAAACTGTTCAGTGAGAAAACCATGAGCACCCACCAACGGAAATTTAAAGCCGTCCAGGCGACAGCAACGTCACCTCACGAGAAGTCGGAGACATGCTGGAGCATGTAGCGACAGTAAACGTTCTGTGCTTGTGAAGAACACGGCAGACGTGCGATCTGTGTGATGTTGGCCGAGAGCAGTTCCTGATGGCCTGGAGAGAAGACGGTAGTCTCAGATGGCGCATATAAAGGACACTCCTGAAATGTCAGCATAACAAGTGTCGAGTATTCTCGTATGCTATACACGCAGTGTCGGTCAGAACGAGCACATCCAGCAGGTGGTGGCCCACATTCCCCGCGTTTCGCACACCGCCGCCACACAATCGCGGTGTCAGCGTCAGCCGGTATGCGGCGCACAGTAGAAAGCAGAGTGGCCAGTAATTGGCTGCTAGCAGGCGCCAGGGGGCGGGGCGGAGAAACGGACCGCCCACTCGACACTCGACAGGCACAGCTTCCGGAAGCGGCGGCAGTGGCAACCGTCGCTAGTCCACCAGCTACCCTGGCCGATAACTAGCACTGAGCACTGTCAGTCAGTGCACACCACTCGTGACCAACATAACATTTACAGCAGCGTAAAGACTATTTAAACAGCTAAAAAAATATCGTATCGGTGTTACGAACCAATCCTAACTGATCTAGAACGTTGTTGTCTTCTGTGTCCTTTTATGCATGAAGGTATGTTGTTGTCGCCTGATTATTTATATGCTGGTTCAGAAGATGTTAAGCTTTTATCTCAGTTATCTTCATTTCATGCTTCCTCAGCATTCATTGTTAGACAGAATTGTTCCTTGAGACTTCAACTTATGTAATTTAAAATTCGATAACTTTAAAATGTAGGTAATACAGAAGTGAAGAGCACTCCGGACTTCTTTCTTATGAAAGTGCACGAACAATTAAGATCTGGGCAGTGGAATATCAGAGGATATGAATTGATAGTGAAGTGCTAAGTAGCAGGAATGAAGACCGTAATAATTGAACATGAAAACTGTAAATAATGCAATAATTTGTTAGGTTTGGAAGTAAAATTACGCACGCTGGAAGGAACAAGGACCACATAGACTGGCACGGGGAAAGAGCGCATTCACAACCAGCGGGTGAGTGGTGGAGTCTCATTGGCGTTAGTGTCAGCAAGGACACAGTGTGGAAGTTTCTAGCACACTTGTGCACTGTAGTGAAACACGGACAGTGGGAAAACCCGAGGACAGTGTGTGTGTGACACAGTGATATGGAAGAGTGTTGGTAATTATTTAGGCCGACAACAATGAACGAGTATGTTGTATGAATAAAAGTGGTAGAAAATGAGAATATGAAAAATATCGACAAGGTGGTTCTAGAGGGAGATGTATGAGGTAAAAGTGTAAGGAAAGACAGACCAAAGTACATCTAGAAAATGACTGAGGACATAGATCCTACTGTTGCGGCGGTACGACCTCTTCTTGCATGGGACTAAATACCAAATTGTGTGCAGTGTCAGACTTCAGGATGCGAAAGTCGTCCTCTCGTCAACAAGGGAAAAATTCAAATAATCTACCTGTTTCGTAAAATTTCAACGACAGATCCTTGCGCAGATGAAGCATATGATTCTAGGTTTGCACGTCTTTAAAAGCTGTTACTTTGAAATAAATGTTTTAAAGATCCCTTAAAGATCGAACTGTCAAACAGAAGTTCGTAGTTGTGTTGGTTGCTATAGACACAGATATTACAAGTCCTGGTCACTGATGATCGATTGATTTGTATAAGATAGATTCATTAAAATACTAAAAAAATACTAAAAATCGTCTTCTTACTTTACCTGTGAAAGAAAATACTTTCCCTAAATGTCTTCCTTCAAATTGTAAAATGGTTTGACAGTAAATAATTCTTCAGCGCCTGTAAATGAACATATTTATAGAAATATCAAAATAATGATCGTTGACACTTGTTTAACTTTAGAGACACAATGACATTTACTGTTCTCACAACACTGATCATGACTCAATGACAGTTATACAAAGACTGATTTAAAATCTTTTTGATTTTCCACGAAAGTTTCTATAATGTCAATATCCGAATATCCGCGACGATAACCGCAGCATCTTCTTGCCTCGTGGCCGTCGAATTGAAGTGGCCAGATGTTTAAACCTTGAGCTCGGCGTCGAAGATGTTGCTGTCGTAGGTTGAATCGCCGTCACGGCACATGAAACACAAGAAACATACGAAAACTCTCTTAGGAATCACATAACATAAAACATTAAAAAAAAAAAAAAAAAAAAAAAAAAAAAAACTTTTAAAAACATAAAATATAAACATCTTCTGCGAAACTGAGCTGACATAAGGTGGTAGTGGAGACAATAATCCGTCACACTACACTGTGGAATGAAGATGTTGGCGCAGCAGAGAAAATATTGGCAGATTGCATCAGCCCAGTCGTAAGATGGATTGCCCAAAGTATTAGGTGCTATAGACGGAGTAGTTGCATCGCTAGACTGTTGGTTATGTAAGATAGTGGGGGAGGGGGGGCAGGTACAGAACAGTACGGATGCCCTGTCTCGCCTCCTAGGTGGGCGGCGCCAGCTGACTCTTCTATTGATCGCTAGCCGGCTTTTCTCCTGGAGTTAAACGAGGGCGGCGGTGGCGTAGGCGTGGGCGGGCGCCGGGGTGACTGGCCTCCAGGGGCGCGCTAAAGCCACACCGGCCTAGGGCAACGCTACCACCCTAGAACCGCACTGTTCACCAGGCTCATACCTGACCTTGTCTAGGTGGTGTTTATCCCATCTTTTCGTTATTCGCCGCAGATATGCGATGGAAGCGACGGACTATGTCAGTAGTTGTTTCCCCGCAGACCCCCTCGGTTAGCCGTGTGGTCTAACGCACCGCTTTCCGAGACGGGGAGGCGTCCCGGCCCCGGGTCGAATCCGCCCGGCGGATTAACGAAGGCCAGCTGGATGTGGTATTTCCTCCTGGGGGACATGGGGGTGGAGGCAGGAAGGTCGTTCGGCCACCCTGTAATTATTAACACGCCACATTGGGTATAACAATGACGACGCTGCATATGCGGAAATTGCTCAGACAGACGTAGTTGTTTCCACGCAGATCAGTCCTTTAGTCGCCACATCTTTTGAACCGACGTGTCCTACAGTCATATTCACTGGTGTTCACAAAGCAGAGAACCGCTATTTCCTCTTTTTGGAATTAATAACACGAATGTCCAACCTTGTTAACAGATGCTCGTACAAAGGCCAGGGCATATCAGTACCGCACTAGTACGACGCGGCAACTGACTTAGGCCTCGCACCATCCACTGGGAGGTTTGTATCGAGGTAAACAGTGCACAGGCGGCTTCGGACAGGTGCTGTATGCGCACACTTAGTGTCCTAACAGAAGGGGACTTCTCCAGTAGAGTCGTCAACAAGGCACCTGTGGTTCTGGAGAGAGATTCTCAACATACGCGCATTAAGAGGGAACCATTGTGTTAACGAAACATTGTAGGAAAAGATCGTTATCGAGGGTGATCCGTAATGGTGAGGGGAGAGATTCACACCTCTTCTTAAAATGGTATGGTTCAGTCAAATTGATTAAACCGCAGTCTGTTATCACGGAGAGATATTGGGGCCTCGCGTGCTGTGGGCGCCGAATTGTTTCTGATGGACGATAATACTCGAACTCGCACAGCACTGGTGGTTGACGTTTTCTCGGAAACTGAAGCTGCTGCACACACGGTGTGCCCTTCTCGAGCTGTCGATTCCAGTCTCTCAGAGCATATCTGGGATGCACTAGGAGACGAGCGCCGCCACGTGAGCATCAACCAACCACTCTGGAAGAAATGGAAAAGGCAGCGGGCGTTACTGCCTTGCCATCCAGGTTATCAGCATGCCCTGTCGTTGTCAGGCCCGTATTACTAGCATTACCCTACAGTCGTTGGAACGCGTGTGAAAACGGGTTACGTTGAGGGAAAAACACACACATTTGTTTTCTACTGAGGACTGAGATGCCCGCAGCGATCGGCATTGCCGATGACGTATAGTTCTGCACGTCCACCAACGAGAGCGCCACTGTGGGGCAGTGTGTTCCGTCTGCCACTGCTATTTTGGCGCATGCGCAGATTACAATTATAGTGCTATACAGGGCGGAACGGAGAACGTGTTCCTCAGTTCCCGAGGCTCACCTGAGGATGACTGGCAGGTGACCAGCTGAATTACCGTGTATGAATTACCGGCTGCAAGCCCGAAATCGGTTTAAATAGTAATCATTTTTATTGCACTTTATGCAATTGTCTGTCAAATTCTGTTTGAAACAGTATCACTGGTATATAATCAGTTATTAGTAAGACTTCAAAGTGCCGTAAAAAGTTACAAATTGCTTGTAATATTCAGAATTTTGAATTTACCTGTAAGCAGAGATAAGTCTTTCGTAGGATATCAAGTAAATGCAATCGGTGTACACAATATTGCTTACAAAACCTTGGTGGGACCCATCCTGGAAGGGTATATTGACAGTGTAAAAACAAAGTATACGGATGGTATGGTACAATTTAAATAGAAATTACCGAAACAAGTTTACAAGTTTGTATAAAATCCTAGAAAAAAAATAGTCTTTAAAAGTGTCTCCAAAGCGATGTTAAATAGATTAGCCGGCCGCGGTGGCCGAGGTGACTGAGGCGCTCCAGTCACGGTCAGCACGGCCACTACGGTCGGGGGTTCGAATCCCCCCTCGGGCATGGATATTTGTGCCGTCCTAGTTCGTAAGTAGTTCATAAGTAGTTTGTAAGTTTAGGGACTGATGACCCCGTAGTTAAGTCCCATAAGCTTTACGAACATTTGAACATTTTAAATAGATTAGTTAGAAAGTGTCTGCTAGACGAAAAGCATTCTGTTCAAATTGACCCTACCAGTCTAGAACTAGACACATTTGGAAGTAATAAAGCATCTTATCTCGCCAATAAATGGATGAGTCAGGTGGTAGTAAACCCATATTTAAATGATGCGCTGTCATCCCTAGACAGGCCTACTAGATAAGACACTTCAGCCGTTTCCCGGCGCCCATCGTTTTGCACACGTCCCTCTCCGCACGTGGTCGTACTTAAATGGCGCGAGCTGAGACCACTGTGTAGAAACACTGGCTCACTGTGCGCGGACAAGACCCTCCTGTCTGGGTGTGCGCGAGTGGAACAGCGCGCCATCCGGAAACTGGCTCCACACTTGGATTGCGCGGGCAAGTACGATGTCGTGGGCAAAATGTCTGACAAGGAGACATGTGTATCGGATTTTGGAATTATTTTGTATTTAAGGTACGTGCAGTTCACAACACAATTAACAATCAGCCAAAGCCATTCGACGCAAGTCTCAAAAATTGTCGAAAAAATCGACTTTGAAGTTTTGTAATAATATGGAAGTACTAACAATTGAAACAGTTATACCCCAGGTGGTAGCGTTCTGGGCTCAGAACCGTAGCGGCGGTGGTACGAATCCTGTAGTAGGTGAATTATATTTTTATTCTTTTCGTTGTATTCGAATACCTGCAGTTTTAATACCTAATGGTAATTTTTATGAAAAATGCACGTAGTTTTGTTTATTTGTAATTATCTATATTTTATAAAATAATAATGGTTTCAATCAAAAAACGTACGCTACATTTTTACACTTCGTGAAGAGCTACGACGCTGTCTTTTCCACAACTACTAATGGCTTTCCAAGCAGCTAACCTGCTCGACAATAGTTTTAGGTGACGACGATGTGTTCTGCATACACACAAACAAAAACTGACGTAACAGATGGAATTAGAGATGCATAAAGGTTTTAGGTAACTGAATTCGGAAACAACGAAAAAATAGCTTTTCACGAACTTCACAATCAAAGATTACGATCGTCAACGAACAGTGAAGCCGATACTGTAAAAAAATGTAACGTATATTTTTTGATTGAAACCATGATTTTATTAAATGTAGAAAATTTCGAATAAACGTGCATTTTTCATAAAAATCACCGTTAGATATTAAAATTGTGCAAGTAATGGAACACATATATATAATCCAATAATTGCAGGATTCGAACCACCGACCATATCGTTAAGAGTCCAGAAAGCTACCACCTGAGCTACACCGTTAGTGAGAAACAGTTTTAATTACTGGTATTTATGTGTACCTGCAGAACTTCAAAGTCGATTTTCTTGACAATTTTTGAGAGTTGCGTCGAATGGCTTTGGCTGATTGTTATTTAAGCTGTAAAATTAAAGTAACATAAATATCTAAACATTCTGAAATCCGACACCCATGTGGTCCCATCGTGAGTCCGTCGTGAAAGTACGTCGATATGTGGATGACAAGCAGTCGCGCCCAGCCGTGGTGAAAAGCTGCCAACAGTTCGACCACGCCATTTCCACCTTTTGGGCAAGCTGATACAACACTGAGCGACCGACAAGTACGTCAACACCGGCTCTTCATCGGCTCTGTGCCCAGGGAGCAGTTACCTATCGTTGAGGAGACGGATGATTGCCCCTTGTTCGCAAAAACTTGGTAAGTCTAGCGAAACAGTACCGCGTATCTGTACCTCTTTAAAGTGGAATGCAGCATTCACTGTATTTTAGTGCACCTACTGCAATGACTGGTTTACGTTTTGAAGACTGCTCGTAAATAAAGAAAGAACCAGTTTAAAGGTTGTGGTACAGCGACGTGCTCACATACAAAAGTCTGCTGTGCACGAAAGGGCCATGCGGCACAAAGTTACGTCGTGAAACGAACACCGTGAAACCCGTTCTCGTCACAGTTCCTGGAAAGATACAGCCTTACGGTCCAACAATACGTTGTCGTACGTTACTCAACCTGGAGATGTCATTAAGAGTACGTATTTCACATTATGTAAAAGGTTGTAAATAATTTACTGCCAGCAAACAAAATTTGTATTCAAAGAATAGCCGTTGACATTTTTTATCCTTTCCGGCGAGAAGATAAAGCGAAGGAGAAATTATGACTGCATTTCGCATTCCGAAGACGTACAAACTTCCCTCGCATAATTAAGCGAGGCAGTAATTCTTTCGGGCACAGCACCATAGCACGGATAACTGGCCGTTGTAAATATCCCAGGTGTCAGGCACAAGCGTTAGACCTTCAGGTTTGAAATAAACAACGGAAATGACAGTTAATCGTTGTGGTGTCACTCATTTACGAATGCTACCTCTAAATAAGACGCACAGGGAAACTCGTTCACCTCAGCGGCTTTGGGCGCTAAAATTGTGAAAATCAGTGCCTGGCCGGAACCAGAAGTAAAGTTTTTCTGCTTCTCGCGACTGGCTGCCTGTCGCCCAGTTGGAACGTCCGGAAAGAATTCCCGTCTGACCCAAATTCCCGAGTGCTGCCGAATCCGGTTCACCCCGCCCTCTTTGCTGGCACCCTGACCGTATTCTCGCCGTGGGTCGAACGATGGCATGCATCCATACTGAAGACATACATATGTGCCCGCTGACGCATGTTCATGGAACAGTATGTATGCAATCCGTTCTCTATGGGTCATCTCCGAACACCAAACGACCAGGGCCCTGTTGGAGGTGAAAAGTCCTCACCTTCTTACAGGTTGATTCCTGCAAAGAAGAAAACAGCAACCAGCCACTATTAAAAACGCTATTTAAAATTATTGCCGCTACTGGTTCATCAGCCATCTGTTTACCTTCAAATACATTCTGGAATATTTTAACAGCCCCTTTCCCTTAAATATTCTTCGGATGGTGGTGCTTGCAGTACGCTGTGACACTAACAACGATGTAAGACACGGTAAAGGCATCTTAACAAATGCGTTGTTGTCGTCTTTCACTGACAACGGAAATACTCTTTATCATCCTCCCTCTTGCACTGTCGTTTGCTACTACTAAAAAAAACTGCAATATGTTAAGCACTATGGAAGCAAAGAAAAACTGAGTTGTGTAGACGCGTTACAGTTACTAATGCTAGTTACGATCATATAAGATACTGTATACTGTAGGGCACCACCACCAGCAGAATATTAGGCCACAATGGGCTGTTTAGAGCAGACACCAGAACGAAAGAGTAACAAATGTATGTGCACGTCAACAGTCGTGTGATGATGAACCTTAAGTTCCAAACCGGTAACGGCACCACCGTTTAAATATATAGCGTTATTAGTAATGGCCGGTTGCTGTTCTCTTCTTTGTAAGAATAAACCGGTACTGTATTTTGTATACAGCCACGATCCCAAAATGTCAGTTTTCCACAAAATAGCGTTCTAACCTTCTTTCCAAATTTCTATTCGGCCAACCGTCTGAGGGCGGACGAAAAGTGACATGCAGCCAGGCAAGGAGGTCCACATCTGCACGTTATTACGTGAGGTGAAGGTAACAGCGAGTGACACGAAAAGGTTCGCAGAACCGAGTACAAAACGCCGCACATCTGAACTTACAGTGGGAGCGGGCCCCACTGAGCTACCGGGCCACGCTATAGCTCCTACTAGCCGTCACAAACTGTTTCTGCTGTAATAGAACGTTGTCGTGGTGGATTCCACTCAGTTCTGTGTTTGGAAACATGATTGTAACCACGTCATTTAGCAAATATAGGTCCAACATGTCTCAGTATCCTTAAGACGTGACTATCAGATCGGCATTATCATTTTAGAAGGATGTGAAATTGTTACGAAATAGTAAAACTTTTAAGCAGCTGTGAAGCCCGTCAAGTGATTATTCATATAAGATGCTCTAATCACATGTTCTGTATACCTACTTGATACATCAATGCTGAACCATTAGAGAAAGTGGGAAAGGAAGATCGGAGGTGGCACAAGGCGATGTCATGACGGTGATTCACTTGCTCTTTTATTTTCGACCGTGGTTAGTATCATACCATTAAAATAGCAAAAATTAAAATTGAGTGCACTTCTTCTTCTTCTTACCCGTTTCTTCTTCTTCTTCTTCTTCTTCTTCTTCTGTTCGCACTGGAATGGGGTCGCGTGGTTAGCTATTGATGTGGTATGGATAATGAGGTGGCCAGATGCGTTCCAGTTGACATCGTATCTCCCCCCCCCCCCCGGTCTCCTACAGGGGAGAAGACATGTGTACCGTAACATTCTGCGCATATTATAACACATGTGGAAGTGAGACAACTTTGAAAAATGTTTTCTGGAATCGTGTAGATAACGTGGATCTTGTGTACGAACTCGGTATTCACCTAGTGGTATGTGGAAAACAGACTGAAAACCACATCCATGCTGGCCGACACACAGACGGTCGTCTTTAACCCGCCGGCAGAATTCCAACCGCGGCTGCAATTGCTCACCTGTCTAGAGGGCAAGGAACCGGTGCGCCAGACAACTCAGTGAACTGACTGCTGCCGGCAACCTCAGCCATAGGTTCAAATTAACGCGTACAAAAACTAGTTGGCCTCGGGGAAAATTGCGGTAAATGTAATTCTCTTTGAACAAAGAAACTTTACTGCATCTCCTTGCATCGGCAATTCTGATTAAGCACAAACAGTTTTGTGTGGCTGTTGCGCAGCTTGCGTGCACCTCGTGGTGTCTGTGCAGGTAAGCGTCGTACGGTTACGGCAATCATTTGTGGATACTCCACGATTTCTTTTTCGGCACACAAGAATTTAATATCAGCACTGTGCTCGCTCGAGTCGTATGTAGACGCTGTTTTGGCACTGTACTGCCATCTGCCGGAACGCTTCGAAACTTCGCTGGCGCAAATGTGAAGCACCTACTAGTAAGTTTCTATATTAATGGCTTTTTTAATATGAGGCGTTAATTACTGAACGGTAATGGTCTCATGTATCTAATTCCCTGCCAATTTTTAGAATAAAGATTGATAAATCAGTAGAGTCTCTCCCCTACAAACCTCCCCCCCCCCCTCTTCAACACCTGAGCATCGTCCAAAAATCTTCGCCTTCTTCCACTGGGGCCCAGGTAACCCAAAAGTCTGGATACACCTTGTGACGTAGCTCGGTACGTAGAGTGGTGACACCCGCTCGCCACGAGTCTGGAGACGTAGCGCAGCATTGTATGAAAAGTGGTAGCCAGTCGCCGACTCGGCGAGCTGACTGCAGGTTGCGAGAAGCACGGTGGGAGGTTCTGGAGAAGACCGGACAACCTGCCGGCCGCTGTCGATACGGATCGAGCTCCAGAAATATGCGCACCGGCCAATTTTGTTAATGGAGGCCGGGACCCACCCAGCCGAAGCAGAATCTGGCTTCTAAAAGCGGGCCCCCGTTCAGACGGTTCTCAACCACACGCGGACACTACGAATAATAATTATACATTCTGACGACGCTACAGCGATCATTTTTAATTAAGTCGCAATTTGCGATCACTTATGGCTTCACTGTACTAGGCTTAGATGTACTACCAATGTGCGGCGAATGAAAGAGCCTGTGGTAGTAGGAAAGAGACTGTGGCGAATGGAGATTTGGGTGTGGCCGGAGATGTGCAAGGAAGAGTCCTCTGCAGTCGGGCTGGTCACTGTGTCCTCGGTGGCAGAGTGGTCAACGCGTCTGCCAAGTAAGCAGGAGATTCCGGGTTCGAATCCCGGCCGGGCACAAATTTTCATCAGCCGCACATTGGTAGTACATCTAAATCTAGTACAGTGGTGCTATAAGTGATCGCAAATTAAGATTTATTTCATTAATACGATTGTTATCACCGTGTACGTCAATAGCTACATCACATGTCTTCGCGCAGTTTCTTTCACTGAGAGATTACAAGTAGTTTCATTTGGATTTTTCTTCTGGCATTGCAATCTACTGAACGCCGTCAATGAATAAATCAAACTTTAGGAGTCTCTGCTATAACAATTTTTGAAAACGTAAGCAAGCTACTGAACTATTTGACGAATCATTAGCACGTCTTAATAGATTTTGGATAGATACTTCTTCGACACTAAGCTGCACTTTCAATCTGCACTTTCAGAAGCGGCTCCTTTGTGAGATAGCGAAGGTCAAGGTCAGCAGAGTTCTGATCTTTTGACGGGGCTACTGTTCGTGATAAGTCTCGTGTCTGACGGAGAATGAAGTAGCACGTGGTATCGCCGCCATACGGCCTTTCTTCTTTTACTACTTCATAAAGCGTCGTACTGCACATGTGCTAGTCATGGAGCGTTCGCAATACTTGTTGTTGGCATTTTGAGTGGACTTAAGTCATCAGTTCCCAACATCTGTAATACTAGATATATGCTTCAGTACAGGACTGAGTATGTTAGCAACGGGTCAACCGTGCGGGACAAATGGAGAACAAAATACTTGCCACCAAGATTTCATACAGAAAATGATGCACCTTTAACAGTATTTGATCGCATGAGAAATAAGTTACAACCGCTGTTACAGATGGAATTCATCACAAAATAATTGAAATTGTATACGCACATTTGCGACGTCTTGTACAGGGAAGTATACCTTTAGAAGCATGTAGTTGAATTGCAACACAAAGAAATGAGCGAAGGAAACCACGTAAAAAGTGGATAAACATCATTCAAGAGGAAATAGGGAAACGAGGATTGGACAGAGGAGATTGGACGGACAAGGACCGATGGCACTCAGAAGCCATATTACTTAAGCATTCAGGATGCGAGAAGCGGCAATGATGTTGCAAATACTTCCTACGGTGGTGGTGGTGGTGGTGGTGGTGGTGGTCAATAGAAAAGCGTAAAATGAATCACTGGGGTCTGCTAAAGCTGCAGTAGAAAACGAAAGTCGATTAAAAAGTGACGCAGAAAGCCAGTAGAGAATATAGCAAATATTTTCGCGGAGGGGGGGGGGGGGGGGAAGAGAAGGCTGCAGTGGCAGTAGCTTTTTTCCCATTATTTCTGGGAACAATCCCCCACCCCTTGCATACGTCCCTGCCGAAAGCATGATACCTCGGTGTTTCCTATTGGGCAACTATGTGTAAAATCACAAACGACTCACCAGCGTTTCAATTATAATGCTTAAGTACTATGGCTGATACTCAACGATCCGCCCTTCGCCAATGCAATTTTCCTTCTCTACCATTCTTACGGCTTTCGTCAATCGTTATTTCGCGAGCAATGTGGCGGAGTGTCTAGATTTCATTCAGCTTGTGCCTTTTAATCTCACCGCTAACTTCTTTCAACTACTCCTTAATACGTCTTTCGCAGACTCCAGCCATGTCCTTTAATGACTCTCCACTCCCTTAAATTGCTCCTCCAAACTGCCCATTTGCGCGTAGTAATGTTACCAGCTAGTCTTAAGTCATATAGCCTACTGTAATTATTCATATTAAAATGTTGGTTCAGATTTTTGTCACTACTCTTTAAGTGTATGTGTTAAGCAGTTTGAGAGAGAGACTGCATTGTTTATTACTTGTTACCTAATTATACTTCTGGCTTGGTGTTTCAATCCCACTGTTCATGATTCTTGTACGTAGTGTGTTTACGTATTTTTCCCTGAAGCCATACTAACTGCCTCAAGTGTTGCAGATCATGATTTTTCTTATGTGGGGGGACTAGTCATACAGAATTGGTTACAGTAAATGTCCACTATATCAATATCCATTACTTTCATAAATCACAGTCTGGACTTCGGCCATTAGTATGGCTTATGGGCGAAAGTATGATTTTAAATTACGAAATTGACTCATATGGCGGACATTTCGTTAAAAAAAATTTTAAAATCTTATAGATAAATTTGTATATCGTATCTGAAAAACTGATAACTGAAAGAGTAGTTGCGAACACCATGGTTAAGAACAGTGCGAAATGGGGAGAGAGAGAGAGAGAGAGAGAGAGAGAGAGAGAGAGAGAGAGAGAGAGAGGGGGGGGGGGGATGGTGCTATGGGAGACGCTAAAACAAGTATATTGGACGAATAATTCAGTTGTTAAGAAAAACTCCCACTATAAAATTCTCGTAACATACAAACTGTGGACTTTCTAGAAGTACAAAAAGTAGTAAACAGTTCTGGACTCATCTTCCCGCACGTCTAGACCGAGAACGCCTCTAAAACGTAGAATGAATAAAAAGTGTTAAAGCTTGTTTAACCTGAATTGATCTGTGTCTCGTGAAATGGGGACAGCCAGTAACGTGTCTCCTCCGTCTTTGTGCCACATTCCACAAGGTATTGTAGAGCGTGTGGAGCAGGAAGTATAACACTTTCAGGTGTGTGTTGTATTAATCGTTTCTGGTATTAAACGAGTGAAAATATTAGAATATGCGCCTTAATCTGATACACGCTATGTTGATTGCACCAGAATGTTTCAAAAATGTCCACTTCGGTTCAGCGATCACCTATTACCGTCGTATTCATGAATCACTCGATACTTGGTGTGGTCATACCCTCAAAGACTGGGGCAATACTACGCTCGAATTGGCACCATTAGAGTTCAGTATGCGATGTCCTGTTCAGACCTTGTACAGTTTTCGAGAACTGTTTTCACAAATACTTAATACCATCGCCGACTTTCTACATCTACACACTCTGCAAATCACACTTAAGTGCCTGGCAGATGGCTCATTAACAACTTTCATAACCTTTATCTTCCGTTACATTCTATAATAGCGCGCGGGAAGAAAGAACACCCAAATCGTTTCGTTTTCGATCTGATTTCTCTTATTTTATTGGGATGGTCATGTCTCCCTAAGTAAGTGGTGCTAGCAAAATATTTTCACATTCAGCAGTAAAAGTCGGTGATTGAAACTTCGCAAACAGATCACGCCGCAGTTAATAACGTCATTCTTTTAATTATTTCCACCTCAAATCGTGCGACATTTCCGTGACGCTTTTCCCGCTGTAACACGATAAAAAGAAACGAGCTGCCCTTTTCTGAACTTTCTTAATGTCTTCCGTCAGTCCCACCTGGTGAGGGTCCCACAAGGGGCAACAGTACTCCAGGAGAGGACGCACAAGTGTGATGTAGGCAGTCTCTTTGGTGGAGATGGTGCATCTTGGAAGCGTTCTGCCGATGAAACGTAACCTTTGGTTCGCCTTCCCCACAATATTTTCTATGTGTTCTCTCCAGTCAAAGTTGTTCGTAATTGTAACTCCTAGGTATTTGGTAGAATTTACGACCTTAAGGTTTGACTGATTTATCGCGTAATTGAAGTTCAGCGGATTTCTTCTAGTGGTAATGTGTGTTACTTCACACTTTCCTTCATTTAGTGACAATTGCCAATTTTCGCACCATGTAGAAATTTTTTCTAAATCGCTTTGCAGTTGCTTTTGATCCTCTGTCGACTGCACTAATAGATAAACGACAGCATCGTCCGCGAACAGTCTAAGGGAGCTATTCAGATTGTCTCCTAAATCGTTTATAAACGCAAGAAAGAGTAGGGGACCTATAACGCTTCCCTGTGGAACGCCAGATATCACTTCCGTTTTACTTGATGACTTACTGTCAGTTACTACGAACTGTGTCCTTTCTGAGAGAAAATCGTGAATCCAGTCACGCAATTGTGGCGATATTCCAGAAGCACTTTCATGCAGATATACGGTTACGTGTCAGTATCTAAAAGGTATTGCACAAGTCTTGGTTGCACTGTTTTGGGACGGCAATATTCAGTTGCATACAACAAAGTGGTTAGAGGACGGTTTCAGAGTTAGGTCGACCTCGTGCCAGATCGCCGGTGTAGGATAGGCCAGGAGCAGTGGAAGGGCGGCAGCGGCAGCGGCTTGAATGGGCCGCCTGCTTCCCGTTTCGCCAAACTGGGCGGCGCGGCGCCCCGCCGGCAAAAACGCGGCCAGAGGACAGAGCTGAGGCTGAGGCTGAGCCCGCGGCCACCGGTCGTTCATCTCGCCAGTCCATTGTGGCCGGCCAGCGGACCGAGGGCCGCCAACCTCGCCACCGGCTGCCAGCGGCACCTGCCGCCAAACCAAACGGTCCGGTGGCAGCACTGCAAAGGACACGACGTCTGCGGTTGTCCGGTCTGTCTGATGCCACATGGCCGATTTGCGTGCCGATTGTGATCACAATAACGCGACAGCCAGTCCCCTGCCAGGAATATAATCGAGGGGTCTTACACGGTAGCCAGCGACCCTATCCATTCAATTCCGGGAGCGCATAATGTTATCTGTGAAAAACAAAAACACTCTGCCGTATTGTCACTAACGGACAAATGTTTTCCATCAGTATTCCGGATTGGTGGTAAAGACGGATATTTCGTTTACGAATATTCTATCGTAGCCCAGTATCTCGAGCTACGTCTTCAGAAAGACGTCGCAGACGTACCTCGTAATGTAATCAAAGGGGGCATTTCAGACCGGGATACTTTATATGCGAATCTGCAGGTACGGCTGCACGCGTAGCGTCGCTGCGTTACCTCGGCTCGCGTATGCGGACTACACAGCTCCACAAACCACGTACTTCGTGACTCTTTGCTGAACTGCTCTATTGTGACGTGTTTGCGAAGACGGAGAAGGCTGTCGGAGGCCAGGGCGGCGGAAAAACAAGGCCCCCCGTCCACGTAGAAATATTTGTATTACTATTAAAAGGAATTGAGATTTGGAGGTCCCAGAACGAGAGTCCAAGGGTTCTAAAAGAAACCACTTGCTTTAGAGGTATTAGAAGGCCCAACTTTTCATCGTAAATCTGTAAAATATGCATTAGGTGGTGGTATTCTCCATTCGCTGTTCTTCTAACATTTATCGGATGAACCCAATTAGATTGGACACTTAAAACAACAGCAGCAGTTCATCACTATCGCTACTTCAACTAAAGTCCATCTACGGCACACTGAAGTTGATATCTGGCTGACACCACGGCACACTTAACGCCGTTTCCGGTACTATCCACGACAGTATTGAAGTTAGTACACAATGTCAATAAGTAATCAAATACGATGATGGTATAGAAAACGGAGCTCTTTAATACGTAGCTTTCGGTTTAAAGGGTAAGTATCTCTAGTTATTCGTGCTACGAACTGCGACGTCTTCGGAAGATACGCTACGCCGGTGAGAAGTGACTCTAAGTGCCACGGGTTACTCATGGCTGTACTCAGTAGCTCTTGCCTCAGATTAGGCCCTCATCCCTTTATCTGTCCGTGCACCAATTCGCGTTTAGTTCGTTGTGCACTTGTAGCAATATGTTGCCTCACTTCATCGGTCTCATACCTTTCGAATTGCACATAAGCAGCAGAATGGAATGGGGGAAAAGTGAGTCAGAAAAGCTATTGTACATCTTCGTTACTCAGGCATTTGCTACAAACTGAAATGGAATAACATTTTATATATCGTGACTATTCTTTGCTTCTGAAAGAATAAACAACTTTGATCGCCCTAATAGTTATTAAATTTGTGAAATAGAAATTTATCTTAAGTCTTGCCGGAATAGCCGTGCTCACTGGGGCGCCCCGCTACGGTGCGTGCGGCCGTTCCACGTCGGAGGTTCGAGTCCTTTCTCGGGCATGAGTGTTTGTGTTCTTAGGATAAGTAGATTGCTAAGCTGAGGGACCGATGACCACTGCAGTTAGGTCCTATTAATTACAAACATTTGAATATTTTTGACTTCTTGGCTGTTCAAAAGCGTTGAAATAACGGAAATGTCGCACAGTGACTCAAACCCGGAAACAGAATAAATTATTGTACTTCTCATGAGAGTACCTGCGATGTGGAACGTCTGTAGAGTCGTATGCGTTGAAGCGAGTGCAGTGGTATATAAGTGGATGTCAAAGATGATTATCGTTTAAACTGTGTGGAAGGAATGTAAAAATAGGATGGAAGGCATGGGTGTTACTGTGGCAGTAACACTAGAATGGCCCAGATACTTCATAGAAGGGGAATACTGTTAAGGGTGAAAGAACTTACACCAAATGTAAAGTATGATAAAAATACTGTAATAGAGCCAAGTGAGGATTACACACACATACCTGAAATGGCGCAGAAAATGAAGGGTTTAGAGTTGCAATAAATGGATTCGCAACAGTATTGCTTCAAGTAAGGAAAACTGTTGTAACATGTATGAAGTTTTATGTATCGGGAATAAGTTTCCCAAAATAAGTTAAGCTGTAACCTGAGGCATGGATACACCAGGAATACTTAGAAACGTGACGCCAGAAGATAAAGATAAGAGAATCCGGTTTCTAACAGGTGAAAAACAGCGGGCATGAAAAACCTAACACAAAACAGCTACGTGGAACATACAACGAACGTATTTGGAGTTGACAAGTGTAGTAGTAGTAGTAGTAGTATAGTAGTAGAGAAAAGACATTAATGACGGAAGTACACTAATGACCATTAAAATTGCTACACCAAGAAAAAATACATTTGATAAACGTGTATTCATTGGACTAATATACTAGAACTCTCATGTGATTATATTTTCACGTAAATTGGGTGCATAGATACTGAGAAATTAGTACCCTGAGCAACCACCTCTGGCCGAAATAACGGCCTTGATACGCCTGGGCATTGAGTCAAACGGAGCTTGGATGGCGTGTACAGGTACATATGCCCATGCAGGCTCAACACGATACCACAGTTCATCAAGAGCAGTGACTAGCGTATTGTGACGAGCCAGTTGCTCGGCCACCATTGATCAGACGTTTTCAATTGCTGAGAGATCTGGAGAATGTGCTGGTAAGGGCAGCAGTCGAACATTTTCCGTATCCAGAAAGGCCCGCACAGGACCTGTAACATGCCGTCGTGTATTATCTTTCTGAAATGTAAAGTTTCGCTGGATCTAATGAAGGGTAGAGTCACGGGTCGTAACACATCTAAAATGTAACGGCCATTGTTCAAAGTGCCGTCGATGCGAACAAGAGGTGACCGAGGCGTGTAACCAATGGCACTCCATACCATCACGCCGGGTGATACGCCAGTATGACGATGACGAATACATGCTTCCAATGTGCGTTGACCGCGATGTCGCCAAACATGGCCATCATGGTGTAAGCAGAACCTGGATTCATCGAAAAAAAAAAAAAGACGTTTTGCCATTCGTGCACCCAGGTTCGTTGCGTACACCACCTCAGGCGCTCCTGTCTGTGATACAGCGTCAAGGGTAACCGCAGCCATGGTCTCAGAGCTGATATCCCATGCTGCTGCAAACGTCGTCGAACTCTTCGTGCAGATGGTTGTTGTCTTGCAAACGTCCCCACCTGTTAGGGATCGAGACGTGGCTGCAAGCCATGCGCAAAAAATGCCTGTCATGATACGAGGCCGTTGGGATCCAGCACGGCGTTCCCTATTGTCCTCCTGAACCCACCGATTCCATATTCTGCTAACAGTCATTGCATCGCGACCAATGCGAGCAACAATTTAGCCATACGATAAACCGCAATCGCGATAGGCTACAATCCGGAAACGTGATGGTACGCATTTCTCCTGCTTGCACGAGGCATCACAAGAACTTTTCACCAGACAACGCCGGCCATCTGCTGTTTGTGTATGAGAGATCGATTGGAAAGTTTCCTCATGTCAGCACGTTTTAGGTATCGCCACCGGCGCCAACCTTGGGTGAATGCTCTGAAAAGCTAATCATTTGCATATCACAGTATCTTCTTCCTGTCGGTTAAATTTCGCGTCTGTAGCACGTCATCTTCGTGGTGTAGCAATTTTAATGGCCAGGAGTGTACAAAGGGACAATACCTACGTGAAATATGCAGCGATAGCGGAGAACGAAAAGCAATTCAGATCTGACCGATACGACACAGAACGTGTCCATCGAATTGTCAGAGCTGCTAAACGTTCTCGGTTTCACGCAACACAGCTCGTGCACACAGTTTAATGTCACACATTAGTAAGTTATCATCTTCGATCGTTCCGTGCGAACGTTGCGTTTGTATTCGCCTCCTCGTGCAGCGCCAGCTTTCCTCGCTAAGTTTAGTGTCGTTCGGAGGCACACGGCGCAGAGACCGATTCGTCCGGAAGCTGTAGGCAGTAGACTGCAGTAGCGTGCGGACGGCAGGCGTTCGCACAGCTCAGCTCCGCTCGCATGCAGACAGCCCCTCCCCCCTCCCCCAGTGACGGATGCCGGTGCCGGCTCGCCACTCTCGCAGGCTCTCAAGGCCGCGCCCGTCCGTCCTCGCAGCCTGCGCTTTCTTCGCGCCATTAGCGGCCAACTTTCCCCGCATAATTTACCAGGGGAATCCGCTGACCTGCTACGGCTGGTTCACTTCCCTCCGTTCACAGCCATGGAAGTGAGGCGGAGGAGTGGTATCGTCACTGCAAACTACCACTGCTGCTTATTAACAAGTGAAAGTCTTTATATTAAAAATTATCTGCACTTTTCCACTCACAAAAACACACAAATGGCAGAGTCTGCGTTTTATTGGCAGAACACTTTAAAGATGAAACAGAACTACTAAAGAAACTGCATACACTACGCTTGTCCGTCCATTTTTTGAGTATTGCTGCCCAATGTGGGATCATTATCAGGTGGGTTTGGCAGAGGACATCGAAAGAGTCCAGAGAAGGGCAGCTCGTTTTATACTGTCACGATACAGGGGAGACAGCGTTACGGAAATGATTCAGGATCTGGGATGGGAATCATTACAACAACGGCGCTTATCGCTGAGGCGTGGGCTACTTACGAAACTCCTATCGCCAACATTCTCCTCCGAATGCGAAAATATATTCTTGACTCCCACTTACATAGGTATAAATGATCATCAGAATACGAGAAATCAGAGCTCGAACGAAGAGATTCAGGTGTTCATTCTTCCCGCGCTCTATTCGAGAATGGAATGGGAGATAAATAGTATAATTGTGGTTCGATGAACCCTCTGCCAGGCACTTAAATGTGATTTGCAGAGTATCCCATGTAGATGTACATGTAGATTAGTTTTTGTTCGCTTTAATATACGGGTTATTTAGGAGAACTGGATCCTGCAAGTTTTCAATCAGTGCCGTGAAAGATAAAAGATCTCGAAGATGCGGAGGAAGGCAATTATAATGACTCTATTGAAACCCAAGCGGGCAGCAGATTCGCCAAAGAATTATCGCTCAATCTCTCTCCTGTGTCATCTTTACGAACTATGAGACTATAAATCCTAAGATAGTATTGAGACGAAACTTATGGCTGAACAAGCTCGTTTTAGACATGGAAAATCATTAATTCTGTGCTTAACAGAACACAGAGGAAAGATACTAAAATTTTAAAAAAAGGAAAAGAAGGGGGGGGGGGGGGAAGGGCTAGCACTTGTCGACCTTAGCTCGATAAAATTCACCACAGGCTGCTGCTCCAGACGCTCTATAAAGAACCAAGAGACTATAAATTCATGGTTATCGAGTCCCTCCTACAGAACAATTTTACGTTGTCCTTGATGGAAAAGAACAGATGGAGTAACCAGAGAAATGGTGTGGCCCAATGAAGTGTTTTGGCTCCGTCCCTTTTTAATCCGTATACCAACTATCGAGCGATGCCTAAGGATACAAATTATTTCTTATATGCGGATAACCAGGCTATTACAGTACAGGGGAGACCTTTGATGTAGAGTAGAAGTTGGAGACAGCCCTTAGAGAAATGCCGGAGAACTATAAAAACTTTCTCAAGCCAAACCCATCCAAGACACAAGTCAGCGCCTTCCATCTTAGATCCTGGCTAGTTAATCGTAAACGTAACGTCTTTGAATAATACCACACACTAACATACGAACAAACCAAATTACCTGGGCGTGGTGCTTGATAGATCTAACATATAGGCACCACTGCGAAAAGACGCGCCGAAAGGTAACTGCCAGAAATAATATTCTGCGGAAACTAGCTAACAGAAAATTGGGGTGCTAAACCTTCCCTATTAAGAATCACCGCACAAGCCGTATGTATACTTCTCTACGGCTGAATATGCCTGCCCAGTGTGGTGCAGATCAGTCCATGCAAAAGACGTCGACATAAGTCTCAATGAAACATGCCGATTAACAACGGGTTGCATGAGACCTACTCCTATACCAAAACAATAAAGAGCTGTCGGGTTTGCGAGACCCAACTCTCGGAGGACATCACATGAATTCAGAGAGGCTCAGGCAAACCATGAAGGATTGGCATCCCCTTTTTTTGGCATTTAGTGTAAACCTGGGCGACTGAAATCCCGTAAAACGTTCTTTGCCACGAGAATAGAACAACCACCAGATGATAACTCACCTGTACAGGAGGTGTCCAGCGGATTCACCACGAACTGCGAGACACTGACACTGAACAGAATAACGCTTGGGGTGGGCCCGGTGAAGACAAACACCACTAGCTGGTGTCTCGGAGCCACGGATGGCAAGTGTGACTGCGGTGCTGTGCAGGATAATGGAGCACCTACTAGCCTGCCCCAACTGCCCATATAGTGAAACCCTGACGATTTACGGGCGAACAAGAAAGAAGCTTTGGACGTGGCCCTGTACTGGGCTGCAAGATAGTGACCTGGTTTCCTGACACAGCAAGTAAAGAAAAGGAGAAAGACTGGGGAAACCCAAAGGGCCGCGGTGGAATGGCCGAGCGCTCTAAGCCGCCTTGCTCTCGATCTGGTCGTCTTGTGGATGACCATATACTGATACAGTAAACAGAGCTGTTGGCTTTTTGAAGTCGTGTTCATAATCTTGGGATCGGAGGCAAGTAAACGCAATAATTCTTCCTCGGGCGTGTCAGGGTGACGCTGTGGAGGGTGCACCGCTCGCCGGCTGGTTTTCCGTGGCTGCCAGCAGTGTGTGCCGGTGATCTCGACCCCATCCAGCCAACGCCACCTAGATACAAGGCCTGTGCGCTGCCTGCCAAGAGTAGTCATAACACAAGAACACTATCTGTCCTACGTAGCGTTGTGCTGAGTTTGGGAACACATGCAGGTGGGACAGTGTGTTTCAGAATGGTTTAATGTTAGTTATGTGATTCACAGACAAATTTGTTTTAAGATATTTATGAACTATTAGTAAGATATCTTACCGAAATTTGTACCCGACAATTCATATTAGGTATTTTGTCTCATACCAGCAAAAATCTGCACGGAGAATCACATAAATGACATTAAGAATATTTTGAAACAGTCTTTGACGTTTTCCTATTCCAAAACTCAGCACAGCGCTACGTAGGACAAACAGTTTTCTTGTGTTGCGACTACTCTTGGCAGGCAGCGCACAGGCCTTGTATCTAGGTGGCGTCGGTCTAGCGCCGGCCGTTGGCGCCGGCCCCAGGGAGTCGTGGCGTCGCCATCGATTGCAGCCGTCGATGACGTAGTGGCGCCTACTGAGCCTAGAGGCAGGCTCCGCCGTCACCGCTATCTGCGGCCGGCCGCGTGGGGTCAATTCGACGAGCTAATCTGCTGGCAAATTGCCTCCTGCACCCTACTGGCGCTACGTGTCACCCCAGGTGCCGCAATGACAGCGAGTGTCACATCTACACTACAGTAGAGATCACTAATATCTTAAGAGGGAAATCAACGTCAAATTGTAATTCTCAATCGTGCGCTGTGCGAAACACGTTATCCTACAAACTTGGTAGTGATTAGTCCTCAAAGTGCATATATGAGGTTTTTATGAAGTCGTTAACACAAAGTAGCAGGGTAAAACGTGCATACTACCAGCCTAAAGTCACACATTTACGTTGAAAATCTGTTTCATATTCTGACAGCGTAAAAACAAAAGCAGCACTAATTGTACTTTTAGATGATGTGGATGTGTGTGTCTTGGGCTGCTTTTCACCCAACAAACTGCGGCGTAGGCTTATACATCACTGTAGAAATTTCTAAATAGAAGAGTCAAGTCCGACAACGTACATATTCCACTTTGTTTTAACCACCTTGGTATCCGCCTTCAGGAGTAAAGACTACTTACTTCCCTTACGATTTATTTGCTACTTCATTCCGTACTTTATTCTTCCAACTCCCTGCATTAATGCAATTTTTTTGCAACCTTTTGAGTTAGTAGTGTACTAAAGTAAAATTGTGGGAACTGAACATGACAATGTGGCAAAATGGTTATCACATTGTGAAATTTTGTAGCCTTTTTTGTAACCTACGACAATGAACATATTGATATTAACACTGGCAAGAGGGGAAGACAGACGCCTAAGCACTGGAAGTTCGAATGTTATACTGCAACATCTGGGATAAAATCTTACGCAAGCCTAGATTAGGATGTAGTTCGTTTAAAGTAATCACTTAAGTGTTACAATAACCGTATTGTGTAAAAATCTAAATCTATTTATTTTTGGGTACAATGCGTCATGTAGCTTGCATAACAATGAAGTCGCTTCAGACGTGTCCTAATAACGAAAATGATTCAGGTAACTAAATTTAGAGAAAGTAACGCATATCTTCATGATGTAATCATACGAAGTGATCAATCCTATCGACAAGGGTTCTCAAATCGATTCCGTATTTCTTGATTTCCAGAAGGCTTTTGACAATGTACCTCACAAACGACTTTTAATCAAATTGCATGGTTATGGTATATCGCCCCCAAATTTGCGACTGGATAGGTGATTTCCTGTCAGAAGAGACAGTTTGTAGTAATAGATAGTAAGGCATCGACTAAAAGAGGTGATATCGGGCGTTCCACATGGTACTGTTATTGGTCTGCTGCTGTTCCTTATCAACATAGACGATTTAGGGGAAAATCTAAGCTGCTCTCTTATGTTGTTTGCAGTTGACGCCGTCATTTACCGTCTAGTAAAATCATCTGAAGAGCAAAACCAACTGCAGAACGATCTGAATTAGATATCATTATGGTGTAAAATTGGCAATTGACTCTAAATAATAAGTGTGAAGTCGTCCACATGAGTACGAAAAGAAATCCGTTAGACTTTGTTTACAAGATAAATCAATCGAATCTGAAGGCCGTAAACACCACTAAATACCTAGGTATTACTATTACTTAAGATTAAATTGGAAAGAACACGTACATAATGTCGAGGGAAAGGCGAACCAGAAGCTTCAAACGCTACGCTTGTTCGTCTTTTTTAGTATTGCTGCCCAGTGTGGGATCCTTATCAGGTGGGTTTGACGGAAGACATCGAAAGAGTCCAAAGAAGGGAAGCTCGTTTTGTATTGTCACTATACAGGGAAGACAGCGTTACGGAAATGATACAGGATCTGGGATGGGAATCATTACAACGGCGCTTATCGCTGCGGCGTGGGCTACTTAACGTTACTCAAATCGCCAACATTCTCCCCCGAATGCGAAAATATATTGTTGACTCCCACTTACATTGGTAGAAATGATCATCAGAATAAAATACGAGAAATCAGAGCTCGAACGGAGAGATTCAGATGTTCTTTCTTCCCGCGCGCTGTTCGAGAATGGAATGGGAGATAAATAGTATAACGGTGGTTCGATGAACCATCTGCCAGGCACTTGAATGTGATTTGCAGAGTATCCCATGTAGATGTAGATGAAATACCGCTAAAGTATAGCTACATCATCATACTGTCTGTTATGTGGTTAATAATTCATGGATATAGATTCAGAAGTTTCTGAGAAAGGGGCGTTTATACTGAAAAATGTCATTTTCAGAAAAAAGCGTTTAAAGAAAAATTTTAATATACAGCCAACGGTTGTTAAAATTCTCCTGGATGGTAGTCCTCATCTCCTCCGTCTTCCTAACTCCCCCCCTCCCCCCTCTTGGATCTGGCTTCTTTCGACATATTATTCGTTGCAATCCCTGCCTCCACGAATCGCAGTTTGTCCAAGGGCATCACACTTTTAGTGGCGTTTTAACCTTCATGTATCCAAAGAGTCTCCAGAATCAAGTTTCCCAGAACAGCCAGCATTAAAAGTAAGAACAGCATCAAAAACAAAGTTCAGTCTGTGAACTTCCAACATACAGAATCTAAAACACGGTTAGTCGTCAAACAAGAGATGATTTACGGTTCTAAGAGTTTCCTACGAAGTACCGTTACTGTAGGCAACATACGAAAGGGACAGTTCTCTGCAAAACAAAAGAAACCACAGCGTTGTAGACTACATGGTTCCAGAGAAAAATGCCAGTATGCGAAATGATAGAAAACAAAATTCTCAGAAATGTCGGTGCATGATTTTTCAAATATTTCAAATAGTAAATAATGGAATAAAATCAACACCAAATTAAGAATAAACACCCATACTTTCGTAATTTGTATAAAAGTAGAAATGTGAAATTTTGTCGTTTTGGGCGGTAACTCCCCCCTTAAAGTAGGTACAGCATGTGTCGGAAATTGGGCACAACAGCATTGCTAGTAGGGGATATACAAACATTTTAACGAAGCTGGGTAGTGAGAAGATGTCTGGACGATAAAGATTACTTGTCGACACAAGACAATGAAATTCTGTAAAGAAAGAAGCAAAATAAACAATTACGATGATCGCTGCACTGGCTTGTGAGTTTTGTTCCTGTTACTTTCATCGGAAGCAATTCGCTTTTTCACATTAGTGGTAACGAAAGAAATGTTTCTGAGTTTTCCCCTTAATTGCACTCCCACTATCTATTGTTGCATTTAGCTTCTTTAAATCACGACTCTTTACCCGCCTCTGACAATCAGCAGAGGTATCATAGATTACTACTTTATGATCCGTCGCTTATGACGTGGTGTTGATGGGAAGTTAAATAACAAAAGAATAAAAGGTAACAATATTATATTGGAAAACTCGGAGCGCATTTGCTAATTTTGTGCTTATAAATGTCATCAGTTTTATCTGCAGTTTGATGAAGCCGATGTGATAAAATCGCCATTTCCGGAGGAACCTCTTTCTCCACGGAGAAAGCTCTCGCCTTTCTTAATAATTACCTCTGAATGAGGAAGAGGCAGAGGCGCAGTTTCCGGCAGGCAGTCGTAGACGGCGCAATTACGGCCAGCGCCGCCACTATTTGATGAAAGCCCCAGTCTGATTCATAGCTGCCTGTGGCGGGCCGCGCAAGATACGCGAGTCAGGGGGACGTTGTCAGGCTCTGTAAAAATAACACGGCCTTTCAAACTCTCCAGATGAGTCTTAGGCAACTGTACGCAGAATTATCACATCTGTGAGTTGTAAGCGCACATTGTGGGTGTTTATTTGAAGGCAAGTCATCGCTTCGAGATTCTGATAGTTTCACTTGAGGTGTTTTCTTAAAAATACAAGACATGAAAAATTATTCTTTGGAACTCGGATATTAGTGCAGGACAGAAGGGAGGCTTGAAATAAGAAAAAACCATTTGAAAATATTGAGTTTCGAGCGGCGGCAACGATTAATAACTGCTAATAAGTCCTTATCCTTATTGCTACGGTCTAAACGATCCTCAGGAGGAGAAATTTTTACAGTTCCCTGTATGGCGTCGCTTTTACAATACGGTCAACAACAAATTAATTTCGTGTCTTATTGCGTCGTGAAAGGTAAAACAAAAAAATCTCAATACGGTGTCATATCGCACTTGGAGTGTGATATTTTTGAATTCCACGGTGTCATTGTAAGTTTCAACAACTTTCGCCGAGTACATGAGAAACAGCCAGTACTGTGAGGCTACTTTAATACTCCCGTCATTTTCGTTCTCTTTTGTGTCAGATTTCATCAGCGGCGTTTTCTGTTGCACTAAATCACTGCTACCATTGGGTTGATAGATTCTGATTCAAGTTTTTTATGCAAATACTTACTAGAGCATCTCAGATCTGGAAAAGTCCCGCTCCATTACTCGTACTTCTTTACTGACACGAGCAGACATTCCACACAGCGATGTATGCAGAAGGAATTTTGCTGACCCCACAAAAACTGCTGCTGGCACTTCACAGAATTCAGCAAAAAGGTTCTTCGCATGGAAATGGTTTCAGTAACGAACGTTAGCTGCGACTCGTATCAATATACTACGCAGTGTAGCTACACGGAAAATTAGCTTGTTACGCAGCGGCGCAGGACGTAAAGTGGTAAACAGATTTCCACAGGTGGAAGTCGTTAGGAAAGCCGTCACCGTCACCGACACGTGGCGATTAAAATTCAGCCGCAGCCAGTGAATGCGATGGGAACGGACCGAAGCGCGTTTGCCGTACCGTACCTCCAACTTTGTTTCCCGTAATCTCTTAAGCAAAGCTCGAATGACTGTCACTGCACTTGCTAATGCCTTAGTACAAAATAAAAGGAAGTCAAAGAAATTGGACACCGGGCCTGGAAGGCAGTTAAGGATGTGAAATAAGAAATAAACAGTTACATGTGTCACGCCATATTTGTGGAACGTATACCGCAATGTGGAATTTGTGCAGAATTGATGAATTAGTACATACAATAATTTCACGTCTGACGCACTCCGCAAGGGGTCCGCCATGTCCACTGTTTTTCACTGTAGCACGCCATTCTGGTGACGGATGGTAGCAACAAGCACGAAACTAAAACCGACAGATGTCCACTAAACAGGCCACTGTGTCTCAACATAAAGCGAATTCGTATAGCGGTCAAAAATTAATAAACAGTCGCTGTCAATTATATTGAACGCCAGGTCTTAAAGAGATAAGGTAGTTCATAACTATTTTCTAATTTTAGGGACTGATGACCCTGCAGTTATGTCCCTTAAGCTTAACAAACATTTGAATCTTTATTATTCTATCGCATCCATTGTTAATAAGCTTACACAAGGACTCAAAAAGCTTCCTAGCGAGGGGAGTGTGATAGGACCGCTATTATTTTCTATCTATATAAATGATCTGATGGACAGAGTAAGTTGCAATTTGCGGCTGTTTGCTGATGATGCTGTGGTGTACGGGAGGGTGTCGTCTGTAACTGACTGTAATAGCATACAGGTTGACTTAGACAAAATTTCTAGTTGGTGCGAAGAATGGCAGCTAGCTCTCAATGTAGAAAAATGTAAGGTGATGCGCATGAGTAGAAAAAACAATCCTATAATGTTAGAATACAGCTTTAGTAGTGAGCTTCTTGATGCTGTCGCGTCGTTGAAATATCTAGGCGTAACATTGCAGAGCGATATGAAATGGAACGAGCATGTAAGGACAGTTGTAAGGCAGACAGCCGACTACGGTTTATTGGGAGAATTTTGGGAAGATGTACTTCACCTGTAAAGGAGACCGCGTATAAAACGCTTGTACGATCACGTCTTGATCTTCAGCTCTATCAACACGTCTTGAGTATTGCTCAAGTATTTGGGACCGGCAGCAGATCGGTTTGAAGGAAGACAGAGGCGGTTCAGAGGCGAGCAGCTAGATTTGTTACCGGTAGGTTCGACCAATGCGCGAGTGTCACGGAAATGCTCCGGCAACTCAATTGGGGATCGCTGGAAGACGACGACGTTCTTTTCGTGAATTACTGTTAAGTAAATTTAGAGGGCCGGAATTTGAAGCTGAGTGTAGTACGATCTTGCTGCCGCCTACATACATTTCGCGTAACGATCACAAAGACAAGATAAGAGAAATTAGGGCTCGTACGGAGGCATATAGGCATTCTTTTTTTCCTCGTTCAATTTGGGAGTGGAACAGGAAAGGAAATGGCTAGTAGTGGTACAGTGTACCCTCCGCCACGCACCTTACGGTGAATTGCGGAGTATGTATGTAGATGTACTAGTAATTCACGTGCATTGAAGGTTAAACTGAAGTTTCCTCATGGCTCACTAGTTCCATTCTGTCGAGGAATTCCGGTATTTTTTAAGCTAATTTCTGTGATATTATTAATTGTGCTTAGACATGGCGTGTGTGTATAGCAATACTGTAGATTCCACTTCGTTACAATTTAAAGTCTTGTCTCTTTGCATAAAATAGGAGACTTGCACCTCAATTTTCTGCCGCGGACCGTAATAAAAACAAAAGTACAGAAGCCGCGGTGGAGTGGCCGAGCGTTCTAAGGAGCATAGCTGCGCAGCGGGTCGCTGCTCGCCGTCGGGACTGAGTGTATTTCGTTTTTGCATAAATTACCGTAGTTTGCAAGCCTAGTGGCTAATGACTAGAGCAGTTAAATGTCCCGTAGCATTGCGAACATTTTTGAAAATACAGGAAAAGGTACAGCAGAATCTCTCCCCCAGCCTCTGAGGGAGCGCTTGAGCTCCGTCTGTTATGCCCATGTTGTCCCTAATCGTCGTCCTACCTCCTGAACTTCCCAGTGGGTGGAACTCGTGCAGCAGGAATTTTCCCCGGAGCCACTCGTAAGCCAGCGTGGCGGCCTGCTCCTGTCTTTCCGCTGTGGGTGAAGGTCTACATCGGAGAGGTCTCGTCACGCTACCGTGGTCCTTTCCGGCGGCAGCCATTTTGGTTCTAAAACGCGGCAGCAGCAGACTGTACTCGGGTAATGTTTGTCACCGGAAAGTGTTAACTGCATAAATCAGTGAATGTAGAATTGCGCCAGAGTCAGCAGGTTGCAGGGAATGTGGCTGTATTCATTCTCATTGCAATGTATATGTGTTATCATTAACGGCACAACCACAATTATGAGGAAAAAGTAGCCTATTTAACAAAGTCCTGCTGTCCTCCAATCGCATCTGTGTTACATAATGATGTGCGTGTTTTATTTTGAGATATATTCCATTCGGTACGGTATAGACGAAGGACAAACAAAAGTTTCGTGTGTGTAACTATCTGAGAACGGAATGTTACATGGGATGTCGGCTTGCATTCACATGAAATTTTCCTAGTGTACGTGTTTCCAGTGATTCGACATTACGTAACTGGAAGAAATTTCGAGATTGTGGATCTGTGTCAAACGTAGGGCAGATCCTAGTATTTTAATTGAAATTAAGTTGCAAAAGGTAAGAGATATCGGAAAAATCAACGTTATTGCGTCAACTGAGAAATTACGAAGTTTGGGTAAAAACAATGTATTACTTTGATTATAGTCATTAATGTAGTCAAACCATTTTCATTATTTGGTAATGTGCTCACTGAAAAAAGTATTTACAAAAAAAAAAAAAAAAAAAAAAAAAAAGAAAAAAAACCTAGCTGTTATTTGCGAAAGTTACAGTACGTTCATTTTGGGTGAACATCGTTAATAAACATATTTACACCATTGACATGTTACGAAAGTGTTTTTCGTCAAGAGATTTTTTTACGAAAAGTGCTTTAATGGAACGCATACTTCGCCATCCAAATGTACTTATACTTGTTGCATCCAGAAATAGGAAATCTTTTATGGGAGCCTTTCTTTTCCTATAGTCCACGCGGGCCACATATTTCAGGAATTTAAATCGTTCAACTAGCCGATTCTTCTCACACAGTTCGAGTCAAATCTGGAAGAATCGTCTTGTTCTCTCCTTGTAAGATTGAGAAATATAGGCCTTTTGAATTATCAGTATCTTATTACCAAACGCAAGAATATAATTTCTGACTCACAGAACAGATACTGGCTGCAGAATAATAATTGGCAAAACGAGCTGTTTTCATTCCTAGCGATAATGCGCTGCTCGCCCGCTCTAGCACAAAACGGCGGCTCTATAAGGAACATTAATGAGACTTGTCTTCTACAGGCCCTACTGCTAGCGCCAGCTGCCAGCAAGTAGTGTCGTTTACCGGGCTGCGGCCTCGCGCCGCGCTACTAGCCTACCGCTAGACTACTGGTAGCGCCTCGTCTTGACCACTGCCTCCCCTGTGCCGGACGCGGCGCATTACGACAATCACTGCGGGTGTCAGGGAGCCTCTGCCGCTACCGCTGCTGCTACTGTGTGGTGTCGCGCGGCACAAGAACAAGGGGCACGCCTTCATACCACCTCACCTCACCGCGTGGCAGCGAACCTTCTCATCATCCAAATTTTAAATTCCCGTCAATCCTCAGTCACTTCAGGCGAGTGTCGGGGTGTATACTTTGGAAGAAGGCAACCCAAATGTTCCAGCTATCCCGACCTGCGATTGACCTTCGTCTCCAGTGACCAAGCCGCTTAACACACTTCAGATGCTGTTCGTGCCTGCCTTCCTTCGGGATACAAACTTCGTTGTGATAAATTGCATCTAGATCTAAATTGAGAAAAATGTAAGTTAATATAGATTATCAAGTAGAACACAGCATCAGTAGTGGACTGCTTGTCACAGTAACGTCGATGAAGTACCTACGTGTAAGGTTAGAACGCACTATGGAATGGAACTAGCGTCTAAGTTTCGTTGTAGAAAAACCGAATTGTGCAATTCCGCTTTTAGTGAGAGTTCTGCGAAAATGTGGTTGATCGATGAAGGAGATGGCGTATAGAATGCTAGAGGAAAAGGAACCTTGCGGACTGTTAAAGTGTTCGGGATCGCACAGGTTCGTTTCATACGAGAGACAGAAGGAAATAAGAGGCGGGCCGCTAGGTTTTTTACTGTCTGATATGCTTTGTGAACTGAAATGGGAATGCCTGGAGCGAAGGCAATGTTCTCTCATAGAATATTGTTGATAAAAGTACAGAACCTGTATTCGAAACAGACTGCAGCGATGTTCAACAGCTGCTAGCGTGTATTTCGCCTAAGGACCACAGAGTTAGGGCAAATGAAGGGTCATACGGAGGTGGGAGAAGCCGAGCTGTCTGGAGCGCCACGTTGCGGATCGCGCGGCCTCCCGCGTCGGAGGTTCCAGTCCTCTCTCGGGCATGGATGTTTCTGTTGTCTTTAGTATAAGTTAGTTCATAAGTAATTTCTAACTTTAGGGACAGATGATCCCGCAGATAAGTCTCATAAGCTTTACAAACGTTTTTGTTTCCGGGAGTGTAAGAGGAAAGTGAATGGCTGGTAGTGGTACTACGTACCCTCCACCACGCACGACGCCGTCTGTCATGCAAAAACCGGGAGAAAAGGAATACTGGAGTTGGTGTGAAGACCACAGCACTTCAGCCGACATGTGGAAGTGTTATGCACTGCGTTCCTCAGAACTGTACATTGGCTTAAACAGCCAGTTGGAGTGTACCTGGAGTTTGTGGACTCTAAGCCACGGCCGGCCACGGTGGCCGAGGGGACTAGGGCGCTCCAGTCACGGTCTGCACGGCCACTGCGGTCGGGGGTTTGAATCCCCCCTCGGGCATGGATATTTGTGCCGTCCTAGTTCGTAAGTAGTTCATAAGTAGTTTGTAAGTTTAGGGACTGATGACCCCGTAGTTAAGTTCCAAACGATCTAAGCCACGATGCATAATTTAAAATCAACCTGTTGTCCCTTGGATAATTCCGGCGTTTACCAAATTGTTTGTGATACTTGTTCTTCCTACTACATAGGTCAAACGGGACGTGCTTTCAAAATCAGGTTTAAAGAACATCTTTCTCAAAAGAATGGCACTAACCCCCAGAATTCGGCTTTTGCTAACCATCTTCTCATTACAGGTCACGCACCTAAAGCCATTTATTACCTGAACATTTTGCATACCGAAAAGAAAGGCCACAGATTAGACGTGCTCGAGGAATTGCAAATATTTAAACATTTTTCTCGTAATGACGGGCTTATTCTAAATGAACCGTTACAATTCAGATAGCTTTTTTTAATGGTATTAAGCCGTTACTCGGTCTTTGGCGTTGTTCTTCGTGCAGTGTCCGAAATATTTCTTCCCACTGGATCCAAAGCATTTATATTCCAAAAGATAATTTTTAACCAATGTGCTTATTAAAACCTTGTTACTCGTCAATTCTCTCTACTAATATTGTTTTGCCAAAATGACGCCTCATCGTCTCTCATATTAAACAAAGCTTTTTTTAGCAATTGTTTTCTCAATACCGGTTCTCTCTGTACAGAAGCCTAGTTGTAATTGAGGCTACTCGATGGCACTACTGAGGTAACGTCCTGCTGTTCACGACTCCACTCCGCACACGCCAGTCTGATGCCTCCGAGCAGGCGTGCAGCCCATAGTGGCTAGCTTTTTAAAAAAAATCTTTTTAAATGTTATGACTGTTTATAGCTGAGTAGTATATTTTATGTGACTTGTTTTATTGTATAATTACTGATGAAGGCAATCTTAGTCATTGCCGAAACCTGGTAAAATAATTTTTAATTTGCGACCGAGGGCTGCTTTTTTAGCCTTTGACGTTGTAACGGTCGCTGACAACAGCAGCTATGTTTAAAATTTTAAAACCTAATTTGCTTTTCGCTGCGCAGTGCGGTAATGTTAGGTTTGGGTACAGGAGAGGACTTGTTTTAGCTTCGTATACTGCACGCTGTCCATTAAACTGTTTCCACGTCTCCGGAGCTTAGACGGCAGTAGTTGGGCGCTTCTTGTGTTTAGAGGAGCGTAAAACCGTGCAAGGAGACAGCGCTGGCTGGGAGCACAGAGTAATACATTTGTCTGTGCTGGGAGGCAACAGGTCGGCTGCTCCCGAGGGAGTCGCAAACGAGGCACCGGGGTCTGCGGCGGCCGACTCCCACTGCGCATGCGCGAGCGCGGCGAGTCCTTGTACTGAGTATTCACCTTTGTGCCTAGGCTGCCTACATTGTTCTTCGTAACTCCAAAGTATTTTAATCAA
Organism: Locusta migratoria; assembly: GCA_026315105.1. Lineage (NCBI taxonomy): Eukaryota > Metazoa > Arthropoda > Insecta > Orthoptera > Acrididae > Locusta > Locusta migratoria. The sequence goes on along the minus strand of CM048750.1, from coordinate 394,051,889 downwards.
AGAAATGTTTTTCACCGAAATCGCAAGAATAGTCGCTATCGATCGTCTGATTTCACAGACGCAGCGGCCTTTAGATTTGATGCTGCGCGGCAGGAATTCCTCTCCCGCAGCCAGCCGCGTTAACCATTTGCTGTATGTTCTCCAGTAACTGTTTTTCCCTAGTTTTTCAGCCTCTAAGGCTGCCTATAGTACTGTGCGAGTTAATCCTTGCTGTGTTGACATATCCTGTTATCCTGTCTTTTCTTCTTGCCAACTTTAATGTCGTGATCCCATCCTCGCCTATTTTTGCTGTAGCCTAACACCACATGTAGGTATTGCATCAATAACTGTTAGCTTTGTAAGTGTTTAACGCTGCAAACGTTTTCTTTCTATGAGCCAAACGACCACAGGGTACTAGGAGCGGTTGGTAGGTACGCGCACATCAAAAGAAAGACCGTCCTTTGTGACAGTGGTCACAGTGCCTTGACCTCAGATTCCTCCCTATTCATTCCGCGTTTCGTTTATCAAGTTACTTGACGACACAAAGTAACTTGACATATAAGTGTGGTAGCGCTCCAATCTGTCTACCATTCTGCAATAGTGTCCCATAGAAGTAAATTGCTACAGTTACCTTAACCCCATTGTGTGACTCTAAACATCTGTTTCCCAACGAAATGAATGGTAAACAGTTTCTACACTTTTATCGTGATGATACAGAAGTACCAGGATGTACGGGTCGCGTTGGTGATTTGAATGGCTTTGTTAATTTCGTAGTTTCTCTTCTGTTAAGATGAAGCAGTGATAATGTCTTCGTTTTATGGTGACACTGTTGGATCAGTCCGTATAGTTCAACGTAGAATGTGAATGGGAAATGTATTTCATAATCATTATTTACGTACCACTGTTCGATCGTGTTCGACTTACTATATGTAGATTTGAGTGACTTCGTAAACACTTTCTCCACACACTTAAAGGAAACCTTCACTTCAGAACAGAGACTAGAGTTTTGTAATCTACAAAAGAAACGATAAATCACAGAAAAAGGGCTGACAGATTTTAATTAGTGAACTGTTAAGTTTTTAGCCTGACTTAGCAACATTAAGAAATAAAAAATATCGAAGTGTGAAAGCAGTGCTGATTGCATGAAACATGTCTCTTTTCCTCCAGTTTTCTTTTAGGTGCTGTTGGTTCTACTAATTTCGACCAAGTGACGTGTAGCTACTTATAGTTATTGCAGGGACAAAACTTTTGTTGAAGTAAAAGGGAAGGATCTCTGGCACAGATAATTCGGTTCATCTTTGACAGGTCAGTTGTGTATGAATAACACAAAAAAACTAAAATTTTAGGAAAACTGCACTTCTAAAGACCATGAGACTACATAATAAAAGTTAACTGGCCCAGATGTCGCTGTTACTTTTTGTATTACTGTTATCAGAAACGGCAGCCAGCCACCCAGACTGGTTCGCTGGGCTAGCAGCATGTTTGGCTTAAGCACGGTGACCTCACCGTGTGTACAAGCGACAGCCGTGCAGGCTTCCCTTTTATATCTCAGAAAAAACTCATTCTCGGACAACATAAAGGATGACGAAAACTGCTCAGTTTACAATTATAGTTAATGTTAAGCTAATTTTTAGTGTTTTGAACTTTGAAGTCAGACTTTCTGTAGTCTGGGAGGTTGAGCCAAAAGTATCGCACAGTTCTTAATTTTTGATCATAAGTTTTGCTCTGTCATAAATGAACCGAGTCGGTTGCCCGTGCCTTGTTAATGCACTAGTCTGCTAGTCCCTCTCCCAGGGCTTACTTCTAGGATTATTTAGCAGTTAGAAACTTATCAATGCCCTTACTAAGTTAACATAAATTAGAATAACTTGCTTCATCAGAACTGAGTGTGGTGGCGCAGTAGTAACATGGACTCATTCGGAAGGACAGAAGTTCAAATCCGCCTCCGACCATCCTGTTCTAGGTTTCCCGTCATTTCCCTAAATCACTGCAGGCAAATGCCGGAATGGTTCCTCTGAAAGGGCACGGCCGATTTCCTGCCCATCCTACCCTAAAGCCTGAGCGTGAGCTCCGTCTCTAAAGGACCACGCTGTCGACGTTAACCCCCAAGTTTTGTTGCTTCTGCAGCTGAAGTAATGCCGCTATTGTCATACAAAATGTTCCACCGATAGTGTGTCGTTACCGACAGCAATCTTACTGAAAACACACCAATATTATTATAGAATACGTTTCTGGAGAAGCAGCGATCGTTAATGAAATTATATTAAAAAAAATAACGCAGCCTCTATCGCAAGAGAATTTTTATTATTTTTAGGCAACTGGTTTCATTCTGCTTGTGAAACCATCCATCTTCAGACCGCCTGGAATACAGTAATGTTACAAATATTAAGAAGGATGTACAGAATACGATATTACGGTAATAAACAGTAAAATAATAATGTGAAAAGTTATACACATGGCAGTCGATTGTGGGCGGGTCGGGAACCGTTGGCTGTGGAAATCAACTGTGGAATTCTGCAGTAACGGTCGAGTTTATATATGGCCAGCTCCGCCCCCCCCCCCCACCAATTGTGGCATTAAATTATTGAGAGTCAGTCATGTACTTAGTAATAATTTTGTTGTCTTAGAGGCTACAGTTATATTAAAAACTGGGGATAAGTATACAAGAACATACAGATTATTACACTCGTAGTGTTGTTGTTATGGTCTTCAGTCCGGAGACTGGTTTGATGCAGCTCTCCACCCTACTCTATCCTGAGCTAGCCTTTTCATCTCCTCATAAGAACGGCAACCCACATCTATTTGAATCTGCTTACTATACGCATATCTTGGTCTCCCTCTGCGATTTTTACCCCACACACTTCCCTCCAATGCTAAATTTACGATTCCCCGATGTCTAAGAATGTGTCCTACCAAGCGATCCCTTCTTTTAGTCAGGGTATGCCAAAAATTCCTTTTCTCACCAATTCTGTTCAGTACCTCTTCATTAGTTATGCGATCTACCCACCTAATCTTCAGCATTCTTCTGTAGCACCACATTTCAAAAGCCTCTATTCTCTTCCTGTCCGCACCGCTTATCGTCCATGTTTCACTCCCATACAAGGCAACACTCCACACAAATGCCTTCAGAAGAGACTTCCTTACACTTAAATTAATATTCGATGTTAGCAAATTTCTCTTTTTCAGAAATGCTTTTCTTCCCATTGCCATTCTGCATTTTGTATCCTCTGTACTACGACCATCGCATGTTATTTTACTACCCAAGTAACAAAACTCATCTACCACCTTCATTGTTTCGTTACCTAATCTAATTCCTTCAGCATCGCCTGATTTTCTAAGACCGCATTCCATTATATTTGTTTTGCACTTGTTAATATTCATTTTATACGCTCTCTTCAACACACTGTCCATTCCATTCAACTGCTCTTCCAGGTCCTTTGCTGTCTCTGATAGAATTACAATGTCATCAGCAAAACGCAATGTTTTTATTTCTTCGCCCTGAATTTTAATCCCTATTCCAAATTTTTCCTTGCTTTCCTTCACCGCTTGCTCGATGTACAAATTGAATAACATCGGAGAAAGGCTACAACCCTGTCTTACTCCCTTCCCAACTGATGCTTCCCTTTCATGCCCTTAGAGTTTAATAACTGCGGTCTGGCTTTTGTACAAGTTGTAAATAACTCTCCTTTCCCTATATTTTACCCCTGCTGACTTCAGAATTTGAAAGAGTGTATTCCAGTCAACATTGTCAAAAGCTTTCTCCAAATCTACAAAAGCTAAAAATGTAGGTTTGCCTTTCCTTAATCTATCTACTAAGATAAGACGTAAAGTGAGTATTGCCTCCCGGGTTCCTACGTTCCTCCTGAATCCAAACTGATCTTCCCCGAGATCAGCTTCTACCAGCTTTTCCATTCTCCTGTAGATAATTCGTGTTAAAATTTTGCAACCATGACTTATCAAACTGATGGTTCTGTAATTTTCACACCTGTTAGCGCCTGATTTCTTTGGAATGGGGATTATTACATTTTTCTTAAAGTCTGAGGGTATTTCGCCTGTCTCATACATCCTACACACCAGTTCAAATAGTCTTGTCATGGCTGGCTTTCCCAGAGACTTTAATAGCTCTGCGGGTATGTCATCTACTCCTGGGGCCTTGTTCCGACCTAGGTCTTTCAAGGCTCTGTCAAATTCATCTCTCAGTATACTATCTCCTATTTCATCTTCATCTACTTCCTCTTCCTTTCCTACAACATCGTCTCTAAGTTCATTTCCTTTGTAGAGCTGCTCTATGTACTCTTTCCACCTTTCAGCTTTCCCTTCTTTGCTGAGAACTGGTTTCCCATCCGAGTTCTTGATATTCGTAGAGCTGCCCTTCCTGTCCCCAAACGTCTCCTTTATTTTTCTGTAGGCGGTATCTACTTTTCCCCTTCTTATACATTCTTCTACGGATTTGCATTTGGCTTCTAGCCACTCCTGCTTAGCCATTTTGCACTTCCTGTCAATCTCATTTTTTAGTCGTCTGTACTCCATTTTGCCTGTTTCATTTACTGCATTTTTATATTTTCTCCTTTCATCTATTAAATTTAGTATTTCCTGTGATATCCAAGGCTTTTTTGTTGGTCTTGCCTTCCTACCTATTTTGTCCTCTGCTGCCTTCACTATTTCGTCTCTCAATGCTACCCATTCCTCTTCTACTGTTTTATTTCCCCCTGTTTCTGTCAATTGTTGCCTAAATCTCCCTCCGAAATTCTCCAGAACTTCACTTCCCTTCAATTTATCTAAGTCCCATCTCCTTATTTTCCTACCTTTCTGCAGTTTTTTCAGTTTCAGCCTACAGTTCATGACTAACAAGTTATGGTCAGAGTCTATATCTGCCCCTGGGTAGGTCTTGCAGTTTAGGACCTGGTTCCGGAATCTATGTCTTACCATTATAAAATCTATCTGATACCTTCCTGTGTCCCCTGGTCTCTTCCACGTATACAACCTTCTTTTGTGATTCTTAAACCACGTGTTTGTTACGATTAAATCATGTTCCGTGCAAAATTCTACGAGGCGACTTCCTCTTTCATTCCTTTTGCCCAGACCATATTCAGCTACTATCTTCCCTTCCCTTCCTTGTCCTACTACCGAATTCCAGTCCCCCATAACAATTAAGTTTTCCTCTCCCTTAATTGTCTGAATAATTTCCTCTAGCTCCTCATATATTTCTTCGATTTCCTCATCATCGGCAGAGCTAGTTGGCATATAAACCTGTACTACTGTTGTCGGTGTTGGCTTCGTATCTATCTTGACAATGATAATGCGATCACTGTGCTGTTCATAGTAGTTTACCCGCATTCCTATTTTCTTATTCATTATCAGTCCTACTCCTGTGATACCCCCAATTGATTTTGTATTTATAATCCTGTACTCACCTGACCAGAAATCCTGTTCATCCTGCCACCGAACTTCACTAATCCCCACTATATCTCGTAGTAGCGGGTAAGAATTTAGAAAAAATCGCTTTGATTAAAGATGAAAAGCATTTGGTTTTATCAGTTTGTTAGCTAGCTGCCTTCTAAGAGCATGTGTAGATTCTCGCTAGGCATATTGATGCCAGAGATAGTAATACTTCATTGCTACTGCAATGACTTGCGGGTATTGATGGTTGCACGCCAGCAATGCTAGACGCAGCACTCGTAGTACGGTCGATGCGTTAATGCTCTGGAAAGAATTTTCATACTCCACAAAAAATAGTGTTCAACAACGACGTCGTATGAGTAAAAAGTCAAAGTACAGGCTGGTGGTATTTATGCAAGAGTGATGTGAGACGTAAACATTTAATATTATTTTGTATAGGATGTGGGACCGCCTTTTGCAACTCTAAATTAGTCTACTTTAGACCAGACGCGTTTCGCTTTATTTTAAAGCATCTTCAGTGGTCAGCTGTACAATAAATGGTTTGTATTACATTATTTGTTTTAGTTATTACGAAATTCGATCTGTAACAGTTCTCATGTAATTGGATTGTTTTCATTCTGAATAAACTGGACTATTAATATTACTCACGAATTTTTTATGTTTTTATCTTCATGTGTGGTTTGTAGCACCTTGTCACTTGCTGTCACTGCTTATATTTACACTATTTTACATTTTTTACAGAACATTTCTACGCAAGTTTATGAAACATAACCATTTTCTGTGGCCTGGCAGGCTCTGTATGTCGTTTGTTTTGTTTGTCTTTTGTCTGTGTGTGTGTTCTTTTCTTTCAAGTTCTTTGGTTCGTGCTGTGAGATGTGTTTTTGTTTCGTTTCTGTCAAAATAGGCGTCTGCTATCAACCTTGTGTGTGATGTTCTGACTGTATTGTGTGTTTATAAATAAGATTTTGGTTCAACTAGCGACTGTCTGTGTGTGTGTGTGTGGGGGGGGGGGGGGGTGGGTGAGTGAGAGCGAAACAAAAAACAAATCTCACAGCACGAACCAAAGAACTTGAAAGAAAAGAACACACACACAGACAAGACAAACAAAACAAACGACATACAGAGCCTGCCAGGCCACAGAAAATGGTTATGTTTCATAAACTTGCATAGAAATGTTACTGTAAAAAGTGTAAAATAGTGTAAATATAAGCAGTGACAGCAAGTGACAAGGTGCTACAAACCACACATGAAGATAAAAACATAAAAAATTCGTAAGTAATATTAATAGTCCAATTTATTCAGAATGAAAACAATCCAATTACATGAGAACTGTTACAGATCGAATTTCGTAATAACTAAAACAAATAATGTAATACAAACCATTTATTGTACAGCTGACCACTGAAGATACTTTAAAATAAAGCGAAACGCGTCTGGTCTAAAGTAGACTAATTTACAGATGCAAAAGACGGTCCCACATCCTGTACAAAATTGTATAACTGCAGTTTGCTCTCGAGTTTATACGCTGACTCCGTAAAGTATGGATTCGATAAGATGTGTGAAAATCTAAAACCACCTGTCACCTCCATGCCACTAAAAGTGTTAGATTACTGTATTTTGACGAATTACAGTGATATTATCAATATTTTCTCCTAACAGAATTTCTTGTAGCGTGACTGTATAAGGTATGGATGTTCTACCAAATGGTGACATGTGAAAATTTGTGCCGGATTCGAGTCCCGAAAATCCATACATTCTACAGTAACGCTAAAAGAAATTCGCTGTTGCGACAAAATATTGATAATAAACGTGTTAAGATTGTCTTAGCCGTCAGCAGCGGTAGACGGCGACGTTCTGTTTCAAAACAGGTGATAAAGAAGCCCATGCAAGGTCAGCCTTTCCTAATCAAAAAACACACTAGACGTACTGTACGCTACGGACTGTAGTAATTCCGCCACACGGAGTTGCGTAACTGGTCGTTCCGAATATGTAAATGTTCTTCCGCATATCTCTCGTCGTAATGTACCGCGCTATCATTAAGTCACATAGTTTGACTCTAAACCACCCTTTGCAGAATGAATCTACAGGTACTAGTTGCCTGATTCCTTAGTATATTGTTTTTCTTTTCATCCAGTAAGAGCCGCGAAGGGTGGGCGAGCTACGCTATTAGGCTGACAGAGAGTGTGGAGGCGTGGCTGCTACTTGGGTAGCGGCGTGTGTACGCCAGGCAGCGTGGCGTGTTCTAGCAGAGGTGTGGTGGTGGCAGCCGGCAGCTGCCGAACACAAACATGTGGCGTGGAGTGTTTACTCTGCCGACCAGCAGGTGGCTCTGGGAGGGGGGGGGGGGGGGCGTGGCCGCGCCTGTCACCCTCTCTCTCAACAGCCACCGCTTCAAACGACACCACAAAGCAGACCCAGTGGACCGCTCGCTGCTACGAGTTTTTCTCCAATGTTTCCTATCCGTTGCTGCTATCCGTCATCTATCCACATCTGTTGCTGCTTGCTTCAAGTCTTAATTACAGTCCGACCGAAGCTGTAACCGAATATTCGTCTCTTCTAGTTACGGCCGAAACCGTGACTGGAACTTACGAAATTAAGTTAAAATTTAAGTAAATTTACACTACACCACAAATCACTAGTTTTGCCACATTTCGCAAGATCCCCTCCCTGTATTAAGCCTACTTGTGTAAGCCTACCCAAGAGTCCGTAGACAAATAAACGTTACTTTTAATAAAGTACTTCCAAATAGGATTCCATTCTGCTCTTCGTTAAATTAATATTAATTAAAATTAATTAAATTAAAATATTAATTAAACTAATATTAATTAATAATAAAATTAATTAATAAATGAAGTAAGTTCGAGAAGTAAACTGAACTCTAGTGAAGTCTCGATATTTCGAGTCTCGGAATTAGCTGTCCACAAATCCGACCGTCATAAAATAAAATGCCGGTTACATTATGTTCCTCCGAAAAAAGGCACTCCACCAATGCTTCGGCCGAAACTGGTTGAAACCGAATATTCGGTAGGTCCTTTGTCTTCATGGAGGCCACCAACCAACGCTTCCTTGGTCTCCCTATGGGCTCATTCGTGTCGCTGTCAAATCCAGGGGCTTCTGAGGCCATCTGCCATCTTCCGTCTGGGCCACATGACCGGCACGCTGCATCAGCTTAGTTTTTACAGGATTCCTGCTGTGCTGGGCTGCAGATATAATTAAAGCCCTTGGTTCAGCTTGATACTCCATTCCCCTGTTTAGAATCTAAAACTAAACCGAACGGTCCAAATTACTGATGTGCCTACAATCATCGCCGTATACAGCTTTCATATTAAAATGCATTACTCAAGGAAACAAATTGAAACACTCATTATCCGAGAACTGGCAAGTGTGCATTCGCTCCGCCAGTTAAGCCATTAGCAAGGCTATCCAGATAAAGCCAACGTGTCGAGCTCGTTCTAGCAGTGCGCCGTGCTGCTTCCGCGACCATACAAAGTATGCTTTGGCACCTATCGCTGAGGGGTTTCAGCTCTTTGGAAAGTTTCTGTATGTAAAATGTCATATTCCCTTAACTTACAGAAATGTGCGACGCCCACATGAAGTCAGCAGCGGCCACAACTTTTTTTAACTGCCTGGGCCTCAACTTAAATAGCGCCATTCCCTCAATACGAGACGAACTACTCCAAAATAAATTACGCCTTTGCTCTGGGAGAGATTCCTCAACGTACGACAGTAATTAACGCGGTGAAACAGTTCAAACTCTTTTCAAAATACGTAAAAACTTACGATCATACATCATAATAAACTTTGTACTTACATCTAGAAACATATCGGAGCGTTAAAAATTTCGCGTGAAGAATCTTGGAACCCAAGATTCACAAAATACCCACTGATAGGTCATCTACCTACTATCGATATAAACCAGTCCAGTGATAGCAGCATCACCCGAGGGAACCTGGACAAATTGTCGGATGTCGCCAACAGGCTTAAATTTTATAGAGTGGCTAACAAAATTACAGCGCTGTTTGCTGCAACTTCTGTAAACTCGATCGCCATATTTTTGGTGGTCAGTACACTCAAGTGTGTCTAGCGTATGTTGGTTGATCTTGAAGTGTTGTATTTAGTTTGTATTGTATTTAGTGTGTATTGCCTATACAGTTTTTGCTCATGAAATATGCCTAAAGTGTGTTCAGCATTTAAATGCACATATCGAAATGACGAAAAAAGTACTTCGGCCAAGAACACCAAATGTCTTTTCTTGTTTGATCTCTGTTTATACTCCAACAAAATTCCTGATTGATGGCACTTAGCTGCCACAAGAGTGAATCTTCAGATGACATATCTGCAATTCCCTATAAGTACAATGCTCTGTTTTCTACCTAGTATAGTTTGAGATTTCTTCTTCTGTCGCTCCTGTGGTTGACTAAACCACCTTTAAAAGTATTTTAATTTGTTGTTGACAATACTTGATCATGGGTGACATGCAATCAGTGCAAAGTATGGAAACAGTAGTGACAGCCAGAATTTTTTCACATGTATGTGTCTGTGTTATTTGCAATAAATATGTACTTCTTTCAGCGTGACAACAACGAAAGTTATTAATGATAAGTTATGTCGATGTGGAATGCTTTTGTGTCAGCTGACCCAGGCGCATTTTTATCTGCAGTATTTTGTTGTCACTTTCGTCTTTGTACGCAAAATTCGTCCACCAAAGTTCACAACTAAACCCTTTAAGAGCAATCTAAAAGTTAGACTAATAGGTTTAGTAAATACAAGATAAATGTATAAGAAATTGATGAAAGTTGTTAAAACACATTAACAACAGATGCAAATCCATGGTCATAATTGTTCGTCATAACAATTTCTGTTCATTGTATGTTTCGGAGCTCGTTTAGACCATGTACTTGAGTTAAAATCTACACAAATATTTTCACAGCGGCACTTTCGTTGTTATTGCAAACCGCATCTGTTATATTTCGAACTGGAACTGTAATACTGACAGATTGGTGATATTTCATTACCACATTTTTGGGATATATGCTACCAGGCTCGTCTGGCGGAACTTGATACACATCCGTATTCAATAGTCAATCTTTAAGACGTGGAACGGTAAATCAATCTTTATTTAAAACTTGAAACGGTAAGTAGGTAACATTCTCTGTCAGCCGATACCCCAAATAACATGGCGAACGCCAGTTCAATTTGCGTCAAAGAGGACGGACCTAGCCTCACTCTGACATTTTAGCCCGTTTCTGTTGTAGTGTCTTAAGCAAATGGTGGAATTCCTTGGAAAAGTGGTGGTGTTGTACGCAGCACAGACGCCGGACGTCGTGAGCTGGGCAGGCTGGTCGTGGGCAGTGTCGGAGCGTTGCTCGGCCTGATGAACCCCGACACTGGATTCGTGGTGCCGGTGGCAGGGTCGCCGTACAGCGGAGCGGTCCATCTTACCCTCTGTACTGCGGATTCGTGGCGGCTCGACTGTGCTACAGGGAACATTGCCGTGGCCAACCCTGAGTCCGGTGGAGCTAGTTGCAGGCGTCATCGCAGGCGAGGGCTGCACATCCCTGACACCACTTCATATCACGCTTCCCAGTGGCAGTAGCATTTCTCAGCTAGACAGTGCGCCATACGACGTGGCCGGGAGTAGTGGGGTGTGAAAGAACCTCGCGTCAAAGCTTATCGCCTCCCCACTTATCTGAACTTACGGCTATCGGACGACTTCTGTGTACTCCCTGAAGCGACCTACCGACGCCTCTTCTATGTTAATACAGGTCGCCGCTACTATCCGTGCGAAATGTGTACATACTAGCTGTTACGTAGGTGGTCATAACGTTGTGTGTGTGTGTGTGTGTGTGTGTGTGTGTGTGTGTGTCAAAATGCTTGCACCTCCGATGTTGCCCATGTTCGCCTGTTCATTGCAGTATTTGAGAGGCGGCAACATTGGCTTGAGTAGGTAGGGGGGATCATGTTTGGAGTGTGCGTTGCGTGACTCCTGTTGCGGACACCTGGGAGCTGGTTCCCGTCAATGGCACACAGCTGCGCCCCGTTCTCTCTCTCTCTCTCTCTCTCTCTCTCTCTCTCTCTCTGCAACAGCGCGATCCTTCGCCCGCTGCAACCGTAGCGCTTGTGCGACATATCTGCTTGCGCGGTACCTCCAATACTACTTCTAGAGATACCAAAGCAGTCAGATTAAATCGAATGATTGTATTTGGAGCAATTGAAAAAGGATACTTCTGTTGTGATGAATGCGTATCTCATTTTGCGGTGCAATTTTTTTGAAAACCAAAAGATGCTGATAATAACAGGCAGTGTGTTAAAATTTGCTGTTTATTACTGTAGGTAAAGAAAGTGACACGTTGAGGTCCGTTGGTATTTTAAGAAATCCGTCGATGATGATGCCTGGGACCCACGAGCTTGAACTGACCAGGAACAGTGAACGTATACAAAAAGGCGTATGGAAACGTTGAAGAGAATTGACGAATAGATGAAAGGAGACACAGCACCTCGTTCGCCCGCCTACCACCAGAGGAGCCCAAAGCCCGGGTGGGTCATAGTGAACCTGTTTTTAGTTAGGTTTATTCGGGATAATGTACACCCTAAATGACGGCTGGAGCGATTGCTGGAAGACAGGTTAGCTGCAGACTAAAGGCCGATTTTGACACCTCGAAAGCACTACATAAGCAGCAGTGTAGCACGGAGTCACGCGAACTCCGCCTGGAACTGGGAGTGTTTCCGTTGCGGCCAGCAGGGCACTAACATTCTTCAGGTGTTACTTCCTGGAAAGTGAAATGGGAACGTTACAGGCAATCATACCCGCCCACTAAATCCGCATATACATGGCACAGAAAATCTAACATACGGCGCGTCGTTCTTTCGTCATGGTCGTCGTCGTGTATCAACTCTACACTACAGCTGCTTTTACTCTCTACCCATATTTCCTTCATGTACCCAGTTTCTGAAATCCTCGAAATTTTCCCCTTGTTGTAAGTAATTTTCACGATTTTTTTACTCGTTTTAAGCAAATAAACTTTTTCAGTGTTACTTTTTTGAGCGGATTCCATTTGTCACGGTTAGATGCCGCCCCCTTCCCTCCGTGGAGACAGCTGGCGGCTACCCGGTCGCTACCGTGCCAGCCAACAAAAGGGCAGTCCGTAGGCATAAGAGAATCCGACCGTCGTGATACACCGAGTGAGGCACCTAACCTTACCACTGGGAATGTCTCGTGAACCACGACAAATATTTAATAACTAACTCCGCAGAACGAGAGTAAGGAGATTTGTTGGTGTAATTCTTTAATGAATATCATAGAAAATGCACTGAAGTATATTTTTCCTACAAATGTTCTTATAATGATAATCTATTTTTAGCACAACTGAAAATAGGAAAGCCGCGGTGGAGTAGACGAGCGGTCTGAAGCGCTCGCTGCGGAGCGCGCGGTTGCTCGCCGTGGAGGTTCGAGTCCTCCCTGGGGCATGTATGTATGTGTGTGTTTGTCCTTAGGTTATTTTACCTTAGTTTAAGTAGTTTGTAAGCTACGGACTGATGACAACGCAGTTTGGACCGATAGAATTAAAACCATTTGAACTTTTGAAAATAGGAAAACATAATTATGTTATGACGTTTTTTACATTGTAAAATGTTAATTGCAACCTAAATTTCACGCTTGAGTAACTCAGCGTTTCGGCGTGTGTATTTGACAGAACCAAATTAATTAGGGATACAAGAACAACAGTCATGAAACGTGTGTATAGAAGACACTTGAACAGGACATTACGTCCACATGCTAACATTTTTAATAGTCTTGTGCCCTGAAGAATACTGCACTGCACTGACTTGTTACAAGAAAACGTACATCAACATGAGAATTTAATTGAACTTACAAATTAATTTTTGTTTTCAATTTCAGAATGTGAAATAGTGTGCCCTGACATTTCAGTCCAATTAATGTTCAAAGTGGTGCCCATCATTTGGTGCACATATTTGCAACCTACAGTGCAATGTATATCTTACACGACGCAGTTCATCTGGTGTAATGTTGCCGCAGGCTGCCTCAATACGTTTCATACCTTCTGGGGTTGTAGGCACCTCACTGTACACGTTCATTTAACGTATCCCACGGATATAAGATGAGGGGAACGGGCTCGCCAACTCGTGCGTCCGCCACGTCCTAGGAAACGCCCGTAGAACATTCTGTAAAAGGTCAGCCTAGTGCTCATTCCAGAATGTGCAGGAGCACCGTCATGTGGTGGGACAATTTTCTAGCGAAATTGGCAGATCATTATAGAGAAACTTTACGTATTTTGCAACTGTGTGGGTGCCTTCAATGAAACGAGGACCAATGAGGTGGTCGCCAAGTACTCCGCACCATACATTTACAGTCCACGGGCCGGCCGCGGTGGCCGCGGGGACTGACGCGCTCCAGTCACGGTCTGAACGGCCACTAAGGTCGGGGGTTCGAATCCCCCCTCGGGCATGGATATTTGTGCCGTCCTTAGTATTAGTTAGTTCATAAGTAGTTTGTAAGTCTAGGGACTGATGACCCCGTAGTTAAGTCCCATAGACTATACAAACATTTGAACAGTTCACGGTCTCTGTTGCTCTACCGGTCGAAGCTAGCGAGGATTATTCACGCACTAATAATGTATGTTTCGTAAGTTCATTGTACCGTGGTTTCTAAACCTGCTTCATCGGTAAACAAGTAGAACTGCAACGTATTCTCTCTTAATGCCCATTGACAGAAATTCACTCGATTAATAGTCATCTCCATGTAATGACTGATGCACCGACACGATACGGGTGAAATTTTTGACGATGAAGTATGCGTATTACACTACTTTCAATCATTGCACTACCTCTAGAAATGTCACATGAACTCGTGTGTGGGTTCACGGCAACAGCAAGTAACACACAAAGTGTACTTGCTTCTCCTGTTATGGGTCTGTTACGCACCCGTTTGCGTACGCCGATAATACCTGTAGTTCTTGTACTGTCACACAGTCGTTTGGTAAAGCAACGTACAACACAACGACTAATTCATGATGATAACTGCAAGCGCTGCATGCAGATAGAGGCATCTGGGGCAAACCAAAACATTACGTTACAGCCAAACTCGTAAACACTGTAGTCTTCGTAAAAATACCCCTACAGATGCTGATCGCTGATCATGGATCTTGTTTGTTACATCACACGACTGAGGAGCTACTCAAGTGTAAACTTTGGGTTACAATAATTCTAAATGTAATTAACATTTTACAATATAACAAACGACATTACTTAAGTATATTTTTCTATTTTCAGTTCTGCTAAAAATGTTCCCATTTAAATGTTTCCATTTTAAAAATTTTGACATTTAAATAAACATATGTTAGTGTTAAAAACATACTTCTGTGCATTTTAATGGTTTGTATCCTTCTGCGGAATTATTAAATATTTGTAGTGGTAAAGTTAGGTGACTCACCAGGTATACTGTTACTGTAACAAAATTTCCCGACACAAGGCACATGTTGACCAATTCGCTACCCTTACTACACTCCTGTATGCGTATTCCACAGAGCAGAATCGGCGCCATACAACTTCCTCCTTCCAAGTGGTGTCAGTTGGTGAATGCTAGAAACCTCAAGGTGGGACTCTGGAGTGCCTCTCCCGCTGGAGCGTCAGCTGTGCAGCAGAGCAGCGTTTGATGAGAGGGTGGTTCAGCCTGCTCCCCCAGACGCCGCACAATGCGCCCTGCCCGCGCAGCTGTCCGCTTCGGCAGCTGCCGCCGCCACCGCAGACTCTTCCTACTGTCAGCCGACCTAGCTTGGACGCAGCGGTGGGTTTATCCGGCATCTTACCACTTTCTCAATGCTCAGTTTCAACCCCGGGTTACAAATTCGTGAAACAGTAGAAACCCCGAGTTTTTATATTTCCATGTCAAGTTGGTGCCCTTCGTGGCAAAATATCTGTCGGAGTCTGCATAGGCCGGCCGCGGTGGCCGAGGGGACTGCGGCGCGCCAGTCACGGTCTGCACGGCCTCTACAGTCGGGGTTCGAATCCCCCCTCGGGCATGGATATTTGTGTTGTCCTTAGTGTTCGCTATTTCGTAAGTAGTTTGTAAGTTTAGGGACTGATGACCCCGTAGTTAAGTCCCATAAGCTCCACTGACATTTGAACATTTGGAGTCTGCATAAATTGACAGAGCTGAAATTAGGTTGGTAATATTTAAGGCGGTCGACTGTAGATGAATATACAGAATCTTTTTTTTAATTCTCTACATTTTTGCAATCACTGGTGACAATACATCTGTCGAAAGGCTGTTTCCCTTATTAAATATACATTGGGCAGATAAAAGAAATAGACTTACACACAATGTGTAAAGTATCATCGTCAGTTACAACTGAGAAGAAATCAGATCTTGATAATCGTACGACATCAAATGTACTGCGATGTTGTCGGTGACGTGACGACATATTTGTAAGCAAAATCATAAACACTTGCAGTGTCTCAAGTTTATATGTGGCAGTATATTTTTAAGTCTGTGGTTAGGACAAAGCCATACAAAATTAATTGTGGGATTTTGACTAGATGTACATCGTTTACAGCATTGATAAAAACCATGTCAAGCCTGTATTAATAGGATAAAAGGTTAGACACGGACATTGTCTCGCGAAAAAGTGCTTCAATACGTGAAATCATGACGACCTTCGAAGGGTTGGTCATTGATTTGTAAACGAAAACAGTCTCCTCAAGGAATTTGCCGTTTGCAATCTGGCTACTTGCTCAGCGGTGGGTGGAGGATATATTGGATCCACTGTTACTGGGTCATTAAACTTTCGCTTGCTCCTTCACAGTTTATTATTTTCCAGAAGCATTGCTTTCTATTTCGAAACAAATACAGAAACGTCTAACAATTTACAACGAAGTTTTATCAAAAGAAACAAAATTAAATTCTTTGCCTTTCAAATTTCAAAATAGTTTCTTTAGTGCACGTAATAATGGGGGTAGGGTTCTCCAGAATATTCTTGGAAGACAGAATATTTTACTTGCAACGGGCTCGCACATTTGAAAGGATTGAAACACAGTGATTTAGGCGACAGTGGGCAGACATACGCCTCGTAGCGGCCAGCCAGTCAGCGGCGGTCGCGGCCTGATCGGTGTGACGTGGCACGGGCTGATGAGGCCGTCTCTCTAGAAGGTGTCGTCTGAACGCGGGTCTGGACTCGGAACCTTAGTTTCACACAGGAAGAGGTGTTCGTCACGCGAAGAGAAGCTATGAAAGTGCTACGAATGACTCTGGACAGAAGGAACAGTGGATTGGTCTGCCATTACCACTCGAGCCAATGAGCGGATATTGTGAGAACGGAAATGTTGAAAGTTGAAACCACTGTGGGGTTGAAAGTCCGCCGGATGCATTAGTCGCCAGGCCGATGTCGGTGTCCGGTCGCTGTGCCGTGGGCGGAGCCGCTAAATCTTGCTGTTACCGCGCCGCCGCTAACGCGACACCTCCGGTCGGCGCCACCAGGCTACTGGTAGTAGTACTGGTAGCAGGCGGCAGGTAGCGGCGCCATGACGGTCCGAGGAGCACCAGGTGAGCGCGTCTGCTCGTCTCTCTCTGTCAGAGTCTACTCGACACCATTCTGTACACTGACATCTTCAGTTACGTACTCCCTCCTAAAATTTCCTTAATAAAAATAAACCTTCAGGTTTTCAGATAAAATTTCCGGGCTGATGGGTCGTGGTCCAGATGTAAAACTTCCCCCCGACGTTTCGTCTCCAACTGCGGGAGACATCTTCCAGGGTCTTCCGGTTACTGCCACTGTGGGTCAAGGGGCTCTCGCATTTATAGAGGGCATAGAGGGCACCACCATACGTCACGTGACTTTGTAACTATCTCTGGTTGACGTCGTCATTCTCGATTAAAAATAATCGATTGTCGTTTTGTTGGTGTAGTGTCGACATCCATATTTTATTTAACTTCAGACCTTCTTCTTCTCTATTAAAATTATTCTGGTGTTTGTGGATCTCTATTGCTTCTCTATACATGCGTGCATGGTACTGAGATGTCCTAGCTAAAACGCTCGTCAAAAACATGTTCAGCCACTGCCGATTTTTCCATGTGGCCCAGACGACAGTTCCTTTTATGTTCAGATATGCGAGTTTTGACGCTTTATTATTTTTTTAAACCAATATATACTTTACAACAGCTGCAAGGGATTTTATTAAATGTTCAAATGTTTGTAGAGTCTATGGGACTTGACTATGGGGTCATCAGTCCCTAAACTTACAAACTACTTATGAACTACTTACGAACTAGGACGGCACAAATATCCATGCCCGAGGGGGGATTCGAACCCCCGACCGTAGTGGCCGTGCAGACCGTGACTGGAGCGCCTCAGTCTCCTCGGCCACCGCGGCCGGCAAGGGATTTTATAAACCCCCAGGTGTTGCTAGGGGTGACGTGCGTCTTTTGCTGATCTCAAATATTCTTGGATCTTTTTTGTGGGTCTGTAGATGGTTTCGACGCCATGCTTGGCCAATACTTTCCCGATTCGATCGGTAATCCTGCTAATGTACGGCAGAAAAACTTTTCCAGATTGTTGTCGTTGTTGCTCAGAACTTCTGGATTCTTCTCTTCTTTGATGGCGAGCTCGATCAATTTCCTTGGCACCATATCCATTTTTCTTGAAGGCCGATAGTGATTTAGTTCATACTCCAAGTAAACTGGCTCAAAAATTTTGTTGGCTCCATCCACCAAGGCTTTAATGATACCTCTTTTTTTGCCTCGGATGATGGTTTGACTCCTTGTGGAGGTATCGATCAGTATGTGTGTTCTTTCTGTATACCTTATGGCCCAGAGTTCCGTCCTCTCGTTTTATTACCGATACATCCAGAGATAGTTACAAAGTCAGCATCACGTGACGTTGGTAGCGGCCTCTATGCCCTCTGTAAATGCGAGAGCCCCTCGGCCCACAGTGCAGTAGCCGGAAGACCCTTGAATATGTCTCCCGCAGTTGGAGACGAAACGTCGGGAGGAAGTTTTACATCTGGATCACAGCCCATCAGCCCGGAAATTTTACCTGAAGACAACGCCGGCCGTGAAAGCTTACATTGTATGGCTTCTTTAGATTGTTAGCCAAGATTGCTGATTTAAATCATCGTCATATATTTCATTTTCAGATCGGTTTACAAGGTCTTCACTTAAGATGAACATGTCGAAGACATTTTGACTTCCTCGTCAAAATGTAAAATGAGTAAAAATGTTTGGTCAACATGTTAATATGTGACCAAAATATTAGATTAAAAGATAAAATGACTGTTTCTCAGGTTAGTATGAGTCAACGCCTGTCTTATAAGTACGTGAGAAACACATTTCATCTTTTAATCTAGTATTCTGGTGACGTACATTTTAACATGTTGGCCGTGCATTTTTATTCATTTTACATTTAGTGCGGCTCCGTAGCAGAGTGGTAGTGCCAGACAATGAAACCAAAGGTCGCAGATTCGATCCCCACCAGGTCCTAGGATTTTTGTGTCACTTTCCACTTCTTTCACCTCTGGCAGTGTTGCTGATGTAAAAAATACTGAGTAGCACCGTGGATCGGAACCACGTTAAACTGTAGGTCCCCCTATAACTGGCTGGGTAAGTCAGTTCGAAGGTCGAAGGAAGGCAACGGCATACCGCCTCCAAACAGAACCATGCGTAGTAAAGCACTATGGTGTTCAAACCAATCTTCGGATTGTTGACTGCTTGCTTTTACATTTCGACGAGAAACTTTATTTGACATCGTCACCTAAGTGAAAAACCTGTAAATTCTTTTGAAGATGATGATATCTGTAAAGAGTACCTGTAAAGAGTAATATATTTTGTCAGCGATATTGGTTTAGCTACCAAATAGTGTATCTTCATTAACACTCAAACAGATCGCTCTCCACTGACGTAACATGCCAGATAACTATACAATATTTTCCGTGGCGTCACTTGCCCATCTTACCCAATAATGGGTCGTTGCGGTATCTTCTGGCACCTCGCCGGGCGACTTTGAAATTGTATTACAGACTGAAAAACTAAGAGCGCTTATTTGACGAGGAATGTCGTTTGTTATATTCAGTACCCGTTACAAACAAAAACCAATGTTGCTAACAATGTACTCAGGCGATGAGAACAATGAATGCACTCTTAACATTCGTTCGTAATTGCGATGTAACGAAGTTGCGTTATCTTCCACTTGCGACGAGTGGTATATGACTAACCTTGCAGTGATTCATTCATTGTCTGACAAGAACGTACGATATTTGCTTGTTTAGTGCGCGCGTGCGCGTCCGTGCTTCTGTTTATAGTAACAGTTTTCCTTTTATAGGAGTATTCATTTCACTAAGGGCGTGTTCAGATGGCATCGTCCCTTATCGTGTGGGGGAACGAGATTTAAGAAAGTGTTTTGAAGGCAATAAGGGCTACTTTGTTGTACGAGCGTGTTTTCTGTGGTTTCTTTTAAGTTTTTACCAGAAAAAGACAGCTTTCCATCGTAAACCATTTACTACTAAGACTAACAAATTTTAATGCTGATGTAGAAAGTTTCATTATCGCAAAGACTAAACGCGATGGCCGAGGGGACTGAGGCGCTCCAGTCACGGTGTGCACGGCCACTACGGTCGGGGTTCGAATCCCCCCTCGGGCATGGATATTTGTGCCGTCATTAGTGTTAGCTAGGTCATAAGTAGTTTGTAAGTTTAGGGACTGATGACCCCGTAGTTAAGTCCCATAAGCTCTACAAACATTTGAACATTTGAAGCAAGGAAGCACCGGGACATTTGAAACACTTTCCAAGCTCGCTGGGGCAATCCATTCTGAGGTAAACAGACCTGCTCGACCCATCAATAACTGACGGAGCCAAGACGCGTGGAGTATCGAATGGCGCACCCTGCAAGTGTCCAAGAAATTGAGGTGTATCAAGGAGACAACCGACGTCTGGGGGTCCTCTCTGCGGAACCCTCGCCGGGAGTCTGTCGTCCTCTGCCGGCTGCGCGTTGGCCATACTTGGCTGACGCACGGGCACCTCCGTCGTGAGGACCCACCTCAGTGTTGCTGTGGCGCCCGTTTATCGGTAGCCCACATTTTACTGGACTGCCCAATACTAGCCGCCCAGAGTTTGCCACCACGGTTGATTCGGTTTTAAGTTTTATTCATGCGAGTGGATTGTATGGTTCCATGTGAGTTTGAGTGTCCACTATCTATGTTTTCCACTTAACTATTACTTTTAGATAGATGGTTTTAAAGTGTAACATTGTGACGAGATGTCCTACATTTCTGTCTGTGGTCCCCCGGCCAAGACTCTCTGGTATCCTCTTCACACATTTTCCTTCTTTTACCAGTTTTTACTTTTATTTCTTGACGTGTTAAACCCTTTGCTTGGTGCATTGTAACACAGTTTTATACGACGTTGTAGTGATTTTTACTGCATTCTCTAAGATTGGAACAAGGGACTGATAATTGTAGTCGTTTAGTCTATAAAACCATCCCTCCATCCAACAGGACGCGTCGTTGACTGAGATGTCGGCCGGCTACTCTGCCGCCTCCGTGTTTTACTGTAAGAGGAAGATGGAATGCGTTACAATTTGTCACGTACTGATGGCTGCGGTCCCTTGTCGGTGGAAAAAATACGCTTGTAAGTCGATATAACGAAAATGTGCGGTCATTTACGCCACATATTCCATTACTTGCAAAGTCGTCGGGATTCAAATAGGAGGCAGTATTGAAACACCGTGGCATTTCGACAGGTGTCGTACTAATCATCAAGCGAAGATGAGAGCGCGAGATACGACAGATCTCAGTATTTTAATACTACGTTGTGGCTGAAAGTTGGCCATTATTTCATCAACAGTAAACATAAGAATTGTAACAGTCTGAACATAATAATATTCTACACGAAGATTCCATAACTTTAATTTGCGTTTCTTAATTTTTTTTAAGCACGGTTAACTAACTGTTCACACAGTGGCCAAAAATATAGAGCCGCAGTATAGTATTTGCGACAGGTAAGTGTTTAGCTACAGAAAACAGTCGCTGAGCACTGATTTCCTCGTAGGATAAAACCTGAGACGCCTAGAGTCTGCACTTACGCACTGCGTTATGTTTTTGGCTCGGGAGATTTCTTTGCCAGTACAAAATCGCATCGGCGAGTAAACCACCGTTCTGAGTGTTTCTGTGCCTCAGCTGATGGAGTACGCTAGAGTGGTCCTTTTCCTCGGTGGAGAGTTTGGCCGCCTCCAGTGCAGCGCAGCGCCACCAGCTGAAGTGACGGACTGTAGAACTAATGCCTCTGCAGAGGTGGTGAATAATGCGCGACCCGCAGGGGTCCGCCTTTATTCATAACCGGCGCGAGTGGCTGGCAATCTGATTGCTGCCGGCGCGCTTTCATCTCGCCGCGTTTTGTCTCGGCAGAAAAGAGGCACACAGACAGCACTCCCACTCTTAAAGCTAGAACCCAGAAAGCAAGCAGTTCCTTTGTCACTACTTGGGATTTACTGAAGAAGCTCTCCGCTAAAAGCAGACTGTGGAACTGCATGAATCCGTCGCGAAGGAGCGCGTTGCCTTGAGTCAACTCCAGACCAGCGAGCTACGGCAGTGGTTCATGGGGCGAGCCGGGGAGGGTACACAGTACGGGCACACGTCGCGTGACGCGAGGCGTGGGGGCACAGTGTCCAAGCGCCGCAAACAGGTAACGCCGTAATTTGAACGCGAGCTGAGGCGACACGAAAGTCTCTTAATCGATGCTTTGAAAGATATTTAAAAAGGTGACTCTCCCTGAACTTAAAAAAAGAAAACAGTAAATTATTGGCATCTTCCAATCAATTCTAAAGGCGTATAGGATGTCAGAAAATTATATGCGTGTCACGAATCATCAATAATTATCTTTATAGTTTTAAAGTTAATCTTTACAATATTTGAGTATAGCAAAATTAAACTTGAAAATTTTCAACTTTTCAATGCGTCATGCAATTTAAACAAACGATGTTGAACAGTTCTTTTTAACAATCATCAAGATCGCAGGGTCCAATAGGACTGAGTAAAGAAGGATAGGCTCGTCTACATATCTTTCCTTGCTACACTTTATTAATACAAACAAACCAACTTGTATATTGAGCACTAAAAAAACTTTTCGCCGTCTGCAGTGGCCAAGCGGTCTGCGACGCTCCAGTCAGTCTGCACGGCCGCTACGGTCGGGGATTCGAATCACACTCGGGCATGGATGTTTGTGTTGTCTTTAGTATAAGGTAGTTGATAAGTAGTTTGTAATTTTAGGGACTGATGACCCCGCAGTTAAGTCCCTAAAGCTTAACAAATATATGAACATCTTGAAAAACGATTCTTAAATTCAAACAAGAACAATCACAGTATTTGATCCGTATCATTTCCACGGAATAAACCAATTTTCATCGATAAAAAAGGAACAGTTACACATTAGCAAAATGAGAAGCTTGCCTTGCTCAGGCAATTCCAAAAACCAAGCCAATTATAGTAATAAAAATGACAAACAAATGATTGACAAAGTTTCAAAAATCTGTAACTGCCACTTTAGATCATTAACTGAACTATCAAAGAACTATCAATAAATTTAGATAATTACATCAACAAGAATCTAGTGTTTAATCAATTTTAAGTCTTTTTTTTTTCGATATAATTCGAAACGTAACAAATCAATCGATACATACAAATAAGCAATCGATAGGTTATCTTAAGGGCTAAAAGTTTCTAATTTAACATTTTTCCATCGTAGTTATCGTTTCTTATTTATTTAATAAAATAAGTTTTTGGAACTTCGCGAATTTTTTCGACAAATTTCGCCATCTAGGCTCGAGTTTCATAAAATAGAAACTCTTTGAATCTTAATTTCGTACACTCTCTTTTTTCAGGTAATATTTTTTTGCAATCGTAACATCACGCCGTGACAGAATGCTTGTACTGAGCGCTCCCGCAGCCCAGCTGGAGTGCAGTGTGGTGGGGTTTCCTGCCTCCCACCCCCTGTTTTTCCAGCCGCCCCCTCCCCCCCCCCCCCCCCCCAGACAAATTATCGCCGCCATAACCCTTCACCTCCGCCCCCGCCACCGGCTGGCTTTGAGCCTCCTCCAAACAGCTGCCGCCTTCTTCCCTGTCTCCCCCTAACAATCCCAAGAATCACCCCGTAAAGTTTTACGGGGCACTAAAGTCATTCAAAAGCAGAAACAGACGCGGAACCCAGACAGGCGTTCTCCCCCACGACAGTCTGTGTGACGGCTCTTTGTTCTGCTGCCATACGCAGCTTACAGGTTCATTTCCTAGGTGTCGCGTCGAGAGCATCCATTAAATAAGGATCAAAATGAAATACTGTTATGACAAGAGGGCCGTAAAATAATTATTTACTTTCACAGGCTACCGGTTCTCACACACACACACACACACACACACACACACACACACACAAACCACACCTTTTGCTAACTGATACATTTGTATTCTTGCTGAACAGCTCGAATCGACATAATCATTTATGAATATACAATTAGTAAGTCAGTGATAAATTAACATTAAACTGCCCGCACAACGGCGCACTTCAATGTACTATTTTGACTTAATGATTGATATATTTACTATCAGTCATAATGGAGCTCTTCACCAACAACATACACGTAACAACTTATTAGTGACCACAATATAGTACCTTTGTGTGCCGAGACTGGAAGTCAACGAAAATAAAAATAATTTTACGGTCTTGCCAAAGACAGTGCAGTGAGGTCGCTTTCCCTATCACTGACAAATTAAGTAATTTGATATCCTTGTCTAATTAAAAAGTACAACTTGAGTGAAGCTTCAGAAAATTTCCCTAATTACATATTGTAGCCATCAGTATGGGAAACTTTTGAAGTGCTTTCTCCTTTAGTTTTTTTTATTAGTAATTGGCGCCAATTATTAAATCACCTTTCTTAGAACTTAAGCTTGGTTAGTGTTGTACATCTTCTAAAATCCGCAGAGACTAATTTGAGAGTTATTACGAAACATTAACTCTCCTGCGCTATTTAATTACACATACGGATCGCTCTAGCTTCGCACGGGCATACAGGTTGTCCCATTTATCATGACCACCCAAAATATCTTTCGAACAACGACGATTGTAAAACGACTTTAATCGGTATCAATTTAAGCAGGGGTTCATGAATGTAAATATTTTGAAACAAACGAAAGCACATGTATTTAACACAAACTTAAGTGTTTTTTTTTTTTTTTTTTTTTTTTTTTTTTTGTGGACACACTATATTATTTCATCAGCAATCTATAGCATATCATATAAACAATGGCGTTGATTGCATCGTAATACGTAAATTATATCCAGAGATATTGCAAAGCGAAGTTGGCGCTTGAAATGCGCTAGCCGCGCGTTTCACGTACTCTAAGCGTAAACTTCGCTTCGCAATATCTTGGGGTGTAATTGGCGTATTGCGATGCAATCAACGCTATTGTTTGTGATTTGTCATTCTGTATATTGCTGATGAAGTAATATATGGTGTTCATTTAAAACACAAGTTTGTAATAGAAAGACTTATGTTAAAGTTTCGGAATGTTTCAAAATAAGCCCCTGCCATACATTGATACTGGTGGAAGTCTTTTACAATAGCTATTGTTGTTCCAGAGATATTTTGTGCGCTAAAGATAAATAGGACACCCTGTAATGCCCTGACAACTTTTTCACAACGTATCTTCGGGGTAAATCTACGCGTTTGTGATAATTTTATAAGTTTCTGGCGTGAGATACAGACACAAAAATAATATTGCTTAAATAATGCTTTTCTGGCAGTCTTAATTCAAATATGTCTCAATAAATTTACTATTTTCGTTATGGTTTCTCACAGATACTAACAAGTTGTTGAGTAAAGACTGCCATTCCTGCTTTATATAGCAGTGGATCTAACGTAACATTTCGCCTACAAAAACGCTATTCATTTCATCTCTGAAGTGGCAAGGTCTGCCGTGTCTTGGGCGCCTATTTTGTTACTTCTGTTGTTACAGGAACAGCTGAATCATAGTCGTGTTCACCAATGCCATGACCAAACGCTACTTTCTCAGAGCTTCGTCAGGTACTGGTTAAAGAAAACAACTTTGATAGCAGAGAGCAAGCGTACGTGACCGCCTGGGAAAATAAATACAGCCACGAGAAGTTGACATATTTGCTTGTTGTACTTGATTTTCATATGTCCAGTGTGGCTTAGAACTGCGCTAAAGACATTATTTCGCGATCCTTCTATACATTACATAGCAAACGTTTATGCCATTCAAACGTAACACGGTGTATTAAAGTAAGTTACGGCATAGCTCTACGGCATCAGCTACAAGTTACCCTGATCTACTTGCTGTGGCTCTTCATTTCCTGCTGTCGTAAGCAGTTAGACGTTGTCGTCTTCCGTCTTGAGACGGGTTTGATGCAGCTCTCCACGTTACCCTGTCCAGCGTAATCTTCTAAATCATAAGAACGGCGAACACACTTTTGTATCGGCTTACTGTATTCATCTCTCGGTCTCCCTATGCGATTTTTACCCCACCCGCTTCCCTCCAAAGCTAAATTGGCGATTGCTTGATCTGTCAGAATGTGTCTTGCTGAAGATATGCGAGAGATATCCTTCGTTCGTAATTCTGTTAAACACGTCATTAGTAAGAGATCTACTCGTACCCACCTAATCTTAACACTTTCAGCTTTGGAAAAAGTTCAGTGTTTTCTGTATTGCTACAGTGCACTGAACAACAAAAAGGGATTTAAAATTTTTGATCGAACTATTTTTATTTATTTATTTATTTTTGGTCATGTATTTCATGCGCAACACAGACGTTTGTTTCGAGGTTTTTTTATTACTTCGGACGTTATTGTGTTGACAGACAATACTGCCAGATCAATAATGTTGTCATAACCTTCGCAACAGCACCACAGAAAAGACAATTAACGGCTGAAATAAAATAACACGAACACCACTCGCACTCACATCCACGTACAGACGGCAACGTAACACAACCTCCAAGACGGAAAAATTAATGACTCAGAAGTGGCTACACGCCATACCAAGCGGCAAAATGTTGTACAAGAAGTATGTTGTTCAACAATCATGCAGTCATACAAAATAAGCTACAAATAAGCTTTTATTGATAAATCTGAAGCATTGTTGGAAATACTTTTATGAAAGTATTTGTCTTGAGTGTCACTTTACGTACTTCAAACATTGAGGGTAAGGAATTCACGCAGAATAAATTTTAATTCAATGCTTCAGATTTATCAATGTCTTTGACATATTTGAGACGAAAATCTGTCTCCGGGATAGTTTATTTGTGTTAAATAAGCTTTTAATACGTTGTTGTCCAGGAACAACGCTGGGAATGAAAGGGTTGAGCATTCTTCTGTAGCACCACATTCCAAAAGCATCTAAGATTTTTTCCTGCCTCAATTCCTTACCTTCGATGTTTCAATTACGTAAAGTCTGACACTCAAGACAAATACTTTCATAAAGGTATTTCCAACATTTAAATATTGCATTTGAACAAATTTCTACTCAAAAATGCTTTTCTTCCCATAGCAATTCTGCATTTTATATCTTCTGTACCTCAGCCATCGTTCGTTTACTGCCAAAATAACAAAACTCATGTACCAGGTGATCTCGTTGCCTAATGTAATGTTTTCAGCTGATTTTTTTTAACTACATTCCATCACTCGGTCCTGTTAATGTTGATGTTATACCTTCAACACATCCATTCCGATGATTTGCTCTTCCATGTCGTTTGCAACTCCTGATATAAGGCTTTTAATTGTGTAAATCTTGGGATTCTTTTAGATAAGCTTAAGTATTGTGGAATGAGTGGTACATTTCACAAATGGTTTAAGTCATACTTAACTGGAAGAGTGCAGAAAGTAGAAATAAGCAGTTCACTTGATATAGAAGAAACAATCCCTATAAAACTTGCCATTCTACGTTCACGAAGATGCTAAGCCAGTTCTTTTTGCTGATAATAAAAGTATAGCTATCAGGCCTGACAAACAGGAATTAAGTGATGAAATTGTAAAAGATATCTTTCAGAAAATTATTAAGGGTTTCTCTACAAATGGACTCTCATTAAACTTCCATACAGTAAATGGCATGAGACCATTGATAAATTTAGACTTTGAACATAAATCTGTAGCTAAGGTCAACTATTCAAAATTTTTAGGTGTTTGCATTGACGAGGGATTGAATTGGAAGAAACACATTGAAGATGCTGCATCGTTTGAGTTAGTAACTAATGCTATCCGGCTCATTGCAAAATTTGGTGATATACATCTCAGTAAATTAGCTTACTATGCCTATTTTCATTCACTGCTTTCATATGGAATCATTTTCTGAGGCAATTCAACATTGAGTAAAAAAGTATTCATTGCACAAAAGCGTGTAATCAGAACAATTGCTGGAGCCCTCCCAAGATCATCCTACAGACATTTATTTAGGGATTTAGTGATCTTCACTGTACTTCACAATATATATATATCCACTCATGAAATTTATTAACAATACGACCCAATTCAAAAGTAATAGCAGTTTGCACAGCTACAAAACTAGAAGAAAGGGTGATATTCACTATTCAAGCTTTGCACAGAAAGGGGTGAATTATGCTGCCACAAAAGTCTTCGGTCACGTACCAAGTAGCAGCAAAAGTCTGACAGATAGCGAACTAGTATTTAAAAAGAAATTAAAGGAATTTCTAAATGGCAGCCCCTTCTACACTAAAGATGAATTTTTAGATAAAAAATAAAAAGTAAATAAAAATCGTTCAAATATTGTCATGTTTAGACAACATTCACTAAACTGACACGCTCCACATCATTACGAAATGTCTTTTATATGATCTATGGAACAAGTATTAATCTAATCTAAACAATTTCGTAAAGGATCTTCTACTACTGCAGTTTATTAAAATCAAATGAGACAGATTTAAAAAGAAGTTGCGTTTGAGTGACAAAATTAAGAGAGGAGCTGTAGAAAATGCACTCTATTTCTATTTGTAGAGGAGTTGAGAAGAGCGTGCGTTGACAGCTGCTGCCGACAGTGACGGCAGCGAGTAAGGAGGGCAGCAAGTGTCTCGTGTTTGTCGTCCCGGCAGTCAGGTCGGTGATAGGGCTGTTTGCCCGCAGGCACGCGCGCCGCACACGTGTGTAGGCTTTCCCAGGGCGACCTAGTCTACTGCCGCCAGGAAGCGGCGTCTAGGCACCCACAAGCTCAACTGTGCTTTACCAAAGTGTGCGCATTACATTTGACACCAAACCTATGGTCCGCGAAAGATTGAAATTTTATATTCATTGTCA
Organism: Locusta migratoria; assembly: GCA_026315105.1. Taxonomy (NCBI): domain Eukaryota; kingdom Metazoa; phylum Arthropoda; class Insecta; order Orthoptera; family Acrididae; genus Locusta; species Locusta migratoria. The sequence continues at coordinate 394,023,192 of CM048750.1, read as the reverse complement.
ATCACTGATGCCTTCTTATGTAGTCAGTCGTGTCCCCTTTACAACTTCGCTGGTGATGACAAAAGTGGATAGCCGCGGCGTAGCGAGCGAGCACATTGAGGCGCTATGCTACGATGCGTAAGGCTACAAAGTGCAAGGCCGTTGCCCGTTCGGGTTTGAAATCTCCCCCCCCCCCCTCTCGGGCATGGATGTTAGTGCCGTCTTTAGTATAAGGTAGTTCATAAGTAGTTTGTGAAGCTTAAGGGACTTGACTACGGGGTCATCACTCCCTAAACTTACAAACATTTGAACGACAGTGGATAACATCGCTGTCATTTGAAATGATTTATGAACGCTTATTGAATTCGAAAATGAGGGAAACTGTAAATATGGATTAAAAGTCCATGCCCTTAGGTACCCCTGTTGTAAAAACGGAAAATCATATATCAAGGTTCCGGAAATCGGCTTCCGTCGTTTTAAAATTTTGTCCATGATTTTATGTGAAAAAGGGTTTCCAACGTAATAATAAATCCGAAAGGTAATTGAAAAGTAAGTGGCGTGCATGTAGGCGTAATTCTGAGCAATAGTAGGGTATCAAGATAACTTCTCATAGCCAAATTAAAGAAGATATAAAATGCAAAATGGCTATGGGAAGAAAAATGGCCAATGTACAATGTAGACTCCTCTTAAATTGTATTTATGTTTAGCTAGCTTGTAAAGCTGCAAATGAACATTGAAACGGAAAGTGAAACGTCCCTTTCCAGCAACGGTCTTCCTTCCGACTTGCAAACTATGGAGTCGCGTTACTTGGAGTTGCGTCACCTCTGCGGTTTAGCAAAAATATTGCGCCATGTGCGGACATTGCCTTCCACTTGTAGAACAGGCAAAGTAAATGTTAGTACACAAAACTACCATTCGTTGACCGGCTTACTTTGAAATAGTAGAAATTGGAAAAGCGTGACTATTTTCATGTTAATGGAGTAGTGTCCACCTGACGAAGTGATTGTCAAAAAGTTGAAATGTTTAAGCTCAAGAGACTTAACTGCGGGGTCATCAGTTCCTAAACTTACAAACTACTTATGAACTAGCACATACTAAAGACGACACAAACACCCATGTCCTAGGGGGGGATTCGAACCCCCTCCCCTTCCGACCGTAGTGGCCGTGCAGACTGTGACTGGCGCGCCGCAGACCTCTCGGCTACTGCGGCCGGCTTAGTGATTGTCAGCGGCGTTAAAAACTTGACGACAAACTGACGGTCCATTTCCCAAGTGTGATAAACAGCTTACGTTACAGAGGCTCTTAGATGCAATTTACTATTCTCTATCCGATCATGTGTTTTTCTGCACAATTTTTTGATAACTTACTTAATCGTCTCCGACAGAGGTTTCGAAACAAATACTCGCTGTCTTGTCTGCAAACAGATATTGAGTTACTGTCAGAGCCGACACACTCGATACGTATTACGGGTAGGGAGGGAGTGTGTTCTAAGAATACTAGTAACAGTGGCCAGTCTGTTAGTTGACGAGTCAAGACTGTTTTGGCAGTTTTCTGCAAAAAGAAAGAGTAAAATTGCTGCGATAATCTCGTTGGCTATTCTCATCCGATGAGTTGCTCTCCCAGCCCTCTTCCGCTAATGACGTCGACGGTTCATTGAACTGTAAACGTGCTTTCTCGGCGGTGCCGCTAGTCTGAGACAATGAGTCGAAGCAGCTGACGCAGACGGCCGTGAAATGACGAGCTCTTAAGACTCGGTCAACAGTCAGTGTAAAGCACTTTGCGTGAAGGTGATCCTCACTGAAAATTTGGAAATCACTCTGATATTTCTAAAACCAACTGTTTTAATTACACCTCGATGAAAGACTGGAATGTGGCTCATGGAAGAATCGTACTTAACTTGCGAATTAGTTGCATTAAAATCCCTCTTTCTGCAGATTCTGCAGTACTCAACGATTTGTGATCCTTGTCAGATAGAATGAATGGGGAATATTCACAGGGGAGAAAACGACTAGCTGCAGTCAGAGCGAGTGTGTCACTGAAAGGATCGACGAAATACAGTGTCGGGCACTTCGAGAGAGGCGTTGTACATTACGTAGAGGTTTACCGTTAATAAGGTGAGAACGGTTGTGCAAATAACAGAACGCGGCACGTTACTTTCCCGCACTCACCTCCTGAAACGATAACTGCATTATGTCGTACAGACAGCCGCTCTAAACCGCGATATTCACAGACAGGGAGAACCAAAAGTGTACCTTTCACCAGCCACTGGAATGCGGCTTGCGAAGAACAAGTATCCTTGATGGCGCGTAACATTAATTACTGCGCCGACGACAGCAGAACTGGAATCAGTGCTGATCTCTGATAACGGGACCCGCAACCTCCCAGACCGGTTTGCGAGTGTGTTTAATCTGCTTGGCAAGTTAGGCGCCAAACCGGGACTCGAATCACGGTCGGGCAGTGGCAGGATTGTCAGATCCGGCTGCTACGCGAAACGAATAGTTTAGACTTGTCCAACGAAACAGTCCGTTGGGAAGGTGCGTTTTAAGATTTGACTACTATTTGCCTTTTACTTAAAATCTCGTAATATATTGCCATAATGAAATAAATGATAGCCATATGTCTTATACACTTACGTACTGCTACTTGTTGTTGCGTTTGAGAAAATGACGGACTTTAACGCACGAATTTGGTAAGGGACACTGAAGAAATTTCTTAGTTCAACATTGAGCGTCTGTCATTTTCCTTCGGAGGACCCAAGTTCGATTCTCAGTACTGCTGGAATTTTCGAATTGTGCGAGTGTCTGAAAGACGTACACTCGGCCTCGTGAGTCACTGAGGTCCTCGAGAGCGAGAATCGGCGGATCCGATCTTGGCGGCTTCTGGACTCATTTCTGCTGACCTCGAATCACTAGTGGCGCACAGGAAGCACTTCATCAGGGAGTCAGACAAAGCCAAGCCGTAACTTGTTATGCATTACATTGAGAGACCGTCAGCATTAGAAGGCTGACATGTCGATCCATCTTTTCTTTGCCGCATAATGCGGAACGATCACCTTCAAGCTTCTCTCCACACCCTCCTGCCATTTCTGTTCCTCTTCGCAAAAGCGCTCTAAGATAATGACGAACGGTTGTCTCCTATCTTTAATGTGCTCGGTTTTGTGTGTGGAGTGTGTTGTATTACTATACCTCAATCTTACTTCGGGCGTACGTTCTCAGAATTGGAACACTTAAACCTTTCCGTCATGCACAATTGCTGTAGCGTCTGCCAGTTTTAGATCAAATCAGTAATTCTACCCAGATTACTAAACAAGCAAACACTCTTTATTTGGATCGTAGTCATTGGTCGATTTTATTTATTCTGCTTGACAAAGGCCACAGCCTGAAGAACATTACTCAAATCAGTAGCGGACGCAGTGACAAGGTGTAGAAACAGATTGTGCCAAGTTACTTTTAAGAATCACCGTCAGTTGCAGCGCTTCCGGTACTCGCGTACTTTCTGGAATACAGAAAAACAGTAAGCAGTAGCGTGTAATGACACTCGGTAGGCTAGGCAAGTCCAGCTACAGCAGACGGCCTGGGCTTGTCACGGGGAAGAGATTCTGCTCAACCATAACGCGCGTCCACGCACCGCCAACGTGAGACACAGTGCACTAGCTAAGTTGGAGCAGTCTGACCAACCGCCCTGAGGCACCGTGACGAGCAGAGCCATCCTTAGTTGATTAAAAAAAAAAGTCAAACGAGAGCGTGGTGTTTTTTGTGGAAGTCCTCAGTTATATCCATAGTGTTGTTTCGTACCTTATCATTTGAACACTTTATAGATTCCTTAACGAGAGCTTCCCACGCATACAATAGCATCAGCAGCGAAAAGTGCCAAAAAGTTTCCGGTGTAAGGCACAAGGTCAAACGAAGTGATTCAGACTTCACGTTTGTGGAGACGGGTAATATATAGGAATCAACATGGTTTCCGAAAGCAACCATCACGTGAAACCCAGACGGCAGTAGACTTAAGCTCCCAGGTAGACAAAGGCGTTGGGCACGGTTCCGCATAGTCACCTAATAAAATAAGATCGTAAAATGTCAGACCAACTGTGCTTGGACTGCTAACTGTACATAGCATGTCATTCTCGTCGAAAGGCAGCGTTTAGTCGTTAAAGTAATTTCGGGAGTGCCCTGTGGTAGTGTTTTAGAACCGTTGCTTTTCAATATATATAAATAATCTCGTAGGTAAAAGTTCTTTCAGGCTTTTCGCAGATGTTGTAGGTTATCGAGGTCGCAACGCTGCAAAATTGCAGCGAAATGCAAGAGGTTCTGCAGCATGTCCACAAATACTGCAGGGATGGCAATTGAGCATAAACATAAAGTGCTGCGTTTACAAAAAAATGGAAGCTCGTTCATTATATAACTACTCAAGCTGTTACTTGCGTCAAATATAAATGAGTAGGCATCAGGGACGATCTGAAATGGTGTGTAGTCCATCAGAGAGTTCTGCACCATGTTATGCTCATTTGTCAAAATTCTGAAATCCAATTTTTGTTTCTTGAACCATACGCGACAAATAGAGGAAAAGTGACTGATACACAAAGTTCCCTGCGCTTCACGCCGAGAGGTGCGCTCCGAACTGTGGATGTAGTCGAAAACTTCACTGACGTGTGTAAGAAGTCTGAAGCTTTGTGTTAGAATCTGTACCAACATGGGTATTTTGACGCGGCTTCCTGATGATCGTGACATGTAAAATGTCCTGCAGCCTTTACCATGTCTGTTTCAGGCGGGAGTCCTGTTTCGTTTTGTGTGAAAATGCTAATATTTTTGGAATGCCTTTCACGATAATGTTAAAGTAGCACATGTTGTAAACAGAGGCAGGCGTGAGGATTTGGACAACTGAGCGAGGCGTGCCAGGGTAGTTCTATAGAGTTGCGTGGTGGTGTAATGGTGAGCGCAACTGGCTAGGGAACAGGAGTACAAATTTGCAGACGATGCTTGAGTGTGCATATATACACGAATTAGCCGCCGAGTTATGTTTGCGAACGGTGACGACGGTGTTAGAGCCACTTAGCGAGCTAGCAAAACAAGTCGCCATCGGGCCTACGGAGACCGAGAAGGGGAGATAACGCTGGGGTCACGTATTTTCTTCAACCTTTTTACACATTTAGTTGGCCATAAAAACAACATAATGTGTGGTTATTAAGGTGTAGGGCTCTTGCAAACGTCTCGGAGTCGCCCAAAAAGTTTCTCACGTAAATTACGTAGCGAATGTATGTGAGTAGGTTGCTATGAAAGTTCTGTTCCAAAGAAACATACATTTGCGATTATACTGCAGCCATGTATAAGACATCAAGTAAACAATTATTCATTCGCGATTTCCGAATTCTGACGACAGTAGCTGCATTTCTAAAGCTGGTCTACTGCTTGATGACAAATGAAAATTTGCGCCGGACCGGGACTCGAACCCGGACGCAAATTTTCATTTGTCATCAAGCAGTAGACCAGCTTTAGAAATGCAGCTACTGTCGTCAGAATTCGGAAATCGCGAGTGAGTAATTACCCGAATAGGTGCTGGATGTTTAAGTTGATTATTGTGAAGTGGTGTCTATAATTACACTTTCCCCCGTCTGAGGAAGGAGATAATTGTTCCCGTCCGGGTTCATTGCTGGGTGCTACTCCAATATTTGAGAGCCTTGGAAACTTCGATACGTATTTCACAGGGAACACGAGGAAGAATTAAAGTACCAGGCGATCAAAAAGTATAAATTTGAAAAATTAATAAATCACGAAATAATGTAGATAGTGGGGTAGAAATTGACTCATATGCTTGGAATGACAAAGGGTTTAATATAACAACAACAAAAATATTGATACTCGTGAAAGATCTCTTGCGCGCGTCGTTTGGTGGTGATCGTGTGCTCAGCCGCCACTTTCGTCATGCTTGGCCTCCCAGGTCCCCAGACCTCAGTCTGTGCGATTATTAGCTTTGGTGTTACCTGAAGTCGCAAGTGTTTCGTGATCACCGACATCTCTAGGGATGCTGAAAGACAACATCCGACACAATGCCTCACCATAACTCCGGACATTCTACACATTATTCCTCGACTACAGCTATTGTTGAGAAATGGTGTACTTACAGAGCATTTCCTGTAAAGATCATCGTCTTTGCTTTGTCTTAATTTGTTATGCTAATTATTGCTTTTCTGATCAGTGAAGCGTCTTCTGTCGGACATTTTTGAACTTTATAGTTTTTTGTTCTTTTTTTCCTAATGAAACCCTATCTTATTCCAAGCATGTGTATAAATTTTTACCCCCTATATCTACATTATTCTGTGATTTAAGTTTTCAAATTTACACTGACGTTTTGATCATCCGGCATGTGGTTTGGAGGGAGACGTGCTACAGGACAGCCCGTATAGCCCCATACCCGTAACGCTGTGTTAGCTGAGAGGTCTAAAGCATCTGCCTGGTAAGCAGGTGGCCCGGGTTCGAATCCCGGCCATAACACAAATTTTAATCTAACGCCTCTACTTGTATTCAATACATGTGGGTTTGTTAATTACATCTCAAATGTTACATACCTTACATAATATGACCGGTAACAAAAAAAAATTGGAACCTTATGTCTGAGCGGGAGTCCAACCTTCGTCTCAACCACGCTCGTCTTCGAAAGGTGTGACGCTAACCACCTGACTTGCAGGAACTGTACCGTCCAGCACCTACGCACAGTCACCTCAGCTGCATAGTCGTGTGGCGGTTTTCTCGGAGTCGCGCACCTCCACAAACTGCCCGTGTTGTCGTTGTGTACGAAGTAATTCTGGCCGTAACCACACCGCGGCGGCGCCGGCCGCGGTTAGCACAGTGGCGCCCGGCCGTCCTCAAGGCCCCGCGGCGCGACTGCAAGTCGCCACACCACCAGGCGCCGGCCAAGGCCCCGCGATTCCCAACACCGGGCACATTGAACAGAGCCTCGGCGGCCATTATGGTGGCAAACTTCCGCGCCAGCTTCAAATGTGCGCGAGACTCACTTTATTAGAGAAAGTCGCGAGAACTGTCTAATTGAAATAAAAGGTAAAAGGTAAAGCAGTTAACAATCCGAAGATCAGTTTGAACACCACAGTGCTTTACTAGGCATGGTCCTGTTTGGAGGTGGTATGCCGTTGCCTTCCTCCGACCTTCGAACTGACTTACCCAGCCAGTTATAGGGGGACCTACAGCTTAACGTGGGTTCCGAACCACGGTGCTACTCGGTATTTTTCACATGAGCAATAATACTGCCAGAGGTGAAAGAAGTGGAAAGTGGAAGATAAAAATCCTAAGACCTGGCGGGGATCGAACCCGTGACCTTTGGATTTGTAGTCTGACACACTACCACTATGCAACCGAGGCGCCCTAATTGAAATATATAACTAAAAAAAAACTGTGGTGTCGCACAAGTCTAAAGTGCGCGCCACCTACTTTCGCCGCGCGCCGCCATGCACGCACGGCGCGGCGTTCTTACGACATGAGCCACGAGCGCCCTCTGCTACAACTCCGCTCGTGGCCACCACTTAGAACTGAGATAGGAACCAGTTAACACTTCGGAATCAGATAGGCACCAGTGAAGACTTGGCTATCGGATAGGCACTAGGCAGGCCTCTAGCTCAACTATGTATCAGCATTCTGCAGTACTGAGCTATGTAAAAGTTAAGTATTGTATAAATTCTGTGCAATATATATCTCGTTCTAATTTACTCTAGTGTTTCTAGTTTCTGCTGTCCCACTGGCTGCTCACCTTCGTACCTGCACAAGCGTGCATCCTTTATTCCTGTGTCGGTCTCGTTCTACTCCGTCACCGACACCTACGACGGAAACGAGACAAAAAAGCGGCGACGAAGCTGGGACACAAAAAAAAGAAAAAAAAAACAGCTTCACACTCTTTGAATATACAGCAACTATCGGTTGTGTGTAAATTTATTACGCATACGGTGTGGCAACACCTTCTCTTCTTCCTAACTAAACAAAATTACAACGTTCAGTTTTTTAGCGTTCTAAGTGCAGCATATGAACGGAACTTATCGTCAAACAAGGGTTTTTGGCACTTTCTCACTATATTCTATGATGGAGAAAGTTTTATACAAGCCGGCCGCAGTGGCCGAGCGGTCTGCGGCGCGCCAGTCACAGTCTGCACGGCCGCCACGGTCGGGTGTTCGAATCCCCCCCCCCCCTCGGGCATAGATGTTTGTGTCGTCTTTAGTTTAAGGTAATTCATAAGTAGTTAGTAAGTTTAGGGACTGAAGACCCCGCAGTTAAGTCCCATTAGCTTAACAAACATTTGAACGTTTGTTTTACACAAACACTAATTTCCGAAGTGTTTCACTATAGTTTGCGTCTTTAAGTGTCCGCTGTATTCTCGAATATTTATATATTTTATACTATCAAAAAATGAAACAACTGCCTGGAACAGCTAATGTTAAAAATAGACTGCGAAAATGAAATATCCCAAGAGATACATAACTGTAAAATAGCTTATTGCCTTGTGAAAATAGTAACCAGCCACTACCAAATTCTTTTAAGAACGCGAAGTATGCCATCACGTTTTCTTAACTAAGTGTTGAAATGTTTGTAGAGCTTATGGTACTTAACTATGGGGTCATCAGTCCTTAAACTTATAAACTACTTACGAACTAGCTTGTACTAAAGACGACGCAAACATCCATGCCCGAGGAAGGATTCGAACGCCCGACGGCGGACGGCCGCGCGCGCACCGCAACATGGCGCTCCAGTACGCTAGGCTAATCCGCCGCGGCTTAGTGCTAGATGCCCTACTGCTAATGTTACGTGCACTAATATTAGCACGTTTAATGCTGTAAGCCAAATACATTACAGTAGCGTGAACTGCTGAAAAGTCACCAACTGTCATAATAGGGTTCAATTTCACAATGTGCATCCAGCGTGGCTACGTGTCATTCATATATGGAACTACACACGGTTCTGCAAGCCCCTTTCAGTTGTTATACATGTATGTATAGCAGATGACCTTGAAATTCGGTGTTAAAGTTGCTAGTATTAACTTCGTAAACAAAAATTCGAACTGCAGTGAGGTAAATGATCTCGTGCCCCCAATAGTAACTTTACTATGTAGACATATGACCAGTTATCTTCAGTCAGGAGAATGGTCTGACGCAGCTCTCCAACCCACTCTATCCTGAGCAAGCCTCTTCATCTCCACATAACAACGGCAACCCACATCCGTTCGAATCTACTTAATGTATTCATCTCTTGGTCTCTCTCTGCTATTTTCCCCCTACACACTTCCCTCCAAAGCTAAATGAACGATTCCTTTATATCTAAGAAGGCGTCATACCAATCGATCCCTTCTGAGTCAAGGTATGCCTGAAGTTCCTTTTCTCCCCATTTCTGTTCAGTACCTCCTCATTCCACTCCCACGAACCACAGACATTGCCGAGGTGGGGTGGCTTGCGAGCCTCAACGATACAGATAGCCGTACCGTAGGTGGAACCACAGCGGAGGGGTATCTGTGGAGAGGCCAGACAAACGTGTGGTTCCTGAAGAGGGGCAGCAGCCTTTTCAGTAGTTACAGGGGCAACAGTCTGGATGATTGACTGAGCTGGCCTTGTAACATCAGCTAATGTGGCTTTGCCACACAGCTACTGCGAACGGCTGAAAGCAAGGGGAAACTACAGCCGTTACCTTTCCCGAGGACATGCAGCTCTACTGTATGAACATATGATGATGGCATCCTCTCGGGTAAAATATTCCGGAGGTAAAATAGTCCCCCATTCGGATCTCCGGGCGGGGACTACTCAGGAGGATGTGATCATCAGGAAAGACAATACTGGCATTCTACGGGTCGGAGCGTGGAATGTTAGATCCCTTAATCGAGTAGGAAAATTAGAAAATTTAAAAAGGGAAATGGATAAATTGAAGTTAGATATAGTGGGGATTAGTGAAGTTCGGTGGCAGGATGAACAGGATTTCTGGTCAGGTGAGTACAGGATTATAAATACAAAATCAGTTGAGGGTATCACAGGAGTAGGATTGATAATGAATAAGAAAATAGGAATTCGGGTAAACTACTATGACCAGCACAGCGATCGCATTATCATTGTCAAGATAGATACGAAGCCAACACCGACAACAGTAGTACAGGTTTATATGCCAACTAGCTCTGCCAATGATGAGGAGATTGAAGAAATATATGAGGAGCTAAAGGAAATTATTCAGACAGTTAAGGGAGAGGAAAACTTAATTGTTATGGGAGACTGGAATTCGGTAGTAGGACAAGGAAGGGAAGGGAAGATAGTGGGTGAATATGGTCTGGGCAAAAGGAATGAAAGAGGAAGCCGCCTGGTAGAATTTTGCACGGAACATAATTTAGTTATAACAAACACCTGGTTTAAGAATCACAAAAGAAGGCTGTATACGTGGAAGAGACCAGGAGACACCGGAAGATACCAGATAGATTTTATAATGGTAAGACATAGATTTCGGAACCAGGTTTTGAAGTGTAGGACATACCCAGGGGCAGATATAGACTCTGACCATAACTTGTTGGTTATGAACTGTAGGCTGAAACTGAAGAAACTACAAAAAGGTAGGAAAATAAGGAGATGGGATCTAGATAAATTGAAGGAACCTGAAGTTCTTAAGAATTTCAGAGGGAGCTTCAGGCAACAATTGACAGAAACAGGGGAAAATAAAACAGTTGAGGAAGAATGGGTAAAATTGAGAGATGAAATAGTGAAGGCAGCAGAGGACAAAATAGGTAGGAAGGCAAGACCTACAAAGAATCCTTGGATATCACAGGGGATACTAAATTTAATCGATGAAAGGAGAAAATATAAAAATGCAGTAAATGAAACAGGCAAAATGGAGTACAGACGACTAAGAAATGAGATTGACAGGAAGTGCAAAATGGCTAAGCAGGAATGGCTAGAAGGCAAATGCAAGGATGTAGAAGAATGTATAAATAGGGGAAAAATAGATACAGCCTACCGAAAAATAAAAGAAACATTAGGCGATAAGAAAAACAGCTCTATGAATATCAAGGACACTGATGGAAAACCAGTTCTCAGCAAAGAAGGGAAAGCTGAAAGGTGGAAAGAATATATAGAGGGGCTCTACAAAGGAAATGAACTTCGAGACAATATTGTGGGAAGGGAAGAGGATGTAGATGAAGATGAAATAGGAGATACTGTACTGAGAGAAGAATTTGACAGAGCCCTGAAAGATCTAAGTCGAAACAAGGCCCCTGGAGTAGATGATATTCCCTCAGAGCTACTGAAGTCTCTGGGAGAACCAGCCATGACAAAATTGTTTCACATTGTGTGTAAGATGTATGATACAGGCGAAGTACCCTCAGACTTTAAGAAAAATGTTATAATCCCCATTCCAAAGAAAACGGGTGCAGACAGGTGTGAAAACTACAGAACCATCAGTTTAATAAGTCATGGTTGCAAAATATTAACGCGAATTATATACAGAAGGATGGAAAAGCTGCTAGAAGCTGACCTCGAGGAAGATCAGTTTGGGTTCAGGAGAAATGTAGGAACACGGGAGGCAATACTCACTTTACGGCTTATCCTAGAAGATAGATTAAGAAAAGGCAAACCAACATTTCTAGCTTTTGTAGATTTGGAGAAGGCTTTTGACAATGTTGATTGGAATAAACTCTTTCAAGTTCTGAAGCAAGCAGGAGTAAAATATAGGGAGCGTAAGGTTATTTACAACTTGTACAAAAACCAGACAGCGGTTGTCAGAGTTGAAGGGCATGAAAGGGATGCAGTGGTTGGAAAGGGAGTAAGACAGGGTTGTAGCCTTTCCCCAATGTTGTTCAATTTGTACATTGAGCAAGCTATAAAGGAAAGCAAGGAGAAATTTGGAGAAGGAATTAAAGTTCAGGGTGAAGAATTAAAAACATTGCGTTTTGCCGACGACATAGTAATTATGTCAGATACAGCAAAGGACCTGGAAGAGCAATTGTACGGAATGGACAGTGTGCTGAAAGGTGCATATAAGATGAACATTAACAAGAGTAAAACTAGGGTAATGGAGTGCAGTGTAAGGAAATCAGGTGATGCTGAAGGAATTAGGTTAGGTAACGAAACAATAAAGGAGGTAGATGAGTTTTGTTACTTGGGCAGTAAAATAACAAATGATGGTCGCAGTACAGAAGATATAAAATGCAGAATGGCTATGGGTAGAAAGGCGTTTTTGAAAAAGAGAAATTTGTTAACATCGAATATTGATTTAAGCCTAAGGAAGTCTTTTCTGAAGGCATTTGTATGGAGTGTTGCCTTGTATGGGAGTGAAACATGGACGATAAGCAGTGTGGACAGAAAGAGGATAGAGGCTTTTGAAATGTGGTGCTACAGAAGAATGCTGAAGATTAGGTGGGTGGATCGCGTAACTAATGAGGTACTGAACCGAATTGGGGAGAAAAGGAATTTCTGGCATACCTTGACTAAAAGAAGGGATAGATTGGTAGGACACATTCTTAGACATCAAGGAATTGTGAATTTAGCGTTGGAGGGAAGTGTGTGGGGTAAAAATCGCAGAGGGAGACCAAGAGACGCGTATAGTAAGCAGATTCAAGTGGATGTGGGTTGTCGTTCTTATGAGGAGATGAAAAGGCTTGCTCAGGATAGAGTAGGGTGGAGAGCTGCATCAAACCAGTCTCTGGACTGAAGACCACAACAACAACAACAACAACAACCTCCTCATTAGTTACGCGATCCACCCACCTAATCTTGAGCATCCTTCTGTAGCACCACATTTCAAAAACCTCTATCCTCCTCTTGTCTGAACTATTTATTGTCCATGTTTCACTTCTGTACAAGGCAAAGATCCACACAAATGCCTACAGAATACACTTCCTTACTGTTAAATTAATGTTGTATGTTACCAAATTTCTCTTGTTCAGAAACGCTTTTCTTCCCATTGCCATTCCCCACTTTATGTACACTCTACAGTGACCATCAAATGTTATTTTACCGCCCAAGTAACAGAACCCATCAACCACCTTTATTGTTTAGTTTCCCAATCTAATTCTTTGAACATCGCATGATTTTTTTCCCCATTACCCGTGTTTTGTTCTTGTTAATGTTCATCTTATACGCTCCTTTCAACACACTATCCATTCTCTTCAACTACTCTTCCAGGTCCTTTGCTGTCTCTGACAGGATTAAATGTCATCAGAAAAACGCAAGGTTTTTATTTCTTCACCCTGAACTTTAATTCCTTCTCCAAATTTCTCCTTGCTTTCCTTTATAGCTTGCTCAAGGTACAGATTGAATAACATTAGAGAAAGGCAGCAACCCTGTCTTATTCCCTTCCCAATCACTGCATCCCTTTCATGTCCTTTAACCAAAGAACAGTTTTAAGAGTTTATGTACAAGTTGTAAATAACCTCGCGTTCGCTAAATTTTACTCCTGATGATTTCAGAATCTGAAAGAGTGTATTCCAATCAACATTGTCAAAAGCTTTCTCCTAATGGAAAAAAAGCTAGAAACGTAGGTTTACCTTTCCTTCATCTATGATAAGTCGTAAGGTGAAATGCCTCCCGTTTTTCTTCACTTTTCCTGAATCCGAAAAGTTCTTTTCTGAGGTCAGCATCTGTCAGCCTTTCCATCCTTCTATAAATAATTTGTGTTAAAATTTTGCAACTATGACTTATTAAAGTGATGGTTCTGTAATTTTTTTACACATGTCTGTGCCTGCTTCCTTTGAAATGTGGATTATAGTTTTCTTAGTCAGAGGGTATTTCGCCTGTCTGATACATCTTACCAGGTGAAATAGTTTTGTCATGGCTGCTCTTCCCAGAGACTTCATTAACTCTGAGGGAGTATCATCTGCCCTACGGGCCTTGTTTCGACTTAGGCCGGTCAGTGCTTCGTCAAATTGATCTCTCAGTACAGTATCTCCCATTTCATTTTCATCTACTTCCTCTTTCCCTCCTACAGTATTGTCTCGAATTTCATTTCCTTCGTAGAGTCCCTCTATGTAGTACTTCCACCTTTGTTTTCACTTTCTTACTTAGAATTGGTTTTCCATATGAGTTCTTGATATTCGTACAGCTATTTTTCGTGTCTCCAAATGTCTCTTATTTTCCTGTAGGCCGTGCCTGTTATCCCCTAGTTAAACATTCTTCTACAAATTTGCATTTGGCTTCTAGCCACTCCTGCTTAGCCATTTTCTCTCACGCTTAATTACAGAAAAAGGTCAATACGAAAGAGTTTTGCCTAGACAGAGAGAAACGCAAACGGCAAGCGTGGCAAAATGGAGTGTTAGCAAGGAGAGCTTGAGTTCCGTCTGATGACACGGCTCTGGACTACACTTGAACCGCAATAGTCCCGGCCAAAAAACAAAGTGCCAAGACACAGCACCCTCGCAAGTTGTCCACGGAGTGGTGAGGCCTACAAGCCTAAGCTAGTCCAGCCAGAGCACTATGTAAACACTGCAGAACGCCTGTCTGCCCCTGCAGCCGCGGCGTGCTCGGGTGGCTCCCCTCCCCGTCCCCCTCCCTCTCCCCCTCCAGCAGCCTGCACACGCGACCGCCGCTTGCGAAACGCCTTTCTGCCAACTGCGGCCTCCCGGAATTCAACCGCAGGCCGCGTATCGCTCGGCGGGCCACGAAACGCGCATAAACTTCCACCCCGGCGCCTTTCGCTTTCACCGCACAACGACCGACAATAGCGCAGTTTCCGATAAACGCCACTTGCCTTATCTACTCGACAATCTGGACGACTTAGTTGCGCAACTCCTATTCATAGCGCGGTGACTCCAGACTTAGATCATCATAAATACAGGTAGTGTCTCATAGTTCCAGGAAACCTGCTAGCTCTATGCAGCTGAAGTTAATACAAAAGTACGTGACGTGATCGTGAAAGGTGCGAGAAAATACACCAACTCCTTCAGGTAAAATTTCTGTACGCGGTGGAGTACTGCGAGAAGTTTCGGAATACGATTTCAGTGGTGGAAGACTGTTGATAAACGTTAATGTTTGTCCCGGCGTATGACGACATAGTTGTGGCGCTCCCTTATGACACACCTCTGCAACAGAGAGTGGGTCTTCTGTTTACGGCCGTCGGACATGAACTGCCGTACGTTTAACAGAAACATTTATTCTTTCACTACCAGTTTTGGCACTCCATTACGCCATCTTCAGATCCCTGTGTATTAAACAGACCTATTCAAGTGACTAAGGCGAAAACACTAAAATATAACAAACAGACGTATTGTATGGTAACACACTGAAAATTCAATACAGGTATGAAAGCGCTATTCAATAATACATCAAGAATATGTACAAACGTAGTCAACCTTAACACGCAATTTAAAAAAAAAAAAAAAAAAAAAAATTAATCGTATAATAGCGACATTTAGAATCTCTAAGCTGACAAAGGGAATTACAGAGTAAGACTAAATATATTCGTTATTGGTGATTAAATCATTACCATGTTTGTCGGCAGGGGCACATAGAAAACTAAATAAGCTAGGCCAGCCCAAAATACATGACACACACACACACACACACACACACACACACACACACACACTCACTCTCTCTCTCTCTCTCTCTCTCTCTCTCTAAGTAGGGAGACATGCAACATACTTGTTAGTGGTAACCTAGCAAATAGGGAACAAATATTTCATAAAATAAAAATGTATATATGTATAAAAACAAAAATGTGACTTTTGTGTTTATACATTTTTATTTTATGACAAATTAGTTCCGTATTTGTTAGGTGACCACTAACAATTATGTTGCATGTCTCCCTATTTACATTATGTAATTCATGTGTATATTTTGGGCTGGACTAGCTTATTTAGTTTTCTATGTGCCCCTGCCGACAAACATGATAATGTTTTAATCACCAATAACGACTATCTTTATTCGTACTCTGTAACTCTTTGTCATATATATATATATATATATATAAGTTTGTACATATTCTTTGTGTTATTGAATAGCGCATTCATACCTATTATATTTTCAGTGTGTTGCCATACAATACTTTTGGATTTTTTATATTTCAGTGTTTTTTGCCTTGTCACTTGAGTAGGTTTGTTTAATACACAGGAACCTGAAGAGAGCATAGTGGAATGCCGAAACTGGTAGTGAAACAATAAATATTTCTATTATACATACGGCTGTAGGTATCTCACTTCCTTCATAATCTTGACCAACCGCAGTTCCGGTTCAACCAGCAATGATGGATTCCATAAGACTTAATAAATGCTTGAAATGATTTTAGCTATGCAGCGGATTTAACTTTGTAAATAGCATCGACCTCTAAGTGATTAGTGTGCCTTAACCTTCGCTGCGACGACCAAGTTAAGACTTCAGTCACAGCAATAGCTCACGTTTCGTAACAAACAACGGCCCGTTACATCGCAAATTACTGAGCAGTGTACACTTCTACGCCATGGGTCCTTAGTGAACTTCGCCACAGAACTTCACAACTGCTTATATTCGATCCCTACAGGAACGCGTAAAAAATTCCCGTACAAGGCAGCGCGATTTAGTGTCCAGGAATCGAAAGGAGCTTGCGGAGAAAAGTTTCTCTCCAGGCGGAATGAATCTGAGCGGTAAAAATTTGTGCGGAGAACTAAGCCGTTGGCAAAAGATACCTGGACAAGTTTGTTTTTATTTTTATTTTTTTATTGTGGAATTCAACTTTGCGGTCTTCCATGATAGAGGAGACTATTCATGAAGCACCCTTAATCATGCTCATGAAAAGTATGTTGGGAAGAACTGGAGGGACAGCAAATCATTAATGTACACTGCCTGTGCAGCTGAAGAAGACAGATGCACCAGTGGATCATATTATACTACTTTGCGTTCTTACTGGAAGTTTAAAGTGTATGCCAATAAAGGAGTAAATATAGTTTCATACCATTTGTTGATCTAAAATAGTGAATTGGACACACGTATCCTCGGTATAAGGTGGCGACATTGTGCTTTCGCGATGGTAAGCAACCTAATACTTCGCTGTCATGTTTTTAACTTGTGTATTTTTATATAGTGACTAATTGCAATGTTGTTATTTTGTATCAAATTTTATTAACAAGATGACCAGATTATAACATGTGACCAGATGATGGTGACACAGTGCACCGAAACCGGTCGTCATTTAATAAATTGTTAGTGTGCGATCTTGGCTTGTCATTTTGAAAACTATTAAATGAAATTCCATCACCCTCTGGCGGGATGCATTCATAGGTATATAAAAAAATCTGCGAAAACGAATGCGGCACGTGAGTCGTAGCCGATCAACCGAACCGTAAGCCTCGGTGACTACCATGCGACTGACGGAACTGTCTTCCACTCGACCCTTTTACTAGCCTACTCTCCACTGCCCGCCTCAGCGCTCAAAGATGCTGCAGTTACAAAGATATAATGGTGAGCAGTGGTTACAAACATCAAATAAGGTCATCGAACGATATATGAATTTTACATATTATGTAAATACGCTAACACGGAAATTGTGGTGATTACCAAGTTCTTCGTACAAGAAGGCCAATAAAAGTTATATAATTGGAAAGATTGTTTGTCGTAGATTTCACGAATATAAATATTATGTGTGCATTTAGCCATTAAAAGTGGTAAAAGAAAGTAGACATTTTCCTACCTACAGCTTGGATCAAGTTCTACATTCTCCAACAATCAGTTCACTGATTGGCTATTCGCCTCGGCCAAAGACGCTGTAATGCAGCGCATCTGCAGTATTAAAATAAGTGAATTTCGAAACATGGACTGCTCCCAACTCACTTTCTTGTGCCGTTCAAATGCTTCATTTTCGCAGTGATTAAGAGTGGTTCAAGGAAATGGGTGTTTTCATATGAATGCCGACATAAAGGATGATGCTCCGGGAGAGGCATGTAGCGGTGCACGGGTGGAACTACGAAGTCGACATGTTGTCAGCTCTGGAATTCTGAATATCGCAGTATAGAAATAGCATTATTTCTTGGCGTTGTATAAATATACGAACACCGAAATTGTAGTTCCATTTGAAATATTAGGCTAATGAAAGTTATATAATTCGAAAATGTCATGAAGTATATACTTCAGTTTTTATTTGTTGTTATTGCGTCAGGCATTTTCCTTAACACGTAAAAGATACCGTTTCATACCTCCCAGTGCCGGTTAAATTGTACCAAATATCCCAGCGGCCTCCTATGAAAATGTTGGCAACAGAAGCTGAATAGTGAGAATCCTGTGTGTCTTCGTTTTAGCCAATAGCTGACAATGCTGATGTTTTCTCATGGAATCTTTGCTTTACGAGGGCAATTATTTTTACTGAGCGGACGAGGGTACATACAAGAACCTGTCAACCATAAAGCAGGAACAGCATTATTTGTTTATTTCATGGTCTGTTCGATACACTAATCGAGTCATTCTATGTAGTTCGAACAAATGGGCAAAAATTTTTTATCGTGTTGTTGATGCTGCCAACAATTACGCGAGACCGCCGACATGATACGTAAAATTTTACCTCCAGTGACCATTGTAAACACAATTCGTAAATTTCCGACAACAGGCAATACTAGTAGAAATAAAGCCGTAAGGCGAATACATGTACAGATTTTAAAAAATCACAAAAAAATCCACAAATAATGACATTCAGCCTATAGCTGCCTACTTCGGAGCTGAGAGAGATGAATCGACGTGGAGTTGGCAGGAAGCGTTGCCAGAGACGAGAGCGCGATGTCTTCCAGCAGGCGGCGGCAGCGGCCGTAAAAATAGCGACTGTAGCGGCAGCAGCGGCAGCGGCTGTAGCGGCGCCTCGCCTCGCCCCGCCCATTTCACGGTCTGCCGTCTGCCCGCTGCCAGTTGCCGTGCCCTGCTCAGTGGTCGCGGCGCGGCGCGGGGTCTGCACCCACTCGGTCGACACAGCTAAGCTCAACCTCTGTACGGGCGTCGCTTGCCGCCTTCTGCAGCTCGTCATTGGCTCAAATCTAGTCACATGATTTTTTCAGCCATGTTGGTCCTATACGTCGACTTGATTTGATTTTCTCAGGGAAGACAAAACAGTCTTGGTCCAACCAGCCACTGCCCGCACCAAAACTAAGTTTATTGTGCCGTATCGCTCCCTGTATGTGTAGTAAAGCCAACCAATGCCCTTAAACAGTGCAAGGAGTCCCTTTACCAGTTCTTTATTAGACACCATTTCTTCGGGTCTGGTTGTCCCAAATGTTCTGTGCCTTTCACTCTCCAATGCAATGCATTCGAAGATTAGATGTGATGCAGGTTTCATCACAGATCCTACATTTAGGGTCCTCTTCTCTTATTCCCATTGTACGTAGGTGTTTTTTGAAATTCCCATGGCCTGTCAGCAATCCAACCATGAGTCTAATCTCTCTCCTCTTTAGGCCCAGGATTGCAGAGCTTCTTTTAAAACATGGCTTTGGCATCATTACTTTCCCATGTTTTTGTTGGTGGACTTTGGTCCAATATTCTACGTGCTGTCTTCTGAGCCAGTTACGTAGCTCCAATTTGATCATTACCTTGGTGATTCTCAGGACAGGTTCCGGTCGGTCCTATACGTTACTTCGCTGCCATAAGAAGTATTGAAAGTTCCTGGCAAATTAAAATTGTGGCCGGAACCGGGGCTCGAACCTGGGACATTTGCCTTTAGCAGGCAAGCGCTCTACCACTGAGCTTACGGCGGGGCATCTTTTTTAAAAAGACTGGGAGGGAAGGTCAGTGCACAGTTGACAAAGTTCCTAAAACACCTCCCCCTCTTTCATGCCTTCCCTCGGCGATGTTACCAACACACTTCGTGTCAGTGCCCTGGTTTGTAAACAGGGCAGCACTGCACGCGAGGTGCCGTGCAACTTCAGAGCACGTCTAAAATCACCCTTTTACTAACCTTGGGTCTTCTGTCATTGTTGATGTCCCATTGCGCAGGTGAAGCACATGGGTCGTGCATCCGTTGTACCTGAAGTGATGTTTAAAGAGGTGTTGACATGTGGCTAGGAAGTACTGCACTACGATTAACGTTAGCTTTTGTAGGATGCCAGTGCTTGTTTTTACTGAAGAAATGCCAGTGTATATCCAAGCACAAATATACAGACTGAGTAATATTGAATATATAGACGTTGCATAACGTATAAACTGTCCCTGGCCCGCACAGAACTAACATGAATGTGCAAGGTATCGCGGTCGGCGCTCGACTCACTGCCGCCGCACTTAGCTGCGCGCCACAAGCCACCGTTTTGGCGCCAAGCGAAACTTCTAGACTAACATTGTTCAACTTATTACAAAATATGCAAATAATTAAATCTTTGAATTAACCGAAATTTAGCTTAGCACGAAAACATTACAGAAAGTATACAGATGATTTTTAATAGACATAGGAAAGTTAAATATTAATAAAAGAAGCTTAAAGTTTTGGCGGACAGCTAGTATAGACGGGAGCCAATCAGATCTCAACTTGCAATAGGGGCGGAGCTTTCCCACGGGATACAAGCTCATCTACTATCTCTCACCATTTCTACTATAGCGTCACACGGTTCTCCAACCAAGAAAACTTCTTTAACACCAAATATATTGATACGCGAAATAAACGGCTCCATATCAGCCCCCTCACAAGCTACCCCGACGCGACTCATGGGTTCCCCACACAACTACAATTCTACCAGTACCTCGCCTTCTGCTTTCCAAACTTCACAGAAGTTCTTCTGCGAAACTAGACTAGCACTGCTGGAATCCTTCCTTCCTTCACCTTCCTTCCTTCCAGGTGTGTACCTCACAGTGTGAAGAGTAGAAACTCTTAATCATCACCAACCTGACGTCTTCTATAGATGTCGTCCCAACGCAGAAGGTAGCGCACAGGTCGAAGTTCTTGCAAGAGGCTGAAACTGTTAAAGTATTGGCAGGAACTGATCTAATAACGAAACAATACACAAGTTCTTTTGGGATGCCATCTAGTTTAAGGAATGCAGAAAACTAGAAAACTGCATAACATCTACTTGACACATTGGCTTGACTAAAAATGTAATATTAAGTCATTTCGCTAGTCAGGGCATAGCTTGGCCCTGAGTGGTTTCCTGTCTTGGATTTCACATGGAATAAGGAAGTTAGGTTATCAAGTATTGACAAAAATATGATCACGTTTTGGCGCTAGATAGCCAGCACTACAACCAATCGGCGTCCAGTGCCTGCCGCTCGGGGACTTCCCTAGAATTCAGGGAAATTTGCCAGCGGTCTTTCCCACGATAACCCGACTTATTGTAGTTTCCACCTGTCGTAGTTCTCACCAGCTTTTACCATCTGTCGCCTACTGGCCCTAACCGGCTGCACTGAAGCAATACTTCGATCTTAATATGATGGCATTGAGCCAGAAATATTATAATCTGCAGGAATCACCTTGGTGCAGTGCCAATACGCTAACCACCAAAATATTGGCTCTATTTTGTTTCATCAAAATCGATAAATTGATAAAATTATAAAAATGAAGCATCTGTTGCGACACTGCAGACAAATATGTTAGTTATAATTCATTCCAAAATCTGATTCTGTATCTTTTATTTTCTAAGAAGAAAAATTGAATCCATTCCCTTAGTCAGTTAACATTTTACTGTACAAGAGAATCGTTGCTTTCATAGTTCAAATGTGGTCTCTCTCTCTCTCTCTCTCTCTCTCTCTCTCTCTCTCTCTCTCTCTCTTTCGAGCCCTCCCGACGGAGGATGATGAACCATTCCTAAAATAAAATTTTTTATTTTGATTGTAGCTAGTAATTAAGACGTCGTTAGTCTAAGCATAATTGCGCAGTCACGGGATTGTATTTCCGTCTGACCAGAATCTTTTGTGTGTGTTGTTGCAGGATCAGCGAAGAAGCGAGCAGACACGACTCGAGCGAACAGCCCGCTGAGCGATGGCTCCCTCAACTCGTCCGCCTCCCACCAGCCGGCGAGGAGGCAGAGCCAGCGTGAGTAGCCAGTAGTTACTGTAGCTGCATGGCCGCTTAAATGCATGCCACTACTGTTTCATACAGCCAGAAGGCAGCGTTCATTACGTGAGGACTGCGACCAAAAACCACCAAAAATACTAATGGAATAAAATAATTCAACTACATCCAAAAGAACTTCCCGATGATTCTTGTGTGGTTGAAAGGAATATATTGCAACAAGTCTTCGTATCATCAGATTGCCTTCCACGACTGTATTTATGATATCCAAATGGGTGTTTTTGCAGCAATCAGTCGTTATTTGTAAGAAGCTGCTTTATTTTGCAGATCTAGATTTCGGCAACTGACTTGCCATTATCAATGCTAAATTAACAAGAAGTCATTTTCTGTATACAGACATTATATGAAATACAACATTCACAAATTAGAAAAGTGTCAATAACATGTACTTTACATAGCATACATTTTTTATGTTAGCATGTTATGCATGTGCATTGTATCATCCTCATATATGGTCTGTAATACACTGTGTTCCATCTAACTGTGGAAAACAATGTATTACAGACCTCTGTAATAAAAAAAGCTGAGCCAAATATCCAGCGAACAACCAAGAACGAACCAAACGAACGACCGGAGAGCATAGATCTACCTAAACAGAAGAAAAGAAAGAAAGAAAAGGAAAAAAAGTGGCTAGCGTACGAGCCCCGTACTGGTTGGTCGTTGGTCGTTGGTCGTTGATCGCTGGATAGAGTCCCATGACCAACTATCAGCGCCGATATTTAAGGAAATGGCGCGTTAGGCATGATTTGCTTGCAAATTATCGGATGAAACAGGGGTTTTTAAAAATCTTTAGCGAGTGGTTTTTTTCATGGAAAACCTCAAAAGACCTTGTGTATGTGAAAACATCGCAAAAATATGGAAAACACAATCATGCTACTGATAATGTCGAAAGCTACGATTAGTTCTAAAACTTTCGAAAGCCGTCTGTGGAGTCAAACCTTGCAGGTAACAAGTAGTTTCGGGCTCCTAGGAATAAGGGAGCTCTCAAATTAGAGACAAGCAAACATTTTCACGTCAGTATCACGTTATGCATTTGGTCGTTTACTAGTCAGTAGTTACGAATATTATTTCTGATAATAAAACGTTTATTAAATTTAGAAAGTCCATCTCCCGTTATATCAATTTTAATGTAAATAGTAACGAATATGACTGTTGAACAAAAAATTGACGAACGGGACTCGATCCAGCGACAACTAACGAGTACGGGGCTCGGATGCTAACCGCTCGGCTGCCGCCACTTCATAACAAAAACGGCTACGCACAGCTACATATGGTACGTATTTGTCGACCGACCAAAACTATCTTGCGATTTTCTCAATAACCCTTGAGAAGTACGCGCTACTGCTTACACATTTTTTGTTGTCATGGAGTACTAAGAGTGTACGAAGTTGGCAGTAAATCCGCGTTCCAAACGTCGTGGCCTCCATTTGTCAAACTTTAGTCTGATTCTCGGTGAACTGAGGCCGGACGCGACATTTTCCGACATTGCACAGGCACCTACGTTTACAAGGTTACCATCACAGCACTGGTGGGGGCTTCAGAAAGCTCGTAGTGGGTCACCAATATAGCAGCTACGGAATACCTACGGAATCTGCCAAAACAAAAACAAAACAAAGGGCAGTGTCAGGAGCGCGCGTGACCCCAGCACGTGTGTGGCACGTGGCGGCTCCGCAGAGCGCTGGCTGGCCGGGCGTTTTTAATAACCCTGGCGGCCTCTCGACACAAGTGGCTCCATCTCTGGACCAGAGTGGCACCAAAGCTCTCTGCGCTTCCGGTAGCAGCAGCAGCAGCGCAAAATAAAACACGCAGCCATCTCTCTTGTGACCGGTTTGTCGCGGCCTACCGACAATTCCTCTCCTGCCCAAATCTCTTCAGTTTAGAGTAACACTCGCGCACTACGTCAACTATTGGTGCTCGTATTCGATACTCTCTCTTCTACCGTTTCTGCCCTCAACAGCTGCCCCTAGTGCTATTGAGGTTACCCCGTGATATCTTACCGCAGGTTCTCTCATCCTGTTCCTTCTTGTCGCATTCTTCGTATGTTCCTTTCTTTACCGGCTGTACGCAGAACCTTATTTGCTGTGTTACCAGTTCATTTACTCGTCAACAGTCTTTCGTAGTACCACATTTAAAATACTTGGTTAAATTTCGTTCAGTTTTTGGCACTGTCCGTTTCATTTCCATAAAATGCTGTTGTACAAACGTAATTATCAAAAAAAATTTCCTTATATTAAGGCAAGTCTTTGATATCGGCAAAATTCTTTTGGTCGTTAATGCCTTCTTTGCCCTTGTACTCTTTACACCCTACTTAGTTGCAATGTAGCAGAATTTCATAACCTACTGGTGATAACGAGTACGTTAATATAATTTAGTCTGTAGTTTCGCGACGTATCCATAGTTCCGTCCTTCTGTGATGTGTCCTCAGTCCATATAAAGTACCCATTGGACTATTAATTTGATAAATCAGAAGCATTGAATTAAAATTTGTGGTGCGGCCGGGAATCTAACCCGGACCTCCATGCTTACTAGGCAGACGACTTAACCGTTAGACTACAGAACCACTAACGATTAAGGCACCTTGGAATAGTCTATATACGATTTCCCTCCACATCACCAACTTTAATTCAGCTTCTGTGTTCCACTATTGCCAAGGCTCTCCATGCAGCGGAATAGCACCTCGGCAGTGGACATGGTGGAACAATCCTCTTAAGGTGACATAAATATCAATTAATACAAATAAACAATCCCAGAGACGGATTTACTGACTCAAATATGTCAGACATTCTTTGGCACGCAGAAGCTGAATTAAAGTTTGTGATGTGGAGGGAAATCGTACATGACTATTCCAAGGCGCCTTAATCGTTAGTGGTGTGGTAGTCTAACGGTTAAGACGTCTGCCTAATAAGCATGGAGGTCCGGGTTCGATTCCCGGCCGCACCACAAATTTTAATTCAATGCTCCAGATTTATCAAGAAATTCTTTGACATATTTGAGACGTAAATCCGTCTCTGGGATTGTTTATTTGTATTAATTGACTATTAATTTCATCCAATATAGCAAGCAACTATACCTGTTAAAACGAAATTACACACTCCCAATTTCGTCAATAACTTCAGAATGTCCCATTTGCCACAGAACAAAGATAACTCTTATCTAAAACTAAGAGATAAGACCGCCACCTAAGACGAATTAGTTCAGATTGAGGTGATTATGCCAATATTAAGGTGTTTTTTTTTTTTTGCAGATAATACGATGAGACGGGTGTGCAGCGCACTGTTGGGGAAACACACACACACACACACACACACACACACACAGAGAGAGAGAGAGAGAGAGAGAGAGAGAGAGAGAGAGAGAGAGAGAGAGAGAGAGAGAGATAGATATCGATAGATATGGGGAGACTGTCTGTTGTCAGGTGGGGAAAGTGCAGCAGTGCAGTGGTTGGTGGAGTCGCTGCGGCCGGCCTCACGTCGTCTCGGCTGGCCGCGCGCGTGGAATGCCACCCAGCCTGTGTGCCTCTAGTCCAGCGCTACCACCTGCAGATTCCCTTGTGTCGTACAAACGTCAGCTTAGCACACGCCTATTTCTGATGCGTACCCGTAGGGCCGATCAAGTCGCCAAACTCCAGCCGAAGAGTACTCATTGTCCAAACAGTAAGAGATGTAACAAAATCCTTGAAACAAAATTTCCACGGTTGCTAGTCTACTTTACAACTGTGCAATCACGTCTCTAAATATGTTGATACATTTCTAAATTCTTCCCTCATTTCACAGTTTTGAAACGGGAAAAATAGCGTTTTCAACAAGGAATTCAGTGACAGTTACATTCCTAAGTCACAGTAAATTGTCCAGTCATCAAATCACCGTGGTGCAGTGTTCATGTAGCACTTGTTTGCAGTGCATAATACAACTGCCCTCATTGTTGCCCAGTCAAAGATAATGCAAAACAATCTAAATACTTTAAAAATAAGAAATTAGATGGGAAACGTAATACCCAAAACCGAAAAACCAAATAAACAAAAGTGAAAGAAATAGCAATAAAACAAAACTATGAAACAGCGAAACTAGAAAGTCTCTCGCCACCTCTACGTTGCTTATTCTCAGGTTGTTCGTTAAATCTTTGAGGAGTCCGTCTTTTATGGTTGCAAACAACACTATCGATATGTATTACAATCGTGTATAGGGGTATAAAGGGTGTCCCATTTATCTTGACCACCAAAAATAACTGTGCAACACCGTATCAATGTAAGGCACAGGCTCATAAATGTAAATATTTTGATACATTCTAAAACGGAAGCATGTGTGTTTTTTAACGCTAACTTCCGTGTTTATAATTTGACATCCTATATCATTTCATCAAAAAATCTATAGCATAACAAGTCACACAAACGATGGCGTTGATTGCATCGCAATTCGCTAATTACATCCCGAGATACTGCGAAGCGGATTTGACGCTTGAAACGCGAGGCTACTGCACGTCCTGAGCAGCGTGAGTTCTCGCCCGAGTCTCAGAACGTGCGCTAGCCGCGCGTTTCGCGTATTTAAAGCGTCAAATCCGCTTCGCAGTATCTCGGGATGTAATTAGCGAATTGCGATGCAATCAACGCCATCGTTTGTGTGACTTGTTATGCTATAGATTTGATGAAATGATATAGGGTGTCAAATTATAAACACGCAAGTTAGTGTTAAAAACACACATGCTTCAGTTTTAGTATGTTTCAAAGTGTTTTATGAGCCACTGCCTTACAGTGATAACGGTAGGCGTCAATTTACAATAGCTGTTGTTCCAGAGGTATTATGGGTGGTGTCAGAGTAGTTAATTCATTTCCAACTGTTGCGACTTTGGGATGCAAGCCATAATATATAGTTGATTTTTTTGTTAAACTAAGTATTAAACTCACTATACACAACATCTTTATCATTTCAAAAATTATGAGGGGAGGATTTCGAAACAGATGAATATGTTAAAAGATGTGAAGACTTATTAAGTAAAGGAGCAATCATGTAAATTGTATTGCAACACTTTTTATATCTCGTATTGTTTCGACGATATGTCTTTAAAAAGATAAGAATCGCGTTTCCTTCGGAAGCGTCTTAATCACTTTAACTGACGTTAAGTCACCTAGACCACTCTAACTGCAAGCGGAGTCGGCGAGTGGCCCTTGGGCTGTGTTCGGGCTATGCCTGTATTCAGCAAGTCAGCTCTCGGTGCGTGGCGGAGAGTACTTCCTATGGCAGTGTCATCGCTTCCTTCCTCTGCTTCAGTCGCGTTGAGGTTCGCGGGAGAAGCAACTGCTCTTGGCCTGTTCTCTCTCTTAATTGATCGAAGAGCTCTTTGCGCGACGTACAAATGGGGGGACTCCTCGAGAAACATACCCTCGACACGAGGACGTAGCCCCTCTCGTACAGTCTCTGACACTGGAGATGGTAGATCATCTCGCGGGTGCTAAATAGACTTTCAACGAAGCGAACTGCCCTCCTCTGGATTTGCTATGTCAACCAGCAACACTCGAGTAGCTATTAATCGTAAGTCTTACATAAGCTGCTTCCTTTGCTGATTGACTACATTTTGTGAGGTTTCTTCCAATGAATCTATCTCCGTTCCTTTCAGTCCAGCCTCAGCATAAGCATAACGCGCCTCATTGCTGTTTATGTTAAGAGTCAATTGCCACTCACTGCATCCTGTATCAATACGCTGCAGGTCCTCCTACATTCCAGAACCTTTAGCCCAATGATATATAATCTGTTCATCTACCTTACGCCTACTACCTATTCTTACAATAAAAGGCAAATACAATAATAGTCGTTCCAAAATCTTAAATACAAACTTCAACAATTTCAAATGTCTCGCAATTAATATCTACAACCTTTGAAATTTTTCAAGGCACCAATTCCGTTCATTGTCCGAAACGAACAATTGCTACAGTCAGCCATGAGCTTCCTACCTGAAAGCTGCCGTTCGTCTCAGTACAAACGTCTGATACAAATATACTGGACTGGGTGAGAAACAACAAAAAGTTCACTATGAGCAACAGTACCTTTAGTGATAAAATAGTCTCCAAAAGTTTAGCAGAATTTGTACTTCCAACTTCATTCTTTTCTTTCTCTACATCTTCTGGAACAACCTCAGCCGAAATATACTTTGCACTAAGACCGTACATATTTCACTGCTTTAGTAAGCAAAACTCTTAGTTTTGATACAAATTTCCAATCTGCACATATTGTAGGTTGGAAACTTAAAACTTTACACATAAACACAAATTCTGTAATTATATAATTAATGATAATTGTCCTATAATCATTTCCCCTTGGTAAGCCAGGAATTAGTAAGACATGACAACTGTTTTCTCCATCGAGAACGGCGTGCAGCGTTTCTTCTCGCTGGGAAGTGATTGCAGGTACGGCAGGAGTGCAGAGCTAGTTGGCAGAGTTGTAAGTCACGGCGCTCCTGCCAGCTCCAGATAAACTGTTTCCCTATTCCAAAGTTTCTCTCGCGGCGGCTCGCATTGATTTATTCTGTACGAGAAAGCAAACACGGCACTTTATCTCGTCGAAGTTCTCTGCGTTTTGCTAGGTAAATTTTTTCTTTTCAACTTTCATACCTTGGCACTGAAACAGTCGTTTGTGCATGTGCACTAGTAGCCAATGGCGCAGTCAGGATTCGGTTCTGGAGGGAGGGGGTTTCTTAAAAAAAAAAAAAGACTGCGGTTGTGCCCACCCACCCCCCAAATTGCGACCACCCCCCTCCCTCCCCACATCCGAGATATTAGGTCCTGGATTACTAGTTTATTACCTAATAAAACTGGATTTCCCATTGAATATTGAAGTTAAATATATTTCATTTCACGTTTCGTAAGTGTATATATATTTCTTTTTAAAGCGTCCCCGCCCCCCCCCCCGGCTGGCCAAAAGTACTCATTCGCCCCCCCCCCCCCCGTAATTTCAATGACGCAGTTGACGTCATGAGTCATGACCACTCCTCCTTTTGGCACCTTTGGCCTACTGAATTTATTAACGGTAAAAGGGTTCTTATCATTCGGTATCAGGAATTTAAGATGCTCTCCGATGTTATAACTGTGTAATTAACATGACTATACGTAAAATTTGAACTAAAACAACACTATTGTTCGTGGTTTATGGCGGCCTTCATAATATTCCACTCGGTGGCGCCGCTGACCGGCTAAGCAGCGGGTCGCCGCATATAAACAATCGGCTGTTAACAGGAGGACAGCAGTAACAATAGCGGCACCATCAAAGCGGGTTACTGCGTCATCAAAACCGCTCACATTAGCGATGGGCGATTATGGGAATGAGTCGATTAATCGATTATGTAAAGGGATTATCAATTATATCGATTATAAATATCCTAATAATAGATTATTCGATTCTTACATCTATATGAGTTTATAAATATTCCTCAGATTTTTTTATTGTAAAAATGTTTGTAAACAGAAAACAGTGACGCTGTCACATATATTTTATTTGAAAAATGTTATTAACTTACGAATTTACAAATACTTTCGTACGTTTTTAGTCTTAAAAGTTTCACTAACTGTTGGCTGATCACCACAGCTCCTCTTTCCACGTGTCTCTTGGTACTTCATATTTTAATACCGATGGACCAGGTGTTGAAAGAGTATTGTCCACAATGTCGATCTAAGAGTTCAAAAGTACCAGTATCCGACTTACATTTCTAATCAATTGCATAAACTTAATTCATCTCAGTAGTTGTATTCTAGGACTTGTATGAAAACTAATAATTGTTTATTTGATAAATAATGTCCTGTTAAATGATATTTTTCTAAAAATTGTAATGTGGAAGATATCACCATAGTACAGACATGGTTAATTTTGCAAGTGATTCATGAGATTTATTGTATTTCCCATGAATTTAAACAGTCTTTGAACACAGCTTACACTTACATACTCCTTTCTCACCTTTCCCAAAATACTTCCACACTACACTTGCCCTTGTCTCCACAAGATAGATCGAAAAATGGACATAACAATAAAACTCTTTAGCCACGTGGACGGAGGGATACATTTCCAGCCGAATGGCCAGAGGAAGTGACGTCACGCTCAATCATTGTAGATCGTTGTGTATAAGTCGAATTGATGCGGAAATTACATACGTCGCGATTTCAAAGGTACTGAAGTAATTAATCTAAGAGATAATCGATTTCGTTCAATTGACGTGAAAGAAATATCGATTATGTATTTCATAATCGTTTAACGAAATAATTACGATTAATTGCAATTAATCGGCCATCCCTAGCTCACAGTAACAGCAGCACACGTTCTCAGTGGCGGCATCACGTTGTCCACCCATTGTCATATTAATTTGTGCTTGGCAAATTATAGTTACGTTGTGATTTATTACATGTGTACTACTTCAAATTTCGGTTCCGGCCTGTGTTGTCGTTTATTTTTTAATTAAAAATCTCTGGGAGGTGTTGGGAGGGGGGGGGGGGGAGCTTCAGCCCCATTAGCCGCCCCCTGCCATGGCTGCGCCACTGCTAGTACTTTTGCACTTTGGCATAAGCTAGGACTGAGTATTCTGTGTGTAACAGGCGTGATTGCGATTGCAAATCCCCAAGATGTTCACTCGTGAAGACTGCTGAGTGTATGAGCTTTTAAGTAAACATCAAATTTGCGGGTGCCAAATCGGGATAATATGGATTGGGGGTTGGGGGGGGGGAGATTTCGGAAGACTCTTTTAAATAAAGACTGATGCACAACGCCGCTACTGTCGGCGGTATAACAATGTCCCAGGTGTCGTGTACTTCTCGAATACTGGAACCAGTCATGGAACGAGTAGAGAGAGCTTAATGGACAGAATTGGTGTCTGTAACGTGCAAATTGACATAAATAACATTGAAAGACATAAAGATGACCTGTTTCATCATTTTCTTCAGCTGGGTGAAAGGGTGGACGACTGAATATAGAGCATGATGTATGACTTATTTGCACAAACTCACTGACCCTATACGATTATTCATTTTTGTCTTTCTTTCATGTTTCCATTGCGCACATGCCTACTGTGGTAACAGCTGGTGGCATTTCGCGTCGAAGATAAATCGTGACGTAATTGGGGGCCGCCAAGTCAAACGATAACACTGATGAAGCAGTTCTTCGATGACTGCATCGCCACGGTCATCTTTGCGCAGCGTCATTCAGCTGTTCTCGTCACGGGAGTTTTTAGGCGCGTCTCAGTCACGGAGTTAATCTGAGGGTCAGGAGGCCGGGAAAACTCAGTTACCGCAGGAGATTTCGTGTTTTCGCTCAGGAAATTCCGAAGCCAGAATTAAATGCCTTATTAGCCTGTGTACATAGTGTTGTTTCGTTGTGCTTTGCTATTGGAATGAAATTACGTAGCCTTCAGTAGTGAAAGAGATAGATACGATAGGCTTTGTGTTTCGTTAAAGATTGTACTGGAGTTTTAATACTGTGTCAAAGCAACACAGCCGCTCGCAATATAGCTATCTGAATCAGCTGCATTATATATAATTGCCTACTGTAACTATAAATTCAAAGGCAATAGAAGTTTTATTTATATTAACATAGGATACTTCACAACATGTGGAGATTTCTTCAGCGCCTGCTCCATGAAACCATCTTCACATACCATCTTAGGAACCTGATCTTAATAAGATTCGCATTCTAATCGAAACCGGTTATTAACAATTGAGTTGTGCGATCGAAGATGTTTTTCTTAATAGTATTGTAAGACAGTTCGCTGTTCGCCAAAACTCTCTTCGAAAATATGTCTTGAGTTAAAACTGACTGTGGAAAAAGCTAAACACCTTACTATAAAGGTCACGCACTTTTTCGTGGCCCCTCTGTGATGGACAGAAGTCGGTAGAGTTCGTGTGTCTGCGGAATGTTTATGCTCTCTACCAACCTTACTAGTAACATCATTGTACAGCGTACACATCGTCAATGTATTGTTGATTTGGGCTTGGTATTGATTGTCTTCCACTTTATTTGCTGAAATAAATCCACATACCCCGACTACTTCTTTTACAAAAAGGCTGTTCTTGAAAGTGGTATGAATAATGTTAATTCTGATTGTTACTCAGTTACGACAATAAAAAGAGGCAGAAAGCGTTCCTACACCCACTTAATAAGTCCCTTAAATATATTATTTCGTAGATATACGTTCCAGTTTTCTATTACACAAACATTAAAGTGATAATTAATTTTGTGTTCCATCTGTGACGTTTTAACCCCTTACATTTTCTTTTAAAACCTGAAAGCTATACGCCGTAAGGTGGCGGCACTGGGAAAAAGAGGCGGGGCTTGTTATAACAGCCAATGCGCTACGAGTTGAATGTTAAAGATTCAGCTCCCAACTCTCTCCGTTCATGGGCCACGTTTAAGTGCGTGATCTTTACATCCCCTACTATTTATTAAGCAGTTTGATATGGATAAAAGGATCAATTCTGCGGTAATTTAAATTGTTAGGGTGTAAAAACAACTGCAATCGCGTCATCAGATAAATTTTCAAAGATGAGTGAAAATCATTCCCTCACCCCTACCGATGAAAAGACCTCCACAGACGCTTGTCTCGTGGAACAGTTGTTATCAGTGCCTAAAAACAATTAGAATACTCAAAACATTTCGACCTCGATGTTGCAGGTTGCGTTCGAAATTGTTTTTAAGCACTGATAATGACTACACAGTCGTCGAAATTCAATCTGCAAATAAATATTTTATGACTGATTGCTGAAAAATTTCCACTACCTACTTTATTCTGTTTTACGCGTTACATCATGCATTGTTGCTATGAACGACTACTTACTAGAAATTATTGAAATACAAATATTTTAAGACAAGTTTTTGAGACATACTGAAGTCTAAAATCATCTCTATTAGACCCATACAGACTCCTAAGTTCATAGAGATTGTCTTAGAAATTAATGCTTGTGAATTTTTAACAGCAATAACAATAGTTAGCCGCCGCCGTCAACTATATTATTGCACTGCAAATAATATTGTTGAATTACTGTGAAACCTTTAGTTTCTACATTAATTACTGTTGCCTATTTCCACGCGCACTGCCTGTTTCATTTCAAACTTAACCAGAACTATCATACCTCATGAAAATTCGCTCGCACAAATTCTCGGGACTGTGTGAATGGCTCTGGGAGAAATTGTACAATTTAGTCGGTTTTAAAAACGTTTTACATAGTTTTCGTTTAAATATGTTTTTTAGTTTTTCGCGAGTAAAATTTCCAAATTCATTAAAAAACATTTTGAGGTAGCTGTTTGAAAAGGAATCCAGGAGTCGATTGAAAGTAATATGCGCGAGACTACTTTGAGCGGTAGTCTTAGTGTCACTGAAGTTGAAAGTAAGATTAATCCTTTAAAATCACATCTCTCCAAACGGAATTTAACTTTATGCAAACAGTTGGTTATAATAGCACTGTTTTTAAACTACTTTTAAAGCAATATGTTAAGTTTTATAAAGTTTGCGATTAGACACACTATTATTCTTGAACCTTGGGGTTACAGTTCAATCAAAGTGTTTTCTGCTATATGGAAAAGTTTTGAGCCTTCTCTCTCTCTCTCTCTCTCTCTCTCTCTCTCTCTCTCTCTCTCTCTCTCTCTCTCTCTACAAGATGTAGATTTAAATTTTTTTTAAAAAATGTACCATACCCGCTAACATACAAGAAAACTACTCAATGTAAACGTGTTAAGGTAACTAGTTATAAGAATGAAATTAGTGAAAGTGGGAGACGTGAAGTAGGAAATGTTAATATTTTGAGGACAACAGTACCAAAGGTGACAGGAAAGATCATGTGGTGATTACATACCAGAGCTGCTTCCTTGTGGTGAGGCTTCTAAAACTGCTCACAAGGCGTAGAAGGGTGACCGTGTGCTGAGCAGTAAACGCTTCATGGTTAAGGGGTTCAACGTCATCTCGGTGCCCGTCAACGAATTGTAAATTTCTCAAAACACCATTGTTACGATTTGGTCTTACTTTTGTACAGGGAAACCCTGAAATGCCTGTAGCCGGCCGCGGTGGCCGAGGAGACTGAGGCGCTCCAGTCACGGTCTGCACGGCCACTACGGTCGGTTGTTCGAATCCCCCCTCGGGCATGGATATTTATGCCGTCCTTAGTCTTAGTTAGTTCATAAGTAGTTTGTAAGTTTAGTGACTGATGACCCCGTAGTTAAGTCCCATAGACTATACAAACATTTGAACATTTTTTGAAATGCCTGTAGCAGTACGGAACTAGTCCATGAAATAAAAAGTAACATTTACCTTAAGTGGTCCCCTCCAATATAAATCTACAGCCGCTAATGTCAGAACAACAGTTTATTTATTTCTGCAACCGCTGGCCAAAATTTCGATGTGTACGAAGACCTTCGTATTTTGCGATGACATTTTTCGTTCCACAAAGTAGCTGACACAGATGCTAATCGGCAACACACACTCTTATTCACTTTTGTTTTTGTGACCCACACGCGACTGGAATAGGGGCACGAATGTACCCTCCAGCACACACGGTCAGGTGGCTTCAGTAGTGTGGATGCAGAACTAGAACGTGTTACCGGGCGCACTGGTGTCATGACGAGGCCATCAGCAGTGACCGTGCTGCCCGGCACACAATGGCCGTGTCAGGGCCGGCCGCGCAGCTTCCGCCGCCCAATCGCTCACTTCCGATCAGCCAGGGGTCGCCCTCACCCTCAACCCGTTCCGCACTGACCTGTTCGTTCATTCAGCCGCAAACCCTGCCCTGCGGGGGCGTCAGCTCGCCTGTCCACGCAGTCGGACGTGCCTTTATTCGTAGAACCGTTTTCCAGTGGTACTTCGGCTCTCAAAGACGTACATAGGATAAATATGTGTCTGTGGTTGTCAAGTCTGCGGTAGCCATTCTAGCAGACGAATTAAACCAGTTGTTCATTACTTGTTTAGTTGTGTAATTGGAAAGTGTTACCTACATTTCCGTACATGGTATATATTTCTATTCCGAGTTGAAAGTAAAATGTTGCTTGTACTTTCCGATTCCGAAACTAC
Organism: Locusta migratoria; assembly: GCA_026315105.1. Classification (NCBI taxonomy): domain Eukaryota; kingdom Metazoa; phylum Arthropoda; class Insecta; order Orthoptera; family Acrididae; genus Locusta; species Locusta migratoria. The sequence goes on along the minus strand of CM048750.1, from coordinate 393,988,231 downwards.
AATCCACTGCCAGAATGCTGCATTTGACTCGAGATTATTTGGAATAGTGGAAACTTCGCGTTTGAATTCCAAGGCACGTAGCTCGCGTATAATTGAACAATGCAATTCCAAAGCTAACGTGCGTTAAATAATTACGACAAATACTTTATTACAGTTAAATGCCTTTACGTTTAAAGATCTTAAAGAGGACAACGAACACAATGTCTATAGGCCTGAAGACTGCCCATTAAAGGCACGTGTAGAGATGCCAGCAGACGACGTTGTTCTGGGTATACTGTATGCACTTGCAACAGAAATTAAAGTTATCCTGTTAGGATCTCAGTTAACCACACACACTGTAATCGTGACCTATTCAGATACAAACTACCAAATATTGGTGACGAGCAATATCGGTCTATGCACACTCTTGGAAATAGCGTTATATTCGAAACTAAGCAGCAAAATATTAGGGAGAAACATGAAATTGCTTTTCCATACCCTCGGAAATCACGAGATATTCGGAAACAAATAGCCAAATCTTTTTGACTAGCGAATTGTGTAGACCTAAATGTCATTAATATTTCACTTTCTGTATCAGCATTTTCAATTGTTCCCCTAGTTTTGTCTCCATCCATATTCTCGAAAATCGCAATCTAGTTGGAACAAAGTCAACTATTTATGAGAAGGAAGAACATAAATGCCATTGGTGAGCAGCAATTTCATTCTCCGTTCTTCAATCACATATAAAAATCACGAAATCGATGTTATTAACTCCTGAGACAGCATATAAGAGTACTGGGTAACATATACTGTTGTGTGAATAAGAAAATTCCACAAAGTGTTGTGGATAAATAACTCCTGCAATGTGTTACAAACGTTAAGTAATAATAATAGCATGAGGGCGAGTTTCGTTCTCAGGACCTCTTGCTTGTTAGTCCACCACTCTACCCATTCCGCTACAGCAACTCTACGTTATTAGTCCTTTCATATACTATATACTCGTTCCCACAAGTTTGTTTCTTAATGTTAATATGATTTTAATTATATTTAGTTATAATAAAACCAAATCTAAGGTATACGACAAATCAAAATGGCGTCTGTGACATGGAAGGAACAGTGAATATCGTTTTCACATTACTTTCCAAAGTCGTCGTTCATTGGCTAATGTAACAGCGATGTTCATTGGAGGGAAATAAATTTTTGCTATATATATATATATATATATATATATATATATATATATATACTTTGAGAGCCGAAGTACCACTCGAAAACGGTTCTACGAATAAAGGCACGTCACAATCGGTCCTCCGCACGTAGCCCACTCTTACGGGGTGGTGCGTAAATTGGCAACACACAGTTGCCACGGACTTCAGTATTCTCAGACGACACTTTCACCTACCGACAACTTTACCAAAGGCCGTATATTTGCAGATAACGTGTGCCACGCTTGATATTTCAGCGGCTTCCAATATCCTTGCTTGTTGACACACAAAGATCTCTGGATTTACTTCACCGCCGTCGGACGTTAGAGTTGTTCTCCCTCCGGCTTGTGGATGCGTATTGCCCTTAGTTTAGTTTCACTTTCAAGTAGACCACGTGCGTATCGGATTTTAGAATTTTTTGACATTTATGGTACGTGAAGTTCAGAACTCAAACAACAATCAGTCAAAGCCATTCCACGCAACTCCCAAAAATTGTGGAGAAAATCTACTGTGAAGTTTTGCAAGTAAGGCTAACTACCAATCACTAAATTAATTGCAGCATCTGTCGGCGTAGCACAGGTGGTAGCATTCTGACCTTACAATTGTAGGGTCAGTGGTTCGAATCCTGTCGTGGCAGATTTTTTATTTTTCATTGTTGGAATACTTACATAATTTCAATATCATAATAATTTTTATGAAAAGTGCACGTATTTTCTTTTATTCGTAATTTTCTATATTTTATAGGTGGTTGTTAATAATGGTTTCAATTAAAAAATGTAACTTTTTACAGTGTTGGATTAACAGTTAGTTGACGACGGTAGTCTTTGATTGTTGAGTTTGTCAATAGTTACGACACTGTTTTTGGAAAGTCATGTCCGTAGCTACTAATGGCTTTCCAAGCAGCTAATCTACCCAACCATTGTTTAACGTGACAAGTTTTTCAGGTAGTCTACATACACACAAACAAATACTGACACAACAGGTGGCATTAGAGATCCCAAAACGTTTTATATCACTGAATTCTAATATTAAAAACACTTTATTCGAACCTGGGACACTATTGTTGAGAGACCAGAATGCTACCACCTCATTACACTGACAGGTGCTAGGACACTCTTAATGATTGGTACTTTACCGTTACTTGCAAAACTACCAGGTCGATTTTCTCTAGAATTTTTTCGAGTTGCGTCGAATGGCTTCGGTTGATTGTTATTTAAGTCATGACCTTCATGTAGCATAAATATCAAATTCTAAAATCCAATAGCCATGTGGTCTCCTTGTTGTTTTAAGTAGTCTCTAAACGAGGGACTAATAATCAAGCACTTAAGTCCCATAGATTTACAAGCATTTGAAGAGAATTTAGAGGCCCGAGTAAACAAGCGGCGATGTTGCTCCTCAGTTGACTACTGTTCAGTAGCGAGATAAGAAGGGCAAACGTAATGTAAAGATAAGTACCGTAATTTTAGGTAGACAGTCGCTGATATTTTGTATCAGTTTTGCTGCTCAAATTCAGAAGATAATTTGCACTGAAGCCTCTTCTACTTTATCAACATCAAGCTTCGTTATTGTTGACAGGAAATACAGCTATTTTTATTTTTAAAAAATACAGCAGTACCACTGATCAAACGCTTGCCTTCTACGCGGTAGGCACGGACGCAAACTTGTCTGTCAAAACAGGTTTCCACACATACTATGACTCTAACCATTTGTACAGTTGCCCACAGTTGTCACTGTCGTCTTCATTTGTTGTGTAATCCCCAAATGATCTTTAGTATCATCTTTCGGACTATTATCCTCAAAATATTATTAACATTTTCTACTTCGCATCTATCCCTTTCTACTTCGCATCTATCCCTTTCTACTTCGCATCTATCCCTTTCTACTTCGCATGTATCACTTTCTCCAAATAATTTCGTTTTTGGAACTAATTATTTTAACACGTTTCACTTAGGTCGATTCTTCTTTGTTAGCGATACATTTTAAAGTAACATTCTGGTAATCTTGGGCCATTATCGGAGTATCTAAGCAAGGAAGAAGTCCACGGCGCGTTAGGCCACACACTTTTGTGCACTTGCCCAATTTGTTCTTGAGAGGGTACGTGTCGTAGTCACCACTAGGGCATTACTACGCGCGTAGTTAGGGTGCTGATGTTGAGTGCAGTCTCCATGAAAACTACCACCATTTTTCATTTTTCTATGGCTACTCAGAGAACTCAAAATAGAAAATATTTAAACATATTTTCTCTCTATTTCTCCCTTAAAATGGCGTGACAATACCATCGAAAATTGAGGCAAAATCACTATTTATTAGGTCAGCTTCATTCACGAAAGCTGCTGAACGCAATAACTACGTGATAAATCTATACTAACGAAACATACCAGCTAGCCGCAGTTTCTTTGCGTAACTTATTTTCGCCGGTAGCAGTATGAGGACTCAAAATAAGAACAGTGTGACCGTGGAGACGTTGTTGTTTTTTGTCCCGTCTTCCCACAGTTGCTATTTTATTTTACAACGTAGATATTTATGTAATCAGTCTGTGCAACTGAACAATACGAGTTTATTTTGCCATATGCATTTCGCCTTACAATTTTTGGTGGATGCTGGTCTACATGTAGTGCTGTTTTGCTACTTTCGGCCCAAACAGTACCTCAAGTAGAGCAGCATCCATCAATAATTGTAAGTAATAACGCCAAAACATCATTGGCTGTACTTAGTTAACGCCCCAGAAATATTTGTAACCTAAAATACTAAAACCATAAAAAACTAAATACTGTAATAACATAATCGTTTATGTATTACTGACCATTGAAGATGCCTTACAAGTAAAGGCGAAATGCGTTAGTGTGGAGACGTATTTAAATTTTTCAGGTAATTTATCTAAGATGCAAATGCAAAAAAATTACAAAATTCCTAAATAAAAGATTACCTGTGAATTGGAGTAATACTTCATATGAAAAGCCTGTAATACTTTCATTTTTGATTTAACTCGCCTTCATCATCCAACACACTTTATGCAGCCTACATTCGGTTTCACAAACGTTAAAATGTTTTGTAACAGCGAGGCTTTTGCTGTAAAGTGTGATATTTAATGACTCCAATGACGGTTTTCTTGTAATCTTAAGCAGAAGAAAACAGGACAAAATATAAACTTTATCTTGAGCAGTTATTAAGTTTCTCACAACTTCGAAATATTACGATACTACATAACGCGTATTGAATATTTACTTCTAGATTGCTTAAACAATGTGGCGTGACTTAAAGCAAGCCTCGCCGTCTTGTCTCGTCGTGAAAGTTTTAAATATTTCTGCTTAGAAAGCAACAGTTTCTGTTCAATGCTCCTAATAAATTGCCTTATGCAAGTAACGTTCTCATATCTCGTAAAAAAGGCTGTTTAACACACAGCATTTGTATGTATACTAACAGTTTGTTAATTACAAACAAATACGAACGGTAAGTGTCTTACTTTGACGATGTTTTGTATGTTATCTTCTTTATTTTTGTTTCTGTAGGGCACACACGTACCAATACGGTGATTTTATTCCATCAGGTAAAGGTAAAAAAGCCTCTTTATATAATCAGTCTTTGCTTTTTACTTTAGACTTTGTACACTGTAAGAGACGTTAACTGAAATTTCGAATTATTCCGCCTTTGCGAAGCGTCGTGATAGTTGCACGACTCGCCGCTTGGAAGCGCTGTGTTACTGACTGCTGCTGCTGTTGTCTGCAGAGGCGGCCGCCAGAGTGCGCGCGCACAGCGCCAAGGGAAGTGGCGCCTCTGGTGGGCGCTCCTCAAAGCACTTGGCGGCAACGGCGCGCGTGCTCAAAGATTCATCTCGCAACAATAAGCTGGTCTCCCAACGGTCCACCGAAGGTACAGCCAGCCCTGCTGCGGTTCGATAATTGCGTTTGTCACAGAATTTTATGCTGTTGCGAAAACTGTCGCACTATGACGTCGTAGAAAATTGCATGATCTGGTGTCCAAGGTCTGTGACAGCGAATTATCGAACTATAAGTGGACTTGGTGTTTGCCTGTTGAAGATGGTTGTTCTTCTTTTTTGTGTTGTCTTGCATCTTCCCATTCTTTAGTCGAGTGCCTGCGTACAATAATACCGAGTAATCCATAATCTAGAGACGTACAGTTTGAAGAATGTTGGTGTTCTTAATGATCATAGCCCCGTGTTCGCATGCTGTTCCTTTTCTTTATTTTCATGAAATAATTACCTATAGTTCTCCTAGTGTTTTTAGTCCCTATTCCTATTGAATGTTAGTTCGAAGAATCATTAATCTCTAGTAACATTAATAGACCTTTATTTACCATAAAACAATATTTTTTCTTGATATGTCCAAGCATTTGCGTTACTAGATTGGAGGCGTAAATGCATGAACTACGTACAATTAGAAATGTTATAATTATGGAACTATCAGTGTGTAATATTTGTTCTCCGCATGCTTTGATGTACAGAATACCTATTAACATATTTAATTACGTGTACTATTCCTCTACCCTAAGTCTGCAAATTTTTGTTGTGTGAATTCGAGTGTTAGATTTCAGCGATTGTTTACCATCGCATGCTCCCAAACACTGCTTGGCGCAAATTAAAACCGTGTGCTGCCAGTTGTTTGGAAATAGTAGGAGTAGTAGACGCCAATATGCCGGACTTGGCATACTTGCCGATGGGTGGGGCTACAGCATTGTATACGATGTATATAACGTGTTTTTAATCTAGCACAATGTATATGCTAAGCTTTTCAGACCATGAGTCTTAGGACTCTTCCGTGTATATATTTTCACGTATATGTATAGCACTATCTATGCTTTGATCAGTGGGATTTTTTTGTTCATTTTCGGAAAGTTATTTTAATACTGTGCAAATGTGATTTTAGAAAAAAAAATAGTTTATTAATAGGTTTGCAGCCAAGATCGCTTTCTTCATTTAGATTACCGGTTTCGGCGTGCTAGACGCCATCTTCAGACCTTGGAATGCCTTGTTGTTAAAGACATGTCTTATTGAACAAGAAGTCATTCCAAGATCTGAAGATTGCGTCTGTCACGCCGAAACCGGCAATCTAAATAAACGAAGAAACCGATCTTGGCTGCAAAACTGTTAATAAACAATTCCAGATCGACCCAACGAATAACGAGTTCCTAATATAAAAAAAGTAATATAAATATTAGACTGATGAGGTATTGACTGGTTTTTATGTCGATTTCAGTGAGCATTTCACTCACGGCACTACTGAATAAATGGCCACCGCGACAATTCAGTTTGGAAAGAGCGGTCGTGTCACGTGTGTGAATGCCTGCCGTCCCTCGTAAGACGACCTGCACAGGATTACATGCGACTCTCACGACAGAGCAGTCTGCGTACAGTTGGTGTTGATCCTGTCATTCTTCAAACTTATACCGAATGGTGGTCGAACATAGGAATGAAATGGGTTCGTTTAAAACAGTGTCAACTGTGGGTTAAGTAAGAGCAAAGCATATTCCGACAAAAGTGAGAATCTGGGTGTTCGGTGCAATATTTTAAGGAGCTTCATTTCAGAGTTCGAAGAGAGACAAGCAAGTGTAAAGAATGTTCTACGCGAGTTTCATAACTTTACTACTTGAATACAGGATTTAGTAATATTCGCCAATAGTTTGTGAATATTGAATATTTGTACATATTTTCCATTAGTTGGCTTTATTAATGCGTTTAGCTAGCAAGCAAATAGTCCCACACGTCATGTCAGAACTTTTTTAAATTTTCCTTGCAACCAGTCCATGGCTTAATTTGTAAAATTTTAGGTGTCGGAACGCGCCCCTTCAACCTTCCCCCCCCCCCTCCCCCCCGTTCCCCGCCTCCAGAAAAAGTGATAAAATGCTGTTCCGAAATTCAATGTTTGTAAACCGTAATATAATAAAAACCATAAAACCATCAGGTTCAATATGAAGAACAGCTGCTACCAACTGCCGCCATACGTGTCCCTTCGCTACCCAATTACCATTTTGATTAGTAAATAAAGCTGTTCGAAGTCTTTGCTATTTGTTTTATCTAAATTATTTACAGATAGTTACTGTTGCTCTATTCATTAATACTTTTGAAACTAATAGTTAACTGCACAATATACAGGGTGTTACAAAAGGGTACGGCCAAACTTTCAGGAAACGTTCCTCACACACAAAGAAAGAAAATGTTACGTGGACTTGTGTCCGGAAACGCTTAATTTCCATGTTAGAGCTCATGTTATTACTTCTCTTCAAATCACATTAATCATGGAATGGAAACACACAGCAACAGAACGTACCAGCGTCAATTCAAACACTTTCTTACAGGAAATGTTCAAAATGTCCTCCGTTAGCGAGGATACATACATCCACCCTCCGTGGCATGGAATACCTGATGCAGCCCTGGAGAATGGCGTATTGTCTCACAGCCGTCCACAATACGAGCGCGAAGAGTACATTTGGTACTGGGGTTGCGTAGATAAGAGCTTTCAAATGCCCCCATAAATGAAAGTCAAGAGGGTTGAGGTCAGGAGAGCGTGGAGGCCATGGAATTGGTCCGCCTCTATCAATTCATAGGTCACCGAATCTGTCGTTGAGTAGCGTACGAACACGTCCATACATCAAATGGGCATCTGTCAACTCCGCGTTTGTAAACATTGCACTGACTGCAAAACCACGTTCGTGATGAACACTAACCAGTTGATGCTTCGAACTGATGTGCTTCATGCTAGTACTGTAGAGCAATGAGCCGCCTGTCAATACAAGCACGGAAGTCAACATTACCTTCCTTCAATTGGGCCAACTGGCGGTGAATAGACGAAATACAGTATATACTAAAGAAACAATTGGGTATTTTGACAATTGTCTGCACGAATTATTTCAATTTACATTTAAAGAGTAATAGTAAAATGAGTTCTAACATGGAAATTAAGCGTTTCCGGACACATGTCGACATGACATATTTTCTTTCTTTGTGAGTGAGGAATGTTTCCTTAAAGTTTGGCCGTACCTCCTTGTAATATCCTGTATAAGAATGAATTAACGACTATGTTACCTCAGTGTGAGGGCCAGTTTTTCTTTTGCTGACAAACAGATGTTTAATTCTGTGTCGATCCCGTTAAATGTCGTAAAACGGTGCTTTTGACATTCGAAGAAAACTAAGTTTCTGTCGTCCGCACATTAATCGTCAGACAGTGTGTACTACATTCTACTAAGTCTAGAAGCGTACAAGGGTTTTTCGCATTTTCCTAACCCTTCGCTTTTTCCTTTTTGAAAGAAGTGAGAGGAGGACGAGTTCTTCGTAGGACACCATTGTGTCAACTACCTGTATCTCGATGAGAAGGCAGCAGGTGTTCTACGTTGCGCGCGACCAGCTGACAGCTCCATTACAGCCCGTGTCGACGCCAGTTGCCCTCGGCTAATGCGGCCTAAAGTGCAGACAGGCAGCGCCTGGTGTGCCGCTACCGCAGCGCTGGGCTGCTTGCTGGGTTGCGGTGGCGCGGTGTGCAGGCGCACCTAACAGCGGCGCATGGCTATTGCAGGCGGCACCTCCCGTGCTGGCAATTGGCGCCTAATTGCCCGCAGCGCGGCGCTTCCGCTGCGTGGGAGGCCGCCGACACCTGCCGAAAAAACACTGTGCAGGCGGCCAATACCTGGAGTCAGCCGCTGTGCGACGCACGTAGTCCGTACTGATCAGTACACACGGTACGTGTACAGTGCTTATTCTCCTGCATCGTCGGTGTGAAAATTTACCACGCAATATTATAATAACTATACTGACAATAAAACAAGTGTAGGTCTGTCGTACTCGACAAACTACATGGGATATTGGCAGGTTACTTGTTAGGGTTTGTTAGCACCGGACTACTTCAGAAGAAATGAACATCAAAATAAAATTAGAGCAATCAGATCGAAAACGGAGAGATTTAGGTGTTCCTTTTTTCCTGGGAGCTATTAGAGAGTGGAACTGCAGAGAGATCATAAAAGCGGTTCGATAAACCGTCTGCTATTCAGTTCAGTGTGACTTGCAGAGTATTTATGTAGATGTAGATGAGTGAGGTGGAGAGGGAGGGATCTACTCGTGTTTTGTGTTTGTGTGTGAGTGTGTGTTTTGGTGTGTGAGGTGTTTGTGTGTGAGGTGTTTCTGTGTGGAGACGGCAGAGCGCGCCAACCCGCTTATCGGCAGGCAGCTGAGCGCGCCTGCGACGTCACGGGGTCACGCCCGGGTCGCGCGCAGCGACGTGTCCAGCGTACAGCGCCGCGGGTTAGAGAGAGAGAGGGGGGGGGGCGCAGTCGCAGAGTACTGCATGTCAACCAGCAGCTTTTCGAGTCAAAAGATGACGCGTATAACGTAAAACAGATCACGTAAAAATACCTTCCCTCTCAGAAACTGATGCATCGTCAAGGGTATCACAGCGACTTCGTCTAACGAACGTACTGTCGTAATTCCGGCACGAACTGTTATTAAAGAGGCTGACTGTTGTCAAGATTATGGCAGTAACCGATTTGTACAACACTCACAAGTAACACACACTGAAACAGTATTTGAATAGTGTACAGGTAAATAATAGATGGCTATAATGCTTTTCTAGAGATTTTATTCCTTGAGGAAAAGTTCATTTTCGGTCGCACTACGGCGTAAATATGGACTCACAGTGGCACTCTTCGCACACCTGCGTTTGAAGGCGGGACTCCTTCGGGACTCTGGCTTGCGGCTAAGTAAATGAGGGAAATTGCGTTTCGGAATACTCTGTTGCCATAAAAGAAAATAAAACAACTGCCTATACATTATGCAGAGGTGCATGAACTTCTGGTCGAGTTTCGCTGTTAGGACTCTCGTTTCGCGTCAATTACTTGAAAACTACGTATTTGGGGCTTGCGATTTTTTCTACTTTGTTATACTTGTCATTCGACTTTTAAGTATACTACTTGTCTTGCAAGAAAATATTTTTGTACAGTTAATAGTGTAATATCGTAGTTTTCATATTAACGCGTGCATTGTTTCGACACTTCTAGCAGCTATGTTAATGCGTAATTTAAAAAGTAACATCATTATATAAGTATGCGAACAGGAAAATTGTAGTAACTGTGCAACGAGGTTAGGGAAGGATATGTTCCGAAAGGCGCTTTGCCATAGACGTACACCAAACAAAAATGATGTGTGTGTGTGGGGGGGGGGGGGTTAAGGAGCCTTTAGAAGTGTGTAAATACAGTGGATGTTTTGATAAGTGCAGCGGCGACCCACTGTGACAGCTATGGGCCACTGTTTCCCGTAATATTGTGACAGACGATCTTCGTAATCATCTGCTGCAGCTACCAGAGAATTCAACTACTTTCGTGATTTTTTAATTACTTCATTTTGTTAAGTTACGTAAGAGTTAGTGATTCTCATGGCTTTTTTTATTACGTATGTCCTCATAAGTACAGGTGGAAGCAATAAATATGGAGGGTTCAGGTGGGGACTAAGAATCTGGATACGAATAAATATCAATTTTTTAAAAAAAATCGTTAGGTTGTAAACACATTTGGTATAAATTAGCGATTTGCAATGGAATAAAAATGTCTGTACGACACCTAACGCTGCTTAAGCCTCTTAGGGGATGCATTGTGCCCTTGTGATGTGGTATAAGGAAATGGTAGTGGCAGAGGCCTCCCTCTGCTGAGCAAAGTCCCGCCTGCCAAGCAGACCGAATAGCCGGAAAGCGTTCCCGCGTCTGCGGGAGATCTCTACATTATCTTTAAGTATCTGAGTACTTGTTTCCAGTCAGGTAATTTTCTTTTTTAAGTAATTTCTGAGCAAAGACAGAAGTGTTTAGTGTGAGAATGTGGTGCGGTTAGTGACATTTGTAACACTGGGGAGAACGAATTAGTGGACTAGTTCATGCAAGTAATTTAAGAAAAGATGGGAAAACCTCTAGGTTTTCGGAACAAGAAGCACGACGTTGTTCTCGAGAGAGTACTCGAGACTTTGCCTTAAGGGTGTATTACACGGAGCATATCTGTTAGCTAGTCGCTGGCGAATTTGGACGCAGCTGCTAAATTCGCTCCTTGTAAACGAGGACAGCGAAGAAAGTCTCTGCTCCGAAATGCGAGCTTCTAAAGTTGAAGAGCGTCTGGGCTACTCTAGACACTGGTCGCTGGCGTTTTTGGTGGCTTTCAAGTGTTGGGCGCCCCGTGTCATGTACAGGAGCGTATAGAGTAGCCACCAGACGAGTCAAGACGCTGAATGAAGTAATAAATGCTGGCATTGTTTCTCGCAAAAGTATTAAAAGAACAATCTACCAAAATCAAAACGGAAAAGTAGGAAAACATAAAAGAAAATGGATAAGAAGGTGGATTGGGAGGAGGGGTAAATACAGTGCTTCTGCAAATGTTTTAAGAAAATTGTGTGGAGATCCTTCTGCTTACAGAAATGTAGTGAAGAAAAAGATTTTGTTTTAATTTTTTGTTCTCAAGTGTTTTCGTATCCATATACACCCCCCCCTCCCCCCATTCGTCATTCGCCAAACACTTGGTTAAATCGAGTGTCTTTAAATTTAGTATTTAAATAATCATTTTCAATGCCCTGTAATACTGGAAAACTTCGATAAATTTCCAGAAATTAGATTACAATTCCACTTCATATTTTGTTTGGCGGGAAACAGAACTGTTTGGTATCACCTAACCTCGAAAAACAATGCCCCGCGTTTCAATTATTACGAAGACGCTAGCATCTGAAGTCGCTGCGTGTCATCGCATCATCGTGTTCATTCGCTATTGGCGTGTACTCCGAGCGATAAGACGCCAGCGAGTAGCGACCAAGTACGCCCCGTGTAATGTACCCTTTAGCGTCGCGTTCATAGCCCATGCCTGCTACACAGCAGACGGCCGCTCCGCGATCGCTCGCTGTGTTGTTGTGGCGGGACGACTTCTGTCTGACCCTGCAGCCGGCTGATCGACGCGTCACGCTGCCGGGGCGCGGCCGGCGTCGATTTGCCGGTCTGCTACACACACACACACACACACACACACACACACACACACACAGCCTGGCCGGCCGACACGTTTCCGGCCGCCGCGCCGTACAGTGTGCGCCGTCAGTCGCTGGCCCTACCCTACCACACCCGTCAACCACGGCTGCCGCAACACGCCTCCGCCTGTCCTATCCACACACCACTCCTGCGTTATTCCCTACCACACACAAACGACCATTATACCAATAAACTCCGTACGCCTCCGTAATACAGTCCACAGCGTCGCTGGCTACGACATAGGGGGCCCGGGTTCGATTCCCGACAAAGGACGTTGTGTTGTCCTTACCATATTCATCATCGACACGCAAGTCACCGAAATGGCGTCCAATAGAAACACTTCCACTAGACGGCCGAAAAATCTCAGACGAAATATCCCGGCCAAAAATACCATGCGATCATTTCACTGGAACATATTTTTGGAAACATTTTAGTTTCAATATGTTTGGGTCAGCAGCACTCTTATTTAAATTTATGAATAAAGAACAGTCTAGAATGCAATAAATTACTTCATTCAACTAGCTCCAGTCTTATTTAGACCGTCTTCACGAATTTTGACTCCATCGATGTTGTGGAGCTGGCAGGTAGCTGGGAGCCTTCCAGTGCGTCACTGCTCAAATTCAGTGACGCACTGGAAGGCTCCCAGCTACCTGCCAGCTCCACAACATCGATGGAGTCAAAATTCCTTAAGATGGTCTAAATAAGACTGGAGATAGTTGAATGAAATAATTTATTGCATTCTAGGCTGTTCTTTATTCATAAATTTCACTGTAAACTCCGCCCTACAGTCCTCAAGAGCCCACCTGGTACCGTCCAGCCACCGTGCCACCCTTCGCTCGGGCGAGTCACCAGATGCGGCATGGAGGGGGCGTGGTCAGCGCCCCGCACTCCCGGCCTTGCTCCGCTTTACGAGACCACAGCCGCTTCTGCTAGTCAAGTAGCTCCTCAGTTGCCTCAGAAGCACTTAGTGGCCTGCCCAGAGGCTACAGCGCCTTTCAGATTCAAATTCAAAGTGAGACTTCTCGCCGTTCTATACGTCACTCTTGATGCACACTGCCCGCCGTGATCTTGGCAACATGCTAATTGTGGAGACTACAGCTGTGACAAATTTATTGCTAGAAAATAATGCCACAAAATAGTTTGTCTAAGGGATGTTTCCAGAATGAAAGTTTAACTTTGCAGCGCAGTGTGCGCTGAAATATAAGATCCTTCCAGATTACAATTGCGTGCCGGAATCAGGATTGGAACCTGGGATGTTTGCCTTTCGCGGGGAAGCGCTCTACCGACTGAGCTACCCCGACACGGCTCACGATGCCGCCACACAACTTTACTTCCGCCAGTACCTCGCCTTCTACTTTTCAGTACTTTTAGAATCTGAAAACTTCTAAAACCCAGAATGAGTGTGCGCTGATATATAAATTCCTGACCGATTACAATTGTGTGTCGGAAGCGGGATTGGAACCTGGGATCTTTGCCTTCCTCAGGCAAGCGCTCTACCGTCTGAGGTACCGTTCCACGCTTCACGGTTCGTCGTCACAACTTCTGCGAGTACTGCACCACCTAACACAAAGATTCCAGATTGGAATCCCGGTTTCGTCGCACCATTTTAATCTGCCAGAAAGTTTAATATCCGCGTACACTCAGCCGCAGAGTAGAAGTTTCATTCTGGAAACATCCCTTAGGCTGTGGCTAAACCATGTCTCGACCATACCCTTTCTTGCAGGAGTGCTACTCTACCAAATTTCACAGGAGAACTTGTGTGAAGTTTGGAAAGTAGGAGGCGAGGTGCTGGCAGAAGTAAACTTCTTAGGAGGCACCGTGAAGGGTGCCGGGATAGTTGTCGGTAGAGCGTTTGCCCCGCGAAAGGAAAAAGTTCCAGGTTCGATTCCCGATTCCGGCACAGAACTTTAATCTGCCAGGAAGTTTCAACTTCAAAAAATAATTACTCCGCGTGCGAATTATGTTGACGGTGGGAAGAATGACTCCCATTTTTGTGGTCAGCGCCGCCGCCGCCGCCGCCGCCGCCGCCCCCTGTTCCCTCGTCCCGGCTGCGCTCGGGGAGAAGGCGCGCCCGCAGCCGACCTCGGCCAGAGCGAAGCGACTCTGCAGTCGCCCCTGGCACTGCCGCTCGGTCGCACCCACAAGGCGGAGCTGAGAGCTGAGAGCTCAAGAGCTAAAGCTGTGCAGCGAAAGCGCCGCGCCGGAGAAAGCCGACTGCCGACTCGGCGAAAGTGCCGGCTGGGGCTGCACCCACCAGCACCACTACCAGCAGTGGGGTCGTCCTCAGCCCTGGGAGGGCATTGCGCAACGCCTGCCCAAGAGGCGCCCTCTGCTGCTCATGGCTCCCTCACGGCTGCCTCATCACCTGGGCTAATGCCTCTAGCTCTCCTCCGCCACTGCCGCTCCCGCCTGACGCTCTTAAGAGCCAACCCGGTGGCACAGACAAATATCTCTGTGCCGCTGGCCACCTGTTCGCCGTCGCCCCACGGTCCATGTTGACGCACCATTATGTCATCGGTCTCGCCGCTTCTTCCTGTACTCCGCGCGCGCCTCACTCAGCTAATGTTCACCTTACGGGCGCTTTTACACGGGAGCGTGCGAGCCGCTACAGTGAGCCGCTCACGACAGCTGGGGGTCGGCCCCCACTTCACACCAAAGCTGTTTTCCGGTCAGTGATTCTCGCAGTACGCTGGAAGCACAAGAATTTTTCGCCGTCGCAGCTCTGGTGATTTTCAAAAATAGGAAGAGAAGGTCGAGGAGGAAATTATAGTCCCACCCAACACTAACACGATATTACGATGCGCGTCACAGCCGCGGTGGAGTAGCCGAGCGGTCTAAGGCGTTTCGCTGCGGAGCGCGCGGTTGCTCGCCGTGGAGGTTCGAGTCCTCCCTCGGGCATGGGTGTGTGTGTGTGTTGTCCTTAGGTTAGTTTATCTTAGTTTAAGTAGTTTGTAAGCTACGGACTGATGACCACGCAGTTTGGTCCGATAAATTTACAAACATTTTTACGATGCGCGTCCAGAAAGTAAGTTCCGTTTGGTTACATAAAACTAACTGGTACAGATACAGATAAAATACTGATTGTACAAAAATCTGCAACTGTTAAACTACTTTTCTACATAGCTTCCGAAATTTTGTAGGCAGTTGTCATAGCATGGCACAAAGTTTTGTGTGCCTTTTTCATAGAATGTTGCCGCCTGTCTATTCAACCATGTGGTAATATGTTCTTTCAGCTCGTCATCATCTTTGAAGTGTTGTCCAACAAGGACAGATTTTCGGTGTCAGAAGAGGATTACTGTCAAAAGATTTTTTTTTTCACGATAATGCCTGACCTCACACACCGAATGTGACCAAACAGTTCTTACCGAAATTTCAATGGGACCTGTTCGACATCCTCCATACAGCTCGGACCTCTCTCCTAGCGACTTTCATCTCTTCTTACACCTAAAATCTGTCCTTGATGGTCAACACTTCAACGATGATAAAGAGCTGTTACCACACGGTTGAATACACAGGCGGCAACGTTCTGTGAAGGATGCATGCAAAAACCTCGTGCCACGCTATGACAAATGCTTGAAAAATTTCGGCAGTTACGTGGAAAAATAGTTTAAGAGTTGTAGAATTTTGTGCAATAAAAATTTCTTCTGTATCTGTGTACAATTTCATTTTATTACCAAACGGAACTTACTTTCTGGACGCGCCTCGTATAATTGGCCTCTTTTTTGTCTATATGACGACCTTCGGAAAGATCCACAAAGGTTTTTCAATTTCTATCGGATGTCAGTATCATCGTTTGATTAACTCTGTGCTATTTTGAAACCACATTTAAATGTGCAAGATACCAACATAAGGAAATGGATTTCTCCTGAGGAGAGGGTTAACGTGACTCTAAGATAAAAAGATAATGAACTAACACACTGAAGCGTGTTTATGTTTACTTTTCTCTTTAAAGATGCCAGAACACACTCCTTGAACCTCAGCCCACCACCACCACCACCACCACCACTTCCACTTACAAAAACTTTTTAGGGCCATCGCAACAGTTTCACACGGCACTCTCAGCCAACCCATGACACGAAAGTTCTACCTTAAGATATTGCAAAAGACACGAAAGAAATTACAAGGATTACAAACTTATTTACAGTTTAAATTTAAATGTGTCGATTTTAAAATACGTTTATTGGTTTCGACGCAGCGGCAAATTATAGTTAGGTTGCGAATTAAGACAAGTACTGTTATAAATCTCAGGTGCTATCTTCTTCCATGCAATTAATATAACGAACAAAAATATCGCTAGGAGTTGCCGGAAATCATTACCCGCGTGTTCTGACCGAGCTGGCCGCGGTGGCCGAGGAGACTGAGGCGCTTCAGTCCCGGTCTGCACGGCCACTACGGTCGGGGGTTCGAATCCCCCCTCGGGCATGGATATTTGTACCGTCCTAGTTCGTAAGAAGTTCATAAGTAGTTTGTAAGTTTAGGGACTGATGACCCCGTAGTTAAGTCCCATAAGCTTTACAAACATTTGAACATTTTTTTGTTCTGACCGAAACTAAGCACTGCACAGCATAATTTTACCTATTGTGAAATAAACACTTATATGAAACTGTTCTACCAAGAAGATGGTTAAAGGGGATTAAACTGCTGGTTTCCCCAAAAAGATGGAAAAAAAGCATTAAACTAATTGAACTAACTTCGTATTCCATGGCAGAATATTTTATGCATTGTAAATTCAAACATACAGTGTGAATACAAACTCACAATGTATTTGTCTGTTTTTATTTATAAGACACGTACTAATCTGCATATAAGAAATTGCAGTCATACTATTTTAAACAAATTATGTAAGCTACGCAAATGAAGCTCTTACCTATCATCTGCTCTTTCTGGGGCAGCATGTCGTAGTTGGGGTTGTACATCCTGCAGACTTCCTTCCATGCCTCAGCTTTCATGTTTCTATTTGAATAATCTGCTTTGGAAGAATCCGATATTGCTTCATCGACGATGATGTGCCACGAAATGTCGGTCGGACGGGCAATTGTTAATATTCATTATACAGGAGAAATGGCAGATTTTGGCAGCTGATTCTTGTCAATTCCATCAGATAATGAATCAGCCTATAGTCTAAGAGTTGAAATTCCGCAGTATATTGCGATATATGCCACATTTGCTCTAGTTGAAAATGCGTTTTCGGCAAAGCATGGTAGTTTTGCACAGACATCTGAAAAAATGGGTGACCATGGAATTTATACCGATTTAGTGTACAAAGAATTTGTACATAGCTGTAGCAACCGTTTCCATCTTGTCGGATTGAAATTCTTCATTTCACTGCCAGAATATTCACTCACAAACCGAGAGTAAATTTGCCTTGCTTCCACAGCGGCTCGTGTGGTCTCGACGAAGGTCACTTTTAAACTAACGTAACTCGACAGGTATCGAAGATCGCGACGTGTCTTTCAGGAATGAGATGCACCAATTCTTCCCCTGTCCACCACATCATTCAAAATTCCGAGAATCGAAAATTCATTTGTCGGGGTTTCGGCCACGCTTTGGGGATTCCGTCCCACTGTGTGGCGCAGCGGTGACACACTGGAGCTTGAGATCACTCCGGCCATCCGTATTTGTTTCCCGTCATTTCCGTCAGTGATTCAGGCAAATGCGTGGACGCTTCCTCCGGCAGGAGTCGGCCGATTCACTTCCCCAGCCTTACCGGAAACACCGAGCGCAGCGCGCCGTCCGCCTGTGATGTCGACGCTGGCGACACACCGCTACGTTAAACCATAATCCTCCTTCCTTCCTTGCTTTCTTCTTTCTCCAGTCACCCCCTGACAAGACACGCTGAATACTTCTCAACGGTTGTCGTCCGCATCCATTTGACTGTACACATCTCTACACTGACAGTCAAAATTAATTCTGCCGCAACAACTCCTAACCTGAAGTGTGTGTATCTAATGAGCAGCAGCAGCATCTATTAACAAGTAATTTCCTGACTAACCGACCTGTCCAATAAGCAGTGAGACACCATTAACGGAAATCCTTAAAGAGCCATCTAAGATGATGACAATCTCCAAAATGTCTCACACATATACCGGGTGATCAAAAAGTCAGTATAAATTTGAAAACTTAATAAATCACGGAATAATGTAGATAGAGACCTAAAAATTGACATATACGCTTGGAATGACATGACGTTTTATTAGAACAAGAAAAAGTTTTTTAAAAAAGGTCAGATGGCGCTTCATCTGACCACAAAAGCAGTAATTAGCATAACAAATTAAGACAAAGCAAAGATGATGATCTTTACAGGAAATGCTAAATATGTTCACCATCATTCAACAACAATACTGTAGTCGAGGAATAATGTTGTGAACAGGACTGTAAAGCATGTCCGGAGTTACGGTGTGGCATTGGCGTCGGATGTTGTCTTACAGCATCCCTAGCACGATACACTTGGGACTTCAGGTAACCCCAAAGCCAATAATAGCACGGAGTGAGGTCTGGGGTCCTGGGAGGCCAAGCATGACGAAAGTGGCGGCTGAGCACACGATCATCACCAAACGACGCGCGCAAGAGATCTTTCACGCGTCTAGCAATATGGGGTGGAGCGCCATCCTGCATAAAAATCGTACGTTCCAGCAGGTGTTTATCAGCCAGGCTGGGGATGATGCGATTCTGTAACATATCGGCGTAACTCTCAACCGTCACGGTAGCAGTAAGAAAACCAGAATCACGCAGTTGCTCGAAGAAAATAGGGCCGTTAACGATAGGATGTAGTTCTAATGAAATCCAATGTCATTCTAAGCATGTGTGCCAATTTTTACCTCTATCTAAGTTATTGCTTGATTTATTAAGTTTTCAATTTTCTACTGACTTTTGGACCTCCCGTGTGCGCGTGTGTGTGTGTGTGTGTGTGTGTGTGTGTGTGTGTGTGTGTGTGTGTGTGTGTGTGTGGCAACTCGCAACCCGCGATACTGCCAGCGGGACGGCGATTGTTGTCTCCTTACGGCGAGATAGATTTATGAAATTGCATGGCTTAGAGGCGATGCCCTGGGTTGTAGGCCGCTGTAAATGTACCGTTATTGGCAGTTCAACTCACCACTGACGTAACAAGTGTCTGCTGGCTCATTTCACTTACCTTCGATCCAGTCATGTGCCATTGCGCAGATGAATCGTGATAATTAACCCAGAGGTGTTATGTAATTATTTCCGTAGCCACCATGAGGTGGTCTCAAGGTCAAGGTTGCTGACACAGTAGGTTCCTGCGTGTGACACGTCACTATCGTAAAGTGCTGCGATTCAGTCGCAGCACTAACGTGCATCCTGTTTTATTATACTGTTCTAATGGGCTGCTTACCTTCGACGGTAGATTTTATCATAAATTTCTGAAAACTACCGAAGGTCTGCTGACTAGAAAACCCAAACTACAGGGTAACGTACCACTCGTGGACGCCGTACGCCGCACCTGCCAATTACTGACTGTGATTTAGCCAGCCAGTACTGGAAGACGAACCTGTGCATTACAAAATCCTGTTCACAGTACGACCGGTACATACTAAGGTCATGTGTTGGGTTATTGACCAATAGTATCAAGTTTATTGATTCGTTCGTTTCAATGCTTAGGCAACAGATTTGCTATAGAAAATATAAATCCTAGAAAAGGAAGATTCTCTCGCATGGCTAAGAATCTTTACGAGAAAACAGAATTACTGAAAATAAACGTTACAACACGATAGTGCAAATAAAATAATTTATTTCCCCCAAGTTCGGTACACTTACATATATTCTGTGGCTTCTATTGTACAAAAGATTTCGATATGAATAAATGAACTTAGGAACTAAGAAGTTACCAAGAGATATATGCCATAGGTCAATGTTAATTTTTTTTTCAGGCCGATTGCTAAGTCCTTAGTTGAAGTTTTGTCTTAGAAGAGGGAGGGGGCTGTTTGTTGTATTAAAGTCGTCAGAAGACTTACTTGAGAACACATGTTCAGAAAATGCTTGAGTGGAGCAGCAGCTTGGAGAGTAATGTAACGTAGAGTCCACAAAGTGCTGAAGCGATCGGTGACGACCTTGCGTGAGCGTAACCTGTACAGGCGAGTAACAGCCGGGTTGATTCGTCGGTATGAGTGGCCCACTGATTCAGAAGTGGGGAGACTTCATTACAAGTACAATACTTAGAGACCGTAGCGCGCCGTGTAACTTCTACATCAGGCTGCTATTCACTGGCGTATTAAGTTGCGGAATCGGCAGTTCCATCAGCTATGGAAAGTCTCTCGTGTGAGGCGAGGAGCGTTGCCATTTTTTTCCTAGCCCGTAAAAGCTTTGCTGTGTTGTCTGGTGGGCTTGCATAACTTTCCCAGACGACTGAACTGCGCAATAAAGTCGCGATTTGTTGCCAAGAGCGCGGCATTCAGATGTAGATAGTCATGATCTATCAACCGTTCCGAACACTAGACGGAATGCTTTCATTATATCTGCAGACGAGAAATCCTCAACCTCTTGACTTGCAGCTGGGTGCTGAGAGATTTGCACTAGCTGTTGGGCTGCTAAGACCAAAGCTCGTAGTACAGAGTGCCTACAATGAGACTTCAACTTTGAACTCATAAAATCTGAGAGAAAACACAATTTATTGACGAATACGTGTAGGGAAATCATACAGCAGCTAATAAAGTTTTCATACACAAGTGGTCGGTTCAGTACACCTGAACATGGGCGCCACGGGTAGCGCGAAGAATATCAAATTTATAATCGATATCGCGCCATTTGTTGCGGAGCATCTGTTCTGTGACAGTACATGACAATTCTTATGCGCTGTTTAAAGCCTTGTAGGTCCTTTACAGGTGCAGCGTAGAGTCGGTCTTTCACATAACCTCACAAGAACAAATCGAAAAGGGGGGGGGGGGGGGAGGATTACGTCGGGCGAACGTGGCGGCCAAGAAATTGGACCTTCACGGCCAAACCTCCGTTGCGGGAATGTCATTTAAAAAATTCGGACATCAAGGCTCCAATGGGCAGGTGTACCGTCCTGTTGAAACATCACATTTGGCTGCAGATCTGTTATCTGTGGCACGGCAAACTGTTCCAACACTTCCAGGTAGATGGCTCCATCCACAGTCGGCTCCTGAAAGAAAAACGGCAAAACAATGCGATTTATCATCAAACCACACGACACATTAACTTTCGGACTGTCGCGCATGTGCTCCCTAAGTGCCTGTGGAGTTTCGGACCGCCAGGTGCGCACATTGTGACGCTTGACAGCCTCTGACAAGTGAAAGGTTGCCACGTCAGTAAACAAGTGATAAAAATGCCTCGTTCGCGGCAATGCGATCTAACATGACGCATGCAAATTCTTCTCGCCTTGGTCCATCATCAGGATTGATTTCTTGCGCAACCTGCACTTTATATGCGTACAAACGTAATCGCTGATGAAGCACTATGTGCACTGTTGAACGTTTCATACGAGGTTATCTTGCTTCCTGTGGACTTCGTTCGAATGACCGCCACACTTGTTCCACATGATTTTCGATGATCCCAGGCTTACCACCACCACCACCACCACCACCACCACCACGTCCTTTCGCAACACTCCAGTAGCCAAAAACTGCTCACACCACTTCTTCGTAGTCTTGATCGACGGGGGCGCTTTGTCGTAAACTCTACGAAAGTTTCTTTGCACTTGGTGCGGCGATTTTGTCTCTGCATACCACCAGCGCACTTGTGCACGCTCCTTCATATCCGCCATTTTGCTAAAACAATTGATGGCAACTGCACTACGGCCACTTGGTGTATCAAATTTGCGCACCACAAACATGAGTTGCTCTGTCTGCCCCTTCAGGATTCACAGGTCCACCATCTGAAATAAGAAAGATGTAGGATATTAAAATCTTGGAGTCCGATGGCGGACAACTTTTATTTTCACTATTATCTACCAGACTACATATTCGGAATAATTTCTGTTCTGAAATCCTCGTGTAGTATGGACCACTGCCACCGACAACATGGAGGTGCGGTAACAGCAGAAGTTTCCAGCGTCGCGCAGCGCACTCGGGTGGCACGCTGCTGTGTGTGTTGGTGTGGTATCGGCGCCACGTTTGAGGGCCCGGCTTCCACGAAGGCGCCCACAAGGGCAGCAGGTGCTTGCGAGTCCTCTCAGGGTCTCCAGCAGCTTTTATGGGCTGTGACGTCACTTCCGTAGCCCATAAGCGACGGAGGCGACGGCCTGCCTCCTAGCCTTGGAATGCGGCCACTGATCCGGCGCAAACATACACAAATAAATAAATATGTGCAGCCCAACAACGACGTAACCGCGCAACTTTCTCCTGTCGCCATAAGAGAAACTTTGCGTATTGTTCCGGTGGGTGACACAGGCTACTTTTGTACATAGAAGATAGCCGCGCGGAATGGCCGCGTGATCTAAGTCATGCTGCGGATTGGAGGCGTTGCCGCCGGAGGTGTGTGTGTGTGTGTGTGTGTGTGTGTGTGTGTGTGTGTGTGCTTAATGTTAAGCAGTTTCTAAGTCTAGGGACTAATGATCATAGCAGTTTGGTCCAATAGGTTTACAAGATACCTAGAAGTGGTATTTTTATCCTTAGATATTATCATAAGAGAGAACGAGTATAAAATTGTTGCAAACAAGGATACCTGCTGAAGTGACACGCATAATGAATGTTACGTGAACGCAAGCACTGTTAACTGAGGCAGTTAATGAGGGCCGCGGCGGAATAGCCGTGCGCAGTAAGGCGCCGTGCAGCGGTGCGCGCGGCCTTTCGCCGTCGGGGTTTAGAGTCCTCCGTCGGGCATGGGTGTATGTGTTGTCCTTCAATAAGCTGAGTTTAAGCTAGGAACTAATAACTGAGTAGTTACGTCCCACAGATTTACAAACATTTGAACATTTTGAACTTAATGACTTGTAACTACGTGGCTCACGAATGGCTGTCAAACTAAAAGCTTAAATAGTATTCTCTTGTCAGTCGGTAATACAATGTTTTCCCCAATTGTCACCTTTTGTTACCTCTGAGCTCTAAACGATATATTTACTAGATCATAGTTACAGGAAAGTTAAAGTGTAATAATAAAAGACGTTGGTGCTACTGTCTGACTACAAGAATAAGATGTAGTAAAATTAAGTGTTTAAGATATCTTCGGCGAGAAAATAAGAGTGAAATAATTACGGTTATTAAACTTTTTTACGAAACTGAACAGGATTATTTATGTGATGGTTCTGCATCCGTCTTGATGCAAAACACTTTTTCATTTACATACCAATACTAGTTTCCAGCAGAAATCCCGCCATCAGTGGTATTCGTTATAAGCAGCATCAGTCAACAATCCGAAGATTGGTTTGACCACCACAGTGCTTTACTAGGCATGGTCCTGTTTGGAGGTGGTATGCCGTTGCCTTCCTCCGACCTTCGAACTGCCTTACCCAGCCAGTTATAGGGGGACCTACAGTTTAACGTGGGTTCCGAACCACGGTGCTACTCGGTATTTTTCACATGAACAATACTGCCAGAGGTGAAAGAAGTGGCAAGCGACAGATGAAAATACTAGGACCTGGCGGGGATCGAAATAAAAGAATACAGAAAACTGTAAAAAAACCTTACAAAGGTATACACTTTTTTCCAGCTGTATCGTCGTGTAAGCAGTCATCGTACCTTTATATCATTAAACTGTTGCACAGTCAACAGTGTTTATTACCGTATTTTCCGCATACAGCATGTCAACTGCGACAGTATGAGCGTCTGTTATTAGCAAGTGTGTCTACTGTGAAGACTTGTTTTGCACGAAGGCGGATCCACAACGCCACATTTGTAACGCAGACACGGTCTAACAGAAGTGCTTCGCATTACAGTGATAGTTTTGTTTGCTACGTGGACTCGGTTGTCTTATTACACCTGTTGCGCCATGTAGCCGGCCTGTCAGATGGTTGGCAGTTGACACGTGTGGCTGCCACTGTCGGTATCGAGCAGCCACGTGGCCAGCGCAGCTCACGTGCGGCAGCGGCGCCGAATAGCAAGCAGAGAGTAGTGGGGCATCAGCACAGAGTAACACATTTGTCTGTGGCATCAGTCAGCGCCCGCCCTTCACACCTGTCCCAAAACAAAGGCGCTCCTAAATATACACTCTTCGTCAAGCTCGTATGTTTCCGCCACCACTGTCTCTCTTTGCCTTCTTCTGTAAACTCCGCCCTACAGGTCTCGAGAGGTCGGACAGGTAGCGAACGGCCGCCGTGTCATCACCGGATGCGGTATGGACGGACGGGACGCCGTCAACGCCCCGCCTATCACTCCCGGCCGTTATGTCACTCTTCCTGACCGGAGCCGCTACTCCTAAGCACAAGTAGCTCCTCAGTTGGCCTCACAAGGGCGGGGTGCACCCACAGAGCACACACACTACGTTTACACGCAACACATCTTCCGGAAGACGAAAACCGATTTTCGTGTACCGTTTTTCGTAGTCATGTTTACATGCGACGGCCTGAATCGGATTTCCTAGCCCACTTAATATGGCGGCTAAAAAACAGCTGATTCAGTTCCTGATCTAGTCAGCACAATCGCTATTTTTCTTTCACTTAAATACACATTCATGCTCACTCTAATATTTATACTTTTATTTCACTTTAGAAAATGTGACTCTGCCCATATCTGCCGAAAATTCTTAACAAGAAAACACAATGTGTAAAGAAAAGAACGTTTCAAATGTTCAAATGTTTGTAAATCTATCGGACCAAACTGCGTAGTCATCAGCCCGTAACTTACAAACTACTTAAAATAAGGTAAACTAACCTAAGGACAACACACACACACACACACACACACACACACACACCCGGGAGAACTCGAACCTCCATGGTGAGCAACCGCGCGCTCCGCAGCGAGACGTTTCAAAACCGGTTGCCTTTACATGGGCACGAAAATCGATAGTGGAACTGGAAAACCGCTTTACAAAAGTCGATTTCCAGAATCGATTCGAAAGTGTTTACATAACCAACCAAAAGCGGATTTGGGAAATGGGTTTACGAAATCAGTTTTTGGAAGCACATGTAAACGGGGTGATAGAAGGTAGTAGAGTTGCCTTTGGGGTGCTTCGGGCGCGCGAGGTCTGTCAAGCGTCCCCCACTCCCTCAGCACCAGCGCCTGTACTGGGGATATCCCGTAAGCTGCGCCTGAGCCCGCAACGTGTTTTCGCTGCGCTTCCATTCATTGGTACTTTCCTTCCTCGTGGAGCGGTAACCCGCCTATACACCTTTCAGCGAAACGAGAGACGTAGTGTAAACACACTGAAGCGCGTGACCAGGGATGGACAAAAGAGAGACGCTCGCTCAATTTCGCTGCATCCTTTTCAGTTGTAACGTCGTTGTGTGGTGTGTGTGTGTGTGTGTGTGTGTGTGTGTGTGTGTGTGTTATATAGCAGTGTTAATAGGTGTTGACTGTGAACTTCATCTTAAAGGACCAGTCGCTGAATAGTAACGGAAGTATTAGTGTTTACAATAACATTCAGCATTCATACTGTGTGTCTCTCTGATTCGTATCACGTAAGAGTAACCTCAATATGTCATCTTTCATTGAGTCGACCCAAAGCGTTCAAAGAAGTAGTAATAAAATTCTTTAGAGAAACACATAGTTCCTAGCGTGTATAAAACGCAGCTATTAAGTCCAGAACAGTCAATGAATGCTATTGTTATGAAAACAGTCAATAAATCGCCACACTCTCTTTGAAACTTCCAAGGAAAAGGAAGAAAAAAAATGGACAAAGCTTTCAGAACGTCTTTGACTTTGACTGAAACGCGATACGAAGAAAAGTTTTTCGTAAGAAATTTCCAATCCTTGACAAAGTGCTTGTTGTGGTAAGCAAATGTTCAAATGTTTGTAAATCTATCGGACCAAACTGCGTGGTCATCAGTCCGTAGCTTACAAACTGCTTAAACGTAGGTAAACTAACCTAAGGACAACACACACACCCATGCCCCAGGGAGGACTCGAACCTCCACGGCGAGCACCCCGTGCGCTCCGCAACGAGACGCTTTAGACCGCTCGGCTACTCCACCGCGGCTTGTGGTAAGCGAAGATACAGATTTGGGAAATTTTCGGAGAAAATCACTTTTTATATAGTATTAAAAGAAATGAATTTTAAATGTTTGGCTTCTTATAGTACTGCTATATAACAAAACACACAAGGACCTACCACATGAAACAGATCCAACGAAACTGAGCGAGCAACCCTGTTTTGTCCACCCCTGGTCACGCGCCTCAGTGTTTACGTCTCTCGTTTCGGTGAACGGAGTATAGTGCGTTTCGTTCTGTTCGACTTAGTTTACAGACGCAACATAAGTATATCTGACGCAGATATCGTGCGTCGACATTTCCCAGTTTCAACATGTCAGTGTGTAACAATAGGAAAAAGAAAACAAACGGTTTAGAGGGAATAAAACTTTTCACCGTTTCCCTACCTTCTATGCTGTGTGTGTGCACCCCGCTAACCATCAGCGCTCGGCGGATCCATCCGAGTGGCAGCAAAGTCCGACAGCGCTTAACTTCGGTGATGTAGCGGTTTACCGGGGTATTCGCAGGGGCACTGACGTTCGCCTCTCCTCGACGCCTGTAATTTTCTGCGCGGTTAACGTTCCATTAACCTGCTACTTGGAGGATCGCTCGCTTCGAGATTACCGACAGCAATGGCAGTTTTTTATTCAGGTAAAGCGCACCAAAACAAAGCAACGTAAAAACAATTACTACCGTATTTCATACCCCCATCGTGTAATGGCGCGTACTACTAAAAGTACAAATGAAACATGAGAGTAGAGACCAACCGACTATAATACGTATACTTCGATAAACCAGTTGTACCCCCTTCAGCGGTTGCCTTAATTCATTTCAGTCGCACTGGAGTGGCGCTCGATTTATTGTCTGTTTATTTATTGCGGCCTGTTTCCGCCGTTAGGTTATCGCCCGTTTCACCTCAAATGTTCAAATGTCTCTATAGCTTATGGGACTTAACTACGGCGTCATGAGTCCCTAAACTTACAAACTACTTCTGAAATTGCTAACACGGTAGTGGCCGTGCAGACCGTGACTGGAGCGCATCAGCCCCCCCCCCCCCCCCCAGATTGCAACTCACTGTCAGATCATTTATGTAGACAGAAAATAATAGCGGTCCTGTTGCACTTCCCTGGGCCACCGTTAGTGTTTCACAAACACTCGCCATCGGGAGTTACAATGTGTCTTTTCCAATCTCGTTTCACGTCAAGGTCGTTTCGAACGATGTACATAATAACGTAATAATTTGTGTGTTATCTGCGTCCCTAAACTTACAAACTACTTCTGAAATTGCTAACACTAAGGACGGCACAAATATCCATGCCCGAGGGGGATTGGAGCCCCCGACCGTAGTGGGCGTGCAGAGCGTGACTGGCGCGCCGCAGTCCCCTCGGCCACCGCTTCACCTGCCGCAGTGGCGCACAGTGACTTGGTTACTTTCTGTACACCAACTCCAACTCTGTCACCCGTGCCACCTGGCTCTCGTCACAGGCCTGGAACTGTCGTTTTCATCGTTGACGGCCGGTCAGCATTACGACCGATAACCTCACCCAGCTGTCCGACATAAAACGTACCAAACTGCCCGCTGTCCCCCTCTACCCAAACACGTGCAGGCCGTTCTTGCAAGCAAACCACAAGGTTATCGGATTTTAGAATTTATTTATACTTACGGTGCGTGAAGTTCTGAACTCAAACAACAATCAGCCAAAGCCATTTGACGCAACTGCCAAAAATTGTCGAGAAAATACTCTGAAGTTTTGCAAGTAAAGGTAAGTACCAATCAATGACTTTCAGCATCTGTCGGCGTAGCGCAGGTGGTAGCGTTCTGGCCTTACAACCGTAGGGTCGGTGGTTCGAATCATGTCGTGGCAGAAGTTTTGACTTTTTCATAGTGTTCGAATACTTCCTTAATTTCAATGTCTAATGACAATTTTTACGGAAAGTGCACGTATTTTCGTTGATATGTAATTTCCTATATTTTATAGAAGGTTGGTAATACTGATGGTTTCAATAGGAGAAACATAAGTTAAAATTTTTACAGTATTGGCTTAACTATTAGTTGACGACGGTAGTCTTTATTTGTTCAGTTTGTGAAGAGCTACGACACTGGTTTTGGAAAGTCATGTCTGTAGTTTCTAATGGCTTTCCAAGCAGTTGACCTATCCAACCATTGTTTTACGTGACCACAAGGTTTTCAACTCGTCAACATAGACATAAACGAAAACTGACGCAACACGTGGCATTAGAGACCCCAAAACGTTTTATATAACTGAACTATAAAATTAAAAATAGTCTACCACAGTAGGATTCGAACCCGGGACTCTGTTCCTGTGAGGCAAGAACTCTACCACCTGAGCTACACCGGCAGGTGGTGTGACTCTTTTAATTATTGGTACTTACGTGCGCTTTGCAAAATTTCAAAGCCGATTTTCACGAGAATTTTTGAGAGTAGTCAAATGGCTTTGATTGTTAAGTCTTGAACTTGACGTAACAGAAATAGCAAGAAATTCTAAAATCCGGTACCCATGTTGCCTCATATCGATACCGATTATTCAGTCCTCTTGAGCATACATAGTCGGGTCAGAGGATGTTTCAGGGTAGTTCATACAGTGAAGTATTGGTAAGGGAGAAAATGGCTGATTTCATTAGCGCCGAACCGTGGCCGGCGAGAAAAACAGGCCTCAGCGCGCACATCATGCTACGTAAGCAAGGTAGTCCTGAGCCGGCGCGATCGCTAGCCGATTGGCCGGCCGCTGGGGCACTGCCCACTGCCTCATAGCGGGGAGTCACTGATCTAGCGATGGCACCGGCTTGGAACTACCTTGCTTACGTGGCATGACATGCGCGCCGAACTGAGCCAAATAGGATATTGCGCTGGCAGACTGAAGCAGCCTGCCAATGACGACGTCGCCTGACGCGTGCTTCGCTGGGTTTCCTCAATTCCAACAGGGCAGGGATACAGTGGAAGGCATGGGACGGCAGTCGTGTTACGAAGACAGCGTTGGGTTTGAGCTCAGCAGACGCAAAACACGGTTTAGTAACACCGTATGTTCATCGTGACGGAAACTTGAAAGATGTCGAATATTTTCCTAAGTGACATCTCAGCAGAACCTACCGTGTAACAGGGTTACAAGCCTTCGCGACTATTTCTGATCTTGTATAGGCAACACCCTCTAGATAGAAGACCTCACAACTCCGTGTTACGTCACACCGGTAAGGCTGCCGTCGCTAGGTGAGTGGCTGGCCGCTGGGGCACAACCCACTGCCTCGTAGCTTCAGCCAGTGAGGTGATGGCTGCCTATCGGTGTGACGTGACACGGTCTGGTTGTGAGGCTTTGTATCTACACGGTATAGGACTGATCGAGCGAGATGAGGCTTTTTCTGTAGCCTGTCAGAACACTTTCGCGGACGGTCCCTAAACGATAACTGATCCCATGGTCTCTCTCTCTCTCTCTCTCTCTCTCTCTCTCTCCGCCCCTCGCCCTCCTTGCAGACCGTCAGTTCCTCCTGACATCAGTTTCACATTCATATCCTCTGCTTTGACGACTGTTAACTGTACTTTCCACGCGACGTTTACATAAGTGGCAAGAGCAGTTAACTGGCACGGCTGTGTTAGGACACAGCGTTCTCTAGTACAAACAATTTATCAGAGCTGCGACGAAAAGATTTACATACGGACAAGTTTGACCAACGTGTGAAATGTTGTTGTTGTTGTTGTTGTTGTTGTGGTCTTCAGTCCGGAGACTGGTTTGATGCAGCTCTCCACATACCCTATCCTGAGCAAGCCTCTTCATTTCACATAAGAACGGCAACCTACATCTGTCTGAATCTTACTGTATCCATCTCTTGGTCTTCCTCTGCGATTTTTTTTCCCCACACACTTCCCTCCAACGCTAAATTCACAATTCCTTGATGTCTAAGAATGTGTCCTACCAATCTATCCCTTCTTTTGGTCAAGGTATGCCAGAAATTTTTCTCCCCAATTCTGTTCAGTACCTCCTCATTAGTTACGCGATCCATCCACCGACAGTCGTTTAGTTATCTGGCAGCGCCGTACCACGGAGCATCTGTTCGGTATTAACGTTACATAACTACACCAGTAGATGCTGTCAGCTGTGCGGTGTTTCCGCGGCCATTGAGGCTTCCGAAGTGTCGGTCGCGCTGCCCCGTGTGTTTCCAGCAGGCGGCAGTGGCGGCGTGTAAACACTGCGTGTGACGTCACTGGGCCGTAAACACGGCGCTGTTTGTCCTTCGCCTGCTTAAGCCGCCGCCGGTCGTCAGCCGCCGTATCCATAACAACGAAGCGGCCCACCAGCGCATGCTTCCAGCTCACGGGGCACGTGCCACACCAGTATCGCCACCCACATAAATACTCCGCATACCACTCAAAGGTGCGTGGCGGAGGGTACTCTGTACCACTACTAAGTATTTGCTCCTCCACTCCCGTACTCAATATGGGATAAACGAATACTGGTATGCATCCATACGAGCCGTAGTCTCTCTAATCTTAAACTTGGATCTTTACACGAAATGTAGCTGGGCGGCAGTACAGTCGTCATGCAGTCCTCCTATATGTCTTAAACAGCGCTTCTCGAAAAGAACGTCACCTCCCCTCTAGCGACTCACACTTCAGCAGTATTCAACACGGATTCGTATAAGCGTTTTATATGCGGTCTCCTTTACAGATGAATCACACATTCGCAAAATTCTCCCAATAAAGCGAAGTCGACCATTTGCCTTTTCCACCGCTGCTCGTTCCATTTCATAACACTGTATAGAGTTACGCTTAGGCCGGCCACGGTGGCCGAGGGGACTGAGGCGCTCCAGTCACGGTCTGGACGGTCACTACGGTCGGGGTTCGAATCCCCCCTCGGGCACGGATATTTGTGCCGTCCTTAGTATTAGTTAGTTCATAAGTAGTTTGTAAGTTCAGGGACTGATGACCCCGTAGTTAAGTCCCACAAGCTATACAAAAGTTACGCTTAGATATTTGACGCGACTCGTCATGTAGCACACACTACTAACACCATATTCGAATATTACGGGATCGTTTCCCCTACACATCTCCTCCTATATTTACCGCTAGTACACTCGTTCAATAACGACACATTTCTGTACGCCACAGCATCCTCAGGAAACAGCCCCAGATTGCAACTCACTGTCAGATAATTTACGTAGGCAGAAAATAATACCGGTCCTATTGCACTTACCTGGGCCAGCCACCCTTAGTGTTTCACAAACACTCGCCATCTTTAATTTCGTGGGTCTGTTTTTTTTGTTTTTTGTTGTTCTTTCTTTTTTTTCATACACGGAAGTTACAATGTGCCTTTTTCCAATCTCGTGTTACTTTCCAGTGTCTTCAGTGAATGATGCTTGGGAAATGCTGCTGTGAAGTCATTATATATATATATATATATATATATATATATATATATATATATATATATATATATATATATATATATAATCTCAAATTTTCACGTCAAGGTCGTTTCGATATACATAATGACGTAATACTTTGTGCTATCTGCGTCACAGACGTAAATGACTTGGTACTTAAAGCTAATAGTGCCACGGAAAATGGCTGTAAGGTCACTGCTGGTGATAGTAAAACTAGGTTAACAGATGGTAGTCCAACTGATGTAGCGATTCTGAATGAATTTCAAGCTGGTCGGAAGAAGCAAGAATCTCATGGATTCAGTTGAAACAAAAAAGGGAGACAAAATACTTTTTGAATGCCGTGTTATAGAAAATTGCTGGAGGTCAACCAGTACAGAGGATTTGCAAATGAGATGATACTGGGTGGAATTCTGGAGGACGTTGGAGTTGTAAATTTAATAGAACTGGGAGAGATGAACAGAAATTGTAGTCAAGACAAAGGCTTCGCTAGCTGAAAGCAGCGAGTGCAATGAAGCCGTGGTTCGTCCCCTGGGTCTGGCTGTGCCAGCTTCTGTCAGTTTGGGGCGAACACTCGGCGGCGCGGTAGAGTAATAGAGCGCGCTATGGCGTCTTGCTGCGGAGCCCTCCCTCCGGCAGGGTTGTGTGTTGTCCTTGTATTAAAATAGTTCGTAAGCCTAGGCACTAATAACGGCAGTAGTGAACTCCCATAGATTTACAAAGATTTGAACATTTTTTAAACACTCGGCGGTGTGACTGTAACAAGTGGTCTGCCACGATTCATACAACCCAACAAAACAGCGCCGCTGCTCGTAATTGTGTCAAATGCGTTGCAAATGTATATTTGCGGGGTTTTACGACTGTAGGTACCCGAAAATCCGGATGCCACTCGCAAATAAAGCAGTTCTATGTAATTATGGATGTGGAGACGTGTAGTTTCCATTTTTCATTTTTGTGGGTCCACAGTTTCTACGTTGCAGATTTATTTACAACCTGTTTGTATGAATTATTGCACTTCAGGCCCTTCTGTACAGGAAACGGTTAAGAATAATATAGTAATACAAATGTTACGTAAAATTCGCTGTAGAATCACAGGATTATAGGGTCAAGAAGTATACTATTTATAAAGCTTTCTCGAAAAGTGACAAAATGTGAAACACTAATACGCTATACTGCTGCATATTGATAAAATAAGGAAATATACAAAGTATAAAGTTCATGTAAACGAAGAATTTTTAGATACTTATATAAATTGTGACCTTAAAGTTACCACAGAGCAACTGGTGGCTGGTCACTTTGGAACCTATAGAACCCAGTTGCTGAAATGGATAAAACATTGAAGTAGCTAATGTTTTACGTTGAAAGTTATACAACGTGAGCACAATTACATGTACGTTTAAACGTTTCATGTTGTAGTTTTATTTCTGATGAAGACACCCACAGAGTTAGTCTAAAACTAGGTAAAGTTCATTTAAAGCAACTTGTGGGGGTCTATTTTCTTGCACAGTATATTACGCTGAAACAGTTACTGATTCAGTCAGAATATGTTCAAAATCTTGAAAATAAGAATGAAATATTGCGTCGCCTTTAGTATGAAATTAAATCAAATTAAATTAGTATTAGTATTAAATTCCTCGAAATTTGGGGAATGTACATCTACTTACATACTCCGCAATTCACCGAAGGTGCGTGGCGGAGGGTAGACTGTACCACTACTAGGCATTTCCTTTTCTACTCCACTCCCAAATAGAAGGAAAAAAAAAGAATGCCTATATGCCTCTGTATGAGCCCTAATTTCTCTTATCTCTGTGATCTTTACGTGAAATGTAAGTAGGCGGCAGCAAGATCGTACTACACTCAGCTTCAAATTCCGGCCCTCTAAATTCCCTCAACATAAATTCACGAAAAGAACGTATTTCCTGCAACGATCGCCAATTGAGTTGCCGGAGCATTTCCGCGACACTCGCGCATTGGTCGAACCTACCAGGAACAAACCTAGTTGCTCGCCTCTGAACTACTTCTATGTCTTTCTTTTTAAACTGATCTGCTGCGGGTCCCAAACACTTGAGCAATACTCAAGACGTGGTCGTACAAACGTTTGATACACGGTCTCCTTTACAGGTGAAGTCCATCTTCCCATGTGTTAGAGCCCCCTCGCGCTGATACAGGTATAGCCAAGAGAAGCAAGGAAAATGGACAGTGCAGTAGTAGTGTGCGACCAAGGTAGGTCGGTGCGAGTCCCAGTTGCCGCTGCACAGAAGCGGGAGAGACGGGTTGTGGTCGCGGTCCGGCGAGCGTCTGCAGCCGTCGCCATTCAGTGAATGTGGCATCAGTAAGGGACAGCTGACGACGACGTGACGACCACCGCAGTGTACGTGTGTCGAGACTGACGTCGGACAGGTGTCAGAAAGCGCCTGCCGCAGCCGCTGTCTAGTGAGGAAAGCGACGGCCCCGGGTGCTGTATAGTGTGTGGAGTGTGTAGCGACAGGCGTATCCAGGGTAATGGCGGGCGCGGCGGCCACAGGAATGAGGCCTGGGCTGGCCTCGCCTAACCGCGGCACAGCCACTGTCAGCCCACGTACAGGGGCCCAGCTGCACTCCCAACGTATGATGAAACAGCGTTCTGGAAGAAACGAGTAACGCGCTCTAAACAGTAATTCATATAAAAAATACAACTAACAAGGAAAGTACTTCGGGTGGAACAAATATAAATACACGAAAATCGTGTGAGAGATAATGTGAGGGTCCCGTATTGCACTAGTGATACTCCCGCATCTGCAAAAGTCTGCAGTCGTCCGTTAGAGGCCTCTGCGTGTTCAAATGTTTGTATAGCTTATGGGACTTAACTACAGGGTCATCAGTCCCTAAACTTACAAACTACTTATCAACTAGCTTATTCTAAGGACGGCACACACATCCATGCCCGAGGGGGGATGCGAACCCCCGACCGTAGTGGTCGTGCAGACCGTGACTAGAGCGCTTCAGTCTCCTCGGCCACCGCGGTCGGTCCTCTGCGTGTGCCACGCCGCACTGCACCTTGACCTGCCGGTACGCCAGTAGTGACGGTGAAGAGTGCCTCTGAAGTTGCGTTTTGTGACGTTATTTGTGTAGTGAAGCGTCGGATGGGTTGGCGATTGGTAAAAAATCCTGCTAATATAGTGTAACTGGTTCAGATGAAGTTACGAAGAAACCACCTTAGTGAAGATGGTATTGGTGTAGATGATGATTCATTCGTTCGCACGTTATCTGGTATCTATTATAGTGTTTCTAATGTATGCTCATCTTTCTGCGCTATGATAGATACCAGAAAACATGTGAATGATTCATCCTGTACACCAAGACCATTTTCACGAAGAAGGGCTCTTCGAAATTTCATCTCAACCAAACGCAATACATCAGCAGGATTAATTACCAATCGCCGACCGCGGTGGCCGAGGGGATTGAGGCGCTCCAGTCACGGTCTGCACGGCCACTACGGTCGGGGGTTCGAATCCCCCCTCGGGCATGGATATTTGTGGCGTCCTTAGTCTTAGTTCATAAGTAGTTTGTAAGTTTAGGGACTGATGACGCCGTAGTTAAGTGCCATAAACTATACAAACATTTGATTAATTACCAATAGCCGACCCATCTGACGCTTCACTACACAAATGACGTCACAAAACGCAACTTCAGAGGCTCACTCCACTGTCCCTACTGGTACCGACTGGTGTACCGGCAGCTCAATGCACAACGCGTTGTGGCACACGCAGAGGCCTCTAATAGGCGACTGCAAAGTTTTGCAGATGCGAGAGTATCGCTAGTGCAATAAGGGACCTCTACATTGTCTCTCACATGATTTTGTTGTATTTGTGTCTGTTCGAGCCGGAGTATTTCCTTGTAAGTCCTATGAATTCTCAATATTTATTTCAAAATCCTCAAACTTACTGAAGATGAAATATAGATCGATACTAAGGCAGTAGACGTCAGTGATAGACTCGTCGTCGCGCATTTCTTGAAGCGTGGTAGATTTTTTTTGCTGGCCATATAGGTTCCTTAAAGATGTTCTGCAGATTGCACTGTAGTCTCCCCAGTAGCCTGCGGTTGCTAGTGGACCGCGTCTGCAGGAGTCGGTCGATCCCGCAGATTGCGGCCTCTTCCTATCGGCTGGTGGCCAGTGAGCCGAGAGCCAGCGGCTGTCCAGAGCAGACGCCAAGCCACTGCAGCGCCTGCTATCGGCACTGGCACTCGCCTCCTGCTACTTCAGGCGTATTATTTCCCAACTGGAGGGGGAGAAAACCATACGGTAGCAATGCTAATACAGCAGCAGGAACTACGATATAACGGAGTTGTTCCATCCTGCATACGTCTCTCGGCGTGGTGACATGATCACAGGTGGTACAGTTGTATCGACAGGTTCACAAGTATCCTACGGCCGTGGTCGCTGCCGCGCTCAGAGGTGCAGAAGGGTCATTTCGTTTGAACACCACCAGGTGCCCCTGCTCGACCATCACCGATTAAGTCGAAATTTCAAGTCAACATTCGCACATCATTGAAAGTTCCGTATTCATTGTCGCTTATTGCCTTCGATCAACAAGATACAAATTCACAAAATCGTAACTTTTTGCTCCCTGGTTTTACGACTACTTTGTTTCAAATTATGCAGCATTTACACATAATAGTGACATAAAACCACGAAGATGGCAGGCGACGATTGTGAACAATAAATGAAGCCTGTAGACACTCAGTTAACGAAACAATATGTAACTAATATTACCTGACCCACATGTAACTACTGTGCACTCGTTACTTTCAATGATTATAATGACGGCCCAGGCCGAAAGGCGTAGTAGCCAACTAATGACATTTATCAATACACCGACCTACACAGCTTTCTGCAGACTTCATTATGTAGCATTGTTAGTCTACGTTAGAAATTGAATACACTCCTAAGAAATGGAAGCAGTCAACAATCCGAAGATTGGTTTGAACACCACAGTGCTTACGCATGGTCCTGTTTGGAGGTGGTACGTCGTTGTCTTCCTCCGATATTCAAACTGACTTACTAGCCAGTTATACGAGGGACCTACAGATTAACGTGGATTCCGAACCACGGTGCTACTCAGTATTTTTCACATGAGCAATACTGTCAGAGGTGAAAGAAGTGGAAAGTGACAGATAAAAATCCTAGTACCTGGCAGGGATCGAACCCGCGACACACCACTACTCGTTACGTATTCCAAGAACCAAAATTCGGTCACCTCTGATTTAGCTCGGTAGTACAGTGCTAGAGTAGCAGGCTATAAAAGCACGAGGGTTCGATTTCCGTACGGAAATGCGATTTTTATGTCTCTTTCCAATTCTTTCACCTCTGGCAATGTTGCTGATGTGAAAAGTAACGACTACCACCGTGATTCGGAATCCGCGTTAAACTATAGATCCCTCTATAACTGGCTGGGTACGTCAGTTAAATCGGAGGAAGCAAACGGCATACCACCTCCAAACAGGACCATGCATAGTAAAGCACTTCGGATTGTTGACGGCTTTTTTTTCCTTTACTGATAACTAAAGTGTAATTTGCTTCGTAAACATCTAAATCTGTTTGATATACGAATCCTGTCGGTTATGGCAGACTCTGTGAAGTATTTGGTTCTCAACCACGAGTATTACTTTAAAATGAAAAGCATAACCTTACGCTCTGTAGTGTTTATTCCGTTACGCGGTTTTGCTCTTAGAATCTCAATATCAAACATCAACTACGCAGCAATATTAGCAAAATAAATTAACACTGTAGAAAACTCAATTTTTCTCTTAATTTAACAATGCTTCTTGCATATAATCCTGTCAACTAATTACAAGAAGAAATGCAGTGGTCAACGTTGACTTCGTTTGCTTTGTCGATGCTACGGGACGGCCTCATGTGATTCTTTATTGAAACAGCTGCAGGAAAACCTTTTTGATGCGGTTAGGAAATAAATAGTGAGTTGTAGAGTGAACACTTGTAAATTTACTCGCGTGGTTGTGGCGTTAGCGGCACTTGATGGCCGGCCGTGGTGGCCGAGGGGACTGAGGCGCTCCAGTCACGGTCTGCACCGCCACTACGGTCGGGGGTTCGAATACCCCTTCGGGCATGGATATTTGTGCCGTCCTAGTTCGTAACTAGTTTATAAGTAGTTTGTAAGTTTAGGGACTGCCAGGGAGTTTGTCTCAGGGATCTTCTCCGTCTGGTGTGACGATTGTGACGGCCACATCTAATATTATCATTAGCTTCTCTCACATAGTACACTGTCACAAGATAACGTTCCTACATACCCGCTGGCCTTGATTAGAAATTCTTTTTGCGTTAATTTTGAGCATCTTATTCAGTGCGTATCAGAAGTTCTAATTTTTATGAAAGTGCTTATGCTTAAGACGGCTTGATTCTATTAGTGACCTAATTCTGCCTCTCACTACCAGCTGACGTGCTGACTGGTCAGCAGCAGGTGTTGCTTCATACCTAGGCCCCGCGTGCTGCCACGTGTGGTGTTCCAGACCCTTGCGCCCCCCCCCCCCCCTCCTCCCCTTGGGCCCACAAAACAACACGCAGTGTCCGCCCCGTCCGCGCGGGCTTCCGCATTACGGCTAAACAACTTCAATTATTAAATTGCTGCGGCAGGAACTGCCGTACAGTTGGCTCCACTGCCTGAGACACAGGATACCGGCCATCTCCCTCGACAGGCCATCTGTCACAGGCTGCCGTACAACCGCATTACCAGCGCTGTTTGCCTTCAGAACCACCCAGAGCAGCGGTTGGCAAGCTATGGGCCGCGGGCAGGCTTGCACTGGGCCGCTCATCGAAGGCCGAAGACGAGGTAATGATTATCGGTAGGTTCAGGAGTGTCACTCGTCAGTTGCCAAGGTCACCAAATAAGAAAATGAAGTAAGAGTTCAATGTCCTATAGATCCTGTATCACTAGTAATTCCTCAGTTAAATCAGTCGCTCCCTGGGTTCAGCGGACACATTGCAACATATATAGAGAGCATCTTGCAGTGAGAGATTTGGACGAATCTCGAAAAAGCTCTCGACGATGCTGTAAAAATCGTCAATTTCATTATAACAAAGTAAATAAATTTGGGACTGTTTAGTGTATTGTGTGATGAAATGGGAACACAGAGCTTCAGTTCCGCTCCGATGTTCAGTGACTGTCGAGTGGTAAAGTATTGTCAAGATTGTTTGAACTCCGTGACGAACTAAGGATTTTTCTTATGGTTGAAGATTGTGCTGGAAAACGTACAAGTTCCAAGTGTGACCAAAGAAACCTTGGATAGATTTTTAAAAAAATGCAAATAGTAGACGGTGGCAGAAAGTTTGGGTACCCCTGCTGACTAGACACTACAGCAGTGTGTAAGCATTTTCACGATTCTTTCAAGGACTACTTTCCTAAATCTTTGGGTGAAATCCAGTAGATTAAAAATCTTTTATTTAGTAACTGGGTATCCAAGATTTTTTGTGTCTCGTTTCCGCCGATTGCCCTAGGTGTCGGTGGCAGAGTAGAGAGACCGACACAGGTAATTGGATGCACGCGTGTGGGGGTACACAGTCTGAGGTGACCAGCCAATGGGAACAGGATATATATATTTCGTATCAATATGATAATACTTAACTTTTACAAGTATCATGACTGCAGAATGTTGATATATAGTTGAACTAGGTAATGGCCTGCCTACTGATGAGTCCTGGTGCCTGTCCTAATCTCAAGTGAACTTCAGACTTGAGCAACACAAGTTTCCATGAAAGAAAAGTTTCGTTACTTCGTAAACACAATTCGTCGAATTCCGATCAGAGGCATCATATTCTCAGTTCGAATATAGTGAATTTCCTTGAGACGGAAAAGCTTATTTCTATGAATTAGCACGGGTTTAGGAAACATTGTTCATGTGAAACTCAGCTTGCCCTTTTCTCACATGACATCTTGCGAGCCATGGATGAAGGGCAATAGGCGGATTGTTTTTCTTGACTTCAAAAAGGCGTTTGACGCGGTGTCTCACTGCAGACTGCTAACGAAGATACGGGCTTATGGAATAGATTCACAGATTTGTGACTGGCTGGAAGACTTCCTAAGTAATAGAACGCAGTACGTTGTTCTCGACGGCGAGTGTTCATCAGAAGCGAGTGTATCGTCAGGCGTGCCCCAGGGGAGTGTGATAGGACCGCTATTATTTTCTATCTATATAAATGATCTGATGGACAGAGTAACTTGTAATTTGCGGCTTTTGGCTGATGATGCTGTGGTGTATGGGAGGGTGTCGTCTTTAACAGACTGTAATAGCATACGGGATGACTTAGACAAAATTTCTAGTTGGTGCGAAGAATGGCAACTAGATCTCATTGTAGAAAAATGTAAGGTGATGCGCTTGAGTAGGAAACACAATCCTATAATGTTCGAATACAGCATTAGTAGTGAGCATCTTGATGCAGTCACGTACAACGGGAAAAATGTCTACAGGGGGTATGTTAACCGGTCCTATACCATTTCCTTTCCTCCTCCATGTTGCCATGGATGACGCATAACAGTTCGCGTTTGTATCGCAATGACAGTGTTGGAACCGAGGGTTGTAGTTGCTCCCCACTGCACTGTGTGAAGAGTAGCAACTGTAAAAGTTCACCAACCTGACGTCTTCTATAGATGTCTCCATATGATAGCACGCAGCTCTTGAATGAGGCTGATATTGCTAAACTATTGGTAGGAATGATCTAGTTACTGAATAAAACTGAAATCCTCGGGAATCTGGATGCCAACTGATTTGTTTAAAGTCAGCAGAAAACCAGTAAACTGCATAATAACATCCACTTGACACAGATTGTTTTAAATGAAATATAAAGTCATTTCCCTAGCTCTAAGATCGTTAAAAATGTATTATGACCGCCTTCGTTCCGCAATTTTGGCGCGCAAACATGGCTGCCGTGCATCGTCTGGCTGAAATTAATTTGTTTGTTTATAGAATTAGCAATTTTTAATA
This sequence comes from Locusta migratoria, assembly GCA_026315105.1. NCBI lineage: Eukaryota > Metazoa > Arthropoda > Insecta > Orthoptera > Acrididae > Locusta > Locusta migratoria. The sequence continues at coordinate 393,947,647 of CM048750.1, read as the reverse complement.
TGTTTTATCTGCTAAGGGCATAGCTTAGCTTTGAGGGGTTTTTCTAAATTATGACATTGAACAAATAATTAGTTTATAAAGTATAAATAAAAATGATAGTGTTTTAGAGCGTGACCGCCATTGCTACAGCCAATCGGCGTCCAGTGGCTGCCGCTCGGGGACTTCCCTAGAATTCGGGGAGACTTGACAGTGCTCTTTCCCACGAGAACCTGACCTATTGTATCACCTGTCGTGGTTTTCACCAGGTTTTACCGTCTGTCGCTTAGTGGTCCTAACCGGCTGCACTGAAGCTATACTTCGAACTTCATATGATGGCTTTAAGCCAGAAATAATACACGATTCGTTCAGATATCTAGGCGTAACATTGCAGAGCGATATAAAATGGAACGAACATGTCAGGACAGTTGTGAATAAGACGGACGGCCGACTTCGGCTTATTGGGAGAATTTCGGGGCGATATACTTCATCTGTAAAGGAGACCGCTTATAAAACGCTTGTTCGACCACGTATTGCTCAAGCGTTTCGTACCCGCAGCAGATCAGTTTAAAGGTAGACATGGAAGCAGTTCAGAGGCGAGCAGCTACGTTTGTTACTGGTAGGGTCGACCAATGCGCGAGTGTCACGGAAATGCTCCGGCAACTCAATTGGGGATCGCTGGATGAAAGACTACCTTGGTTTCGTGAATTTCTGTTGAGGAAATTCAGATGGCTGGAATTTGAAGCTGAGTGTAGTACGATCTTGCTGCCACCTACTTACATTTCGCGTAGTTGTCACAAAGACAAGATAAGAAAAATTAGGGTTCGTACGAAGGCATATAGGCATTTTTTCTCCTCGTTTTATTTGGGAGTGGAATAGGAAATGCCTAGTAGTGGTACAGTGTACCCTCCGCCACCTTACGGTGGATTGAGGAGTATGTATGTAGATGTACTAGTTAATCTTGATTATTTTTTGACAGATGCTACGATTGAGTGCATCGACAGGCCCTTATTGTCCTGTGCGTTGTAGAATTCAAACCAGATTTCCGTAGTTAAAACGTGTCGTATTGTGTGCTAAATTCCACGTAAGCCTTTAGACGGTGACGCAGTAGCCGGTATCAGCTGATTGCAGAGCTGAGACACTTGGCGGTCACTAGAACGCCGCGTCTGTTGACGATGAGTCATGTGAAGGACGTAAACGACACAAACTGACATTTGTGCTGTAGTCGAGGTCCCGGTGGACTATTAAAGGCAGTTCGCCACAGTGAGTCAACCGCCGGAGAGTCATAGTGAGGAGCGGAAGACTCTTATTATAGCTCTCAATACGTGGAGTTATTCGGTTGTTCCAAACATTCGTAGCCTGTTACTATACACTTCTTGAATCGGGTACACACGAGAGATCGGTGTGTCTGTCATTTCTCGAATGCAGTGATGGGGATCGTTGTGGTCCAGTCGGCTTAGAAACATTCGAACATTTGATTTGAAAACGTGCTCTGTGCAATTGCAGTATACCGGGCTGCCTATAATTTTGCAACACCTAGTAAACTCAGGACTTTGTTTGAAATATTCAGATTGTTCCACATCGCATCATTGACTGAGATTTTAAATAGTCAGTGACAAAGGTTTTCCTAGAAATTCACTTTCCTTCTTAAAATTCCCTACTGACATATATATGCTATTCACGTTTCTATTGATTGCGGTTTCGAAACGTACAAATATTCTTTTTAAATTTTTCTATATCCTCCCGAGACATGATGTCCATTATAATGAACATAAAAGTTTCTGCCCTCATGTTGTATTATTTGTATATACAGTCGTAATACCTACGTTCCATTTCAATGGACAGTACTTTGCAGCTATTTCGAAGGAGATACCGTTGCTAAGATCACTTGGTACCAAGTAAGCTGCTTTGTTTGCGTGTTAGCGTGCCAGGTGAGTATTCCGTATTTAAATTTCGAATTTCGAATTTAATTTCGTGAAAAATGTACATAGGATATCTGCCTAGTAAGTTTGTTACGTAAGTACCAACAAAATGGGTTTTTTAGACTTTCACATTTCCTTCGTTGCTTCATTGTGTGGCAGTGAAACTCACTTCCCACAGTGATGGTCACATTTGAAAATCATGAATGTATTGAAAAAAAAAAATCCAAAACTGTTTGTGAATTACCTTTTTCTATCCTTTCTTTGACATGTACATAATACCTATTTCGAAAAATATTGTGCTAGTGGCCACCAGGTCTCAGGAGGATATGTAGGAAAACTGCGTTTGCACACGCCCTATACATTATGACGAATGCTGGTCTGTTCTCAGTTTCCTACCGATTTTATAACTTCAGACTAAGCGTCATAGATTTAGGGTTTTTTAAAGTAGAAACGGGTGAACGTAAACGTAGAATAAGTAACAGTATTTAATGTGGGGGCAGTACACAAGCGACCTGCCAGGAGCCGCATCGGTTGGCCGCCTCTGGAATCTTCTGCTCGCTGTTGTCAGAGGATGTGGCCAGCAGTGATGGTACCTGCTGCTGTATGGTAAGGCAGCAGGCGGCAGACAGATGCTATCTGTCGGGTGTTGGTGTTCCCGCGGCATACGGCACGCCGCCCGCCTGTATCGGCTCCATCTCCGCATCACTCCCGCCGACCGCGTGCGTGTGTGCGTGGCCTGTCGCCCTCCCCAAACGGCCACATATTTCTGGTTTCTCACGCTGCTCCTGACGTATTCTCCCGGCAGCCAGGCGTTCTGTCTGCGCTCCTACCTGTCTGGCATAACCTTACCGAGAACAATAGCGTTGATCGACAGCTACCGCGAAACATCTGATGGAAAAGTTTTGGCAGGAAACCGACGGACACATCATTTAAAAAGCACCAAACCTTGGCTGGTAATTTGCACGCGTCATACAATCTGATACGAACAAATGTATTAGCTATCTAGATGTGTGGAGTCTACTCGATGAGTACTACTACCTTGCAAAGTATGACACTTTTTTCCCCCACACGAAGTATAATTGTTTCACAATTTTAATGTAAAGAATGTAGTTAGTTCTTTTTATCTGCTATTCCTTTTTGCTTTGTTTATTCTCAGTTTATGTACTGTCCTAAGTCCATTGCGCATTTCATTGAATAACTCTTCAGTATTTTCATTAAGCAGGCATAACTTAATGATAAAGGTGAAGCACTGAATTAAAATTTGTGATGCGGCCGGGAATCGAACCCGGACCTCCATGCTTACTAGGCAGTCTTACCGCTAGACCACCGCATCACTAGCGATTAAGGCGTCTCGGAATAGTGTAAGCACGATTTCCCTCCACGTCACAAACTTTAATTCAGCTTCTGAGTTCCTATGAAACATCGCCCATCTGCAAAGGTTCTCCATGCAGCGGAATAGCACCTCGGCAATGGACAGATTGGAACATTCCTGCCTTTAACTTCAGGCTAAGATGATATGAATATCATTATAAATAGAAATTTATACACCCTGAGACTGTTTTTCGTCTCGATAATGCCAGAGACGTTAATGATAAATTGTGATAAATGATAAATTGTTCTTAGACTATTCCGAGGCGGCGCGTTAATCGCTAGTAATGCGGTGGTCTAATGGTAAGACGTATGCCTAGTAAACATAGAGGTCCGGGTTCGATTCCCGGCTGCATCACAAATTTTAATTCAATGCATCACCTTTATCATTAATGTCTCTGCTTTATCGAGACGAAAAACAGTGTCAGAGTATGTAAACTTATATTTATAATAACTAAATAGATATATCTTTGGTCGTCAATTTGACAAATCAACGTAAACAAGGGCTAAAAGACTTTCCTGCTCAACCTCAGGGCATCAGTGACAGTTTACACTTCACAAGAACATTTTAATTCTCTTGAAAGGCGCCGTTTTGGTGGGTAATCTCAGGTACACCATTCGCCGTCTTCTTCCCCCGAGACGTCAGTGAACGTGGCGAGATTAGTGTGCAGCAGTGGTTTTTAATGTTGTGTGCTCTGACAGATGAATATTCCAGTACTGAATGAACATGAAATAGGTGAAATTAATAAAATGTACTCACCGATGGGAGAGCTCGGAACACATGTCCTTGCATTGGGGCGTGCAGCCCCCTCTCTAGCGTCATAGTTTTCATGACATTTTCTAATAAGTACCTTCCCTTTGTGCAGTAAAGTGTGATAGCAAATCATGGACTGGTGTGGTTGCCGGAAATCACACTATTTTCCGTATGTCATACTGCAACAATATCCCTGAAATTGAAGAGTTAGAAAGTAGGGGGCTAAACTGCACAGTCCGTTACCCACACGCTGCAAATATTAGCAACACTATAGAATGTCTATGTATAAAAGTATAAAACACAGCAGTCAACCAGAGAGCAGGTATACCATGTTTTATGATCTGTACGAACAGTGATCAAGTGATTTTAAATCACCTGAATAGACGACGTGGATTTTGATCTTACGACAATAGATTCCACTTCGGGAATGGAGATAGTAGATACACTGGTAAAGGTTGCAGATAGCGTTGTTACTTAGTACATGGAAAGTAACGATTTGTGTATTCCTCAGTAGGGAATGCTTGATCCACAAGGCGGAATGTGATGTCTACGTCAGAGGCAAACAGGCGCCTTGCCGTGGAGAGGCACTCTCGCTTTTTACTGCCGACTGAGCGACTTGGAAAGGGGTCAGATTGCGGCATTCCAACTGGCTGGTTGGTCCATTAGAAGTTGGATGTGGTGCGTCGTTGTGCAACAGTGCTGGTTGCTGTGGAAAACATTCTCACGCCCGTAGTCTAGGTTTTGGACGTCCACGAAGCATCGTCGCCCGCCAAGATCGTATTGCGAGGGCGGCAGTGGCAGATGGTATAGCGACCACAGCACAGAGAAGAGGATTTGTCAGCCCAGGGGTGTCGACACGAATTGATGGCAACCGAGTACTAGCAGTAGGACTAGCGGGATGGGCACAGCTCGGCTGAGTCACTTGGAAGATGCAATGGCGGACCGTGGTCTCCGCAAAGAAAGCGGATTGTGTGTGCACGCAAGTGATCATATGCCCGTATGACGCAGACTTGACGCGCGCTGTCTAGTAGATTAACCCTAGACGTTACTGTGTAGGGTGCGACAAGTTAGAACTGCGTGTAACCTGTCGTGCGGAAAGAACGCCAACCGGCGCTCGGTACGTGCAGAGTGTTGTCACTCTTACAACAGGAAGCGATATCCTTTTCCGGCAGGATACTGCTCACGTACAAGCCGTGCGTGAAACTTGACGTTCTGCGGAAGACGTGCAGCAGAATCCCTGGGCACTACGGTCTCCAGTCTACTCGGCAGTCGGGTTCCTGGGGGCTCTGACAACAACTGGCACGTACGACTCGTGAACCCACAGTTGCAGAAATACGTGAACAGGTCGATCAGGTGTGGCGTGATGTATTCTATCTGCAACGATCGAATAGGTGCCCGAATCGTCTGCATTGCCACTGTGATTCTATAGCACGTACTGTGTGTTTCACTATTGCTGGAGCCATTGATCTGTGGAAAGCATCCCACCAACATCGTTGCTTCTTATTTCAGGTTCTAATAGACTAACGAAAGTGATAGTAAGTGTTCCTACTCTTCTTGAATCAGTTTCCCTTCCAACATCTGTGACTGCGTTCCATGCTGGGTGGAGGTATCTTACATGGATCATGAATAAATACTAAGTCCGCTATCAAGAGTATACAACTGTAAAAGGAGAAGTAATATAATTAGCGCAACGGATAACGACTTTAGGAAATGGATCCACCGAGCTTGCAGAGCGGGAAGAGATGTTGTTAGGGGCATTATAATATCATACACATCGTCACAGCCGGTGTATGTACACACAATGGACAACTTATTTGGTGACTAGCAGGCGGATTTGGCAGTGCAATTTAGGTACAATCATAGAGATAAATTTAGTTTTAACAGGAAAATTTAATAGGAGATTAAATTACTAGTCTCCGGTCTTTCAAGTACAATTTACATTGGTCATACCTTGAAATATGCAACCTCCCTAGCTCAGTGACAGAAACCGCCTATTAGATGGGTTGGAGTAGTCAGATGGTAGTACTAACACAAAACAACATGGGGACCTAACTCAAGATACAGGATATGAATTGGAATTAACGTGGAGTAGGTCAGAAACGAACCTTACCGGGAGGTAATACCACGATTTGAGTAACATTCCCCACCAGTTCTCGATGTTGGTCTAAGGTCGACCCATGCGTACATTAACGTACCCAACTTCAAAATCTCAACAAAGAAATCGCTTTGAGTAATCTTAAGGCTGGAGCGAAGCGTGTCTACTTACCAGACCACCGGCGGCAGATAAGAGAGTCGGTTTCAAACAGCAAAGGCTAGCGGCCGGCTAGGGAACCTGGAGGGGGAGTTACCAATCCCTGGGGTGAACAATTTTGCGGGGGCGACCGCCAACGCTAGTCTCTAACCTGCGCAACGACGATACTGTTAAGTTGGTAAGGGAACATGCGTGGGACGGAGCCTCTCTGACGACTACTGTAGGGAATTTGAATCAAGGGAACCACAACTCTTCACTGACCTTTCACGTAGGATAAGGTAGGGAGCGAACTGTATCACCTTTCATCCAGGTACTCTAAACAATTGATACAACCAACCTTTACTTTCCTTCACCGAAGGCAGAGGCAAGAGACAAACATGAACTGATACCGGTGGCATAACAAACTTCCAGCACAATAACTGAAGTTCAGTAATAAAAGCAAAAAACATCTATGCACTTAGCGTTGATTCTCCTACTAGCATGTACATTCATTGAGCTATAATACTAAAATAGACCAGAATAAGGGCACTCAAGCTCCCGAAACCATTGGTTAAAAATAATCGGATGCAACTGGTTGCTACATTTTATTAATTTACAGTAGACAATAGTTGAAAGCGGGTCCAGTTGACCCTTTTCACTGTAAATGTAATCTCATTTTCTTCGTATGCATTGTTTCAACATTGAATCTTGAGTCTTGAGTGAATTGTAAACCTGGAGCAGGGTGTAGTAGTAATTTTCCAGCAGAGTGCACAGTGATTCGGGTGCAGTGCACAGTGATTCGGGTGTAGAGCGCAGGTGGCTGCGCCGCTGGCAGGCAGAGCGCGCGGCGCGAGACGGCCCCGTGCGGGCGGCGGTGGGTGGCGAGGCGTGCGGCGTACACAGGCCGCGGCCGAGCGAGCACCGCGCGTCAGGCCAGGTCCTTGATCCGCACGCGCTGCCGCCGCGGCAGTGTACCGGAGTGGGCCAGCCTTCTGGCGGGGCGCCATAGGGACACCAGTGAGAGCGCACTTCCCATCCTGTAAGGGGCCGCTGCTTATCCAAACAAAACCTACTGCGCGAACAAGGCTGACGACAGTTATTTCTGTACATGTCATGTTGTTGTGGTCTTCAGTCCGCAGACTGATTAGATGCAGCTCTCCACTCTACCCTATCCTGTGCAAGTCTCTTCATCTGAGAATACGTACGGCAAACCACATGCTTTTGAATCTGCTTACTATATTCGTCCCTCGGTCTCCCTCAACGATTTTTACCCTACACACTTCCTTCTAATGCTAAGTTGACAGTTGCTCTGTGTCGCAGAATGTGTCCCACTAACTTATCCCTTTGTCAGGATATGCCAGAAACTCCTCTCCCCCCCCCCCCCCAAATTCTGTTTAGCATCTCCTCAGTATGCGCGTTATCTACACATCTAATGATCATCATTCGTCCGTAGCACCGCATTTCCAAAGCTATCATCTTTTTGTCTCAACTTCTTATCTTTCATTTATCACTCTCATACAAAGCTATACTCCACACAAATGCTTTAAGACTTCCTAACATTTAAACTAACATTGGATGTCAAGAAATTTTGCTTCTTTAGAAACGCTTTTCTTCCCTTACCCATTCCGCATTTTATAACTTCATTTATGCTAGCAGTAGTTTTCTTGCTACAAAAATAACAAAACTCATCTACTTTTATTATATCATTATCTTATGTCTCTCAGCATCGCCAGATTTTTTGACACAGTCCATTACCCTCGTTTTACTTCAGTTTATAATCGTTTTATACCTTCCTTTCAAGACACTCTCCATACCGTTTAATTTGCTCCTCCAGGTACTTTGCTGTCTCTGACAGACTTACTATGTCGACAACAAACCGCAATTTTTTTCTTTTATTCCCTCTCTATGGAGTTCAATTCTCTTTCCAAATTTCTCCTTCCCTTCCTTCACAGCTTCCTCAATGTATAGGTTGAACTAAATTGGGGAAAGTCTACAACCCTGTCATACTCTTCCCAATCACTGCGACCCGTGCATACCCTTCGACTCTAATAACTGCTGTCTGTTTTTTTGTACAAGTTGAATATAGCTCTTCGCTTTCTACACTTTATCCGTGCGACCTTCAGAATCTGCAAAAATTGTGTTCCACTCAATATTGTCAAAAGCTCTGATGTAATCGTGCTAGCTTGGACGTTAGTCGATCTCTTGAATACGCCGTTCTCAAACCTCGTGCGTCCACTATTTTCTACCACCTTCCACAGCTATGCAATACACTTACATCGTAAGCTGCCTACTGTTGAGCATTCGCCTCTCCAACAATAACCTAAGCCAAGGGCGGGTACGTGACCTGCCCACGAGGCTGTCAGTAGGCACTGCAGATAAATTGCACTCCTGCCCATTAAATTTGCAACACCACCAAGATGACGTGCTACAGAGGCGAAATTTAACCGACAGGAAGGATGATGTGATATCCAAATGATTAGCTTCTCAGGGCATTCACACAAGGTTGGCTCCGGTGGCGACACCTACAAAGTGCTGACACGCGGAAAGTTTCTAACCGATTTCTCGTACACAAACAGCAGTTGACGGGTGTTGCCTGATGAAACGTTCTTGTGATGCCTCGTGTAAGGAGCAGAAATGAGTACCATCACGTTTCCGGTTTTGTTAAATGTCGGATTGTAGCCTATCGAGATTGCGGTTTATCGTATCGCGACATTGCTGCTCGCGATACAATGACTGTTAGAATAATACGAAATCGGTGGGTTCAGTAGGGCAATATGGAACACCGTGCTGGATCCCAACCCCTCGTATCACTAGCAGTAGAGATGACAGGCATCTTATCGGCATAGCTCTAACGGATCGTGCAGCCACGTCTCGATCCCTGAATCAACAGATAGGGACGTTTGCAATACAACAACCATCTGCACGAAAAGTTCGTGCCGCGTTGGAGTAGCCGAGCGGTCTAAGGCGCTTCGCTGCGGAGCGCTCGATTGCTCGCCGTCGGAGGTTCCTCTCTGGAGCATAGGTGTGTGTATTTGTCCTAAGGTTAGTTCACCGTTGTTCAAGTAGTTTGTAAGCTACGGACTGATGACGACGCAATTTGGTCCGATAGATTTACAAACATATTTTGAACAGTTAGACGTCGTTTGCAGCAGCATTCGGAGACCATGCCTGCGGTTACCCTTGACGCTGCATCACAAACAGGAACGCCTACGATGGTGTATGCAACGACGAACCTGGACGCACGAATGGCGAAACGTAATTTTTTCGGATGAATCCAGGTTCTGTTCACAGCATCATGATGGTCGCATCCGTGTTTGGCAACATCGCGGTGAACGCACATTGGAAGCGTGTATTCGTCGTCGCCATACTGGTGTATCACCTGGCGTGATGCTATGGGGTGCCATTGGTTACACGTCTCGGTCACCTTTTGTTCACATCGACGGCACTTTGAACAGTGGCCGTTACATTTCAGATGTGTTACGACCCGTGGCTCTAAACACATACGCTTGATACTCCAGGCAGTACAGTTAGTCTTCCAGAAACGAGATGGACTACAGTCTAGAGCGATGAGAATTTGGGCAGGACGGGAAGCATGCACGGGTAGCCTAATTGCTTGAAGGCGACAGCTTGCCCCCCTCCCCCCCCCCCCCCAGTGAGAAACCGGCACACATTTACATCCTCGCTATTCAATTTATTCCTGTAACCCCGAGACGGCCGAGATGTTTCAATATTTCGAATTGGTAAAATTTATGACCGTTAACGTTATTTACCAATAATTCATTCAATTTCATTTTTTGCCGCCAGTTTTCTTTCCGGAGAATTATATAGGTGCATCAAACCAGTTAAACTATGAGTGTGTTGATGCTTGCGGAAGGGAAACTCTGGAATACAGCAGTCAGGTTACGATGCATGTGTCGACATTACTGTAGCAGTGTAGAGTGCAGAGAACGGAGGGTAAATTGCCGTTCCTTGACGTCTTGGTCAAGAGAAGAGCTGACGGCACCCTGGGTCTTAGTGTATATCGGAAGACAACGCACACTGATCTGTATTTACACGCAGACAGCTGTCATCACCCTTCACAGAGGAATGGGGTACTTAAAACTCTAGTACATAGGGCGCGCACTATCTCCGACGCAGAGAGTCTACCCCAGGAATTGGAACACCTGAGAACTGTATTTCGAAAAAATGGGTACTCAGAGTGGCAGATTCAGCGGGCTCTCCGCCCAACCACTACAACACAACCTGTGGAAACGGATGAGAACGCAAGGGAGGATGTAGGCACTGCGTTCGTTCCATATACCGGCGCACTCTCAGGGAAGATCGCCCGCATTTTGAGAAAACACCAGGTTGGAACTGTTTTTTGTCCGCCGAATAAAATTCGTGCACTGGTGGGGAGCGCTAAAGATGATCTCGGTTTGAGGAAGGCGGGCGTGTACCAGATTCCGTGTCAGTGTGGAAAGTCATATATTGGACAGACGATGCGTACCGTCGAGGATCGATGCGTTGAACACCAGAGGCACACACGATTGATGTATCCGAGCAAGTCGGCGGTCGCTGAACATTGTTTGTCGGAGAATCACGCCATGGAGTATGAACACACTAGGATTTTGGTACAGACGTCGAGATACTGGGACTGCGTCGTTAGAGAGGCCATTGAAATTCGCACAAGTGACGACCTCATAAACCGTGACTCTGGCTATAATCTTAGCAAAGCTTGGGAACCAGCGATTGGGTTAATTAAGAGTAAATCTAGCAAACGTAACGAAGTGACGACCACGGCGGACAGAGCCCTCACACCGACGTCTTCTCAGACGCCGGCGCAATCGGTTCCACTGCGCGGCCGCGGCGCGGGGCGCGGACCGCGGAGGGGTCGCTCCGCGGGCCGCGGGTATTTAAATGGCCCGCTACCGGGCTAGAACCCAGTTCCCTTCGAGCAGCCGTAGCGTGCGGACCTCCGTGCCGGCGCGTTTCCAGGAGCTCAGTCCGTCAGTTCACCTGATGATGGCGACATGTATGATCGCCGAAATATTGTGCCCGTTGGACACTATAGACCGGCAGTACACCCGTGGATATTTTGATCAAGAGGGGAGTTCTCAGTCAGACGAGTCGGGCGCCAGCCCGTGACTATCGCCGTCTGCCTCGGGGTGCTCCATGACAGTCTGTTTCTCGCGGGGAGTGCGTCTGTCTAGGGGATGCTGCTAGGGAACGTAATTACTGGCTTCTGTTGTGGCAAACGATTTATACTTCTTGTTTTTAAATAACTAACCCCAGTGTAGTAGACTTAGTGTGGGATGCAATAAATTCAATGCAAGGTACCTATGAGTTCCATAAAGTTTGCTAACAAGTATCCTGTCTCTCTGCAGTCACTCCTTTCCGCTCGGGATATGTAGATTGAGCTCGCTACCTCATCCCTCTTCCCTCTTTCCTATGTAGGACACGACAATGCGTGCTGGGTGCTCGAGATCTAATCTTATGCGGTGTAGTCGACACGGCGTGATTCACAGAATGAAATGATCGTATGGTTTTTCGCACGGCGGCGTTGTAGTGTGCTTCAGAAATGCCGCTGTTGCGCCGTTGCTCGTCCCAGACGCAGTCGCGACTTCCGCCCGCACCACTTCCGCGCCGGCCGCGGTGGCCGAGGGGACTGAGGCGCTTCAGTCACGGTCTGCACGGCCACTAGGGTCGGGGTTCGAATCCCCCCTCGGGCATGGATATTTGTGCCGTACTTAGTTGTAGCTAGTTCATAAGTAGTTTGTAAGTTTAGGGACAGATAACCCCGTAGTTATGTCCCTTAAGTTTAACAAACATTTGAACCACTTCCGCGATGACGGTTCTGTGGGCGACCGCAAACGTCTTCCCACTAAGGTGGTGGCCGTCTTCTTGCAGAGTGGGATAAATGTAATGTTTCCATTTAAATATTTCTCGTTGCGAATTTTTCCCGATATCTGCTGCTGTTCTATAGATGTTAAAAGTCGATGATACTGCATCTTTAGAACAGCAGTAGATGTTGGAAAAACTCGCAATTTGTGAAACATTTAAATGGAAACGTCTACCACTGCTGCGGATCTCAGGCGTCTGTTCCTGTGGAACAGGTAGTTAATAATAAACGTAATGACAGATTTTTATTAATACTAGAATTTCCTGTGGTCGAAAATCGACCAATTGTGTTTACAATGGTCACTGGGGGGGGGGGGGGGGAGGTTAAATTTTACGTATCATGTCGGCGGCCCGCGTGATTATGTTGGCAACATCAACACCACCATAAAAAATCTTTGCCCATTTGTTCCAACCACATAGAATGACTCGATTAGTGTATCCTACAGACCATGAAGTAAACAAATAATGCTGTTCCTGCTTTATGGTTGATAGGTACTTGTATGTGTCCTCGTCCGCTCAGTAAAAATAATTGCCCTCGTAAAGCGAAGATTCCATGAGAAAACACCAGCGTTGTCAACGGATTAGCTGAAATGAAGACTCACAGGATTCTCACTATTCAGCATATCTTGCCAACATTATCATACGAGGCCGGTGGGATGTTTGGTAAAATTTAACCGGTATCTTTTAAGTGTTAAGTAAAATGCCTGACACAATAACAACAAATAAAAACGGAAGTATATATACTTCTCACGCCATTTTCGAATTATGTAACTTTCATTAGCCTAATACTTGAAATGGAACTACAATTTCGGTGTTCGTATATTTATACAACGCCAAGAAATAATGTTATTTCGATACTGCGATATTCAGAATTCCAGAGGTGACAACATGTCGACTTCGTAGTTCCACCCGAGCACCGCTAGATGCCTCTCCCGGCGCTTCATCCTTTTTACCGGCATTCATATGAAAACATTTAACCACTCTTAATCACTGCGAAAATGAAGTATTTGAACGGCACTAGAAAGTGATTTGGGAGCACTCTGTTTCGATATTCACTTATTTTAATACTGCAGATGCGCTGCATTACACCGATTTTGGTCGAGGCGAATAGCCAAGCAGTGAGCTGATTGTTGGAGAATGTCGAACTTGATTTAAGCTATAGATAGGAAAATTTCTACTACCTTTTACCACTTTTAATGGCTAAATGCACACATAATATTTATATTCGTGAAATCTACGACAAACAATCTTTCGAATTATGTAACTTTGATTGTCCTTGTACGAATAAATTAGTAATCTGTACCACAATTTTCGTGTTAGCGTATTTATATAATGATTCTTGCGAAGAAGAATGCCTACGTATTTCAGTGAATCCCCCTATCGTCGCAGTAAAGGAATTTCAGCTGGCACTTCTCGCAGACGAGCACCGCGCTGGGTGTTGTTAGCAGGCAAATTGATTTGGTGGGGCCATTGAGACTATTATTGACGAGAGCTCGCCCCCCTACCTGCCGACCCACCCCCACAGTTCTGGGAAGCGCGCACCGCGTCCTCTGTTAGCTGCGCGCGGCCTTGGTGGCTGCTGGTGACCCACAGTCCTGCAGGAATGCAGGCCGTAGCTTCCGCCAGGCAGCGCGGTCGCCGATGACGTCACCCATCACAGCGGCCGCGCGCAGCGGCTGTCGCAATAGCGGCAGGTGGTGAGAGAGAGAGAGAGAGAGAGAGAGAGAGAGAGAGAGAGAGAGAGAGAGAGACGAGGGGGGGGGAGGGGGATTGGTTCAGAAAGGGAGAGAGAACATAGGTACACCGCTTTCATACCAATGCGTGACGTCATTATCTACATCTACATGGGATACTCTGCAAATCACATTTAATTGCCTGGCAGAGGGTTCATCCAACCACCATTATACTATTTTATCTCCCATTCCATGCTCGAATAGCGCGCGGGAAGAATGAACACCTGAATCTCTCCGTTCGGGCTCTGATTTCTGGTATTTTATTCTGATCATCATTTCTACCTATATAAGTGGGAGTCAACAATATATTTTCGCATTCGGAGGAGAATGTTGTCGAATGGAGTTTCGCAAGTAGCCCACGCCGCAGCGATAAGCGCCGTTGTTGTAATGATTCCCATCCCATATCCTGTATCATTCCGTAACGCTGTCTCCCCTGTATCGTGACAACACGAAACGAGCTGTCCTTCTTTGGACTCTTTCGATGTCCTCCGTCAAACTCACCTGATAAGGATCCAACACTGGGCTGCAATACTGCAAAAATGGACAGACAAGCGTGGTGTACGCAGTTTCTTTTGTAGTTCTATTGCATGTTTTAAGGGATCTGCCAATAAAACACAGTCTCTGGTTCGCCTTTCCCACGGTATTATCTACGTGTTCTTGCATCCCCAGTTTCGATTATGTATGTCAATCTAGAGAAATTTGTTCGGTGCACGCTCTCTCCTGCAGAGACGTCATCTTCCCTTTCCTATTTTCATGATATTCACTTTATAAAGCAATGGCACTCTGAATTGCGAAATGACAGAGGAGCAATCCGTCTGCATTAAATTTTGCGTGACTCAATGAAACATTCGCAGAGATATTCGCCTCTCTATCTAAAGTTGAAAACTGCGCTGGAAGGGCCAATGTTTCCAACGATAGTAGAGATAAAAGAAAATTCGTACACGCGTTTCGCGCGATTCAGCATACAGCGTACTAAGAATACTTCCGGAAGTAGAAACGATTTTCGAAACAGAGTATCAGCTTCAGTGGAGGCTATTTCGTACGAGACATGCACAACAAGTAAAGGGCAACCAAGGAAAAAATGTTTGTCAAAAGTTTCGACACTTTTTGGACAGAGCGTAGTATGTGAAGTAGTTGTGAATACTAGACATAGTGTCGCAAACAACTCTCTCTCTCTCTCTCTCTCTCTCTCTCTCTCTCTCTCTCTCTCTCTCTCTCTCTCTCTTAGAGATACGCATCTTGTTGCTTAACCAATAGTTTTTTTCCTCAGACTTCTCAGCGAAACAAAGCGTAGCGTGCCTTGCGGGACCTTGCTGAGCCACGTACACTGGTTTCCGCAACGCTGTGACGTCACGTGCAGAGATACCGCGTTACCCCGCACTGTCGATGGGGAAAGGACAGGTAGTTCTCAGAACAGAATCATCTGGGAAGCAGTTCATACATCGTCTACGTTCCGTTTCCCTTCCAGAAATCACAGGTTCTTAAAATACACGGCATGAGAGACGACGTCACGATGACATTAGTTCAAGGCGTGGGATATTCGAAGGGAATTTTGGGGGGGGGGAGGAGGAGTAGGAGGCAGCTATAGCTATAAAGCAGCTGTTTAACTCGCGAGTTTCCAAGGGCACGAAGTTAATTGCTAGAGACGGAGATTACTGCTCGAGATTATTCTACGGCAAGGGCTTTGTTAGGCAACTGCCACTTCCGTCGGAAGCAATTTTGGTTCGCAGAAGGCGTGACGTCACAGGCAGTAGCCATTACAGTTGCCCGCCCAAGTGCCGTCCATTTCTACTGCGTGTTGAAGATCTCTCGCGTGGAAACGATATTATCTGCTGCAGTAATTCCTCGGCGCTGCACGCACGCTGTCAGAAGGAATAACGACCGCTGTAAGGATACCGTTCCTCCGGCTCCGGCATTCATTTGATGTGCCTTCTTTATTGATTACGTGAATATTTCGTAGAGTCTATCACTGTATTTGCTGGAAAACCGACGAGGAACTGACGGTTCCATTGTGTCGCCAGTGTTAAGACTAGTTAAGTGCGGCCCGGAACTCCCATCAAACATGTCATAATATAGCATCCTGTATCCTCAGTTTCTTCTTAAGATTTCCTCTCTCTCTCTCTCTCTCTCTCTCCAGTTTCCACGATCTACAGCTGCTTCTAATACCATGCAGCTTATTATCTAATATCTTAACGTGTATCATTACCCTGTCCTTGTTTGTACGGTTATCCGTACGTTCAGTTTCTCGCGTGATTCTGCAGAGTACCTCACCATTTCTTATACATTGTCAACAACATTGCGTACCTACACATTTATTGCAGCTAAATACCGGTACAAATTAAGATAAGTTATAATGAATGGAAGAAGACATTTCTCAATTGTCATTGGCTTAGGCTAGTCACTCACTGACGAGTCGTTTTAATGTAGCTCTACGCCTACAATGATCGCAGTCAAAAGACTGGTTCGTAGGAATGCATTGTCTCGCGGCGATATCTTTGAATAAAAAGTTCTCGGGTTTCCGTCAGAGTCAGGTGGTTAACAACGCCACGAGCTTACGGCCAAGCACTCCTTGGCCATTGTCAGGTGGTACTGACTCCCTAGTGGCTTATACACTAGCTGCCGGCTACGACGTCACTGGTGCTCCGCGACACCGCTTTGAGCTTGAGTCGGTGTTGGATGCGCCCGTTTTAACTGCGTGATCGCTGGATCCCACGCCGCGCTGAGCTGCAACCTCTGTTGAGGTTATCAGATGTTTTAATTTCGATGGCTTCTGTAATAATACTGTCGCAGAAGCCGTTCGTGAGAGCCACGACGGCAGTTCATAGAATTTGATGCGATGACCGTTCACTAAAGCATGCTCAGCTAAAGCAGATGTCTGGGTACCGTAAACGATAAAACCTTTCATGTTCCTTCCTTCGTTGTTCAACAGTTCGTACTGTTCGCCACACTCGCAAGGTATCTCGTAGACCCCAGATATTCTGAGATCTACTGCGTCTTTAACTGGTCTCAGGAATTGCCGCCGGCCGCGGTGGCCGAGGGTACTGAGGCGCTCCTGTCACGGTCTGCACGGCCACTACGGTCGAGGGTTCGAATCCCCCCTCGCGCATAGATATTTGTGCCGCCCTTAGTCTTAGTTCATAAATAGTTTGTAAATTTAGGGACTGATGACCCCGTAGTTAAGTCCCATAAACTATGCAAACATGTGAACATTTTTCAGGAATTGCCGGATTTTCGTCGGGGGCCTGAAGACTGATTTGATCTTGTGTCTCTTCAACAGGCGGCTTATTTTGCCCGACACAAAACCACAAAACAGCAAAAAAAAGCAAATTTCTTTCCTTGTTCCTCGTCAGTGGTCTTCCTTCTCACGAAGAATACACAATAAGACCACTGGCGAGGAAGAAGGAAAGAAAGTTTTTTGCCGTTTTGTGGTTCTGTGTCGGGCAAAATAAGCTGCCTGTTCAAGAGACACAAGATCAAATCAGTCTTCAGGCCCCCGTCGAAAATCCCGCAATTACTGAGACCAGTCAAAGACGCAGTAGGTCTCAAATCACCTGGGTCTACAAGATACCTTGCGAGTGTTGCCAGTCTTATGTCGGACAAACAGTACGATCTGTTGAAAACCTAAGGAAGGAAGATGAAAGCTTTTATCGTCTACGGTACCCAGACAAATCTGCTTTACGTGAGCATGCTTTAGTAAACGGTCATCGCATCAAATTCGATGAAACTGCCGTCGTAGCTCGCACGAATGGCTTCTGCGACAGTATTATTACAGAAGGCATCTAATTAAAACATCCGATAACAACCTTGACAGAGACGGCGGCCTGCAGCGGGACGTGGGATCCAGCGATCGCGCAGTTAAAATGGGCGCATCCAACACCGACTCAAAGCACGCCCGTATGTGGTGGTGTCGCGGAGCACCAGTGACGTCACAGCCTGCAGCCAGTGTATATAAGCCACTAGGCAGTCAGTACCATTTAAAAATGGCCAAGGAGTGCTTGGCCGAAAGCTCGTAGAGTTTTAACCACCTGACGCGGACGGAAACCCGAGATTTTTTTATTCAAAAGACTGGTTTGATCCACTGCTTCATATTACCCACACTGTGCGACGCCGTTCGTGTGACAATATTGCAACACACCCCCTTAGGAACCCTCTGACTACTCCTTTCTTGGTATCCGTCTGAGATTTTTATCGTTTAAGTACCCTCTAGTATTACATTTACTGTTCTTCGATGTCTGAGAATATCTATTATTATTCACATAGTTTCTTCTACCCAAATGTGCTTCGCGTCTTCCCATCTGCCGGCCGCTGTGGCCGAGGAGACTGAGGCGCTCCAGTCACGGTCTTCACGGCCATTACGGTCGGGGGTTCGAATCCCCCCTCGGGCATGGATATTTGTGCCGTCCTAGTTCGTAAGTAGTTCATAAGTAGTTTGTAAGTTTAGGGACTGATGACACCGTAGTTAAGTCCCATAGACTATACAAACATTTGAAACATTTCTTCCCATCTACAGCATTCTTCTGTAGTCTGTCTTACTCGTTTATCGTCAATACCCACTCCCGCACTAGGCTACACTCCACACAAAGAAACCTGCTAAGAGTTTCTATTTAGATGTCAACAAAAATTAAGAAATGCCTTTTCTTCCGTGGCCACTCTGAAGTTCATATCTTTGGTACTTTCGTCATGGAAACGCATGTTCCCGTTAGTTTCTGCATCAGTTTTCCTGCTGTTGAGACGGCAAAGACGACGTCAAACCAAAGTTTAAATGGTCCGTTTATATGCTTACTTTTAATTGATGGTATTTACTGCATTTTTCTGAAGTGGAGCCCCGAGCTTGTTGGGTTGTCATCTATGGTGAATGCGACTATCAGTGAAGTACACGGACAAGTGAAAACACTATGACCACCTACGAGGTATCGGTATAAACCCATCGACGCGGTAGCGTGTTCTGAGGAGTGACCGCTATTAACACACACGCACGGTGCGTGATCAGCAGTGAGCGTGGAGTCCGCGTGTAGAACAGAGGCGGCGCGCAGTCTGAGTTGACCGATGGCAGGCTGTGGTGCTTCACTTGTCCGATGTGCGTGGTGGTCAGTGGCTTCAGGAAGTGCCGTCCAAGAGTCGAAGGATTGGACGGCCAGCCCTCACTACAGATAACCACGTCGTAGGCTTAGCAGAATGCGCGGTGAAAGAGCGTTGCGCCATGTGATGAATCCCGGTACCTTGTCAATGCAACTGGCTCTCACAGGGGACCGAGCGGGTGTTTGACACCTGTACCGGGGCATGGAGCCAAATTGCCGGCGGCTCAGCTACGGTATGGAAGACGTTCACGTTGGAGTCCCAGGGAGCTGTGCAGGGCTCCAGGTCGGCCAACAGGTGTCGTACGCTGTTTGCTTACACTCGTCCTTTACGACCATAGTCCCCAACGACGGTAGCATTTTTGAAGACGATAATTCAGGTGACTGAATATCTGCAACGAGTCAATAGTCCGCCCCCCCTCCATTTTCATGTGACATCCCGTAACAAGGCGTGTGATAGATTTCTTTGCGGAGCACAGTAGCAGATTATCTGGAATGTGGCTCAACATGGCGTCAGAGCTCATGCAGTGACCTTTCGTCTTCCCCCTGCACTTCACGGAAATTGAGAGAGAGAGAGAGAGAGAGAGAGAGAGAGAGAGAGAGAGAGAGAGAGATTGTGTTTAGTGACCTCCCTAGGCGTCACCGCTTCGGTGGCGAGGCGAGTCGCCGCTATTATCGATGTCTCCTGGGGAGGTGACCATACAGTGCAAGTACGCGTACCCAGCCGACATGGCTGCTGGAGGCAGTACCGCTACACCAGAATGCCGGTGGTGAGCCGGCCGCGACCGCGAGCACAGACACTTGCCTCGGCGCTCCGTCTGGTCGACGATAACGGTGACTGCGCGCTGTTAGAGCGCCTGTATACGGAGAGAGTGGACAACCGGCCGATAGCCGCCATGTTTTTACCAGACAGCGCGCGGGTCGTGCACTTCAATAGCGACCCAGTCAAGTGCAGCCACTTGACCATTGAACTAAGGCGTCAGTTCGACCCAAGAGACAAAAACACATCTACCTTACTAACCAGTAAGTGGTTAAAGAAATGCCATACATCTATGTTTATACAGGCCTAATAAACTTGCAATCAAACAAGTCTCGTGAAACAGTGTCTAATGTTAATACGGTATTTTACGATGTTCTGGTAACTTAGACAGTTCAGTTGATTAATAAGGAACGGAGGTATTTCATATTTTAATTTTCTGTCTGTATATCCATCGCTCAAATTAGTCCAATATTATCGCTTTCCGATCCGATATAATACCTTTTAAGGGTGCTCCTGTCGATTTTATAACATTTTTCTACACTGGGAATACCGGAAACGTCGTTCCTTACATACTTATAGGGAGACAGTATCACAGAAAATCGCGAAAGTACCTAAACTAACTCTAGTAAAACAGCAGAAACAGATGAAAAATAGGTGACTGAATATCTGCAACGAGTCAATAGTCCGCCCTCCCCCCTCCTCCATTTTCATGTGACATCCCGTAACCAGTTACAGGATTGTGAAAGGCCAATAGTACACTACCAAGGGGGAGGTGTTGTAGCCATGTCAAAACATTCTTTGTAATACGACATGTCAAAACCAAACGTAAACTTAACGTATACCAGTTTCTCGGTGAACTTTTGTCGCCCACTGTTTCCATATTTTCTCGTTCATATGTTTGTAAGGCTTAAGAGACTCAACTGTGGGGTCATCAGTCCCTAATATTACCAACTACTTGTGAACTAGCTTACGCTAAAGACGGCACAAACATCCATGCCCGAGGGGGGGGGGGGGATTCGAATCCCCGAGGCGGACGTCCGCGCGGACTGCAGTACGCGTGGCTAATTAGCCGTGGCATTTCCTCGTTCCTTGCGTACGCAACCATCATGTAACAATCTTCACTTCAGTTTTTACAGCTGGGCTATCCTTAATGATTTTGTTATACGCATTATTAATTCCACTGAGTAAATCACTTCAAATCAACATTTAATCTTAAAAACTGCCGCAAAGTTATCGTCCACGACCGACGAACAGCACGTTAATTTACGTAAACAGAACAGACAAATAAGTGGAGCAGTGCCTACCGTAATACAACCTGTGCGTAACTGCATAGTGAAATGTTGTCAGAAGGTTTTAAGACACTCCAGAGTTCAGAAACGCACGCAGTAGCTATTCACACATAAAGCCAGACAGATCTAGTAAAAACATGGCGTCCTGGACTCTCAGCCAATCAGGAGCGGTCTCACGCATGGCCGCTCTCTCCTAAAATGTTTTGATAGATTTTTAGATAATTACAGTTCCTTTCTACCACTTTCCAACATAATACTCATCTTTTCAACATTACGATGTATGGGGGTTCTGCTCGCTGCAACATTATTCTCTTGGGGCGTCGTCGTAGAAATAAATACTCGTTATGTACAATTTTTCACTACTTCTTTACTTTGAAACCAAACTGCTTCTCCACCATAACATTGCAAATTCAAACTTGAGAACAACAACAACACCACAGACTGACATAGATTCCAAAGCACTTTGCGAAAGCCAGAACTCAAACTCCCCTCATGCAAGGCGGTGAAGCAAATATATAACATTCACAATAATGGCATTACATTACGCATTGTTTATAACAATTGACTATACTGATTTACAATTACCAAGCACACAAGTGAAACATCTCATGTACACAAAAATAATCACAATATAAAATGAAAACTATAAATACAATAATTTTAGGTGACACATTTCTTTTTGAATTGAAATCTCCAATCTTGCTGTTTGACAACAAAGTGCGATGTTAAATTCAATTTGTTAATGAGTACATCATACATGTTCATAACATAAATTGAAGTATACAATATCTTGTCAATTCTCAAAATAAGTTCAAAATCTCACGTCAGTCAACAAAGAATTAAGATATTCAGATTTTGACTATTACGTTAATTAACGCAATTAGCTAGTCAACACAACTTGTTTATGAGCCTGACATATATACAATAATATTTATTTTCATTTCTTTTTTTTTTTCACAAAAGGTTTTACAATTCATCTGTTTAAGTCTTTAAATAACATACAATGACGAAACTATTGTTTATAGAACTGTCTGGAAACGTCATATACAAATCTCTTAATTAATGAAATCTATCACTTGTTTTGATCACAGTATCACCAAGACACTGTCCTACACTGATTCCTAGACTGGCTATTTCGTTTGTAACTTCACACGCAAAATATCACTATTACACCACACGATTCCGTGTCCGACGCAGACGGTATCGTACAATAACATTGAGATGAGAGGTCCACTCCCTAACAGGCTCTCTACGCGTTGTCTGCCGATGGCGCCACTGGGTCGATGTGGGGCCGTTAAACGTCGCTATCGGTGATTCACCGGCGCTCTCCAGGGCTCTTAGAAGCGGCGCTTACTGCCACACTGGAGGCCGTGGGCGCTGGGTCACAGCCTCTGCCGTGAGCGGCGGCATATTCTGGGCGCGGCTGACGTCACGCGTTCACGTAGACGCCGCTCTGTTATGACACCAGGCCAGCACCGAAGGGCGGCCGAGTGGCTCATACACTTGCCTGACCTCAAACCATTTCTGTCAAATAAATGATACGCACCACTTGTATCGAGATTTACCGTACGCTTCAATAACGGTCACGACTTCATACCCAACAGATGGAAAACACATTGTGATAAACTACTAAATAAAAGTACACTACTGGCCATTAAAATTGCTACACCAAGAAGAAATGAAGATGATAAACGGGTATTCAATGGACCAATGTATTATAATAAAACTGACATGTCATTACATTTACGCGCAATTAGGGTGCATACATCCTGAGAAATCAGTACCCAGAACAACAACCTCTGCCCATCATCATAACGGCCTTCATAAACCTGGGCATTGTGTCAAACAGAGCATAGGTGGCTTGTACAGGTACAGATGCCAATGCAGTTTCAACCCGATACCGCAGTTCATCAAGAGCAGTGTGATTGGCGTATTGTGACGAGCCAGTTGCTCGGCCACCATTGACCAGACGTTTTTGGTGAGAGATTTTCAGAACATGCTGGCCAGGGCAGCAGTCGAACATTTTCCATATCCAGAAAAGCCCGTACACGACCTGCAACGTGCGGTCGTTCATTATCCTGCTGAAATGTAGGGTTTCGCAGGAATCGAATGAAGGATAGAGGCACGGGTCGTAACACATCTGAAATGTAACGGCCACTGTTTAAAGTGCCGTAGATGCGAAGAAGATGTGACAGACGTGTAACCAATGGAACCCCCTACAATCACGCCTGGCGATACGCTAGTATAGAGATGACGAATACACGCTTCCAATGTGCGTTCACCGCGATGTCGCCAAACACGGATGCGACCATCATGACGCTATAAACAGAACCTGCATTCATCCGAAAAAAATGAAGTTTTGCCATTCGTGCACCCAGGTTCGTCGTTGCGTACACCGTGGCAGGCGCTCCTGTCTGTCATGCAGCGTCAAGGGTAACCGCAGCCATGGTCCATGCTGCTGCAAACGTCGAACTGTTCGTGCAGATGGTTGTTGTCTAACCTTCGTCCCGATCTCTTGACTCAGGGATCGAGACGTGGCTGCACGATCCGTTATAGCCAACCGGATAAGATGCCTGTCATCTCAACTGCTAGTGATACGAGGCCGTTGGGATCCAGCACGGCGTTCCGTATTGCCTGAACCCACCGATTCCATATTCCGCTAAAAGTCTTTGGATAGCGACCAATGCGAGCGGCAATGTCGCGATACGATAAACAGCAATCTCGATAGGCTGCAATCCGACCTTTTTCAAAGTCGCAAACGTGAGGTACGCATTTCTCCTCCTCACACGAGGCATCACAAAAACGTTTCACCATGCAACGCCGGTCAACTGCTGTTTATGAGAAATCGGTTGGAAACTTTCCTCATGTCAGCACGTTGTAGGTATCGGCACCGGCGCCAACCTTGCCCTGAAAAGCTAATCATTTGCGTATCACAGCATCTTCTTGTCGGTTAAATTTCGCGCCTCTAGCACACCATCTTTGTGGTGTAGCAATTTTAATGACCAGGAATGTAAATGTAGGAACTAAAATACTATGCTACTAATAAATAGCCTCGGCGGATTAGCCGTGCGTTCCGGAGCGCCGTGCTGCGGTTCGCGCGGTCGTTGGCTGTCGGGATTAGTCCCCCCCCCCCCCCCCTTGTCCTTAGGTTAGTTTACCTGTTTAAGTAGCTACGAAAGATAACACTTTGCTGTTGCATGTTGTACGACTTCGGTTTTTTTATTTAACAGTGTGACCTTTAAACCATTAAACAAAATGTTACACTGCTGTAGGAAGATTCGACAGCGCCTGCTCGTCTCAGTATTTCAACAATGGAGGTAGTCTGAAGATCATCCACACTACGAACGAATCCAGTTGTCGATTAATTTCAATGGCGTGTTCTAAACTTTCTCATCATTGAGCCACCGTTGTTAGTCCCACAGTGGAAATAAATTAATCGCATACGATTATAGTAGGGCAACTAGTATGGAATCCGAATCTTACAAAACCTCGTAATGCTACACGTACACAGATTAAAACTTCGCGAAATTTTGGCACTGAAGGAGTCAAGATAGATTCGGTGCTATTTCGTCGATAACTGACATTTTTGAGACCGTGGCTTTGTACAAAATACAGACTGATTCTTGCAACAGCTGAAACAGCAACCACTACTACTAATAATCGCTTTTTTAAAAAGAAAAGCGCCGTTAACGGTTTCGAACCTACGGTTCATCATCACCCGCCCGTTAAAGTGAAAATTCTATTATTAATGGTTACATCTGAATTCTGTTCTTAATAGCCCCTGGTACCGAAACATTCTCCGGGTGTTGGTGCTTTACATTTTGACGATGTGAGCGTAATGCGACTAACCACTCTTTGAAATGGGCGGGTATATGCCTGGAGTGGTTTAGGGAAACCAGATCAGCGGGGACAGAGACGCATTTGAACCGCAGTCTTCTCGATTGCAGTGCGCCACCGCAGCTAAAATGTTAAATGTTTGTAAATCCAGGGGACGCAATTGCGTAGTTATTAGTCCCTAGCTTATAAACTACTTAAACTAAGGTAAACTAACCTAAAGACAACACAAACAGCCATGTCCGAGCTGGAGGAAGGGGGACTTGAACCCCCGACGGCGAACGGCCGCGCGCACGGCAGCACGGCGCCCCAGTGCGCACGGCTAATCCGCCGCGGCCGCGCCGCAGCTCCAGCACATGTTGGGGTCTGCCATATCCCGAATGTCAGTCACCCAGCCGATTTACTCGTCCGTGTTAAGCAGCTTCAGTTCCCAATCAGTCCATCATTTGTACTGTTAGTAAACAAGGCGTAAGGGGGCATCGAGAGGGTTAAGACGGTCGGTGTCAGGAAAGGTTGCAAATTGACTTGAAGAGAGTGCAGAAGGAAATGCACAAAGTGAAATGGGAGGAAAATTTCAGGATTATATCCCGTTCAGATACGTACTTAGCGACTGCGAAGCATTACCGCGTTGGCTTGTTACGAATACGGTACGTCGTAACAGGTTATTATCAACTTACATAATGAGGAACATGTGTAAGAAAAAACGTATTGGAATCACATCATATGGTACAACTAAAAGATTAATCGCGAAACGCTACATATAAGTTAGGGAAATATGTTGCTCTATTGTTGCTAGAAATAATGCTGTGTTTGTAGTAGTCAGAAATTTCGCAGACGGCAGAAAGTGTCTTTTCTGTTCAACAATTGAAAAAGTGAAGATTTTATCGTTTCTCTTCCGTGTAAAGACCACGATAGTACACCGCCAAAAGGAAGATGATCATAGTCGCTGCGGTAGCAGTAGTTCGTTGCGTTGCAGTGTTGGCAGTACTACTAGACAACGTATACCATTATAATGCACAGCGTTTGGTTAATAGCCAGAGGCAGTAACAACATGGTACTAGGTGATTTAGGGTTGTGGCCATTGCAAACAACTTGTTAAAGGGGGAAGTCAGACTCTGTAATGCAGTTTGCTTCGTCCCAAATTCAACTTGCAGCGTAACATTATCAAATTTGAGTGTTTGTAATCAGTTTGACCTTTCATCAAGTTCAACTAAAGGTGTTGCATACAACATCCTTCGAAGAGCGTCTAGAACAGTCGTGGATGGCTTTAGTCGACCCGAGACCATTACGAAAATTGGCAGAAAACGCTACAATAGTGTCGTTGTTTATTGAGGGAGGACCTTTCTCTCGACATTCCAAATGTCTGCAACAGTTGGGCGAGATTCTCAAATCAAATGTTTGTGGATCTGTGGGAGCAAGCTACTGTCAGAGAGCGAGGGAGGCCCCGCGCGTGGCCGAACAATCGCCGCCTCTGCCTGCCTGCCACACGTCTAGTCCCTAGTGCGCTTTTACGACAGGAAGTGAGTGGCCCTAAAGTCCGCCGTCTGCCAGCGAAGAGGAAGTGTCGCGTCGCCACCTGGGGGCGTGATAGCCAGCCGTGTCTCCTCTGTGTGTGTGAGACGAGGGAAGCCGTTTCCACTCGGCAATCTGTTCTGGACGTTACGTTACGTTGGGTGCCACTCACTTGGCTCGTTACTTGAGCGACAATAAAAGCATTTTTCTGCTTCCTTCCAATGAGCTTAAATTGCTGACCGCTCAGTAGTACTTTTTCTTTGGACTGCACAAACTGAGCTTCATTCACGTTGAATGACATTATTAAAAAAATAGACAGAGAAAAAAAAACTCTTTATCAGTAAGCACAGTTTCAGCCACAACACTATTTTGGTGTCCGTCACTCGTCGCAAAACTCTAAACCGTTTTTATTACATCTCAAAAGTCAGTTTGTTGCAAAATTTTTATTTCACTAACGGATTTCGCCCTTTTGAGGTATCGCCGGATTATGTGAATACATGGTGAGCTATTTGTCATCATCGTAAAATAAACCATCTACGATTATTACAAAAAGCTCAGCATCTACCGGGTAATCGAAAAGTCTATATAAATTTGAAAACTTTATAAATCACAGAATAATGTAGATAGAGGGGTAAAAATTGACACACATGCTTAGAGTGACATTGGGTTTCATGAAAGACAAACCTCTGTTATGTTCACATCAAATCAAATAAGCAGATCGTTTGAGGAATACAACAGCTGGTGCGGTGACCTGTCGACGCTGTAATAGTGTGCACGTACATCGTCAAGCCGTGCTCTCACGGGTAATTTTACAGCACGATCGGGGACGTTTGTTCTGCAAGAGACCTACGCTGTACGGACGGCGGCTCACCAACAAACGGTTGCGTGCAAGAAGTCGGATGAAAAGAAATTATTCCGTATCTAAAAAGGGAAACAAAAGTAAACAGTGCGAGTATAGACGGTATTAACCATCTTACTTGGCCTTACATCGTGCTTCTTTGAGCTTGCATTTCGCTCTTGCTTACATCGATATGTGGATTAGACACACAAATCTCGCGTCTTTAATTATTCCTGGTTATCTTTGCTGTCCAAATAAAGAAAAAAAAAAGCGCATGAAACACACACAGTTCTGTGATATAAATCGCGTACTACGTTTAATTCTGCCTAAACTGGTCATCTAGATAAAAGTTTTAGGCGATATTGGCTTATATTTGAATGACTGTTAATATGCAAGGTTTGTTTGCCGTCTTGCAATAAGTGTTTGTTGTTTACTATGACAAATACACCACATAGGATTTTTGTACTCACATTGCTGAATGTACTTCTATTCGTCATTGAGAAAGTTTCAGAATTTATTACAAACATTAAAAAAAAAAAGAATATAAGTGTACAGGAGCAAAAGTTTGCAGTTGTATAGCACGCGGTGTCGATGTTGGCAACAACCGTTGAATGCTATTTGAAATTCTAATCGTATTGAGTGAGGGGAATAATCCTGTGTGTGGACCGTGAAATAAATACATTCTGTTCCTTCTTTAAGGTTGACAGGTTTTTTAACAGTGCCTTTGTCAGTAATAATCCTTGTATAGCAAACATTTCGTTGTCAACATCGGCACACTACGCCGCCGCAGTATTATTTATGTTACGTTAAAGTCTTTTACAGATAAGCGTGAATATTGGCATTTACTAATAAGAAATTGAAGTGAGGGTGTATTTTGTGATAAAACATCAGGTACTGTTCTTTCAAATTACATACTAAAAGGACGCTAAAACTGCCAAAGACCATAAATAGCATTCATCGGTGGTTGGTTGTATCAGCACAGTACGCTGCCACAGCCGTAACGAAACATTTTGACCAGTATATTTATATTTTCCGTTTTAGTGTTTTGTAATACTTTCTCGCAATAACGTAATAGAAGTATCTTCAATTTGTGTAATGTCATTACAAAATGGTGTATTTCTCAATACACTGTATAAGGCACATTGTGTTCTAAAAACCGTAGAATATCACAGACGATTTTTAAATATTGCTTCAAGTCATAATAATATATAACATTTACTTAAAATACATAACTGTAGGCTTGGTGCGTGTTCCCTGTTTTTGCGCCGACATTTAATGATCCATTTTTCCTTCTCTTAGAATCTCTCGGAAAACTCAACATTCTGTAGCCAGCTCTAGAATGATTTGAGCAGTTTATGACAACACAGCCACCCAAAATTTCATGGTAAAATGCCGTGACGCAAATCCTATAGCACCGAAGTAGGTTTAAGTTAAGAGTTACGGGAATTAAAATGGCAGATGCGTCAGTTAGTACTTAGAGGAGCCTTAATCTGCACAGTAACACAAGCAACTAAGGAACAAACAATATAGACCTGCATCACGTTCTTCAGTCTTGGCTTTTATCGGCTTAAAGTATCTCACACACACACACACACACACACACACACACACACACACACACACACAATTATGCACGAGGGAGGAGTCGAACCTCTGCCGAGAGTGGCCGCCCAGTCCGTACCATGATGCCTTAGACCACACGATCAGTCCCGCGAGGCCCAGCTGAGTTATTTATTCGGTTTTTGTGCTCACTTATTTCACGGCTGATAGTAAAGGCCTCTAGACACGTTCAGATTTATCGTCCGACAATCCTGCTGACCAACCACCCAACCAACCATTTGGTAGCAGCCTACACACGTTCCGACCAACTGCACGCAGCTATTGCAGCTCCTCCCTGTTTAGATGTCTGGTTGTTGACCTGTGTTCGCTGTGCAGACAGACGATCGCAGGCAGGAAGTAGGTCGGGTAGCGCTACACACGGTACAATTTGTCCGGTGGTGGTGGAGGGCGGATGTCGGTCGGCCAGGCCTGACCAACCGTCCGACATGAAAAGTTGGGCGAGAAGCGCCTCCACACGAACAATTTATCGGACTGCCTATAACTTGGTCCTTATAAATCGGAACGTGTGTAGGGACCTTTAGTAGGCGTACTCAGACGCTGTTTCTTGTAATCTGTTAATCGCTACGTCCACTCCAGCCAGAGGTTGACACTTGAGATTTTCCGCACTGGAATTAAATCGCCACATTGGCCGTACACTCAACAGCACTTGCGAAGCACCGCAGACGAATGTCTGAGACAAAATACTCTGGAAATCAGCATGGGGAGTTCCAACATGTCGTCTATTTAGCTTGGGCTCAGCTCGTGTACCGTGACCGGCCAGTTGTTCCTGTACGGCAGACGGGTGCTCAGATACCAGTGAGCTGGGGTGGCGTCAATAAACGTGCCGCTGGCGTGGGACGTAAGGTGGGGCGCACACGTGGGAGCGGAAGTAGGGGGAAAAGCGTGCAAAACCGTCTGGGGGACAGGTAATACTCTAAAGCTAGTGATTCTCTAGTCTCATGAACATCTACCGCCACGTGTGGGCCTGCACTACAAGAAAAATAAATGTATTTCTGGTACCTACGTCGTTACTTACATAATACACTACTGGACATTAACATTGCTACACCAAGAAGAAATGTGGATGATAAACGGGCATTCATTGGACAAATATACTAAAAGTGACATGTGATTACATTTTCATGCAATTTGGGTGCATAGATCCTGAGAAATTAGTACCCAGAGCAACCACATCTGGTAATAACGGCCTTTATACGCCTGGGCATTGAGCCAAACAGACCTTGGATGGCGTGTACAGGTACAGATGCCCATGCAGCTTCAACACGAACCACAGTTCATCAAGAGTAGTTACTTGAGTATTGTGACAAGCCAGTTGCTTGGCCACCATTGACCAGACGTTTTCAGTTGGTGAGAGATCTGCAGAATGTGCTGGCCAGGGCAGCAGTCGAACATTTTCCTGCAACATGCGGTCGTGCATTATCCTGCTGAAATGTAGGGTTTCGCAGGGATGGAATGAAGCGTAGAGCCACGGGTCGTAACATATCTGAAATGTGACGGCCACTGTTCAAAGTGCCGTCGATGCGGACAAGAGGTGACAGTGTCGTGTAACCAATGGTACACCATACCATCACGCCCAGTGATATGTCCGTTCACCGCGATGTCGCCAAACACAAATGCGACTATCATGATGCTGTAAATAAAACCTGGATTCAGCTGAAAAAATAAAAATAACGTATTGCCATTCGTGCTCCCAGGTTCGTCGTTGCGTACACGATCGCAGGCGCTTCTGTCTGTGATACAGCGTCAAGTGTAACCGCAGCCATGGTCTCCGAGCTGATGGTCCATGCTGCTGCAAACGTCGTCGGACTGTTGGTGCAGATGGTGGTTGTCTTGCAAACGTCCCCATCTGTTGACTCAGGGATCGAGACGTGGCTGCACGATCCGTTTCAGCCGTGAGGAAAGATGCCTGTCATTTCGACTCCTGAACCCACCCATTCCATATTCTGCTAACAGTCATTGGATCGCGACCATCACGAGCAGCAATGTCGCGATACGATAAACAGCAATCGCGACAGGCTGCAATCCTACCTTCATCAAAGTCGGAACGCGATGGTACGCATTTCTCCTCCTTATAATAGTCATCAACTTTTCAGCAGGCAACGCCGGTCAACTGCTGTTTGTGTATGAGAAATCGGTTGGAAACTTTCCTCATGCCAGCACGTTGTAGGTGTCGCCACCGGGGCCAGCCTTGTTTGGATTCTCTGAAAAGCTAATCATTTGCATATCACAGCATCTTCTTCCTGTCGATTGAATCTCGCGTCTGTAGCACGTCATCTTCGTGGTGTAGCAATTTTAATGGCCAGCAGTGCATGTGGTGGCGCCGCTACTGGCCACAACGCCGGCGGTCTACCCACGTAGAGTCGATAACTTGTTGGACAGTACTTCGGCGGGTGAGGGCGCCTCAAGTGTCGTTACCTCTTTGCCGGCCTCGCGCGCCAGTTATAGTCGGAAGTCGGGGACTCGCCGTGATACGTAGCCACGACAGTCAGTACGGAGTGAGTACCAGTCAGTCTACGAGTCAGTAGTTATTCCCCGTCAGTATAGCAGTCAGTACGAAGCAGAGCTAGGAGTGCTACAGTTTTTTTTTTATATATATTTTAAACGTGACTGCGGCTCAGCAACAGTTACAGGCTAGCAAATTAATAATCAGGCAGCTAGTTGCTATAGTAGTAGTTTAATAAACCTGACCGCGGATTCGACGGATATAAACCCATCATCTTCAGAAATACATGATATACCTATAGACAATGTCACATCATAAATTACAACCATTATGCCTGAAATATGCGTCATACCAAGCATATTGTCTAAAATATTGTGAAATGCGGAATCGGAATAAAACTGTTACTTTACTTTAACTGGACATCCCTATGATCTAGGGAATGTGATTTACAATTCCAGGAGATCCGTCTACAGCTAGCTGAAATCTACGTTAACGCAGCCCGGAAAAGTGCAGGACTCACCTTGCTATATTGCAGAACTGTGTACCACAAGGACATAATACAAGA
Organism: Locusta migratoria; assembly: GCA_026315105.1. Lineage (NCBI taxonomy): Eukaryota > Metazoa > Arthropoda > Insecta > Orthoptera > Acrididae > Locusta > Locusta migratoria. Next base: position 393,915,851 of record CM048750.1, on the reverse strand, counting down.
CATCAGTATTAATTCATGGTAGCTATAATAGTATGTGAAGAAGATCTAGATCGCATATTTTACTTCATACTTCATTACGTGACGAGTCTCGGTAACAAGCTGTCATTTTCAAACGTTATATATCTGTATAAAAACTTTCGAAGGCACATGAGTCTGGTGTAGACAGACCATAAAATACTCCACCTGTGTGCTGGTTACTGGGGTACCATTGACATGCTTGGAACATTAACATATAGGTAACATTGACGTAGGATAGTACATTCCATCAGTTAAAAATAGACAACTGCAGAATACATAGTGCCATATGGTTGAGGTTGCCTGGAAAACACATAGCTTGTATATAGTTAGCTATTACAAAGTATAAGCAATACTTACGATCTAGTGAAGGCGGTTAACTTAGACTTTGTAACAGCTACCTATATATGACATTTGTTTTCCAGGCAACCTCAACCATATGGCACCATGTACTCTGCAGTCGTTGTCTATTTTTAACTGATGGAATCTACTATCCTACGCCATATGTTACCAATATGTTAATGTTCCAAGCATGTCAGTGGTACCCCAATAACCAGCACACAGGTGGAGTATTTTATGTCCTGTATATACCAGATGCATGTGCCTTCGAAAGTTTTTATACAGATTTATAATTTTAATTTTACCTTTGAAAACAACTTGTTGTCGAAACTAGTGACGTAATAAAGTATAAAGTAAAATATGCGATCTAGGCCTTCTTCTGTGTGAAGTCTATAAAACATTTACAGATCACGCCCTCTACTCGACTATGTAGAATGTTGATAATAATAGTCTATGTGGACTAATCACTTGCTTGTGACAGGCCACCTACTACTAGTGCCGCATCCCGGAGATATAAAATAATCGGTACTGTGTCATTAACTTACTCGAAATACTCGCAGCTAACTGATCTTCTACTGGTATTCCCGCTAAGAGTCTGTTGGTACACACAGGTTAGAGACGTGGCCCATTAGCCGAATAACGACCTCTGAAAGGGTCAGACCTTTGGCAGGCACCTCGCGCGTGTTCCAATTGCGGCCTTATCTCGGCGCCGGCACGGGTTGCTCCAGAGCGGCAATTAGCCTGGGAACAGCCGAACAATGGCGGGTGCAGGGAGAGTGGCGACTAATTCGAGAGTCCCGGCACAATTAGGGCCGGCAGCGAGCGAGTTAAAGCCGGGCGGTCGCGCGTTATCCTGCTGGAGATCTGCGCCGCGTGGGAGCCGGGGGCGGGAAGCGAACCACTTAACCTCCGCGCTTCTCATGCAACTCCATCTTCCACAACGAGAAAAACGATTTTGCTGAACTGGTTTCGTCTCGTATTCACATGTTGAGACTTTAAGCGCATTTACCAGTCCACTCAAATATGGCGTCTGGCAAACACTTGTTTCAGTTCCTAATTTAGCCAGCACAGTCGCTATTTCTATTTTCTTAAATACACGGATACATTCATCGTTGCCACGGCGGATTAGCCGTGCGCATTGGGGCGCCGTGCTGCGGTGCGCGCGGCCGTTCGCTGTCAGGGGTTCGAATCTCCCCCCCCCCCCTTTTCGAGCAAGGGTTAAGTACAAAAATGTTTAAATGTTTGTAAATCTATCGGACCAAACTGCGTGGTCATCAGTCCGTAGCTTACCAACTACTTAAACCTAGGTAAACTAACCTAAGGACCACCCATGCCCCAGGGAGGACTCGAACCTCCACGACGAGCAACCGCGCGCTCCGCAGTGAGGCGCTTTAGACCGCTCGGCTACTCCACCGCGACAGGGTTAAGTAGTTTGTGAGCTACGGACTAATGACCCACTAGTTGAGACCGATAGAGTTACAAACATACATATGTCTTTCTCTTTCACGGCAGCAAAACTCACTCCGTCCATATAAAAGAAAATACTTAACTGGACAGAGTGAGTAGGTTTCAAAAACTCTGCGTTTACGTGGGCGCGAAAATCTGTTGTGCAGGTGTAAAACTGCGTTATAAAAACGATTCCCTCAATCTATTTTAGAATGTTTGCGACCCACCAAAACTGGGTTTCGTAAAACTATTCCAAATTCCACTTAAGGTTAAATCCTATTAAACAGTAAGATTCACAAGGCGCAATCGTGTTGACTACTGATTTATTTCATTTGTTAGTAAATCTATTGGACTTACTACTGTTGTACTGATGTACTGGTTGCGTAGTGAATTTATAATGTGAAGATGAGAATCCGACAAACGGTAAATGTTTTTTAATTAGCATTTGCTAGATTTTTCTTAGTTCGTGGTTCTCGTGTTTGATACGTCGTGCTAAGGGTATGTTTTAACATAGCTGCGGCACCTCCCCCTTGGCTGTGAATTACTGGCTGTTCACAATCCTATAAGTGGTTACGGGATGTGGCGTGAGAAAGGGAGGGGGCGGGACTATTGTAGACATTGGGTTACGTGTTTTGAATCTGTTTCTGCTGATTCATTAGAAATATATCGGTATTTTTCAGATTTTCTGGGTTTTGTTATTTCCTAGTGTAGGAAAATAAGATGCATTGCCGGCCGCGGTGGCCGAGGAGACTGAAGCGCTCCAGTCACGGTCCGCACGGCCACTACGGTCGGGGGTTCGAATCCCCCCTCGGGCATGGATATTTGTGCCGTCCTAGTTCGTAAGTAGTTCATAACTGCGTAGGCTTTCCCGGCGTAATGCTTCATAATATTCTTCTCGGGTTTGCTGCCGGATCAAAACGTCATCTTGACACGATATTTCGGCGGTCCACCTGGCCGCCATCCTCAGGTGACAGTGCTGGTACACCGACTGGCCGAGACTGGGTACAAGCCGCGAGCGGCGGCCCCTATATACGCCGCGGAAGGCCGAGGGCGCGTCCGCAAAAATTGACAGTTCTGCCCTCTACATTTCAGCGCCGCCAGTGGTGGAAGCCGGCGTAAACGATAGATCGCTATTCTGCAGAGACCGTTGTATTTTGATGTCAAATAATAAAGGGTTCCACATTCTACTCAAAGGAAAACCCTTATCTCTGTTTATAATATTGTCAGTAAGACGAATAGCAATCGATTCTTTTAAAATACAGTCCCAATAGCGAGACGCAGAAGCAACCATTTGTGTTTCATCATATTTCATTTTATGTCCCTCAGTAAGACAGTGCTCAGCTACTGCAGATTTCTCTGGTTGAAGAAATCTTGTGTGTCGATGGTGTTCAGTACATCGATCTTGAATTGTGCGAATTGTCTGGCCGATGTAAACTTTTCCACAGTGACAAGGAATTTTGTATACACCGGGTTTCCTCAATCCTAAGTCATCTTTTACTGAGCCCAGGAGTGCTCTAACCTTGGCAGGTGGACGAAAAATGCATTGGATGTCATATCGTTTCAAAATCCTTCCTATTTTAGATGAAATGCTTCCAGAAAACGGTAGGAAAGCCAGCGACTTGCAAGTTTCTGGACCATTTTAATTGCCTCCATCCTAGCATTAAGTTCACTATGGAGGTCGAGATAGATGGGAAGCTTCCATTTTTAGATGTCATGGTGTACAGAAAGGGTGACGGAACATTGGGACATAGTGTTTACAGAAAGCCCACTCACACGGACCGCGACTTGCATGCAACAAGTTGTCATCCACCTTACCAGCGCATTGGTGTCCTGCGTACGCTGACAAACAGAGCTTTTGCCATTTCAGATGCTGAAAATCTAACTAAAGAGATGGACCATCTGAGAACGGTTTCCAAGGAGAATGGTTACACGGACCAACAGATCTGCCGTGCTTTTCAATTTGGACCGTCGCGGGAACCACAAGAAGAAACTTGCAAGTCGCTGGCTTTGCTACCGTTTGCTAGAAGCATTTCTTCAAAAATAGGAAGAGTTTTGAAAAGACATGACATCCAATGTATTTTTCGTCCACCTGCCAAGGTTAGAGCGCTCCTGGGCTCCGTAAAGGATGACTTAGTATTGAGGAAACCCGGCGTATACAAAATTCCTTGTCACTGTGGGAAAGTTTACATCGGTCAGATAATCCAAACAATTCAAGATCGATGTACTGAACACCATCGATACACAAGACTGCTTCAGCCAGAGAAATCTGCGGTAGCTGAGCATTGTCTTACTGAGGGACATAAAATGAAGTATGATGAGACACAAGTCGTTGCCTCTACGTCTCGCTATTAAGACTGCATTTTAAAAGAATCGATTGCAGTTCATCTTTCTGACAATATTATAAACAGAGAGAGGGGCTTTCCCTTGAGTAAAATGTGGGGCCACGTATTGTTTGACATCAAAAACAACGGTCTCTCTTTAGACCGGCTGAATAGCGATCTATCATTTACGCCAACTTCTACCACTGGCGGCGCTGAAACGTAGAGGGCATAACTGTCCATTCTTGCGCACGCGCCCTCGGCATTTCGCGGCGTATACAGAGGCCGTCGATCGCGGCTTGTACTCAGTCTCGGCGAGTCGGTGTACCAGCACTGTCACCTGAGGATGGCGGCCAGGTGGACCGCCGAAATATTGTGTCCAGATGACGTTTTGATCCGGCAGGAAACCCGAGAAGAATATTGAGTTCATAAGTAGTTTGGAAGTTTAGGGACTGATGACCCCGTAGTTAAGTCCCATAAGCTTAACAAACATTTGAACACATTTTAAGATGCATTGTATCAGGGGTGGAAAGCGATGATATTTTACCAATTTCGGCGATGGATATTCAGACAGAAAATTCTGAAATAAAATTTTCTGTGAGATACATAACACGCAATATCTCTCTTATTAATCAACTGCCAACCGTCGACATGACCTGAACATCGTAAAAATATGGTATTAACATTCGTCGAACTGTTTTAGGAGACACTTCTTTACAAATTTATTAGGCCTGTATTGAACATAAATGAATGCCTTTTCTTTACCCAGGTACTGATCAGTTTGGTGTCTCGTTTTCGCCGGTTGTCTTTGGCGTCGGTGGCCGAGTAGAGAGACCGAAGCAGGAAAATAGGATGCACGCGTGTGCAGGTACGGAGGTGACCAGCCAGTGGGACAGCAGAAACTAGAAACACTAGAGTAAATTAGAACGAGATATATCTTTCGTGGAGATGGTACAACACTTATCTTGGAGAGCAGCAGTCTAGTAGAATGTTGATACACAGTTTAGATGGAGGCCTGCCTACTGATGAGTCCTAGTGCCTATCCGATAGCCAAGTGTTAACTGGTGCGTATCTGATTTCCAAGTGGCCGATGCAGCAGTCGTGGCCACGAGCGGAGTTGCAGCAGAGGGCGCTCGTGGCTGACGTAAGAACGCCGCGCCGTGCGTGCATGGCGGCGCGCGGCGTAAGTACGTGGCGCGCACTTCATACTTGTGCGACACCACAATCAGTAAGCTAGAAGATATGCTTCGATGTTATGGGTGGTAGTGATGGATTATTTCAGTAGTCAAGTGGCTGCATGTCTGCGTGGCTCGCTATGTGAACGCACGTACCGCGCGCAGTCTGGTAAAAACGTGGCTGCCACGGGCCGATTGGCCACTGTCCCCCTATACGGGTTCTCTAGGTGACCCGCGCCGCCTGGCCTTGACCTCGAGGTCGCCGGCTGCCACCAGCTCGCGCCCTGGCAGACGCAACTTCCTGTGCGCGCCGGAAGTGGCGGCTCGCTATTTACGGAGTCCACTGGCCGCCTGCCTTCCGGCGACAATGGCGGAGGCCGCAGGCTGCTGTGCGGTGCTACACCGGCCGTTCCAGCTGATGATTCGTTTTCTTTCACCCGTTAGGCACATCCTTAGAAAGTATTTCCTTTCCGTTTCTGTCTTCTTTCAATCTTTCTCATTGCATAGCTGTTTCCTCCCACTAAACTTACCTATTAATATTTTCATACTTCTATCAACATCGTCCCTTAATCACGTCATTATTTCTCTCGTTTTTTCTCTTTTAAGATACAGGGTGTCCAGAAAAGGGCTCCCTGATTTCAAAATTAAATATCTCGAAAACAAAGATCCATAGAGGAATGCAGTAAACGGTATGTTTATTGTGAAAGCTGGAAGAAGGTTATACAGCAGTGTGAAATAATAGTTACAAAAGCTGCTAAAATGGCGCTGTACGCTGTGCAGCTCATATCAGTATACATAAGTGAAATAAAACACTGTTTGCAAACAATCACATAACAATGTTTTCAAAATGTTCACCATTGGCACTACAGAGGTGGCGCAAACGAAGAATGAAATTCGCCAGAACATTTCGTAGTGTCTCAACCGAAATGGTTTCACATGCCACAGAGATCGCTGATTCAAGCTCGTCCAGCGTGGCGGGATGCTTCGGGTAGACCGTGTCTTTCACTGTGCCCCTACAAAAAAAGTCACAGGCACTCAAATCCAGCGAATATGGAGGCCAATCCATTGATTTGATTTTTCCAGGGAAGCCAAAACAGTCTTGGTCCAGCCCGCCACTGCCCGCACCGAAACTAAGTTTATTGTGCGGACTCAATCCATGCCTGCACCAGTAAATTTGGGATATTCCAAAGCAATGACTCGATTCCCGAATTATTCCTCAAAATAGCGAAACACTTGTCCGTCCCGATGTGGTCGGGCTCCATCTTGCAGAAACCATTCAGTACCTGGTCGATCCTCTAACGGTTGCTGTGTGGCGTCAAATTGTTCCAAAATTGCAACGTAACGTGCACCAGTAACCGTTTTTCGAATGAAAAAAGGGCCAATATCGAATGAAAAAAGGGCCAATAATGCCTCTGCTGCATACTGCAGCCCACACAGTAACTTCAGGAGAATGCAGGGGTTTCGCTTAACACCAATATGGCTTTTCGGAACCTCAAATTCGCCAGTTCTGCTTATTCACGTATCCATTCAGGTGGGAGTGTGCTTCATCTGTAAACCAGACGCAGCCAACATCAAATCCTTCAGTATCAATCATTGTGAGCATCTGATTAGCAAAGGCAACCCTTTGTTGCACAGCTCATACGGGAAAGGCCTGGTGCGTTTGAATTTTGAATGTAGGCTCTTCCTCGGTATTTTCTGCGCGCTGGAACGCTTCAAACCAGCCTCGGATGCAATTCTACGGACGGATGACATTCGATTTCGCTGAATAATTCCAGAAACCGAGACGATATTTTCAGGCGTAACTGCGGTTTGCTTGCGGCCAACATACCCCACTAGATCATCAGTTACGCTGCCTGTCGTTGAAATTTTGCGAAGAGCGTACCAATGGTTTTCGCATCGGGTCATATTGGAACATTAAATCGTGCTTGAAAACTTGGCCTTGTTGCCGTAGGACTCTTCTAACCTGTCGTACTCTAGCACCAGAAAAACGCGTTGTTCAACGGAGTACATGGTTTTAATCTCTTCCTTCGGTACGCTAACCTCCTTTCACGTTTCAATAGTGGAACTGATTGCTCTGGACTTCGGATCACTATTTATACGAGGCATTACGTATGGCGATTACAGCGCCATTTGTTAGCAGGATTTGTAACTATTATTCCTAACTGCTGTATAAACGTCTTGCAGCTTTCACGATAAACATACCGTTTACTGCATTCCTCTATCGATGTTTGTTTTCGAGATATTTAATTTTGAAATCGGGGAGTTCCTTTGTGGACACCCTGTAAGGTACAATAATGTTTCGTCACCATTCCAAATATTTCTTCAGCTCTCGATACATTTTCTCGTCCTAGATATTTCCTCAGTGATTCTTCGACGGCGACGTGCCACTATATCCACATTTTAAACACCTCCAGTCTCATTTTCCTTACTTAAATCGCAGCGATATTTATTTTAGACAAAGTGGAAATGAAATTAATACATACCACAGTCTGGGAAGCCATTCATTTTGATCATATTGTGACGAATTGTTTATATACATCTTACAGCCGACCGCGGTGGCCGAGGGGACTGAGGCGCTCCAGTCACGGTCTGCACGGTCACTACGGTCGGGGGTTCGAATCCCCCCTCGGGCATGGATATTTGTGCCGTCCTTAGTATTAGCTAGTTTGTAAGTAGTTTGTAAATTTAGAGACTGATGGCCCCGTAGTTAAGTCCCATAGAAAGAAAAACACCTAATAATATCTCTTAACTTATAATACCACGTTTACATACAAAAGATGTTTATTATTCACTTAAGTTACGGATTTTGACTTTTATTTGAAGCTCTCCAGACATGCAATATGTTTACATTTTTTACAAAGGAAAAATATATATCTGTCAAAAGGTAGATTATATTATCGTCTTGTGAGTGCGGTGATGATTCCATGGATTTAAGGAAAAGCTTTTATTTGAAATTAAACGGAAATGTGAAACGAAATAACGTTACATTTTGGTGACACATTATCATCCCAGAAAAACTGTGGCATTGTCTCTGATCAGTCTTAACTGGTAATTTTGTTATTGTAGTATTATCTTGTAATTCGTGTGATAAATATATATGGCAGACCTGATGAAATTTCACCATAAGATACAAGGAAAACACTAGAGGAAGTGAAAAGAACCCTTACTCTTTTTACCAACATTTGCAGTCCGAAAAAATCACACAGTAGACAGCATGGACAACGCACTAGAAATTTTACATATAATACAAAAGGGAAACGAGACGCACATTCTTGAAGAAATTGAAGTACGTATACACGAAATCTATATCTATAAAAGTGAATGTCTGTTCGGTGTACGTTTATCACGTCTGAACCACAAGATATAGAGAGCTAAAAATTTGTACAGTTACTAATGTCTACCCGGGGAAGGCTTTAGGCACGGTTTTATAGCGATCTGGTAGATATTTAATAATTCGAAGAATATAACGCGAAATGCGGAAAATAATTATTCTTTGAAAATTACATTTACTCTTTGAAAATGGTTTTATTGGTTGCTTTGTTGCTTGAGGGTTGATAATGATAAAAGGGTGGAGTATATTGGTACGGAATATATATATATATATATATATATATATATCGTATGGTATGTCAGCTACATATAATACTTTAGTAAGATATACTAGTGTCAAATTAATAACATAAAACATATCTCTGTCACAGAGCCAAGTCCAACTCCTTTAACCACTGGACAGCTTCCTGACTGACTATATGGAGTTCGGTCAGCCCTCCTGAGAATGATCGTAATGGGCAATTAGTAATTATGTGGGTCATCGTTTGTATGTCTGCTCCACAGTCACATGACTGGTCGTCTGTCTGTCCCCATTTGAATTTCCAATAGTTACAGCGACCAACACCAGTTCGGAAACGGTTGATCAAAGACCATTCTCTTCTGGGAAGGTCCATTCCTTGGAGCTGCTTAGAGGGATCGTCTATCCAGATGCTGTTTTTTCCATTAAACGAATCCCAAATTCTTGCCCAGTTTGATTTAGGCGAGAAGCCACTCTCATGTAGTTGCACAGCTGTTTTAAGAGGTGGTTTACGTGATTTCAGCCGGCTTACCGGTGGTGGAAGGTCTTGCAGGATAGGAAGCTCAGGAGTGGACAAGATCTTATAATACTCTCTCATTAAGGCTTCCTTCCGTCTTAGATCTGGGGGAACAATGTTGCATAATATTGGGAGCCATTGAAGTGGTGTAGCCATCAGAGTGCCACTGATCAATCTCATTGCTCTATTTAATTGTACATCAATGTCTCTCACATGAGCACTGTTGAGCCAGACAGGAGAACAGTATTCAGCTGCAGAGTAAACTAGGGACAAAGCTGTTGTACGCAAAACCTTAGCACTGGCTCCCCAAGATGATCCTGCTAAGTGCTGCAATATGTTATTCCTAGTTTTAACTTTGCTGTTTTATGAAGGTGGTACTTAAAAGTAAGAGATCTATCCAAGATGACTCCCAGGTATTTTGGATGTTCATTATGTTCAAGTTGAACACCATCAAACGAGATATTAAGTTTATAGTCGGCCATCCTATTATTTAGATGGAAACAAGCTACTTCCGTTTTATTTGGGTTTGGCTTTAGTTTCCACATTGCGAAGTAATTTCTGAGGAGAGTTAGGTCAGATGTTAAAGTAGTTTCCGTCACATGGATGTCTCTGTGTTGTGACGCTATGGCAATATCATCGGCATAAAGGAATTTTCTAGATTGTGTAGCTGGAATATCAGCGGTGTAAACATTAAAAAGAATGGGAGCAAGAACTGAACCCTGGGGGAGGCCATCGTGAAGCTGTCTAAACCCACTTTCTGTGTTGCCGAGATAGATCTTGATCAGACGGCCACTTAGCATTGAGTTCACAAGTCGCAATAAAATAGGACAAGGAATGAGATTGTAAAGCTTCACTAGGAGGCCCTTCTTCCACACGGTATCATAAGCTGCCGAGAGATCCAGGAAAGCAACGGAAGTGGTACACTTCTTTTCGAAACCAGTCTCAATGAAAGATGTCAGTGCTAGGACCTGGTCACAGCAATTACGGCCTTGTTTGAAACCAGCTTGTTCAACAGGGATACTAGCAGTGAGAATGGGAACAATACGATTGTAGATGAGTCTCTCGAGCAGCTTGTAACATACACTGAGAAGTGCAATTGGGCGGTAGCTATCTGCACGTTCGGCTGCTTTACCAGGCTTCAGAACAGCTATTACTTTATATCTATTAAAAGCTTTTGGTAGAGAGCTGTCTTTAAGAATGTTATTGAATAAATTTAGAAGCCACAATCGGGTCTTGAGTCCAGCACGTTTAATAAATTCTGGGAAAATATCATCTATACCGGCAGCTTTCCCAGTCTTCACATCAGAGATAGCCACATGCAGTTCGTCTAAGCAAAAAGGTTTTGGTACTTCCAGGGGAGCCTGCTGGCATTTCTTAATTTCATTTAGTTTATATGATATTAATCTGTCAGACTGTTGTCGTTTTGACTTGGATAGTGTTAAGATTCGTTTGGCGATGTCGGAAGGATCAGGGTGTGTGGGAGGCAGTTTTTTCTCGGATACACTGGTAAACAATTTCCTCAGAAGTGACCAAGCCTTTCTGCTGCTGTGAGTGAAATCTAAACTCTGAACTTTTTTCACCCATTTCTTCTCTCTTCTGGCATTATCAAGGGAGTTCAGTAGGATGTCGGTAGTGTTTGAATCTTCAGTGCTGATAAATTCATTATACAGGTCTTCACACTCTTGGCTCCATCCCGGAATATATGTCTTTCTCCCCTCAGGGGCTCGGCATTAGTTTGCTGAGTACGGGCTTGGCGAACCCGGGGTCCTGAGCTGTGGGCTGTGTCGCGCCAACAGTCCGCTACACCGTAAGCTCTGTGCGTGCTTCAACGACCATCGTTCGGCGCGACGGTGGAACGTTGTACGTTTCAGAGCCCGGGGATCTTGGCTTAATCGCCCGGGTCGCGAGGACGGAATAAACCTCTATAAAAAAACCCTCAATCTCAAGGTGTGCTACGTGCCGAGGAGATGCATGGCTGTTGAGGTTGAACAGCCGCTAGCGAGCAACCTCTGAGGAACCTGCCGCACCTCAGTTGTACAAGGCTTACCCAGGCAAGCGGGGCTCTGCCTGGGTGGACCTTTATTTCCCTAGCTGCTCGTGGGAACACGATGAAAAGGACCCAAAGCAACGCTGGTGGGCGTTTAACCACCGTCTCTAAGCGAGGAAAAGTAGACTTCAATGCTGAGACTTATGACCCCCAGTCGTTCCCTTCCTTGGCCACGCCATGGGAGGAACGCAGATCTCGTAGCCGAGGACAACAATATGCTCCAAGGTATTTAGTTTGTTCCAGGACTGATGGTGAATCTTTCATGAACACGAAACCTCTCTTTTTCGTCGAGAACTTGGAAGATAAGTTTGGAGAAGTAGACGGCATGTCGAAGATGCGATCGGGATCGGTTTTAATAACGACGTCATCCCCAGCACAGTCACGGGCTTTGCTCGCCTGTGACAAGCTGGGTGATGTTACCGTTACTATCACCCCACACAAAATCCTGAACATGGTACAGGGTTTGATTTTCCATAGGGATCTCCTTTTGCAGTCAGATGACGAACTCCGCAAGAACTTGGAACGGCGAGGTGTCCACTTTATACGGCGAGTCCATAGGGGTCCGAAGGACAACAGGGTCGCCACTGGTGCATTCATCTTGGCCTTCGAGGGCGACTCATTGCCTGAGAAGGTCAAGGTGATGATTTACCAGTGTGACGTAAAGCCCTACGTTCCTCCCCCTATGCGTTGTTTTAAATGCTGGAGGTTCGGGCACATGTCCTCCAGGTATACCGCCAACTCCACCTGTCGGGACTGTGGTCGTCCATCGCACCCAGACCTCCCTTGTACACCACCTCCCATTTGTGTTAACTGTGGACAGCAGCACCCACCTTGCTCGCCTACCTGCTCTGTACTGCACAAAGAACGGAAGATCATGCAATACAAAACCATGGATCGGCTGTCTTATTCCGAGGCCAAGAGGAAATATGAGAAACTCCACCCGGTCAGCATCAAAACATCCTATGCAGTAGCTACACAACCATCTCCGCAGACTACTTTACCGCCAGTTCCGTCTATCACAGTGGGCCCTCGAGCCCAACCGTCACCATCGGCCCCCTTGGTGGTAGGGGGCACATCTGACACTGTTGCTTCCAAAGCCCCTGCCTTGGAAGCAAAAACCCCCCAACAAATGGGGACATCGGTCCCCACACGTGAGCCAGAGCTACCACAGCCTGCTCTGGCTCCTCTCGCGAGGAAGGGATCGCTTGAATCCCTTTCTCCCTCCGTTTCTCCCACTGGCTCAGTGGATGCCAGTGAGTGGCAGCAAGTGCCACCCAAAGCTGGTCGTAGGGCCTCAAGGACAACCTCCGTCCCTGAGACTGAGTTTGCCAAGCCCTCCCAGCGTGAGAGGCCGAAGGATCAGCGCGAGAAACAAAAGAAAACCAAAACAAAAGATTCTCAAGTGGCTACCATGCCACCACAAAAACCGTCTGCTTCCGAGGACGTGGTGGAAATCCTCGCGTCCCCTGACGATTTGGCAATTGCCAAGACTCTGGAAGCTATGGACGCCGAGGCTCTGCCTCCTGCATCAGTGGCTGCAGAGAAACCTGTGGGCCCTACTCTACCACCTACATAAATATGCCCAGTACGTCGGGACATAGTGTGGTGCTGCAGTGGAACTGTGGCGGTTTCTTCCGCCACTTGGCCGAGTTACAGCAGTTGCTCTGTCACTGCCCTTCCCTCTGTGTTGCTCTACAGGAAACTTGGTTTCCTGCTGAACGGACTCCTGCCCTTCGTGGGTATAGGGGTTATTATAAAAACCGTACAACACACAACAGGGTATCCGGAGGAGTCTGTATTTACGTTCTTGCCACTGTCCCCAGTTCACCAGTGCCACTTACCACAGTGCTCGAGGCGGTGGCCGTGAGAATTCGGGCACGACAGGACATTACTATCTGCTCACTCTACCTTCCTCCGGATGAGGCAGTGTCTCCTGCAGACCTTGCGAATTTGATCGCACAACTTCCCCCACCATTCCTTCTACTGGGGGATTTCAATGCCCACAACCCCTTGTGGGGTGGCTCTCAGGTCTCAGGTCGCGGTAGGGACATTGAAGTTCTACTAGCACAGCTGGACTGCTACCTTCTTAACACCGGTGCCCCCACACATTTCAGTGTGGCGCATGGCACATACTCGGCTATAGACCTTTCTCTCTGCAGCCCGAGTCTTCTACCACAGCTTCATTGGGGGGTCCACGATGACCTATGTGATAGCGACCACTTCCCCATCCATATCTCTCTCCTCCAATTTCAACCTCCAACTCGCTCGCCCCGTTGGTCCCTGAGTAAGGCTGACTGGCCTGCTTACACCTCAGCTACTAGGGCGATTCCTCCAATCCCGGATGACGTTGATCAGGCTGTTCATCACTTTACTAGCGCCATCATTTCCGCTGCTGAAGCCAGTGTTCCGACCACCACTGGCTCAGTTCGGCGCAAGTCGGTTCCATGGTGGTCTGCAGAGATTGCTGAGGCCATCAGGGAACGTCGTAGGGCACTCCAGCGCCACCGGCGCCACCCTTGTATAGAGCACCTGATCGCTTTTAAACGTCTTCGGGCTCAAGCTCGGAGGCTGATACGCCAGAGTAAGCAGGACTGTTGGGAGAGATATGTCGCTGCCATTGGCTCGCGTGCCGCCCCATCTCGGGTGTGGTCACAGGTTCGGCGCCTTTTTGGGTACCGACCACAGGCGGGAATCCCCAGCTTGAACATTCGGGGTACTATATGCATGGATCCAGCTGCTATCTCTGAACACATGGCGGACCATTATGCCAGTAACTCTGCGACTTCTGCGTATATTGCGGGCTTCCGCACTCGCAAAGAACAGTTCGAGCGGAGGCAGCTATCTTTCCATACACGTCGGCGAGAGCTATATAATGCCCCATTCACTAAGTGGGAGTTCCAGAGTGCCCTCACTGCTTGCCCTGATACCACCCCAGGGCCAGATAGAATCCACAAACAGTTCCTGCGCCACCTGTCACAGGAGTTTAAAGACCACCTTCTCGCCCTGTTCAACCACCTCTGGGCCGAGGGTACTTTCCCATCTCAATGGCGGGACAGCATCGTCGTTCCAGTAATAAAACCTGGCGCTGATCCACATGTGGCAGACAGTTACCGCCCGATTAGCCTCACCAACGTTCCTTGCAAGCTCCTGGAACGTATGGTGAGTCGGCGGCTCATGTGGGTTCTTGAAGACCGTGGACTCCTTGCCCCACAACAAGGGGGATTCCGCCAGGGACGTTCTGCATTTGACAATCTAGTTCCGCTGGAGTCGGCCATCTGCACTGCATTTGCCAGGCGCGAGCACCTAGTTGCAGTCTTTTTCGATCTCCGAAAGGCTTATGATACCACCTGGCGCTACCATATTCTAGCTACACTGCATGGCTGGGGCTTGAGAGGACCGCTTCCACTGTTCATACAGAACTTCCTCTCAGTCCGCACTTTTCGGGTTAGGGTTGGTACCCACCTCAGCTCCCCACGCACCCAGGAGAATGGAGTCCCACAGGGCTCCGTCCTTAGTGTTCCGCTGTTTCTAATTGCCATCAACGGACTTGCTGCAGCAGTAGGGTCATCGGTGTCCTCCTCACTGTATGCCGATGACTTTTGTATGTATTACAGTTCGGCTAGTATTGGTGTCGCTGAAAGGCGGTTGCAGGGAGCCATTCAAAGGGCGCATTCCTGGGCTTTAGCGCATGGGTTCCGGTTCTCTGCCTCCAAAACTCGAGTTATGCACTTTTGCCGCCAACGGGCGGTGCACCCAGACCCAGAACTGTACTTAGGTGACGACCTTCTGCGTGTTGAAGATACGCACCGCTTCTTGGGCATGTTGTTCGATGCCCGGCTCACGTGGGTTCCCCACCTACAACAGCTTCGACAAAAGTGCTGGCGCCACTTAAACATACTGCGCTGCCTCAGCCACACTGCTTGGGGGGCCGCCCGTCCAACTCTCTTACGACTTCATAAGGCTCTCATCCAGTCCCGCCTGGACTATGGGAGCCAGGTGTATGACTCGGCAGCCCCTTCTGCGCTTCGGGTCCTAGACCCCATCTTAAATGCTGGTGTTCACTTGGCAACGGGAGCCTTTCGTACAAGCCCGGTAATGAGCCTCCTCGTTGAGGCTGGGGTTCCTCCACTGCGTTACCGTCGGCAACACTTGTTGTCTTCATACGTCGCTCGTGTCCACACCTCAGACCATCATCCGCATCGCAGGCTTCTCTTCCCAACTGCTGCACTCCCATCCCCTCAAAGACGGCCTCGGTCGGGTCTCCCGATTGCAGTCCGTGTCCATTCCCTTCTCTCCTCCCTGGAATCCCTTCCCTTCCCTCCTACTTTCCACTACTCTTCCCAAACACCTCCTTGGTGTACTCCTCGTCCGCAGCTACGGTTGGACTTGTCCTGGGACTCAAAAGCCTCCATTTCACCATCGGTTCTTCGTTGCCAGTTCCAGGAACTCCTTGACTCATTCCACGGTGCGGAGGTCATTTATACCGATGGTTCCCTGGTAGATGGCCATTCTGGGTACGCCTATCTCCATGGTGACCTTTTTGAACAGCGGTCTTTGCCAAGCGGAAGTGGTGTGTTCACTGCAGAGCTGGTCGCTATCTCTAGAGCTCTGGAACATATCCGAGCCTGCCCTGGGGAGTCGTTTGTCATATGTAGCGACCCCCTGAGTGCTTTGCGAGCGCTCGACCAGTGCTTCAGCAAACACTCTCTGGTGCAGAGTATCCAAGACACTGTTGCAGCTCTCCATAGGTCAGGTCGCTCAGTGGTCTTCGTATGGACCCCAGGGCACGTCGGCATACCTGGTAATGAGCGTGTGGACCAGTTGGCCAAGCAGGCCACTTCCTCACGCCGTCTTGACATTGGGCTCGTGGAAACGGACCTTAGGTTGATGCTGCACCGGAAGGTGCGAGGCGCTTGGGGCTTGGAATGGTCTGCACTGAGTGTGCCAAACAAGCTTCGCACAATCAAACCATCCACAGCCACATGGAAAACCTCACTGAGGCCCTGTCGTCGAGACTCCATCGTGCTGTGCCGCCTCCGTATCGGGCACACGTGGTTGACACATGGCTATTTACTTCGCCATGAGCCACCGCCCGTGTGTCGCTGTGGTGGCGCCTTGACGGTGGTTCACCTCCTGGTGGACTGTACTGTTTTGGCCCCATTGCGGCGGTCTTTTAATCTTCCAACTACCCTATCCTTAGTGCTAGGGGACGATGCCTCCATGGCTGACTCTGTGCTCCGTTTTATCCGTGCAGCCGGTTTTTACAATTCTATTTAATGTAGGGTGGATTCTCCTGACCTTTTAACCGTATTTTACTGTTTTATATCTTCTGATTAACAGACATTCGTGTTGCTGTGACATTCGTGACTGGCCCGTCCATTTTTATCTCAGTGACCAGCCAGCCACGGATTCTCATTTCAAATTTTAGCATGATTGACTAACTTGGTTTTATTGTTTTATTTTTGTATCTGTGCTGTTGGTTTCTCTATGTTTGTTGTTTGTAAATTTCATCGGTGACATGTACTCTTGAGTATTCATATGGTTGTTTACAATTAAATGGACATTCTTTGTTGGGAACAGGGGACTGATGACCCAGTAGTTTGGTCCCCTTTAAATAACAACAACAACAACAACAACAACAACAACAACAATATGTCTTTCTGTAGCCTCGAGGTATACAGACTTTAGCTGTAGCTTTAAGGAGTCCAGCGAATCTGTCATAATTTTCTATTGTAGGAGGAATGAATCTAATGTTGACCTCTAATTTGGAAGTAAATGCCTCCCAGTCTGCTTTATTAAAATTCCACCTGGGTCTCGGAAAAGATCTTATTAGGGGAATCTTAATCCCAACTGATATCAGCACTGGCCTGTGCTGCGACCGTGGGTATGTGCCAAGTACCTTTCTCGTAACTGATAGAGATCTTAATGTCTGATCACAGGAACAAAAACACAGATCAGGTGAATATCCACGCTTCCAGCGGGTTGAGAAAAATGTGCTGGAGTCTTTTGCGTCAAAAACCAAGGAAAGGTTATTATTTTCAGCCCATTCAGCTAAGGCTATTCCATTTTCATTATCAGACGAGTACCCCCAATGGCTACTGTGGCTGTTGAAATCGCCGACATATAGGGAAGGGTGTTCGAAAACTGGGAGAACCGTATCTTGCCACTGGATGTTGTGAGGCTTGTAGACATTAACTACGGTAGTTCCAGACACTTTCACTGCCAAAACAAATATGTCATCGTCACAGCTTTCATGAATTATAGATACATCATCCAAGTCCTGTCTAGCATATGTAGCCACGCCATATGTTCTATGGCCTATCTCTCCCACAAGTCTGTAGCCATGGATATTGCCTCTTGAACAACTTTTAAGATCTTCTGCATGGGTTTCTTGTAGAGCAAGGACGTCAATATTGTTACTAAGAAGATTTTTACTGAGGAAGTCACATTTTGACCTACTTATCCCCTCAATATTCAAATGGCACACGTTTAGGACTGGACCTATTGCTCTGTTCAGATCGTTTTGTTGACAATTTTGTTGGCCCTGAGAAGAGCCATTCTGGATTGTTTTGGTAGCTGACAGCTGGGAGATCACCGTGGTGACAGGACCAGCTACCAAAGATTGTTGTCCGTTTAGAACCACCCAGGGGGCACGTGGAGCTTTGAGGATTGCTTCCGGACGCGAACAACTTGGCTCCCCGGTATGGAAAGTTATCGGTGTATATAAAATTCTACGTGTGTGTGTGTAATATTTCGCTCTGCAGCGAAAACTAAAGAACGCAAACGATTGGTCTCTGTGTAATTGTCCGAATTCTCCCTTTGTACACCATAGCAGTTCCATGCCGATAGCTATAAGGGGGTGGAAGATATGGTGGTTGAAAGTCGTCAAATTAAAAAAAATCCGGACTGAAGGCCAGCGATGACGTTTGCGACTCTCTAGCAAGGAGGTTACATACCCGCCACTGCCTTCTTGAAATCTCACCAAGGCTGTGATACAGCGAAACGTGATGCCACAGACCATATCTTTGGACTGTGCGTACTACAATGTCTTCAGCTCTTTCTCTGTAAGGATAAGAATACGAATAAGGAAATATAACTATAAATAAATACCCGGGCAACGCCGGGTTTTCAGCTAGTTTACAATATAGCTAATTTAATAAAGGATAAAATCGATTTCAAGCATAAATATTATATCGATAATTTTATTCATTTCCTAGTATGGAACAACGAATAAACAATTCCACCCTTCATCAAAGATAATACTACAATAAGAAAACCAGTAAATACAAATAACAGACAAAATCCCACCGTTTTTCTGAGTTAATAATATGTCAGGAAAACGTAGCGTTATTTCGTTTCACATTTTCCCTTTAATTTCAAATAAAAGCTTAACCTCAAATCCACTGTTTCAACACCACACTCACAAGACAATGTAATCCAAGGAGGTTCGAATCTCTGGAGATGGCCTAACAGTGTAAAAGTGAAGCAAGCGAAATGCGCATTTCGGCAGTTGTTTGTGCCCAAAACATTGGTCGTACTTTGTGGTAAAGCAGTTCCAGTCGTCGCATCTAAGTGAATATTCCAATATGGCTACCAATTTAGTGCTTTACGTAAAGAGGGCAATATTTACGCAGCATTTAAAGCGAGAAATCCGTGCTTTGGGCACAAAAGCATGGCCCCCGTGGCTTCAGCCAGTGTCTGTTCTCAGCTATAGATAACGCCACCTCCCTAGATTCTAACCTCCTTGATGTAATTTCGCTCTTGACACTTATAGGCCCTAAATAAATATTTTCTTTGTAAAAAAATGTAAACATTCTGCATCTCTGGAGAGCATTCAAATAAAAGTCAAAAACCTTAAGTCAATAATAAACATCTCATGTATGTAAACGTAATAAGTTAAGAGATATTATGAAGTATGAAAAATACACTTCGTCACAATATGATCAAAATGAATGGCTTGTCAGAATGTGGTATCTATTAATTTCCTTTCCACTCTGTATAAAATATATTGGCTACATAGTACGGAATATTATGAAAAACTTACGTATTGGAAGGGAAATACCTGAAGATGGCTTCTTAGCCGAAATAAGCTTATAGAAGAACTACGGCTTACATCAAAGTATACAGTGTTATAAACATACAATTTGTATTATTAAAATGTCGTCGTTTACAACGTCACTAACACTGTGGGCCCTGCAAATAACAAGTTAAGCTTCACACTACATTTATCCAGAGTTAGTCATCGCAGTTCTTTGGGTTTTTAATTGCTCGGGCGCATGTTACATTTCCTTTGCCGGTCGCGGTGGACGAGGGGACTGCGGCGCGTCAGTCCTGGTCTGCACGGCCACTACGGTCGGGGGTTCGAATCCCCCGTCGGCCATGGATATTTGTGCCGTCATTAGTATTAGCTAGTTCATAAGTAGTTCGTAAGTTTAGGGACTGATGACCCTGTAGTTAAGTCCCATAAGCTATACAAACATTTGAAAAGCAAACATTTCCTTTACTATGTGTGTAACTGTTGGAATTGTTTCAATTGCTTATTCGTTTCTTGCCGCGGTGGAGTAGCTGAGCGGTGTAAAGGACCTCGCTGCTGATTCTGAGCGCGTGGTTGCTCGCCGTGGAGGTTCGAGTCCTCCCTGGGGCATGGGTGGGTGTGTGTTGTCTTTAGGTTAGTTTACCAAGGTTTAAGTAGTTTTCAAGCTACAGACTGATGACCACGCAGTTTGGTCCGATAGATTTAGAGGCATTTGAAAATTAATTCGTTTCCTGCTGTGTCTTGTTTCCACGATAGTCTCTGGCTGATTGCAGCCGGAAGTGGCCATGGGAATACCATCAGCCATTCTAACTGCGCCGTGCAGACAGCAAACGTCGTTCAAACTGCCACCACTCCACGTGCTCCAGCGATGTAGGTTGCACTGTTTCAAGAACACAAGTTACGGCTAATAACAGGGATTTGTTAGACATAATTTTGACAAGACTGTACATTCGGGGCATCTTCCTCTTCCTCCTGGGGAGGCCGACTTCAAAAGGCGGCGAAATATCGCGCGGTAAATATTTGGCTGCGTTGACAGGGTGCTGCCTGCCACTTTGCGAATAGCCGGGCGTTAGTGTGCTGAGGGCCAGCTGTGACAACGCACAGTGTACACACACGGTCAGACTGTGAAGCGGCGGCGGCTTCCGCAGCCAAGCAAACAGCGGGCAGAAAGAGTGGCCGCTTCTGTGCAGAGAGGCCGTGCGCTGGTGTCCAGCTCGCTGACAGGACCGACCCCCCAGACGGTAAGGGGCCACGCGTCGAAGCTCCCATTTAGCGCCCGTCCAATTTGTATAGGCGCCACTCAGAAATCCTTAACCTATAATGCTTCTGAGAGACCTATCCCAGAATATGAAAGGGAATAAACAAAATGATGCTTCTGTGGTGTGCTGATTGTATTTTTACAGTAACAAAAAGAATTTCACTTTAAATCTACATAGTCTTTATACACTCCTGGCCATTAAAATTGCTACACCACGAAGATGACGAGCTACAGGCGCGAAATTTAACCGACAGGAAGATGTCGTGATATGCAAATGCTTAGCTTTTCAGAGCATTCACACAAGGTTGGCGCCAGTGGCGACACCTACAACGTGCTGATATGAAAAACGTTCCAACCGATTTCTCATACACAAACAGCAGTCCACCAGCGTTGGCTGGTGAAACTTTGTTGTGATGTCTCGTGTAAGGAGGAGAAATGCGAGCCATCACATTTCCGACTTTGATAAAGGTCGGATTGTAGCCTATAGCGATTGCGGTTTATCATATCGCGACATTATTGCTCGCGTAGGTCGCGATCAAATGTCAGCAGAATATGGAATCGGTGGGTTGAGGAGGGCAATACGGAACGCCGTGCTGGATCTCAACGGCATCGTATCACTAGCAATCGAGATGACAGGCATCTTATCCGCATGGCTGTAACGGATCGTGCAGCCTCGTCTCGATCCCTGAGTCAACAGATGGGGACCTATGCAAAAACAACCACCATCTGCACGAACAGTTCGACGTCGTTTGCAGCAGTATGGACTATCAGCTCGGAGACCATGGCTGCGGTTACCCTTGACGCTGCATCACAGACAGGAGCGCCTGCGATGGTATACGTAACGACTAACCTGTGTGCACGAATGGCAAAACGTCATGTTTTCGGATGAATCCAGGTTCTGTTTACAGCGTCAGGATGGCCGCATCCATGTTTGGCGATAATGCGGTGAACGCACTTTGGTAGCGTATATTCGTCATCGCCATACTGGTGTATCACCCGGCGTGTGGTATGGGGTGCCATCGGTTACACGTCTGGGTGATCTCTTGGTCGCATCGACGGCTCAGTGGCCGTTACATTTCAGATATGTTACGACCCGTGGCTGTACCCTTCATTCGATCCCTGCGAAACCTTATATTTCAGGAGGATAATGCATGACTGCATGTTGCAGTCCCTTTACGGGCCTTTCTGGATACGGAAAGTGTTCGACTGCTGATCTGGCCAGCACATTCTCCAGATCTCTCACCAATTTAAACCGTCTGGTGAATGATGGTCGAGCAACTGGCTCGTCACAATACGCCAGTCACTACTCTCGATGAAGTGTGGTATCGTGTTGAAGCTGCATGGGCATCTGTACCTGTACACGCCATCCAAGCTGTGTTTGACGTAATGCCCAGGCGTATTAAGACAGTTATTACCGCTAAAGGTGGATATTCTGGGTACTAATTTCTCAGGATCTATGCACTCAAATTGGGTGAAAATGGAATCACATATCAGTTCTAGTATATTTGTCCAAGGAATGCCCGTCTTTCTTGGTGTAGCAATTTTAATGGTCAGTAGTGTAGATATCTGAAAAGGTATCGATTAAGTTATAGAAATGAATTAAAGGCAATAATGGAGTTATCACAGCTTACAAGGTGAAAAACAGCCGAAACCAATCAACAAAGATAGTAATAAATAATGGGAGAAAACTAAAAATGTGATAAAAAGCGATCTGTAATGGTACATTTCCGTATCTTCGGTGGCCAGAATGTCGTACGCCTTCTGCCGGTTTAGGCCATTCGCCAGGTATGTTTAGGTCCAAAAAAATTGCAAGAAGCTGAATTTTTGGTATGTTGTTAGGACATATTAGAGTAGTATTAAACCAAGTTTGCAGCTTCGAAATCCTTTAGCTTAACTTTTAAGAGCCAAAAAACCTCGAAATCTATTGGACGTATGGACTTCGTTCTGTACTTAGATTAAAGCTAAGTAACTGCTCTATAACTCTGTTTCGTATGACTTTTCCCGTGGGATGAACATTAGAGCCAATATTCTAGCTGAAAGATGACTAAAATCGGAAATTTGAACTTTTTGGAGAAATAAGTCAATTTTTGAAATCCAATATCTCGGGAATTATTTGACTTAAAGAGCTGCGGTTAGGCTTAAATTTTAGAATATTGTATCTACATTAATTGAGGTGTGAGTGACTCTTCGTCAAAAAAAAAAAAACGCCCTTCACGAGTTATGATCCAAAACCGGAATAAAAATCCGAAAATTTCTAGGTTTTTTTGGCTCTTAAAAGTTAAGCTAAAGGATTTCGAAGATGAAAACTTTAATACTACACTAATATGTCCTAACAACATACCAAAAATTCAGCTTCCTGCAATTTTTTTTTGGACCTAAGGGCATATTGATTTTTTCTTTTTCTTTTTTGTATACGGCGACTTGCCTAGTTAGGCTTGTACCCCTCTGTGTCTCCATTATTTGCCCATCTTTTATTGTGATAGTTGGCAAGAGGGCAACACGCTGGCCGTGGCGGCGTCGCCGCTGGTGGTCTAGCAGTCCGGCGTTGCCCTAGGGCAGGGCAGGGCATCGCGTGGCTGGGAGAGCCGGATGGCCCCGCAGCCGGTTCGCCCTTGGCGTGGGCGCCGCAGTCGCCGCTCTCCCGGAAGCCACTGACGCTAGTGAGCGCGGCTCTCCTCTGCTCTGGTCACGTGACGTCACCCTCCCAGACGGCGCAGTCACGTCTAAAAGTGGGCCGCGCGGCCGCCTGTAGATCAGGCCTCGGCCATAAGCGAGGACCGCCGGCTGACTAATAGCTCCTCCACTGTCGCGGCGCTCCTCTAGTACTGTGCTGAAGGGCCCAGGTTGTGGCCGCCGTCTCGTCACTGCTGGACGACTTCCGACTGCTGATCGAAATCGAAACACGCTCATTCCCCAACTCTCACCAAAGCGGCTTCTGTCCAGCATTCACCGACTGAGCAACTTCTGCTTTCTCGCGACAGACCGACTGCACGTATTGAGCGAACTATACCGAGTCGCAACATTCGCTGTGTAATACTTACCAGTATTCGGGCCGGCCGCAGTGGACGTGCGGTCTGCGGCGCGCCAGTCACTGTCTGCGCGGGGTTCGAATCCTCCCTCGGGCATGGACGTTTGTGTCGTCCATAGTGTAAGGTAGTTCATAAGTCGTTTGAACTATTCGTGTATTATATTATCCTCAGTTTCACATTTTTTCACGATTTGTGATACATACTGCGTAGATTCAAGTTAAGTAAAGCACTACTCAAAATTTTGTGCAGTGACCTGTGGAGCGTACTGTTGGCGTGGACGTCCTATAGACCCATAGGTTTTACATAGATTTGAACATTTTGAAGCACGAAAAAATGCGCCCTCCGATAAAGCACCATCTTCGAGGCGGGTAGTGGAGAATCGTGTCCCTGAAACATGGACTGTCCGCTCTGAATCTCCATTCTAAAGCAATGAAACAGCATTGGGATGAGTTGCAACGTAGACATGTCCAGCATCTTCTCTGGTCGCGACTTTTCAAGGACTCAGTGAAAGTGTCTCCAGCAGATTTCAAGCCGTCATCAAAGTAAAGCGTCGAAGCACGCCATATTTGTGTGGACACTTTAGAGCAGGTAGCGGCAGATGTGCGTGCGCTCGCCATGCCAGAGAGAGAGAGAGAGAGAGAGAGAGAGAGAGAGAGAGAGAGAGAGAGAGAGAGAGGCAGGCTTTGACCAACTCGGCAGAATGTCGTCGGACAGGCGGCGGCATTCAGCGGCCAGTGGGCAGAGTTTTGGCGCGAAAGCGAAACCCACGCTCCCACCAGCCACTGCCTCTGCCTCTGAGGTGCCGGCTGCTGGAGAAAGCCGCGCACTCCACAGTACAGCCCGGCTGTCTCCTGGCGCCGGAGGGCCGTCTCTTAGTGTTCTGTACTGCTGCCACCACCGCCGATACTCCTCCTTCAAGGTCAGTACCTCAGCCACTCGCTGTTCCACCTGGTTTCGTTACTACTGTACTAACGGATGGCGACGCATGTCTGTACGCGCTCGGAATGTCAACGTCTTGTTCACTCCTATAAGATCTTACAACACTTGCTTGGGTGTAGTGTTGATGCTGACTGTGAGGCATTGATGGACATTATACGCCAGCTGGGGTCGTGTTCACCCTGTCTAGTGAAAGTCTCGAACGTTACGCGCCTTCCCCGGTTTGGTAGCGTCAAAAAATGTTATACTTAAAACAGTTTTTTCTTGCTGTTTTCGTGGTAATTGTTTTGTCGTACTTGTTCATCCATTCTGAAGTGAGTGATGACGTTTAAAATCTTGAGTCATTCATATGACAAAGCCTGTTTTATTTTCAAAGCAGCTTTTGTAACCTAGGGAGTGTCGCTCAGGCAGCACACATCCAGGAGCTACCGCATTCTCCTTTTCCCTAATAGCAGGATAACTGTCAGTAATAACTATCTTACATACACATAAATACATTGATAATATACCCTGCATCCATCATGCGGCTCTTCTTGGCGGAGAGTACATCGCGTCACTTCTCTCTTCCACTCCCAAAACGAGCGAGGGAAAGTGGCTGCTCTTATGCCTCCGAGCGAACCACAGGTGCCAACCCACCCTACTTGGGTAATGACTCACCCCCTCCCCAATATTTTTTGATACCTATTTGTTTGTTAGTTGATTGTTGATGATTAATTCATTCTTCAATGTTTTTCTTAAATTTTATTCAATGCTGGGATAATTACGATACTTCAGAAGTAAACAATGCAAGCAAGTGATGGTATGAGCTACAGACGTACTTACACTTCGGCTGTAACTCGTTTGTTCACTCGTTTGTTAAGCTTATGGGACTTAACTACGGGGTCATCAGTCCCTAAACTTACATACTACTTATCAACTACCTTATACTAAGGACGGCACAAATATCCATGCCCGAGGGGGGGATTCGAACCCCCGACCGTAGTGGCCGTGCATACCGTGACTGGGGCGCCTCAGTCCACTCGGGCACCGCGGCCGGCTCGGCTGTAACATCTTGTGACATGTTATATACGAGGTATGTCCACAAAGTAAGTTCCGTTTGGTTTTATAAAACAAACGTGTTCAGATACGGAAAAAATATTGTACAAAAATCTGCAACTATTAAACTACTTTTCTACATAACTTCCGAAATTTTTTAGGCATTTGTCATAGCGTGGCGCAGGTTTTTGTATGCCTTCTTCGTAGAAGGTTGCCGCCTGTGTATTCAACCATGTGGTAACATGTTCTTTCAGCTCGTCATGATCGTTGAAGTGTTGACCACCTTGGACACATTTTAGGTGTAAGAAGAAAGTCGCTAAGAGCGAGGCTGTACGGAGGATGATCAAACACGTCCTAGTGAAATTCCCGTAAGAGTTGTTTGGTCACATTCGCCTTGTGAGGTCGGGCATTGACGTGAAGGAAAAAGAATCCCTCCTTTCATCTCTTCTTACACCTAAAATCTGTCCTTAGTGGGCAACACTTGAACGATGATGCACTGAAAGAACATGTAACCACATAGTTGAATACACAGGCGGCAACCTTCTATGAAGAAGGCACACAAAAACTTGTGCCACGCTATGACAAGTGCCTACAAAATTTTGGAAGTTACGTAGAAAAGTAGTTGAACAGTTGCAGATTTTTATACAACATTTTTTTTCTGTATCTGTACACGTTTGGTTTGTATAACTAAACGGAACTTACTTTGTGGACATGCTTCGTATATTGTGGACAGACATGTAGTGGACGTCAATGAAGGCTCTCATAACATTTTATAAGCAGTGGTTTCATACTACTCCAGTTAAGACTACTGCTGACTTCAGAAGTGAAGGAGTTTGTGTCTAATATATGGCATCCAGGCAATTAATGCTGATCAAACAACAGCTGTTCAACAGTTGGTATCAGCAGTGTTACGAAATGTTCTTCAGCTGTATCAGTTGCCTTTGCTAATGTTCCGTTACGATAAAATCCACATGTTAGACCACGAAATTGAGCAGTGTTCTCATGTACATGTGCATTGTAGGTTTTAAGTTTTTGTTCGCTTGAAAATGGCAACGAGCTTTGCTGAAACAAGTTGTGAAATAAAAAAGAAACCTGTTTTTAAAGTGATCGAGACTGATCTTCTTAAATAAGTATTTCAGTTAAAACAATGACGGGCCCGGTGGTCTTCGGGTAAAGTGCTCGACTGGAAACCGAAGGATCGTGGTTTCAAAACCCCGTCAGACCCCGGATTTTTTCAGTGTGCACTTTAACCCATCCTTCTCCTCTCAACGATGTGAGGAGTCGCCAGAAACGACACGTGGTTCGGATTCCACGTTAAGGTGTAGGTCCCCTTTCCCCGGTTGGATAACTGGGGTAGACTAGGGACATGCAAGTCGCCGAAGTGGAGCTCAATTGAAAGACTTGCACCAGGCCATTGAGCCACACGACATTATTTAGAGTTAAAATAATATCAGTCTCCTACCGGCAAAATGTCGGCTTTTATTAAGATACGAATCGGAATTGGAGTTAGTATTTGTGATGGAGACGTGAAACGTGAACGTGAAAAAAGTGTACGTGAGCGATTAAGTTACCTGGAGTCTTGACATTTGTCAGAGGGAGATATGAGGAAAACCTTAGGGTAAGTAGTGTATAAATGTTTAGTGACAGACGAGTGGGCGGTGCCGGCGGCCTTGCCCCTGTCGGTTTGCTCTGGCTGGCGGTCGCCCGCTGCGTGCTGCGTGCTGTCTCGTGGGCAGAGGCAGCAGCAGCGGTAGTGGTGGCTGAGTCACGGCGCGAGAAACCGCAGCATTCAAAACCCGCTGCTGTGGCGGGAAACTAGTCTGTCCGTTACCTCTCGCAAAACACGTCTACTCGCGTTACCAACGTGCCAACACCAACAAAAACAACGCTGATTCAGATTTATATGGCACCTGGTCGATTCTAATCTTTGAGCCACAAATACGCCCTATTATCGAAAAGAAAAGCATTGAAGCATCTGACATGGGCATGAATCAAAACCTAAACCAGGTAATCTTTGGTTTATGTTCTGGTTCATGCCCACTGCATGTAGTTTATTGAAATGTTAATGCGTGAAAAACTAGAGAGTTACATACACTGGAACAAATTCAAAGTGAAAACCTAAATAAAACTGGCTGCTTCCTGGCAACATGAATGTAAACTAAAAACAATTGTTCCACCTGAAGATAAGTGTAAACTCTCGAAACGCGTCGTGGAAGAAATAAGTCACTGATGCATATAATTGTTTTTATTTGAACTTTTATTGCGAACAATGGTTTGTGATAACATTCTTCTTCATTGTACAATGGATTATTTATTGCTATTACTAACGGTTTATCCTGCAGCGAAATTGAGAGAGATACTTCCTGTGAGTTGGTCTGGGTAGAGGTTATACCTGACAACTGGAATAAATTGATAATTGGATCTCTTTATCGGCCCCCTGACTCAGACGATGCAGTTGCCGAAATGTTCAAAGAAAGCTTGAATCGCACTTCAAATAGGTATCCGAAGCATAATGTTACAATCGGTGGCGACTTTAATTTACCCTCGATATGTTGGCATAATTACGTATTCAAAACCGGGGGCAAATATAAAACATCGTCCGAACTAGTTCTGAATGCATTTTCTGAAAACTACTTCGAACAGTTAGTTCATGAACCCACTAGAATAGTAAGTGGTTGCGAAAATACCCTTGATCTCCTAGCAACAAATAATCCTGAGCTAGTAAAGAGCATCAAAACAGATACAGGGATTAGCGAACATCGAGTTGTAGTAGCGAGACTGAATGTCGAAATGCCCAAATTCACAAAAAAACAAACGAAAAATATATCTATTCAATAAAGAAGATAAAAATTCGCTTCATGCTTTCCTGAGTGATAGTCTTCAGTCTTTCAAAACTAAAACTGCGAGTGTAGATCAGTTGTTGCTTACTTTCAAAGACATAATATCAGTAGCAATCGAGAGATCTATACCAAATAAATTAATAAGAGGGGGCTGACCCCCCGTGGTACACAAAACAGGTCAGATCACTGTTGCAGAAACAAAGAAAAACGCATTCAGAATTTAAAAAGACACAGAATCCACAAGACTGGCAATCTCTTACTGAAACTCGCAACCTAGCGCGGACTTCGATGCGAGAAGCCTATAGTAGTTACCACAACGAAATCCTGTCTCGTAATCTTGCAGAAAATCCGAATAAATTCTGGTCATATGTGAAGTACACTAGCGGCAAAACACAAATAATACCTTCACTACGCGATAGCAATGGTAATACTACCGATGACAGTACTGCTAAGGCAGAATTAATAAACACAGCTTTCCGAAATTTGTTCACCAAAGAAGACTAAGTGAACACTCCGGTATTCAATCCAAGAACAGCTGCCAACATGCGTAACTTAGAAGTAGATGTTCCTGGAGGAGTAAAACAACTTAAGTCACTAACAAAAACAAATCTTCCGGGCCAGATTGTATACCAACTAGATTCCTCTCAGAGTATGCTGATGCAATAGCTTCGTAATTAGCTATAATTTACAACCGATCACTCAGCGAAAGATCCGTACCCAAAGATAGGAAAGTTGCCCAAGTTACTCCAATATTGAAGAAACGCAATAGGAGTGACCCCCAAAATTACAGGCCTATCTCATTGACGTCGATTTGCAGTAGGATTTTGGGACACATACTTTGTTCGAATATTATGAACTACCTCGATGGAACGACCTATTAACCAGTAGTCAACACGGATTCAGAAAGTATCGCTCTTGCGAAACACAGCTTGCCCTTTATTCACATGAAGTGTTAAGTGCCATCGACAAGGGATCTCAAATCGATTCCATATTTCGGGATTTGCGGAAGGCTTTTGACACTACCCCACAAGCGGCTTGTTATGAAATTGCGTGCTTATGGAATATCTCCCCAATTGTGCGGTTGGATTCACGATTTCCTTTCAGAAACAACACAGTTCGTTGTAATTGACGGTAAGTCATCGAGTAAAACAGAAGTGATATCTGGCGTTTCACAGGGAAGCGTTATAGGTCCCCTACTCTTCCTCGTGTTTATAAACGATTTAGGAGATAATCTGAATAGCTCCATTAGATTGTTCGCGGATGACGCTGTCGTTTTTCGGTTAGTGAAGTCAACAGAGGATCAAAAGCAACTGCAAAGCGATTTAGACAAAATTTCTACTTGGTGCGAAAATTGGCAATCGACACTAAATAAAGAAAAGTGTGAAGTAATACACATGACCACTAAAAGAAATCCACTGAACTTCATTTACGCGATAAATCAGTCAAACCTTAAGGTTGCCAAATATCTAGGAGTTACAATTACGAACAACTTTGACTGGAGAGAACACACAGAAAATATTGTGGGGAAAGGCGAATCAAAGGTTACGTTTCATTGGCAGAACGCTTCGAAGATGCACCAGCTCCACCAAAGAGACTGCCTACATCACACTTCTGATTCCTCTCTTGGAGTACTGTTGCCCCTTGTGGGACCCTCACCAGGTGGGACTGACGGAAGACATTGAGAAGGTTCAGAGAAGGGCAGCTCGTTTTATCACGTTACGGAGGGGAAAGCGCCACGGAAATATGGCACGAATTGTTGTGGAAATCATTAAAAGAAAAAAGTTATTCATTGAGGCGTGATCTGTTTGCGAAGTTTCAATCACCGACTTTTAGTTCTGAATGTGAAAATATTTTGCTAGCAACCACCTACTTAGGGAGACATGACCATCCCAATAAAATAAGAGAAATCAGATCGAAAACGGAACGATTTAGGTGTTCTTTCTTCCCGCGCGCCGGCCGCGGTGGCCGAGGGGATTGAGGCGCTCCAGTCACGGTCCGCACGGCCACTACGGTCGGGGGTTCGAATCCCCCCTCGGGCATGGATATTTGTGCCGTCCTTAGTTGTAAGTAGTTCATAAGTAGTTTGTAAGTTTAGGGACTGATGACCCCGTAGTTAAGTCCCATAGACTCTACAAACAGTTGAACAGTTGAATCTTCCCGCGCGCTATTAGAGAATGGAACTGTAGAGAAAAGTTATGAAAGTGGTTAATGAACCCTCTGCCAGGCACTAGAATGTGATTTGCAGAGTATCTATGTAGATGTACCGCGTGGCTTCACACTTCGATGGGGTCCTGACAATAATGCGATACCAGTTTGATACTGAAATTGTCGGTGACAAAATAATGGCGAGCATATGATCGTAACAGGAGAGAGAGAATCAAATTTTGATCGCTAAATTCGTTGATGGTAGGATGCGGGACGTTTCAACAACTACAAAATGTCTTCCGGAGACAACGGCAAATACGAAATAAAGAGGAGACGTCGTGTTATTTGTGGACGGGTTGTGGACGTGAAGGGCGTAGAAAATACAGCTGGCTGGCTGCTGGACGGTCACGGCCAAGGACGCGACCTTCCGGGAATAGACTCTGTGTGTGTGTGTGTGTGTGTGTGTGTGTGTTGCGCCTGCTATTCAGCGCGCAGGATGAGGTGGGGTGGGGTGGATAGGATGCGACAGGACAGGATAGGCGCTGGCACTGCACGGTCGTTGACACACGGTCGGCATTTGTGTGGACCCTCCCGACATTGCGTGCGATCTGCTGACTACTCGTCCCTCACGAATTACTGAAGCTCCCGATATAATAAACTGAATTTTCCACGCAGTTTATCAATCGCTTCCTTTTTCAAATGTGTAACGTTTTTGCATGTTGCACAAGCCATTAAGACGCAACCAGTTACGAACCTTAAGTAAAATCCCTCCCGCCATGTAATTCGTAATATTCTCGTACTCTGTTTAAAATTACTTTGGTTCACCTACATTTATTTGTTCGTTGAATGTTTATTTAACGAACTTATTAACCTTTGGCTCGCTTCGTAATACTGTTTTGATACTTTCCTAAATGGCAATCAGAGCCATTAAGAATACGTTACAGACAGGATTATGCTGTTCCGATAAATTCGTTTACAATATAAATAATTGTAATGTTCACGTATTTGCTGTGATAACAATTTGGAAATTAAAGACAGCGTTGATTGCATTTTATTTACATACTACTAACTCGTCTCATCATTTTTGGTCATCTTGAGAACAATAAGTCTGTGTCTGCTGATGTGCATAAATCAAACTAAGAAGTCGAAATAGTCAAGCCCTAAGACGAAGCTTTGTGTGTAATTATATATAAAGATGCCTCAAAATGGCAAAACACATTCGCAGCAAAGAAATAAAGTACAATCAAGACTTCTTTATGAAATAAACCAAATAGGTTATTCGGTAGGGTTGTTCATTAAAAAGAAATTTATCGATGTCTCGCATTTCGTATCCTTGTTGGTCCCTTAAAAGTTCTTTAGGTTTTTTTAACAATTTGGTCCTTTAAGTCCCTATTTATTATATTTCTGCTAAAAACACCATATATATATTACTGGAATATGGTGACATAGCACCAAATAGCAAGCGTTTCAAGAACAATTACATGAGATACGTTATCGAATTGTGTGTTCTTTGCTGATGCCAGATCCTCAGGAAAATGCATTATTTGCAAGTTTTTCTTTCTAGAACTGTGTTTTGGCTATTGGCCCAGCGTACGTAGAAGCGCAAAAAAAGAGAGAAAATGTATTCTGAGGTGGTGTGAAGAAGCCACGAAAATCGACACAACGCTCCTAGCAGCGCGGGAGTAGCCGAGCGGTCTGGAGCGCCACGTTGCGGATCGCGAGGTCTCCCGCGTCTGATGTTCGAAACCTCCCTCGGGCATGGATATGTGTGTTGTCCTTCGGTTAGTTCAACTTAGATTAAGTAGTTTGTAAGCTACGGACTGATAACGCAGTTGAGTCCGATAGATTTACAAACATTTGAACACCGCTCCTGGCAGATGGCTTCAGTTTTCGCGTGCAGCCACCCTACTGGACTGACTGCCATCCTAATGAAGTCCCAAACGGCACAGAGCATCAGCATTGTCGATAAGAATTTTCCATCAACCCCACAACACGCTGCAAGATTTTCAGACTGTATGTGGCCAACTATTATCTGCTGGAGAGTGGAGCAACACCCTTTTGTTGGCGGAGTAACGGTACGACCTATTAGGATGAACGTTGTCAGCCACTCCAGGTATAGCTAGAACCACAGACAATGTGTTAATCTGTGCTAGAACACTAACGCTTGTCTGTACGACAAGCGGCCACGGCTGGTTGGCGGGGACTCCGGGTCGACTGCCTTTTGTTCTGCTACACGTGTCCTGCGCGCTGTCATTAGGTTTAAATATTATGTAGATGGGGAAACCCTTCACAGAAATCACCGCTAGAGATGCGATGCCAGGGCTGAAACCCCGTCAACAGGATAAAAAGCATAAAGAACTAGTCCGTTACTGCAGGGCGTTTGGACGGACAGTACTGTCCATAGGCAGTTGTAGTTTTGTAAGAGTCTGCGACCATTACGGTAACTTTCAAATGAGCACACAGTGGTGATGAGGGCGATGTATTAGGAATATAAAAGCTACCGGTGGTTGGTGTTACTGTCGGCCTGACTGACATGTTGTTACTTTCATTTTACAGCGTCACTACAGCTTATCTGATATTAAAGAATTTTATATATAAACAATTGCGGAAACAAGGAAAAATTGCTGTAGTACAGGCTACTGATAAATTTCGTACTTGTACATAGCCGCGACAGAGTAGCCGTGCGCACTAAAGCACCCTGCTGCGGTGCGCGTCGCCGTTCACCGTCGGGAGTTAGTCCCCCCCTCAGGCATGGGTATTTATGTTGACCTTAGCCTAAATTGCTTTCGGTTGTTTGTAAGCGTAGGGTCTAATGACCAGCGTAGTGAAGTCCCTTAGATTTATAAACATTTGTACATTTACTTACGCATAACATTTCATAATACAACTTGTATCACGTGTAGGTCCCTTTTGCAATCTTTCTTCGTCCTGTTGCGAACCTGCATTTTGCACCATCTGTATTTGGGTCATGCCTGTTGTTGGCTTGCGCAAGAACAGAATTACATGGACTTCTCCTGTTGTCGTCATGTCGTAATTTCGCCATCCTCACATGAATAAACGTGACTTGTTTCAACACCTCTAAAAACTGAGAGAATTACACCACCACATTCACTGTACAATGGATTTCAATTGTGTGAAACATGCTGAATCTAACTTCCTCGGCTTTGTGATTAAATATTTTTAAATGTGCTGAACGTAATCAATAAAAACAATGTTGTAGAATATTAGACCACTTTCGTGTGTTTTTGTTGCTCATTATTAAACATTCTACAAAGCAACAACGGAACATTCAATCAACGAAATGTCAGCATGTCACAGAGATCATGGTGAATTCGAGAGCGAATATTCATTCCTGAAAGGCATTCGGTAATATGGTTAATAGTAAATTAAAGAAACAACCGAAGTTTGGGTTCGACTTGTACGTTAACGTTACTTGTACTAACGTAGATACTCTGTGTATAAATTGTAGTTCAAAATTAAAACCCTGCTTTCATTCTGCACATTTCAGTTGTACTGTAACATAACATACCGTTTCCAATGAACTTATCTAAATCTACAATCAGTATGTGAAAACAACTTGTACGTGAAAACAACTTGTACGTGAAAACGAAAAAATTTCCCAATATTTTAGGAACACAAACTTGTAAATGTGCCGAAACTTATGAGAGCAAAAGTAAAATACGAAAACGTAACGTGCAGTGTCAGTGCCGTATATAAGGGGGTGAGGAGACCGAGAAGGGGCCGTTTCCCCTACCCCCCCCCCCCCCACGCCCCCGAAATAATCAATATAAAGAAAATAAGCACGGTATCTAAATTATTTTAATGAATGATGCATGATGGCATTGTCGTGGTAGACAATCCCTGTATTGGTGGCGGGAGTAAGGTGTTGGTGGTGTGAAAAGCTATATTTTTTATTTAATGTCAACGATAAAAAAAAAGCCTGATCTCGGTAAAGTAAAAGGGGCTTCAAATTATCCTCTGAATATGAGCGGCAAAACCGGTACAAAATATTATGAGGCGTCTACTTAAAAATTAATTAAATCTTTACATTATATTGCCCCTCCCCCCACACCACCCCGAAAATATATGCTTTATTCAGAACTGTGCAGCGTCTAAAGGCGTTTCTATTTAAACCGCTGCAGTTACGTATTTGCCCAGGCAGTTTTATAAAATCTTTCCTACTGTAGAATTCTTCCTTTTCGACGCGTACTTTCTGTGCCCTAATGCTGTGTAAGTAGATAGTTCGGCCTTCTAAATGACACTCCAAACGCCAGTCGACGGCTGCGGAGAACTGGCTTGATATTTGGCAGCGCTGCTGCAGGTACACGCCACGGCTAGAAGACTGCAGAAAGGTCCCAGTAATGACCGCCGCACCAGCTCTGACCTTTGCGTGACGAAAACAGGGCGAGAGCTGCCGTTCAGTTCAGCGTACACACACACACACACACACACACACACACACACACGCACACGGGAGGTCCAAAAGTCAGTAGAAAATTGAAAACTTAATAAATCAAGCAATAACTTAGATAGAGGTAAAAATTGGCACACATGCTTAGAATGACATTGGATTCACTTAGACAAAAACAATATTATAACACTGTGGTGAAGTGTTAAGCAAACCGAAAGGCATTCCAATTACAAAAAAAAAAAAAACACACACACAACTTGAAATGCAAACCTTATGCAGCTTAGTAAAAGTGAAGTGTCAACAAGTAAAACGAACAGAATGATGATAAAAAGGAGAAATCAGCCATTTGCAATTTAAAAAAAAATCTGTGACCAAACCGAAGCAACAGGACGAAAAAACACCAGTGGCATGTAAGCTAGAGGCAATAACTGCCTGAGTAGATTATACATAAATTTAAAAACACACAACGTGCAAAAAATTTATACTGCTTTTAATCTGTCTATAAATGTGAATGTCTGTTCGGTGTACGCTTATCACGTCCGAACGACAAGACGCAGAGACTTAAATATTTGTACAGTTACTAATTTATACCTGAGGAAGGTTTTAGGCACCGTTTTATAGCGATCTGATAGATACTTAGTAATTTGAAGAATGTAACGCGAAACGCGGAACAGTAATTACTCAGCCGGCCGCGGTGGCCGAGGGGACTGAGGCGCTTCAGTCACGGTCTGCACGGCCACTACGGTCGGGGGTTCGAATCCCCCCTCGGGCATGGATATTTGTGCCGTCCTAGTTCGTAAGTAGTTCATAAGTAGTTTGTAAGTTTAGGGACTGATGACCCCGTAGTTAAGTCCCATTAAAAAAAAAAAAAAAAAAAAAAAAAAAAAAAAAAAAAAAGTAATTACTCTTTGAAAATGGTTTTATTGGTTGCATTGTTGCTTGAGGGTTGATAATGATAAAAGGGTGGCGTATATTGGAAAGTTAGCGGTGTATATAAAATTCTACATGTGTGTTTGTTAATATTTCGCTCTGCAGCGAAAACTACAGAACGGAAACGAATGGTCTGTGTGTAATTGTTGTTCGAAGTCTCCCGTTATACACCATCGCAATTCCATGCCGATTGCTATAAGGGGGTGGAAGATATGATGGTTGAAAGTCATCAAATTATTTTAAAAAATCGTACTGAAGGTCACAATGACGTTGGCGACTCTATAGCAAGGAGGTTGCATACAGCGAAATGTGATGCCACAGACCATATCTTTGGTCTATGCGTGATACAATGTTTTCAGCTCTTTAAGGCTAAGCATACGAATAAGGAAATATAAAAGTAAATAAATAAAGCAGTAGAAAAATTTTTTGTACACCTCTTTAAAAAAATCGATTTGACGTTTCGCGCATTATATCAAGTGATCGATCTGTGATATTATTACAGTCATTATTGTTGAATTTCGTGGTTGGATTCTTCGTAACGAGAGCATTTTTACGTGTGATTTGATCTACACTACTTACTATTTAGTGTCATAGCATACTACTGAAAGATAAATTATCTTTTATAATCAACCATCACGCGAGCGGAGCCGCGGGTTTAAGCTAGTATAATACTATATATACCGGGTGATCAAAAAGTCAGTGTAAATTTGAAAACTTAATAAATCACGGAATAATGTAGATAATGAGGTAAAATTTGACACCCATGCTTGGAATGACATGGGGTTTTATTAGACAAAAAGAAAAGAAAAACGTTCAAAAAATGTCTGACAATGGCGCTTCACCTGATCAGAAAAGCAATAATTAGCATAAGAAATTAAGACAAAGCAGAGATGATGTTCTTTACAGGAAATGCTCAATATGTTCACCACCATTCCTCAACAATATCTGTAGTCGAGGAATAATGTTGTGAACAGCACTGAAAAGCATTTCCGGAGTTATGGTGAGGCACTGGCGTAGGATATTGACTTTCAGCATCCCTAGAGATGTCGGTTGATCACGATACACTTGAGACTTCAGGTAACCCCAAAACCAATAATCGCACGGACTGAGGTTTGGGGACCTGGGAGGCCAAGCATGACGAAAGTGGCGGCTGAGTACACGATCATCACCAAATAATGCGCGCAAGAGATCTTTCACGCGTCTAGCAATACGCGCCATCCTGCATAAAAATCGTACGTTCCAGCAGGTGTTTATCAGCCAGGCTGGGGATGATGCGATTCTGTAACATATCAGCCTACCTTTCACCCGTCACGGTAGCAGTTACAAAACCAGAATCAAGAGCCATCTGTCGGACTTTTTAATAAAACCCCATGTCATTCCAAGCATATGTGTCAATTTTTACCCCTTCATCTACATTATTCCGTGATTTATTGAGTTTTCAAATTTATACTGACTGTTTGATCACCCGGTACACGCTGTCTGTGCTGCTCTAGCATCAATTGCCGAAACAAAGAAATGTGCTGCCTCTGCCAGAAGTACATAGTTGTTGTTCCCAGACAGAGTACACAGTATCCAATTTGCTCGAGAGAAATGGAGAGCAAGTATTCCAGATGTGCTGTGTCCAGCTGAAACTGCTGTCCAGTACATTAGGCTGAGAACAACAGAGGCTATCACGCGTGGGTTACTATTTTCAATATGGAAGACAGACTTAAAACTTGGTCAGAAATAGAGATACATTTGTAACCAATAATCGCACGGACTGAGGTCTGGGGACCTGGGAGGCCAACCTTGACGAAAGTGGCGGCTGAGCACAGG
The DNA here is from genome assembly GCA_026315105.1 of Locusta migratoria. Classification (NCBI taxonomy): domain Eukaryota; kingdom Metazoa; phylum Arthropoda; class Insecta; order Orthoptera; family Acrididae; genus Locusta; species Locusta migratoria. Next base: position 393,877,992 of record CM048750.1, on the reverse strand, counting down.
ATCATCACCAAACGACGCGCGCAAGAGATCTGCAAACAGTACCACGCCTAGTAAAGCACTGCCGTGTTGTGACCAATCTTGGCATTCTTAGCTGCTTTGTAGGTGTACCGCCGTTGAACGTTTGTAGGTCACGGAATGTCTGTCTGTCGGGCCGGGGGCCAACGCTGCAGACGTTGCGCAGCGCGGTGCCATGCAGTGCGGAACAGACTGGAGCGGAGTGAGCACTTTGTTCGCGGACAGCACAATGGCGCCATCCGTCAGGGCGGCGCCTCTTCCTGTCTCCCCACCCCCAGTCAGATAGGGAACTTGATAGCGCCGAGCACCGCCCCCTCTGGGGCACTCGGCGGTACCCCATCCTAGCGGCTGCTGCGCCGCGTCACACACCCCGTTTACATGGGCTCACAAAACCGGATTTCGTAAACCGATTTCCCAATTCCGCTTTTTGGTCATGTAAACACTTCAAAATCGATTCTGGAAATCAGCTTCTCTGAAGCGTTCTTGGCTTGTCAGATTGTGTTTTCTTGTTGAGAATTTTGAGCACATAATGAGTGATATTTTCTAATGTGAAGTAATAGTATAAATATTACAGTGAACATATATCTGTGCATTTACGTAAAGAAAAATAGCGATTGTACTGACTAAATCAGGAACTGAATCAGCTGTTTATCAGCCGCCATTTTAAGTGGGCTAGGAAATCCGATTCAGGCTATGCCTTGTAAACGCGACAGCGAAAATCGGTTTACGAAAATCGTTTTCGTCTTCCGGAAGATGTCTTGCATGTAAACGTAGTGACACTAACAACGAAAGTACTTGTGCCCGAACAAACACATATACACCAAAATCGTATGAGAGATGATGTAAAGGTCCCTTATCGCACTACTGATACTCTCGCATCTGCAAAACTCTGCAGTCGTCCGTTAGAGGCCTCTGCGTGTGCCATGCCGCATTGCACTTTGACCTGCCGGTACGTCAGTAGGGACGTTGCAGTGTGCCTCCGAAGTTGCTTTTCATGATATTTGTGTGGGAAGTGTCATATGGGACGGCGATTGCTAATCAATCCTGCTAATGTAATGTGATTAGTTGAGATGAAATTACGAAGAACCCTTCTTCGTGAAGATGCTATTAGTGTATAAGATAAATCATTTGCATGCTTTCTCGTATCTGTTATGGTACAGAAATATATTGTTGTTGTGGTCTTCAGTCCGCAGACTGCTTTGATGCAGTTCTCCACGCTACCCTGTCTTGTGCAAGTTCCTTCATCTGAGAATACGTTCGGTAACCTACATCCTTTTGAATCTGTCTACTATATTCGTCCCTCGGTCTCCCTCTACGGTTTTTACCCCACACGCTTCCTTCTAATGCTAAGTTGAGAAGCATACGTTAGATAGTGTTGTTACAAACTCATAATAATAATAGGGATGATAATGACGAACAACCAATTGCAAGCGGTAGTGCTACGGTAATTGCGGGAAGAGGCGATGGAAGCAGTGGCAGTGAATACCAACAGTCTTTCGGGAACAAGGTTAAAGTTGCAACTATCATCACGGCTTTTGATGACAATATGCTTGATAACATGTACGATGATTATTACGCAAGTTATAGTTAAGATATTTGCATTACGTACGGCGTCTACAATTATATCTACAGTGCTATCTAGAGCATGGTTGCAGAGCATTGCAGGAAAACGACACCCACCAGCACATTGAGGTGTACGTAAAGACCATGTAACCAAACGTTAACACAGATATGTTCGTTCGAGCCCATGTACTTTCTTGCTAAGATATACACTCCTGGCCATTAAAATTGCTGCTACACCACGAAGATTACGTACTACAGACGCGAAATTTAACTCACAAAAAGAAAATGCTGTGATATGCAAGTGATTAGCTTTTCACAGCATTCACACAAGATTGGCGCCGGTGGCGACACCTACAAAGTGCTGACATGAGGAAAGAAACCAACCGATTTCTACATCGACATGGGATATTCGGCAGATCACATTTAAGTGCCTGGTAGAGGGTTCATCGAACCACCGTTACATTATTTATCTCCCATTCCATCTCGAACAGCGCGCGGGAAAAAACATCTGAATCTTTCCGTTCGAGCTGATTTCTCGTATTTTATTCTGATGATCATTTCTACCTATGTAAGTGATAGTCAACAATATATTTCCACATTCGGAGGAGAATGTTGGCGATTGGAGTTTCGTAAGTAGCCCACGCCGCAGCGATAAGAGCCGTTGCTGTAATGATTCCCATCCCAGATCCTGTATCATTTCCGTAACGCTGTCTCCCCTGTATCGTGACAATACGAAACGAGCTGCTCTTCTCTAGACTCTTCCGATGTCCTCCGTGAAACCCACCTGATAAGGATCCCACACTGGGCAGCAATACTCCAAAAATGGACGGAAAAGAGTAGTGTACGCAGTATTTAAGTAGTTGTTGCATGTTTTAACGGTTCTGGCAAAAAAAAAAAAACGCAGTCTCTGGTTCGCCTTTCCCACGACATTATCTAAGATTAAGTCTGAAGTAATTCCTATGTATTTTGTGGAGTTTACGGCCTTCACTTTTGATTGATTTATCTTGTAAACAAACATTCTCATACACACACAGTTGACCGGCGTCGCCTGATGAAACGTTGTTGTGATGCCTCGTGTAAGGAGGAGAAATGCTTACCATCACGTTTCCGACTTTGCTAACGGTCGGCTTGTAGCCTATCGCGATTGCGGTTTATCGTATCGCGACATTGCTGCTCGCGTTGGTCGCGATCCTATGACTGTTAGCAGAATATGGAATCGGTGGATTCAGGAGGGCAGTACGGAACGCCGTGCCGCTGTTTATATACCTGTTCGGTGTGCCGCCATCGGCAGTCGTTGCCAACTTTGGCAGACAGACGCGTCTTCCGCGCGACCAACACTGACCTCTGCGGTCGCTGACGACTCCGCGTAGACGCCGCCGCTGTCGGCCGTGCAGCGCGCGCCGCTGGCCACTGCGTTGACCTCGGACAGTGCAATTTCCTGAAATCTGGCGTCCTCCATATGCTTCGGACACGATTGATCTCCATGTTTGAAACTGAATATTCCATGCGTCTAGCCTAGGGCGACAAAATGTACCCAGTTTTTTAATGTTTAATATTGAAGTTGCGTAAACAAACTATCCTTCACGCAATGATACCTTATTTCCTATTACTAAAAACGATAAAAAGAAACTTACTGTTTCATTAACGATAACCTACTTAATAAACAACTACCATTGAAACACTCCCGATTGGTGGCGGCAATGATTCGCACCAGATAGCAGCCTAATTAGCAAAATTGTAACCGTGTGCGCTAAGGACAAGGGGCTATCGGTAATGCTGTTATGGTGGGAGTAGTTTGTGAGGGCCATTTTTTTTCTTTCTTTTTAAAAATATGCTGCAAGTCACTAGATAAAGGGGTGATGGTTGGTCAATAACAACATTGCGTTATGCACTGTAATTTATATTCTGAAAAATATAGGTAAAAAATTGAGGCAGTCACGGCCTTCACCATTCACACTAACAACGTTTAATTGCACTGGTCGGCAGTATTGCTCTTCACACGCAATAAAAAAGTTATTTGACTCTTCACTGTACTTCTCGTATTGTTGACGTTGGCGCGGCGCGGTTGTCCCGATTCGCGGCGCGGAAGTTTTCTTGTTACTTTCAGCGAACAGAATGATTGGTGAGCAGTCTACCCACGACGCTGGGGACAAACTCAACCCGAATGTGCGCGAATAAACTTTCACAATAATGGCATTTTAGACACCGTTTACCGGGTGTGCTTCCCGCCGTACTTAATTTGAGCTATGCAACACATAGTGACTTCTACACTAATAATAATACTTTTAATGCTTTTTACCGGGTGTGCTCCCGCCATGCTACAAATGAGCCAAGATGAACATAAACTAAACTCGCTCGCTGCACTCGCAGCGTCAACAATCTATATAAACACGCCTAGGTCGGCCCAGTGAAAGGCAAGTATTGTATAAAATATATCAGTGAGGGGCGTAGACCCCTTACACTTTCCGCATTTCCTTTTCAACATCACTGGCAACATTTCGACAGATACGGCATATCCTGTTTGACATACCATTCACTACTCTATTCCGACTATGTCATAAGTCTGTCAACAATCTTTTATTTTTCGTAACTCTGCTCAAACTGAAACGTACCGAACTGCTAACAATATCATTATTGAATGTTTGTAAACATACTGGACCAAACTGCTATGGTCTTCAGTACACGCAGACGCACTCGACGACGGAAAATATTTTTAGGCGGTACTCTGCTCATTCCACGTGAAATGAGTCAAATGGACAATTTTAGAAATTCAATAATGTAAAGATTTAGGCATATGTATACACTAATAAAATATAGCTATAATTTTCAGATTCGAAACTCACTTTAAATGTATTCAAGTGTTTAGTGTAGATGAGGATACCAACCATCAGCTTTGGACAACGCAATATCTTATCGTAACTAGTCAGGAGTGGCGTTACAGAAGACAATACGAGTGCGTGCTGCCGGGAATTAAAAGCAGACTTATATCACACGAAGACCATTACAAAATTCGGACAACGGAACTGCGTGGAGCTTTTTAAGATGGAACCAAGCGTTTGCCGCCGGAAGAAGCAAAGCTGACAGCGTTACCAACAGTTGAACATGTTCACATCCAGCCAGTTGAAGAAGCATTGGTCAAAGACATTAAAATTCGTTTCTTTTTTAGTTCGTACTAGTTCTACTAGTGCACACTATTTTATAATACTAAACTGACTACAGTCCGAAAAGACTTATGTGAAAATATTTACGGTAAATATTTTATCTTGCCTGTGAGTCGTTCCCACAACGTGTCGTGCCAAGCATGAAAACATACGTTGGAGTCGGTAACAAGCATTTCCTCTGTCTGTCTCGGAATTCGTTAATTCGAATATTTGACCGCCAATCAGATTCCGCTGTAATTGTGCGAAAATGCAATTTGAACGCTTGGACGGTTATGATCGTAACTCCAACGAACCTAAAACTTAACTTTCCGAAATCCAGTGGACAATTTGGTTGGTCTATTTTTTACAGATTTAGGAAAGAATTTTAGCCAGCACGCTAATAGCGAGTTTCAATTTTAGGCGTACCTGCCCAACTACAGCACTGCTTGCGACACCGTTCTAACTCCTGTGATGAGGTGCGTCAGAGACAGACTATTGACGCGCCCGCCTCCCTGCGGTGTGGGAACACTTTCGCGGATCCCCAGCCGGCCACTGCCAAGGCTCACTTTTCTCGACTTCGCTGAGACGCCCCGTGCGAAATACACGCAGAGAGTGAAACCTCCTTTGTCTGCCGTCTTCCATTGTTCCGCCGGCAACGGAAAGGGCATCCTGGGAAGTCCCTTTCCCTTGCTTCACTCCATTGTTGGCCAAGAAGCATTTCAAACGCGTGATAAGGTTTCGCCTCTGGGAATAATTCCCTACATGTCTTCAGCAGATGTACGTGCAGAATAAGGGTATTTACTGACGTATTCTGCATTTGAAGTTGAGGTTTCGTCTGTAAGCTACTATGGATCTTAAATCCTTCAGAGTAACAAGTATTGAAACGGAAAAATGGAGGTAATCTTTAGCGTTACACCTGTTTTTGGAAGAAGAAAAAATGACCAATAACGAATTGCAGGGTCTCTCATCACAATATTCTGTGGAAATACATTCCACATAAATTGTTAGTCATTAACTTAATTCACAGCATATACTTCATACTAATTGTAAAAATAAATAAAAATATGTCAGACGAGTAAGTCTGTGCGGACTGATTCTACCTTAGGTTTGTCTGGTCAGTTTAATGTTTTCAAAATGAAAAGCCAAGATCGCACGTTAATAATTTATTAAATGACGATCGGTTTCGGTGCACTGTGTCACCATCATCTGGTCACATATATAAGGTGGTCTTCTTGTTAAAAACTTGGGTATAAAATAACAAGTGCAACATTGCACTTAGTCACTTTATAAACAATATACAAGCTAAAAACATGACCGCTTATAACATATGTGACCAGGAGATGGTGACACAGTGCACCGAAACCGGTCGTCATTTAATAAATTATTAACGTGCGATCTTGGCATTTCATTTTGAAAACGATCAGATCGCCTCCAAACCCGACTATGTTAGGTAATCTTAGTTTTAGTTGTTCCGCTGAGGTGTGTGCATGACTGAACATGCTCGCCGGTTAGCCACGCTGTCGCATAGTATTCCACTGCAGAGTACGCTAAGGCAGAGGTTGGTAGCGTATCTTTTGAAGTTACTCAGTTATTGCTGGAAGGCAGCAGAATGAAACTGTTGCGTAAACTTGTGTGGGATTTTTTTTCCTTTTTTCAACATGAGTCAGGAATGACGTTGTATGTAGTGTGATGGCCAAGGACTTTGGACGAGACTGGTATGGGAGTACATGGTTAGACATACGAAAGTTCGTTGCCCGCCACTCTGTTGTTCAGAACATCATCCATGGCCCTTAACTAGGAATATAAATGTAAATTTTATGCGGATTTAAGTCATATGAATAAATTCAAGTCCACAACTTCTGTATATTAAGATCGAATATTGGGCTTTATTGCATGACTTGAAGTTCGTTTTAAAAAATTTATATCGCCGCAGAACTAGTCGCAACGATTATCTGCTTCCTTCGAAAAGCCTTAGCCTTATGCTGATGGCCTATGTGCAGATGTCCGATTTCTGCCGTGATAGTCTTCATGCGACACCGAATCCCTGTTTCGCGACAGTATTTGTCTTCAACTCTGCAGGTAGCGTGCATATTTCGTAACCATTATAGGGTATTGCTTCTAGTGTTGCCGTGTCTAATAAAATGCTACGATATCGACAGATCAGAGAATTGACCGAATGAATAAGGAAAATTCATGGGAACATGCAATTCAGATCTGATTGGGTTTTTATTACTGTAATTATTATTGCAGATATATGTCCACTTCTTATTCTTAAGAGGAAAAGAGACGTTCTCAGTGTGAGCTTTATTTCAGGGTATATTCAAAACATACCAGTTTACCAAAGTTGTCGAAATTAGCATTATTTGATTGAGCACTTCGCTTTAAAAGCGTTTGGCCATGCTGGTCCAATCCAGAAATATCAAGCTTCTTACTTGATAAGATACGTACACATTGACTTATTTTCTGTATCTACATCTACATAGATACTCTGCAAATCACATTCAAATTTCTCTATTTTGTGGCGTTTTAGCTTCATCCTCTCCGCACATTATATAATCTTGAACAACAATTCACAGTAAGCACGGGCACAGAAACAGTCACCTCTAACAGCCAAGAGTCGGTTGAACATTTCTAAGAAAATCGATAGAGATAATGTTCATATAGAATCAGTGGTTTCTGCTGCCTTAACGTTCTGACAATACGCGCAAATTTAAATGCTTGAAAAAATATATTTACAAATACGTCAAAAAGAAATGAAGACACGAAAGTTAAATACAGGAGAAAAACGGCCAATAAGCCTGAAAATACGGGAGCCAAGAGATTATGAAAAAGACCTGTACAGATACGGAAGATAGCAGGGAAATACAGGAGAGGTGGTCCACCGCAAGTACAGTAGCCGGGGCAGTAACATCAAACGCGCTTGGAATCAGAGCCCGGCGCCCAGTGTGTATGTGTGGGTGAATGCTTGGCAGGCTTCCCCGTGGGGTTGCAGAAGCTCGCTTCCAGGTGCCCCGCGCTTCCGCTGCTGGTGGTGGGGGGAGGAGCTTCCCCCCCCCCCTCCCTCGCGGTGCTCGCTCGCCAGCCGCAGCCGCAGCCGCTCCGGCAGCAGGCACAGGCAGCCCAGTTTCGCTCTGCGCGCAGACTAGGTCGGTGGTCGTGGTCGCGAGCGCGAGGTAGCCGGTGCGTCAGCGGGTCGCTGGTAGCCGGTGCTTCAGTAGTGGCCTGGCGAGTGTGTGTGAGCGCGCGCGTGTGTGTTTCCGGCGCCGAGGGACGCCACCAGCATGTGACCGCAGGGTTCGTCTGAGCTGAGCTGCACGCCGTTACCTGGCAACCACGGAGGGAGGCGTCTCCACCAAAAGTAAGGCGCCGCGCATGAAATCATTTCATCGACTCGTCCGTGTCAGCTAAGAATATTTCTTTTTATTCTGATTGCTATTACGGCTCTAAGCAAACTGCAACCTGCGATTAACCCATCAATGAATGACTTTCTATTTGAAGCTATAAAAACTACCGCGATTAATATAAACTGACAAAAATATTGTTAAAATTTCCTTAAAATTATTATGCTTTACTAGCAACAAACAGCTCATTGCTGGTCAAGCTAATAGTGCTTCCATGATATACCCGATGCAGTAAATTATGCAGCTGATCTTTTCGTAAAGTAACAATGCCGCGATAGTACGTGATTGACTACTTTTACATAGCAAAGGAGGTATACTAAAGTAAACAAACGCACTCAATGCTAACTTTCGAAATGATTAGGTAGGACTCTGCGGCTCATGATGTCTGGGACGATCTTCTAGCTACATGTAACACTATGTATACAAGCAGCTACACATGAATTTCTGGTAAAAATCAGTTTGATAGCTGATGGAATAGATGAGGTATGTAGCTGATTGACTACACTATGCATTAAAGGGTTAAGTAAATTGCCACATCGCTAACACAACGTAGCAACTAAACTGATTATAGTACCCAGGTTCAATGCATAGATCCACATTCAAAGCAGTATTTCCTTCTTTTCTACGCCAGAAATTTTGTCAAGTTTCTTCCAACAGTGTGTGCCGTATTGTTGTTCAGCGTGAATTAATTTGCGATAAGGAGGCGTCGACTTGCTAAAAGTAGTGACTGTTGTATTCGTATCTCTGACTTCAAAGAAATATGAATATTACCGATCTCACTTCAAAACTGCAGATAAGGAGTGGTGTATGACAGTGAATATGACAAAAGTGCGTTAGAGTAATCTGGGGGGAATATAGCCAATACCAGAATTTGAGAAAATGGAAATCAAATATTTTTTCGCTGTCATCAAACGGTTTGTAAAATTACCCGCCGGTTAAGCTCAGAAGTACTAAATCTCAGCACCCGCAAAGTCAGTGACAGGCACGTTGACTTTGGGTTGCCAGAATTTGTGAAACACAAACCGGGACACTTAAACAAAAGTGAAATATGCTACAAATCATTACTGTATCAGTTGATTTAGTATAATTCAAACCCTCCGTAACACCCCTTTATTCTATAGGCGGTTTCATTTGGCAGGCAAACCATTTCATACGAACGCTATTCTAAGGTGTAGAATGTTGAAAACCTAATGGACAGTTTTTTTTTCTGCTTCGTAATTATTCGCAACTGTAGCTACTGAATAGCGCTAGCAGAGCACGTGGTTGGATTTAGGCTTCAGGCTGCCTAAATTACCCGTGATAGCTGCCCTGTCCCGTGTGAAATAAAAACGTCAGATTGCAGGTTTCATATTCCAATTCCTAGTTAATTTCCTCGTCGTTTGGTGAGAGAATATCCTCTGCATCTTAGGCCGCGCGGTCTCTAAGGTTGGTCCTCCGTCGGGCATGAAGGTGTGTGTGTGTGTGTGTGTGTGTGTGTGTGTGTGTGTGTGTGTGTGTGTGTGTGTTTGTTTGTCCTTCGAGTAAGGTAAGGTGGTTTGTATGGTAGTGACCGATCAGCAGATCAGTTTGGTCACTTGCACACAATAGCAAACAGAAGCCTCAGAGAACCACGTACGTACAGTCCTAACTGAACTGACCCCTGAGACAAAAGTCAATAACGGAAAGTGGCGTTAACACGGTATAAGGGCTCTGGCATGTGCGACACTGAAAAAAAATTTGTTTAACAGTTGAGATACAAATCCACGCCAACATTTTGAGAAGAAATAGAAGCTATAAGAATATTCCTTCGGCATCACCACACTGGCGACTCGAAAGCGATTTTTTTGGACGCTTACTTTCCTGAGCTGAAACATGGATGCCCTTCCCCGAGGTAGGAAAAAAAAGGGGGGGAGGGGGGCCGTCTGGTAACCCTAGTAACACCGGTTTGTTGTCGACGGTCTAAATACCAGTAACCAGAGCGAACAGAAGGTTGTATTTCACCCTGCGACTAAGCAGTTCCCTCGGCTCATGCCCAGCAGCAAATTGTTTCTTCTTTTTATCTACATCTACATAGATTCTCTGAAAATCACATTTAAATGCCTGGCAGAGTTCATTAGCCACTTTCATAACCTTTCTCTACCGTTCCATTCTCTAATAGCGCACAGAAAGATGATTTAAATCGTTCCGTTTTCTGATTTCTCTTATTTCATTTAGATGGTCATGTCTCCCTATGTGGGTGGGTGCTACCAAAATATTTTCACATTCAGAAGTAAAATTCGGTGATTGAATTTTCGCAAATAGATCTCGCCTCAATGAATGTCTTTCTTTTAATGATACCCACCTCAATTCGTGCAACATTTCCCTGACGCTTTCCCCCCTGTAACGTGATAAAACAAAACGAGCTGCCCTTCACTGATTCAATGTCTTCCGTCAGTCCCACCTGTGAGGGTGACACACTGGGCAACAGTACTCCAGGAGAGGACGCACAAGTGTGATGTAGGCAGTCTCTTTTGTAGAACTGTTGCCTCTTCGAAGCGTCTTGCCAATGAAACGTAACCTTTGATTCGCCTTCCCTACAATATTTTCTGTGTGTTCTCTCGAGTCAAAGTGGTTCGTAATTGTAACTCCTAGGTATTTGGTAGAATTTACGACCTTAAGGTTTGACTGATTTATCGCGTAATTGAAGTTCAGCGGATTTCTTTTAGTGGTCATTTGCATTACTAAACACTTCTCTTTAATTAGAAGCAGAATATTTGATTACATTCGGTACTACGCAGCACCAATCGCACGTGAGCTAGACAGGATACCAACTCCGTATTGTCCGTGACCATTTAAGCTGACATCGCAGCGGGGCAATACCCTTTCCTCATTATCTCAGGTAACTTATTTCCTTAATAGTGTATACCATAACGGACATCCGTATAAGACAGCAATTGGATTGATGTTCAGAACAAATCCTGGGCTCAATAGCGTCATTACTTCGGACTCATCGGCTACGATACCAGCAGCAGAAATTACTATACTTCGATTTTGGTAAACGAAGTTGATACTGATAGCTATGTAATTAATGTGGCTATCACAAGAGACTATATGTCGTTTGTTACAACTCTTTTATGGGCGAAAACAGAGTTACGGTGTGTTAAACTGTTCCAGAAATATCTGAAATTAACAGTTTAGTTGAATCAGCGTCTATACTACAGATGCCAGTTTAGCGCACACCGTAAGCTTGAAGCGTAGTGAAGGCACGCAGAACCGAATATGCGTCGCTCGCGGTAAACGTTATTCCCGTTGCTTCCACCAGTGCGAGCCGTCCTCTCACATAAAACACATCAGCTACCCTTCCTTCCAAATGGACACCACATAAGTGTTCAAAACTAAAATAATAAATAACCCATTAAAATATAACAATTGTCAGTATTGGCGCAGAATACATAAGGATTTATGCACCAGGTAGAAGTTTTGTCTGAATTTCTTTTCAGTTGACTTTGATCCTCTGACTTAAGTAGCCGATAAACGACAGCATCATGCGCGAACGGTCTAAGGAAGCAATTCAAATTGTCTCCTAAATCGTTTATGAAGACAAGGAAGAGTAGGGGACCTATAACGCTTCCGCTGAGGAAGGCCAACTACTGCAACTACAACTACTACTACTACTGCTGTTGAAAATTTCCATTACAGCTTTCATAAAAAGGACATTTCATTAAAAATACGATCGGACCATTTTAAAGGTCCAAAAAAAAAAAAAGAGGGCATGTCCGTGTAAAAAGAGGAAGTCTGGTAAACCCTATTGTAGGGTGTACAACAACTTGTTTAGTACTCTCATAAATGAATGTCCATATGATACATTCATAATTGAAACCCTAAATTGTAAAATTGTTTCAAATTGTATCTTACCATACAACCTCAATTCCAACATGTTATATCTGTTTAACATAGCGTTCGTTGTGCGTTTCTATATCGTGGAGAAAGGTATAGGCGTGCAATGAAAGGAGATGCCTCAAAACTCGCAAAAGTGTTTCAGCATCGCGTCTGCAACTACGCACATGTCGCCAACGGGATACGTAATGCGACAAGCTCGACGGTTCCGCGCGCCACACACGTAATCGCTTCCCTGCCAGAAAATTGCGCCCTGGACTTCAGTTTTCCTGCTAAGGTCATTCCCTCCTGCTCCTAGTTCTTGCCCACAAAGGTATTTACGTTTCGTCAGTTGGTGCAGAATTTGCTGTTAGTCTTCATGCATTTCTCCCAACGTTGTATTTGCTTACATGTTTTTTCTCGAGTCTTCGCGATCAGGTCAGATATCGTCTTACCGAGGATCGCTTTGGCCCCCGTGTCGCTTTCGGTGGGCTCACAGCCAGATGAGCGTCATTGCGAGGTGCTAGCTATCGATCGCGTGAAACTCGCAGCGTGGAAGGCGAATTCACAGTTGCGCAATTCATGTAAAGGTCGCGAGAGATGGCGCATTCTTGCGCTCGTGTACGCTGCAACTTAGAAAGGGCGGCGATACTTTACATTACTGCAACTTTGAACGCAGTTCACGCAAAAGGGTCACGGAGGAAATGTATTCTTAGCTATTTTATTGATTTTTCTCATTCGTGACGACGGCAGCTCAAATTCGTCACCGGCACTCCGGGTTCAGTTTTCCTTAATGCTGTACTGGAGGCGTTTCGAAGGGCACGCCCGATTACTTTCCTCTTCCCTAAGCAAACCATCAGATCTCATGTGACTATGCTTCTATTTTTCCTGGCGTTCCTTTTGCATGGATCGTGATAACCCAATATCACGGATTTGTGTCAGTCATACAGTCATGTCTTTTTCGTCGTCTGGAATGCTTATAAAAGTTGTCAGTATTGGCACAAAATACATATTTTAATGGGTATTTTATTATTTTATTTTTAACACTTATCTGGTGTCTATTTGGAAGGAAGGGTAGCTGATGTTTTATGTGAGAGGACGGCTCGCACTGGTGGAAGCAACGCGAATAACGTTAACCGGGAGCGACGCCCTATTCGGTTCTGCGTGCCTTAACTACGCTTCAATCTTACGGTGTGCGCTAAACTGGCATCTGTATTATATAGAGGCTGATTCGACTAAACTGTTCATCTCAGATATTTCTGGAACTGTTTAAGACATCGTAATGCTGTTTTCGCCCACAGGAGTTGTAACAAGGTCCTCGCTAAACGACGTATAGTGTCTTGTCATAGTCACATCAATTATATTGCTATCAACTTCGTATACCGAAATGGAAATATAGTAATTTCTGCTGCTAGTATCGGAGGTGACAAGTAGAGTCGGGAAAAATGACACTATTCAGAGCCCAGGTTTTCAAAAAATGTTCAAATGTTTGTAGAACTTACGGTACTTAACTACGGGGTCATCAGTCCCTAAGCTTACAAACTACTTATGAACTAGCTAACACTAAGGACGGCACAAATATCCATGCCCTAGGGGGGATTCGAACCCCCGACCGTAGTGGCCGTGCAGACCGTGACTGGAGCGCCTCAGTCCCCTCGGCCACCGCGGCCGGCCCCAGGATTTGTTTTGAACGTCAATCTAATTTCTGTCTTATGCGGATGTCCGTTATTCCATACCCCATTAAGGAAACAAGTCGCCTCAGATAAAGCACCGCTGCGATGCCAGCTTAAAGGGCCACAGACGGTACGGAGTTCGTATCCTGTCTAGTTCACGTGAGATTGGTGCTGGGTGGTTTGGGGAAAAATGTTTACATACCAAATGAAATTACTCTGCTTCTAATGTCTCTTCGTTTGTAAAAGAAATTTTTTCTGCCTTTCAAACTACCCAGCATCCATCACGGGTGAACTGTACAGGATACGAGCTCCTTGGCCTGTATGGCTCTTATACCAGCATCGCGGCGCTGCAACATTATCTCATCAGACGTGGCGTGTTTCCTTATTTGGCTGTGGAATCACGGGCATCCGCGTAATAAAAGTAATAGGTTAGGTGTTCAAAACAGATAAATCCTGGGCTCTACATATTCCCATTTCTCCGAAACTACTTACCGGATTTGGATGTGCCAGACGCCATTGAATTCGTCTGAGATGTAAGATATTAACAGCAGAAATTACTACAGTTACATTTGAGTAAACGCAGTTGATATCTTTGTAATTAATATAGCTATGGCAAGAGCCCATACGTCGTTTATGAGGAGTTCCTTAAAACTCATTTGAGTGAAAACAGAATTACGGTAATTTAAACGGTTCCAAAAATATTTGAGGTGAACAGCTTAGTTGAATCACAGTTACCCACAGATCATGATTGTGGAATACCTGTTCATTTATCTAAACATAGTGACGAAATACGAAAATGCCGAATGTATCACTACCAACGATAAGCCAGTGCATAACGATGTTGAATGCTTGGCCCGGCTGTAAAGATTTGTTGCCGTTCATTGCAGTTTTCCTGATGCTTCATCAGTATCCTTTTACATGTGTGCTTCGCAAGGGGAAAGGTCTACAATAGAGTTTCAGACAGACATGCCTGAGCTTTGTGTATTAGCGTTCATCTCAAGTTTTATACTCGGGTTTCAATGACTTCGCATAGGCGTGTCACTTGCTGCTCGCTTCAACAAGTCGCCAATGTGATAGCCGCAAATTTAACTTCGTGGAGCTAATAGACATACCGGGTGGCGAAAAAGTCAGTATAAATTTGAAAACTTATTAAATCACGGAATAATGTAGATAGAGAGGTAAAAATTGGCACACATGCTGGAAATGGCATGGGGTTATATTAGAACAAAAAAAAAAAAAAAAAATATTGCTAGATGCGTGAAATGCTCTGTCGCTCGTCGTTTGGTGATGAACGTGTGCTCAGCCGCCACCTTCGTCATGTTTGGCCTCCCCGGTCCCCAGGCCTCAGTCAGTGCGATTATTGGCTTTGGGGTTACCTGAAGTCGCACGTGTATCGCGATGGACTAAAATCTCTAGGGATGTTGAAAAACAACATCCGACGCCAATGCCTCACCATAACTCCGGACATGCTTTACACTGCTGTTCACAACATTATTCCTCGACTACAGCTATTGTCGAGGAATGATGGAGAACATATTGAGCATTTCCTGTAAAGATCATCTTTGTTTTGGCTTAATTTGTTTTGTTAATTATTGGTTTCCCGATCAGATGAAGCGTCATCTGTCGGGCATTTTCTGAACTACTGTTTTTATTTTATTATTATTTTTTTTTTCTCTATCTCAAGAAGGAAGTAAGTACCAAGACTAAGTTAGCAGTGCACCGCTCTGTCTTTCGACCAACTTTGTTGTATGGGAGTGAAAGTTGGGTGGATACAGGTTACCTTTTTTCATAAGATAGAGGTTACAGATATAAAAGTAGCAAGAATGATTGCAGGTACCAATAGATGGGAACAATGTCAGGAGGGTGTCCACAATGAGGAAATCAAAGAAAAGCTGGGAATGAACACCATAGATGAAGCAGTTACAGCTAACAGACTGAGATGGTGGTGTCATGTTACACGCATGGGCTCGCAAGGTTACCTAAGAGACATAAGATCGTCAGCGGAAGGTTAGAGGAGTTAAGGTAGACCAAGAAGAAAGTACTTAGATTCGGTGCAGAATGATTTTGAAGTAAAAGGCATAAAATCACTGTTAGCATTGAATAGGGGATCATCGAGGAATGTTATTAGAGGTACTATACTCCAGACTGAACGCTGAAAAGCATAATCAGTCGATGATGATGATGATGATGATGATGATGATGATGATGATTCTAACCACACCCCATGTCGTTCCAAGCACGTGTATCAATTTTCACCCCTCTATCTACATTATTCCGTGATTTATTAAGTTTTCAAATTTATACTGACTTTTTGATCACCCGGTAGAGCCGTTCTTGCGTCTTGTCAGGTTAGAGATAGTAACCCTTGTGGAGTTGTTCCTGACTTTGAAGGAATGCAGATGGTATTCGTTTTAGAGCTTTCCGCGATCAGTTGGCCGTAACATCAAGACTTTGCACGCACTCTGTTGCCGGGCCCCGTGGCCGGTTTGGTACGCCGGTTTGCGGTTCTCGCCTGACGCGACTTTCACGTCAGTGAGGAATGCGGCGTGCCGTGGGCCGGATTCGCCGCTGTGCTGTGAATGCCTCTACCCCCCCCCCCCCCCCACCCCCCAGCGCACTCGGCATAACCGGCTGGCTGAGCCGGACAGGCAGCGCGGCTGCGTTAGCTGCTGCTAGTGGTAGCGGGTTGGAGTCCTGGCCCACTTCTTTGGTTGGTTGGTGGTGGTGGTGGTCGTGTTCGTGGTGGTGGTGGTGGTCTTCGGCACACACACATTAGCCCTACGGACCGCAGAGGTAGTTTGCTCTGAGTTCCTGAGCGTGCGTCGTCATCTCCCACGCAGCATGGGGCAGGGCGACGCTCCTTCCTGGTCCACAGGGCCAACTCACCGCCGTCTAATGGCGTAGGAAACGCAGCAAGAACAGCCCATCTGTCTGTTGTCGTTGGCCGTATCAGCCATACTACAGAATTTGAGTATCCTCACTTTGGTGTCACCGAATAATCTGCTACAATGTGGTGATTTCGCCAGGTTGCTGCACTTGTTACGCATTTCAAGACAGTTTGTTTATACTCTAGCATTAACGTAACGCACTAAGTTTACATGCGACACATCTTCCGAAGCACACAAATCGAATTCGGGGAATGAGTCTGCGGATACGACTGCCAAGGAGGCAGTTCTTCCTCGGCTATCTACCTTTTCCACTAGCTCTGATGACCTTCGCGCTGGCGTCTCCCGGCGTATCGTCTCCCGTTGTTTTTTTTTACGTTGGTCATCCCTGTCAGGCAACAAATTGCGAGCCATTAAACCTGTGCCTCATCTTTGGTCAACATCATCTCGACCCTCTCGTCGAGAGGAGATTGTCCTGGCCCGGCTTCGTATTGGCCACAGCCGTTATAGCCACCAGTATTTACCTCGTGGCGATCCTGCTCCCTTATGTGAGCACTGTGATGAACATTTTACTTTATACCATCTTTTAGTGCAATGTCCGTTTTTTAATCGTCTCCGTCATGATCTATGTTTACCATTTGAAATGTCTGATATTTTAGCTGATGATCCGCATTCTGTTGACAGTTTTACTGTTTATACGTCGTGCAAATGTGGCGAAAGCCATTTAAGTTCTAACCCCGGTTCGATTTTACTATGGGCAGTGTTGGGCGCTAATGACCTCAGCAGTTTTGCGCCCTAAAACCACAATTAAGAAACAAAAATCGAATTCCGTAATGTTACTCGATGTCGTGTTCCCAAGTTCAGGCCAGAAGCGGGTTTATTATCCCAGTGAAATATGGCGTCTGGAAAACAGCAATTTCCATTCGAGATTTGGAGAAAATATCGGCTGTTTCTCTTTACTCGGACAGATTCATGTTTAGTCCAATATTTCCCTTTAACCACAAAAAACGTCTATGTCCATCAGCCGCAATTTAACAAGAAAAAAGAAACTATCTTTTTCTCTCCTTTCATATTATCCACGACACACGAGTACACCGTCTGACCAGCACAGATATATTTTACTATAGACGTAAAGCATCAACAGAGTAAACAGTGTCTATATATCTGTCGAATAGAAAATTAACGAGATAAAACGTGACTATACCTTCTTGACACAAAAAGAGACTAATATGCTTTATCGACGTCAGCCCAACTTAAACGTAAGTGAATTTGTAATGAAAAAATTTTAAGATATTTCTTTATACAAAACATCACCAGTCCAACTGAAGTGACAAAAGCCGAAACAAGCTTATAGTGTAGTCAATTTGCACAAGCTGAATAATTATTGTTAGCAGCGAACTTGGATTTCTATATTACGATAACAAGAAAACCTGACAGGACCAGGACGTATCAATAACAGTTGCGTTCACACTGGTGCGAAAATCGGTAGTGGACGTGGAAACCCGCTTTGAATAGACTTTGTATTCTTTACGTGACCCGGCAAA
Organism: Locusta migratoria; assembly: GCA_026315105.1. NCBI lineage: Eukaryota > Metazoa > Arthropoda > Insecta > Orthoptera > Acrididae > Locusta > Locusta migratoria. The sequence continues at coordinate 393,859,937 of CM048750.1, read as the reverse complement.
AGGGGAATTGGGAAACCCGTCTTTTACGAAATGTAGTTTTGGTGGCCCATTTAAACGGGGGGGGGGGGGGGGAGATTAAGGAGGAATGCGGCTCAGATAATGGTTGTGTTCCCCGTGCCACTTGCGTCAACAGGGGTGTCGCCAGGCTCAGTAGTTCAGGGCTGCCATGTCCTCAAGGCGCTTCGTGCTAGTTTAGCGATTCGTGTGTTTGGGGGGCAGGGTGTCGCCTGGTGCTAACATTGCTTTCCGTGGATCCCCGAATCTCGTAAAGCACTGGCGAACGGTTGCTTCGCCGAAAGTTACGACGGAAAATCGACTGACGTTGCCAGCGCTCGTACTCACCCCCAGTATTACATCGTGGTCGATGGAACTTCATCTTATTCAGAGGCTGGGTGGCCGCCTTAACGCTACGGCAACGTTGCCCTGTTCGGATTGGTGGCAACGCTTCACTGTCAGTCATCAGTGTTCCTGTAGAAACACTCAGAATTAATATGTTTATATAAAAACCTATCATTCTGTAGAGACACTTGTAGCCCGAACATGTCGAAGATATTGCCGTATTTTCGTGATGCTTCCTCAGTTCTACGTTTCTCGGAACGAATCATGGTAAAAACCTACCGTTTGTATAAAGTAATGTCTGTATCCTACAAGGCACGACACTGGCGCGATTAGAATTGCGGACTGACTTCGCTGTTGACAATATAGTCAGCCACATATTTTATCCACTTCTTGTCACATGTGTTTAAAGATAAACGATTAAAATATGGCAGTTGATGAAAAACGATAAAAATATGGCAGTTGTTCATGGTACTATCTTAAATTGTTACAACTTGTAAACCACTCCTTTCTGTGAAATAAATCGCAATTTGCGAGTTGGCCGCGGTGGCCGAGGGGACGAAGGCGCTCAAGTCACGGTCTGCACGGCCACTACGGTCGGGGTTTCGAATCCCCCCTCGGGCGTGGATATTTGTGCCGTCCTAGTTCGTAAGTAGTTCATAAGTAGTTTGTAAGTTTAGGGACTGATGACCACGTAGTTAAGTCCCATAGACTATACACACATTTGAGCCATTTGCGATCACTTATGGCTTCACTGTACTAGTTTTAGATGTAATACGAATGTGCGGCGAATGAAAATTTGTGCCCGGCCGGGATTCGAACCCGGCATCTCCTGCTTGTTAGGCAGACGCGTTGACCACTCCGCCACCGAGGACACAGTGACCAGCCCGACTGCAGAGGACTCTTCCCTGCACGTCTCCCGCCACACCCAAATCTCCATTCGCCACGCTCTCTCTTTCGTATTAAAATGAACGCTGTAACGCCGTCAAAAGTATATTATTCCTTTGTTGTGGAGAGTGCAAAATTATAACACTGTGTGTACGCGTACATTTTTCTTTCAAAATTATTTTCCTTTGCGAAAATTCTCCTTTGAATTTAAACTGTATTACTTTTTTTTCCGATTATCGATTACCTAACTTACCTCCCTATATTAACATTACATTACTTTTGATACTAAATTACGCTTAACCCTTTAATGCATAACCTTTTACTTGCAGCTATAAACACTACACCGATTGATGTAAAGTTAGTATATACTGAGAAAAATATTGAAAAAAAAAATTCCTTAAAATTATTACGCTCTACTAGCAACAAAAAGTTCATAGCTGGTCAGCTATATAGGGGTTGCATGACGTACCCGATCCAGTAAATTTCACTATTGTGCCACTCTTATTACCAGAAAGTAACTCATAATGAAACAGTAGTAAGTGATTGACTACTTCTACATTACAATGGATGAATACTGAAGTAAACAAACGCACATGTTAAGAGTAACCTATTGCAGCGAACTGTCGTAATGATTCAGTAGCAGTCTGCAATTTATAATCTCTGCGACTAGCTACACTACGTATAAAGCAGCTACCAATGGATTTGTGGTAAAATTTTAATCACTTTGAGAGATTAAGGGGCAAAATCAGGAATTTAGCTGATCAGCTACGCTATGCATTAAACGGTTAAATATATTGAACATGCATACCATGAACATGCATACCAGTATGTTGGGGGGGGGGAGAGGGAGGGTTGTATGTGAACGTGCTGTCTCGAAGGTGGTATGACCGCAACTATCATAGGCGAGTTCGTGTATGGGATGGAAAGAAAGTGCTACTTGAAGTCTGTTCCCTCGCCGCACCGGCAGACGCTACTCATGACAAGAGTCAGGTGAGTCGGTGTCAGCCAGTTGTCCAGAGAAAGTTCACACGCTGCTAGCAGGCTGTTTGGCAGTCGCGGCGAATCCCCGTTTCCCGCTGTACAATGGCGAGAGGAACCTCTGTCGCGGCATTGTCTACGCTTGTCTGCGGCTCCTGAAGTGTTTGCTAATTGCAGGCCGGGAGCCGGCTGGTCCGTTGTGGAGCTGGTCCCTGGTCCCTCACTGTGCGACTGTGCCATACTGTGGCCGGCGGAAGTGTGGCAACGCCGCCGCCGCATCATTGTTTGAACTCCTGAGCGCCCGTTTCTAATCCCTCCCCACTCCACCCTACCGACCGTGTTTTGGTTTCGGCTTAGTGCGCTCAACCACTTTGGCTAGCGGGAACTTTCCTTTTGTGTAGTCGCGGTCCACTGGCTTCGTCTCCCTCCAGTTGTCGGGATTTGTGCTTCGTCCCAAATCACCGACCGTTAGCCCCTAATCTTCTTTACTCTATCACTACGTTTACATCCAACACATCTCCCGGAAGACGAAAACCGATTTTCGCTATCGTTTTTACCTGGCATAGCCTGAATCGGTTTTCCTAGCCCACTTAATATGGCGGCTGAAAAAACAGCTGATTCAGTTCCTGATTTAGTCCGCACAGCTGGCCGCGGTGGCCGAGGGGACTGAGGCGCTTCAGTCACGGTCTACACGGCCACTACGGTTGGGGGTTCGAATGCCCCCTCGGGCATGGATATTTGTACCGTCCTAATTCGTAAATAGTTCATAAGTAGTTTGTAAGTTTAGGGACTGATGACCCCGCAGTTAAGTCCCATAGACTATACAAACATTTGAACATTTAGTCCGCACAATCGATATTTTTCTTTACTTAAATACACACATTTATATTGACTCTTAATGTTTATACTTTTATTTCACATCAGAAAATCACTTTCCATTTGTGCCGAGAATTCTTAAGAAGAGAAAACAATCTGACAAGCCAAGAACGCTTCAAAAACGGTTGCGTTTACATGGGCACGAAAATCGATTGTGGAACTGGAAAACCGCTTTAGAGAAGCGGACTTCCAGAATCGATTTTGAAGTGTTTACATAATCAACCAAAATCAGAATTGGGAAATCGGTTTACGAAAACCGGTTTTGGGAACCCATATAAACGGGGTGAATGTCACTTTTCCAAAGCCCACCACCAGGAGTGTGAAAAGAAATTGACGATACAAGTGCTGGGAAATAGAAGAATTCAGCTAATTCTGCTGCGGACGTTACTGTTGCAGTTTTCTATCGACTGCAGATCACTGCACCATGCGGCTAGTAATCGCAAATTTCTGTAATTCGCTCTGAAATAGCGCGCGCACACACACTCCAATACCGTGTTCATTGTCATAGTCACATTGTGTCCTGAATGTAATTTCCTCCAGATCAGATTCAGGTTGGAGGAAGACACTCCTTACTTGATTATGCTCACCAAACACGATGCTAAGCGGGACCTGTTCAAAGTCCTCCTGAAAATCCGTAACCACGAGTACGATGACGACGCCCTCCATCACCCACCCTTGCCGGAGTCGGAAATACCGCTCCCACCACCTAGTGATGGACAGATCGGATCATGTCACTGTTTCGAAACATACGGATCATCTGAGTCTAGTGAGTCGGCTCACTGTTTCGGCACACGAAACACCTGGCGTGCCGCAGAGTCGTGCGTGGCGCTACCTTCCCTGATCCACGGGAACCGCGGCAGCTGCAGGGCGCCGCAGTGAGTTCACTCACTGCTTCGGCACTCAAAACACGAGACGTCCTGCGCCCCGCTACCTCCGCTGATTCGCGTGAGGCGAGAAAGCTGCAGGGAACGGCACAGTAGCGCGGTACAGCAAAGACCAAACATCTGTGAAGTATTAACGTGGTTTTAATACGTTGTTCAGTAGACTGAACAGCATTGAATTTGTTTGCTACTACGATTTTATAATCGTGTTGAAGCATGAACGTTTACTAAGTACTGTAACAAAGGATGCACAAAATACTGATGTTCAAATGCCAAAGTCATGAAACTTTTTCCAATCTTCAAAATCCCACAATTAAGTTTAAATAAAACAAGAACGATCATCGTTCAAATGTCTACGTGCATCAAGAAATGAATGTTTCTAACCAATCAGAATAAATAGAGTATTTAAGATTCGTTCCAAGGACATATTAATGCAACCGAAAGATATTACTAAAAGTATCAATACAAGGAAACACGAAAACTCAAAACAGAACTACAATGTTTCAATGTCCAGATAGATATTCTGATAATCAGATTCATCTTCAGCCAGTCGAATAAGAGATTCAATTATAGTTTCTTTAAATTGAAATTCAATAACGTCATTTTTGACATCTCCTTACTGAGAAAGCGGTTTCGTCTCTCTGAAATTATCTGCCCTTGCTTTGAAAAGATGTGTTCACATGACACAGATGTAGCACAATGCAAAACAACGCTTAGTTCACGCGAAACTACCTCAAAACACCGAAGGATTTCACAACTTTTCTCGGTGGTATCCCAGTTTTCAAACCTCAGTTGAAGGGTAAAAAAGTAGTCGACAATCCGAAGATTGGTTTGAACACCACAGTGCTTTACTACGCATGGTCCTGTTTGGAGGTGGTATGCCGTTGCCTTCCTCCGACCTTTGAACTGACTTACCCAGCCAGTTATAGTGGGACCTACAGTTTAACATGGGTTCCGAACCACGGTGCTGCTCGGTATTTTTCATATGAGCAGTACTGCCAGAGGTGAAAGAAGTGGAAAGTGACAGATAAAAATCCTAGGACCTGGCGGGGATACCGGTAGCATAATTCAAAATCACGCGTGGCACGTCTGGGCGCTGGGGCAGACGGGCAGCAAAACGCATGTTAACGGTACCTAGCGTCCGATACATGAATCACAAGATTCGGTTTTTCGAAACAGTTCGCTGATTAGATTCACTGAGTCGAAACATCAACTCAGTAGTTAACTCTACCACCACCACCACCCCGCACAACTGTCTGAAGCAATACAGCGCCCTACTTATCGGTTGGTGGGCTGTCAAGGCTATAACGACCTTGATAACCATTGTATTTTCACTGAGCAGCAATTTAAGCAAGTAGCACAGGCTGCTCAGGAATATTTGGACCGTCGCCGCTCTCACAAATACAGCAGCCCCATACATCTATACGGGGTGCCTTAAGGGCCGCGAGCCTAGGCCCTGCTGACTCTTACAAACACACCCCGAAAGTTTATTTGCAGGAAATAAAATTAGCAGTTACACTCCTGCCCTGTTCCTCCTGGGGTGAAGATAGCTGATAAAGCGATGGTACCCCATTCTATGTAGTACCAACACGAGAGAGAGAGAGAGAGAGAGAGAGAGAGAGAGAGAGAGAGAGAGAGAGTTCGTCATCCGATGTACTTAAGTGACTACATTCTTCTGCTACATCACTATATGTCTTTTGTTGTCTGTTCTGTGTGCCTTTAATATTTCATTTCCGCATTAGTTTATTCGTATAGCCATTAACGCAGCAAGTAGACGCAGTACTTTTTATATTTTATAGTTAAAAGCTTTCGAGCGTTTTGAATGGAATGAATTTGAATTAGAAATTTTTTCTAAACACTAAAAATAATTTCTCACTGTTGGCCGTCTGCATTTCATATCGTTCAATTCCGCCTTGTGAATTATTGGTTGGTTTGCACAAGTAACATTTCCTGGTGGAATAATAAAACTAAAAAACGTGTGTGGCCATTATCAAGGTTTCGCATATCATCACAGTATCTACTTCTGTAAGACTTAGAACAACCCCCAGCGTCGTAGTACGAAGACTTCCGTGCAAGCAAGTGCCCGCAAGCATGTTGTTTCGAGCGTTCAGTATCGGTGGTAAAGTAGTGAAAGAACCCAATTCGAAGTGTGATACGTTTTCTTCGATAGCGCCTTAACAGTAGCAGGCGACCTGCTTCCTCTATGCGATGCTGCTAATTTAACACTGCTTCCTCACCAGGTGACTCCAGAAGAAACACTTATGCAAGCGCTGCCACTATGATAAACTTGCCCGGGAGGCCTGCTCAACGGAACTTGAGCAAGATTTGGTTGCGGTGTAAATGCCTCGGCAAGTACACGCAGAACTTTCCAGAATGAAATGTTCACTCTGCAGTCGAGTTTGCGCCGGTTTGAAACTTTTTGGCGCATTAAAACGTGTCTCAGACAGGGATTGTAATCGGGGGAACTTCGCCTTGCGCGGGCAAGCGCAGTTCCGGCTGAGCTACCTGTGCACGCTTGGCGTCCTGTCCTCACTTCAGAACTGTTGTGGGGGAGTTACTTGCTAGACACGCACCTGTGTAAAAATAACTCTAGCAAGTTGAGTACGGCGTGTCGCTTTTTCCTCCATGCCCTTCTGTGGTCTTTATTTTTTATTTATTTATTTTTCTTTTTGAGGCTCCGAGTGAAACCTAGATTGGCGCACAGTGATCTGAAATACCTAAAAAGATGGTCAACAGTCGAAAACTTAACTTTTTTTTGTCCCAGGACTACTATCGGTTGGAGTAGTTCTAGTGGTACACCTAGTAAGTAAACAAAGGGGGAATCGTTCCTGCCTGGCTGAATTCGTGCCGTTTGTAAGAATCGGGCTTACGGTATTAATTACTCGTTGCGTCGAAAGTAAAAGGAAGTTCAAATGTGTGGAGAACCTCGAAAAGTTCGCAGAGTGGATTCAACAAAATGAATTTCCTCCGGAATGTTAGTACAGTTTTAACTTGTCGCTCGAAATTATTACTCATTGTGTATGAAATACATGAAAATTTCAGTATCTTTCTTCATGAAATCCTGATGAGTCCTGTACAAAGAACAGGTTAAAACCGTTGCTAACCTGGTTGTTAACCAGAATGGAGATTGGGCATTTTTGCAAAACCTATCAAAATAATAAACTACCTGCGAATTTGTTATTGGTTCCGATGCGCGCTCTCTTTGTAGTTTTTCGTCATTTTTTAGTCTTAAATATTGTATATGTTGTGATATTAAAGTTGTTCATCTATTTTCTACAGAAGTTCTAGATAATGACGACGAAATTTCTATCACCAGGGAGAAAATGTCCGTATTTGTGATCCCAGTATCAAACGAGAAAATGAACGTAGTCACTGACGGAGTTGTCAGAGTGAAGCATCCATAAAGTATGACAGGTGCCGTCGCTAGATAGATATCCAAATTCACGAACAGGTGGTAAAAAGTGTGCAGGAACGAATTCGAATTATTCAGATGTGATTCAACGTTCTTACGTCTTTCACAGTTGAAAATTGTTCGACGTATCTCATCTGCCATTATATATTCACCAAAAGTTGCATCCGTAATCAGCGACGCCAAAAATTACCGAGTCCACATTTTCGGTCAAATTCGTAACTCTTACGACTGTCGGCCAGCTAGTGTTTCGAGATTTCGGAGCTCTGTGCGGATTGAGATTTTTGCCAGGAGTTTAAACCCCCGTTGAAAGGAAGATTGGAACGATATACGACGTAAACGAATATTCGCAGACGGCGCTTCGTAGCTCGTGCAAGAGGCGTACTAAGAGTGCTTCCAGAAGTGGAGACTGCTTTGGAGGGATGTATCAGCTATCGAGGAGACTGTTTCGAAGGAGCCGATACACGATAAGTAAAAGTGAGAGATCCCACGTCGCCTTCCGCCGTTAGCGTGAAGTCGTTTCGGCTAGAGGAGCTGCTAGCTGCCGGCTCGTAAACGCTGTTGCGAAAAGTCTGCGGCAGCGGCGGCCGTGGGGCGTGCCGGTTTAGCAAGCAGCGCGAATGACGTAGCAGAGGTAGGGTGGGGGGGGGGGTCGGTGACACCTGGGGGAGCGCCAAGCGGGCCGCGCGCGCCAAAGGTCAGCCGCCGCGCCGTGCCAGCGTGTTGGTAAACACGGCACGCCTGAGGACGCCGGCCAGCGGGGCCGAAACGCCTGCTGGCAAACGACACGCTGGCCTCGTAGTTGTGCGTGCGATTCCACGTTAACTGTACAACCAGTCTGCCCACTACCGAATCTCCGGTGATTGTCATTAAATGATTGGACCGCCATTTGACTGTAAGGTTGCATCATTTACTACCACAATCCGGATTTCGGATATTAGGCCATTATCAATTCAACTGTTCACCCAGTATTCTAATTTATGAGGAAATGCATACTGTAAACCATCAGCTGTTTATTATTTTTCAAACTTCTACCGGTTTCGGTTATAAACCATCTTTACGGAAGACTAGTAAATAAAAATACTGAAACAGAATTGTACACAAGCTGAAGTAAAATACGTAATATAACCCAGTATTTTCATATAGTAAGTACTTACGAACTAGACAGACTGATTAAACAGGTGCATTATATGCCTCCTTATGCATACTGGAATGCAAGTCACACCATAAAAATAAGACGTCACTAGGCATCAAGTCTTGATTAAAAACATAAATGCAATGCCAGGCTGTGTGATGGTGAACCAAGGTCTATTACAAGAGAACCTAACACAACTATTGAAGATCAGTCAATGAGATAAAATTAGCGATTGATCAAAGTATACATGTTGCGAAAACGATATATCTTAGGCAGCCATCATAGGTTATATCTTTGACAAGGTGTCATGGCGACATGTTACAGAAAGCAATATGTGAACATTACGAAAATAACAGGATGGATTATGAAAATAAAAATGTGTAACAACAATTATCTGTCAAAATATAAAAGTTTACATACTTATAGATAACTTTGAATTTCACGTGATTTTTTTAAACTATGTATAAAGGCGAAAAATAACTGTAAATGTTACTTGTTTCATTATTAAACAAACCTCTCAATGCCTTACGTTGAATAAAGACAAGTATACACTATCATCATACACACCGAAAAAAACTTGGTATGGGGAAAAAAGGCGACGACCGGGAATAGGAAAGCAACAATTTGCTAGCCCACTCTTAACGTATGTTGACTTTCCTCTGCTAAGGGCGACCAGTTATTGGTTTCCAAGCCCCACCATTAAAATACAAATGTTTAATAGCCCGAGGATGATGGTTACATTATTATTATTATTATTAACAAGTTTCTGACGACCTTTCAATGTATACCACCGAAAATACGATTTTCCGTCAGCAATCTAAACTAGTCCAGCAAAAATCCGTTACAAATGTACCTCTGACCAAGTTTTAAGTCTGCCTTCCATACTGAAAATAGTGACCCCAACGCGTGATAGCCTCCCCTACTCTCAGCCAAATGTACTGGACAGCGGTTTCAGCTGGACACGCCACATCTGGAATACTTGCTGTCCATTTCTCTCGAGCATGTTCGATACTGTGTACTCTGTCTAGGGACAACAATGTGCTTTTGGCAGAGGCAGCAGATATGCTCCCACACTGACGAACGACTTCTTTGTTTCGGAAATTCATGCTAGATCAGCACAAACAGCGTGTACCGGGTGATCATACAGTCAGTATAAATTTGAAAACTCAATAAATCACAGAATAATGTAGATAGAGATGTAAAAATTGACACACATGCTTGGAATGACATGGGGTTTTATTAAAACAAAAACAAAACAACAAAAAAATGTCCGAGAGATGGCGCGTGATTCTGGTTTTGTAACTGCTACCGTGACGGGTGAGAGGTACGCCGATATGTTACAGAATCGCATCATCCCCAGCCTGGCTGATAAACACCTGCTGGAACTTACGAGTTTTATGCAGGATGGCGCTCCACTCCATATTGCTAGACGCGTGAAAGATCTCTTGCGAGCGTCGCTTGGTGATGACCCCGTGTGCTCAGCCGCCACTTTCGTCATGCTTGGCCTCCCAGGTCCCCAAACCTCAGTCCGTGCGATTATTGGCTTTGGGGTTACCTGAAGTCGCAAGTGTATCGTGATCGACCGACATCTCTAGGGATGCTGAAAGACAACATCATACGCCAGTGCCTCACCATAAATCCGGACATGCTTTACAGTGCTGTTCACAACATTATTCCTCGACTACAGGTATTGTTGAGGAATGATGGTGAACATATTGGGCATTTCCTGTAAAGTACATCACCTTTGCTTTGTATTAATTTGTTATGCTAATTATTGCTTTTCTGATCAGATGAAGCGTCATCTGTCGGACATTTGAGGAACTTTTTTCTGTTCTAATAAAATCCCATGTCATTCCAAGCATGTGTGTCAATTTTTACCCCTCTACATTATTCCTTAATTTAAGTTTTCATATTATTCTGACTTTTTGATCACCCGGTACTTCATAATATCGCCCGCTTCATCCGGGACAACGTGTAAACCGATAGGATTCGACGGAGGAGAATTCTCCAGATGGTCATTGTGAGGCGTCTGAGATGGACGCCGCTGGAGCACGTGGTGAGCAGTGCGCGGAGCTGGAGATGACGTCACGGCCGGCCTGGTGGTGACGCACTGCTGCCGTCACCGGCGTGGCGTCACTGCTGCGTTCTGTCAGCCTCTCCCACTGAACACTGCTGGCCGATCGCAAAGTTCTCCGTGTGCTTGGGAGCCTGAGACTCCAGAGCGCCCAAGACGTAATTCTGCTCACGACTGAGGTGCCCAGAGTGCTTAGCTGTTGTCGGAGGGGTAGCTGTTAGTTTCAGAGCTGCCAGTGGGATAACGAAGGGTAAGATGAAACCAGCGAAGAACGTAGGATAAGGTCCAGTAAGTAAATTACCAGCAAACGCTCATTTCTGGTCACTCGAGGCGCAGTCACGGAATTACAAATGTCTCCTTGATCTTTTGCTTAGCGCTTCGATAGTACTCATTTTACTGTGCACTCTTTCAGTTGTAGAGTATTAAGTTTAGTGTGCAAAAACAAGAACGTACGTTATGCGTCACATCATCCTGCAGACACAAACGTATTGCAACATTTGCATTCCTGGTCGGTAAGGTGTCGTGTTTTAAATAAAACATGAACGACTTATTTGCTAATTCATACCTACTAAAATCATTCACTGGCAAAATGTTAGTCAACAAGCATAGTCGTTTGATATCACCGAGCGAAGTTGCGCACTGGACTGGCATTCGACATTGTCAACGGGACATTAAATTCTGAGCTTCCTTCCTCGTTTCGACCAGTATCTGAGTGCGCTCTCTCTCTCTCTCTCTCTCTCTCTCTCTCTCTCTCTCTCTCTCTCTCTCCACCATGGCACTTACAATTTCTTGCCTTTAAGGGAAATCTCTCACTTTACATTCTTTCTATATGTTTGTTCCATTTTCTTCTATACGCTCGAATTCTATGATTTATGCTAAAGATGTGGAATTCTTCTCTAACATCTCGATTTCTTAGCCTGTTTTCTTTTCTGCAACCTTTGACTCCTTTCACGAATTTAATTTCTTGTACCTGAATACAGCTTTCTTGCTTCTTTATCATCATCCACATCTCACTTCCTTAGAGCATTGTGGGAACTGTCACTTCTATAATTTTGTCTGAACTCCTTATCGTCCACGTTTCACTCCCATACAATGATACACTCAAGACAAATGCTTTCAGAAAGGAGTTCCTAACATTTAAACTAATATTGGATATCAACAAATTTCGCTTCTTCAGAAACGCTTTTCTTCCCATAGCCATTGTGCATATTGTATCTTCTCTATTTCGACCATCAGAAGTTATCTTGCTACCCAAGTAGCAAAATTCATCAACTTTTATTGTCTCATTACGTAATCTAATTCCTTCAGCATCGCCTGACTTTCTGACGCTACCTTCCAATATCGTTGTTTTGTTGATGCTCATCTTGTACCGTCTTTTCAAGACACTGTCCATTCCATTCAATTGCTCTTCCAGAGCCTTTGCAGTCTCTGACAAAATTACTATGTCATCGGCAAACCGCATTTTTTTTATTTCTTCTACCTGATCTTTAATTCCCTCTCAAAATTTTTCCTTACATTCCTTCACTGCTTGCTCAATGTACAGAATGAACATCAGGGAAAGGCTACTACCCTCTCTTACTCCCTTGTCAACTTTTGCGTCTCTTTGATGCCCTTCGACTCCAATAACCACTCTCTCATTTTTGTATAAGTTGAATATAATTCTTCGCTCCCTGTATTTTACCCCTTCTACCTTCAGACTACATTTTATAAAAGATTGTTAACAATGATGTTTCAATAAAAAAACATAAGTTATATTTTACAGTGTTGTTTTCACGCCAGTCTTTGATTCTTCAGTTTCCGAAGAGCTGCGATGCTGTTTTTGGAAACTCATCTTTATAGTTACTAATGGCTTGCCAAGCAGCTAACCTACTGAACCATCGTCGTAGGTGACAAGGTGTTTAGCTCGTCTACATAAACAAAAAGTGACCCAACATGTGGGATTAGAGATGCCAAAATGTTTTATACTCGTATTACTGAATTCGAAAACAAAGAATGAAAAATATCTGCCACAGCGGGATTCGTAAAAATGTTAAAATGTTTGTAAATCTATCGGACTCAACTGCGTGGTTATCAGCCCCTGGCTTACAAACAACTGAAACTACTGAAACTAAGGTAAACTAACCTAAGGAGAACACACACTCATGCCCGAGGGGGGACTCGAACCCCCCGACGGCGAACAGCCGCGCGCACCGCAACACGGCGCCCCAGTACGCACGGCTAGTCCGCCGCTGCGCGGGATTCGAACAACCGACTCTACGTTATGAGGCGACAACGCTACAACCTGAGCTACACCGACATATGCCTCGACCAGTGCAGCAACTGTTTTAATTATTGGTACTTACATGTACTTGCAAAACTTCAGAGTCGATTTTCTCGAGAGTTTCTTGAGAGTTGCGTGGAATGGCTGACGATGGTTGTTGTTTAAGTTCTGAACATCGCGAACCATAAAGAAATTTTAAAATCCACTACCCATGTGGTCTCCCTGTAAGACAAGTGTCACTGCTAAGTAACGACCTTCGCCTCCAGCACTTGTCGGTATGGTCGCTCTCGATGGCTCGGAGCCCCACTGCTGCCCAGCCTGAGTGCTCAGTAGGCCGGCTGTTTGAGTCTTCATGACGCACGGCTCGCTTATGACCGAAGCTGCCTGGACTTTTCCTCACTGTCGGTGACGCTTCGCCCTAACGATTCGCTAACGGCATCTTCAGGCCTCCCGCAAAGCCACTCTGCAGGGAAGTGTTGTTGCACAATTGCAGAGTCGAGACAACGAATCGTTAGGCACGTGCTCTTCTAGCGATATTCTGCCGGCTGCGTAACTCTCTCCAGTTCAGTGACCGTACGTCGAAACGCTTGCGCGCTGTCGCTTGTTTACTCACGACGTCGATGACTGCTGACGGCGCGAAATTACTCAACTTCCCCTTCCTCGCCCTCTGATATTACGCTGCGCAACAGGGGCATACAGTGAACTTCCAGTTACAGTCAACAACACAACCTCCTGACTTAAACGTCCACGTAATGAATCAACTGTTATATTTTTTTTGCGCTTAATCGAGAAAAGTAGTCTACCATATGCAGATGACATAGTGTGGTATTGGCAGATTCTTTTTAACCCTTTATTTGCCAAAGTTGTTCTCAAGCAACATCAAAACTGTGCGTGGTTTTCTGAAACATGTTTAAAGTTTCATCCTTGGATGGGTAACACTGCTTGAAACGAAAGTTTACGATCTCCACTAAAGTGATGTTTCGTTGTCTTTTGCGAAAAGTTTAGCAATAAACTGAATCCTCGGCGGACACCCCAAGCATACGTTACCGATGTAATTGTTTCAATTTTGTGACGATATCTTTCGTGATACATGGAAAACTGCTTATGAAAGGGAAAGACGAAGCCTTGATGTTCAATTATTATGGAAAATTTTTGACGGTTTCTGGACGGAGACAGGAAATGGACTTAAATTTATTGCGAAGATGAGGCTGGTAGACCAGTACAAAATGGCCAATAAGTTAAAAAGAAAACTGAAACAATATCTCCTGTACCAGTTAATGATGTACGGAATGGCAGATATGACAATATGTTATCAGTTGACAGATTACGGTCCAAAAGAAATTTGAAAGTTTTGGCTTCAGGGATACTTGACTTTGAACTTTGCACCAAGAACGACTTGTTTTCTCGCGTTTCACATATAGTGCAAAGTACAATAATTTCTCCAGTCCTAAGAACAACACTGTAGTATTGCTACTGTGCCACCATGTGAAGTTTTTGGCCAATGTTTCTTACAAACCAGAAAATATATTTTTAAAAAATTGTACAAATCACAAACAGTTCACATGACCCTACACACATTTAAGTAACATAATATTTTCCTTCTCGTGATTTTGTGTGTGTCAAAGGGCTAAAGATTGATATTTCAGAGCTAGATCAGACGTGTAAGGGTCATGAAGAGCAGCATCTCCAAAACGAAATTAATGTCTCTGGGAAAGAGATTTAAACAGATTGAACGCGAAATAGGGGGAACAAAGCTAAACATAGTTTAAAGTACATAGGTAGTATTTTCTCGCAGGATAGCAACATAGTGAAAGAACTGGAATCCAGGTGAAGCAAAGCTAATGCAGTGGGTGCTCGGCTATGCTCTACTCTCTTCTGCAAGAAGGGAGCGAACAACGAGACCAAGTTAGCAGTGCGCCACTCTATCTTGGGTGGACACAGGTTACCTTATTAATAAGCTTGAGGTTACAGATTTGAAAGTAGCAAGGATGATTGCTGGTACTAATAGGTGAAAACAATGGCAGGATTGTGTCGATAATGGGGAAATCAAAGAAAAACTGGGAATGAACACCATTGATGAGGCAGTTAGAGCGAACAGACAGATGTTGTGGGGTTATGTTACTCGCACGGGAGAAGCAAGAGACTCATGGGCTCGGCATCGAATGGTAAGAGGAATCGAATTACACCTCTGAGAAAGTACTTAGATTCAGTTAAGAACGATTTTGAAGTAACAGGCTTATCAAATGGGGGCATCAATGTTAACATTGAATAGGGGATCATGGTGGAATTTTATTGGGGGGGGGGAGAGTGTTCCATACTGGCCGCTGAAAGGCATTATCAGTCGATGATGATGATGATGATGATGATGATGATGATGATGATGATGATGATAATACAGGAATTTTGTTTTCAAAAACGTTACATCGGGATACGTAGCCGCCCTGGATATATCTACTTCATTGTATCCAGAACACTGAAAAGTGTCACCTACTTACCACAAAACATTCCGTCGTTATGTATTCATCCTTAACTCTCCCTCCCTCTCTACTTCTCTCTCTCTCTCTCCTTTCTCTCTCTCTCTCTCTCTCTCTCTCTCTCTCTCTCTCTCTCTCTCTCTCTCTCTCTCTCGCCCTTGGTGTCGGCTGCTCCACTCGCTGCGGTCGGCCGTATGAAGCGGCAGCGCCCAGCGCAGAAGCCCCGGGCACCGCTAATCTCGTTAGCCGCCGCTTCCGCCCGCACTACAAGCGACTGCGCTCCGCTCCGCCACGCCACGAGACCAGAAGAGCGCACTAGGCTGGCCAGCGCGTCTAATGCTTAAATGAAGCTGTCCGTTTCTTGAAAGTCACTCCGACCCACTAAATTACTTTGCACCTGTCAAGTCTTCGTTCGTCTTTTGGTCGGGCAAATTTTCTGTCTTGCCATTCAGCGCCAAGTAAAACACAGCTGGCGCAAAAGAAATTTTAAACTTGTGATCTGTCTGCATGTTGAACTTAATCCAGAGGTGGAATACGAAAATTTCGTTCTTACCGGGACTATAACGTAGGTTTTCCCACTTTACTCGACCAGTGTGTTGACACCTTCGCCAATCCGTCCGCGCTCCCCGGTCTACCAAACTGCCGTGTGGCTTATGTCTGACCGTACATTCTCCACTTCTTGCTCTCGACCTGTAATTACAGTCTTCTTGTCTGCGTGAGTGTAATGAAGACGTTGCGTGTCACCATCTTCTCCTCATCAGTTGTGTGGTGACTATCTCGTGTTTAGTTAGTAGTTAATGGAAGTTATACAGAGAATTTATATTTTCCCTTATTGGCGGACTCAGATTTAATTGGTCCGTATGAATAAAAAAGAGCGCACGCTCCAGGGAAGATTCTCAGAGCAAAAGAACGTTCTCTGAGTAAGCTCTCAATTTGGTATGAATAAAAACTTCGTAACATATGCTCTGAGCAGGAAGTTCATTCTCGCTGACTCCCCTCCTCCTTAAGTTCTCCGCGTGTCATGTACGTGTTCAAGAAGGATTGTACTACGTTTACATATTAGTTTGTTGTGCAACAGCATATTATTAAAACTAAATGTGGATTTTCACGAAAATTTATTCTGATGATGTTGCAAAATTTTCGTCGTGTGACAAACTTTGTTTTTTTTTTTTTTTTATCGAAGTTGGGTTAGCAGAATTTGCGAAGGAAATTTTAAGACTGCATCACATTTTCATCTGTTTGAACGTGGAACACTGTCACTGCTTTCTAATAAGAGATACTTTTTGTTAAACATGGCACCCATTCCTCATAAGCGGAAGACCATGCGATTTTCTTGACAAACAGACTGCTATTAATCAGTTCTCAATTTCTCTGTCGTGTATACTTCTGTTAAGTTATAAGTTACGATTATGAAGGCAGGAAACACATGTTACATAGGCTAACCGGTTAGGGGTAGAACGAACAAGAGCAGTACAAAAAACAATACTTCTCTACCTAGTACCGCATCAATATTTTACTTTGTGATACAGACTGTGAAGTTCTGGGATGCACTTTATTGGAATTAACGTCATAAGGCGTTATTAATAGACCCAGTTAAAAAACAAGCAATAGTATTTTGCTATGTAGCATGTTTACAACTGTAAATATCCACCCCAAACAAACGGATGAAACTCGCAGCTCAATCCACTTGGGTTTCTTTCCTATGTCGATAATGAAAAATCTCCTCTGACATCACTCTCGTAACGATATAAAATGCTTGAAGTGTCACACGATTATTTTGAAGGAAACGTCAGCAAAATGTTTTTATTTGCAATACATTATAAAAAATTTTACCCTTTTGGTGCTGCTAATATTTTATTACTTCAGCGACGACAGCTGTTTCGGCCTTAGGCCATTTTGAAGCAAACTATCATAAAACTTGTTTATGTTCCTGCTACGCTAATTATACATATGTACTTATTGCATGCAGGTATTATGATCTTTTAATAAATCTTTTCGGAGTTCTTATTTCAACGAAACTGTTATATACCAATAAATAAAAACTCCAAAAAGATTTATTAAAAGATCGTAATAGCTCTTCGCAATAGGTACATACGTATAATTAGCGTAGCAGTAACATAAGTTTTGATCATACTACGTAAGCTTTCACGTCCGGCGTCAACTTCCGGGCTCATAAGTCGTGGTAGATTTGTAACACTTTCCCCTAACGTTTCATCTTCGGCTGCGGAAGACATCTTCAGAGGAAGAGTGACGAACAAGTTTTATGACAGTTTGCTTGAAAAATCGCCTAAGGCCAAAACAGCTGTCGTCGCTATAATAATAAAATATTAGCAGCATCAAAAGGATAAACTCTTTTATAATGTCGTTTCACGATATATATTTTATTGCGGGCCCAATAATGAAGAAAAAGTTTTTGTTTGCATAAACTTTTTAGTTTCTCTTGTGCTTCTTCAGACTACGTATAAAAGAACACCTCTGACAAACATACATTTTCCCACTTTTATTATAAACCCTTAGTAAAATGTAATAGAAATTACTCAGTTGGAAGTATGCTAGAGAGCTCACTTAAGAAAACGGACAATGGTCGCCTGTAGTGAGGAACTTCTCTAGTTTTATTCATACGAAATCGGAGACTCTTGTCTGTTGCGAGCAACTTCCCCTACCCTTTTATTCACGCTGAAAACGTACTCGGTTGAAGTATATTCGTGACCCGCTTTATTCATTCGTCGTGTATTTATTTTCTATTTGTTCATTGAGTTTTTTATTTTTGTCTAGAACTTTATTTTTTGTATTAGGTATTTATTATTTAATAATTAACAATAGATTATTTATTGAGTGGGAGTTGTTTAGTTTAAATACCCAATCCATCTCAACCCAATAACATTCTAATTAAATTTGGACCAATAATTAAAAAAAACTATTGAAAAAATAAATATGAAAACAAAATAAAACGATTAATAATCTTTTCATTATGTATATATTCATTTCTATAGTAACTATATATAAATTAGGCATTCAGTCAAAAATAAGTTATCACTGCCATAGAACTATTTTAACTAAACAACTCCCTGAGAATGTTCCCTGGAATCCAGAGTATGAAGGAGATACTAGGTTTTATTCATACGGGCCGTTGTTGAAACGTCGTGTGTGTCACGAGCAGGTGTGTTGCTGAGGCCCTAGTGAAGTGAGTCGCCGACTCCGCCTCCACCTATAGCCCTGGTCACTGGCGCGTGCCCGGCGTCGCCCGCACTCCCAGCGTATCGCCTTACCTTACTGACCCTGCCGATACCACCTGAGCTGTGTGCAGCCTCTCAACACTCAAACAACGCCAAAACTAGCAGCCGCTTCACCACAGAAGACACCGACACACTCGGCCCACCTTTTAACAGGCTCCAATCCACAGCTGGAAACTTCGCGGTCACGTGCTTTGAAAATCTGTCAGTCTTACCTCACGAGATCGTCACGTGACAGCGTCACGTGTCACCGTGTCACGTGCAGGGCCGGCTGTAGGAGGCGGCGAACGATAGGTTACATTAAAAAAGACAATGGAAAGGTGCCTTGCATAAATGTAGAAATTTGAAAACTAGTTGGGAATACAAATTGTTACAGACGGTACACATTAATACAGACGACAGTGATATGTGTCATCCTACAAGCAAAATAAAACACGCAAGGTTACTACGTGGAAGGTTGAGCCAGTGTGTTGGGCAGCGTTCGGGCGCTTCCGCGTGACGCCACTATGCATCGTGAGAAGCGGCAGAAGGGCGAGGCGTGTTCCTTTGTTAGACTACAGCACTGTTCTATTTAACTAACGTTAGTTTAAGAAAACAGGTGCTGTATTTATCTTTTTATGTCCCGGTCCTAGTTCAGTGCGCAGTGAACAGGCGTCCTTTCGAAAATTCCTGGCAGATTAAAATTGTGTGTCGGAACCGGGACTCGAACCTGGGACCTTTGCCTTTCGCGGGCAAGTGCTCTACCACTGAGCTATTCCGACACTACTCACGATCCCGTCCCACAACTTCTGCCAGTACCTCGCCTTTTACTTTCCCGGCTCCGACACACAATTTTAATCTGCCAGGAAGTTTCATGTTAGCGCACACACCGCTGCAGAGTAAACGTTTAATTCAGGCGTCCTTTTGTTTCTTTGTCTGATTATCAGCTGCGACGAGTACGGAAAAGTGGAGTAAGATGGCCACCTAATTCCTCCTAGGCCCTTTTCGCTGATGCCTCGAGGCTTGTTTTAGCTGACAGTGCATCCATGGTTGACCGTGTTGTAACTTTTATCCGTGAGTGTGGGCTGTACCAATCCATTTAAATTTTCGTGTGTGTGTGTGTGTGTGTGTGTGTGTGTGTGTGTGTGTGTGTGTGTGTGTGTGTGTGTGTGTGGCACTGATCTGTTCTCCGTTGCCGAAGACTTTCAGGTAGGTGTTTTTAATGTGCACCACAGTGGCTGGATGTCATATTTTTGTGATCACCCAGCAAAACGCTCTCGTATTGTTGCAGTACTTTTATCCTTTTTTCCTTGAGTACTGCGCAAGTGTTTGCGATCACCAACAGATCGGGTTAAAGGGAGATAAGAAAACAGTTCAAGGACGGACTGGTAGTTCTGTTGCTGGCAGATTGGATCAATGCGGTAGTGTGACAGATACGGCCCTGGTAAATGAAATGGAAATCGCTGGAAGGAAGGCGACAAATTTATCGGGCTGGAATCTGGACGAGACTGCAGAATGATTCCACTATCATTTACCAGGGAGGTAGAACAATATAGGTTAGGGGTCGTCCAGCGGTCAGCAAGCATTCTCTTTCCCGCCGGTCTGTCTGGCAGTGGAACAGATGGGGAAGTAACGTCTAGTGTCATGACGCTCGTTCCGCCACCAGCCTTGTCGGATTGTATGTATGTATGTATGTGTGTATGTGTGTGTGTGTGTGTGTGTGTGTGTGTGTGTGGTGAAACCGCGACCACACGCAGTGTTTAACTCGTGGCCGACGTCGGCGAGTGAGAGTCTGGTGAGCGCGTGCTTTCGCTGCCTAGGCAGGCAGGTATCGTGTACCTAGGTACCCAGGCAGGCAGCTGAGTGACCACCGCAGGCGTCCCTACCTAAAGCAGTGCCGCTGCCGGCCAGGCCGCGGAAGAAAGCCCCGCCATTACAGGTCTACGCACTTTCCCGGCCTGACCGCCTGCGCTGCTAGAGCGCGCGCCACATAACTTGGCGTAGGGATGGGCGAGAAATCACGTACTCGTGAAAAATCACGG
Organism: Locusta migratoria; assembly: GCA_026315105.1. Lineage (NCBI taxonomy): Eukaryota > Metazoa > Arthropoda > Insecta > Orthoptera > Acrididae > Locusta > Locusta migratoria. Next base: position 393,839,372 of record CM048750.1, on the reverse strand, counting down.
TGATTGAAAATTCACTGTTTTCACGGTCGCGGCGATCTGGAATCTGACCGTGATTTCAGTCACGGTCACGGTTGGGTAGCGACGAGCAGGAATAGCAGCAGTATAAACTACAAAGAGCCATCTGGTGGCCGAAATGAGTACTAAATGCAGCACCGAATAGCAGGTGTAGCAGCGAATAGCGGAAAAGCAAAGAGGAGGTGAGGGAAGAGAAGCAGCAAAGGCTAAAAGAGCCATCTGTGGGTCGAAATCTGTACTAATATCAATGCAGCAAATAGCGGGTCTAGAAGCGAATCACCGATAAGCGAAGAACGGGTATAGCAGCGAATCACCGACTAGCGAAGAGCGGGTGTACCGGCTAAAAGCCGATTATGGACAGTGACCAGTTCGCATACACTTGTGCGTTTTTCCTAGAAAATCGCCAGGGCCCGGCAGGGAGGGTAAAAAACTGAAAAACACATTTCGTCCATTTCGCCGTTGGTCGTCTAAAAGTGTATATCTTGTTTCTGCCGAGATGAAGCGATCGAGGACGAGCGAGATGTCATTTCACCGCTCTTAATAGCGACTATGCGAAATGTAATTTGTGCGGCATGCAGTTGTCGCATAAAACTTATGGTGACAGAGCAATGTATGTTGCAATCACATTGTTTTATAAGTAATTAACTTTTGTCTGTACTCTATTTTTAAAACTGCTGTAATAATAGTAGGCGGTATGATGTTTTAATACTTTGTTAGTGTGGAAAGGTAGACTTCTTCAGCACTGAGTATTGTTCTAGCGATAAAGAACGCAGTTGCGGCGTGCAGAGTAACAAGTAAGCTCTACGAACATTTGAAATGTGAGCGCTTGCACTCCGCTACGATGTTGGCAATACCACGTGGTAGCCAATAAGAGTCAGAGTTGTGAGCTCTCTGCAGCCGTTACCAATGCTTGAGCAACTGGAAAGCACATGTGCATAAAATCATTACCCATGGGACTTGCGCTGGAATACTGATATCACATTAATTGCTTCAATTATAGTAAAGATCTCAGCTTCTTATTTCATATGTATGCATACATTTTGAGTTAAAAGTGTATGGCACTGAAAATGAAACTGCAGTAACTTTTTATTTATTTAAGCATCCAGTTACCTGTGCATGATACATCTTAAAAACATATGGCACCTAACAGTAAAACTGATACTATATTTCTGTAACTGAAGCATGTAAAGTAATATTATAACTATTATAGGCCAGTGTATTTAAATAACAGCACTCTCTAATAACTGCAGTATCAATTACATTAAAGAAAGAAGTTATTAAAATTGAGGGCGTATATTCATTGACAATGAAATAACACCTACGTTGCAAATAATTTTTACACTTACTAAGAATATTTACTATGCTTTCATTGTCTTGATGTGGTTAGAAAGTTTATTGTACAGTTATTTTAAACTATACTTACTATTGACTTACGTTGAGATTTACTTTTCTCGGTTCACAACATAACTCTCATAACAACATAGAGACGATAAAGTAGTTACTGGCGGATGAAACATTATAACAAAAGTATCTAATTCAATTTTTGTCAGTTCCACGGTAAACCATACAAGTCGCCGGAATCGCGGCGATTCAATCACGGAAATAGTGAAAAGAGCAGAAATCACGGAATAGCGGAAAGAGCTGAAATCACGGAATAGCGGGAAAAGTAGAAATCGCGGAGGGATACATGTCGTGAAAACCTCAAACAGTGATTCTAAACCGTGATTAATCACGGTTTACAATCACGGTGATTTAAAAGTAGCAATCACGGAAATCACTGTTAGCGGAAAATCACGGTTTAGCCCATCCCTACCCTTGGCGGGTGAGGTCTGGATGCCCAGAAGCACGGGTAGGCCTACGTCACGTCACGTGACCTGCTGGCCAATAGCCGCCAGTCAGCCGTTGCGCGCGGTCGAGTTCGTGTCGTACTGTGCGGAGCGACAGCTGGTTTTGGCATTCTGCGTTGTGTTTTTTTGCGAGTTATTTCGGAGCATTCAGTTGACTATGAGTAGCAATAGCAAATCTCTACCTGTATTACACAAACAGGCACGAGGAATAGGTTTCTAGTATAACAATTCTTTAGACGGGAGTCGGAAGCGGCTGATCACAAAGCCTCTGCTTATTACCACGTTAAAAATTATTTTGTGGCAGTTAAGCTTGTATTGTGTAACTTTATATTATGTGTACTTCCCTGGCAAAGGAATTGTAACACGATTTTTGTTCTTACTTATGCTGTTTTGTTGTGGATTTTGTTTAAAGCTTGTCTTCCGGCTTCAAAAGCTTTGACGATTTTGTTATGAACTCTATTAACGTTGAGTATTATCCGTTTCCTGACTGTGCCTCGACGATCGTCTTTGCGGTGTGTAGCAAGCAATCCTCATTATTTTATTGTTATTATAACATGAACTTTCCACTGTAAAATCTAATGGCGCCGCCTAAGAAACTCCGTCCTGCGCCCCAACCGCTCGCGATGGCTGGCTGTCGCATCAGGTCGCCTGCTTTCCCTGTGACACGCAGCAGTATTGTGGTCGACGTAAAGGACTGATCGTTTGTGTTTCGCACTGGGGGACTCGTGGCGGCCCCGTAGTCAGCGCCCGACCGAGGCTAGTGTGCAGTGGTGTTCGGCCCCAACACTTGACAGTTCTTGGTCTGTGGAGTACAGAATGGCGTACCCTACGAACGCCCAACAAATTGCGACTAACAGAGGAGACAACCAACGTGTGGAGGTTGTGGCGCATTTCTTTTTACGTGACATACAGTAAAGCCTCCCCGACAGGTCCTAGGTTTTTTATCTGTCACTTTCCACTTCTTTCACCTCTGGCAGTATTGCTCATGTGGAAAATACCGAGCAGCACCGTGGTTCGGAACCCACGTTAAACTGTAGGTCCCCCTATAACTGGCTGGGTAAGTCAGTTCGAAGGTCGGAGGAAGGCAACGGCATACCACCTCCAAACAGGACCATGCCTAGTAAAGCACTGTGGTTTTCAAACCAATCTTCGGATTGTTGACTGCTTTACCTTTTTTTACATTAAAGTCACATTTTTCTATACATAACCTGTTATATATGTTCGGTGGTAGAATGCTCATAGATCTCGTTGCTCGCCTGCCATTAACACATTACAAAATAATAGGACGTCGGGTTCTTATACGTCATGTATTGAACCAACAATGTGACACGCTTCATACTTACACAAATTTATTTATCCATTCTTGATGAAACGCAAAAATAATGCAAGAGTAAGACTGGTTCACAACACACTTCCATACTAAGATGTTACTACTCCATTAAGACTGACATAAGACTTCCCTCATTCTTCATACTACTCCATACTAACTTGGACTGAATGCGTTCGCGCCAATTCGCGCGTATTAATACGTAGTGTATATTCTAGAACCTTCTAGAACACGGAAGTACAACATTTAAATATTTAACAATTTGTTCATGAACCATAAGCATATTTTGCTTTACGTAAAGATACATGAAATGTATAAGATGTAATAAAAATATTTCCATATCAAAATGAAATAATACAAAAGATCGCAAGTAAACAACAATTAGTGCAGTGTTAATATATGTTTACATTGTTGTTACGACTTTCAATAATTAATTTAGTTTGTTAGAAGAACCTAGTAATGCAAATAATAATGAGACTTGACAGAAGCGCCATAAGATGTTTCTATAATATAAACATAGAATATTAGGCTACAATACTAAGACCAACTGTGGTATCGAATACTTAAGTTATTTAAACAAACGGAACCCTCCGGGCTAAATATGTTACAAGGTCCACTATGCGGAATCCTCGCAGGGGTTCTGTCGTCCTCTGCCGACTCCGCATCGGCCACACTTGGCGTTCGCACGGCCACATTCTCCGTCGCGAGGACCCTCCTCACTGTCGATATGGTGCGCCTTTGACAGTCGCCCACATCTCACTCGAATGCCCAACCTTCGCCCCTCATAGACGGTCATTTAATCTTCCTGACTCCTTAAAACTTGTTTTAGGGGACAATGCCTCTGTGGCTGATTCTGTTTTAGCTTCTATTCGTAACAGTGAATTCTACAATTCCATCTTACGTGATTGAGTGTGCTTTATGTATTTATTCTGCACCTGGTTAACATTTTTAGGCAGGTGATTTTAATGTGTTGACGAGTGGCTGGATGTTCTATTTTTTTTTTTTTTTTTTTTTTTTTTTTTTTTTTTTTTTTTTTTTTTTTCTGTGAACACCCAGCCTGCTCACTCTGGTCTTCTTTTAAATCTCTTCTTTCTTCCCTTTAGTTGAATCTTTGATTTGACATTTTCCATCTACGGTTTGAAGTCGTTTAACACGTTATGTCCCATTTTATCGGTCTGTTATGTGTCTCTGAGATTGGAAAAAGGGAGTGATGACCACGGTTTGTTCCTTTTTAAACCCCAACGCAACCAACCAACTTGACAGTTCTCCGTAAGCTGCGACTAGACGGTCGTTAAACGCCAGCTGCACTTCGCGCGCCTGCAGCGACCTGGCGTCGAACCCAGCACGCGGTCTCTTCCGTAACGGACTCGGACGCGCGCCCTTAGTAGCAGCTGAAGCCACGAGAGGGCCAGACGGCCCAACATAAGAAAAAAGAAAAATAACGAAAAGAAATAGGGGGAGGAAAAAATACACTGATCAGATGCCACTCAGCGCTCCAGCCTATCATGCGGAAGTGTTTCCACTCGTGCGTCAGCGATGTAGCCTACAACTATTTCAACTTCCTCATCGAATTCAAGCGGCGGCTATCGTCAAAAACTGTTTTTAACAATGACACTTATCTTCCAATACGGATGGCATGATATTTGAGGCGTTAACGTACGCGTGTCTCTAGTGTGTTGTATTACACTTAAGCACACTACGCCCAGCAAATAAATTTGGGAGACATTGGGCTGTTGTACGAGAAGATACTGCTGTGCTTTACAGTGCGGTCGTATGCTATCGGTGTACAGCCTAGGCTAGACACTGTACCCTGGCCAAGTACGTTGTTCCTGTTCTTCAGGGCGTACCACTCAACTGTTTCATCGCAGATATCTCTGGAACTACAAGAGATATTGAAAAATGACTTTCACTGTCATGAACGTACGGTAAGGGCTTATGAAAGTAGCTGCTATGAGACACTCTAAAACGTGAAGAAATATTATTTTGAACACAAACTTGTTTTTTTTTTTTTACATGGATATACCATATTACTTCTTAAGTGAACGATAGGACGAAAAATCACAAAAAGAATGCCGTCGGTTGCATCGCGATGCGTCAATTACATCAGGAGAAACTGCGAAGCGAAGTTGACGTTTGAAACACACGAGGCGCGCTGCTAGCGCGTGCTCGAGGCTCTAGCGGAACTCACGGTTGAGCTTCGGACAAGCGCTAGCAGCGCGCCTCGTGTGTTTCAAACGTCAACTTCGCTTCGCAGTTTCTCCTGATGTAATTGACGCATCGCGATGCAACCGACGGCATTCTTTTTGTGATTTTTCATCCTATCGATTACTTAAGAAGTAATATGGGGTTTCCATTTAAATATCTGTTGTAGTTTAAGAGAGATCTGGGATGAAACAGTTGAGTGGAACACCCTGTATGGTGAGGTAGTGGAGTGCCGTCCCCCCTGTGAGCATGGACCAGTGGCGGCGCAGCTGCCGGGCAGCAGGTATGGTAATGGCGGCTGGCCAGGTGCAGGGCCGCAGCTGCTGCAACAGGTGCTGCGCAAGCAGCGGACGAGGCGTCGCGCACCTGGCCAGGCTAATCACTGGGGCAGCGGCGCCTGTCAGCGGCGGGACGCGTCGGCTAGCCCTGGTGCCGAAAATTAAACGCTCAGTCTGGGTACAGTCGCCTGCAGGACTTACTTACCACGTTGTGGTTTGTGGGACGTTGCAGTGGAGAAGCGTGTGCAGATAGGCGAGTCGGGAAGGCGACCGGTGGGCCGGGTTCGCATCCCTGTCCGTCTCAAATTTCTCACTTCTTGCCGTAGAATAATTTCAGTACCCTGGTTGCAGTTCGAATATGTTCACAAGGCAAAAAAAAATATTTGGTATTCTCAATGACACACACAAAATACCTCCCTCAGGTATTTAATCACGGTCGAGAAATAAGTTGAACTAACTTAGCGATTTCTGGCTACAGCATTATTTTAGGATTGACGTTTACTGATCCAGCGTTTTTTAATGTTCTCGGATGAATATTAAAAATATGTATTCCTATGGCTTTTGTTTTAGAGTGAGAATTCATAATTGAAGTAGTTGTGGTTGAGATTCGGTGCTATGTGAATTTTATTGAACTAAACATCTTTTTCTGCTTATTCTGCCATTGTCAAGTGACTTACGGTACAAAGTGGGTGACATTCACGTTACGGTGTTGCATTATAGCATTGAGCGACTCACATATATATCTCGTTCGACTGGTAGGCATGAAACACAATTCGCAGGTTTACATCAACTGTCGAAATGTATTTGTTCGTCAAACTTCGTCTTATTATGACTTTCGTACCCACAATATCAAAGTTTAGAATGCCCTCCCCCCCACCCCCCCCACCCCCACACACACACATTATATCCGCCACCTTCATTTCTGGCGACAGTAATTGTGACAGTTCTTAGTTTTCTCACAAGTCGTAGGGTTTTGTATCAGTGTATTCGAAACACGTTAAATTACTGCCGAGTGAGTCATATACTACTACTACTACTTCTACTTCTCCTAAGAACTTGATTCCTTATCTCCAATTTCCACTTTACCATCCTTTTTTAGGATTTGTTAGTACAAATAATACCAAATGATGCTATACTTCGTAGATGTTACACAATGTTTATTAATACAGCAATAGGCCTACTTCGGCACTGTGGCCATCATCAGGCTACGTTCGACATATCCTCCAGTGATGCATATCCAGATAGAGCATCGCTGGGGGATTTGTCAAACATAACTGTTACAATAGCAGTAAGAAATTAATATCAAACAAGTATATATATATATATACCGCCCAAAGAACATTTACATTGCAATTATATTGTAATAAATTATACTTCCAGGATGCATTATGAACATAGCCTAATGCCGAAATAGGTCTACTGCTATATTAATAAACATATAACATCTACAAGTAAAGTAGCATTTTGGTATTATTTGTACTAACAATGTGTACTAAAGACATACACAATGCTGTGGGCTCAAATGAAATGAATTTTTTAGGATTTGGTTAATCGTAATCCCCCCTCCCCGCCCTTACCGAAGACTTTGGAGTTTACACTTCGAAAATATTTTCACTGTGTTAACGTTTTCGCTTAATTTTTTCAAAAAATTATGAATGGAAATGATAGTTACGTACAAGGTCTGCGCCGTAAGCATATGCATTTAAAAAAAAAATGTTAACCATTACCTATTATACTCTGGATAAAATAAACGTTAATGAGAGAATTTTTACTACGCCTTAAGTGACTTCTGATCAGATATTCCCACTGTTGTCCCTTCTCCGCTCCTCTCACTTACCAAATTTGAAAGTAACTGACGTAGCTAGACTTCAATTATTTCGAATGATGTAAACTATTTCGTAACCAGCCGAGCCACATTGCAAGCGTGATAATTAGTTGATGTTCTCTGGTTTTTTGTCAGTACTGATTACATTGACTGCATGTTGTTTAATTGTATATAAGAAGTAATTAGGAATTAGAACTTCAGTGACAATGGAAACTGTACACTTTGCCTCGAAGAATGTATTACGTATCAGTTACGTTTACAACATCATACAGGGTGATCAATCCTCAGCGCAACCGCCTTTGCGGCGTGTGACTTGTCGACGACGGCAGCTCCGGTTCCCACTTTCCGATTTCCGCACTAAATTTAATACGTGTTGGCGCGCAAGTTATCTCTGTCAAACACTTAGACAAGTTTATTGCTAACCTGTATTACACAAGGAGGTGCTGGAGCTGCCTCCCTTCGTTGTTCGAGCATTTCTGACACCTGGCAGGAACTTCTTTATTACATTCTGAAGTTGCGTCTCATAAATTGCAGTAATTTCATGACGAATGTTTGTTTTTAGTTCACCTAAAGTATGGGGGTTTCATTTGTACACTTTCACTTTTAATGCTCCCCACAAATAAAAAAAAAAAAAACTCACAGCGTTAAAATCGGGAGAACGAGGGGGCCAAATGTTGTTAGTGACGAATCTTTCCCCGAACTCATTATCAATTTCCCATAATGATAAGTTGGTTGTATCTTCTATCTCAAAGTCTTGCTGAAATGTCGCGAAAACACGTTATCTCTCTGTTAATTGGGCTAATAAAGGCGGCAATATTTTTCCTACATAGCTGACACTATTGTTACCTGAATAAATATAGGGCTTATTATTCTCTCGCCGCTAACAGCGCACCACAATCCTAATTTTTGATCGTGCAGGGGCTGTTTGTGGATTAAGTAAGGCTTTTCCTAACTCCAGTAATTAACATACTCACGTAGGTGGAACCATGTTTCGTCCGAAAAGAAAGTTAAGTTCGGACCAATTTCTCCATCACGCATATTCTTCAGAATCAATGAGTGTAATGAGCAACTACCTCAGCATGAGTCAAAAATAGTCGAACAAAGAAGAGAGGCAGTTCCAGCACCTCCTTGCGTAATACAGGTGAGTAAAAACTTTTCTAAGTCTCTGTGCTACGTATGTCAGAAATAACTTGGGCGCCAACCCGTATTAAATTTAGTGCGGACGCCGGACGGCCCGCTAAGCGGGCACCGCAGCTGCCATCCGGCAAGTCGCACGCCGCAAAGGCGGTAGCGCTGAGGACTGATCACCCTGTACATGTAATTCCTATCTTCACTTGAAATGTTATGGATAAAAATGGTGTGTGTGTGTGTGTGTGTGTGTGTGTGTGTGTGTGTGTGTGTGTGTGTGTGTGTGTGTGTTGGTGTTGTCGTTTTCTTGGAGCACACTCTCAGCATGCTGATAATTGACCCCTGTGCTTGCAGAGAAGAACGGCGCGCCGGACATGAAGACCCCGGTGTCGCGCAAGCCCGCGTCCAGGCGGTCCGCCCCCGTCTCCACGCCGGCCAAGCCGCAGCCTCTCAGGGGTGAGTACTGTTCCTACCTAGCTCTGCCGACTAGTGTAGACACAGTGTAACAACAAGGGTCACTGGCCGCCCGCTGCTGTATATGATGGCATTAAGACAACGGGTTTAGTCGCAGACAACGTCGTCGGGGAGAGAAGTAGTGCAATTGTTACTCATGCAGCTGCCCTGTTGTTTCACAGTAGCTGTTATATATTAACAGAATCTACGAAAACTATAGTCAGTCGGTCAGACCGTCAGACAAAAGTACCCGACCGATTTCCTTCATTTTTGCTTTAAACGAAATGTATTCATTAGCAGATTTTTCATAAAGTTTCCGTCCTTTATTTTTATTCAAACGCGGTATCCTTCTGTCCTTGGATATTATAATCAGTTTATTTTATGATATCTTCTAGTCTAATTAAGGTATGCAGTTCATCTTGAGGTATCAGTAGCTCTTCAATGTCAGTTTGCTTACAAATAAATTTTCTTTTTAGGATTGCTCTGCCTTGGCAAACACACTTGTTTTTAGTTTTTACCAAACATGTTTTGCTGGCGTTGCAGCACCATCAGTGAGATATTTATTGTATAGTGTCTGTCAAATGAACAATGAAATGATTATTACTTTTATGTACATTAAGTGTAGCAACTACAGATTATTATGAAATCAATATAAATCGCTTCTTATTTTATAGGTACACTCGGCGTACCTTAATACCACATGTCATTGTATTTGTGGTTCAACCTAAGAGAGCTGCTTAAATTTTCTCCCAAATCGTTTATGTAGATAAGGAACTGCAGAGGACCAATAACACTACTCTGTGGAACGCCCGATATAACCTCTGTTTTAGTCGATGCTTTACCATCGATTACTATAAACTGTGTCGTGTCTGACAGGAAATCCCCTATCCAGTCGCAAATTTGGGGCGATATACCATAACCACGCGATTTGATTGAAAATAAATCAGATCGAAAGCGGAACGATTTAGGTGTAATTTCTTCCCGCGAGCAATTAGAGAATGGAACGATAGAGAGAGATTACGAAAGCCGTTAATGAACCCTCTGCCAGGCACACACGTGTGGTTTGCAGAGTACCTATGTAGACGTAGTTGTGGTAAGGCCTGGCACAGAGCCCTCCCTGGTGGGTTACCAGTAGCGCAGGCACTCCACCGCCACCTTCGCTTTACCTTCGCCTCGCCTCGGCCGGTCTGTTTGCTCGGTTGCCGTGAGAGACGCACGGCCCATCGACCTGCTCGCCGACTGACCTCGCGCTAGCGTCGATTCTCTGCTCTGACACTGACCACCGCCTAGCGCCGGCACGCCACACTGCCGCAGTCCACACGCCTACGCTGTGTTTGTGAATGTTTCACGCTTTTTTATCTTTCCTTTTCTCCCCCTGTTCCTATAGCACGTTCAGTTGACGGGTCCAGTGCTGCGCGGAGCAGTTAGTCAGTCTGCCTTACAGGCGCCGCGCCGTGGCGTTGCCTTTTGTCGTCCTGTCCCGATTTGTCGGGACTAATTTATCGGCAGTCGCATAAATTGGACGCATGGAGGCGCCTCCCGACCAACTTACTGTCTGGGATCGTCTGCTGTCTGCACAGCGAACACGTAAAAACAAAAACAGTTCGACAGGCAGACACCTGAAGTCGGATGCGCTGCAGTCGCTGTGCGCAGTTGGTCGAAAAGTGTGTCGGCGGCTACGAATTGCGTTGGTTCGTCGGACAGTAAATCGGAGCGTTTGTAGGGGCCTTAAGCAGTCGTGGCACGGGGTGTGACGACTCGTGACGTACGTCGAGGACGGATTTTATCTTGTTGCAGCGCGGAATGTCATTGCGAAGTATTCATCCGCATTAACAGTGCTTTCAGTACTGCCGTGCAATATGGCCCTCAGTGTTACAGATCAGATCCGAACAGATTTCATAGAAGAATGTAGCTTTCAAAGACAATAATCATTTCGTGCGGCTCATTGGCCTGGTGTAAGTATTTCAATTCGACGCCACTTCGACGAATTACGTGTCCCTAGCCTATCCCAGTTATCCAACCGGGGAGAGGGGACCTACAGCTTAACGTGGAATCCGAACCACGTGTCGTTTCTGGCGACTCCTCACATCGTTGAGAGGTGAGAGCTGGGTTAAAGTGCAGACTGAAAAAATCAGAAAAATCAGTGGTCCGACCTGGTTTTAAACCCACGACCCTTAGGTTTCCAGTCGAGTACCTTACCCCAAGACCACCGGGCCCGACGGTTTCAAAGATAAAACTTCATTATTATATAAATATGCTATGGGAATGAGCTGTTTAAATTCGCGGTAACGTTATGTATAAAAGTCGTGTTGTTACTGGTACTTCATGTCATCTCGGAAAACGTCTGCCATAACCTCTCAAACGTGTAAAATGTGCGATTCTGAGAAAAATAGCTCAGTTCATCTTGAAGTGTAAACGATCATAAAAAGCATCGCGGATCTTGTTCAATTTCTTTTTTTTTTTTTTTTTTTTTTTTTAAATTGAACAACTTGCCTTTTATGCTACAATCCACCTGTCCGTGTAGGAAGTTTGGAAAGAAAGTTAGAAAAGATTTTTTTTCTCTTGTTCGTGATCAGTAGCTGATAAAGTTCCTGGGTCTGTAGTAATGCTGCCTGAAGATAAGTGAATTGAGATACTACCACAGCTTGCTTCCATATGTCCGTCAATGAGACCAATCTCTGGTGTTGCTATTTAATCACCTTGCAGTCGTTATTACTCTAGAGTCCACGGTGGCTAGTTGCAGTGGTACTGCGGTGGCAGGGACCAGCTCGGACGGCCGCCTGTCCATTGCCACCTGATCAGCACGCAGACAGCGGGCGTTCGGCTGGTCGTGGTCGCGGCCACCTGCCGCTCTCACTTGTTTCAGTCGCCACCGCTTCTACAACACTGCGACACTGCCCAAAGCGGCCCAATTACAACTCCCGAAATACTCCGTACTGAGGCTTACAGTCGAGTTTTCGAACGTAGTGTTCTTGCAAAATTCTGTCATTGTTGTAGGAAATTGTGACCGCTGGCCTTTATATTCCGTAACTACGATCACAACTGGAGAGACCATCGAGTACCACATATGCTCGTGCCCTGGCGAACTGACAGTTCTCTCCGATATCTGTGCAATACAAGATGCAGGGCTTTGTTTGGAAAGGAGACAAGTTTCTTTTGCTATCCTTCCGCATTCCGTATTTGCTCTTCGCCTCTCTTCAGTCATCTCAAAAGTTGAGAGATGTCTGAAGCATGAGAGTTAAGTGCTGACAATTTGCTTATCTTCTTAAAAATAACTAATGTATGTAACAGACTTCGCGGAAAGATTACTAAACACAATCTCCACACACGATTTAAGGAAATAAAGGTCGAGGAACAGGCTGCCTTTAGAGCAGGAATGTAAACTACAGATCATACATTTTTCTTGCAAGAAGTAACTGGGAAAGAAAAATGTTTTAAATCAACCGTTTCATTTAGTATTTGTAGACATAGAAAAAGATCTGCCAGCTTTAGAAGGATTTGATAGCAATCGTAGCATAATTAAAGCAAGTCATAACCTTTATATAAACTCTGTAGTAAGAATAAAAGTAGAAAATTTTCTCTCACCAGGATTTAATAATGCAGTCTGTCGCCGGCCGCGGTGGCCGAGCGGTCTGCGGCGCGCCAGTCAGTCTGCACAGCCACTACGGTCGGGGGTTCGAATCCCCCCTCGGGCAATGTATATTTGTGCCGTCCTTAGTTTTAGCTAGTTCATAAGTAGTTTGTACGTTTAGGGACTGATGACCCCGTAGTTAAGTCATATAAGCTCTGCAAACATTTCAACATTTTGCAGTCCGTCGCCAACACCATATAACATATAAAGAGAAAAAGCATTAGAAAATTGGAAACGAAAATAAAAACCTATATTACTATACATAAGTTTGCAGATGACCAGCTAATTTTCGCCGAAGAGAAAGAGTACATCACAAAGAAAATAATACAGGATTTAAAAAATGTTGTAATAGAGGACAGAAATAAAGATTTCACACTGGAAGAAGGAATGAAACTATTAAACGCACTGAAGAGTGCAAATATGTAGGAGTGAATGTCAGACAACATGCCGAACAAAACAAGGAAAGTAATTCAAGAATGGATGCTGGGAAGTTTGCTATCGAAAGAGGAAATTGTATTGACTACAAAAATGTTCAAAATTTGTAAAGTTTATAGGACTTAACTACGGGGTCATCAGCCCCTAAACTTACAAACTATTTATGAACTACTTACGAACTAGGACGGCACAAATATCCAGGCCCGAGGAGGGATTCGAACCCCCGACCGTAGTGGCCGTGCAGAGTGTCACTAAAGCGCCTCAGTTCCCGCGGTCACCGCGGCCGGCTATTGATTGCAGAGGAAAATCTTCAACACAATTATGGCCTCTAGATCAGAAGTACGGGCAGTAAAAACACAAATAGTAGAGAGATTAACGCCAACTGAGATGGATCCGTAGGGGTATCTAAGGGATAAAAAATCTGTAACGAAGCAATCGAGAAGAAAATGGACGTAACAAATTTAATCAAAAGATTTTATAGGAGAAAAACAAGTGTTACGGTATGAAAGTCACAAAAGAGTGTGACAGGAGAGATTACCACAAAAAATAATGGATTTGGAGGTACCAGGACGAAAGAAAATGAGGCCGCCGGCAACACAGATTCAGGGAATTCATACTGCCGTCAGAAGAATAATTATTGAAGATGGTTTATGGACAGACAGGCAAATATGGAGACCGAAAAATTTCGTGTATAATGTTTTGGTACCGGCAAGTGTAAACTAACATTGTCAAATATAATAATAATAATAGTAATAGTAATGACGCAACGATTAGCGCATGAGGTGTGTTTGGAGTGAAGTGTCGGTGCGTCGTGAGACGGCCGTGACGTGAGCGCAGGTAACGGTAGACCCTGTGGCTGTGGCAGCCACCGGCCCGGAGCGCTGGCCTCGATTCCCGGCGTGGGCGGCCGCCGCCTTCCCACGGGGACGCCCCACTGATCCACAACCGGGGCACGGGCTGAGCGACGACCCTCCCAAACGGAACAGCCGGCTGCCTGTTCTCGTGTCGGCTGCCCCTGTACCTTCCCACCTCTACCTCCTGACTTCGCACACCCAACCTCCTAACTTCGCACCTCCACGTCCTAACTTCGCACCCCCCATCTCCATCAAGTTAATCCGTTGCGATAGGGCTGCTGCAGATATTTTTTAATCTCTGCTGCATTGTTAATAAATCTCAGATTAATGATTAATTCGCTATGTGTAGTAACTAGGTAGTAGAGTCTAGTGTTATTGACCGTTGGCGTGTCTAACCAACCCTTATAAGTCATATGCGTTCACATTCATAGCATTTCTTTTGCCTATGTCGTCAGACCGAGTCAAGCTGCATATAACTATTTTACGGTTTGTTTTCGTAATTTTGTGACAGGCAACTGCCCGGCCACTTGACGTGTCGTTGCGTAAACCTCGGGCCATCGTCTCGGCTAGCTTTCCACCAGGTCATTAGCCTGCTACCGCCGAAATTTTACAGGACTTCTCGTGCCAGGTTTAGGACTTTCTGGTTGCTCAGTTGGAACGGTTGAACGCTAAACGCAAAGGTTGCAGGTTAGAGTCGCGGTCCGAGTGCAGCCTCAATCTGCCAGCGAGTGTCATAGAGGTGAACACCCTGCTGAACACTGGAAACGACCTAAACGTGATTTTGTTTCCGATAGGAGCCTCAATCATATAAAATGTTTTAAAAGAACTGGCCACCATTTGACCTGAAGATTAATTTTTTTGTCACATACTGGTTTCAGCCTTAGGTCAGACTAAGGCCGATACCAGGTTGTGACAATAAAAAAAAAATAATAAAAAAAAACACGTTTTTAAAAATGCGCAGACATCGATATGACACAGCTGCCGTTCCGGATGGATGGATGGATGGATGGATGGATAGGTTGTTGGGGACAGCGGCACCATACTGGTAAGGTGGGAATGCGAAGCAGTGAGAATACGAAGGGAAATGCAGTCCAGCGAGGCATGAAAGAGTGACCGCATCACATCGGGGCCTCGTGCTCGTCACACACGCCCTCAACAGAGATTTCTATTATGGTATTTCTGTCTCGGCTGCTGCCAAGTGTTGTAATCAAACGAGGACAAACGAGAAGCGGCGCAGAGACTGCAACGCGAATTCTGACCTGCTGCTCGCTAGGCAGGAGCGCCACTCCTGCACGTGTGGTCTTCACCCCTGCACGAACTAGAGTAGCGCGTACCTCGTTCAAACTGAGGTAAGCGGGAGACACGGGTTTGAGTTCAGAACCCGGCATTAATCTTAGTTTGTCATGCGTCCGACATGTTTGATTTCATCATCTACCAGAAACTAAAAAATACGCCAACGAAATCTAAAAATATTCCGTTTCCTTCAGTAGCCCATTATCAGTAAGTACAGCAATAGTTATAACCAACGCAAATGATATTGAGCGTTTTTAGAGTGTGCAAGGCACTTACAGATAATACTATTACAAGGAATCCACGTCCGGAAATGATGCGACGATACAAAGAGCACATCCTCGATATTGCCAGTCAAGTGCTCATAGCTCTTCACACCTGCAATTTGGAGTCTGTTCAGAATCCTTTCCTGGTCGTTTTGTTCCACTGGACGGAGAGATGTAGCAGTGGGCGCCCTTGTGTCCTGCCAATCTGACCGCCTCGTCCGCCAGTGGGACAAACGCGACTAGCGGTCACAATTGAGTGGGCCCCTGCCTGCTGTACAAGGCCGCACGCGTAGCAGGCGTGTGTCGTGGCGGCCGGCGGCTGCGTGTGGCACGCCTGCGCGTTGCGTGCGTGCGTGAGGGAACGCCATATGTGGGGCAGGAGGCGGCGCTTCCGCAGTCGCCGAGAACCGTCTCCAGCAGCTACAACACCTGCAGTCTCTAGAGGGCTGAGCGTGGACAAGGGTAGGCGCGAACGGCTTACCTTAAGCTCCAGCCCACCAACTGCAAATCCTCTGTTGAATACGTACCACTCTGCAGTGCGGGAGGCACTAAAGCTGCATCCTTCTCAGTTCTGATAGCCTCGACGAAGAGTCCTGGACTGATACGCTCATGGCCGTTAAAATTGCTACACCACGAAGATGACGTGCTACAGACGCGAAATGTAAGGAGGTGCTGTGATACGCAAATTATTAGCTTCTCAGAGCAAGGTTGGCGCTTGTGCCGACACCTAAAACGTGCTGACATGAGGAAAGTTTCCAACCGATTTCTCACACACAGAGGAGTTGACCGGCGTTTCCTAGTGAGTCGTTGTTGTGATGCCTCGTGTAAGGAGGAGGAATGCGTACCATCACGTTTTCGATTTTGATAAAGGTCGGATTGTACCTTATCGCGATTGCTGTTTATCGTATCGCGACATTGCTGCTCGCGTTGGTTGCGATACAATGACTGTTAGCAGAATATGGAATACGGAACGCAGTGGGTTTAGGACGGCAATACGGAACGCCGTGCTGGATCCCAACAGTCTCGTATCACTAGCAGTCGAGATGACAGGCATGGCTAGAACGGATCGTGCAGCCATGTCTCGATTCCTGAGTCAACAGATGGCGACGTTTACAAGACAACGATCTGCACGAACAGTTAGAAGTTTCTTCCAGCAGCATGATCTATCAGCTCAGAGACCATGGTTGCAGTTACCCTTCACGCTGCATCAGACAGGAGCGCGTGCGATGGTGTACGCAACGACGAACCTGGGTGCGCGAATGGCAAAACGTTTTTTTTTTTAATACAGGTTCTGCTTACAGCATCATGATGGTCGCATCCGTGTTTGGCGACATCGCGGTGAACGCACATTGGAAGCGTGTACTCGTTACCTCCATAATGGCGTATCACCTGGCATGATGGTATTGGGGTGCCACTGGTTACTCGTCTCGGTCACCTCTTGTTCGCATCGACGGCACTTTGAACAGTGGCCATTATATTTCAGATGTGTTTCGACCTGTGGCTCTACCCTTCATTCGATCCCTGCGAAACCCTACATTTCAGCAGGATAATGCACGACCGCATGTTCCAAATATTGTACGGGCCTTTCTGGATACGGAAAATGTTCGACTGCTGCACTGGCCAGCACATTCTCAAGATCTCTCACCAATTGAAAACGTTTGGTAATGATGGCCGAGCAACTGGCTCGTCACAATACGACAGTCACTTCTGTTGATGAACTGGGGTATCGTGTTGAAGCTGCATGGGCATCTGTACCTGTACACGCCACCCAAGCTGTGTTTGACTCAATCCCCAGACGTATCAAGGCAGTTATTACTGCCAGAGGTGGTTGTTCTCGGTATTAGTATCTCAGGATCTATGAACCCAAATTGCGTGAAAATGTAATCACATGTCAGTTCTATTATATTTGTCCAATGAATACCCGTTTATCATCTGAATTTCTTCTCGGTGTAGCAATTTTAATGGCCAGTAGTGTGTATTAAAGGCGTTTGGGTGCTGTCACATCTCACTATCGTCTGGCTGCTGAATTGGTAGCGATTTTGTCAAAGCTACGCGCGAAGTCCTCAGCGATGGGGTGGTAGACGTGTTTCTTTGAGCTGATACCAGCCGGAGGAAAAGCGCTTTCGACCGGCGCTGAGACACCGGTGCCAATATAACTGCCTTGACGACCCCTCGTCTATGTTGGCAGGTGTTTTGTTTCTACAATGCCCAAAGAACGGATCTTCTCTACGTTGTGAAATAATTGCCACCATTGAAACACGTAGCACTGTCAGAAATCCGTACTCGGCTCTGGATCGTATGCCTTAGACCCCCTTCCAAGTAAAAATATTCTGGCGATCTTCTCCCTCCCCACGAACCGTAACAAAACTGTTATTTCAAAGAAAACAAATGTTTTTTCAGCTTTCTTTTAATTCGTTAAACAAAGTTTTTTGTGCATTTTCGGATTTTTACATCATTTTAGGCAGAAAAATATATTGCTTAACGAGTGTTTCGCATTTCAGGCAAGACTCGGAAGCGAATTATGCCCATTAAGAAAGGTTTCACTTTATGGAGAATTTGTTAAATAGATATTTATTTTTTTATTTTTCTGAATAACTTATATGTACCTTTACTTATCGATGGTTGCGTGAAAATTCCTCTTATGCACATTGTATTATAAAACTATGTATGATCTATTCAGCTAGTAATGAATGTTACTTACATGTTAATACTTACAAGGTGGCCGGATGCCGTTCCTGCCGCCACCCGATGCCCCCCTGGAGAAAGTGTTACGAAATGTTTGCGAAACGTGTAACTCGGGCGGGACTTGGGACAGCCCGGTATTCACCTACGGAGATGTGGAAAACGGGCTAACATCCACATCCAGGCTGGCCGGCACTCTGACCCCTTTCGTTAATCCGCCGGGCGGATTCGAACCAGGGGTCGGTACTCCTCCCCGTTTCGGAAAGCGGTGCGTAAGACCACATGGCTAACCGAGCGGGTAATGAATGTTACACAAGATATTTCGTAATTTCAAAATTAATTAAAATTCCCTTAGTAATAAATTTTTGTATTGCTGGACCCCTAGTTATTTTATGGCGATGGCCGAAAAAGACTTGCTATCCCGCTGGGGTCGTGACTCACAGGTTAAAAACGATGCTTTAGACAAAATGATCGCCGATTCCCTTACCTGTTTTGCACACAGCGAACTTTGGTTGTAACGTACAGTCATTGCGCTGTAACAGCATTCGTGTCTTTCAGGCTGCTGTATCATTACCGTCGTTATAAATATATTTAATCGAATATTAATGTAGTTCTAAAATTTAAATTTTTGTTTTGGTGTATAGTGGTACGTTCAGTTGGTAGGAAATCCGCGTTTCATTTCTTATGAAGGAATACCTTGATTGAGATGGTGGTCAACCGTACTTGAAAGCGTGAAACCTCTCGATTTCTAGACCCTCAGTTATTTTCTGTTATTGCTCTCTCTCTCTCTCGAGAGGGAGTCGGTTATCTTGTTTCCGATGTTCAGGTTTCTACACATCAGCACGAAACCAAAATTAATACGAATATACGTATTTTAATACACTAGTAGGCAAAAAATAAGACCCCACATTCTGTTAATTGTATTAGTTGATACGCTCAATCAAGCCGTTACTCTTTCTCATTTTCTGTGTATTACACTACAGTTCAATAATGCACATTAATATAAACAAGACCAGCATGAATAATGACCCAGCACTGCCCTTGGTATGGTCGTTCCTCCGTTATTGGTCTCTCAGTTGTTTCGTAACACGGCAGAAGTATCGATATTACAGGTATCGATTGAGCACGCAGTAGCGTCGTCTTTGTGGCGTAAGGCCTCAGCTATAAAAAGAACTGCGCAATATGCCTGCTAGTATAGTAGTATACTTCAGTGCTAGTACTAAAAAGTAACGAATACTCTCTCATTTTTGCAAAGTTCGTATTCATTCAATCGAGGCCTCTATTAGTAAAGAAACATGAAACTTGAGGATAATGATCGGATTCGAACGTCTAGACGAGAAAAAAAATATAACAGTTAGTTGTACTCATAGCTTTTGCAGAGGTGCCAACCATTTCGAATCAATTGTAATAATTACGAATTTCCTCCAATAATTACGACATTACGAATGACATGACTAAAATTACGATTTTTTCGAATTTTTTGTTGATTTATACGAATTTCTCAAAAGAATCCGTAAGGGAAAATAATTCTTTACAATCTGAATTCTCAACGTTATTCCTTTTCACATTCTTCGCAAAGTTTGTGCACTTGTAATTTTCTGCCCCTTGTAGAATTTTGATTACGCCAAATAATTGTATGCTGAATGACTTAAAAAAAAAATGTTCAAATGTTTGTAGAACTTCTGGGACTCAAATACGGGGTCATCAGTCCCTAAGCTTATAAACTACTTATGAACTAGCCAAGACTAAGAACGGCACAAATATCCATGCCCGAGGGGGGATTCGAACTCCCGACCGCAGCGGCCGTGAAGACCGTGACTGGAGCGCCTCAGTTCCTCCAACCCCCCCCCCCCCCCGAATGACTTCACTCATTAGTATGATGTGGTGTATCTTGCACAGTTTTCCTCTTCGCTTGAAACGTGACGACTCTTCTTGGTGTTCTGTGTTTGTGGTACTTGTTTTGCTGTGATAGATTAATAGTAGTGACACTTTTTTTTTTTTTTTTAGCGAATTATACGGATGTATGAAACTTTTTAACAATCGTTTATTACATCTATGATAAACAGCGTGTGTCGAGATAGTTCAAGATTTTGAAATAATGAAGCGATTTCTGGTGGTGGCATAGGGTCTAGTGACTCTGTCGAGAAAGAAAGAATTACTCAAAAAAAAAAAAAAAAAAAAAAAAAAAAAAAAAAAAAAAAAAAGTAGGGAGGAATACTCAAATGAATGACCTTGTTTATTTCGCTCCTCGAAATCAGTGTACTTTCAGCAAACAGGATCAGTTAAGTGCCAACTGGCATTTTCATTTCAGAAAATGCTTCTTGAACTTCTACTTCACAAATGTAGTGCAGAACTGAGATCAGAATTTTAATATAAAATAGAACTGTTACGCGCTGTTGGTGGAGAAGATGCATATGATCCAAAAACAGCAAGCATTTTACCAGTGAAAAACAGGAACAGCTAAGGGGGCAAGTAGTGTTCAACTCAAAAATGATCCTACTTGATCACTTGTAGATGACGTCAATATGCAGGTAAAAAAAAAAAAGGGGGGGGGCTCTGTACATATCAGTCTTTGTTATATTGCGTTTGTTATTTTAGTTTTTCTGTAATGACTTATTGAGCGATTTTCCGTAATGTCTTATTTAGCGACGTCGATGCATAAAAAAAAAATCCCCCCTCCCTCACTGACAGCAGTGCCTGGCCCAACTCGCCCATCACTAACTGACCTTCTCAAAAGTTGGCATCTCAGCTTTTGAGTGTCTACCTGCCTGTATAAAAGCGATGCTCAAAATAAAGGATAAATATCGCACTTTCAGACTGTCGGATAATTGGAGAGTGAAGTTGGAATTCGGTATAGTAGCTCATCACAGTAATCTCGATTGCGTGAAATGTAGACGTGTTGTTGGTGTTGTGAGCTGTTCCTGGATACCGCCCTTGGTCTGGTAGCTTCAGCACTGTTCGGCGTGGGCGTGTCGCACGCAGTGTTTTACTCGCGTGTTTGTGGACGGCCCTGGTGTTCGGTCAGGGTCCCCCCCCCCTCCCTCTCTCTCTCTCTCTCTCTCTCTCTCTCTCTCTCTCTCTCTCTCTCTCTCTCTCTCTCTCTCTCTGGCAGCCAGGTCCCGGAACGCGCCTTTCTGGGTCGAGGGCGCTGCTGCGACCGCCGCAGGTGCCGAAGCAACCGCCTGCGGATCTGCGCTCCTCACATAGTACTACTACTACTACTACTACTACTACGGCATGCACTCTGCCTTAGCTGTTTGGCTAAAGCGCTTAGACGTGAAGCAGCCTGTGTCCTGCTGCATTCAACACACACACACACACACACACACACACACACACACACACACACACACACACACACACACACACACACATATATATATATATATATATATATATATATATATATCCGGCGTTGAACGGGTATTTATTTATTTATTCCTGCCATTTCTCAGGTATATATTCATTTCTGTAACTGTTGTATGTCTCTAAAATCTGTTGCGAAAACAATCAGTAGTAAAGAATTAAACTTGGTGCGTGATGGGGCGGTTTTCCAGTAACATTACTGTTTACGTGCTCGTATCTCATAAACTACGTGTTGTACTGTGATACAATTTAGAAGGGACATTGATCTATGTATGTGTATACTGTCTGTAAAATTTCCTGCGGCTACAATTTGTAGTGTAGAAATTAAAAACTGTAACGTCATACCAAATCCCGTACTTTTACTCCATAAACAGCGGAAAAGACATGACCATCCCAATAAAATAAGAGAAATCAGATCGAAAACGGAACGATTTAGGTGTTCTTTCTTCCCGCGCGCTATTAGAGAATGGAACGGTAGAGGAAAAGTTATGAAAGTGGTTAATGAACCCTCTGCCAGGCACTTGAATGTGATTTGCAGAGTATCTATGTAGATGCATATGTAGAAAAGTAGTAAGCGAGAAATTTTTTTCCTTTCATCATTTTACTATGGTTGCCAGCGAGAGAAAATGTAATCAAGGTTTGAAATTATGTTTAAAGTTTGTTGCAAGTCGCTAAGTACTGTCATTCTCGTACAGTGTATTTCGAAAGACTCGCCGCATTATATGGCATTTTTTGCGATTTCTATTGGTTATGACGTAATATCTTTTGAACCATTTACCGTATGTGATTCTTAACCGCGCAGCAATTGTTACGTCTCGGTAAGGAATGTGCGTACCAAATTTGGTTGAAATCGGTCCAATGATTTAGGAGAAAATGAGCAGTATTGTCGCAAAATGCAGCAGTTTTTCGCGCATCTCATTGTTTGACATATCTCGTGAACTATATATCGTATGTGATTCTTACACTTAGGGCGACCGTCAGGGATTGAAGCTTACGTGTATAAAATTTCATAAAGATTGGAACCAAACTGTAGATTTGTATGCAACATACAAATACAAATATACGGACACTCTGCTGTATATATATATATATTTATATATATATATATATATATATATATATATATATAAAATTATCATATCGATTATCAGTTAAAGGGCATAAGAGATGCAGAGGTTGGGAATAAGACAGGGTTTATGCTTTTCCCCAATGCTATTCAATTTGTACATCGAGCAAGCTATAAAAGAAAGCAAGGAGAAATTTCGAGAAGGAATTAAAGTTCAGGGTGAAGAAATAAAAACCTTGCGTCTTGCCAATGATGTAATTTTGTCAGAGACAGCAAAGGACCTGGACGAGCAGTTCAACGGAATGGAGCATATAAGATGAACATTAACAAGAGCAAAACAAGGGTAATGGCAATTCAGTCTAAGAAAATCAGGTGATGCTGAAGGAATTAAATTAGGTAACGGATCAATAAAGGTAGCAAATGAGTTTTGTTACTTGGGCAGTAAAATAACAAATGATGGTCGCAGTACAGAGGATATAAAATACAGTATGACAGTGGGAAGAAAAGCGTTTTTAAAAAACAGAAATATAACATCGAGTATTAATTTGAGCATAAGCAACTCCTTTCTGAAGGCATTTGTGTGGAGTGTTCCCTTGTACGGCAGTGAAACATGGACGATAAAGAGTGAGGACAGGAAGAGGATTGAGGCTTTTGAAGTATGGTGCTACAGAAGAATGCTGAAGATTAGGTGGGTGGATCGCGTAACTAATGAGGTACTGAATAGAATTGGGAAGAAAATTATTTTCTGGCATACCTTAAGTAAAAGAAGGGATCGATTGGTACGACACATTCTTAGACATCGAGGAATCGTAAATTTAGCAATGGAGCAAGCCTCTTCATCTCGTCATAAGAAGGCAACCTACATCCATTTGAATTTGCTTACTATATTCATCTCTTGGTCTCCCTCTGCGATTTTTACCCCAACACACTTCCCTCCAACGCTAAATTCACAAGTCCTTGATCTCTAAGAATGTAAGCAAATCGATCCCCTTTTTTACTCAAAGTATGCCAGAAGTTCCTATTCTCCCCAATTCTGATCTACACAACCTATTTTATTGTGAAAACGTCATGGTACATATTAGAATTATCTATTAAGATCGGGAGACCGAGCTTTGCTCGAGAAATTATATAATGTTAACGCGTTTTCGAGGCTAACATAACTTCTGTGAAATTTTTTTACCCATAATTTTGCAAAATCGCGTTTTTATGAAAAATACAACTATGTACATGAACTTCGTAAAACAAAACCAGTGTAACTACAGAATTTCATCGAAATCGTTAGAGCAGTTTCTGAGACAGCTTATATATACAGGGTGTTACAAAAAGGTACGGACAAACTTTCAGGAAACATTCCTCACACACAAAGAAAGAAAGAAAGAATGTTTTGTGAACATGTGTCCGGAAATGCTTAATTTCCGTGTTAGAGCTCATTTTAGTATTTCTGTTTAAATGTAAATTAAAATAATTCTACATCTACATAGATACTCTGCAATTCACATTCAAGTGCCTGGCAGACAATTGTCAAAATACCCAATTGTTTCGTTAGTATGTACTGTACTGTACTCGATTCACCGCCAGTTGGCCTAACTGAACGAAGGTAATGTTGACTTCAGTGCTTGTGTTGACATGCGACTCATTGCTCTACAATACTAGCATCAAGCACATCAATCAGTACGTAGCATCAACCGGTTAGTGTTCATCACGAACGTCGTTTTAAAGTCAGTGCAATGTTTACAAATGCGGGGTTGGCAGATGCCCATTTGATGTCGGGACACCTTCGTTCTGGAAATCTGTCTCGATACAAACGTATCGCGCCAAGGCTATTGCCCCGTGCTAATCCATACATCAAATGGGCATCTGCCAACTTCACATTTATAAACACTGCACTGACCGCAAAACCACGATCGTGATGAACTCGGACACTACTGTTGTGCTTGATGCTAGTGCTGTAGAGCAATGAGTCGCATGTCAACACAAGCACGGAAGTCAACAGTACCTTACTTCAGTTGGGCCAACTGGCGGCGAATCAAGGAAGTACAGTACATACTAACGAAACAGTTGGGTATTTTGACAATGGTCTGCACGAATTATTTCAATTTACATTTAAAGAGAGATAGTAAAATGAGTTCTAACATGGAAATTAAGCGTTTCCGGACACATGTCCACGTAACATATTTTCTTTCTTTGTGTGTGAGGAAAGTTTCCTATGGCGCCGGCCGCGGTGGCCGAGGTGACTGAGGCGCTCCAGTCACGGTCAGCACGGCCACTACGGTCGGGGGTTCGAATCCCCCCCTCGGGCATGGATATTTGTTCGTAAGTAGTTTGTAAGTTTAGGGACTGATGACCCCATAGTTAAGTCCCATAAGCTTAACAAACATTTCAACATTTTGGAAGTATGGCCGTACCTTTTTGTAACACCATCGTTTGAAGATCTAAGATACTCCTATTTCGGATAAAAGCCACCTTGCTGCGCCGAAATTCTTGCCTAAACTAAACGGGAAACAAGAAATGTTTGCATGGTGACCATCAGGAAAATGATAGAACAGTGATGGGCGAGTGCCTTGACCTCGGTGTGTGGTTTTATGGGGCAGCTTTTGGAAGACGTCGTTATTGTGGCCGCGTGTTCGGCCAGCGTGTAGCAGCTGTCTGGTGTGTTATGTGGTGGCGCCTGCACAGTGCACATTGCGTGTCTGGCGACCCGCGTGCGTGGCGGGTAGTCGGCCCGCCGCCCGCAGGCGCCACTACTGGCCGCCGGCAGTCCGAAGACATCTACACTGGAGGAATAGGGCCAAGTAGATAATGCAGTTAAAAAGTATGTTTTAAAAACATATCGATACAATTGACGCCCCTGAGGCTCAAACTTCACAATTTATCTACGAGCCTCTGTCTAGCAGCACAATACGAACGCTTTATTCGAATGGCGTGTGATTGCTTTTTTCTACCCATCTCCAGCTGTCATCAGACTAACTGCGAATGTCATCTAAGCCGTCGTCTTATCACCGTAACCACTTCAGTCCTGAATTATTTTTTTAGAGCTCCAAGGCACCCCATTCTGTTTGCAGCTTTGTATATGCTAATGTGGTTTTCCTTAACCATTCTTTCCGCTTCTAGCATTGCACTAGAGTTGTAGACACGATATAGCCTCTTTGATGCCACATTTTCACGTGCACCTTCAATCGTTTCCACCTTGAAGTAAAAAAATAAAAAATAGTGATACTTAAGTTCGTGATGCCACATAAATTGGTGATAGGCTGTATGAAAATATTTTTACTAAAAAAAAAAAAAAAATAGTGCCATGCACGCACTAACAGATAAGAGCATTGAAAACTAGATATAACACTTTTAAAAAATAGTTACGATTTTTAAAAATCGAGGCCTGTGCGACCACTTCATAAAAATGCTTGAGAAACCGCATTTTTTCCAAAAATGCTAAGCCAATACGAAGAGTAACCATGAAGTAATCAAAAAAAGTACATTTAACGTAAGTTTCTGCAAGGTCTTGTGAGTGAAATACGCTTGACTAATTCTCTTTACATCAATACAGACTTAAGAAATTACATAAAGTATGGTATTACTCGCAAAGAAATGAAAACTACTGCTCAAATACGGCGCGCTGTCCTTTCACGTTTTTTTGCAATACGCCAACAATGCCAAAACGGTGCTGCAGCATGAGCATTGCAGAGAAGACATTCTGCGCCATTTATGAGCGGTCTCTCGAAGTACAAGAGTCATCCCTACGGTCGTGAGAAAAAAAAATCTATCACTAACTTAGGTGTATCACCAAATTAGGTTTCCTTACCGTACTACAGCCATTCGGCGTCCAGTGCCTGCCGCTCGGGGACTTCCCTAGAATTCTGGGAAGCTTGCCAGCGCTGTTTCCCATGAGAACCCGACCTATTGTACCACCTGTCGTGGTTCTTACCAGCTTTTACCATTTGTCGCCTACTGGTCCTAACCGGCTGCACTGAAGCAATATTCCGATCTTAATATGATAGCTTTAAACCAGAAATATTATGTGGTGTCGCACAAGTATGAAGTGCGCGCCACGTACTTACGCCGCGCGCCGCCATGCACACACGGCGTCAGCCACGAGCGCCCTCTGCTACAACTCCGCTCGTGGCCACGAGTGCTGCATCGTTTACTTGGGACTGAGATAGGAACCAGTTAACACTTCGGAATCAGATAGGCACCAGTGAAGACTTGGCTATCGGATAGGCACTAGGCAGGCCTCTAGCTCAACTATGTATCAGCATTCTGCAGTACTGAGCTATGTAAAAGTTGAGTATTGTATAAATTCTGTACAATATATATCTCGTTCTAATTTACTCTAGTGTTTCTAGTTTCTGCTGTCCCACTGGCTGGTCATTTATTCCTGTGTCGGTCTCTTTTTACTCGGCCACCGACACCTACAACCGACGGAAACGAGACACAAAAGTGGCGACGAGGCTGGGACACAAAAGTGGCGACGGGGATGGGATAAAAAATATTACACTGTTTTTAAGTTCAAGATAAAATTGTGAGCGTAGGGACTGATAACCAGAATAGAAGAGTCCCATAGATTTACAATCATTTGAACGTTTGATTTTCCTATAACACCGAGTAGGCAGGTGGTAGTGCCGTAACGTGTGGTCGTGCGTTGTCTTGCTGAAAAATGGCGGTGTCGCGGAGAAAGGGTGTGGCTATGAGTCTGGACACGCAGCGAGTATAATTTGCGGCCGTACCCAGAGGCACCGCACACAGAGACGGCGCCGTGGCTCTTCTGCGAGTGCCCCCGTCTGTGGCGAACCCCAGAGCGGCTGCCATTTTGAAACAGACAGAGCCTGGATTCGTCACAAAACACCGCCACTCGTGTCCCCAGTCACGTCGTCCCACATGCCACTGCCGCCTAGCGTGTTTCCGCTCATCACTGAAAGGAAGCGGAGAAGTGGAGGACGCGCACGCAACGACAACCGGCGACGGACGGCCACTGCGCCGACAGCGCGCGGCGTGAGAGCAGACGCGGTCGCAGGTCTGTGCCGCGCTCGCATTCGGGTGAGGGCCGTTCTTTCCTGGGTGCCGCGGCCCGAACCATCTCATATTCCGAAATGGAGGACACAGCAATAGGTATTTCTGGTGTAGAGAAGCAGCTGAGAGAGCTAAATACGAAAAAGTCTGCTGGTCCGGATGGAATACGAGTTCGGTTTTACAAAGACTATTCTGCGGCATTGGCCCCCTACTTAGCTTGCATTTATCGCGAATCTTTAATTCAGCGCAAAGTTCCTAGTGATAGGAAAAAAAGCGCAGGTGACACCCGTTTATAAGAAAAGAAAGAGAACTGACCCACACAATTACAGGCCAATATCGTTGACATCAGTTTCATGCAGAATTTAGACCATATTCTCAATTCGAATATAGTAAATTTCCTTGAAACGGGAAAGCTTCTTTCTATGAATCCGCACGGGTTTAGGAAACATCGTTCATTGAAACTCAGCTTGCCCTTTTCTCACATGACATCTTGCGAGCCATGGATGAAGGGCAACAGGCGGATTTTCTTTTCCTCGACTTCAAAAAGGCGTTCGATGCTGTGCCACGCTAAAGAAGATACGAGCTTATGGAATAGGTTCACAGATTTGTGACTAGCTGGAAGACTTCCTAACAAATAGGACGCAGTACGTTGTTCTCGACGGCAAGTGTTCATCAGAGACGAGTGTATCGTCAGGCGTGCCCCAGGGGAGTGTGATAGGACAGCTATTATTTTCTATCTATATAAATGATCTGATGGACAGAGTAAGTTGTAATTTGCGGCTGTTTGCTGATGATGCTGTGGTGTATTGGAGGGTGTCGTCTGTAACTGACTGTAATAGCATACAGGATGACTTAGACAAAATTTCTAGTTGGTGCGAAGAATGGCAGCGAGCTCTCAATGTAGAAAAATGTAAGGTGATGCGCATGAGTAGAAAAAACAACCCCATAATGTTCGAATACAGCATTAGTAGTGAGCTTCTTGATGCTGTCGCGTCGTTCAAATATCTAGACGTAACATTGCAGAGCGATATGAAATGGAACGAGCGTGTAAGGACAGTTGTAACTTCGGTTTATTGGGAGAATTTTGGGAAGATGTACTTCACCTGTAAAGGAGACCGCGTATAAAACGCTTGTACGACCACGTCTTGAGTATTGCTCAAGTGTTTGGGACCCGCAGCAGATCACTTTAAAGGAAGACATAGAGGCGGTTCAGAGACGAGCAGCTAGATTTGTTACCGGTAGGTTCGACCAATGCGCGAGTGTCACGGAAATGCTCCGGAAACTCAATTGGGGATCGCTGGAGGAAAGACTACGTCCTTTTCGTGAATTTCTGTTGAGGAAATTCAGATGGCCGGAATTTGAAGCTGAGTGTAGTACGATCTTGCTGCCTCCTACTTACATTTCGCGTAAAGATCACAAAGACAAGATAAGAGAAATTAGGGCTCGTACGGAGGCATAAGGCATTTTTTTCCTCTTTCCATTTGGAATAGGAAAGGGAATGCCTAGTAGTGGTACAGTGTACCCTCCGCCACGCACCTTACGGTGAATTGCGGAGTATGTATGTAGATGTAGATGTTGTGTTCCGCGGCCATCCGCCAACCATTCCGTGAACACTCGCTGCACCGCCGAAATGCTTCGTCCCGTACGAACAGCGATTCCTGAAAGGATGTGCTAATCCAGAATGAAACTTTGACTCTGCAGCGGAGTGTGCGCTGATATGAAACTTCCTGGCAGATCAAAATTGTGTGCTGGGACCGGGACTCGAACCTGGGACCTTTACCTTTCGCGGGCAAGCGCTCTACCGACTGAGCTACCCCGACACGACTCACGATGCCGCCTCACAACTCTACTTCTGCCAGTACCTCGCCTCCTACTTTCCGCGAAAGGCAAAGGTTCCAGGTTCGAGTCTCGGTTCCGGCACACAATTTTAATCTGGCAGGAAGTTTCATATCAGCGCACACTCCGCTGGAGAGTGAAAGTTTCATTCTGGAATCGTCCCTAAGGCTGTGGCTAAGTCATGTCTCCACCATATCCTTTCTTCCAGGAGTGCTGGTCTTGCAAGTTTCGCAGTTTGGAAAGTAGGAGGCGAGGTACTAGCAGAAGTAGAGTTGTGAGATGTGCTACTGTCTGTGAAACCAATAATGCGCCCTCTTTCAGTGCTACGCTTCCCGAATATGTCCAGGAAGCATCGTGCACGTCTATTGACGAGACGCTTCTGTCTGTAGCGACAACGAGAGACGCAGGAGCGATTTACCGGCAGGTGGCGTTGCACAGAGATCGATGATAACGTTAAACTCGCGGGCCGACGCGGTTCAAATGTTAAGTACAAACATACTACTTTCTGCGAACTCTCCATTTCAGTTTTTCTAGGTGTTCTGTTCTTTGTTTTTTTGTTCGAACGTGACTGTAGATTCCGGTTTTTCGTGATTTCCCTGATGAGTTTCGAAAAGTAGACAACTGGTTTCTTTTCTCATTCGAAACTCGGACCGTCCCAGTATCGACCGTTTCGTCAACAGAACTTCGGAAGGGCGTGTTCGTAATTTTTTATAATTGTAAATTATTAAAGGTTCAGAGAGCAGTATTTCGCTTTTTTCGTCTCGATCCTGTGAGTAGCATGCAGTGTGGAGAAAGTGTTGTGGACAGGCAGGAAAACCGCGACTATAAACGCGTCAAGTCTCCCGGTTTGAGCAAAGTGGGCGCGGCCGACCGCAGCACGACGCCCTCCGGTGGGCCGGGTTGGCTTGGGTTGGGTTGGGCAGCGCGGCGGAGTGTTGTTGCCAGCGACTGGTAGTCATTTGGGGCCGATCGTTCTCCCTCTCGCAGAAACGAAAGTGGTTTCCGTGGCCCGCACTTCCCTGATGGCCGGGGAAACCTGGAAACCTGTTCCGTTCTGCCGCCTGCGTGACTAAGGTGCGTGCGCGGCAACGAAGCGCCGTGCGTACGCTCTGCGTAAAGCCCAGTTTACACGATGATCGCGCTAGTAATGAACAGATCACGTTGCGCGCCATCTAGCGACGTAAACGCCGAACTACTAGCATTTTGTGAGCGCAGACGGCGTTTCGTATACTAGCTAGTACGCTTCAGGACAGGTTCTAAATTTGATAGTAGCGAAGCGGGTGCGCATGCGCAGAAGTGAATTCGTTGTATGGTTTTCATGTTAGTGTGTAGAAATAGCCGCGTCCTTACCAAAATAGCTTGCTTTATTGGAGTGATACGTGGAGTGGAACAGAGCAGGAACTGCGCTTTCGATTGAGGCATACAGGATCGCTGCAGAAAATCCTCCCTATTGTAAGAAGTTACAATGACTGTTATTTATGTAGAAAATGACAGAAAAGTGTTGATTTAAATGAATTTTGAATACATCTTGTTCATTAACTTGTTTTCAAAATTGTATAATTTTTAGCGTGTCATAAAGTCAGTGGCACATAATCTCGAAAGTGTGATGCTAAAAACAAAGCAAAATTTAGTTGACAGAGGTCTCATTATGGATCGGAAATTGAAATTGCTGTGCAGACTTCAACAGCAATATGTGTAAGAGTCGGTACAGAAATTCTTTGAGCAAAGGCTAGGCTTTCGAAAGATTCTCCTGTCGCCAGAAAACGCAACGTTACAGCGAACCTGCAATAAAATAACAATTACAGGAAGTAACTGATGTATAACTTCAACAAAGCTGAATATGTAACTGAAGTGTAAAAAGTATTTCTTAACTTCAGTTTGGCAAAATTCTCTCTCATCGCCGTATTTTTGTTCTTGGACGAACGAACGAAAGCAACTTGGGTAAACACTCATCACTTAATATTCGATGAAGAAGAAGAAGAAGGAAAAAAAAAATATCTGGATTCATTGAGGTCCTCTGGTATGAGTTACTTAATTATCTACATGCAGTACACGTCTCATCCTTCGTCTCTTCCTCTCAACCAAGACCACATACAACTTCTATTTCTTCTTCACTGTAGTGTTCTAACAAACATTGCCACAGCTCCTGCAACCGCCGACAGTGTAAGCTTCTTAAGCTGAATATTATCAGCTATGACAAGACACCCAAACGTGAACAATCCACGTATACAAACAGTAATAAGCCCGTAATTTCTCACAGGCGCTGCTGTTAGTGGTAATTAGACGTGTAGACGGACGTTTATCGTGTTAACGCAAGCAAGCCTGTATGATCGCACGTCATTAGTACCACGTTAGTCCGCTTGCAGCGCTGCAGCGCGCACACGCTCGCTCGCACGCACGCACGCACACACACACACACACACACACACACACACACACAAATTGTTTCTTGTGAACTTTCGATCATCGTGTAAACTAGGCATCACGGCCGAGCGGGGGCGAGCGCAGGGAACCCCAGGTCGCTCAACTTCAGTCAACAACAAAGCATCTAGACACAAGTGCGTACCTAACGACACACATCGACGGTAGATAGTTTCTGATATTTCTACTCTCACGAAAGCGTACAACTCTTCGTGGGGACGATCTGGTATCAGTAAACAAAATCACCTGGATTGACAAACAACGTATTCAGTTTGTACAGTGTGACCGCAAAGTCTCCCGCAGCGGCTAGCTCCGCCTGCCTCGCCTTGCGGGTCGCGTAACGGTGGCAGCGCGTTCCACTCGTCGTATAAGCCGGCGGCCGGGTGGGACTGCTACTGGCTTCAGTTGCGTCGAGAGAGGGCATTCGACATTTGTCTACACTCCTGACCATCAAAATTGCTACACCACGAGGATGATGTGCTACATACTCGAAATTTAACCGACAGGAAGAAGATGCTCTGATATGCAAATGATTAGCTTCTCAGAACATTCACACGAGGTTGCCGCCGGTGCCGACACCTATAACGTGCTGACATGACGAAAGTTTCCAGCCGATTTCTCACACACAAACAGCCGTTGACCGGCGTTGCCTGTTTGTTGTGATACCTCGTGTAAGGAGGAGAAATGCGTATAACGTCGGATTGTAGTCTATCGCGATTGCGGTTTACCGTATCGCGACATTGCTCCTCGCGTTGGTCGAGATCCAATGACTGTTAGCAGAATATGGAATCGGTGGGTTCAGGAGGGTAATACGGAACGCCATGGTGGATCCCAACGGCCTCGTATCACTAGCAGTCGAGATGACAGGAATCTTATCCGCATGGCTGTAACGGATCGTGCAGTCACTTCTCGATTCCTGAGTCATCAGATGGGGACGTTTGCAAGACAACCACCATCTGCAATAACAGCTCGGAGATCATGGCTGCGGGTACCCTTGACGCTGCATCACAGACAGGAGGGCCCGCGATGGTGTACGCAACGACTGGGTGCACGAATGGCAAAACCTAATTTTTTCGGAAGAATGGAGGTTCTGTTTACAGCATCATGATGGTGGCATCTGTGTTTGGCGACATCGCGGTGTACGCACATTGGAAGCGTGTATTCGTCATCGCCATACTGGTGTATAACCCGGTGTGATGGTATGAGGTGCCATTGGTTACACGTTTCGGTCACCTCTTGTTCGCATCGACGGCATTTTGTATAGTGGCTGTTATATTTCAGATGTCTTACAACTCTTGGCTCTACCCTTCATTGGATCCCTGCGAAACCATACATTTCAGCAGTATAATGCACGACCGCATGTTGCAGGCTCTGTACGGGCCTTTCTGGATACGGAAATGTTCGACTGCTGCTATGGCCAGCACATTTTCCAGATTTCTCACCAACTGAAGACGACTGGTCAATGGTGGCCGAGCAACTGGCTCGCCGCAATACGCCAGTCGGTAATCCTGATGAACTGTGGTATCCTGTTGAAGCTGCATGGGCATCTGTACCTGAACAAGCAATCCAAGCTCTTTTTGACTCAATGCCGAGACGTATCAAGGCCGTTATTACGGCCATAGGTGGTTGTCCTGGGTACTGATTTCTCAGAATCTATGCACCTAAATTGCGTGAAAAACTAATCAGATGTCAGTTGTAGCGTAATATATTTGACCAATGAATACCAGTTTATCATACAGATACAATATTGGAATAAAGAAATGTGCGAGCAGTGCCGGGTTTTGGAGGTAATACAGACACAGTGAAGAGGACAAAGGAGGAAGATGTGTACTGCGCTGTACCGCTCTTATCAGCTGCTCCTCCACGCAGCCGTCAGCGGGTCGCTGAACGCCAGCACTGTTCAGAGGCAAAACATGCGAGAGCGTTGCACGGCGGCAGCGGCGGCGCCTTTGAAGAGCGGGCTGCCCTGGAAAGGCGGCCAGCCGGAGCATCGCGTGACGTCACTGCACACTACTGCCTGCGTGGCTGTAGCCGCGCTCTGAATGACGTGACTGACAGGGCGAGCGGTCAGCCAGCGGCCGTGCTGACGACGCTGGGTGGGCGGCAAACTGCGAGCGCGCGTCAGGTCAGTGCCACTAAGTGTAAGCAATCCAGCTCCATCACTGTGCTCCCTGAAGCAGCTGTGTCGAGGAAATGCCTACGCGCAAGGTTGCAGAGTGATATCAAATGGAGCGAACGGCTTAGGATCTTAGTAGGGATGGTCAACTTATCTGTACTGGGATAACTTGCGGAACGTGTACGTCATCTATAAAGGGGACCGCGTATAAAACACTAGTCCGATGCAAGGTGTTTGATATACGCACTAGATAGGTTTAGAGTAAGACATAAAAGGAATTCAGAAGTGAGGTCAAAGATTTGTTGTTGTGGGTAGCAAAATTTGTTATCCGTATGAAACTTCCTGGCAGATTAAAATTGTGTGCCGGAACCGAGATTCGAACCTGGGACCTTTGCCTTTCGCGGGCAAGCGCACTACCGACTGTGCTATCCCGACACGACTCACGATGCCGCGTCACAACCTTACTTCCGCCAGTGAGGCGGCATCGTGAGTCGTGTCGGGATAGCACAGTCGGTAGTGCGCTTGCCCGCGAAAGGCAAAGGTCCCAGGTTCGAGTCCCGGTTCCGGCACACAATTTTAATCTGCCAGGAAGTTTCATATCAGCGCACACTCCGCTGCAGAGTGAAGTTTCATTCTTGTTATCCGTACTTTGGCGTGTCGATCAAAACTTACGCAAATATTTCTTACATGGGGATCTCTGGAGAGAAGGCGACGTTGTTAAGCGCCCATGTCTTTCTCACATAAAGTTGGTATACAGAAAGTCTCTAAAGGTTGTTAATTTTTGGTACATTATTCGCACGTTTTGCGCTTTTCTAATTCATTCTTTTCGGACGTTTCCGAAAAGAACATACACGATACAAATAACTGTATATTTGCCCCATCAGACAGTTGACAGTTTTTTTTATGGGACTTAACTACGGCGTCATCAGTCCCTAAACTTACAAACTACTTACGAACTATCTTATACTAAGGACGGCACAAATATCCATGCCCGAGGGGGGATTCGAACCCCCGACCGTAGTGGCCGTGCTGACCGTGACTGGAGCGCCTCAGTCACCTCGACCACCGCGGCCGGCAGTTAACAGATTCAATGCGGACGCATTCAAACTCTCGATCCCTTGCGGGAATCCAGTAGAGGCTGCGAGGAAGTGGAATCAAATGGGCAGGGGGCGCTACAGTCGCAGTGTGCTACAAGGTGAGAACCTGGGTTGGAAGGGAAGCGTGCCTGGATAGCCCAATTGGTTAAGGCGACCGCTGGCCCTATGCGGGAAATCCGGGTTCGTATCCCGATCCCACGCACATTTTCATCTTTGCCATTGGATTTATTGCAATGCTCTAAAACGTTCGAAATGTTTGTTTCGAATTCGTCTAATTTATTAAACAACTTTTAAGTGCTTTAATTATTGGAATTTTAGAAATGAATTACTTAATTCATTTCAGTAACTACGTTCAATTAGTTCAATACGAATAACGACTTTAAAACCGAGTACTGCAATTAAAATAACTACTTTCTCCAATTCTGATCACATCACAAGGAATTTCGCGACTAAATAAACACCCAGGGAATGCAAAAGTTCGATGTACTGCAATTATTGCACAC
This sequence comes from Locusta migratoria, assembly GCA_026315105.1. Classification (NCBI taxonomy): domain Eukaryota; kingdom Metazoa; phylum Arthropoda; class Insecta; order Orthoptera; family Acrididae; genus Locusta; species Locusta migratoria. The sequence goes on along the minus strand of CM048750.1, from coordinate 393,803,730 downwards.
TGAGTTGGCAAAAAGCGCTATGAACGCCGCGTATAACGTTCAGGGCACCAGCGGCTAGCTGTGGGCACGCCGAAGACTCTGGACCTGACATTTAGATCCGCTTGTTCACTTCGGGGCCGCGGCGGATTAGCCGCGCGCACTGGAGAGCCATGTTCCGGTAAGGTACTTCATAAGTAGTTTGTAAGTTTAGGGACTGATGACCCCGCAGTTAAGTCCCTTAAGCTTAACAAACATTTGAACTTTTTTTTCTTCACTTCGGACACATCGACCGATGTTGTCACGCACTCATTATAGACTGGGGGAAACTGAAAGAAAGACATGGCGACACCGAGAAGACGATAACTATCGCAATCGGCTTATACTTCGGAATACTTGCACTGAATTGCTGGTTCGTTGGAAACCATAAGTTGGTTGAAACTGCATCGGAAATTTTAGGTGCAAATTAGAACCACAAAAATTGTGTTCAGTTCAGGATTGTAGCGCACCTTAGGCGTTAACTTATTGTTCCTTAATGGTAAGCGAGTATTACCTGTCCACATATTTTATTCTTACTGCTTTCCACGTTGTTCAGTAGCGTACTGATTCTGATCTATGGCGGGACATTGCAAATGTGGTGTGTGTGTGTGTGTGTGTGTGTGTGTGTGTGTGTGTGTGTGTGTGTGTGTGTGTGTGTGTGTGTGTGTCTGTGTGTGTGTGTGTTGTATAATGTATGTATGTATGTATGTATGTAAGCTTCCGCTTTTCAGTGGTTCCGGTGTTCAACTTTGTCTCATTCTAAACTCTACTCTTCTCTTTCACACAGAAGCTGAATGGCAGTCATTGAAGATCAGTGTAACTTCATTTTCATTTCAACACTACAGCAAAGACTACAACTGTATTATCTTGGATTTAAATAATGAATTGCAGCCGTTATGTATTTTTATGCTTAACATATGGTATTTTGAGGACTATTCTAGCTTTTAGTACATTTGTTTACCTAAATACTTCATGACGTTTTCATGCGTGATTTTATGCGATTCTGCACAACTATAGGTTATTTTTTCTTAGAATACTGTAATGAGAGAAATAGTAAATAATTAGTTTTGCGGTGGTTTTTTTTCCTATAAGTAGTATTTCCGACTGTACTTGCATTGTCTGCTCCATTGCACTGCGTATCACACCACAAAACTGCTTACTTCTGTGTAAACGCAGGCGTAATTCATGATTATGGGTGATGGAGGCGGCGAAATTCTTTTAACCAGAAAGAGAATGGTATGTTTAACAAGTTATCCTGTCCAATTTTCCATTCTGCAGCAACCTAAAAAAAAAAGACAATATTGCCATGCAGGAGTAGCAGTTAAGTGAAAAAATGCACTGGAAAATGCGAATAAATTCTCTAAACGCGTTGATATGTAATAAAATACCCAATCGGTATCTTTGTGTCTTTTTAAATCAAATGTTTGTAGAGCTTATGGGACTTAACTACGGGGTCATCAGTCCCTAAACTTACAAACTACTTACGAACTACTAATACTAAGGACGGCACAAATATCCATGCCCGAGGGGGGATTCGAACCCCCGACCGTAGTGTGTTTTTTTAATTAAAGCATGCAGGTTAACTAATGTAAATCGGCACAACTTCAAATAATTTCAGCAAAACTGTGTTTGCAATATTGCTTATCGAAGACACCACGGAATATCACGAGTACGTAACCGAAATTTCTCCCGCTACCGTTCGCTCACACATTCGTGAAGTTTGTCTGGTAGAAGAAATAACTGAGGACAGTGTATACAATCCCCGCAACTTTCTCCGAGACAGATGTAGCTCATTTACATGCATCCGGTGTCTCTATTAATAGCACTGTATCACCCATTTCCAAGCACAAAATGTCACGGTATCAATCGCAACCCAGGAAATTGCAATATACTTCGCACACAGAATATATTCTAACCTAGCGTCCTTGATCCCAACAAGTGACAAACTTTTTTTATTTTCGTTCTTTGGGGCCCGCAGTGTAAAATATGTCTTGTAATGACATGATTATTATCATAAACCAACAACACTGTTTTATACTTGATGTTATTTATAAATCACAATGAACTCATTTTGGCCTTTAGCCATCATCAGGTGCTCTATAAATACATTTGTAATTTTCTGAATATACATATATATATTGTAACTATAAATGGAAGTGGTTTACAATTTCTTAGTTCGTACCTTACATGGAATATCGTATGTACTGTTTTTATTTTTCACCTAGATGTCGATTGGTGCCTCGTTTGTGTCTATGCTGTCTTTATATTTTTTACACCTGAATGTCAATTGGTGCCTGTTAGCTTCTTCCGTTATTTCGGTCTTCACAGCTTGGTTGACAGTGTATTTGCGATATTCCATGTTTACATAGTTACTATTGAAGTGTTTTGTGCAGAACTCTGTTGTAATTTGTCTGTTTTATTGGGTTTGGCTTTAATTACGTCTTATACTAGAATTTTCGATAAATTTTATTGATGTTTTTATGCTTTATTATTAGTAAGTTTTCGTAATTTTGTTAAATTTCGTTAGTGGTATCGTCTTCATTGTGTTATATCTCTGTAATACACTGTGTAAAAAATAGACAGCACACACACAAGAGGCACCAATCGACATCTTTGTGAAAAATAAAGACAGCAGTGACACATATGATATTCCATGTAAGGTACGAACTAAGAAATTGTAAACCACTTCCATTTATAGTTACAATACATATATGTATATTCAGACCATTACAAATGTATTTACACCTGATGATGACTAAAGGCCAGTGATTATAAATAACAGCAAGTATAAAACAGTGTTGTTGCTGTATCATTATAATAATCATGTCGTCATAAGTGGCAAACTGTATCGGAAGAAATGTGACCGGGCTATCGGCTTGTGGTGCCACTGTGCAACGCCCACGCGATGTCGCCATCTTTATTAGATTTCTGTCACAACGATAGATTGAATCCCCGAAATCTGCCCACGACTAACTCAGTTGCCCGCATACAGAACCAAGAGTTACTCCCTGCCAAAGCCGGTTCACGCCGCAATGTGATACAGTGGAATAACGAGAAGAAAGGGAAAAGAGAGGAGGGGGAAAAAAACGACGGGCCGGCCATTGCGTCAGCTGCGGAGTTGGCGGCTATCGGCCGCTGCCATCGCCGTTCCCAGCAGCACCTGCGCCATTACGACCGCCTGTGACGTCATGGCGCCGCTTTACGGCTCACGCCGCTTCCAAGGGCAGTCCCACCCCCACCACCACCGAGATTCTACACGCCTGGCCAGCAAAATTGCCACAACACGAAGATGACGGGCTACAGACGCGAAATTCAACCGACAGGAAGAAGACGCTGTAATATGCAAATGATTAGCTTTTCAGAGCATCCACACAATGCTGGCGACACCTACAGCGTGCTGACATGAGGAAAGTTTCGAAGCGATTTCTCATACACAAACAGCAGTTGACCGGCGTTGCCTGCTGAAACGTTGTTGTGATGCCTAGTCTAAGGAGGAGAAATGCGTACTATCGCGTTCACGATTTTGATAAAGGTCCGATTGTAGCCTATCGCGATTGCAGTTTATCGTATCGCAAGACTGTTGCTAGCGATCCAATGGCTGTTAGCAGAATATGCAATCGCTGGGTTCAGGAGGGCAATTCGGAACGCCGTGCTGGATCCCAACGGCCTCGTATCACTAGCAGTCAAGATAACAGGCATCTTATCCGCATGGCTGTAACGGATCGTGCAGCCACGTCTCGATCCCTGAGTCAACAGATGGGGACGTTTACAAGACAAAAACCATCTGCACGAACAGTTCGACGACGTTTGCAACAGCTTGGACTATCAGCACGGAGACCATGGCTGCGGTTACCCTTGACGCTGCATCACAAACAGGAGCGCCTTCGATGGTGTACGCAACGACGAACCTGGGTGCACGAATGGCAAAACGTAATTTTTTCGGATGAATCCAGGTTCTGTTTACAGCATCATGATGGTCGCATCCGTGTTTGGCGACATTGCGCTGAACGCACATTGGAAGCGTGTATTCGTCATCACCATACTCGCGTATCACCCGACATGATAGTATAGGTTGCCACTGGTTACATGTCTCGATCACCTCTTGTTCGCCTCGACGGCACTTTGAACAGTGGCCGTTACATTTCAGATGTGTTGCTCTACCCTTCATTCGATCCCTGTGAAACCCTAAATTTCAGCAGGAGAGAGCACTACTGCAAGTTGCAGGTACTCTACGGGCCTTTATGGTTAAGGAAAAAGGTTAGACTGGTGCCCTGCCCAGCACATTCTCCAGATCTCTCACCAACTGAAAACGTCTGGTCAATGGTGGCCGAGCAACTGGCTCGTCACAATACGTCAGTTACTACTCATGATGAACTGTAGTATTGTGTTGAAGCTCCATGGGCATCTGTACCCGTACATGGCATCCGAGCTTTGACTCAATGCAAAGGTGTATCAGGGCCGATATTACGGCCAGAGGTGGTTGTTCTGGGTACTGATTTCTCAGGATCTATGCACCCAAACTGCGTGAAAATGTAATCACATGTCAGTTCTAGTATAATATGTTTGTCCAATGAATACCCGTTTATCGCCTCCATTTCTTCTTGGTCTAGCAATTTTATTAGCCAGTAGTGTATGTACATTCCGTGCTAAAAAGTTCATGAAAGTAAAAACTGTGAAACTATCGAAAACGGAAACATTATTTTCCACAGAAACTTCATGATTCCCCCTCCCCTCCCCCTTTGTTTCTTGTGCAGTTAGTAACATGAAAAATTACAGAAAAATAACGACGTTGGTATCATCCTAATACGAGAAAATGTGAACGGAATTTTACGCTTGAAATAAATGCGATTTGCAGTAGATGCAGAGGATTTTCACAGGACAAACTAGCGCGAATGAGCTGTGTAGCGTAGACATCTTGCAGGGAAGCCGTATAGAGGATTCCAAAACTTTCGTTCCTTCTGTATCGATCAGCAAGAAGTGGTAAATATAATATTTGTAATAAAATGTCCCGTTTGCCACTCATACGACTGGTGTGTGTAATTGTAGGAGATAAATGCCATAAGGCCCCACACAATTGTCTCAAACTGCACGTGTCCATTTTCATTTGAGCTGGCCAGACGGAGCCGGCTAGCGGTGCCTGGCGCCCAGTGTTGGACTGCTAGCAGTGATTTACGCGGAGCCGCTTGCTTCCAAAAAACCAGCAGCAGTCGGCGGTAGCTGGCAGGGCGCAGCGCACAGTGGCCGTCTGTGTCCGCGTGCCTCGGCCACTTGCCTGCCAGCCCACCGCGAGGCCAACCTAAGGGAGCTACTTAGATATTCCCCTGAATCGTTTACGTAAATAAGGAACTGCAGAGGACCAGTAACACTACCCTCTGTAACGCCCGATAGCACCTCTGGTTTTGTCGATGCCTCACCATCGATTACTACGAACTGTGTCCTCTCTGACACGAAATCCCCTATCGAGTCACACATTTTGTTTCACATTTTTTGCTTTGATCTTCACAGTTTGACACACTAACCTTGTAATTGAGATTGTTAGTGTTGTAATATGATGCGTGTACTGCGATAACGCTATAGCCGGAAGAGTTAAGCCCGTCGCGGATGGAGATATCCCCGAAGCGCGCATACTGCCGCCTTGTCGATGGAGACGTCTCGGCCAGGCCGTTTCATTTTTTGCTGCTGCTGTTGTTGTTGTTGTTGTTTTTTGTAAGACTGCCCGAATGGTGGCGGCCGGCGTGTGATCTCGCAATCGAGCTGCTGTCGGCACGAATTAAGTTTGATGACCGCTGATGGGCCGGCGACGGCAGCGCCGGCGCTGCGCCAGCGGCCGCTGCGCGAACTACGGAGGCGGCGCCGCCCACACCGTAGCTGGATGCGGCATTTCTGTTCTAACCAGTAGACGCTGCACTACTTTAGCTCTGCACTAGCGTCACTAGGAGAGGAACATTGGTGGCTGCGTTGTATCTGAGATACAGGGTCAACATGGCACCGGTAGCTTCAGTTTAGGGAGTGACAACCACTGCAGTTCGGTCCCACAGATCTGAACATCCTACCACTACTGCAAGGGGACCAAATGATCGCAGTGCTGAAGGGCATACATTGGCTGGATTTGTGACGCGATTCGGATTTTCGTCTCGTATGCAGCTGTTCATCAGCAACAGCTACACTTGGACTTGTTAACGAGATATTCGTTGTAGAGACATTCATTTTGACGACTGATAAAAGCGGAATCTACATCCACATAAACACTCTGCAAGTCACTCATCAGTGGCAGTCATGCTGGGTCTGATGTCTTTCAGCACTGCTACCTCATCAAAGTAATTGTGGTCTAATGCGTCCTCCACGACGTCTTGAAAATTATAAGATTCTGTAAGCAATTAAAGGCCTTTAGTAGACTGTCAGGCAGCATAGTAAGACTAAATCGAGGGGTAAGACAGGCTGTAACCTGTCACCACTGTTGTTCGTACTATGCTTGGATATGTTGAAAACAGTAGACTGACAGGGTGGGACTAAAATAGGTGAAAACAAAATAAGCAGTCTTGCATATTCAGATGACTTAGTTGTGACGGCAGATACGATTGAAAGGTTGCAATCTAATATTTCAGAGCTCTATCAGAGGTGTTAGGATCTGTGGGAAAGAGATTTAAACAGACTGAGGAAGACAGCTTCAAGTACCTAGGATGTATTTTCTCACAGTATGGCAACATAGCGAAAGAACTGGAGTCGAGGTGTAGCAAAGCTAATGCAGTGAGTGCTCAGCTAACATATACTCTCTACCGCAAGAAGGAAGGCAGTACCAAGACTATGTTAGCAGTGCACCGCTCTATCTTTCAATCCACTTTGTTGCATTTGAGTGAAAGCTGGGCGAAGAATGGGGTTGAGGTTACGAAAAATGTTCAAAGGTTTGTATAGCTTATGGGACTTAACTACCGGGTCATCAGTCCCTAAACTTACAAACTACTTACGAACTACTAATACTAAGGACGGCACAAATATCCATGCCCGAGGGGGATTCGAACCCCCGACCGTAGTAGCCGTGCAGACCGTGACTGAAGCGCCTCAGTCCCCTCGGCCACCGCGGCCGGCAGAGAGAAACTGAATGAACGCCATGGATTAAGCAGTTGAAGCGAACAGGCCGAGATGATGGGGGTTATATTAAATGTTCAAAGTTTTGTAATTATATGGGACCAAAGTACGTTGATCATCAATCTACTTAATATAAGAGGACAAGACACACATTCATGCGCGATGGAGGGGGTCGTATTACACGCACGGGAGAGGCTAGGTTACCTAAGAGGCTCATAAGTTCGGCAGTAGAGTGTAACATAAGTCGATGTAGAGCGACGAGAGAATGATTTTGAAGTAAAAGGCTTAACATCAGACGAGGCATCAATGTTAGCGTTTAATAGGGGATAATGGAGGAATTTTATTGGGGGGACTCCAGATTGAACGCTGAAGGGCATAATGAGTCTCTGATGATGATATCTGACCTGAGGGGCATGAGATGGTCTCTCTCTCTCTCTCTCTCTCTCTCTCTCTCTCTCTCTCTCTCTCTCTCTCTCTCTCTGCGTCAGTGTGTTGACAGTTGAGGGCAGCGCGTCGTCGCAGAACCTGCGCGGTGTTTGTTGTTCGGCGACAGCACGCGTTGTGAAAGCGGCTCACGCGCCGCCAGCTGACACTCCACGCTGCCGGCGGCGGCTGTTGACCCGCTAGCGGCTTGGCCTGTGCTGTGCCGTCCACCTCACGCCTGACTGCCTGCCTGTCTCCAGTCCTGCTGACGTGTGCACGGCCAGCGCGTGCGTGCTTCCCGTGAATCCACAACCCGAAACACCCGGCCGCTTCTGTTTAAACTACAGTGGCGGCGCTAAACGAAAACTGGGCGTCGGCGAACTCGTCTTTGCGAGGCCCCTTACATTTTTTCATTACTGAAGCAAATGTTGAATGAGCTGAATTACACATCAATAATCATTATACTAAAATTCTATTAGTATAATATACGAGTATTATTGCAATGACAAAAATTACAATAAACAAAACACAAATTCGAGGAACTTTTCACCTTTTCGTCTCACAGAATTTTTTAAGACCACATCTTAATACTAGCCGCTATTTCGGCTTCAGTTGATAGTACTGACAACGCAGATAGTCTTTCTTGGATCATATTGCTTTTCAAGTTAGTCTTAATCATTTTTCACTTTTGTGAAGCTTCTCTCGACCGAAGCTGTACTGACTGTAACGGGGGATGATTCTGATTGTTATAAAAACATTTGGATATACTGCTTCCAAATCGTTTTCTAAAATGTACTGAAGAAATTATGTAAGTATTTATCTAAAAATTGCATCACTACTGAACTCATACGGAAATGGCCGAGCGCACTAAGGCATCATACCACGGTGAGCGAGATCGCTCTCGCCGGGGGGTCGAATTCCACCCTTGGGTACGATTGTTGTGTTCGTCCATTGGTTAAGCTAGTGCAAATTAGATGTAGGTCGTCGCTATATAACCTAGCAGTTGGAAAGCACCGTTAAACATCAAATAAAAAATAAAAAATAAAAAAAAGAAGAAAAAAACCTAAAATTTTAACAATGTTTTGCGAGGCCCCAACAGGCGCGAGGCCGTCGGCGGTGGCCGACGTCGCCGACGCCTAGCGCCGCCACTGTTAAACTATGGTATTTTCATTTTGTAACGCAGCGTGCGCAGACACGAAACTTCCTGGCAGATTAAAACTATGCGCCTACTGGGATCGGAACCTGGGACGTATGCTGAGCGCTCTTCACAGGACCTCGGGAGGTGCGGTACCGGTGGAAGTTCAGCTGTGACGAGGCCTGCCAGGGCGCATCTCCGTCGGTTCAGCGCTTGACCGCCAAAGGCATTCGTCCCCCGGGTTCGATTCTTCAAATGTTCAAATGTTTGTACAGCTTATGGGACTTTACTACGGGGTCATCAGTCCCTAAACTTACAAACTACTTATCAACTAGCTTATCCTAAGGACGGCACAAATATCCATGTCCGAGGGGGGATTCGAACCCCCGACCGTAGTGGCCGTGCAGACCGTGACTGGAGCCCCGAAGTCCCCTCGGCCACCGCGGCCGGCGGTTCGATTCTCTGACCGCGCACAGTTCTAATTGACCAGCTTTGGGATCTCACTTGGGAGTCACAGGAGGAATGGCAACGTCCTTTCCGAGAAACAGTGTTGAAATTAAAAGGCTGGAATTTCAAGCGGGCTGGAGTACGATTCTACTGCCGCCAACCTACATTTCGTGTAAAGAACACGAAGATCAGAGAGATCAGGACTCGTGCAGGTGCACCCAGGCATTCGTTTTTCTCCTCGTTCTGTATGGGAGTGGAACAGGAAAGCCAGTAACTAGTAGTGGATTGCGGACAATTTATTTAGGAGTCTTGATTTCTCCCATAATGACCCACTGAATTACAGGATGGTTTGGCGCGTCATTACAGAATGTAATGATAACGATAGGACCAGAAAATTGGGTGTTGCGAAACTAATGAATCTGGCGTTTGTATGACGTGTTCAAGGTGAAGGAGGGATTAGGAATTTAATGTTGCCCAGACTGGGATATTAACCCCGTTCCCCGTAGATAAATCTTCTCTCTTGAGGTGTACGCCGCCTTCCCCTTGCCACTGTCGTGCAGTACATGTAAACAAGCGCAGGAAAGAAAAAGGCGATGCCTCACCATTGCTTTTGCGTTACGTCTCGTGTAGCACGTTTGATACTTATCACTTCCGACTACAGAAGAGTGGCTGCAGAGAACGGACAACAGCAATTATTAAGCTTCTTGAGCACTGCCGTCAGAACGTTTAGTGAAGGCTGCAGAACCGGTTACAGAGGCAGGAATTGTCCCTCGTTAACACGCAGGCATTTCCTTGTACTGTCCGGAGTCACCGCCTTAATCTAAATGAAACTGTAGACTGTTCAGTCAAACCGAACAGTAAGGATTCGGTGATACAACAGGACTACCGACATCGTGAGAGTTTTAGGATTGAACGGAACTCTGAAACGGGTAGAAGAGGTGAATCGCGCTCGAAAAATACCTGAGAATTATACTTTACCCCCCCCCCCCCATTCTATTTGTGTAGTTAGTCGCAAAATGTGTGTAGTAATTGGGGGATCCGCGTGAAGACGAAGAGGAAGTACATTTGCCTTACTGTATACGCTTAAGATAGTTGTTTATCCATTAGTAGCTGGATGTGAGCATCTAGTTCAAAGTCCCCCACCTCCCACGGTAGTTTCACAACAGCTGCCAAGCACTGCTGAGGCAGTATTCGTAGCATGGGCGAACGAAGTGACGAGCGTATTTTTTTATTATTTTTATTTATTTATTTTTCCTTTGGAAGGAAATTGTTTCCGATTTGTCCCGTCTATCAACACTTGATTAGAGGTGTTCTTTCGTTGCAAACAAACTTTAGCATAAATTAATCTAATATAAGTAGTAAATACGTCGTATTCGCTTTCCTTTTCCCTTTTGCTGAAAGTACGTACTTTGTATATTAATCACCATTGCGCCACTTTAATTTACAGCCATACAACATAGGCCTATATCGAAAGAAATGTTCGCGGTTTCAGGTTTAAGCGACCTTGCCATTTCTCTAAATTGGACTGCTGTGCGGCATACTACATAGATTTCTTCAGTTCATTACACTCTCCGATTCCTGGACAGAGGCATTAATGTAAGTAGTTTAAAATAACAGGAGTAGCCAGACAAAACTGTCTCATGTTCTAAATCAGTGTCCAGTATTGGATAAACTAGTTACTGTGAGTGGAGACCAAATATGCACGGTATATCTTCAGTCCTTCCAAATTTCGTGGGGAAAGAATGGCAGGCATAGGCTGTGTACTCACTCTGAGAGGTTGAAGAACAATGAAAAAAAGTTTTTTTTTCTTTTTTCTTTTATAGAGCTGACCGCAATTTGACTGAAAGTGTTTTTTTTTTCTTTTTCTTTTTCTTTTGTTTGTCACAACCTAGTTTCGGCGGTAGGCCATTTTCAAGTGCTGTGATAAAAGTTGTCAGACAGGTTTCCTTAGGTCATGGTCATAATAAAAACCATGTCGGAATTATGAAATGGGTGACATTTGTCCCCCCGCATCTTAATTTAAAATAATAAGATATGTATGTGTTCACGATAAGTTCACAAAGTTGCCTTTGTGATCTTATGGTGAACACATCTTATTATTTTAAATTACGATGCGGAGGGGGGGGGGGGACAAATGTTACCCATTTTATAATTCCGACAGGGATCAATTCCGAACATTTTTGTTTTTATTATTATGACCATGACCTAAGGAAACCTGTCTGACAACTTTTATCACAGCACTTGAAAATGGCCTAAGGCCCCCTTTCAGCATCACGTCAAAAATCTTTGTCAAAGAAATAGGACCATTATTTCATCCAATTTCTTTGTCTAATATGTTTGATAGTGTAATACCGGCTTAATCGAATTGTAAGTCCGGTCACCTGATGGTGTAGGCCTAATACGGAAGACAGCAGGTGCGGGCCTCAGCGGTCAGAACAGGGTGGGAACGCTGCGGCCATCGCAGCTACGTCGCAACTGGGCCACTAGCACTAGCTGCAAACAACAACAACACACCGTGATCCTTTACAGCGTATATCAAACACTATCAGGGAGTTCGGCTGCTTATCGTGGATTAATTCAATGAGGCAGTTGTCCGCCTCCCTAGTCCAGTGCAAGGCGTGGTACATTGACTAAGGCGCTCGGGCATTACACCGTGGCTTGACGAGTTTAATTGCTTTACGTCGAATAACAAACACTCGTTGAGGAAAATTGTTTCTCTGACAAGTGAAGTAAACGTGGGTGTTCGTTTTCGAAAAAAGAATACGTAAAATGCCGAATGGTTATGAGAAGAAAAGGCTTTCTGAAGAAGCGAAATTTGTTGACATCAAATGTGAAATGTTAAAACTTTAGGAAGGCTTTGTTAAGGCATTTCTGGGGAGTGTACGTGGACAAGGAGTTGAGAGAAAAAGATGATAGAAGCATTCGAAATGTGCTGCTAAAGACGAATATTAGTTGGATACGGAAGGAGGTGTGGTGATACAAGAAGAATCGACACGCTTAGATTTGCCGACGACATTACAGTAGTAGAGGACAATGAAGACGAGTTAACATTTGTGCTCAGTGAAATGAAATCTACGTTTAGCAAGTATGGAATGAAGATGAACAGAAGCAATACTAAAATTTTAACTGTAGAAAAAGTACGGAACCCATGCTAGTATTATGTTCGATGGTGCACCCCTTGAGAACGTCAATGTCTTTACATACCTGGGTAGCAAGATCACTTCAGAAGCTAAATCTAAACGAGACATTCAAAGTAGAACGTCTAGAACAAAAATTGCGTTCAATGAGAAACGTCAACTTTCACATCCAACAACTGGAACATCGTTTTGAAGTAGTGGTTGCTGAAGACTTTTGTATGCAGTCTGATGTAAGGAAATGAATCTTGGGAAAACCGGAACAAGATAGACGCGTTCGAGATGGGTTGTTACCGTAGAATGTTGAAGATAAGCTGGTTTGATAAAGTAACAAACGAACAGGTTTTGCAAAGAATTGCCAAGGGGTTGTCTCTGAGAAGAACTCTGCGAAAAGGCTCAATATCTGGATTGGTCATATATCGAGGCATGAAGGATTGCTAAAAATTACCTTGGAGGGATTAGTGGAGGAAGTGAATTGTAGAGGTAGACCCAGACTGGAGTATACGAGACAAGTGATGGACGATATGAACTGTAGTAGCTACAGGTACATTAAACAAATAGCAAGCAACAGGACGCTATGAAGAAATGCTCCAAACCCAACCTATGGTGTGATAACTAAAGAAGACCGTGTAATTGATGAGGTAGTTGAAAGTATTGAGGATGAAAACAGTTCTTGGAATACCTTGACTTTTGGAGAGATCGATTGGTAGAACACATTCTGAGACATGAACCAGTCGTGAATTTAGCAATGGAGAAAAATCGTAGGAGGAGACGGAAAGAGAAATACAGTAAGGAGGTTCAAATAGATGAAGAGGCTCGCTCGGGATATAGTAAGGTGGAGTCAGCGGATAGATCGACAGTAACGCGTATTTAAAAAGGCAGGGAAAGCTGGTGTGCGTAGCGGTGTGGGCGGTTACGGCGAGGTGGTCGCGCCGCCGGAAGCGAGGCTGCGACGGTGGCGCCCCTGGAGGCGGCGGGAGAAAGCTGGGGGAAAGGCAGCAGCGGCGGCACACACCTGCTGAGGCCGGCCCCAGTAGTCAGCAGTCAGGCGCCGGCGATGGGCCCGCTGGGCAGGTTCGCGTCCGCCGTGCTGGCGGGCAGCGCGCCGCACCTGCCGGAGAACAACAACAACCAGCAGCAGCCGGGGCTGGAGGCCAGGAGGCGCGGCCTCGCGCTGTTCGCCACGCTGCGCAGGCGACACAAGGACAGGGGTGAGCCTCGCGCTGCTAATCCTCTACTGCTACTGCTCAGGAGGCCGTAGTCGTGTCGCCTTCCAGTCTAAAGGCTAGTTTACACCACGACACTACGTTTCATGAAACTGCGCTACTGGCCAATGCGCATGCGCGGCAGGCGTCCGCGCAACTCGTTGGCGAAACTAAACAGTTTCGGCACTTTCCAACTTTGGCGAAACTGATTCCGCGTGTTTTGAGGTTAGGTAATGACCAATACAGAACAAAATATAATATACAGGATGGAACAGAAGAAATAATTCGGTTTTTGAACATATATGCGTTTCGTAGGTGTTTGTGCGATTTTAACGGCGTGTTAGTGCTCTTCTAGCAATTTTTTGTGAAATTAAATATTGATCTGTTGACGATTAGTGAATTGCACACTAAAATACATCCAATTCAAAATACCTATACAAACGAAGTATGGCAATTGTGGATTTCGGAACACGGTAGAAGTACTGCAGAGACGAATATCTACTTGACAAGAAAAGTAATGCAATTTGTAATTTCAGTTCTGGTAACAATGCTTCGCGCATAACGGTAACTTGTTTCTTTATTGAATTACTAACTCTGTTTATAAGAAACTTGAACTTCTCTGGTGACATTCAAAGTTGATTAAAATAACTTCTAGGGTCTTCAATCACAATTTCTTTCAGCAAGGTCGCTGAGCAACAGAGCTGACGTCTTTTTTAAATCTATTCACAAACCCAAACACGTTTCTTATTCTTTTTATGTTTAGTCTTATGCAGTGACTTCAAATAGACAAGCAATAGACTCGCCACACCTCTTACAGCTACCAAAACTTTCATTTTACGGCGACTACGGCACTCACAAAACAACGAAACTGAAGTGTGTAGTATTGGCGACGTGTCTACATACATACACGAAACCAGTTGCGCGAAATTCATTTCATGCAATGAGTTTCGCAACGTAGTTTCGTCGTGTAGACTAGCCTTAACACACGATGCCAGTAGTTTCTTCCGATGCCGCGGCGGAGTGGACAGGCGCATTGGGGCGCTATGCTACGATGCGCGAGGCAGTTCCCCGTCGGGGGTTCGAATTCCCACCCTCGGGCTTGGATGTTTGTGTCGTCTTTAGTATAAAGTTGTTTATAAGTACAGCGTGTCTCGCGGAAGACGCCTGCCAAGCGTCCGCGGATCGCGCGGTACGGCTCCCGGCCGCCGCCACCGCATCCGCCGGCCACGGTAGCGTCCGATTCTGACTCTATTATGCCGCGGGCGCGTACACTGAGTTAAAATCTAAAAAAATCATTGCCACCTGAGTAACCTAAGCTTACCTTCATTTACAGTAGATGTTCGAAATCATGTCCCTCTATAGAAAGAGCGGCATGACATCAACACACGCTATGCTACGATTCGCGAGGCCGTTCCCCGTCGGGGATTCGAATCCCTCTCGGGCATGGATGTCTGTGCCGTCTTTAGTATAACCTAGTTCAAACGTAGTTTCTACGTTTAGGGACTGATGACCCCCACAGTTAAGTCCCATAAGCTATACAAACATTTTAACATTTTTCTCTTGAAGACATTTGCGACCACTCTACGAATTTCGGCTGCCGAAATCTCGGAAATGACTAGTCGAATCCTGTTTTCAAATCTTCGAGTGTATGGGGATGGCTTACAGACACCTTGTCTTTTAACATTCCCCAAAGATAAGTCACAGGCATTTACATCTGGAGAACGAGGTGGTCAGTCAACTATCCTGTCATCAAACATACTTCATATTGCTGCCACAGAAGCATTGGCTATGTGTGTTCTTGCATTTTCCTGCATGAAATAACCGTACAGCCTTTTGTTGGGTGCAAGTTCTTGAGAAAACGGATGCAGGATATTGTTCACATACTTGTCAGAATTTCTTACGTGAAAAAAAATTCGATTTGTCATTTCCCAGATTTCGACAACAGAAATTCGTTGAGTGTTCGCAAATGTGTTCAAGAGATGTCAGGCCACTCTTTCCATAGAGGGACATCATTTATAACATCTACTGTAAATGAAGGTAAGCTTAGGTTACTCAGACGGCAATGCTTTTTTAGACTAGCTCAGTGTATTCGCCCACGGCAGAATAGTCCGAGAATCGGGCGCTGCCGTAGCCGGCGGATGCGGTGGCGGCGGCCGGGAGCCGTACCGCTCGATCCGCGGACGCCTGGCAGGCGCCTTTCGTGAGACACCTTGTATTCCAGTATCATCTGGGAGGGGGGGGGGGACTCTATGCTCTGGCATTCTAAAAGGTTTTGCCTCCATTTTTCTGCAGTTTAGTTTTTGAATAACTAACTTTTCGACTGCGGTCAACATAGTGGGATGTGGCCAGTCGAATATTGCATTTTCAAATTTGTTTGTTTTCATTATGTGATAGTAAATTATATTCAAGGATACTCATCTTCAATTATCCGTGTATTTTACACTATGAACTGCTTATTTCGGCACAGCACTATCTCCAGGTCTAATGTGATACACTGCATAGCTGTCGAAATGATAACAGCAGCTGTCAAAGTAACAGACTTCGCATTATACCCGAAGATTGCGCTATACCGAAATGAGCAGCTCATAGAGTAAAATACAAGAATTATTGAAGATAAGTATCAGAAGGAAACAAAAAACGTATTTCCGTTTTTAAATATAGTGCATCGTACTACAGTAACGAGTGTCTGGCACTCCATGAACTCTCAACCAACTGACTACCTTTAAACCTAACCTAGAACTATGCTACAGAATCAAGATTTCAAGGGAGGGGGGAGAGGGAGGGAACAATAGTAGTAGTTAACTATGATATTCCTGCCAAGCTCATCAGTAGTAATTATAGCTAAAATATCAAGCCCAAAATTTTTCTCACAGCAAATAAGTTTCTTGATAAATTTCTTCGACCATAGTAATATTAAACATTCATAGCGCAAGGCAGGATGTAGTACGTATTACTAGCGGAAATGGCGGATTTTCGACACTAGTTTCAGTTCACACGTCACTCCTTTCTGTGACTGTATCACTGTCATAGTGAAATTTCTATGGAAACTGCTACTTATGTCACTGTGATTTGTAAGAGATACGCGATTCCGTGGGCGCCGCCCCTACGCTTCAGTGACGTGTGAAAGACTACTCATGTTTCGTAGGGTCATAAGGGGGCAAAAAGTGTAGGCGGGAAGCCACACGCCTGCGAAATGCGATCCGGTTTGAAACTGCTGCCGGCAACTGGGACAGTAGCCTATCATATAGTTCCCCAGCCCTGTGGGAACGGCCGGCGCTTCTTCCAGATTGATTTCACGTGCCTCAAACGTGACGCCAAAGAACGCCGCACAAGGGGCTATAGCGTTGCCCGCTCGATTTTTGTTAGAATTTAGTTGGTTTCAAGGACACCACCGGACGGGCTGAATTTCACTATTGGCCTCAAACGGACAGCGCGGCTGCGTTAGGTTGGTAACACAAGGCAGATAAATTTTATTATTGGCGCACCACACGCCGCGCCGTAGCATAAGCAGTTGGCAGTACGGTTTCGCGGATTAAGATTTCATTTCTCTCTTAATGTTTGCGACTGAATCAGCACGATATAAATTTAAAAAGAATATTATTGTTCATATTTTTAAATATTGAAAATAATGTACCGTGCTTAATATTCGTTTAAAGTGGTAAAGTAACCTGTATAAATTTAAATTTATTTCAAATGATGGTGGGAGGGGGGGGGGGCGAGCAACACGATAATACACGAAAATCTACCTGTTTCATAGTTCGGAATTAAAGCTTTTGAAATTATTAGGAGGTAAACTTCGCCTACCATGAAATATTTTTTAATTAAGCTACGTAACGAGAATATTGTAAGTTTCTGTTAACTACAAAGAAAAATGAATAATTCAAATAAAGGTACTTGCAAATCGATTAACCGACATGGTCGTAAGAAAAATATCCCTTAGAATTTAATGAATTATTAATAATATTTCTGTTTGTCACTTCGCGTAATAAATGCCAATAATGGCGTCTGAAAATACAAATATTAAAAGTGAATAATTAATCAAGGTGTGCAAATAATTGTGAATCAAATTTTAAATTCTGAATTTTTATTATTGAATAAAATTCTCTCCACTACACCACACTTCCGGGGTGTAGCGTTTATGTCCCAAGAGATCTACATCAAGTCCAGACAAGAAATAACCCAGACTACTTATCGTCGCCGTTCGTTATCCTTCCTTATCAGGGAAAAATAAAATAATAAAAAAAATATGTAGACAATGAGGACAGATAAGAAAGAACGATAGCGTAAACTTGAAATTTGCCACTATCCGTGGTTTCTCTATTTTAATCTTTGGTGTCATATTTCAGGGCGTATTTTGTTGCCATTGAAGCTGCTCATAGTTGGTGAGCCTTGACGAAAGAAACAAAACAATCTGCTACAAATCAAATTCCTGTTCCGAAACACAAAACAGACAGTTAAAACCACGTCCAGAACAAATTCTTGTAACAAAAGAAGTATCCTGCGAACATTAAGAACATCAAGGAGTCCTAAATTATTGATCTATGAGGAACTGGCCACTTTCTAAGCCAAAGGCAATCAAATGCAACGTATTGGCGGATGCGGCAGAACAGTAAATTTCAGGGACTAAGTAGTGACTAAACGCGAAGTCCTGTGGTATATTGATACGTTCTTCAGGCAACACTTAACGGCCACTAGGAACTAGCACGAGGTTGGGAATCGTGGAAAGATCTGTAGAGGATAGATCTCTAAGCTTGCAGTTTACGTCAAAAGTAATCAAATGATGTGTGCTGCATTCAAATAGACGAACAGAACGAATGGTGTTAGGCGATCAGTGCTGTTAAGACTCGTACGTGAAATGAGACAACATAAAGCAGTTTGTTTGATTAATATTCTAGAAATTCATTCGGAGACGTGAAATAATTCAGGAGATAAATACGGTGCTGATTTCTAAACAAGGGGACGTTTTGTATACTGGACTACAGTGTCTGGCGCTACGAGATAGCTTTCTCCAAGACGGGTTTACAGTAAAACTGGGATGAACGACATATTACATTAATAGGCTCGCAAAATGACACATAGGAGCAAAAATCTAAGTATACAAATGTCAAAATCATCATCAGGAACAGGGAAGGCACGTAAGGGACGAAGACCATCGACTGTCATACAGCATATGTGTCTTTGGGAGTATAGATCTTCCAAAATAGCTATTTCTTTAGTTCTTATTTTTGAAGAATCCTCCTCCTGGAGGCAGTAAACCTTTCCAGCCATAGTTTAAGCGATAGAACGTACATAGAATTTGAGAATGTATAGGACGAAACAAGAGACGTCATTAGCTGAAATGGCAATAAATGACAGCGCATTGTGAAATTTTATGCAACTTGAGAAATTCTGAACTATTATCGTCAAGAGTTTAGGAGTAGCTGGAGGAAAAAACAGAAAGTGTCCTGGAGATTTTACTGTTTCGACACTCGATGGGAGGAAGAAGAGATGGAAGCGGCTGATAGTGTCGCAGGAAAATCAATTAACCTCTCGTAGGTCAAACCTAGGCTAATGAGAATTCATCAAAAGTTGCACATGCAGTGGAATGTTGGGCGGGGTTTGATCGACTCCTACTTTCATACGAAGAAATGAGGCTTAATTAGCTGTTTTCCGCTTCGACGTATCAGATACGGCTATTAGTTGCTTGAATTAAGTGCACACTCGCAAGGTAATTAAATTGCGCAGCATGCAAATTTCCGCTCATTATGGTGCTCGAAATTTCTTCGCACGTTGTGCACGATCTCCACAATGCACGGCCTTTAATTTGTAGGGAAAGCGCGTTCCTGGAAGTCAGAGATTTCGCTTAATTATCAGCTGCTGCATTGCACTAGAGTGATCATTCATGACACCAAAGTCTAAAAGATATCTCTCTCTCTCTCTCTCTCTCTCTCTCTCTCTCTCCGCCAGGTCTTAAGATTTTTATCCGTCACTTTCCACTTCTTTCACCTCTGGCAGTATTGCTCATGTGAAAAATAGCGAGTAGCACCGTGGTTCGGAACCCCCGTTAAACTGTAGGTCCCCCTATAACTGGCTGGGTAAGTCAGTTCGAAGGTCGGAGGAAGGCAGCGGCGTACCACCTCCAAACAGAACCATTCCTAGTAAAGGACTGTGGTGTTCAACCATTCTTTGGATTGTTGACTGCTTTATTAAGAATAGTAACTTACTATTGAGACACGTGTCTAATTTTGACAAAAGTACAATTCAGTTTTGGCACGCAGGCTACAAATACGATGGCCAATCACAGTAAAATATTAGAATTTCTGACTGAGTTTTCCCAAGGTCAGAATGCCTCCTGAACCACCTGTTTATCGGTATCGCACACCACCCTGCGTCAGTTGCATGTACACCTCTGTTCTTACTTGCTATGAGAAAAGTGAATTGATGGCAGCACCAAGCCAGAAATATATCACACCATGTTCACGTAAAAGTCTTGCTATTAAGAATATAATATTTTTTTAAATGCCGGAATGCCATGACTCAAGTGTTTTGTTTCCGATTGCTTTTTGTAGCACTCCTATTTACTGTGTGTTCAGAGTACCTGTCTCTAACGCCTTGCCGGCCGCGGTGGCCGAGGGGACTGAGGCGCTCCAGTCACGGTCTTCACGGCCACTACGGTCGGGGGTTCGAATGCCCCCTCGGGCATGGATATTTGTGCTGCCCTTATAATTAGTTAGGTCATAAGTAGTTTGTAAGTTTAGGAACTGATAACCAGGGCCGGCTCTAGGGACGGGCGAACCGTGCCGTCTCCCAGAGCTGCAGATTTTCGGGGGCGACAAATTCCTGAATTTCTATGTAGTTCCGATAGGTTAAATTAAACAGGACGGTGAAATGTGGAAGTGTCACGTAGAAATGTGAAAATAAGTTGGAAAACCGAACTGTTACAGAATGATACACATTGATACTGACAACAGTGATGTGCGTCACCCAACAAGCAAAATAAACGTGCAAGGTTACTACGTAGAAGGTTGAGCCAATGTGTTCGGCAGCGTTCTAGTGCTTCCTCGTGACCTCGCTGTGGATCGTGAGAAGCGCTAAGGCACTGTTCCCTGTAATTAACATTAATTTAAGAAAACAAGTACGTTATAAGCATAAACACAAAGGAACAGGATGCTAGTTTTTACTACAGTCGGAAAACTCTTATATTGATATCTAGTAATGAAAACTGTGGAACTGTATGTTACAGGCCTCTTGACATTTATTGTATTCTGTGACACTGACGCTGCTTTGATCTTAAAGACATATTCACTACGAATAAACGCATGAGTGTAATATCTGAAAATAAGTCGTCATATTTGAGTAAAGCTGAAAAAGTCGATAAATGTGCGTGTGTGTGGGGGGGGGGGGGGGCGCTTGATATTTTTGCACGGGGCGGCAAAATCCATGGGTCCAGCCCTGCTGCTAACCCCGTAGTTAAGTCCCATAAGCTACACAAACATTTGAAAACTCTAACGCCTTCCCCGATCCATCTCTTCTCTAGGGATGAACTGTTACGCTCGAAATCTAAGACATTGTATCTCAATTCAACGTGTGCACTGACAGTGCTCTAATCTTGGCCATTGAAGGCAATTTTTCGCCGTAACGGTATTCCTTCCCACGGCGGCAGCTGGATCAGATGTGTAAAGGGTGATTCACGAAGATGTGGCAATGACATTTCTGGAATCTTGTACTGAATTACAATCAAAGAAATAGCAACATTTGCAGTTAGAGAACCAAGGGGTTGGATGGAGCTCTGTACAGCAGTGCGCCAAAGTGGCGACTTGGTCCAGCAGTGAGTGATATGACAACCCTGGCTGGGGCACGCCTCCTGCCTCGTAGCGGCCAGCCCTTCAGCTAGCGGCCGCGGCCTGGTCAGTGTGACGTAGCACACGGCCTGTTGTGAGGCCTCGTCTCTAGGCGGTGTTGAGCGTGCAGGAGCATCGTGGCCGGACACTCGACGACGCGAGCGTACGGCACGAGCGACTGTGCCGGCACTAGCATGCTGTCCACGGGGACGGCGTCCCTGGAATACTGCGCGAACGAGCGTGCGACGTCACCGCACGTCTGGCTGTCCTCACGCTGTCACTTCTTCGCCTGTTCCTCTAAACATACAAGCCACGTTCCTAATGCTGTTGCTACTTGTGATCAAATGAGTTACTGACGAAACTGGCGTTTTCTCAACAGGCCTTATTAGTAGTGTGTGGTGTAAAGGGGACAAAAAATTACCTCGACGAATATTCAAAGAACAGAGCATTGTAGATGCCAACTCTAGCCGTCTGAGCAGCTTCAGTGTGCTGTTTACATCGTCAAATAAAGCAATACATTGGTTAGGATGCAGTGTATGTAAGGCACGGCCAACATTTGCACTCGGTGAGCACGCCGCGGGCGGAGTACACTGTAGTCGCGACCTGTGCTCGCTAGTGCCCCACTACACACGCCGCTGCGCTCAGTGCGCGGGGCAGGGGCGCGGCTAAGGCACGGCGGGGGGGGGGGGGGGGCGGTGTTCGGCCATGCCTGGTGTACGTCGAGATGGTTGCACTTTAACTCACGTTTCATTTATTTTGTATAACAGTTCCACGTGGGTACATTTACTAGAACGAACCGCTTCTAACATATTTTTCATTGGGTGAGTAGGTAGGCTCACGTTTTATGAACGAAAAGGGCACGCGTTCGAATCCCATTGGAGTCAATTTTTTTTTTAAATTCTTAGACCTCTTCCAGGTAATATTTTAAATATTAATCCTCCAAAAATTGTGCAGTTTTGCCTTTCATAGGTTTTTTAGATTTTATTTTTAATATGTTTAGTCAGACACGCGTGTGTTCATAGCAATAAAATTGAAAATGAATGTATTTAGGAACATCAGAAGGAAAAATACCCTCCAAGGATTATTATTATTATTTTATGGGTGGTTAAATATTACCTTCAAAGGAAGATTATTTTTAGATATCAAATTGACAATCTGTAATTGTTTGCTAAAGAAAACACTGAAAAATTAAAACCAATATGATTTAATAACAAAAAGTAACTGAAGGAAAAAACATTTGCACCGCTATAAGAAATGAAATAAAGGTTTGGTGACATCCGATCCGATGCCTTTAACCAGGAAGGCCAACACTCGTATCAGTCAGCTACCTGTCCGTTCTCGTTAACGTAAAGGTCGAATAGTCCTACTGGAGTTGAAGAACGAATATTGAAGTGGAACAACAGGTATTGAAAGGCACAGTTTGTCACTCGTGTAAACGGCGGATAAGGACTTAGGCATAATTTTCTAACTGCTGATACATTTGTTTTAGCTATCATATGTCTCGTTTTATCAGGGTTGTAGATTGTTACAGCTTTTTCATACATTCAACTTTCAATGGTTATGTCTTCCCCAAAGAGACATGACAGCGGCCGAAATCAACGGCAATGGAGATGGGAGCGGCAGGCATGCAAAGTCGCTAAAGTGTTTAGTGTATATACTCAGAGTAAATGCCGTCGAAGCGGTAAAAGTAAATATATTGAAATCCCTTTTCTCTGTTAAGTATGTCGGTTTCCCGTCGTTGTGAGGGAATTGTTGGCAGCGGTCACCGCATTGGTAGTTGTGTTGGGAATACCGTCTACTGCACTCTCGAAGCTCTCACTAATTGCCTGAACAGGACGAAGATAACAGAGAAAGCGGCCCTCATTGCACACCCTGATACCGACTGAAAGCCGCTTAAACGAGAAAGCTGCCTCCCTATGCAGCAGGGCAGTGGCCCGTGCTAACACTGTAAGCGGAGGAGGAGGTAATGTGGGCGATTCGGAAAAACAAACTTCCAGCAACTGAGTGTTACGGGCAACATAAAGAGATGCAAAGGCTAGTCATATTTAGCGACAGTGTTGTCACAAGTTCTTTTGACGGCGTTCTTCTCCAGACCATTGCAAATGTAGTTGCGGGATGGTGACCGTTTTTCTCCCACTTTTCTTTCTTTACCGCAATAATGTGCCCAGCTGAAGGTATTTTCTTTTTGGGGTGTGCCACAGGAGTGATTCAGTCCGACTAGTGCCGAACTGGTCAGTGGCAGATACATGTGCGTACACTATGCTTTCAGGCAGACAACTCTTGTCAGGTTTCGCGTACGTCTTTTGAATTTGTGATTAAGTTTTAAGCGAATTTGTTGTGGCGGAAGCATCCTTACATCCTTACTCTTTTCAGTATATTCAAGTAGCGTTTTCAGTAATTCCGTCACAGTTGTAATGTGAAGTTTCATGAACAGGCGCGGTTCTCACTAGATCGGGGTTATAAGGATCGTAGGAAAAACAATCCCATAATGTTCGAATACAGCATTAGTAGTGAGATTCTTGATGCAGTCGCGTCGTTCAAATATCTAGGCGTAACATTGCAGAGCGATAGGAAATGGAACTAACATGTAAGGACAGTTGTGAGTAAGGCGGACAACCGACTTGGGTTTATTGGGAGAATTTTGGGAACGTGTACTTCATCTGTAAAGGAGACCGCGTATAAAACGCTTGTACGACCACGTCTTGAGTAATGCTCAAGTGTTTGGGACTCACCGCAGATCAGTTTAAAGGAAGACATAAACGCAGTTCAGAGGCGAGCAGCTAGTTTTGTTATTGGTAGGTTCGACCAATGTGCGAGTGTCACGGAAATGGTCCGGCAACTCAATTGGGGATCGCTGGAGAAAAGACGACGTTCTAAATGTTAAAATGTTTGTGTAGCTTATGGGACTTAACTGCGGGGTCATCAGTCCCTAAATTTAAAAACTACTTATGACCTGGCTAATACTAAGAAGGCACAAATATCCATGCCCGAGGGGGATTCGAACCCCCGACCGTAGTGGCCGTGCAGACCGTGACTGGAGCGCCTCAGTCCCCTCGGCCACCGCGGCCGGCGACGACGTTCTCTTCGTGAATTTCTGTTGAGGAAATTTAGAGGGCCGGAATTTGAAGCTGAGTGCAGTACGATGTTGCTGCCGCCTACTTACATTTCGCGTGGTGATCACAAAGACAAGAGAAGAGAAATTAGGGCTCGTACGGAGGCATGTAGGCATTTTTTTTTTCCACGTTCTTGTTTGGGAGTGAAATAGGAAAGGAAACGCCTAGTAGTGGTACAGTGTACCCTTCGCCACGCACCTTACGGTGAATTGCGGAGTATGTATGTAGATGTAGATGTACATGTACGCAATTAAAGGAAGGCAGTAACAGAAGAAAAGGGAAAGGTCCCAGATTCGAGTCCCGGTTCCGGCACACAATTTTAATCTGCCAGGAAGTTTCATATCAGCGCACACTCCGCTGCAGAGTGAAAGTTTCATTCAGTGAGGTTACTGTTGAAGTCGGTGCTATCTGGACCTGATGTAAAAATAATTTATAGAATACAGCTGTTTACAGACACAGCCGTTTCGACGGGAATTACATACATGCCCGTATATATAATTTTCTCGGCGGCCATAGTTAAAACTCGAGCATCTATACGTACAAGTGGAGTTTCCTACAGATGCAGTTGTGGTCCGGCCGAGTAGTGTACTGACGTCGGATGGGTCGGATGTGCACGCCCGAGTTGTCCGCACAGTGCCAGAGAGCAGGTGAGCGCCGCTAGCCGGTGTCCCGTTGCCGGGCGACGGAACTCGGTCGGCCGCCGCGCCGTGGCGCTGTGACGGCGCGCTTCTTGCGCCACCAGAAGCCTGACCGCCACCCGGCCGACAGTCGAGCCCTCCCGCTGGTTCTCCCCAAGTCACTTAACAGGACCTCCCTGTCAAATTGTGCGACGGAAATCTGTTTGGTAGACGCCAGCGGTACCCGGGTGATTCGTTAGCCGCTGAAAAACGTTTTTGTTTTCTCGCAGATATCAACATGGTGCAAAAATTGCCATTTGACCCTTAATAATAAGTGTGAAGTGACCCATATAACCACTAAAAGAGATCAGTTAAATTTCAGTAACACGATAAATCAGTCAAACCTAAAGGTCGTCAATTCTCCTAAATGCCTAGGAGTAATAATTACGAGCCACTTCAATTGGGAAGAACACACACAAAATATTGTAGGGAAAGCGAACAAAAGACTACGTTTCATTGGCAGAACACTTAGAAGATGCAACAGTTTCTTCAGTAAACTGCCTACTTGTGCGTCCTATTTAAGAGTATTTCTCTGCATTGTGAGATCCATACCAGGTAGGACGATATAGAGGAAAATTCAGAGAAGGGCAGCTCGCTTTACTAATTATCGCGATGTAGGGAAGAGACTTGTCACGGAAATGATGCACAAGTTGGGGTGAAAATCGTAAAAAAAAAAAGGTGTTATTTGTTGCGAAATTTCTTTCGCCAACTTTCTCTTCAGAACGCGGACATACATTGTTAGCACCCACATACATAGGAAGACATGATAAAATAAAATAAGAGATCATATCGAAAACGGAAAGATTTAGGTGTTCCTTTTTCCCGCGAGCTATTAGAGATATTACAGAGAGATATTATGAAAGTGGTTCGATGAACACTCTACCATGCACTTCAATGTGACTTGCAGACTATCAATGTAGATGTAGAATTCGCTTTGAATCTCGTTGGTGCTAAGAAACACGGTTTAAAATAGCTGCAGTTGATCAAGCATGTTAAAAAGCATCTACATTAGAGACCTATCCAGTTAGTATGCATATACCGTACTTCATTTTCCTGTGGTAACGTCAGTAGCAAACCGAACGTAGGCATTGGTCGATGTACTTCAGCCCCTGGATTTCCTCTATAAGTGTTATTATACTCGGCGTTCTATAGCGCAATGAAAGTTACCATTGCGTCTTCAGGTACATAATGTTTTCGTGTTCCTTCTTCTGTTGCGGTTTCGCAATTTTTTTCCTTGCATCCCCACTTCTGCAAGAGATTCAATTCATATATCGCATCCACTGACTCGTTGTCATTGTCCCTCTCTTCCTTTGTCGTACAGTGCTAAATAAACTCTTCTCCGTGGAGGGGGGGCTGCCAAATAGAAAGAATTATCAATATATTTTCCAGGCTAATGTATGCCTACAATAAATCAGTCAGTTTTCGTAAACAAAAACGTCTTGTTGTTTGCAGATGACAGGCTGTGAAAACTTGTCATTCCACAATTTAAGCACATGCAAATTCTGTGAATGACACAATGTAAGTACGTTGAATAAATTAGGCTTAAAACATCAACCAACATTGTCAAACCAAACAACTTCTCCAGGCAATTGTATAACCGAAATACGTAACATGTTATCTGCTGAGGCAGATTAGCCGCGCGTGCTGGAGCGCCGTGCTGCAGTGCGCGTGACAGTCCGCCGTCAGGGGTTCGAATCCCCCCTCGGGCATGGATGTTTGTGTCGTCTAATTAAAATGTAGATCGTAAGTATTTTGCAAGTTTAGGGACTGATGACCCCGCAGTTAAGTCCCTTAAGCTTAACAAACATTTGAACAAATAAACACCAGAATCCCACGGAAGATGGCACAACACGTGCCGAAACTAGTTTGGGTATAAAAAAAGTGTCTCGCATAAGGCGGAAGCAACCACAAATCTAATACTGCAGACACGGAAGATACAGTCGTCGTGTAGCTGCCGCACAGGCAACAGCATTGAACGGCTCCAGAGATGCCTCGCTATAGGAGAAGATTTCGTCGTTCCCGTATGCCTGTTTATAAGGCTATTGATTCAATTGATATTACTCCTGGTGTTTCCGGGGTAGGAACAACAGCTCAGTCCGAAGTTTTGCATGGTCCCATTACGTTTGTTGGGTCACGTTTTGATTTTACTATTAAAACTACTGAAGTTTTCGGTGGATCTGGGTGGCTTACTGTAGCCTTTGTTCGCTGTAATGATGCGAAGCAACCTGGCCTTGAGTCTTTCTCCGAGAGATGATCACGTATTTGTAATGCCGACGGATCGACATGTGAGATCATCGGATCGCCGGCGGCATCACAGCCACAGTGGTGTCAGAGTCGGCGGCTGTTGGCTGTTGGCTGTTGGCAGGTGGCAGGTAACAGGTAACGGCTTGGCTCTGGTTGGTGTGCGGGGCGCGTACTCTGGTGCAACGGGACCGCCAGCGCTGCAGGCAGGCCTCTGCTGTACAGGGCACGCCCAGCCCCACAGCTCTGCCCTCACCTGCTGTGCTCAGGTTCACACCACTGATGACTCTCCCGTGGGTTTTTACACTGGTCATCCCTGTCAGGGGGCAAATTGCGGGCCATTTAACCTGTGCCTGATCTTTGGTCAACGTCATCTCGACCCTCTCGCCGAGAGGAGATTGTCCTCGTCCGACTTCGTATTGGCCACTGCCGTTATAGCCTCCAGTATTTACTTCGTGGTGATCCTGCTCTCTTATGTGAGCACTGTGATGAACCTTTTACTGTATACCACCTTTTAGTGCAATGTCCGTTTTTTAATCGTCTCCGTCATGATCTATGTTTGCCATTTGAAATGTCTGATATTTGAACTGATGATCCGCATTCTGCTAACAGTTTTACTTTTTATACATAATGCAAATATGGCGAAAGCCATTTAAGTTCTAACCCCGGTTCGATTTTACTATGGGCAGTGTTGGGAGCTAATAACCTGAGCAGTTGTGCGCTCTAAAACCACAATTAAAAAAACCACACACACTGAACTGCATCTTTCTTTTTGAGGTCCCCTGCTACCCACCTGTCGCACACCAAAAAACTGTGAACAAAACTGTACATTCTTGAGAACCACAGAACATAACCCGTCCAAAGAGGGATCAAAAGAAAACAACCCTGCGTGGAAGACAAGAAGAGAAAAGAAACCTCCCCAATAGGACTGAAAAAGTCAAGTTTCGTCGCGCCCAAAGACGAAAGGATTAGTAACGGAAAGAGTGCTGAAAAAATATAAAGGACCTTCTACCAGCGGGTATATGTTTGACCGTGGTGCGAAAATTTAAGAACAAGTGTCAACATATGACCTATAAAGAAACATTTAAAATCTTCAATGAAGAAAATACAAAACGAACATAACAGGTTTGAGTGGGGTAATCTTCCCGTACCAGTCACAACTTCCGTGTGAAGACCAAATAAAAAAGCCGGTCAGGTACCCACTTCTGCGACCGGAGATGGCAACTTACAAATCAGCCGCCATGCCACGAAAGGCAAAAACAAAATGTCAAAACAATCACCACATCCCACGAGGGGATAGTCTGTGGTCAGAAGCTGTCAACGACTATTGGCCAACGCGACGTTAGTACCACGTGACACCATAGCCAGCTAAGAGCCGAGTGGTGTTCGTGGACAAGCACTGCCGATAACAAAAGTTCGCAAAATACTGCCCTATATTTCGAGGTTAATCTCATCGTTTGGTGGACTGTCAGCTGTTTATTTCTACGCTCAGCGCTACCAGATTTCATCATACATAATTTCAAACACACACAAAACTGTAAGCAGCCTTTTTAAAAAAAGGTATACGACTTTGATGCGGAAAAAAGTTAGTATTCCAATACGTTGTCTCCCAAATTTATTTAAATGTAGTAGCAGCGCGCAGTGTAACCGTATGTTTCAGACTCACGAGGTAGTTGCTTTGTGTGTTGCACCTACATATCGGTACATCTTGCAGGTTACGTATAGTAATGAAAACTATATTTTTCCCACCTCTACATCAAAGTTGTAAAATTCTCATGACGTTGTATCAGGCCGGTTACTCTGCTTCGGCTCGAAAACAATGTATGATCGAAACGTGTAGCACTGATCATAAACAGTTGATGGCGACCCGCAATATATTTTTCGCGAATGTAGCTGTAGTATATTTCAGTTTTAATGCGAGCAGAAAGAAGCGATAAAACAAATACAACAATCGCCATTTCACTTCCACACAACTACGAAATCGCAAAGTAAATTTACAAAGCATATCATTGACGTAACAGTGTAGCCATTATATGGGAAAACTATCAACAAAATAAACTTAGTCAATGTTTATAACAGATTACAGAAAAAATACACAATTGAAACACAACCTACACACTAAATGAATCATAACATACTCAACAACATTAACCAAAACTAATAAATTCTAATGCAAATTCAATAAAGGATAACTAAGACAATAGCAATGTGCAAACAGATCCAACAAACGTGCAGCTCCAACCAAAAAGTAATAAAAGTATCATAAAATATAAGAGGAAATATAACATTGTTTTGAATCCACAGCCATCTACATTTTGAGGTCAAACAAAACTACATAAGCCATTGATACCCATATGGCCAATAGTAAACAGAGTAGACAGGCAAACTTAACAAACCTCCAATATTTTTAAGAGAACCAAAAGAAAACATGTCTATCAAAAGAAATTTACAAATTCATGAATATTAAAAACATCAGACGACTAACTTCGTACATTTAAAACGCAAAAATTACATGATATTGACTTTCTGTGACAGTCACTCTTGATAAACAATGGTATACTCCTTAACCTCTGATCAAAGGAGTATAGATGTGGATCCTGAGAGAGAATACTCGCTCTCCGTTACACAAATTTGTTACTTTGAACATATACTTCTCTTGCATTGTTTTTACAATATGCTACGCGGATCGTGGCTATAATTAAAGTCTCATTTGACCTAGAAAATCCGAAATTGGCTTTATCTACATCTACATGGGATACTCTGCAAATCACATTTAAGTGCCTGGCAGAGGGTTCATCGAACCACCGTTATACCATTTTATCTCCCAGTCCATTCTCGAAAAGCGCGCGAGAAGAATGAACACCTGAATCTCTTCGTTCGGGCTCTGATTTCTCGTATTTTATTCTGATGATCATTTCTACCTAAGTAAGAGGGAGTCAACAATATATTTCCGCATTCGGAGGAGAATGTTGGCGATTGTAGTTTCGTAAGTAGCCCACGCCGCAGCGATAAGCGCCGTTGTTGTAATGATTCCCATATCCCGGATCCTGTATCATTTCCGTTACGCTGTCTCCCCTGTATCATGACAATACGAACCGAGCTGCCATTCTTTGGACTCTTTCGATGTCCTCCGTCAAACCCACCTGATAAGGATCCCACACTGGGCAGCAATACTCCATAAAAGGACGAACAAGCTTAATGTATGCAGTTTCTTTAGTAGTTCTGTTGCATATTTTAAGGGTTCTGCCAATAAAACGCAGTCTCTGGTTCACCTTTCCCACGACATTATCTACGTGTTCTTTTCAGTTTCAGTCTGAAGTAATAGTAATTCCTAGGTATTTTGTGGAGTTCACGGTCTTCACATTTGATTGATTTTATCTCGTAAACAAAGTTTAACGGATTTCTTTTCATACTCATGTGGACGACTTCACACTTCTCATTATTTACAGTCAACTGCCAATTTTTACACCATAGTGATATCTTATTCAAGTCGTTCTGCAGTTGGTTTGGATCTTCAGATGATTTTACTAGACGGTAAATGACGGCGTCATCTGCAAACAACCGAAGAGAGCTACTGAGATTTTCCCCTGAATCGTTTATGTAAATAAGGAACTTTACGATCAGTTCAGTTTTGACTGATTTCTCCCCTACCTCTGGGCTCGTTTTCCTGTTTTTACGCTTTGCATGAAAATAGTGTGACCGTCATCACGACGCGGAAACTGTTCTGCGCGAGTGTTTCTGCGCTGTTGGTTGCGCCCCGCTTTTGAGTCGCTGGAGATGTCTTGGTGCGGCTGTGCTGCTAGCTGACCCTGATCAGCTTTACGCCTAGTCGCAGATGCTGTGATGGAGGGCATGACGTCACGGCTGTGCGCAGTCGCGCCTCTATTTCGACGGTCGGCTGGAAATAGGCTGTAGGCGGCTCTGGAGCGCTTCTCTTCTCCGAACAGCCGGGGGGGGGGGGAGGGGGGGGGTGAGACGCACGCAGTTGCGCGGCCTATTTTCTGCAGGGCCGGCAGTCAAGGGCGAGACTCCGCGAATAGGGCCCGGCCCTCAGCAGGTGTCAGAGGGAGGCTTCGCGTGAATGTGAATGACGCTAAGTTAATATAGTATTTTCGTAGACTTTCCGTATGACCAGCTGTCTGGCCCGTAAACCAGTTGTTATTCAACTGGGAAATCGGTTTACGAAATGTTCAAATGTCTGTAAATCTATCGGACCAAACTGCGTGGTCATCAGTCCGTAGCTTACAAACTACTTAATCCTAGGTAAACTAACCTAAGGACAACACACAAACACACACACACACACACACACACACACACACACACACACACACACACACACACACACAATGCCATAGCCGGCCGCGGTGGCCGAGGGGACTGAGGCGCTCTAGTCAAGGTCTGCACGGCCACTACGGTCGGGGGTTCGAATCCCCCTCGGACATGGATATTTGTGCCGTCCTTAGTCTTAGTTAGTTCATAAGTAGTTTGTAAGTTTTGGTACTGATGACCCCGTAGTCAAGTCCCATAAGCTATACAAACATTTGATTTTTGACATGCCATAGGGAGGACTCGAACCTCCACGGCGAGCAACCGCGCGCTCTGCAGCGAGACGCTTTAGACCGCTCGGCTACTCCACCGTGGCTCGGTTTACGAAATCCGTACTTGCGCGACGCAGCACATGTAGAACTGTGAGAGTAACGGAAATATACGTACCCGTATGTGTCCGTTAGTAAAAGAAACCGTAGTCGTTACAAACGTATCGTTGCTCTTTGCCAGTGCCATCCAGAAATACGGCGGGTACATTGGCTTTGAAACCGTGAAAAATTTTTACTGTTACTATTGTTACTTTAATATTTAAATTTGCCACGTAGATACTGTGTGCCTGATTTTTGAGGCAATTGTACTACTGAGAAAAGGAGTAATTAATGAATGTACATGTGTAGATTATAACTTTTGAGTACTTTTTACAAAACTTTTTATACAAGACAAAACCAAGAACAATTAACCACTAAAATGAAACCTTTACAGGTAAAAATACATTAAATCGTATGTTTGCGTTAAAAACGGACGTTAGATCGTCGAGTAATTAATCTACAAACACGGGCCAAGAAGTGTAATCCAAAATGTTTAAAAACAATAATATCTAAAATCGTAGAACAATGCAATATGCACTTAAAGTTCGTAACGGATCTCTACAAAAATTACTCATCTGACAAGAAACAGCATCACAGAAAATACGCTTTCTCCGTATTAGTTTTCTTTGCAGAGTTCGTATCGATGCGGTTGATGAGACTAACGAAATGTACCCATGGGCAGGTTCGTTATCGATACGGTCAGTGCGAGTAGGAAATGTATTGATGATTCAGTATTTGGATCAGCCAGAGTATTGGTTCCTCAGTACGGTTTGCTGCAGCTCTGTCAACACCGTCTGAAGAGGAGGCCCGCGCGCTGCCGTGCCACGTCACGCAGAGTAGGCCGCGAGCGCGTAGCTGATTGGCTGGCCGTTGCGATGCGGTGGGCCGTGCCCCATCGTCCACCCAGTGATCTACTCTGGGTGACGTAGCACGCCAGCGCGCGGGCCTTCTCTTCACACGGTGTAGGCTCTGTGCACGGTACAGGTTTCATACAGGTATGCATAATTTCTCCGTACTTAATTACGACGTACCTTACCTTAAAATACGTGATTTGCAAATGTCTTTCAAGCGCCGTTACATTTAAATTGCCAGCTTTCGTAATATTGAAGTATAAATACAAAGTCCACCGAATACGGCACATTTGCTCCCGATCGTCTGAGTTGGAGGCTGCGCAACGCGATGTTCATTTGTTGCAGACCAAGTGATTATGTGGCTAGCGCATCACATCACAAAGAGTAGTATCGTCATCAGCCAATGGTAACCAAACCTCACCGCCGCGCAACATGCAAATAAGAGATTTTTGACGTTGGAAATTAAATATGCGGTAATGTTTTCATAAACGAAACCGCGCAATGTTTAAGAGATTTGAAAATTAACGGGTTAACATGAAGTTTAAATTATTTTATTTTAGAAATCACTTGAATACACTTTCAGACAGACGATTAAATAAACATGCTATACCTGCTCTATGGTTGATAGATTCTTGTATGTACCCTTGACCGGTCAGTAACAGTTAATGGCCTCGTAAAATGAAGATTTGGAATTATTTGACTGTTTCGTACATATAAAATAAGTAAAATGTGCTATTATACTATATAGTTGAGAGGTTAAAATTATTCTAAATCTTCATTTTACGAGGCCAATTACTTTTACTGATCAGACAAGGGTACATACAAGAATCTGTCAACCATAGAGCAGGTACTAGTATAGCATGTTTTATTTACCGTACGATCTGTACGAAACAGTCGCCAACTAATTCTAAATATTTTACGAGGCCAATAACTGATACTAACCGGACAAGGGTCCGGTCAACCATAGAGCAGGTATAGCATGTTTTATTTATTTTATAGTCTATCTTAAAGTGGGTCGGGGGTTCGAATCCCACCTCGGGCATGGATATTTGTGCCGTACTTAGTCTTAGTTAGTTCATAAGTAGTTTGTAAGTTTAGGGATTGATGACCCCGTAGTTAAGTCCAATAGACTATACAACCATTTGAACATTTTATTTTATTTATTATTATTATTATTATTATTTTCTCAAAGTGTAATCATGTGATTTCGAAAATAATTGAAACTTCATGTTAACACGTTAATTTTCACATCTCAAAACATCGCCCGGTTTCGTGTATAAAAACATTATCGCATATTTAATTTCCAACGTCAAAAAATCTTATTTGCATGTTGCGCGGCGGTGAGGTTTGGTTACCATTGGCTGATGACAATACTCTTCTTTGTGGTGTGATTCGCTACCCACATAATCACGTGTTCTGCAACAAATGAACATCGCGTTGCGCAGCCTCCAATTCAGACGATCGGAAGCAAATGTGCCGTATTCGGTGGACTTTGTATTTATACTTCAATATTACGAAAGCTGGCAACTTAAATATAACGGCGCTTGAAAGACATTTGCAAAACACGTATTTTAAGGTAAGGTATGTCGTAATTAAGTACGGAAGAATTATGCCTACATGTGTGAAACCTTTACCCTGTGCACACGGCAGCCACGCCTCTGCCCCCTGGCGACCACCCGCAGACGCAGGCGGCTGCCTCGGCGTCCCCAGAGCTGGAGTTCCTGCACGGCGCGGTCCTTTGTGGCGGCGGAAGCGGCGGCCCATCTGCATGCCGGACACTCGCCCCACCTGTCTCCTGGTCCCTCCAGAGAATGCGGCCCCACCAGCCTAAGGATGCTGCAGCAGCAGCAGCAGCCGCTCAAAACACTCGTTTCATACGTAATCACTCAGCGTGGCGCCACTGCATACGACCTAGTCACACCGGTATTACACGGTCATACTTCTTTGTCAAAAATTTACATCACGAAGATTTGGTAGTGTAATAGGGAGCTTTGACATATCTTTGATTTCGTAAAATTAAGAAAAGAAAAAAAGGATCGTATCTATTGCCTCGCAGTAGATTTGATCATAAAGCCGGGTTCACAGAAGTAACTAAATTGGGTAATTTCCTAGACCTCGTGTACATCGGAGACTACGGCGTTGCGATCGATATATATTGAATGTTCGATTCTTACGCCATGGTCGATATGGTGACAGATCGAAGCGCTGGTTTTCAATCGTATCTTGTGTAGTGTTTACTGAGTGATATTTCGTTGTGCTATTCATGCTGTACTCTTAGGTTCCTGCCTAACCACATCCTTTATAATCCTGAGAAAGTTTTAACAAATGGTTCGCTACCATTGTTGATTTAGTGTTTCTGAATCGGAGATTAGGGGCTACGCGCCATCACGTACTAAAAAAAAACCTTTTTGTTTAACCTATAGAAAACCTTCTTAATGCTACGCTACAGATTGTTTTAAAGTAAAAGGTAGGTTAGGTATAGGTTAGACAAGTATTTTTTTTCTTTATGTGAGGGCGCGTAGCGCCCGAATCTCCGGTTCAGAAACACTAAATTGAACGTAAACACCATATCGAATATTCGATATATATCGATCGCAACGCCGTTTTCTTCGATGTACACGAGGTCTAGGAAATTACCCTAAATTGAACAACGCGTGTATTTCTGCACTTGCACTGTGAGCTATCGTTCACGCCGAACTTCACAAATACTGCGCAGTTTTAAACATGAGGTTCATTCCAGTAGCTGCCAGACGGCTACTTTCAGGTGCTAAGAAACATAATATTATAGTGTAGGCGTTTCAGTTATAATATAGCAACTGTGGGAAAAACAGGACAAAGGGAACTAAAAATGCTAAGAAACATGTGTTACTGCGCATGCGCAGCTACTATGACGTACAAACCCTTGTTTGATACTTGCACTGCTCTGCTGGAACGCTTTTTTGCACGGTTTCCGGCTGCAGCCGAAGGTGAGTTTAAATGAATAATTAAAACACTTTCTTTCCTAATAACGAAGAAGTGTAAACGAGAGATATCTGATCTCAAGTGGGATTGCAGTGACTTCGAAATAATCGAAAAACACGCTACAAACACACATGTATCACGTGATAGCTAACCCCCCCCCCCCCCCCCCACTCAAACTCAGACCAATCTGCGCATGCGCAAATTGGCAGCTTGACCGCGCCAGAAATATTTTTCCGGGTAGCGTCTGGCTGCTTGCGGCAACGGCTGGAACACCGAACAGCCACACTCCAAGCCAGAAGCGTGAGAAGGCGCTGCTGGAACACAATTTCAGCGTTGCGCATGCGCGTCAAGCAGTCCGGCACCTGCTGGAACGAACCTATGGCGCCAGCAGTCTCAGCTGATCGCGATTTGCTCGGCTCATTTCATTCGCAGCCAAACGACTGTTACACTTCGTTCCACAAGCACACGAATTGTTTTCTTAATTGATTCGACATTTTAGCCGCAAACAAAGACGCCAAAACTAAAAACTCGAACGCAAACACACTGATACGAAATAAAATGGTTCGAATTACCGCGCGAGGGGACAGTCGAATGTCGATATTTAATCGTGGGTGAAGAAAGTAGCGAAACAAAGTACAACTGAGTTGAACTTTGTTGCGAGGAAAAAGTAGCGCAACTTAAGTGGCGCTACTAAAACCAGGAAGTTCACACTTGCTACTGAACTACTACTACACTATCCAACAAGCTGTTGCACGCCATTAATTGTTGTCGGAACCCGGCTTAAAAGTCGTTTGTCTTCTGTTCACTGCAATCCTAAATGTAACCGCTTGGAGCGCTAGCATCGCTGTAGCTCTTGGACCTCGCTTATTTGAAAACAAACTTCCTTGTTTGAAAACAGGACGTCGAAGTTTATTTGGTGTGTGCAGTCTCCGACAAAATTAATCTAACTTTCTGAAGCAGACGAAGCACTGTATATACCCAGACACACTGAATAAGATCAGATTAAGGAGACTCGAAAGTTAACAGAGAATGGCGGAGGTACTCGACGGAGAAACTCGGCCTGGGGATAAGAAGAAGATTAATGGCCTTGTGCGTTACATCAACCACAGAATTAATATAAAAATCTCCGCTCTTCTAAATCCAATAATAATCAACGCTGTTCCTGCTCTGTTGACAGTTCTTGTATGCGCTTTTGTCCGACTAGTAAGTTAATCCTTGTCGTATAGCAAACATTTCATTGCCAACATGAGCACGTTACGCCGCCGTGCCGTAAGTAAAATTTAACCCCAGCAGCAAGAAATTTGTGTGTCACTGTAAACCTGTCTTCTGCTGATATAGTCTTCTCACGTGCGTATACTGATTTATATTATTTCCATAGTTTCACCCAAGTAATGCTGTTTTCGTAGCAGCGGTGACAGCGCATAACAACAAGTGTTTACTGTCAGCCATCTTGAAATATTTTCAAAAATATGACGACAGTGTAATACCCCTTTTTAGAGTCACGTTAAAGATTTACAGCAAGAAAAAACCTCTTGATATTTATATGTCAAAGATTTGATCAAAAAATTGACCTTCTAATACCGGCCTCAGCTCCGTGCCTAAATCCTGGCTCTTGAAGCATTGCTGGCATCGGATCACCATTGGCAACAAATCACCCAGTTGTGCTGTGCCTTCGTATTTTTTTTTTTTTTTTTTTTTTTTTTTAATATTTTTATTTTCCTCGCTATTGGGCTATTAATTTTGGTTTGCTGACTGCTTTTCATATGTCAAGCAGAATCAGATCTTACAAGGAGACCACATGGGTGTCTAATTTTTAAATTTTTTGCTATTTATGGTATATGAAGTTCAGAACTCAAATATCACCCAAAAGCGACTCCCAAAAATTCTCGAGAAAATCGACTTTGAATTTTTGCGATTGCATGAAAGCACCAATAATAATAATAAATTGTAGCATCTGAAAGCGTAGCTCAGGTGGTAGCATTCTGGCCTCCCAGGCATAGAGTCGGTGGTTCGAATCCTGCCATGCCAGAAATGTTATTTCATTTTTAAATTCAGTTACATAAAACATTTTGGGATCTGTAATGACATGTGATATCAGATTTTGTGTTTATAGACGCCCTAAGCACCTTGTCAGCTAAAACGATGGCCGATTATGTTAGCTGCTTGGCAACCCATTAGCAGCTATGTAGATGCCTTTCCAGGAACGGCGTCGTAGCTCTTCACAAACTGAAAATCAGATACAACCGTCGTCAACTAATAGTGAAGCCAATAATGTAAAAAAAAAATCGCTTATGTGTTTTGTTTGAAACCATTATTAACGACCTTTTATGAAATTACAAATGAACAAAAAAGTGCATTTTTCGTAAAATAATTTAGATGTTCAAATTGTGGAAGTATTCGAACCAGCGACCTTCTGGTTACAAGGCCAGAAAGCTACCACTTGAGTTACACCGACAGATATGTTAAAATTGATTCAATTATTGGTACTTTTGATTGTTAAGTTAGTTCTGAACTTCACGTACCATAAATATAAAATAAATTGTACAATCCGCTACCCGGTCTCCTTGTTGGCCAACTTCTCTGGCGGATGAATCTCACCGTCTGCGTTGCTTAGGTCGGAGGCATATTGGGTTCAAGAAGTTAACGTTATCGGCGAAATATTGGTTTCTCGAGGTAATGAGAGTAATTTGTCTCAGCTTTCGTGCTCCTTAACGGGAGGTGCATATAGTGAGAGCGCACGATAAGTTATTTCCGTGCTCATGACGAGGTTCTCTGACGTCACCCGCAACCCAGCCACTCTGTTGCATACCATTCTCACAACGTATTATTTGCTTCGCGTGTTTAATGAATATTTAATTACCGCGATGTTTCAATTTCCATTGCTGATCGACGTACCATTTCTGTGCGGTATGCATTTATTACTGAAAATACAAACCATTTAAACGCGAATGTCCCTAGAATGCGATTATATGAAATATTACTAATTTTGTGTAGCACTATTACTATTGCACGTAATGGTATGCGGGGCGGAAGTTAACAGCACTTCAATTTTCGATGTTCATTTATTACGATTGATGGATGTTCTAATGCTTGATAGGGACGGTATTATCAGAGTTACTTATATGAAAGTTAATGGTAAATCTGAAGCAATGAATCAAAATTTGTGATGCGATAGGGAATCGAACCCGAACCTTCATGCTTAGTAGACAGACGTCTTACCGCTAGACCACCGCGTCACTAGCGATTAAGTCGCGTCTGAATTGTCTAAACACGATTTCCTTCACGTCACAAACGTTGAAGGGCCTTGGCAGTAGTGGCGATGTTCTACGGAAAACAGAAGCTGAATTAAGGTTCGTGACGTGAAGGAAAGCGTGCTTAGACTATACTGAGGCGCCTTAACCGCTAGTGGTGCGGTGGTCTTGCGGTAAGACGTCTGGCTACTACGCATGGCGGTCCGGGTTCGATTCCCGGTCGCATCACAAATATTGATTCAGTGCTTCAGATTTATCATTAATGTCTTTGACATATTTGAGACTAAAATTCGTCTCAGGAATTACATATTTATATTTACATTCTATATCTACATGAGATACTCTGCAAATCACATTTAAGTGCCTGGCAGAGGATTCATCGAACCACCGTTATACTATTTTATCTCCCAGTCCATTCTCGAAAAGCGCGCGAGAAGAATGAACACCTGAATCTCTTCGTTCTGGCTCTGATTTCTCGCATTTTATTCTGATAATTTCTACCTATGTAAGTGGGAGTCAACAATATATTTTCGCATTCGGAGGAGAATGTTGGCGATTTGAGTTTCGTAAGTAGCCCACGCCTCAGCGATAAGCGTCGTTGTTGTAATGATTCCCATCCCAGATCCTGTATCATTTCCGTAACGCTGTCTCCCGTGTATCGCGACAATACGAAACGAGCTGCCATTCTTTGGACTCTTTCGATGTCCTCCGTCAAACCCACCTGATAAGAATACATGGAAGTATCTACTTCCTACTACCACTCTTTACACATGATTTTTATTCTTTGCACATCTATCACAAAGCACGTAAATTACATAAGTTATCGGTACTTCCAATTTTCGTGTTGACGAGTTAATACTCTGATAAGCTGCTGATGCTACGCAGGGTACTAGCTGCACCTTTGTCTACTGGATTTTAGGAACAACAAAAATTTCCTTAATTATTTTATACTAAAAATTTACCGACTGCTGTCGTAATCTACTTGTTTAAGAGGAGCAAGACAGGACAAGCATTGCGGTAAGCATGGTTGGTACTGTAGCTTACGGCGTAAAAATTTCGTAACTGTATCCGTCGAGTATTTGTAAATGAGAGCTCGTAGCTTCTCGCCAGTAATTTTTGCACGATACTGGGTAATCGTTTCGGGGAGCCTGTGACCTGTCCACGCGCCTCGACAGGTGAGCAGGTAATTTTAAGAGGGGCTGTTTGAGGTGGCGGCGTGGCGAAAACTCGGCAGCCGTGGCAGAAGCGCGCAGCCGCTGAACGATGCCTTCCGTCTCTCTCACTCTGGCGTCGAGTGAGACAGAGCCGGCCTTTCAGCCGCGCACTGTTTGAAGTGGCAGCTGGTAGGCTGGTAGGCTACCACTTGTTTGTTTGGCGTCACGGCGCGCACGAGAGCCAGGCGCCTTTTTATTGCGGAGCACCGGCAGACGTCAGTTAACCGAACTGTAAGTGCCCGCTGGCCTAATTCGGACATGAGCTCGCTCGGCCCTTGACGATATCGTCGGCGGCTGTCCCTTTCCAGCGCTTTTGGAGCTGCCGATGACGTGTCCAGAGCGTTATAAGCAAATTCTGCTGCTGACGGCGGCGAGTTTGCGTGCGAATTGGCTTCGTTCACAGCTATACCGACAGTTTGCTGCCACAGTCTAATGCACGAAATCACACTCAAGGGAAGTCCCCTACTGCAAGCCGTGTTGTGAAACTGCAGGAAAGAAAAGAGAGGAAAAAAAGTGACACTGGTCGAAACAATGCACTGTATTGCTACACGTAGATATAATCACGTCAACATCTGCACCCTATGTAATATTTCTGGCTTTAATTCATCATATTAAGATCGGAGTATTGCTGCAGTGTAGCCGGTTAGGACCAGTAGGCGACAGATGGGTAGAAGCTGGTGAGAACCACGACAGGTGGTACAATAGGTCGGGTTCTCATGGGAAAAAGCTCTGGCAAGTTTCACCGAATTCTAGAGAAGCTTCCGAGCGGCAGGC
Source organism: Locusta migratoria (assembly GCA_026315105.1). Lineage (NCBI taxonomy): Eukaryota > Metazoa > Arthropoda > Insecta > Orthoptera > Acrididae > Locusta > Locusta migratoria. The sequence goes on along the minus strand of CM048750.1, from coordinate 393,762,746 downwards.
CCTGGACGCCGATTGGCTGTAGCAAATAGCTTATAAAGATGATAGCGGAAACTCGGAGGCATTTACATGCGTTTGCCAGGCGACACCGCTAGCTGTGCCATCTATTGGCTCTGCCGGCAATATTCCCTGAGAATAATTCCTCGATTTTAAATTCCCGGAAATCTGACAACAGTATCCATGTGAGTAGATTCGTGAAGCAGGGTCAAAATCCAACTGCTGAGCGTGTGCTTCTGGCTGTGCCTAGCTGGGTACCTACCGGAAGGGGTCACGCAGGTAAGGTCTGTAGACCGCGTCTTGTGTGCGTGTGGGGCCTCCATGACATACCTGACCGTGTCATCGCGTCTGGCGAGCCGCCGTTTCAATGGACAGCCCAGAACTGGCCTGTGGCAGTGTGGCCTCCGTGTTTGTTTGGTGAGATGTCACCGGTCGTTCACTTCTGCCACCTTCTGTCCCCAGTATTCCCAACTAACAAGGGGAGGCCGCCAATTGTGAAATTCAGATTCGATTCATACTGCGCATAATGAAAGCTCATGGCCATAGGTGTAATTCGGCAAAGCACCAAGTTGCCCATCTCAGCCGTTGTCGAGAAAATCGACAATTGAAAAAAAGCCGTTGCAGCGAAATACTCTCTACGATCTCAACGATAAGTAATATTGTACAGAGGCGTGGCGTAGCGGTAAGCGCTCGGGTTCGTAATTCGAATCTCGCGGCATGCAACTTTTTTATATTATTTGTATATATATAAACCAGAGTGATAGTTATCAAAAAAATATGGAAAGCAGAAAACAGCACGACATCGAGTACATCTGATAAACGATGCCTTTTTACAAGAACAATTGTTTTTTTAAAATATCTGTTGGGAAACACGCCTGATTGATATTCTGCGAAATTGTTCTATCGTTCGTCAGGTTTGACTTACACTATACGTATTCGTTTCGGAATATCGTTTATACTTCTTCCGTTAACTATACGTGGTAAACATTATGAAGACAATTAATAACATTTGTGAAATACAACTGTGTTTGCGGAAAACATAAAGATGTTCGAAGTCGCCAGTTGCATATAAGTTGTTTGAGAGCCGTTTGTCGCGGAAAAACTGTCGACTTCGGACATCAAATGTTGTCTTCTGTACATTTGAATTACAAATAATAATAATAATAATAATAATAATAATAATAATAATAATAATAATAATAAAAAGTTGCATACCTTGAGATTCGATCCGGCGACCTTCGGATTACGAACCCGAGCGCTTACCGCTACGCCACGCCTCTGTACAATATCACTAACCGTAGAAATCGTAGTGTGTGTCACCGCAACGGCTTCTTTTAATTGTCGATTTTCTCGACATCGGCTGAGAAGTGCATCTTAGTGCGTTGCCAAATTACACTTCTGGCCATGAGCTTTCATTATGCGCAGTATGAATCGAATCTGAATTTCACAATTGGCGGCCTCGCCTTGTAAGACGGACGACACCGGAGTTCAGAGTATCGGGGACAGGTGGTGGCGGAAGTGAACGTCTTGGGACGCATCGTGACTGTTTGAAGGGTAACTCACTGGGAAAGTGCACTGCCCTTTTAAAAGGTTGAAATCTCTGTTACCTGCATTTACGTACCACTCGGATGCGGCCTGCTTTCCCTTCTGTTTATCTGTCGTGCCTCGCCTCGCCTCTTCGCTTGGTCGTGTACCACGGATTGTCCCCACCTGCGCAGCTTCCACCCTAAGTGCACACAGGTTCTTGGTTATCAGCCGGCAGAGGCGCCTTCCCATCCGGCGGATGTCCGCGGCTCGGCCTCTGCGCATGCGCCGGCTGCCGGTATTTGGGTCGGCGGCGACAGGCCGACGCATCGCTTGCTCGAACGGATCCACCACAGCTGGGTTTGAACACCGCTCGAACTGTTTCCAACAATTTACGTCTCAGTTCGGGGAATCTCGAGATATGTTCGAACATTCTATCACGACGCTGTCCAGCTATATCAGAACACTTACTTCACGCGTTCGCAAATCTCTCCGGCTCTATGAAGTAAACTATTTGTGTAGGAAAGTGAAAACAATCTCATTAATTTACCATGGGAAATAATAATAGGGCCCGGTGGTCTTGGAGAAACGTGCTAGATTGGAAGCCGAAGAGTCGCGGGTTCAACACCTGGTCTGACCTCGGATTTTTCAGTCTGCATTTTAACCCATCCTTCATATCTCAAAGATGTGAGGAGTCGCCAGAAACATGTGGTTCGGACTCCATGTTAAGTTGTAGGTCCCCTTTTCCCGATTGGATAACTGGGGTAGGCTAGGGACACGAAAGTCGCCGGAGTGGCGGCCAATTGAAAGACTTGCACCAGGCCAATGAGCCACACGAAATGATTATTAATAATAAGTGTGAAGTACAGACTGTAGTAGCTTCTACGGTGCAGAAGTAAAAACAGTAACAAATATAAAAGTAAAAAGAAAGAAAAAAGACAGCAATTGCATTTTAAAATTCTAGTGATGTGATCTACGGACATTTGTCGGTAGTATCGACACAGCTCATATACTGCTTATTGCAATGGTCGCAATTATACTTTATTTTAAAATATGACTTATTTCCTTTACTGGGTATAAAATTTCTAATTCTTTCCTTATTACATCACGTTTAATCTTGTTTTCAAGTCGATTAAAAGGTGGTTAGTTAACTACGGAGTCATCAGTCCCTGAACTTACAAACTACTTATGAGCTAGCTAATACTAAGGACGGCACAAATAGCTATGCCCGAGGAGGGATTCGAACCCCCGACCGTAGTGGCCGTGCAGACCGTGACTGAAGCGCCTCAGTCCCCTCGGCCACCGCGGCCGGCAGTTTTATCTCTTACTGTGCCTCATCTCTCATCAACACATTAAACGTAATTTCGACGTTTGAATGATTCAGAATCATGTAACATATTTTGAAAAACACCATTTTTGCCTTTGTCACCTTTGCAGTAGTTCAGTCATGAATTGCTTATATTTTCACTGGATCTTATCTTGTAGTAATATAATACAGATGACGTATATGCATGGTTTTGAACAAAATGTACACTTTTTTCGTAGCCATTTCCTTTTTTTTTTTTTCCTATAGAATTAATTCTCAGCAAAGTGATAGACCGGTTGCCTTAAAATCTACCGCAGTTGTTTGCACTACGCCGCACGTGCCATTTGTCACTTACGTGTTCGAACAGTTGGATACTGTACCGAATTCTGCGCTGCTTCGGGAAATCCCGAGCATGTTGGAACGCCAGTATCATTTGCGCAGCCCCACCTGCCACGCCTCAAAACTTTAATTGCGGAGGCGGCTATGGAACTGGCGGATGCAGATAAAGTGCCGCGGGTGCGGTTGCTGATATGTGCCTTTGGGATGTGGCGAACGCTCTCCTTGCCCGCGCAGACCTGCGCACTCTCGCAACCGCAGGTCGTCGGCTGGCGCTGAACCCGCCAACGCCTCGTGGGCCGCGCCGCTCGGCTGCCCCGCTTCCTCCCCCTCCCCCCTCCTGGCAGCGTTCCACACTTCCGGTGTGACGTCACTAGCCGCTGCCGACACCAGGTAGCACTCCGCCCGCCCTCCCGTCTGTCGTCTGTCTAGGTGGCAGGGCTATCGGATTGAGCAGGGCACCAATGTACCACGTGACACATCGAAACTGGAAGTTGGCTGCACATCGTTGTATGGAGGCGTCGGCGTTCATACGGAGTACAGTACAGGGAGACAACCTGCACGCGAAAAACTTCGTCTAAATACTGCTGTATATGCCCAGCTCATTTCCGCGAAATATATATTGATAGAACATCGCTGTCCTGTGTTTGAATATGAGGCGGTGTAGTGCCTTGTATTTTCCCGTCATTTTCGGCTTACTCTTACTTGGTGCGAGTTAATTCCCTGTTTGAGTGAGTTGGAAAATTGTTTGCGGTCTTGTGGAGAATTGTTTGCTAGCTACTAAGCGGCGAAGGGTATACGTATACAGGGTGTCCCAGCTATCTTGTCCACCCAAAATATCTCTGGAACAATAACTGCTACTGGAAAACGACTTTCACCGGTATCAATGTACGGCTGGGCCCATGGATGTACGTATTTGGAAACATTCTAAAACGAAAGCAAATGTATTTTTTAACACAAACTTATGTTTTTTTAAATGGACATCCTATATTTTTTCTTCAGCAATCCATAGCGTGACAAGTCACATAAAAATGGCGTTGATTGCATCGCAATATTCCAATTTACCTCCCGAGGTATTGCGACGAGCAGTTGACGCTTGAAAAACCCGAAATGCGCTGCTAGCGCACGTCCTGAGGCTCAGGCGTGAACCCCATGCTGCCCGTAATCGCGATGTGATTGACATGCGTAATCGCACTTCCATACTTAACAAGAGGTCCGAAACGAATAATGTCTGCTGCCACCACATCGCGATTACGGGCAGCATGGGGTTCACGCCTGAGCCTCAGGACGTGCGCTAACAGTACATTTCGGCTTTTTTTAAGCGTCAACTTCTCGTCGCAATATCTCGGGATGTAATTGGAATATTGCGATGCAATCAACGCCATTGTTTGTGATTTGTCATGCTACGGATTGCTGAAGAACATAAACAAAAGTTTGTGTTAAAAACACATTTGCTTTCGTTTTAGAATGTTTCCAAATACGTACATTCATGGGCCCCAGCCGTACATTGATACCGGTGAAAGTCGTTTTCCAATAGCTGCTACTGTTCCATAGATATTTTGGGTGGACAAGATAGATGGCACACCCTGTGTATAAGAACCTGCCAACCATTGAGCAGTAACAGCATAAATTATTTTCTTCATGTTCAGCACCAAAAAGTATTGCTGTAATTCTATAGGATTCAGGTAATATTATTTGAAAACCGAATCCTATAGAAACACGGGAATACATTTTTGTGCTGACCATGAAGTAAATGATTAATGCTGTTCCTGCTCTATGGTTGACAAGGTCTTGTATGTCACCTTCCCCGACAAGTAAAGTAGTTACTCTCGTTTTCTCCCTGCACCTGCAAACATAACTGGAAGGGGTAATCACAGCTCTTAGTTTTCCGCTCTGTTCCTCGAAATTTGTCACTTCATAGTTAGAAAGCAAATCGAATTCCCTACAAAACGGCAAACAATATCCCAACGCAACAAACAGGGAATTAATTCGCACTAAGTAACATTTCCCAGTAGTGCACTAAACGAAACAGTATACAGCTTTGATATGGTTCAATACTTACGGAACGCTTAACATCTAAACATCCTTTTAGTTTATGATGCACATTGAACTTACGTATTTCCAGAATTTCCTTTAAGTATTCGAATGTTTTCTCTGAATCCATTCTTCACTTTTTCGGTTTATTTAAGTTCGAGAAAACGTACGTGTCAAAAGTACTTAGCTCAATGGTAAATAAAACCTATTTCGGTGGGTCGCTTCCGGTTGTGGTGAGTCACGTGATAAGTTACTACCCTGCTCAATCCGATATTCCTGCCACCGTCTGCGTCTGTGTAGGGCGGTGTTTTTCCACCTGTGGGTCGCAGGAGGTGTATCAGTGTTCGGTAGCAAATATATACGTTTCGTTATATTCAGGTACTACAGCATAAGTGCCACTCAGAAATGACGTGATTTCATGAAAGTCAAGTAACAAGTCATCCGTAGGTAGAAAATTGGCTTTGTTGTGACACGTTTCGGGTGACCTTAATCAGACATAAATAGTGTCACCGGTGTAATTGTAACTATGGCACTGTTGATTTCTGACGATGGGCTGACCGAAACGCGAAAAAAACTGAGCCATTTTTCCACCTCAGGATAACTTGTTAATAAGCGACTTACGTTTGTTACAATGGTCGCCATCTTCTTGTATGACTTTCTCTCGTTCAAATATTATATCACAAAAACAAATACTAACCCAGATTGAAATTATGCGCTGGAACCGGGACTCGAACCTGAGACACTTGCATTTCGCGGGCAATCGCTCTACCACTGAGCTATCTCGATTGGACTCACGACTTCAACTCTGCCTACTACTTTCCTAATTTCACAGAAGTTCTCCTGCGAAACTTGCAAGACTGTCACTCCTGGAAGAAAGGCTTTGGTGGCCACAGCCTAAGGGATGTTTCCAGAATGAAACTTTCACACTCTGTCGTGCCGGGATAGCTCAGTGGTAGAGCGCTTGCCCGCGAAAGGCAAAGGTCCCGGGTTCGAGTCCGGGTTCCGGCACACACTATCAATTTGCCAGGAACTTTCAAATACTTAATATTTTTAATCAATACATAATAATACCTTTTTTACTACTGGATCAATGTAGTTTGCTGCGGTTAAGGGTTTTCAGTATCCTTTCGAAGAAATCCGAAGTACATCCTTGAATATCAAGAAGCATTGCATCAGCTTTGATGGTTCCATACTCGCACACGCTAACGTTTCGCCACAAATTACACATTGAGATCTATTATTCATGACAGCAAACCCATAACATCAAATATTTTTTGTCATAAAGCCTTTTTCCTCTAGTTTTGATTCGTTTCCGCTACTGCAACTTTTGCGGAGATCATAGATACATGTAAGGAAGAATATTAAGTACTTTGCCTTTCCAATCACTGACATAGTTTCATACGGGCCTGGAGGATCGGGACGTTTTTACTCTGAAGGGGCCGCGGCTTCAAAAATGTTGGAACACACTGGTCTAAAGCACTGCCGATCAGGTGCAGTGGCGTATTACAACCCTCTCGACTTTTTCGCTGTTCCTGATACGCAGTGTACCTTTCTGAGGTACTACAGCGCTCGCTCTCAAAATGAGGGAACTCATCAGCAGGATAGGAACCTATTGACAACTGCACAGAAGCAGGTGCCAGTTTGCAAGTTGTGACGATTCGCGACTGCTTTGTTGGATAGCAGGCCGCGTACACCCCGACATCGTTGTTCAATGAACACCGTGGGCGCACGGCGACTGCGCTGCCAAATTAAAATTCTGGTCGCGGTCTGATCGCGCTGTCCGATGGGTTATACATCAGCCGCCGCCGCCGAGCAGGCTATTGTTTCGGGCGTAACTCGGGAGGTTGTCTCGCATAAGCGACGCACACGAACGAATAATTCCGTTATGTATACGCCTGTGTCCCGACTTTTAATTTCGGACACACATTAGTCCAAAGCAGAATGGCCGATAGATAGCGCTAGTCGCAAAAACATAGCGGATTCACGTGCTATACCGACCATGGAGCGGCCCTGCTGGAGAGGTAACCCTCAAGAGGCTGCAACATGAATGGCACGCACAAAAAGTAATAAAAACATTTACCAATTTAAATATAAATTCAGATACCCTGAGACGGTTTTTCGTCTCAAACATGTCAAAAACATTAACGATAAATAAAAAGCAATGAATTAAAATTTGTGATGCGGAACACAGAAGCTGAATTAAAGCTTGTGACGTGGAGGGAAGTCGTACTTAGATTATTCCAGGCGCCGTAATCGTTAGTGGCGCGGTGGTCTAACGGTAAGACGTCTGCTTAGTAAGAGTAGAGGTGCGGGTTCCATTCCCGGCCGCATCATAACTTTTAATTCATTGCTTCTTTTTTATCGTTAAAAACATTTACCTCTGGGGATTCACGATTAAATTGAATGCAACCGTGTCGAAGTTTTGTACCCTAGATGCGACAATTACGCCTGTTCACTTACACAGATCAACAATGTCATCCCCATCGTCATTTTATTGTTGTAACTGCCAACAAAACTCAAAACGCTTGTCTTTGTCGTCGTCATTGAGCTGCACAACCTACAATTTGAATTCTTTCCACACAGCAATTGGAACCATTTCGATTTTACGGGATGCACGAAGCACCGATTCCTTTGCACTCCTTGTGAATGTCTCTCGTACGCGCTCCACATTCACTTCACTCACACTGGGACGTCCGCTTCTCTTTGCCGAGCACAAGGAACCCGTCGCAACGAATTTGTTGTGCCAGTGGTAAATGGCCTTTCTTGTTGGCGGCTTCTTACCGCACTTGGTTCCAAACATCCGTTGACGAGCTGTAACATACTTGTTTTTGTTGAACTCCCAACCCACAGAAAGCTTGCGCCGCAACTGAACTCTCCATGTTTGCGACTAGCGCTGACCGTCGGCAAATTACCGAACTACGGTCTGGTCTGGTGGTATTCACGAAAATAAATAAATAAATAAAAAGAAATAATAATAATCCAGAGTTTTTCTTCAAAATGACATATGTATTACACCTACCTTGTGCGGACTTTATGTATACCCTGAACGATGTTAGTCTGAGGGTATTTCCCCTGACTCATCTACCTTGCACTCAGGTAGTAACAATTTTTTCGGGTCCGGTTATGATGTAGTGACGCAAAAGACAATATATACTTCGTTTTTTTCTACTTGCGATAACACTTGACATTCGTACGGTAAGAGCGAAATATGACATTGTCCTGTGGTAAAACGTAGCACCACAGCTAGTAAAACCAGAAGCAGGCTTGCGCAGCCGTGAGTTCCCCGTATGAAACGGAGTAGCGGAGATGAGCAGCTCTGACAGCGCGCTGCCCACGGCGCCACTTGCGGCCCGTGACGTCACGCCTCACTTGCCTGGCGCGACGCCCGCCGCCCGCCAGTCGGCCGCGGGACGCCGGTGCGCGCGGATCTCCGTGCGTCTCGTGACGTCACAGAACACTACACTACACTACGCGGCACGGCGCAGGTGACGTCACAGCACACTACACTAAGCGGCACGGCCCAGCCTGTGCGATCATTGACGGCGCAGGTGAGTCCTGGCGTAGCCGCGGCCGAGGACACTGTGCCCTCACCTGGAAGGCAAGCTGTCGTTACGTTAACGCCAGAGCTCCGCCTCAACTCCCCCAACTTCCATTTGTTCCACCGTTTACATACTGCACGATACGCCAGAATTATTTTGGAAAGAGCAGAGAATAAACGCTCCGTAATACACTCCATCTTCTCTTGCAGGATCCACCATTCGTCGAGCGTTTACGTAATGCTTTCGCGCTTGCCGAAAGAGCTCTCGTCGAAAGCAGCTTTTCTTCGTTGCATCTTCCAATTGCGCAGTACTTAAACATTTGGTCGAACAAGTTTTGTGTAAGTCGCTTCTTCTGTTAGGTGCACGGCGTTCAACTGAATTAGAGCCTTCTAGCCACTGTTGCTGCAACCAGTTTCGTGCGATAATTCCACTCCAGGTCGCTTTTGACCGATGCTGAAACGAAAGCGCAGGGCGCCTGTCATGCGAACTGCGACCGAAACACTTGTGAGGCGTACGATGGGGGATGACAGCAACACTACCGCTATTATCAGAGTCCGTATCAAACTGTGCTGTTCACAACGATGAAGTTGTAACGGGAAGAAAAACGCGTTTTTGTCCTGATGGGTAAGTGTAATTCGAAGGAAGATGATACAGGGAGGAACAGTAACACTTGACACCCGTACACAGACACGTAGGCACTTTGCGACGCCGAAGATAGGAGACGGATGCGGCTGACCATCTCTGACAGGAAGACTACCCACCGCCACCCACGACTTCTTATTTAGTATACCAGTGGCGTATCCAGGATCGTGTTCTGAAAGGGGGGGGGGGGTGCTGAGGTCAGATCGTGCTCTGGTGGGATGAGGTCAATCACCGAGCTGACGTGATTTGTAAGGAGAGGAAAAAAAAGGGGGGGAGAGGGGGGGGCTGAGCCTTTACTCATAGGGGAGGTTGCAAGGTGTGGGGTTGCGGGCTTCAGGAGGGCCTGCGGGGTGGCTGCAGCCCGACAACCCTCATCCTCCACCCACCCCTGGATACGCCACTACTGTGTATCTACTGCCCTTCACAGATAAATTCAATTCACTTGAAAGAATGAACACCTCACAGTCTCAGAACTTTGTTAGTGACACGCGAGGCGGGATTTGACAGGTATTTGCGCAGCTCGATGCGTTGTTTACTGTAATATTGCACGTCTTGCTCTATTCTTGTAACTATTAATCAGTAAACTACAGCGACCGCACTTTCAGCATAAAATTACTAATCACAAGACCCATAAAAATTTCTGCGCCGATGGAAACGTCTTCTTAATAATGTAATTATTTTATGTGCTCATTGGTCTAGCAAGTCGCTAACCTGTCCCACGTCTCCAACTGGGGTCAGGGGACCTACAGCTTAAGGTGGAGGCTTCGTATTGGCCACTGCCGTTATAGCCACCAGTATTTATTTCGTAGTGATCCTGCTCCCTTATGTAAGCACTGTGATGAACCTTTTACTGTGTACCACCTTTTAGCGCCATGTCCGTTTTTCAATCATCTACGTTTACCATTTGAAATGTCTGATATTTTAGCTGATGATCCGCATTCTGCTGACAGAGTTTTACATTTTATACATCGTGCAAATATGGTAAAAGCCATTTAAGTTCTAACCCCGGTTCGATTCTTCTATGGGCAGTGTTGGGCGCTAATGTCCTAAGTGGTTTTGCGCCCTAAAACAGAAAAAAAGCATAACGTGGACCAACTGGAGCAACCCTACAGATGTGTTTGCAGTATAAACACACAAACCCGCAAACACACGAACACACACATGAAATCATGAGAGAGAGAGAGAGAGAGAGAGAGAGAGAGAGAGAACAAAATAATTAGGGGGTCAGTCAACAGCTATATAGTTGTTTCTGACAACGAGATGGCTAACACTAGTTTTATCATCTGGTCCATATCTAACCAGAGGTTTGAGATCAACGTTAATTTCATTTAAGATACAGTAAATCAAAAATAGACCGAATTTAAAATCACCGTAGACCTAGTATTTTACAACCGTATAAAATTGCGTCCTGGGTGAAATAACTTCGGCGCTTCATGAAGGAGGTCCCAATGTTTTAAGTGAAGAAGACCGTTACCTATTGCAGAGTCTACCAGTACATGAATAGAGGGAAACACGTAATTTAGATTACCTTCAAAGTACGTAATACCAAACACTAAAGAGAATATTATATGAATACGCTAACACGAAAATTGTGGTACAGATTACTAATTTATTCGTACAAGAAGGCCAATGAAACTTACATAATTCGAAAGATTGTCATAGATTTCACGAATATAAATATTATGTGTGCATTTAGCCATTAAAAGTGGTAAAAGGAAGTAGAAATCTTCCTATCTACTGCTTGGATCACGTTCTACATTCTCCAACAATCAGCTCACTGATTGGCTATTCGCCTCGACCAAAGATGCTGTAATGCAGCGCATCTGCAGTATTACAATAAGTGAAATTCGAAACATGGAGTGCTCCCAACTCACTTTGTGTCGTTCAAATGTTTCATTTGCGCAGTGATTAAGAGTGGTTAAAGGAAATGGATGTTTTCATATGAATGCCGATATAAATGATGGTGCACCGGGAGAGGCATGTAGCGGTGCACGGGTGGAACTACGAAGTAGACACGTAGTCAGCTATGGAATTTTGAATAACATTATTTCTTGGCGTCGTATAAATATACGAACACCGAAATTGTAGTTCCATTTCAAATATTAGGCTAATGAAAGTTATATAATTCGAAAATGGCATGAGAAGTATATAGTTTAGTTTTTATTTATTGTTATTGCATCAGGCATTTTCCTTAACACGTAAAAGATACTGTTTCATACCTCCAAGTGCCGGTTAAATTTTACCAAATATCCCAGCGGCCTCCTATGATAATGTTGGCAACAGATGCTGAATAGTGAGAATCCTGTGAGTCTTCATTTTAGCCTTTTGCTTGACAATGCTGATGTTTCCTCATAGAATTTTCGTTTTACGAGGGCAATTATTTTTACTGAGCGGACGTGGATACATCCAAGAACCAGTTAACCATAAAGCAGGAACAGCATTACTTGTTTACTTCATGGTCTGTACGATATACCAATCCAGTCATTCTATGTGGTTGGAACAAATGGGCAAAGGTTTTCTATCGTGTTGTTGATGTTGCCAATAATAACGCGAGGCCGCCGACATGATACGTAAAATTTTATTCCTAGTGACCATTGTAAACACAATTGGTCGATTTTCGACCACAGGCAATACCAGTATATGTTAAAAAGCAACCATTCAAATATTATAACGCCGAGGTTACCGACTTCCTAACAATACAAAAGGTTCGCAGTTAGTAATGCTGATTGCTTACTCGAGACAGCTACGGTTTTCCCCATCGTATCGAAAACAGCAGCCTTAACAGGTAAACAAACACTTAAAAACAGGATATCAAATTATGGATCGTGATCTAGGTACGTAAACAGTAAAACTTTCAAAACTCGAGCTTGACAAGTATCGCGGGGAATGTCACGGAAGGATAGCTGAGCTACGTGCGCCGGTTAACCTCGACAGCAGTAATGGCAGTCCGCGGCCACTTAACACGGCAGCAACTTCCGCTCGACGACCCCAATTAACCGAAAACGCGCGCTGCCGTGCCGCGCTGGGGCGACTGTGGTCACAGTTCAGTAAATGTTTGTAAATACATCGGACTCGATCAACACCTGCTAGAAGAGAAGGCCTCACATCAGGCCGTGCCACGTCACACCGAGAGGCCGCGAACGCTAGCTGACTGGCGGGCCGCTGGGGCACGCCCACCGCCTCGTAGCGGCCGCCCAATCTCGTAGCCTTCGCGGCCTCTCGGTGTGACGTGGCACGGCCTGATGTGAGGCCTTGTCTTCTAGCAGGTGTTGACTCAACTGCTGGATTATTAGTCCGTAGCTTACGAAATACTTAAACTAAGGTAAACTAACCTAAGGACAACACAGACACCTATGTCCGAGGTGGGACTCGAAGCCCCGATAGTGAACGGCAGCGCGCACCGCAGCACGGCGCCCCAGTGCGCACGGCCAATCCGCTAGCTATCCACCATATAAAGGCTGCTGTGTCTTCCCTAAATGTCTGGACGCAGATTTAACGATGCTTCAAAAGTCTCGGGGACCTTCTCCACCTCTTTTCGTTCCCTGGGCGATGAGGTCCTGAAAGGCCTTAAAAAAGCGATTGTTAGCCGGATGATAAAGGACACGCGATGCAACGCCCCTCCGCTACGTGCGTCGGTTTTATGTACTCTCCCATCTGAAGACTGTCTTGCAACTCTCAACGCTGTTCAACCAAGCCTCTGCGTTCTCGAACGGCGACTGCCTGCATACATCGAGACCTGCTCACCGAACTGCGCGTTAAGCCCGTTTTATACGGTGACCGAACTTGTAATAGATTGATAACAAGCTGCGCTAATGGCGGACGTCTGTCGTTTGAACGGCTCCACTAGTACGATCGCGGATAGCATCGACCCTCCCCTTGGATCCGCCACTGACGGGAGGAATCTTGCCATGCCAGCGCCACTTATTTGCGTTACACGGGAGATGGGAACTCGTCGAATCGCCGAAGTACTTCAATCTTCTATACATATAAAAATGAATGTATGTCCTGTGTGTTCATAAACCATTCATACGATTGCAATGAAACTTTGGTAAACTGTTCACCGTACGATCACAAAGGTTGCTGACCCAAATCAAAAGACCACAAAGCTCAAAAGATGTGAAGTGATAAATGAGGACACCGCGAGAGAATACTCAGATTTATGCGTCAATTATTGGAAAATGTGAGTAGTTAGGGACTTGCAACAAAGTTTCGACGTAATTTCGGACGTTTATGAAGCGTTTTGTATATGACTCACCTCTCCCTCCCCCCCCCCCCCATACACACACATATACACAAACACAAAATGATTAAACGAAAAGTCTACCGCTCAAAACAGTTTCGCTGTCGCATCAGGCATGACTTTGTATCAAATAAAGTTAGCATTACAGATTCGCATTTACTATTTATTTTTATCTGCAAGTCTCAAATGTTCAAATGTTTGTAGAGTCTTATGGGACTTAACTACGGGGTCATCAGTCCCTAAACTTACAAACTACTTATTACTTACAACTAAGGACGGCACAAATATCCATGCCCGAGGGGGGGGGGATTCGAACCCCCGACCGTAGTGGTCGTGCAGACCGTGACTGGAGCGCCTCAGTCCCCTCGGCCACCGCGGCCGGCTCTGCAAGTCTACCTTAATTTTCTTGCGTCCAAAATTATGTTTTCTTAATCTCTATATAAAAGCGAAAGGACAGTGATTCACTGAGTAAACACGAAATCTCGAAACTCAGATTTGGCAGGAATGTAGTTTATAGGTAGAATAAGTCAGCTAAGAAAGTTTTTTGTTATAGGTAGATGGCGGAGCATACTTCTCCTACAGACTCACAAAATCTACAGTTTCATTCCGATCTTCACGAAATTTCGCACGCTTGACCTTCAAAACAAGAGGAATATCACCGTCTACCTTAAGTTTCATACGGTGCATGGGGGAGAGTACTTTGGAACATGAATATGGATTCCTAAATGCCTTGGTCGCGTCATAACTTGAACGGCTGAACCGATTTCACAGATCCTTTTGTTGTTTTCATTATTCTTGGAACAAGGGTTGTATGAAATAAAAGTGGAATATTTGAGAGCAAACTGTTGCATAGAAATCTAGTGTTCCGTTATTGATGAAATTTTACACACTCAACTTGAGAGAGAGAGAGAGAGAGAGAGAGAGAGAGAGAGAGAGAGAGAGAGAGAGAGAGATGTCATTATCTGTATAAAATTTCGTTTAGCGCCTGGTGGAGGGTACTTAACTTACGGAATTTTACATAATGCATAGTTTTTGCTCCAATCTTTACAAATTTTTGTAGACATAACCTTTCAACCAAGAGGAAAATCACTGGGTACATAAATGTTTGTATGGTATATGGCAGAGGGTACTTTGCCGAGAGAAGGAAAGGTGGAAACGAACAGAGATGGAGTTAAGAGGTGGATGTAGAGAGAGAGGAGGGAAGGGAAGGTGGACTAAGAGTGTGTAGGATAAACACCCGGGCAAAGGCGGGTTTACATCTAGTTGCATATAAAACTGATGTCGCGAGGAGAGCACGTTTACAAAATTCTGAGGACGGCGGCGTGTTGTGTGACGTCGCAGGTGGAAACGACCCTGGGCCAGAGCGGCGACATTGCGCTAGGACGCCGCCGCGGGTGGCGCACT
Organism: Locusta migratoria; assembly: GCA_026315105.1. Classification (NCBI taxonomy): domain Eukaryota; kingdom Metazoa; phylum Arthropoda; class Insecta; order Orthoptera; family Acrididae; genus Locusta; species Locusta migratoria. The sequence continues at coordinate 393,747,727 of CM048750.1, read as the reverse complement.
TCACCTAGGCCAGCGCGAAACTGGCAGTCTGCCTGCTGAAGCGGCCGCCGCCGCTAAAGTTAGGAGACTTCAAATAAACGCGCCGCTTAAATATACTGACCGCCGCGCCGCGGGCGCACTCCGCACCAGCTCCGCGCCGCTCTGCTGCTACCAGAAGGCCACCCCCCACCACCGTGACCTCCACCACGCCTGTGGCGCCGAGTAAAGCTCTATACCAGTACCAGTAGGTCGCGAACCCCAGGGGGTGGCCATCACGAGAGCAAGTTGGGGATTAGTAATACAAAAACGTGTATCTAACAAGGAAAGTACATGGGCTCGAACAAACATATCTGTATGAAGCTTTGCTTACAGCATCTCCACGTACACCTCAATGTGCTGGTGGGTGTCGTTTTTATGCAAAACTCTATCATGCTCTAGATAGCACTGTAGATGTAATTGAAGACGCCATACGCAATGCAGATATCTTAACTCTAACTTATGTAATATCATCGTACATGTTCTCTAGCGTATTGTCATCAAAAGCCGTGATGATAGTTGCAACTTTAACCTTCTTCACGAAAGACTGTTGGTATTCACTGCCACTGCTTCCATCGCCTCTTCCCGCACTTACCGTAGCACTACCGCTTGTAATGAGTTCTTCGTCATTATCATCCGTATTATCATCATTATGTGTTAGTGTTACAACAGTATCTAACTTATGCTCATATTTCTGTACCATAACAGATACGACAAAGCATGCGAATGATTCATCTTCTACACTAATACCATCTTCACGAAGAAGGGTTCTTCGTGACTTCATCTCAACCAATTGTAATACATTAGCAGGATTGATTAGCAATTGCCGCCCCATACGACGCTTCACCACACAAATAACGTCACAAAACGCAACTTCGGAGTCACACTGCACCGTCTCTACTGGCGAACCGACAGGTCAAAGTGCAAAGTGGCAAGGCACACGCAGAGGCCTCTAACGGACGACTGCAGAGTTTTGCAGATCACTAGAGCAATAAAGGACCTTTACGTTATCTCTCATACGATTTTGGTGTATATGTGTTTGTTCGAGCCCAAGTACTTTCCTTGTAAGTGAAATTGATTTACTGTTAAAATTGCAGACTTTCATCTACATGTACATGGAATACTCTCCAAATAATGTACCTGGCAGAGGGTTCGTCGAATACTATTCATCTCCCATTCCATTCTCGTACAGCGCGCGGAAAGAAAGAACAACATCTGAATCTCTCTGTTCGAGCTCTGATTTCTCGTATTTTATTCTGATGACCATTTCTACCTATGTAAGTGGGGGTCAACAATATATTTTTGCATTCGGAGGACAATGTCGGCGATTGTAGTTTCGTAAGTAGCCCACGCCGCAGCGATAAGCGCCGTTGCTGTAATGATTCCCATGCCAGATCCTGTATCATTTCAGTAACGCTGTCTCCGTTGTATCGTGACAATACAAAACGAGCAGCCCTTCTTAGGACTTCCGATGTCCTCCGTCAAACCCACCTGATCAGAATCCCACACTGGGCAGCAATACTCCATAAAAGGAGTGACAAGCGTAGTGTAAGCAGTTTCTTTAGTAGTTCTGTTGCATCTTTTAAGGGTTCTGCCAATAAAACCCAGTTTTTGGTTCGCCTTTCCCACGACATCTACGTGTTCTTTCCAGTGTAAGTCTAAAGTAATAGTAATTCCTAGGTATTTTGTGGAGTTTACACCCTTCACTTTTTATTGATTTAGTAGTATGAAGAAAACTAATTTTCTATTTCAGTCCTGATGATTCATTGGTAATTGATTTCTCACGTGGAAAGAGGACACGTTTTGGATCCATTTCACGCTTCATTGTGTCTTCTTTTGCTACCGTTCTCCTCGTGATATCTGGCGTTACGTCCAAAACGTAGTAGATTTTGTTAGCTGGGATTCACCGCATACAGCCTGCTTAACCCTCGCACCGCACACTGGGGTCCTAGGGACCCCAGCGTAATTTGTGTTGTGTATTACAGAGAGTACGTTGGCTAAAAGTTTTTGAAACTTAGTGTATATTAGGTTGGTAACACTGCCTACACATATGTGAAATTAACTCAAAAATCCACATTGTTGTTGCACTACTGTCAAGCTGTAAAGATTGCTGAACGCCCGTGTGGTCTTGATTACCCCATTGTGCATTCCATGTAGCTCATTTATGGTTCACTATATTCGAGAAAAAGGGACACAAAAACCAAAACGTGTTGCCAGGATTGTAAAAGGGCGATCTGTGATGAACATAGAGCCACAATTTGTACCGAGTGTGCTCACTGACAATGTAAATGGTGACTGATATATTAGTTACAGTTTTTTACTTTATTCTAATATACATTTTCATCTTTCTTATATGTTTTGAACAAATATGCTGCATTAGTTATTTTGTAAACAACCTATGCCAAAATATACTTTAAATATCAAATAAGCCGTTATTTTATATTACAATATATTACTTTGTACATTGACGTTCAGACTCAGGTTGAATTTATACTTTATGTTGAAGTGTAACATGTATCAAATTTATAAATACCATATGTTACTCATTATAATAACTAAATAAAGTAATCAAGATATTCTGTTGCATTATATACCTTCAAATATAAGAAGGCTAAACATATAGAAATATAAAACATTTTTATTGATAATACTATGCTTATTTATAAATATCATTCGTGATTCATAGTTGTAATAACAAAATCACTACAGGTACCTAAATAGTTATTTACAATGTTCCAGATACATAAGACATTCCAATATATATATATTAATGAGCTCGGAACACTTGATACATGATAAAAAAATTTTGGGGTCTAGTAGACCCCAGTGTGCAGCGGAAGGTAATTGAAAACAAGTGTGCAGTGCGAGTGTTAAATACCCCTGTCGTTTGACCCAGGGCAGTATTTACCCGTTCAGTGTGCCACAAAAGTTTTGCATATGAAGCAGGGAAGCAGCACAGGGAAAGGGCAGACGTGCGGGAAACGTCCGGATGTGCTCCAAAGTTGTTGCCTCTGTTTTCGAATTAATAATCCTGAAACCCCACTGTTCTCGAATGAAACCTAAACTTGCAAAATATTTCTCTGGAGGCGTAATTCTCAACCGGCCATCATCTGTAGTATTTTAATTTTTCGATGCGAATACTAGAAGTGTTTCAGAATTCAGAGTCTCTTCAATTCCTGCGATGAATTGTGGTTTATTTATTTTTAAAAGCTAATACGTTACCAATTTCAGTTTAGAATATTCTAATGTTTTACAATGTTCTATGTTAATAAAATCAGTTGCATTTTCAAGTAAATCATAAATCCTGGCCGGTTATTGGCATAACTTTTCCGTGAAATGCCATTTTCATCGACTAATGTTTACGAATTTCGCACCAGTTTCCTTTAAACTTTATAGCTTAAAATATCACTAACATCGACAGAAAACAAACTTCCTGTGTATTTTAGTATTTAGTAGCTACTCACTAGATGGCATATCAGTGTTATAAATTCGGTTTTTCTAAAGGTTGATTGTTTCGTGGTTGGCAGTTACAGGGTAATTCTTTGATGTGTAAAATATTGAAAACCGAAAAAGTGTTCATTGCAAACATGGAGGTTAAATCCAGATCCATATAAACGTAAACCTATGCTCAGTGTTATATATATATATATATATATATATATATATATATATATATATATATATAATTCCCGAGAAATTGATTTAGTTACATTGTTTTTCTTAAAATATATTTCAGTTTCTGTGTTTAATCATATGATTACTGTCTTAAAAAATATAAAGTTTTTAATAAGAGGTTTTCAGCCAAGATAGCTTTCTTCTTTTAATTAATATGACGGGTTTCGGCGTGCTAGCCGCCATCTTCAAATCTGTTGTAAAATGACATGTCTGAAGGTAGCGCCTAGCACGCCGAAACCGGTTATATAATTAAGAGAATGATCGTCGCTGGAAACCTCTTATTAAACAATTCTAGATCGCCCCAACAATGTGTTCCTTATACAATAAAGTTTTATTGAGCTTTCTGGGCCGCGGTGGAGTAGCCGAGCGGTGTAAAGCGTCTCGCTGCGGAGCGCGCGGTTGCTCGCCGTGGAGGTTCCAGTCCTCCCTGGGGCATGGGTGTGTGTGTTGTCCTTAGGTTAGTTTACCTAGGTTTCAGTAGTTTGTAAGCTACGGACTGATGACCACGCAGTATGGTCCGATAGATTTACAGACATTTGAACATTTGAGCTGTATGGTTAATTAATCGTAAATTCCTGGGAATTTATGACTTTTGGGAATATTTCCGGCAATATTCCCTGGGAATATTTCGTCGATTTTAAATTCCCGGGAATTTGGCAACAGTAGAGTGGACATTTGTGAAGCTTATTTGAGACGTTGGATCATCTGGTCTGGGATAGTCGGTAGTAATTTGTGGGCAATGTCGTCATTAAACGTACAGCGTGTGCCCGGCGCTCGCAGTGTTGAGGCTGCCTGTTATTAGGCAGGTGTTATTACTGGCAGGACCTGCGCTTCCCGGCACCCGGCAGCCGCGGTTCTTTTGTCGGGCTGGCGTCTTCCCACGTGGCGTCATCGCCGCCGACCGCTGGGATGGGAAAGGTGGGAACCTTCCCAAAGGGCAGCCTCCACCAACCAGCGTTGCCAACTTCACGGATTCCACGTCAAATTTGACGGAATTTCAAGTCGTATGGCGGATAAAACATAGCTTTGACGGTTGGCGGATTTTTTGACGGATATTGTTACAAATTTACTTTTTTTCTGATATTGCTGGTTTAATATAATTTTGAAGAAAAAAAATGACATTTACTTTGTAAGAGCTATTACAGATGCAAAGCTTTCTGTGCCTGCAAAACAATAGCATAGTATATTAACGTATTGTTGCGCTAAAACTCAACAATAAACAACTCCGGTTGCTGGAAAAGTAAAATAAACAATACGTTGGCATGTGGCTCTAATTTGTCTGGATGCCGAGAGACGACACGTGCCTTAGTAGTAGCAGCAGCACGCTAACAATGATGTGCTTTGCTTTACGAGTTAGATCGGGGAATTCTGAATAGTGAGATCAGCACATTGGCTGTATTTGACAGATTTTTAAATGCTTGTCCGACTCTTAAACGAAGTATAAATTTCAATTTTATCTTATTTCTGCAAGGGATTACTTAATTTTGACGTATTTTTAAGTATTTCGCTGGCACGTATAGAAAGTAGATGTTTTAAAATGCATTTCTTTTTAATTGGCAAGAAAATACAGAGATATCTTATTCTGACGGATTTTGACGGAAGTTTGGGTGTTGGTGTGACGGAGAAAATTACCGTGAGTTGGCAACACTGCCACCAACGTTAAACGCCACGCCGTAGGTCCACCACACCACGGCCGATTGTGTTGCGGACACACTAGAACACCGGTTTGTGTGGCCCTAAAAATCTGGCTGTTTGGACAATCGCGAAAGACATGCTGCGTCTGATCAACGGAGTTTCCATCGACGATATCACTGCCCTTTCCTCTTAAGAAGAAACACGCAATGATCTGGATTATGGGACGGACGCTACACGCAATTTTTACGTTGGGTACGACGGATCCAGTCGAGTTTTTGTCGTATCTTTGGAAAGACCATGAAGAAGAAGAAGAAGAAGAAGAAGAAGAAGAAGAAAAAGAAGACGAGATACAAAGAAATGTATGGTAACTTCCTGAAGACACCATTAAAATATGCTTTCGATAAAAAAGGAATGTAAACCTTAAGTTTGGATTTTAGTTTCCTTTATTTTGTTCTAGATTCTTTGTGCAGTGTACGAAGTGTTTTATGTTTTCTCTTCCTCTTTACTTTCGGCTCAATGTGTCTTTTGGTTTTAGTGTTTCGTTTTATTTACTCTTTTAAGATGACCAACGGTGGATTAACACTGATACATTGTGATTTTGTGTCCGGCTTCCCGGCATGGATTATTGCCTAAGATGAAGCACTTCTGTTTACGTTTTACGAAAGACATGGAGCTGCATTGCATCGACGACGAGATAGTCGGAAATAAATATGCATTGTAAGAGAGCCACTTTTTTTCATTTCCTTTTGAGGAAGGAATATGCCATGATTTATGTTAAAAAGTACTCTCGCCGGGGGGACGTTTTATTTTCTCGCCGCTGAAGGCGTTGATGGTGAGCGAAAGGACGGGGTGTAGGGGAGTAGGGAGACACGAAGAGAAAAAAGAGGGGGGGGGGGGAGGGTTTGTGTCGCAGTAGCTGCCGTCGGTTAACGGCCGAGGGCGAAAATCCGAAGTCAAGGAAGGGGGCAAAACTAGGTAGCAGGCAATCTGGAAGAGAGCACCAGTATTGGATAGAATTTTACGGAAGAGAATAGTGTGATAAAGTACGGAAAAGTGTGGTAGAAGAAGACAAAAAGTAATAGTCGCACAATTTAAAATTTCAACTTTTTTCGTAAGCACCTTAACCGCCTGAAAAGACTTCAGCCGAAATTGCAAACTGTGGAAACCAAGAGAAATACTACAGCCGGCCGATGGGTAATTTCTCGGCGAGACTGTAATGAGTGAAGAAGTAATGTTGTTTCTCATCCGTTGCTTACGTCTTCGTCTATGTTTCCAGCGTACAGAATGTCCCCGTACAAGCCGTGAGTTACGAGGTGTTTCCGTGCCGCAGTGAGCAAACACCGGGCATGTAAAAGAGAAGCCGCCTTCAGTTGGGGCGTCGTAAGCGACGCGCGTCGGCGTTTTGTGCAGACGAGACTGAGCGGAGAAAGCGGCGGCCAGTGAAAGCACAGACCGTGTCCGCGGCCGGGGTCCTGGGTTGCGGCCCGGGGCGTCGCCACCCACTCTACCAGCCAACTTCAGACCCTGCACTGCCCTACTCTCCGCAGCGTAATTCACACACAACCCAAAACGTGAAATGGGACGGAGCAGGAAGGAGTGGTGATCACATCTATAGATATTGCATTGGTGTGGTCTGTTCTTTCGGACGTCCGAAAGAACACACCACACCAATACAAGTATTTAAACGCGACGACGGCGTTAGCTTCAGTTATTTCACCGCAGATGCGGTCATACGTCCGACCTCGCCGAGGTGGAGAAGCCGAGCGGTCTAAAGCGTCTCGCTGCGGAGCGCGCGGTTGCTCGCCGTGGAGGTTCGAGTCCTCCCTGGGGCATGGCTGTGTGTGTTGTCCTTAGGTTAGTTTACCTAGGTTTAAGCAGTTTGTAAGCTACGGACTGGTGACCACGCAGTTTGGTCCGATAGATTTACAAACATTTGAACATTTTCGTCCGACCTCGCACGGGAATCGGTAATGGCGAGTGTAAGAGGGCATGGACGATAGGGGCGCTACAAACATAGCGTGCGACGTGTGGGAATTTGAGACGGACGGGAGGCGAGCACGGGTGGCTAAGTGGTTAAGGCGACCGCTGGCCCGAAGCGGGAGACCCGGGTTAGATTCTCGGTCCGGCTCACTTTTTCACTTGTCGCCATTGCTTAATATCAATGCCCAAATGCGGCCACTGTCCATCCTTTCTTTCCTATTCTTCTTCCTTCCCTTTAACATTAGCAAACATCTATAGACTTCTTCCCTTTGCGTTTCCCCCTACTTCTATTGCTCTTATAACTTTCCTTCCATTTCCCCCTTCTTCCCTCTCCTCTGTCCTTGTCTTTCTTTATCCCCCTTGTTGCCTCTTCCTAACACTTTCTTTCATTATTCCTTTCGTTCATTCTTTAAGTACTTGTTTCTTTGTTTCATTTTTCCTGTTTCCTCCTTTCGTTCGTTTTTCCTGTTTCCCCCTTTCGTTCGTTTTTCCTGTTTCCCCCTTTCGTTCGTTTTTCCTGTTTCCCCCTTTCGTTCGTTTTTCCTGTTTCCCCCTTTCGTTCGTTTTTCCTGTTTCCCCCTTTCGTTCGTTTTTCCTGTTTCCCCCTTTCGTTCGTTTTTCCTGTTTCCCCCTTTCGTTCGTTTTTCCTGTTTCCCCCTTTCGTTCGTTTTTCCTGTTTCCCCCTTTCGTTCGTTTTTCCTGTTTCCCCCTTTCGTTCGTTTTTCCTGTTTCCCCCTTTCGTTCGTTTTTCCTGTTTCCTCCTTTCGTTCGTTTTTCCTGTTTCCTCCTTTCGTTCGTTTTTCCTGTTTCCTCCTTTCGTTCGTTTTTCCTGTTTCCTCCTTTCGTTCGTTTTTCCTGTTTCCTCCTTTCGTCCGTTTTTCCTGTTTCCTCCTTTCGTCCGTTTTTCCTGTTTTTTCATTTTTCTGGTTTTCCTTTCATTTCTCCTTTCTGACCCTGGGACCCCGTCCTGTTCGCCGAACAACTTGCAGTGCGGAACGCCCCTTTGGCAGTCTCTCGTGTAGGAGCCGCAGCTGTGTTGTGTAAACACGGAGTGTTATTTTTAGTGACTGCTGCTGTCACCGCGCGGGACACCGGCCTCCTCCTCTCCCCTGCTGATTCAGCCCCCTCCTCTTTAAGACGGACAGCAGGTCGCGTTACCCTGCCGCTACCTTCTGACGCATTAACGCGTGGCTCCTCTTCTACCTTGAACTGTGGCAAGAGTTTCGTCCCCGCCCAGCACTTGGCGAATAGCAGTGTGTTGTTTACCATGTGAGGGCTACTTGGCACTGGTCCGGCGTTGCCTTTCTCGCGCACCGTCTTTCTTTATTGACGGTCCAACTAATGCACACTAAGTTTCGGATCCTCCAGCTAGAAAATGGAAATGTTTTTCTCCGGTTCTTTGGATGCGGTTTCTTATATCAGACAAAACCGCTGAGAGACAATTCGTCTGCTCTGATCTACGCATCAGTACTTCTAATTTTCCCCTTAGGGTATTAATATTCCTGGCATGAAAAGTACATCTTCTACATAATTATACGTGTGATTCCACGATGTTATAAACAGCCAGGAAAGAGTTATTCTATCAACTCGGGTGAGGGATACTGGGCAAGAAATGAGAATCGAAAGATACAAGCAGAAAAATTGTTACCTATGACAGTGACACAGATGTACCGCAAAAACTGGACACGCATCCCACTAGTCACCAACGCGTTGGTGTCAACACCTGGGAGGAGGCATTGAAAGAGCACGTCTTGAGAGAGAAGGCCGCGGCGCTCTCGTGTGACGTCATGCCGAGTAGGTTGCGCGCGCTTACTTGACTGGGTAGCCGCTGGGGCACGGCCCACTATGCCGAAGCAGCGAGCCAGTCAGCTATGCGCGTGCAACCTACTCTGCCTGACGTCACACGAGAGCGTCGCGGCCCTCTCTCTAGGTTGTGGTGAGCTAGCGCGTTCGCCTGTTCTCACCCCCACTCGTGTAGTCCCACGTCTGTCTTGTTTGCGGAACTCCTGCTGAGAATGACGAAGCGTCTCTGGCAGTAATGTTCTGCCTGCGACGTTGCTGAAATGACTTTGGCGAAATTAGAAATAACGCGACAGAGCTTTCTGCGACAACGCCATGCCCGCTTGGACGCAATTCAACACAATCCTTAAATATTAAATGTTCAAATTTTTGTATAGTCTATGGGACTTAACTACGGGGTCATCAGTCCCTAAACTTACAAACTACTTATGAACTACTTACGAACTAGGACGGCATAAATATCAGTGCCCGTGGGGGGATTCGAACCCCCGACCGTAGCGGCCGTGCAGACCGTGACTGGAGCGCCTTAGTCCCCTCGGCCACCGCGGCCGGCCCTTCAATGTTATGTGATAGTCCTAAATTGTTTGGAGTTTCTTAGAGATGAAGTGCGTCGTCAACAGGTGAAATCGCCCATGAGGATGAGGAGTATTCTGTGCAAATTTTGTTCTATATCTGGGTTGCGACGTTACGGCTCCAGGCCAAGGTGGAACTTACATAGATTTTCTCACTAACTTTTCTACTCGGTCGTTTCCAGTCTAAGTTTTTTGCATACATTTGATAAGTTTATTCTTCTCCATTAGCCCTCCGACATCTCTGAATCGGCCTTCACAATCCGATCTCCTTTTCAGCGGACATCAACACCAGACTGTGCGGAGTTTCTTCAGCTGTTAACGCCGTGGTACTAGCTGGGGAGATGTCAGGCAGCTAATAACGTTGTTTCGGCCTACCGGCCCTGGCGATCAGACTATACTGCGTTCAGTAACACTCTAGTAACACGTGTTGTTTATTTAATATTCCACAGACTGTGTTCACGTTAAATGTATTACGAGGCTCGTGTAAAGCAGTTTGAAAGTATGCCGCACCATTTTACCAGTCATAAATACCTACTGGCTTACCGGAACTGGTGAAAATTATGATTATATTACACTTCATCAGAAAGGGAATTGTTCCCAAACAAATCTGATGGAAATAAACTAGCAAATCCTTTGCGTACAGTAGTGCAATAAATGAATGCAGACGTGGTGGTTTTGTACTAAAATCGGCCCAGCCTCATTCCAAAGGTGTTGCACAGATATGCAGCATTTCAGACCTTCTAAAAGACTGTAGTAAACCACCATGCAAGTCTTCGCTGATGTTACTGATTAGCAGTTTGTTTCCTTTCGAGAAATGTACTCTTAATAACCTAGGACAGTTGCGGACTGTCAATTACTCTATCATGAAATAATTAAAAAAAAATTCCGTAAAGCTGCTCTATTACACGAATGTTAAGTAAAGCAGTTCGCCTTCTTGAATGAATTACGTGAGTGGTTATTTGGTGTGCTGTTTCAGCAAAAGAGAGCACGTCCCGAATATCTCGGCACGGTAGCATTAAATAAAAGATCATATTTATGAAAAGACCATCTCCGGATCAACTGCCATGTTGTAGCGAGCTGTAGTACTTTGTGTGTGTGTGTGTGTGTGTGTGTGTGTGTGTGTGTGTGTGTGTGTGTGAGAGGTTAACCGCGATCAAACCGGTATTTTCTAAATGACGGTCATAAACTATTTTTACCGCACGAACATGATAAGTTTCGTTTGCTCCATCTATAATGGGTCTACTTATATGAAAATTTCGCTAGTACTGCACGCAGAGAAAACGGTTACCTTCTTACCATATTTACTCCCTTCAGTTTTATATCATCAGAGGCTCTTGAAACGAAACACCAGACTTGAATAATTTAGGCTGAGACATACTACATCTTTCATTCATATATTTTCCTTAACACTGCAACCTTCAAAACTAATCAGCCGGATGTTGAACCATTGTGCCACGGGTGCAGAATCTAAACGCAAGATAGTCGTTTCGTCTTCCCGAACGAAAGTAGACTCATGGCCATTAAAATTGCTACACCACGAAGATGACTACTACAGACGCCAAATTTAACCGACAGGTAGAAGATGCTGTCATATGCAAATGAGTAGCTTTTCAGAGCATTCACACAAGGTTGGCGCCGATGGCGACACCTACAACGTGCTGACATGAGGAAAGTTTCCAACCGAGTTCTCATACACAAACAGCAGTTGACCGGCGTTGCCTGGTGAAACGTTGTTGTGATGCCTCGTGTAAAGAGGAGAAATCGTACCATCACGTTTTTGATTTTGATAAAGGTCGGATTATACCCTATCGCGATTGCGGTTTATCGTATCGCGACATTGTTGCTCGCGTTGGTCGTGATCCGATGACTGTTAGCAGAATATGGAATCGGTGGCTTCAGGAGGGCAATACGGAACAACGTGCTGGATACCAACGGCCTCGTATCACTAGCAGTCGAGATGACAGGCATCTTATCCGTATGGCTGTAACGGATCGCGCAGCCACGTCTCGAGCCCTGAGTCAACAGTTGGGGGACCTTTGCAAGACAACAACCATCCGCACGAACAGTTCGACGTTTGCAGCAACCTGGACTAGCAGCTCGGAGACCATGGCTGCGGTTACGCTTGACGCTGCATCATAGACAGGAGCGCCTGCGATGGTGTACGCAACGACGAACCTGGGTGCACGAATGGCAAAACGTAATTTTTTCGGATGAATCCAGGTTCTGTTTACAGCATCATGATGGTCGCATACGTGTTCGGCGACATCGCGGTGAACGCACATTGGAAGCGTGTACTCGTCATCGCCATACTGGCGTATAATCTGGCGTGACTGTAGGGAGTGCCATTGGTTACACGTCTGTCACCTCTTGTCCGCTTCGACGGCACTTTGAACAGTGGCTGTTACATTTCAGATGTGTTAAGAGCCGTGGATCTACGCTTCATTCCATCCCTGCGAAACCCTACATTTCAGCAGGATAATGCACGACCGCATGTTGCAGGTCCTGTACGGGCCAACCTAGATACGGAAAATGTACGACTGCTGCTCTGGCCAGCCATTTTCCAGACCTCTCACCAATTGAAAATGTCTGGTTAATGGTGGCCGAGCAACTGGCTCGTCACATTACGCCAGTCACTACTCTTGATGAACTGTGGTATCGTGTCGAAGCTGCTTGGGCATCTGTACCTGTACACGCCATCCAAGCTCTGTTTGACTGATTGCCCGGGCGTATCAAGACCGTTATTACGGCCAGCGGTGGTTGTTGTGGGTAGTGATTTCTCAGGATCTATGAACCCAAACTGCGTGAAAATGTAATCACATGTCAGTTCTAGTGTGATATATTTCTTCTCGGTGTAGCAATTTTAATGGCCAGTAGAGTACTGCGGCGAGTGGCTTGGTAACTAGACAGCAGGCAGAGGATGAAGCGCAAAGTGTTGCTTGGCGAGGCTTGGTGAGGCGGTGCCATATGCATCGCGGCGTGCCCTTGACCAGCAGGGAGTTTTTTGCGCTGCCTGCGCTGCGCCACAGCCTGCTCGCTGGTAACCCAGCCACTCACTGCTCGCTTGCCTGCTTCTGATCCTCGCTGTATCTTAAATGCTGTCTGCCGGTGGCTGTAAAACCGTAGTCTTCTTCATGGAGGCTTGTTGAGTCTTACAAGGAGACGGGGTCGGGGGTTTCTCCGAAGTTTTGTGTGGTAAAAGAGGACCCCTAACACCTCACGTGATTAATGTATTAAGACGCACTACTCGGAAAATCCCGTGAAAAATCGATTCGAAGATTATGTGCCTTGAGAATAAAATGTCAGTCCATTTTCGAATAGCCGTCTGGCCTAGATTCGTATTCTAAACGGATGATTTTTTTTAAATTTTTTTTACATGAGGCACTGAAAGACAGCTAATGAGCGATTTCCACATGAACAAGGAGTGCGGAAGTGTAATGGAGGCCCTACTGTTTTTTATCATTGCAAAATGTTCAATTCATCCAAATAACAAATAAATAAATAAATAAATAAAAAGATTACAAAAAAAGGTGACTCCCGTTGCCAAGTTATGAGAGGACGATTTCTGTTACGAATTTACCATATAACGAGTCAAGGAATTCTGTTGGTGGCAACAGCCTGCGAGGTACTATATTTGAGAAGACAAACTTGGAAACGGAAGAGAGCAAATAATAATAATAATAATAATAATAATAATAATAATAAATAAAAATAAAAAACAAAGGAGCCGCCAAAGAAGGCGCCTATGGAGAGCGAATGGAGGGGCTGTTAGGGGAGGTTGGAGGAAAAAAGGAAGATGGTTAGGGCTCGGACTCTTACGCCAGACGTCTCGGGTTCGATTCCTCCTCCAGCGCTATTATTTTTTCCTTTTGCTTACAAGAAGCCACCGGTCATTTCGGACCTCATATTCACAAATTAATAGATGGCTACGCCAATACTTATACGAACGTCATTGTAACATGTAAGCCCGGAAAATTAACAACAGTTTTATACGTGGATTTTCTATGGAAATGTTTCAAATCTTACGTCGGGGAGTATAAACTTTTTTACTTCTCATTGACTCTTGGGGAGGTCTAACGAATCCGGAGATATATGACGCAATTTTTCAAGTTGACGAATATATGGCAACTTGGTCTGTAGAAGTCAAATCTCCAAAATACACTTCTTTGGTTCAACCTTGTGATGTTTACTTTTACAGGCAAGTTAAAAATTCCATAAAGCGCTTGCATAATTGCAGCGCATTGTTACAGGAGAATCGTGAAATTAATTCCTGGGAAGATTGTATAAAAATTCATTCTATAATTCACCAATTATCGTCACCAATATTTCGAGACATGATTCAATATGCCTGGTTTGCCTCAAAATTACCAGAAACTCGAAACATTTTCGTAAATGTTAATGGGGCTTGTTTTTGTACAGATTTCAAATGTTCAAATGGTTTGTAAAGCTTATGGGACTTAACTACGGGGTTATCAGTCCTTAAACTTACAAACTACTTATGAACTACTTACGAACTAGGACGGCACAAATATCCATGCCCGAGGGGGGGATTCGAACCCCCGACCGTAGTGTTGTACAGATTTATTGCAAACGTCCCGTGACTGTAAAAAATCCGCTTTTATATGTTGCGCGAGATGTCGCAAAAATTGATTTGTTTGTTTTTACGATAATTACCACCGTGGTTCTTGTTTATAATTATATATATGAAAATGAAATGTTTCCCTATCGACTTTGTTACTCTGATTAAAAACCCAATGTTTCTCCTCATATAGATTACTATGAAAAATAGGAAACCCACCACCATGAATTGTGTTGTTGGACGAAAAGAATTTTTTTTTATTAAATGTCGTAACTAATTTGTTAAAGATAATGTAGTTTTATGAAACATTCTAAATAATTGGTGGAATAACATAAGAAACTGAAACAGAAGAAAAAACTACCGGAGGAGGTATCGAACCCGAGACCTCTTGCGTAAGAGTCCTAACCATCTAGGCCAGACGGCGGCTCGGCAATGGACTGACATTTTATACTCGTAAGACACTTCAGAAACCAAGGATAGATTTTTCTCAGGATTTTCCGAGAAGTGCGTCCTAATATTTTAACCAAGCGAGGTGTTAGGGGTCCTCGTTCACCAGACAAAATTTCGGACAAATCCCCGACCCCCCACGGTCGTACAGTCTCCTTGTTAGTGCAGAAATAATTTGGACGGTAGCAGCCAGTTCCCTTCGTTGGAAGTAAAATTTACCACGACGACTGTGGATTGGCCCTGCCCACTGGCATCGTCATTTTGAACCTAGTGAGTCGGCGCACGCGCACAGCATTTTTCAATCACTAATGGAGGGAGCGAGATGTCTCGGACCTGAGCAGTCAGCCTGTGCATTTTTGCGGTGCAAAGCCTGGCCCTGTCTTAACTGCGCGTTTTGCAACTACTACCTTTCTGTGCTGTCGGTTTCGTAACAACGGTACCTCTTCAGTCCGAGGCGGGTTCGAACGGTTCAGCCTGCAGCTGCACAACAGATTTGCACCGCGGTACATACCTTACTGTGTGTGTGGAGGACGGTGAACCTGCATTTTCATGCAATTTGGTTGCATAGATCCTGAGAAATCAGTACCCAGAACAACCACCTCTGGCCGTAATATCGGCCTTTATACACCTGGGCATTGAGTCAAACAGAGCTTGGATGGCGTGTACAGGTACAGATGCCATGCAGCTTCAACACGATACCACAGTTCATCAAAGTACTTCAAATGTTCAAATGTTTGTAAATCTATCGGACCAAACTGCGTGGTCATCACTCCGTAGCTTACAAACTACTTAAACCTAGGTAAACTAAACCAAGGACAACACACACACACACACACACACACACACACACACACACACACACACACACACACACACACGCCCCAGAGACGACTCGAACCTCCACGGCGAGCCACCGCGTGCTCCGCAGCGAGACGCTTTAGACCGCTCGGCTACTCCACCGCGGCCCAAAGTACTGACTGGCGTATTGTGACGAGCCAGTTGCTCGACCACCATTGACCAGGCGTTTTCAATTGGTCAGAGATCTGGAGAATGTGCTGGTCAGGGCAGCAGTCGAACATTTTCCGTATCCAGAAAAGCCCGTACAGGACCTTCAATATGAGTTCGTGCATTATCCTGCTGAAATGGAAAGTTTCGCAAGGATCGAATGAAGGGTGCCGTCCATGCGAACAAGAGGTACCCGAGACGTGTAACCCCATACCATCACGCCGGGTGATACGACGGTATGGCGATGACGAATACACACTTGCAATGTGCGTTCACCACGATGTCGGCAAACACAGATGCGACCATCATGGTGCTGTAAACAAAACGTGGAGTCATCCGAATAAATGACGTTTTGCCATTCGTGCACCCAGGTTCGTCGTTGCGTACATCATCGCAGACGCTCCTGTCTGTGATGCAGCGTCAAGGGTAACCGCAGCCATGGTCTCCGACCTGATAGTCGGTGCTGCTGCAAACGTCGTCGAACTGTTCGTGCAGATGGTTGTTATCTTGCAAACGTCCCCATCTGTTGACTTAGGGATCGAGACGTGGCTGCACGATCCGTTACAGCCATGCGGGTAAGATGCCTATCATTTCGACTGCTAGTGATATGAGGCCGTTGGGATCCAGCACGGCGCTCCGTATTGCCCTCCTGAACTCGCCGATTCCATATTCTGCTAACAGTCATTGGATCGCGTGTCCAACGCGAGCAGCAACGTCGTGATACGATAAATCGTAATCGCGGTAGGCTACAATCCGACCTTTATCAAAATCGGAAACATGATGGTACGCATTTCTCCTTCTTACACGAGGCATCACAACAACATTTCACCAGGCAACGCCGTCAACTGCTGTTTGTGTATGAGAAATCAATTGGAAACGTTTCTCATGTAAGCGCGTTGTAGGTGTCGCCACCGGCGCCAACCTTGTTTGAATGCGTTGGAGCTGATGCACGCACGTTGTGGTTCCCGGGCTGTGGTCGCTAGCTGCTGGCTGGAGGGCCTAATTCCGCGCTTGATAAGGTCAGCCGCGTAGAGGATGCCAACCCACGCTAGTGTCGTCACGCCTCCAGGGCCGGCCGTTTGAGACGAATCGTTCCGAAGTGGTCGCTTCCCACTATACAGGCGTGCCGAAATCGTGTCGTCATCAACATTAGCGTAGCCGCAAACTGTACCTCCCATCCGCCCGATTTCCGCCTTACAGCCTTCTACAGGCTTTTCTGACAAGACATCTGCAGTCCGTTGAAAAATTATACACACATGCCCTTTCTGGTCATGATACGATTGTTAATTAACGTAATAATACCCTTAAGGTATAACAGTTATTTGATCTTTAGGTTCTGTTTCTTGATTCACTGATAAAAGTATTAATTTGTCATTTGTTCTTCACGCTTCTTCGACCAGACATGTCATCGAAGCATAAAACACGTGAGCTGTGGCATTATGCCAGCTGAGATATCTACACCTCTTTTTAGATCCCATACATGGTTTGTTGATTCACAGCTTGTTTTATACACGTAACCAAACAACAAACCATTATATACGTATGTCTTAAGTAGCAGGACCAACGATTCCTTTCTTTTTTTATTTTATTTTATTTTTTTCTTCTTCTTCTGCTTGTTTACTTTCCAGATTTGTTTTACTTTACTAATATCTTCTGCCATAGTCGCACTTTTTACGACGTTATTTGTGTGAGTAATTTCGGCAATTTTCAAACAGAACCCAGTCACAGTTGTCATTAACACTAAAACTGCTTCCGCTTCATATTTTGATATTTGTTAGTAATTCTAAAGTTTTCTTTCAACGTAAGTCACGTCATGCAAGCGTAGAATCCCACAATCGTTGCTATTGTCAATAAAATTATCCAGATTCGCGACTGCATTGTCAGATACGCTTTGAGGAAGACTGCAAATAGTGCTCAAACGTTGGCCAATTGTATAAACTGGTAGTGTGGTCATACTAACCCAGTCTCTTTTTTTCCTGTTGGAGATTATATTTCGTAGTATATTTCACGTTTATGGGCCATATCACCAAAGATTCAAAATCTGTGACTGAAGTTATCAAAACAAGCACACCACTTCACTACTGGTATTTTTGCGCAAGTTTATTATGTCCTCTTGTACGCGCTTTGTTGCCCGTGAGCTCGTTTTGAAACGACAAACAATTGAATTCATTGCTAGGCAGTGTTTGTTTCTTCATGCCTTTGTCGACCTTCGCGTCCAAACTACACTAGTCACTACTAAACTACTACTACTACTACTACTACTACAACCACCGTAGGCTACAGCGTTATTCTTTGCTAACACAATTTTTCGTTGTGATAGCAATAATATAAGTAGCAACAGCCGCGCGGGAGTAGCCGAGCGGTCTGAAGCGCCACGTTACGGATCACGCGGCCCCTCGTGTCGGGGTTTCGAATCCTCCCCTCGGGCATAATTATATAGTGTGTGTGTGTGTGTGTGTGTGTGTGTGTGTGTGTGTGTGTGTGTGTGTGTTCCTTAGGTTAGTTTAACTTAGTTTAAGTAATTCATAAACTAAGGACTAATAACCAAGCAGTTGAGTCCCATAGAATTACAAGCATTATAACGTAGCATCATTTATTACCGACGAAGGAAGTAACGAAATTTCGTGCAGGTCTTCCGGAATTTTCGTAATGATTCGAAAACTGCAAGATGTTCTGAAATTTCGGAGGACTAGGAACACTGACGGCAACTGCTGTTTTCAAACCAAAATACTTGGATTCCAAATTCGGTCTCCTGTATGAAGTGCTCGTATTCAGAGGTCTGGAAGAAACCTCATGCGTGACAAAGTGGCTTGATCCTTGGTTCACGATGTACAGGTATAACGATAAAAATGTATAATTCGCATTGCCGCCGGCCGCGGTGGCCGAGCGTTCTGCGGCGCGTCAGTCAACACGCCATTACGGTCGGGGGTTCGAATCCCCCCTTGGGCATGGATATTTGTGCCGCCTTTAGTATTAGCTAGATCATAAGTAGTTTGTAAGTTTAGGGACTGATTACCCCGTAGTTAAGTCCCATGAGCTCTACAAACATTTGAACATTTCACATTGCCTTTTAAATAAGAAAATGAGCAAGTACGCTATAAATACTCAATGCAAGTAAACATGAGCGAGAAGTGTGCGTCGCGCCGGAAGGTAGGAACGTTTTAAAGCAAATGCACCTCCACTAGCCGCCGGGAGCAAATGAGATTATAGACTTCCAACGAGCGCATTCTGACGGTTAAGGATGGACACAGGTAAAAACCTTTCCTCCTGACAGCGGTGTCGCCAAACTTCAGTCAAGGTACAATTTTATTCGTAACAACCCGTGTAACGCTTGGCAACGTCTACGCACCCTGCGTTAGGTGAGCATGCTTACAATCCCCCCCCTCCTCCCCTCTCCCCCCTCCATTTATCATGAAAGGCGCCTTGCAACAAGTCGCGCGCAGTTCCGTGAGCAGTGTTACAGTGGCAAAACGACGGTTGCAGAGAGCTACGTATAATTTGTTTCGAGTGTCCGAAAGTACATCGAAGGTTGTTCGGTTTCATCGCTTCACGGCGGGTGTCAGGACCCAGGGGCTTAGGTTTTTCTGGTGAAACATCGTATGTTGATTAGAACCTGAAGCACGCTCTATTTCACAGTTAAGAAGTATTATTGTAGCAAACAGTAAAAGCCAAAAGCGCCCTTTATATTAAATTATCTATCAGACGATGGTGTCAATAACAACGTCGAGGTTCGGGTAACTACCGAATAATGTAGACAAATTTTACTATACACGCAGTTTATCGCTTGGACATAATTATGTGACGTACTTTAACTACAGCGTCTAACGGCGCCTTAATTTGAACTGAAATTACTATCTTCCGTGAACAAGTGTATTTAGAAGTGTAATTTGCCAATTCTGATACCGGTATGAAAGTCTCAATGATCAAAACTTCTTTATATGTTACAGACCATAAAATCTTTAGTGTTTCTTTATACGCGACTGAGCGACAACATACCTGCGTAGTGGTGTAGGTTTGTACGAATTGTGCCAGTAAAAGCTCACAACTTATGGAAATATCGCAATACATTTTAGTTTAAGACCAGTCAGCTAGTTTTAGTTTAGAGCTCACAGATACTAGCACGTAACGTCTTTAGAGTTGTCGTTCTCTATCTTCACACTCTACTCTTTGGGTGGCGGTTTTATGTTTTCGTTTGTTCACCTCAAGTAGTTTATTTTAACCTCCTTGGTTCACCTCGCTCAGGTAACACAATCTTTGGTGGCCGTGAATGATGATCAGAAGTTTCTGAAGTTTTATCTCACATCATTTAAGACTGTCGGAATCAGTAGAAGGTATGGATATTTGACCACCGTCTTGACTATGTGATTCCGACATGTGCTTTTCGTTAACTTGTATGAGTATTTTTTTGACATGGAGTCTTGTAGACGAATTACGAAAGGGAAGATTGTCTTGGATAGAAACCTGTTTTAGGTATTGTAGGTATTCAGGCAGTGTGCCATTGTTGACACTAGCTGCAACGTTGTGTTTCGCAGCCCAGAACAGAAAAAGATCGAAACGCTGTCATCTGTCGTTAATTTGCCACATCTGTGATGTATTGACTGTTATGGATTGCGTTCAGTGCCGGTTATGAATTTTGTGAGATTGTTTCTTGCAAGGTGTTTGCGTGGCATAAAATATGCCATCTGTTCACCGAACTATCCGCCTATTCATTACGGAAATGGTGAGAGACAACAAACTACTTTTTTCAAACTTTAAGTATTCTGTTTAGATTGTTTTAAGACGAATTGAGAATTGTTTGGAATGTTTTTGGTGTAGTTATCAACATTGCATTTTACACTCTCCACAAAGTGTGTGAGCGTTGGATGTAGGCTAACTGTAGAACTGAAAGTTTACATATTTATGTTTCGTTATTTAAAGGACTATGTTGTAGTTCAACGGGATCTGAAATAATGAAATTATTTACTGCTAGGGTAAAAATTTTATTCACGGCAGCGACTGCTTAGTGTGCTCATGTTGCAACAACCATTGAATGCTCTTTGAAAAACCCAATCTCAGATGGGGAAATGTGTTTGTTTTGACTATGAAATAAATAACTATCGTTGTTCGTGCTCTAGGATTGACATTGTCTTGTATGTAGGTCTGCTATTTTCTGGTGAGTAAATTATCTTCGCGAAGCGAATATTTCGTTGCCAACATTGGCACACAGTGCCTCCGTTGCCGTAAGTAAAAATTTAATCACTGGTAGTTCTCTCCAAGCACGACCTTAATGCATGGCGCATTTCAGTTCATAAGCATAATTACCGTCCAGAACAAGGCTACTACTTGTTGTGTTCCATTTGACGGTAACATTTTACGACGCTTCTTGCTGGGCTCCAGTGCTTATGTTAGTAACACATGTACTACGAAGTGTAGAATTGCGTTAATATTTTTCACGAGCTACAGAGTAAATGTTGTTGCTCCTCGGTTTCATTCGCAGCAAAATTAATACTGTACCTGTTCTATGGCTGACTGGTTTTTGTATGTATGCTTGTCCGTTCAGGAAAAAAAAATTGAAGTTGTCACGAAAACACATTGCCTTCACTACCACTGGTGCCAACATAACCACTGCAGCGCGGCGAGAAGCGTCGTCTAATTTAACCCCCTTTGACTCGTTCGCTGCCGTGCCACCTGCTCGTCTAATGGGGCGGCGTTATTGTGTTGCAGATCACAACCGCGTGGCGGGCAGCGGCGCGCCGCTCAAGGAGCCGGCCGGCAAGTTGCAGCCACAGCTGCAGCTGCAAGCCGCCCCTGCCGTGCCCACGCGCGCTCAGCTGCACCAGCTGCGACACAATGCCGCCGGTTTCGAGGCTTTCGCCGTGCTCGTCCAGTACCTCATCACTGACGTAAGTCTCTGTACCGTCACTACCTTTAATTTAGTATTGATGTGGATCTGTGATACCGCAGCCGCTCATAAATTCACAATACGGTTAGTTACGGAACATTTGTGTGTCCCACACCCTCTCCCTCCAACCACAAAAAGTAATATGTAGGTATGTACTTGGAATAAGAGACTGTAAGCAACCATTTGACAGGGTGTGTGATGGAGCGTAGCTTGTACCACAGATGCCATTCCTCTGAAAAAGGTGGGGGAGGGGAGAATTAGATGTAGCTACACATCATTGTATTAGTCTAATTTCTTCTATCTTTATTATCCTTGAGCCGATGAGAGTAGAATCGTTAGCTGAACATGCTCGCTCTCTCCTTTTTCTATTATAAAAATGGTGTTCCATGAAATATGTTACCTACCCCACAAGGATTCTCATTTGAGATTCCAAAGTAATCATTGGTTAAGGGATCAAAAAGTTGGATTGCAATATCTGGAACATCTTGCACCAAAGACAACTGTAATATATGGAGTGACGAGTGTCATTTTTTTGCTACCTGCAATTACACACAAAAATAAAAAAAAAATGCATTTATGAGAGAGAGAGAGAGAGAGAGAGAGAGAGAGAGAGAGAGAGAGAGAGAGAGAGCAAGCATTGAATTATTTGCAGCAAACTTCATTATGCATAAATTTTGCATGAACCAGTAGGTCTAAAAGGTCATCATGAGTGAACTCCAGGTTTTGAGCTCTGCAGAAGAGATACTTCAGGCAGTGCAGTCGACTAGATTGCCTCAGCTTCTTTCAAAAATTTTGGAAGCTATTAGTAATGGAACAGTTTGGCATTAGACATCCTGGTAAAATTTACCTATTGGACCCCCCTGCCCCAATGCATATACAAAGTGGTGTCTCCTATTATCCTCAAGTAACATTTTTTAGTTTATTTGGGCAACCTCATGCAGTGCAGTTGACTTTAGATACGGAACTCCCCCAACCACCAGAGCTTGGGTCTAATGGCCGAAAATGCCACATAGGCATCCTATTTGACTTCGTTTGATTTACCATACAATTGCTCATTAATAAATGGTGATACTTTCAGTGTGGTTTACAACATAGGTCAGTCTGCATGTTATCAACCAATTAAAAAAATATTTTAGGCTTCATGGTATTAGAAATTTGTCATTTTTTGCCTACTTCTCAGTATAATTCTTTTAAATTGATTTTCAAAGCTTCCAACGAGGGCATAATTTAATTCCCCCCCCCCTCCCCCCTACCTTGAAATGGCCTTAACACTAAGATGCAAACTTCTTCTGTGGTGTGACACAGAAGTAGTTTGCATCTTGCTCGAGGTCGACCTCGCCCTCGCCCTCTTTGTCCTCCTGGATTACCAAAGAGAATCTTGTCACCTCAGACTCCTCCATTCTAGCCCCCCAGGGGGCCCACAGTTCTTTTGTGAGTATGTGTGTGGCGCGCACGGGGCCCCGAACCGGAGCAGCCTTTCTTCTGCCCCAGGCTGCTTCACTTTCCCTCCCGGTCTATGCCTTCGCCCGGAGACGGGCGTATTACGTGAGTTAAGGTGGTTTCTTGTTGTCGTTTCTCTTATTCCTTGGTTCCTTCCTTTCTTACCCTTTGCTTCTGTCTTTCTCTCCTTGTACTGTCCTAGCCTTCTTCTTCTCCTCCTCATTAGTCTCCGCCTCGGCGTTTGAGACACTTCTTTCCTTCTTTCTCTAAACTTCCTCTATTCTTCTTCTTTCCTCCCTGTGCGTGTCTGAAGGCCGACCCACGCATTATCATGCGTAGCAGGTGACGGGGTAACACGTAATTCCCCGCCCCGGGTAGACAAGTAGGGCACGTACGTACCCCCTGGTAAAGGCCAGGCCCAGGGAGGGGTGATTACCCGAGCTGGTACCTTACAAACATGCCGATTGGTCCCTCCCTCAGTTCTCGGGAGGTGTGACCTGAGCTGTGAACAATCACCTAAGGCGGGTAAGCCCTCGGAGAGGGCCCCCACTAGGAAGGAGCGCGCCATTGGAGACGCCGGTAATCACGGGGGACACTTCCGCGATGACTTCCTTCTCTTCTTCAGTGACGTTGACCCAGTAACGAAAGATAGATTCGCCTCAGCAAAAGAAGACTCTGCCTAATCTACCGAGATTTCTTGTTGTCTCTCGCACCGATGGAAAAGATTTCACGTCTGTCAATCCTTTCGTCATCCAGAAAGGTGTAGATGCAATTGCTGGCCCTGTTAAAACCTGTTTGCGTCAGCGCAATGGCACATTGTTGCTGGAAGTGGACAGTGCCTTCCAAGCTCAGAAACTAATCCGGACTACATTGTTACACACGTTTCCTGTCAAGGTAGAAGCGCATCGCACACTTAACTCGTCACGGGGGGTAGTCTTCACGAGATCCCTTGACGGGTTGTCTGACAAAGACATACAAACCTACATGTCCGATCAGGGTGTAACAGTTGTGCATAGGGTTTTGAAAAAGGTAGATAACCAGCTGACACCGACTTGTACTGTGTTTTTGACGTTCGACAGAGTTGACCTCCCGTCGAAGGTCAAAGCAGGGTACGAAGTTATCTCTGTTCGCCCTTATATTCCAAACCCAACGCGCTGTTTCCAATGTCACAGCTACAACCATACCCGTGAATCTTGCCCAAATGCAGCAAAATGTCACTGGTGGTAGGGACGCCCATGAGGGGGATTGCCCACCCCCGTCCCCTCACTGCCTTAACTGCAACAGTGACCATGCGGCTTCTTCTTGCGACTGCCCTGTATACAAGGATGAAAAGGTCATCCAGCAAATTCGGGTTACGGAAAAGGTATCAACATCTGCCGCTTGAAAGTTGTTGGCGAGTCGAAAGCCCGCTGTCCTCCCAGCGGGCACATACAGTAAGGTCCTCACCTCCACTCGATCTACTAAGGATTCAAGTACCCAGACCTGTGATTTTTACCTTCACTGACACAGTTGTGCGATCCGCTAGCCCGAAGATCGCCCGTTCCACGTCCCCGCTTCCTCCTGCTGCTTCTAGGGTACAGTCTCCGTCAACCTCTGGTAAACCGCAGCACCTAAACAAGATGCCCGGACCTTGAAAAAGGAACCCGTCCGTGAGGATTTTCTGCGTTCTCAGGCTTCCCAATCGTCAACTGCCTCTTCTCACCGTCAATCTTCCAGAAGAGCCAATAAGAAAAAGAGTTCCTCACCTTCCCCGCCAAGGCATGACCCATCCATCACGGCCGTCTTCTGTTTCACCGGGACGCTCCGTCTGCCGGGCACCCGGCCCTTTACCGGCGGTGGAAACTGCCCCTCCTGATCAACTCAGGGAGGTGGCAGGCGCGTCGGTCGAACCTATGGACCACGACCCTTTGCCCCTAGACAGCGATAGCAGTGCTCCCTCAAAATCCGGTCCTCAGCGGCCGTCGAGGTGACCCCGCTTGCTTGTTTGTTTTTATCCTTATTTCTTCTCTCATTTTTATCATGGCGCTCCTTCAATGGAATATTCGCGGCATTCGTTCCAATCGGAAGGAGTTAAAACTACTCCTTCGGTTGCACTGCCCGCTACTAGTCTGTCTCCAAGAAACTAAGTTGCGTCCACGTGATCGTGCAGACTTTCCACACTACACCTCTGTGCGGTTCGACCTGCCACCCGTGGAAGGTACCCCACCCCATGGAGGGGTTCTGATGTTCATTTGAGACGACGTCTATTACCATCCCATTACATTGCATACTCACCTACAGGCAGTTCCCGTCCACATCACTCTATCGACATTTAATTTTTCCTTCTGTAATATCTATTCGCCATCGTCATCTGCCCTTACTAGGGCAGATGTGCTACACCTCATCGACCAGCTCCCTTTACCTTTCGTGTTGGTAGGCAACTGCAATGCCCACCACCCCCTATGGGGCTCTCCGGCGCCTTGTCCGAGAGGCTCCCTTTCGGTGGACCTTCTCCAACAACTCAATCTTGTCTGCCTCAACACAGGTGCACTGACCTTCCTTTCTGACACAACTCATACTTACTCCCACATAGACCTTGCGATATGCACTCCTCAGCTTGCCGGTCGGTTTGAGTGGTATGCACTTTCTGACACTTACTCGAGTGACCATTTCCCTTGTATCATCCACTTCCTACATCATTCCCCATCTCCTCGTCCCACCAGTTGGAACATTTCTAAAGCCGACTGGGGGCTTTATTCTTCCATGGCTGTTTTTCACGATCAGAATTTTCCCAGCTGTGACAGTCAGGTCATACCTCACAGAGGTTATTCTCACCGCTGCCGAACATTCCATACCTCGTACATCATCTTCTCCACGTCGTGTGCCGGTCCCTTGGTGGACTGCAGCCTGCCGCGACGCGCTTAGAGCCCGGCGCCGTGCTATACGCACCTTCAGCCGCCACCCAACTTTGGAGAATTGCATACATTAAAAACGTATGAGAGCGCAATGTCGTCGTTATCATAAACGACAGCAAGAAAGCTTGCTGGACTGCTTTTACTAGTTCTTTTAACCGTTTTACTCCCTCCACGGTTGTTTGGGGTGGCCTCCGCCGTTTATCCGGCATTAAGTTCCACTCCCCGATTCCTGGACTGACCGTGGAGAACACAGTCCTCGTGGACCCCGCTGATGTTTCCAACGCATTGGGCCGTTTCTTTGCGGAGGTTTCGAATTCTGCCCATTACCACCCTGCCTTTCTCCATCGCAAACAGGTAGAGGAGGCATGGCCGCCTTCTTTCCGCTCTTTTAATCGTGAAAATTATAACGTCGCCTTCACCTTGCAGGAGCTAGACCGTGCTCTCGCCCTGTCCCGATCTTCTGCTCCCGGGCCCGATTCCATTCATATTGAGATGCTGAAGAACCTCTCTCCTGCGGGCAAGTTTTTTCTTCTTAGTACCTACAATCACATATGGACTGAAGGTCATGTTCCCACAAGTTGGCGTGAAGCCATTGTTGTCCCCATCCCCAAACCAGGGAAGGACAAACACCTTCCTTCCAGTTATCGCCCCATTTCTCTGACGATCTGCGTCTGTAAGGTGATGGAACGCATGGTTAACGCTCGGTTGGTCTGGCTCCTCGAATCTTGCTGCCTCCTGACTAATATCCAATGCGGTTTTCGTCGACACCGCTCTGCTGCTGATCACCTCATTACGTTGTCGACCTTCATTATGAATAACTTTCTAAAGAAGCGTCAAACAGTAGCAGTGTTCTTCGACTTGGAGAAGGCATACGATACCTGTTGGAGTGCGGGCATTCTCCGCACATTGCACACATGGGGCCTTCGGGGACCGCCTCCCTCTTTTCATTAAAGCGTTTTTGGCGGATCGCAAGTTCCGGGTATAGGTGGGCTCTGTTTTGACAGATACCTTTTGCCAGGAGAATGCGGTACCACAGGGCTTCGTCTTGAGTGTGGCTCTCTTTGCCATTGCAATCAATCCGATCGTAGATTGCCTTTCAGCCGACGTCTCCGGATCTCTTTTTGTTGACGATTTCGCAATCTATTGTAGCGCCCAGCGGACGTGCCTCTTGGAGCGTTCTCTTCAACGCTGTCTTGACCGTCTATATTCCTGGAGCATCGCAAACGGCTTCCGATTCTCCACTGAGAAAACTGTGTGTATAAACTTCTGGAGATAAAAGGAATTTCTTCCACCTTCTCTACATCTCGGCCCTGTTGCTCTCCCTTTTGTGGAGCCTACGAAATTCTTGGGACTCATGTTGGATGGTAAACTTTGCTGGTCCACACACGTGTCCTACCTGGCAGTCTGTTGTGCCCGATCCGTTAATGTTCTTCGTGTCCTCAGTGGCACGTCATGGGGAGCGGATCGTACCGTCCTGCTTCACCTTTACCAGGCCATTGTTCAGTCGAAGCGCGACTACGGAAGCCTTGTATACTCTTCTGCACGGCCGTCGATTCTCCGCCGTCTCAACTCTATCCACCATCGGGGATTACGTCTTGCAACCGGTGCATTTTATACCAGCCCTGTTGAAAGTCTGTATGCCGAGCATGCTGTATTACCCTTGACCACTCGACATGACATACTCTTGTGTCGGTACGCATGCCGCCTGCGGTCGATGCCCAACCATCCATCTTACCGATTATTTTTTGATGCCTCACTCGATCGCCAATATCAGTTGTCTGCGATTGCCTTGCTTCCACCGGAGTTCGGTTTCGCCACCTACTACAGCGGCATGATTTTACCCTTCCTTCCACCTTCCGGTTGAGCAAAAGCCCATTGCCACCGTGGCATCAGGCCCAGGTTCACACTCAGCTTGAACTTAGTTCGCTCCCCAAGGAGAGCACTCCGGATTTGGTATACCGCTCGAGGCTTGTCGAACTCCATTCGCAGTTCGATAACGCCATATTTATTTACACTGATGGTTCCAAGAGCACTGCCGGTGTCGTATCTGCCTTCGTCATTGGGGACAACCGTTTCCACTACAAGCTCCCTGACCGGTGCTCGAATTTCACTGCTGAGCTTTTTGCCCTCCACCAGGCTGTTTTGTACACCTGCCACCATCGCCAACCTTTCTATGCCATATGTTCGGACTCCCTTAGTGCACTGCAGAGTCTTAAGGACTGTTTCTCGAACCATCCTCTCGTGTATCGGATCCAACGCTCCCTCCAGTTGCTAGCAGATGACAGCTGTCACGTTTCTTTCCTGTGGGTCCCTGGCCACGTGGGTGTGCCCGGGAATGAGGCCGCCGACATAGCAGCCAAGGCCGCAGCTCTTTTGCCTCGCATGGCTACCTGTTGCGTCCCATTGGATGATGTTCAACGGGCTCTTCGCCGGAGTATCGTGTCGCAATGGCACAGTGCGTGGTTTTCAATGTACGACAATAAATTGAGAACTGTAAAACCGATCCCGACCGCTTGGAGGACCACCTCACGCCCCTCTCGGCGAGAGGTGGTCATCCTGGCCCGGTTGCGGATCGGTCACTGCCGTTTCAGCCACCGTCACTTGCTATCCGCCGACCCTGCACCGCTGTGCTCCTGCGGTGAACTGCTGACAGTGCGACATGTTTTACTGACTTGTGTTAATTTTAATCATCTCCGTGTAGCCCTTCACTTGCCGTCTACTCTGGAGTAAATTTTAGCTGATGACACACGATCAGCTGCTCAAGTTTTGCGTTTTATCAACTTGGCCAACTTATCGAAGGATATTTAACCCTTTTAATTGTCTTTTATCTTTCGTTTTTAGCCTCTTCTTGATGTTCTGACAGTCACCAGTAATTTTTTTTTTTTTTTTTTTTTTTTATTGAGATCTAGCGAATCTATGCCTTTGTCTGGGCGCTAATGACCTTAGAAGCTGTTCGCCCTAAAACCACAAAAAAAAAAAAAAAAAATCCTCCATTCTAGGCACATGCCCTGCCCATCTTATCCCTCCTGATTGTATGATTTTTGTTACAGGAGTGTTGGCATATAGGGGCTATGTACAATTCTGCATTGTTTTGTGTCATACACGGGGACAATTATTCTCTTGAAATCCGCCGAGCAGCCTTGCTTCGGCTTCTGTCAAGGGCCATGATTCTGAAGCTGAGGAGTTCTGATGAAAATAAATTACTCAATGTGAAATATGCCTTGTTTTCTGAAATCAGTCTAATCTTAATTTCAGTTGAGATGTCATTGAAGCAAGTAGTTACTGTGGATCAAAGATACTTGAAGCTATCAACTCTTTCAAATGTGTGTCCATTCACATTAATGGCATATTGGGTTGATATGCTTTCCCACAGGCCATGTATTTAGTTTCATCTTCATTTACCATAAGACCCATTTTCGTACTTGGTGACTTACGGCTATAAAAGGCCCAATCCATCTCCAGACAGGCAGGGTAAGCTGGTTCATCGTCTCCGATTTTCCTCAAATTTGGATATGTTATTCTAGGAGCCAAATTAACAGACACATATTTTTTCATTTTGCCCAAAAAAAATTTTGGGAAGAGTTACAGGGGGTCAAAGTTTTGTCTAAGTCACACATAATTTACTCCAGGGCACACTCAAAATTACTATAAAGTGCAATATTTTGGGAACTAATAGGAATATTTCAGATCTGTTTTCAGTTTCTGGAAGGTAAAAATGTCAGTAATCTATTGGATTAAAGATTGTTGTTCTATTAGTGACAGGTGTCTTCCTAAAAGATAATTTCAAAATCTCGAAATTTAACTTTAAAGTCATTTTTCTCAAAAACCCCAGCATTAAAAATTCTGAAATTTTGTAGCAAGGAGGAGACATACATAGAGTATAAAAGCTCCAAAGGAGTTTTCAGGATCTTACCTACTCTTCATTTTATTACATATTTACTGCTCGGTGCATTTCCTTAGAAATGTATGGATAGGAATTTCGAATTTTCATTCTGGTAAGTTTTTTTCTCTTATTTTCAAGCAACAATATTGTTTACCAGGCAACAATTAGGAAAGAGTGTTTGACCATTGTAGGACTTGAGTGTGAAAATAGTTGAGTCTACTTTTTGGCATGCGACTAGAAGATTTTCAAGCCAGTGCAGTTGTAGATATTTAGTCACTTGCAGACAGGAAAAAGCAGTGTATAATGGCTAGTTTGTTTTCTGGTGACAGGATTAGGTGTGCAGATTACCTAAAAAGGCATAAGAAAGTTCAATATCAGAAAAAAGGAAGTGGTTCACCATTTGTTAAAGTTGGTGTTTTAGCTGCACACCTGGAACAGCACTATGAAAATGTATCACAAGAACATTTTTTGTGCAAAAAGTGTCACACTGAACATTTAAGGAAATGTGAAGAAGCTGCATCTCAGCATCAGCATCAACATGTTGAAGTGCCCCCAGACAATGATGGAGGCAATGGTGATAATGCTGAAGAAGAATTTGTGGAAAGCGAAACTGAATTAAGTGAAATAAATAAAAGTGCAGAGCAGCTGAATGTCACTCCTGTTAAAAAAAAAAAAAAAAAAAAAAAAAACCATACAATGTGAAAGTTCATCACAAAAAAAAAAGTATTTGCTACAAAAACGGAAAGAATTACAGAAAGCAACAGAAGAATATGTAAGTGCTAAGTTAGCAAAAATTTATAAAGTTCCTGTTGCAGCACTACAAACAGATTCATCACCTGATGACAGTGGTTGTGGAAAGTGCGAACAGTTTTCAGACAACATACAGACAGCTCTTACAAGTGTGAAGTGTTATAATGAAAAGGTGAAACTTCTAATTCTTCTGCCTGGAACTATGTCAACTTTTCCTGCTGTAACAAAGAATATGGTTGATAAAGCTAGGAGTACTATAAAAGAAAAGGGTGTGTATAGTGAACCAGATCCCTATGCAGGCCATCCACTTAGTCCACAAGCTGTAAGATGTGCTTTGGCTTTCTACCTTGAAGATGAGCTGGATTGTTCAAGGCAAAGTGCCAACAAGAAGGATGCCAGAACTGCAATTGAAAATAATGAGAAAGTTGTTAAAGTGAAGCGTTATTTGACAAGAAGCATTCAAGAAATATACAGAATTTTTACAGAGAAATATCCACATATGAAACTTGGAAGAACCTCATTCTATGCTCTACGGCCTCCATGGGTGATACCTCATCCCCAAAAAAACAGCTGCCTCTGTATTTACTGTGAAAACTTTTAAGTTATGCATCACTGCAATAAAGCATGCCATGCATGATACCATTAGTGTGGAAAACCTGAAGCAATTGGTATTGTCACTTGTTGTATGTGATACCAACAGTCAGAGTTGTGCCTTTCAAGAGTGCGCTGAATGTCCAGGGGAAGATGGTATTACATGTGAGACTATTGGACTTGAAGACACCATGGATGAAGACATCACCTTTGCATTGTGGGAGGGGAATGACCTTATCAAGAAAACCTCTTCAATGGATCATTTTATTGGCGTGTTGGCTCACTGGACCATTAAAGCTGTTGTCCTTTTGAAAATTAAGGATATTCAGTGGCAAGGCATTCAAGAAGAAAAACATCTATTTAAAAATTCCGCCAACCACCTGTTCCTTCACTGCGATTTTGCAGAGAATTGGACAGCTATATTGCCAAATGAAATCCAGTCATACCACTGGCAAAATCCACAAGTGAGCATCTTCACTGCAGTGTGCTACTTCAATGGTATAACTAGAAGTTTTGGCATGGTGTCAGATGATCGCTCACATGACTCTGCCCATGCCCTTGTTGCATTCACAGATATAGAAGAAACAATGAAAGGAGGCGGCCAAATTGAAAGTATCACCATCTTGAGTGACGGTGCAGCATCACACTTTAAAAATAGGTATCAGTTGTTTGAACTTACCAAGGCTTCAGTAGACAAAAAATGGATTTTCACTGCAACAGGTCATGGAAAAGGACCATGTGATGGAGTAGGGGGTGCTCTGAAGCACATTGCAACCAATCACAACTTGTCTCGTGGCAGTACAGAAGTTATAAAGAATGCATCAGACTTTGCTGATACAGTTCAAAAATGTACATCTTCCATCACTGTGAAAGTCTTACCAAAAGCAAGAGTAGAAGAATTTTGTCAAAGGAAGTTACAGGAATGGCAGTGTGTCCCTGCAGTCAGAGGTATACAGAAAAGCCATGTATGGTCTTTCATTGCTCACAGTGGTGAGACTTTGATATCCAAAACATTCAACCATACTCCAAATGTTATTGGCTTCAATGAAAAACAATAAAGATGGATAAACACTTTAGTGAAACACCCTTAAAATTTAGTGCCCTGAAGAGAGGGACATTTATTGCTTGTGTGTATAATAGTAATTGGTGGGTAGCAGAAGTCACTGAAGTGTGTACTGAATTAGAAGAAGTGACTGTTAACTTTTTGTTGCCTCATGGTCCCTCCCAGGGGTACAAGTTCCCTGACAAAAACAGACAAAAAGAACACTCTTGTTCTGTGCCGTTGAGGAATATTTTGAAGGTTATATGTGCACCTGTGCCAACAGGTTCCTCTGGACGCCTCCACGCGATCTCTAGGGAAGACACTGTGGATGTGGAAAGGATTTTCTCTCTTCACAATTATTTCTGAAAGTAGGCTTAAAAATAGTGTTTTATTATGTTACCTGTTGTACAATAAGCCCAGTTTTCTGTAAAAAAGTTATGTACTTTAGTGTAATGGTTATGAAAAGTGAGCCGAACAGTAAATATGAAATAAAATGAAAAGTAGGTAAGATCCTGAAAAATCCTTTGGAGCTTTTATACTCTTTGTATGTCTCCTCCTTGTTACAAAGTTTCAGAATTTTTGATGCTGGGGTTTTTGAGAAAAATGACTTTAAAGCTAAATTTCAAGATTTTGAAATTATTTTTTAGGAAGACACCTGTCACTAATAGAACAACAATCTTTAATCCAATAGATTACTGACATTTTTACCTTTCAGAAACTGAAAACAGATCTGAAATATTCCTATTAGTTCCCAAAATATTGCACTTACAGTAATTTTGAGCTTGCCGCAGAGGAAGTTACGTGTGACCTAGACAAAACTTTGACCCACTGTAACTCCGACCAAAAATTATTTTGGGACAAATGAAAAAATATGTGTCTCTTAATTTTGCTTCTATAATAACATATCCAAATTTGAGGAAAATCGGAGACTATGAACCAGCTAATTCTCACTTTGCTGCCTGAATTGAGATGGATATGGCCAAAAGCTTCTTTCAGTGCTGATACTGTCCGTGCTAGGGCCTTTGTTGTCTATGTCATCTGTATATGCTAAAATCTGCACTGACTTGTGGGAGAGGGTACCCCTGGTCTGTAGGCCTGCATCCCTAATACTCTTCTAGAGTTCTACATTGAATAATAAGCATGTTAATGCATCTCTGTTGCCCATTTTTTATTTTCAGGGGGTTTGATTAATTTAACACAAATGCAGCTTCTTCTGTCTGACATCATTATATTAACGATACTCAGGAGCTTTTCATGTATCCCCCCATCTCCTGTAAGGCATGAAGCAATTGGTTTCTATTGATGCTGTTGTATGCAGCCTTAAAGCTAATAAAGAGGTGAGGTGTTCTGCTACTGCTTTTGCTACTTCTGCGATTTCTGCTACTTCCGTGGCATGTGATTTGTGTGTGTGTGTGTGTGTGTGTGTGTGTGTGTGTGTGTGTGTGTGTGTGTGTGTGTGTGTGCGAGAGAGAGATTCATAACAGATTCCTTGTCCTACATGTAAATATATACAAATAAAGAATATCGATTTACCATTTGAATGTAATGTTTGGATTATTCAATTACATCTCGGCAAATGTTAATTAGTTTTCTAAAAGCTAGTAGGCCTATTTAAATATTTGGTGTGTCATGTATAGTTAAAACTAAGGTTAGTCACAAGTAGAATGTAACAGAAATTGACAAGTGGGTCTATAGCCTATCTAACAGAAATATTTGGCCAGATTACAGTATTGTGTCAGTGCAACGAAGGTGCAGTGTTCTTGCCCGCAAAATGCATAAAAAGATTTTTTTTAACATTATGTCAACAGTTTGAAATAGACAATAAAGTAAATGTGAAATACACCGTGAGTGACTTTCGAAAAATTTTCCTGAAAAACTTTTCGGTGCCACTAAATGTTCCGCCAAATAACTATTGATAAAGGGTTGCATGATATTGTACTTACGGCAGTGCCGATCTAGTGTGCTAATCTTGACTTAATAACAATATTTCATTTGCTGACTGTACACGGTTACACATA
Source organism: Locusta migratoria (assembly GCA_026315105.1). Taxonomy (NCBI): domain Eukaryota; kingdom Metazoa; phylum Arthropoda; class Insecta; order Orthoptera; family Acrididae; genus Locusta; species Locusta migratoria. The sequence goes on along the minus strand of CM048750.1, from coordinate 393,713,523 downwards.
AGAATCCGTACTATGACAGACCAAGAATAACAGTAGCCTAATTATTTATTTTATGATAAACAAAATATTACTTCCCTCTTTGTACGTCATTTAGATTTTTAAGATCATTCACCAGTCATTGCCAACATAAGCACACTATGCCACCACTGCCGTAAACAAAGTTTTATCAATACTGAAGGACCCGATACAACCTGTCTGCTACGACTCGTGTCGTCACGGGTGGGATCTTACTAAAATGAAAAGACAGAAAACAACTTTTCTAAACCTAAAACAAATCTCATAAATGAAAACTTTCCATTTCGTGAAAAACTTTTGTATTTTCAACTGTAAAAGTTTTACTATTCCTTGAAGATACAAATTTACTCCGGTATTGTAGTACTTAACACAGTCCACACTGAAAGTAGAATAGGCCTACAGTTAAAAACATTTTGTAAAATTACTTAATTGACCACTGGCTGCCGCCCCTTTGGATTTTTTAAATATTTTATGTGAGGTACATTAATGCATAATAGCTGTCAAAATACTTGTTGAAACTGAATTTACAATGTAAGATATGTAATCTGAATTTACATAGTAGTTGTAGGTTTCATGATTAAAAATTATTAGGGTCAGGTCTGTGACACAATCTTCATTTGGCATTCACATTCATTGTCTTTATCAAATTATCACCTATAACCCTAACACGGATACCAGGCTCTGCTTTGCAACAAAAATTTCAAGTGGTGATGTCGAACATTGTACTTCGGCCAAACATGTAAGTGCTGCTGCCAGGTAAAATAGTGACAATAAGTGTAAATATTTTCCCAAAGCGAATTCTTTGTTTATTCATTTGACCACAACCCTTAATGACATGTGAGTGGAAATAAAACAATTGGCCAACAGTTAGAACAAGGTGGAATATTAAATGCTACTCTGTTAATATGTTTGAGACTCTTAGTTGCAACTTGTCACTGAAATCGCAGATCGAACTGATTTCGAAATACAGGGGAAGAAGGAAGTACAAACTACAGCTGCCAGATAGAAATTGTGTTGCTTTGAAATTGATACTTATAACTGTGATTCAAATCACAGTTGCATTATGGAAAGTTACTATTGTGAAAACTGCAACTTCTCATTCACAGTGATTTTTCACAGATAGACGATTTCTTGTCCACCCCTACATAACGGGCTTCGTTGATAAATTAATCAGATATGCAATAGTTGAAGAAAGCTTTACACAGAAGAACTAGTTTAATGTAACACTGGCAAGAAATAATATAACACACTGCAAATTACATGATTTCTGCATAAATATTCTGCAATCCACCCAAACGTGTGTGGCAAAGGGTACTCAGTACCACTACTAATTACTTACTTTCCTGTTCCACTTCCATACAGAATGAGGGGAAAATGAAAGTTTGTATGTATCTGTACCAGCCCTGATCTCTCTGATCTTATCTTTCTCCAGTCCACTTCAAAAATTATTCTTGAAAAGAATGTCCCCTTCCCTCCAAGAACTCCCATTTGAGTTCCTGAAGCATTGCAGTAACACTTGCCCATTGATGGAATCTACTGGTTACAAAGCTAGCTGACTGCCACAGAACTGCCTCTGTCATCCTTTAAACTGATCTGGTGGGGATCCCAAACACTCAAGCAATTCTCAAGACAGTTGTAAAACTGCCTTACATGTGGTCAGTCTCCTTTACAGACAGATCACACCTTCCCAAAATTCTCCCAATAAACGGAAGTCAACCATTCGCCTTCTCCATTATGTGCTCATTATGTCATTACTCCATTTCATATCACTGAGCAGTGTTAGGTGTAGATATTTGACATGATTGTCGAGCAACACTCAACTGATGCCCCTTACATTTTTTAGCTAGTTGCCATTCCGCAGACCATGAAGAAATTTGATCTAAATCATCCAGCATTCAACTACTTTCATGCAATGACACTTCCTATACACCACAGCATTATCAGCAAACACCTGCAGATTGCAACTCACTCTGTTTGGCAGTAGAAAGGACAGTCTCACACAACATCAAAACACATTCCAACCTAACTACCCTCCCTACTGACAAAAGGTTCCACCACTATTGTGATGAATCACAGTGATAACGTGACATATAAGGCCTACATCAATTGTCTGATTCCTCCACCTAAAAGTTGTGCGACCTCACTCCTAACCGCTACCAATTACATTGTAACAAACACTTTCCCTTTCAAGCAAAAGTATACAGTATAATCAAATCTGTGGCACAACCAGGGACACCCTTACGGCACCCTCCTGTGCCTACCTGTTGATAGGCCCTCTAGAGGAAACCTTCCTAGCCTTCCATAACCCCCAAACCTCTGGTCTGGTTCAGGTTCATTGATGATATTTTCATGATTTGGTCTCGAGCCCAGGGCATCCTGTCCTCATTCCTTTACTACGTCAACTACTCCTCCCCCATCAGTTTCACAGCCCTTCTCAACCTGGCAAGTCACCTTCCTGGATGTTAACCTCCACCTCACTGACAGCTCCATTCACACACTCCGTCCACTGTCTTCCTTGCAACTGTGCATCGCTTCTTACAATATTCATTTTTTTAATTAAATTTTTACTTTTATTTTCACCCTTTCCTTATTTTTATCGTTTAAAATCTCCCCCCCCCCCCAAACTCCTCTACACCACTCTTTCGTCCTTTCCCACACTCTGTCCTTCACTCTATTCAATGCCACATCTCACATTCCTGCCTATCGGAGCCTTTAAAATCAATCTCGCTACACAGAAGTTTCCATCCCCACACATGCACCCCCACACATGCACGGTACTCCTCCCCCTCCATTTCCCACCCACTCATCGCCAAGATGCTTGTGGCACTGGAGCAACCGGGCTAGGGTGTGTGTGTGTGTGTGTGTGTGTGTGTGTGTGTGTGTGTGTGTGTGTGTGTGTGTGTGTGTGTCTGTGCGTGTGTGTGTGTGTGTGTGCTTTTTCTGTTGAAGGCCAGGGTAAAAATTTGTGACTGGGATTGTTTTTCGTGTCTGTCAGCAGCTCTGCGAGGCTCTTTACAGTGAGTTGTTATCTATCCTCCATTATTGACAGATCATTTATAAAGTTCAACAATAATAGCAGCCATATCACTCTTTCGTGGGGCACTCCCAACGATACCCTAGCCTCTGATGAGCACCTGCCATCTTAGCACCTTCGAGAAAAGTGCAGTCTGTTACCCTTCATCCATTGCTCACAAGTTTCATGAGAGTAAAGGGCAAGCTGAGTTTCACAGGATCAATGCTTCCTGAAGCTGTGCTGACAGATGGACAGAAGCTTTTGCATCTCAAGGAAACTTACTATATCAGAATTGAGAATCAGTAAACTGATGTTAATGATATAGGTCTAATTTTGTGGGTCCGTTGTTTTGCCTTTCTTATACACTTTGCCTTTAAAGTCATGGTTATGGCCTCCTTAGCTTCTTTCAAGAAGTCTAGAGAAAATGTATCATCATAACAGGGGCCAGAACTGTTGTCTTAAAAATAGAAATAGACTCAAGAAATTCATTGGACACGAATTATTTTACTTCAATCTAGTTTTCTTCACAATATTGAAAACATATTCGCATTCTGCATTGCTATGGGGTGTTTGGAGACCTTAGAGCATTACTCTAGAAATTTGGTTATACTTAAGAATTACCGACATTACAAATTCTTAGTATTCGTGTCCAACTGGAATCACTTTAAGTAATTTGTAACCAAACCGTTGCTACATGAAGAACTGTTTACTAATTCTATAAATGGTGTAAATTTTTAACTGTAAATTTGTGCACAGAGATGTTTCATAATTCAACAATATTTTAGAGAAGGCTAGGTTGCTTACTCATCACAGACGTCCGATGAGCCGCAGAGAGGCACACATAACAGACAATAACATTCAAGTGACTGTTGTCTCTGGCCACAGTGCCTGGAGACTGCAGTTTGTGTGTGTGTGTGTGTGTGTGTGTGTGTGTGTGTGTGTGTGTGTGTGTGTGTCTAGGCCTAAACGGCTGAAAGCTTTAATGTTATTGTCTGTTATTTGTGCCTTTCTGAGGCTCATCGGACGTCTGTGACGAGTAAGCAACCTATCCTTCTCTAAAATATTGTTGAATCCTTCCTGAAATTTCCATTGTTTCATGTTTCATAATTATTTTATACAGACTAAATTGCCCTAAAAAAATTAGTAACAAACACTTAACCAGTAAGAAAATGTGATATTTAACTTCAAATATATAAATAAACATAAAATGTTTCAAAATACATAAGAGGAATATAGGACGATTTCATAAAAGACACTGACATTTAAGTTTCACCATTTTATACTCTTTCATAAAACCATGCGGGCCTTATAACACAAAGACCAAAAGTCAGTTTGAATTTAAGTGTGTGATTCTAATAACATAATAAATTGCCACTAAGTAAAAACGGTAACATTATTATTATTATTATTATTATTATTATTATTATTGTTGTTGTTGTTGTTGTTGTTGTTGTTGTTGTTGTTGTTGTTGTTGTTAATTTTTTTTTTACACTGATGGTTTTCGTAGTAGAGTCCAAACTGCAAACGACTATGCATTAGGTGGAGATTTATTTTCCAGTAGAATACCATTGTTAAATTTACACATATCCAAGTAATATTACTAATACATGTAACAAAATGGATATACGTAAAAAATAGATGAACACTTACCAGGCGAAGGGGCACAGGCAGTAATAGCAACGAATAAACACACAGACACACACACACTCAAAAATGCTAGCTTTCGCAGCCTAGCTGCTTCATCAGGCAGAAGGGAAGGAGAGGGAAAAGGAAATGATGAGGGATTTAAGGAAGGGGGTAAGGAGCCATTCCAATCCCGGGACAGGAAAGACTTACCTTGGGGGAAAAAATGGAAGGTAAATAAATGCACATACACCCACACATTTACACAGACACAAGTACACTTAGGCTGTCTGCCTAAGTGTACTTGTGTCTGTGTAAATGTGTGGGTGTATGTGCATTTATTTACCTTCCATTTTTTCCCCCAAGGTAAGTCTTTCCTGTCCCGGGATTGGAATGGCTCCTTACCCCCTTCCTTAAATCCCTCATCATTTCCTTTTCCCTCTCCTTCCCTTCTGCCTGATGAAGCAGCTAGGCTGCGAAAGCTAGCATTTTTGAGTGTGTGTGTGTCTGTGTGTTTATTTGTTGCTATTACTGCCTGTGCCCCTTCGCCTGGTAAGTGTTCATCTATTTTTTACGTATATTTTTTTCCTGTTAGGAATTTTTCCTCTATAATAACAAAATGGATAGCTTGACTGTATGAAGAAAAGATATCTTTACAATGAGCTCTTCACCTCTCGATTCTTTACAGACGGATCAGAAACGTTGTCGATATGAGGATGAGATTTCACGCCTGGAGCGTCGACATTCGGACCGAGAAGCAGCGTTGTTGGTGGAAGGTGTCTCGAAGCTGCAGCAGGCTGAAGCTGAGCACAAGCACAAACTCAGAGAAAGTGAACAGCGTGCCGAAGAGTTGCGTCAGCGCCTCGAGGCTGCCGATGCGGAGACAGCCCGACTGCAGCAGCAGGTTGAGGACCTTGTCAGCCGTGACCGTGAAGCCCAATTACAGGTGAGAAATGAAAATTTAAGTGAAATGTTAATGTGCAACAAGTTAGTTGTTTATTTATTTGTATGTGTCCAGAACATACCATACATAGCATATCATATATTGTAAGTATTACAGAGAATATGTGCGCATTTATATTAAGTGTTGCCCAGAATTCCACTGCACAGTCTGCCTTATAATTGGCGATAATCACATGGTCCATGAAAACAGGTTCCGACAGTTTCACCACACTCACATAGTTTGTCCCCCCGAGATGTATCCCCATTTCTTGATGTTCTCCTTACACCGAGATACTCAAGTTCTCAGTCTATATTGAGTACCTTCCTTATCGCGTATTGGAGATAATGAGCTGTAGCAAGTTCTTCCTTTGGGTTATCCCAATATTTCTCTGATGACGAGCTATGCCAGATTTGTATCCTGTGGTCTGCAGGTGATGTCTGCATTGGTTGTGTTGTCAAGAGGAAACTTTTTCTTAATTTGAGTCTTGGTGTGCTTGTTTGCATCCGAACAGGGGATGTCTGATCCTTCACTTGCTCCTTCCTTTCCACCTCGGCAGCTGTTCTCCTTTGGATGTCTTGAAGGAGAGCTTCCACTTTTGAGTTGCATGTTTTATAAACAATTTAAATTTTTGCCATATGTTGAACTTGTTTCCGTTAACAAAATATCGCATATCAGGCTCATAAAAATCAAAATCTAGACTTATGTAACAGAATTTTACTTTTGAAAGATCTGTAAGAGACACATGTTTCAAATGTTTAAATGGCTACAAAATGCAAAAGATCAAAGGACACACAGGTTTCAATTTATACAACTTCTGTGTAGTATGCTGTGTATCAACTGACTGATTTAAGCAATGTAATTCTCCCTCTACATATGCAAAATCTTATTCGTTTGCGCCATGGGAGACTTAAACTTGTTCAGTTACTAACATTGTCAATATTCTGTCAGAATGTTTGAATACAGAAAGTCATCACTGGAAACATCTTCACTTTGAAACAGAGTCTTGAAATGAACACACATTCCCAACCTGAACAAAGTTCGTTCATTTGTTTTATATATCCCTCTTTTATGGGTATGTAAATGGTCAACACACTTCGCTCTCCTGTGGCACCAGTCAGAAGACATTCCAAACAGCCCTTTCCACTAAACACGCTACAAATTTGTCAATTGATAAATTCCTCATAAAACAGAGGTCACCGGATGGTCTGTTTTCTTAGAAGGTTTTTCAATAAAGAAATTAGCACAAAACAACTCCATATACTGAAACTTCCAATGAAAAACCACAACAAAGAAACCGACATGAAACAGCAACAATATAAGAATCTACTGCAACAGTAAAAGTGACAAACAACTGCAACAGTTACATTAGAAACTTATGTACAGCAATATGGTAACAATAAACAGGGAAAAAATCAAAATTTTTTTGATTGGCGTTTCTGAATAAATTTATTTTCTTAAATAAAAAAAATAAAAATAAAAAAGGTTACAATAAAATAACTTTGGCAGCTACGTCCAAACTGAACATACCATTGTATTCATAAAGCCATTATCTTTCAAATTAAAAAAAAGAATAAAAATAAAATAAAAAAGGCCTAACTCAATATCTGGAATTGTTCCAGAGATACAACATTTTAAAATTTTCCCCAAAATTCGCATCTTCAAAATTATGCTTGCAGTGTCATCTTTGGAGGCTTGTATCTCATGGCAGGAATTTTTGTGGAGACCCCCCTCCCCAAAAAAAGGGGGGGGGGTTCTTACATAGTCCTGAATTTTAAAAAGTGCTAAATTCAGTAATATCCAAGACTATGAAGGTAACTGTCTTGCCTGAAGTGATACGAATTGTACCGCAAGCAATCTGTAAGTACGTAGAGAGGGGGGAAAAAAGAGAGAGAGAGAGAGTAAAATTCATTTATTTACAGACCGAGCAGACACGGTGTCGCTACGAGGGCGAGATTTCACGTTTGGAGCGCCTCCATGCAGAGAGAGAGGCAGCATTGCTGGAGGACAGTGTGGCGAGGTTGCAGCACGCCGAGGCAGAGCACAAACGCCAGCTCAGGGAAAGTGAACAGCGCGCCGAAGAGCTGCGAGGGCGACTGGAAGCGGCTAATGCGGAGGTGGCACATCTGCAGCAGCAGGTCACCGGCCTGGTCAGCGGCCTACGCCAAGACAGAGATGCCCAATTGCAGGTGCGGAACTTGACATTTTGGCATCTTTTTGCTTGCAGATTGTTCCACATTCTATAATGCACAACTGCTATCAGTTAATGGAAGTTTGCAGGTATTATTTGTTGTGTGTTGTGTATAACAGTTTATTTTTCAGGTGAGAAATAAATTTTTAATAATAGGCTAGATGATACATGATAAAAATTTCAAATTTTATGGCAGTCTCTGACCGTTTGTCCCATTATGTTAATTATTTGAAAGATAGTAACAACAGAGGTTAATCGTTCGCATTTAATAATAATTCTGTTCAGTACCACCTCATTAGTTACACAGGGAGGTGAAAGTAGTGAAAGTACTGAAAGTAGTTAATTGGTATCCCTGTTCACAGGTCACAGCAGGGAGATGTCACGACCTGGAAGAGGAGGTGAGATCATTACGAACAGTGCTGGATTTGAGGCACGAAGAACTAGCAGAGGTAAGACGGCAGAATGCCGAGCTCGCAAAAGATGCCGGAGAGCTTCCAGGAGCATTACAGAAGATAGCAACTCTGCAAGCTCGAGTTGAGGACCTCCAGGAGCAGCTGCAGCATAAAGTTGACTTCGAAAGGTAAGATCTAGTTTGTGAAAAGCAATTGTGGAATTACAAAAAGGCGAGCTTGTGCACTGTAAACATTGTTGTCAGAATTAACAAACTTAATGGTTTGTACAGTATGTATTGGTAAATATGTACAGTTTACAATTAAACAGCGGCCACAAGTATGGTTAAAAAAAATTGTTTATTTAAAGTATGACCAGTTTTGGATTTTCTTATAAATTCATCTTCAAACGGTTGTCATGCTTTTCAGCTGGAGTCGCATTTCATGTCTATTACATTTTGCGGCCCTATGATAAACATATTTTATTTACTACTTGCTGAAATTTGTTAGGTTTTCTTATTTTTGTCTCTCTCATCTTATTTACAAAAGGGTTTTAAAGTAAACAGTGACAAATCGTAACAAAGAATCGCGGATACCTAAAAGTAGCAGTCACAGAAATCACTGATATTGAAAAATTGCAGTTTAGCCCATCCCTACTGTTATATATGCACCTCTCGCTGTTTGACACATCTTTCTTCTTGATCAATCTGGGGAAATTATCTACTGAGATGTGGGAAAAAGGAAAGACTGGCTGGCCAGTATTTACCTCGCCCAAAATTATTCATCTTTGAGGATCAGACCTAAAAACAAATCAGGAGGACAGCTATGAACCAGGATGGTCCCTTACTGTGTCAATCTTTTAATGGGCCACACGGAAGAGGCATTCCTTAAGACACAGCAGTTGCACCACTAGCCTCGGCATAGATTCGTAGTAGTCGACATTGTGGTTTGGACTCTTGGTAAAGGAACTGTGGTGAACTCTGTCCATATTAAACCCACAAACAAACAATGGTACCTCCACTTTGATAGCTGCCATCCCTTCCATATCACATGACATCTCCGAACGGCTGGTTTTCGTTACTTCAATGGAGGGTGTCAAATCTCGGTTATTTTTGCAAATATCTCTCAAACGATACAAGATATGAAACAAACATGAGGAAGCTAAGTTGTAGAGAATTTCCTCCTCTACCAATTACGTTATTCAATTTTCGTGTCAGTTGAACGGCTCGTTTGCAATTACAATTATATTACAAACGGCTTTGTTTGGTATTACTACTGTATTTTTTGTCCGCAAAATTTGAAAAAGGGAGGTTCTGGTCTCTGGCGGCATACAATCATGTCTATAAAATTTGGTGCTGATCGGTTGAATGGTTCATCTTAAAAACAGGGAACACGTTACGGACAGACAGACATACATACATACGTCCCAAAATTGCCATTATTTTTGCAAATATCTTTGAAACGCTATGATATATGAAAAGAACATAAAAGAGCAAAATTGTAGAGAATTTCCTCCTCTACAAATTCGGTTATTCAATTTTCGCATCAGATGAATAGTTAAGCCGTTATTTTCATTTAAATTTCGAGCTGTCAAAAGACGATCGCAATGGCCCACTTTTAGTGTTACTACCGTAACCTAAAGTGGGCCAAAATAAAATGGGTGAGGGGTGGGAAGAAGACACCCTTGACACAGACTGAAACTGAGAAAAGGGAGAGGAAAAAACAAAATTTCGGCCATAAAGGAAGATATGGGGAAACAGTGGAGTCGTATCAAGGATGAGGAAGCAGAGAAATGCAGACTTGTCAGAGTGAGAGCCCGACTTTGTTACTGAAATGCTGTGAAGTATTTGTGTTAAGATGTGGAATCAGAGTGACCAAAAAGTGAATCAAATATGAAGGGCCTAACTGGAATAGATCTGTGTTTTCTGGACAAATTTCTGGATTGTACTGGTACAAACCCTCATTTTGGCCTATTATCCTAAAGTACTATTATTCCCATACTCCCATTTCAGCAGTATTGTTGTTGTTGTTGTTGTTGCTGCTGCTGCTGCTGCTGCTGCTGCTATTAGTTGAAAGGCTGGTTTGAAGTAATTCTTCATGTATTTCTAACTGCACAGCTTTCTGCAAAACTACTGTGACTTACATATATTTCTGCCTACTTACTGGCATTTGTCAGATACTGACATATTACTTTTATGTTTAAGATTCGTTTACTTGTTCAGTGTTCTTGCAGAATATAATTACGTAATGAATAACTTCTTCTGTGTGACCCTCCCAAAGCCTATTTTGATCTTTGACTCGATAACCACATGTCGGCTCGGCTCCTTAAATTATCCTCTTTTTTACTTATGTCTTCCTATTTGTAATAAATCTTTGTTACCATTTGGTTATATGAGTGTTGAACCAGCTAATATGTTACACCGAAGCTGTGTAGCTTAAACTTCATTACTGAGGAATCCACTAGAGCCATTGGAGGGGTGGGGGGGCTAATTATATCTGTGAAGTGTATATTGTACAAACAAGCTCTTCTTCACATGAATGAAAGTTTATTCTGAAATCCCACACAAAATATGGAACTGAACTCATAATTACAATGTATTGTAGTTAGTTTCACACAAAACTTAACTAGAACTTGTCTTAAAACTAACCTTTTTAGTTGCTTGTGGGCATAGTCAATCCACATATTACTCCATGGCACATAATTCTTCTCTTCACAATCGTACCAAAGCATAAATGGCAGCAAAACCAACAGGCAGATTACCAGTATACTGGTCACTCTCATTTCTAAGTCTGCACAAATGCACACAGTATTTCCTTTCCGCTTATAAAGTGTCATTGCCATAAAATATTGGTAATCCTTGCAATTTTTGTTAGTAAATAAAGGGTGAAAATGCAAGAGACAAGATGAAGACAAAGTATAAAAAGTACTACTGTTCCATTAACAACAAAAAAGTCACTTTATTATGAAATGTTGTGCTAATTTATTAATACAGCTTTTTATTACTACATCTGGATAGGAAAAAAGTAAGCTTCTAGAAAACTAAAGAATTAATTTTATGTTAATTATTTACTATGAAATTTTAGGAAAAAGAGGAGAAATCCCTATGTACTGGTTTGAAAGGTTTGTAAATGCACTTCCTTTCAGAATAATCATTTGATATTGAATACATTAATACTTGTGATTATCATCTACACTATCTTTTCTTTAGAGAAGCCAGCAATTATTGTTTTGTTAATAGTGTTGTAGTAGTGGTTGTTGTTGTTGTTATAGCTAAACTATTATTATCGTTAATGTTGATTTTTAGGCAGCTATCTCAAGAGAACAGGAAACTGAACGAGTCATTTCACCATGTTGCTGTACAGAAGCAGAGGCTTTCACAGCACAATGAAGAACTGCAGTGGAAACTGAAACAGAGCACAGAGGCAGTTCATGTGATTACACAAGCTCTTACATCGACACCGCTCTCACAGAACAATCATAAAACTGGCCGAAAACTGATTGATTCTTTCAGTGACTATAGTCAAGCATTTCCAGAAATCAGCAAGAGTTACACTAAATTGAGTAGGTAAGTGAATATTTAATTCCCCCTCTATTTCTCAGTTTTCATATTCGGTATCGTTACAGAAGGGAGGGTACCTGATATTATTCTTATAGTAATTTCATTTACTTGCATGCAATTTTCTGTAATAAAATACTGATGTATTTTGTTTATTTGTGTAAATTATTTTATTTTGTGTATTAAGATGCAAAAACTGAAAATACGTCGTTTTTTTTTTTTTTCAGTCGGTCACCGTTGATGCAGCGGCGATGTGACCTAAGCAACTCACCTGTGATGCATCACGACCTCGAACACCCTAGCCCTCCGGCATCACCGAAAGTGAAAGCTGTTGTTGAGAAAAGTGACTCTGTGTCGTGGGTATTGGACATGGACGAATCTCCCGAAGCAAAAGTGTCTCGCCTGGTGCGTCGTGCGGGCAGCTTCCGCGGCTCTTCTGGCTTGTCTCCACCGTCTGCTGCACAGTCTCAGACGCTTCCACGAAGCCGCGGTGCTTCGGGTCCCGGAAGTAGGCGCTCTACGAGCACCAGTTCTGGACGATCGAGGACGAGGGCGTGGTCTGTCTCTTCTTCGGACACGTTCGTATCCTGTTGGGGTTCTTCAGGAACGTGTGCTACCTCTACTCCTGTTACAATGCAGCGCTCAGTATCAGGAACACCATCAGGTGCTGCACATTCTTATGGAGAAGACAGTTACACAATATCCCATGGAAAGGTATGTTCATATTGCTACCATATTATATTTAACCGTCAATGTCATTTTCTCTAATGTTTGTAGGCAGCATTTATTGCACCCAGATTTTCAATGGCAAAAATCCCAATTATTGCACACACTATCTGTATTAACCCATTAAGTACCAAGCATTAAAATAATACAAATATTTTGAAAATAATTTGTATTTGATCTAATTGTATGCTAATATAGACATAAATTATAGAGGGAAACTTTCCTGGTGGGATAATCAAAAATAAAAAATAGAAAAAGGACCGGCTCATCGATAGAAACAAATAAAATCACACACAAACACACATACAAGCTTTCGCCACCACTGGCAGCTTCTTCAGGAAAAAGAGGAAAAAAGGGGAGGAAAAAGGGAAGGATATGGGTTTTAAGGAAGTGGAAAAGGAGTCATTCCAATCCCAGGAGTGGAAGGACTTACCTTAGGGGAAAAAAAGGAAGGTAAACAAATACACACACACACTCAGACATATTGAAATGCAAATACACCTTCTCTCTTCCTCTTTTTCATGAAGAAGCTGCCAGTGGTGGCGAAAGCTTGTGTGTGTGTGTGTGTGTGTGTGTGTGTGTGTGAGATTTTATTTGTTTCTATCAATGAGCCGGTCCTTTTGGTAAGTCATCTCTTTTCTATTTTTTATTTCTAATATAGACATAAATACACTAGAAAGAAATAGAAAAGTCGTAATTAAAATACAGCAAAATGTTGCATTCACGCAACTTTGGGACAACAAGGAGTCTTATTTGGCACTCTATATGAAATGTTCAAAAACAGTGTAAATGAAGATGCACATTACACTTTTTGCATTTGTAAATTGTTGTACTTCTACATAACCTACATCTTCTTCTCACTTTATTTTCCTCCTCTATTATTATGTGACCTACATCATCATAGCGTACATCTTTTGGAAGGGAGCATTTGGAGGGGTGTCTGTAAATGCATTTTCCTGCGTCCTGAGGGGTTGCAGATTCTGTGTTTCCTCCATTCTCTGCTGCAGTATCTTCTGTTTTCATTACGGTCGTGCATAAGTTTGATTGAAATTAAAGCTGCGACATGTGTTTTTCATTTGCAAGATTTTAAACTTGCCATGAATTCACAATTACACTGTCTATCAAGTTGATGAAGAGAGGCCACCATCATTTCTTGCCTCTTATTCGAATTCTGTAATTAGCGATAGCATTATCATGTAAATCATTACCATCCATATGTTGATTGTACTGGGCTATTACCCTCGGTTGAGGCAGAGAAATACTTTTCTCTCCTACTGTAACTTTTAGCATTTGCTAACAGCTGGATGGTGCTACTGTTCGTAATTATTGTCACAGTGGAATTGCCATTCCACTTTACCATCAGGACTTCAGCTTTATCATCAAAGAGAAAGTCACACACACTCTTGCCTTTCCCCCCAGGGGGCTCACCGCTCTGTGATGAGTACGTGTGTGGCGAGCACGGGGCCCCAGCTTTTGTAGCACTCTTTCCTTTCTGTGCCTCACGATGATTCTTCTACTGTCCTTTTCCCCCCTCTTGGGGACCGAGTCTGTGCATCCTTTGGGGAACTGAAGTTCTGACCTTTTGGCTTAAGCTCTTCTCTCACTTCTTTATTTGCCTCCGCGTCTGCGTTTGAGGCTTATCCTCCTGCTATTTCTCTCTTCCTCCTCCCTGTACGCACTTGAAGGCCTCCCATATGGGTGACTGGGTAATGCGTAAGTCCCAGCCCCGGGCTGGCATGTAGGGTGCGTGCTTACCCCCTGGTTAAGGCCAGGCCAGGGGAGGGGCGATTGCCTGCGCTGATACCTTCCCAATTTGCCGATTGGTCCCTCCGTCTGTAGATCGGGAGGTGTGACCTAGGGTGTGAACAATCACCCAAGGCGGGTGAGCTTCCGTTGGCGGCCCACAGCAGGAAGGAGCGTGCCATCGGAGACACTGGCAATCGTGGGGGATACAACTGCGATGGTTATAAAAAAAAAAGAAAATGGAAAGAGCCTTTAGAAATTGATGTACTAGACAATAGTGTGTCTGAACAGAAAAATTTACAAGACATCAAAGTTCCTTGTGGTGACCCGTACTGAGGAAGGACAATCCTTTTCGTCGGTGAACCCATTTATTATTCAAAAAGGGGTTGATGCCATTGCCGGCCCAGTTAAGACCTGCAACCGCCTGCGTAATGGAACCCTACTGTTAGAAACAGAAAGTGGCTCCCAGGCACAGCGGCTGCTTAAGGCTGCTCTGCTCCACAGCTACCCGGTTCGTGTTGAGCTCCATCCAACCCTCAATTATTCCCGAGGGGTAGTCTTCTCGGCCAGTTTGGAGAGTCTTACTGAGGATGAACTGAAATAATATCTGGCAGCTCAAGGCGTCGTCACAGTACACAGAGTGACAAAAAAAGAGAACAATGTTTTAGTCCCCACTCGCACAGTGTTTCTGACCTTCGACCGAGTGGCTCTGCCGCCGAAGATCAAGGCAGGGTATGAGGTCATCACAGTACGACCTTATATCCCTAACCCTACTCGGTGTTATCAGTGCCATTGATTCAACCACACAAGCCAGTCTTGCAAGAACCCGGTCATATGTGTCACCTGTGGTAAAGAGGCCCATGAGGGGATCTGTCCACCACCGTCCCTTCATTGCATCAATTGTAACGGGAATCATGCTGCATCCTCCCGGGAATGTCCTATGTTTGCCGATGAACGGGCCATCCAGGAAATCCGTGTGAAGGAAAAGGTTCCCATACAAGTTGCATGTAAGATGTACGCCAGTCGTAAGCCTAAGACCCCACCACGTGGTAATTACAGTACTGTAGTTTCAACGCCTCCACCGACACGGGATATGGCCACACAGACTTGTGACCTACAGTTTACGACAGTAGTTGTCAAACAGTCTACATCGACAACGGCGTCACGTTCAACGAAAAGTGTGAGTACCTCTTCCAAATCTTCATCTTCAGCTGTGAAACCACTGATAGACCCGAAAGTCTAAGAAAGAGCATTCACGCGAGGACTTCGTCCGTACCCCTTCCAAAACATCTGAGCCAACCAAGGAGCTTCACCAGGGCTCCAAGAAGTCAAATAGGGGGAAAACTCTCCCCCCTCCTAGCTCACAATGTGACGATGGCATCCCCTGGAAGCCTATAGTCTCTCCAGGTGCATCAGCCAAAGTTGGGGCTGCCGACCACACTCACGCAGCTGCTGTGGTCACCTCTGAGAATATGGAGCAAGACCCTCCTGTCTCAGACACCACCAGTTGCGAACATTCGCACTGTGGCCCGCCGCCTTCGTCGGGCTGATGTCCACCTTCATCTCATTTTATCCTATTATGGATATTCTTCAATGGAACATTCGTGGTATCCGGTCGAATTGGACAGAACTGCAGCTTCTAACGCGAACATATCACCCAATCATCTTCTCTCTACAGGAGACAAAATTGCTCCCTGGTACTCGAATTACTTTCCCACGCTACACTACCGTTCGCTTTGACCTTCCTCCAGTGGCAGGAATTCCAGCCCACGGGGGCGTAATGTTGCTTATTCGAGATGACGTACACAGTACACCGGTCCCTTTGTGTACTCCAATACAAGCTGTTGCTGTCCGGATATACCTTCCTGGATTTGTCTTCACACTGTGCAATATTTACGCTCCTTCCTCCTTTCCCATCACTAGATCCGATCTCCTAGATCTTATTGACCAGCTTCCACGTCCGTTTTTGTTGGTGGGAGATTTCAGTGCCCACCACCCCCTTTGGGGCTCCCCCACGACCATGTCACGGGGCTCCCTCCTGGCAGATGTACTGAACCACCTTCAGCTCATCTGCCTTAACACTGGTGAACCAACTTATCTTTCGGACACCACAAATACTTTCAGCCATATAGATCTAGCTATCTGCACTGCTCAGCTGGCACGGCGTCTTGAATGGTCTGCTCTCTGACACACATTCGAGCGATCATTTTCCGTGTGTAATTCACCTAATGATGCCTGACACCCTTGAGCATCCACACCGCTGGCAGTTAACCAAAGCGGACCTGGAGCTCTACACGTCACTGGCGGATTTTGGTACTTGCCATTATCCTAGTATAGACGACCAAGTGGAACACATTACCACAGTTATTCTGACAGCCGCGGAATGTTCCATCCCCTGCAAGACTTCCCCCGCACGTCGCCCCCTTGTCCCGTGGTGGACCGCGGAATGCCGTGACGCTCTAAGAGCACGGCGACGTGCCCTTAGAATCTTCAAACAACGGCCCACGCTCGACAACTGCATCCGATACAAACGGCTGTGGGCCTATTGTCGTCGCCTCTTTCGCGACTGTAAACGCGCCAGTTGGCGCTCATTCACGAGCTCTTTTAATAGGTCTACCCCTTCCTCCATCATTTGGGGTAACCTTAGAAAAATTTCGGGCACTATGGCTCATTCCCCGATTCCCGGTCTGTGTGTCGCAACTGACACCGTCGTCGATCCTCCACAAATAGCCAACGCACTGGGTCGACATTTTGCAGAGGTCTCTAGCTCTTTACATTACACTGACACTTTCCTAGCTAGGAAACAGACGGTGGAGGTGACTCCATTGCCCTTTACCTCTCAGAACCGTGAATGCTACAATACCGAGTTTACTGTACGAGAGCTTCACCACGCACTCACGTCTTCGCGGTCCTCCGCTCCAGGACCAGATGGCATTCACGTGGCGATGCTGCAACACCTTTCACCAACGAGCTTGCACTTCCTACTGGCCACCTACAACCGCATATGGATAGAAGGCACCTTTCCGCGACACTGGCGTGAAGCCATAGTCATTCCCATACTAAAGCCTGGGAAGGACAAATGTCTCCCTTCCAGCTACCGCCCCATTTCCCTCACCAGTAGCGTATGCAAGGTGATGGAACGCATGATTCACGGGCGTCTGGTATGGTGGCTTGAAACGCGACATCTCCTGTCTAATGTCCAATGTGGGTTTCGCAAGCACCGTTCTGCGGTGGATCATCTTGTTGCCCTATCTACCTCAGAATGAATAACTTTTTACGGAAGCGCCAGACAGTAGCAGTGTTCTTTGATCTGGAAAAGGCATACGACACCTGCTGGACGATGGGCATCCTCCGCACTCTGCATACATGGGGTTTTCGGGGTCGCCTGCCAATTTTTATCCGCGAATTTTTAACAGACCGTGTTTTTAACGTGCCTGTTGGTTCGGTTTTATCGAGCACTTTTATTCAGGAGAACGGAGTCCCCCAGGGCTCGGTCCTGAGCGTTGTTTTATTTGCAGTGGCAATCAATTCTATAGCCGATCACCTTCCACTGGGAGTGTCGGCATCCCTCTTTGTTGACGACTTCGCGATCTACAGCAGCTCTGAGCAAACGGGTCTCCTGGAGCGGCGCCTTCAGCGGTGCCTAGACACTCTCCACGCGTGGAGTATGGACACTGGCTTTCGATTCTCAGCTGACAAGACAGTCTGCATGAACTTCTGGCGGCGGAAGGAGTTCCTTCGCCCGTCCCTTCGTCTGGGCCCCATAGTACTTCCATTTGTGGATACCACGACGTTCTTGGGACTTGTTTTCGACAGGAAGATAAGTTGGTCTCCCCACATAACCCGTTTGGCAGCTCGCTGTACCCGCTCTCTCAATGTGCTGCGGGTGTTAAGTGGCACCTCGTGGGGAGCTGACAGGTCTACTCTCCTCCATCTGTATCGCACCATAGTTCGGTCCAAACTGGACTATGGTAGCATCGTTTATTCTTCGGCTCGACCGTCCATACTGCGCCGCCTTAATACAATCCACCACCAAGGTCTCCGTCTGGCGACAGGAGCATTTTACACTAGCCCCGTTGACAGCCTCTATGCCGAGGCCGCCGAACTACCCCTTTCTTACCGTCGGGAACTCCTGCTTAGCCGTTACGCTAGTCGTTTGTCGTCCATGCGAGGACACCCAACATACGCAGTTTTTTTTTTAACGACTCACTTGACAGTCTCTTCGCTATGCGCCCGTCTGCTCTGCTACCGCCGGGAGTACACTTGCGTTCGCTACTCGGCCAGCTTGGCGTTACAATGCCTGCTATCTTCTCGACTGGAGAGAGCACCTCTCCACCGTGGCAAAGCCCCGAAGTCAGTGTTAACTTTGACCTTCATTCTCTTCCAAAGGACTCCAGACCTAGTTTCGTCTACCAGAGAGAATTTCACGCACTCCAGTTCAAATTTGATGACAATTTGTTCATTTACACTGATGGCTCAAAGACAGACCAGGGTGTTGGGTGTGCTTTTGTACTTGGCAACGTCTCTTTTAAATATCGTCTTCCTGAGTGGAGTTCCATTTTTACAGCTGAGCTGTATGCATTATATCAAGCCACACAATACGTCCGGCGAAACTCGCTCAGTAAGACTGTCATTTGCTCGGACTCTGAGTGCTTTGTTGAGCCTTCGCATGCTACATCCGGCCCATCCCCTGGTACAAAGCATCCGCAATTGCCTTACTTCTCTTTCAACGAGCGGAACTACGGTGACATTTCTGTGGGTCCCTGGCCACGTGGGAGTGTTGGGGAATGAGGCTGCGGATACGGCTGCCAAGGAGGCAGTTCTCCTTCCTCGGCTATCTACCTTTTCAACTAGCTCTGATGACCTTCGCACTGGTATCTCCCAGCGTATTATCTCCTATTGTTATCTACATTGGTCATCCCTGTCAGGGAACAAATTGCAAGCCATTAAACCTGTGCCTGATCTCTGGTCAACGTCATCTCGACCCTCCCGCCGAGAGGAGATTGTTCTGGCCCAGCTTCGAATTGGCCACTGCCGTTATAGCCACCAGCATTTATTACATGGTGGTCCTGCTCCCTTATGTGAGCACTGTGATGCACCTTTTACTGTGAACCATCTTTTAGTGCAATGTCCGTTTTTTAATCGTCTCCGTCATGATCTGTGTTTACCATTTGAAATGTCTGACATTTTAGCTGATGACCCGCAATCGGTTAACAGAGTTTTACTTTTTATACATCGTGCAAATATGGCGAAAGCCATTTAATTTCTAAACCCGGTTCTTTTTTTACTATGGACAGTGTTGGGCGCTAATGACCACAGCAGTTGTGCGCCCTAAAACCACAACAAAAAACTCTTGCCTTTTTTACTTTGTTTGAATGGCTACCAAAGGGCACTTTGCAGTGTGGTTCTCCCGAATAGTGCCAGTAGCAAAAAATCACCTTTGTTTAAAAATATGAAACAAAAAATGAGAGGAAAAGAAATTATCAAAATATATACTATGAGGAGATGGATCTTAAAACAACAGAAAGCAAATCATAACTACTTGTTCACCCAAAGAAAATTCAGATGTTTCACAGCCTGTCATCTTCATTTCTTTTCGTTACATTCACACCAATTCGTTTCCTTTTCTTAGCAAGTGCACTGGCTTTTGTCCCTGCAGTTGAATTCACTTAGTCTTGCTCCCGGTGTGCAAGTATTTCAAAAGTCACAGCAATATCAGTTGTTTCCTCTTCTTCAACAAGCAGATCTTCATCAATGTCTTCATCATCTGTGATCTCATCAATGTCTGGTGGAATATATGTTCAATCAATGCTGTCTGCAACCTGAAGTTCATCTTCATTCAACATGGCCCTAAGTTCCACAGTAGAAAGGAGTTTTGTATAATAATCAGACCTTCCTAAACAAGAAGAAATCCATGTATGTACTGTCTGCATTTATTTACAGTTGAGCTGTGGTAAAGTATGATTCAATTCATAATATGCAAAAGTAAATAACATGCAAAACTTGAATAAAACTGACTTACTGGTAGCATATGTATGACCGGAGTTATTGTTCAATCTGTGAACGCACTGAAACTGCAACCAAACTGAATGCTAACAGTCAAACTGTTCATTCAACAATGGAACATCGATATATTACTGTTGTAGAATGAAGCAGCCGTGTTTCACAAAATATATACTCGGCACTCCCAAAGTTGCGTAAAAGCAACACTATTGTAAATAGCAAAAAATGGTTCGAATTCAATCTGAGGTCTCAAACCAGTAATGCAGTATAACAAAGTTTGAGAGAAGTTAACTGAATAAATTCGTTTCAATATCATCACATGCTAATTTAGAAAGGAAAATATACTTTCGCAATGAAACACACATTTTTATCTGTAAGTTTGAAAATTCGAGGTGGCCGACATTATGGTCAGTGATACAATTAAAATGCTTGAAGTAATTTTTTTCAGATGTTCTCTCAATGTTGGGTCAAAGAAATTGAAACTTGTGCAACTCATTTAATATAAAAAAATACAAATGAAATGTTGCATTAGTGCAACATTGGGCCTTAATGGATTAGTAAAAATAAATTGCTGCATGTAAGTGCATGACTTGAGAACAGCTTGACCGATTTGGCTGATATTTTATTATGGTGGCTGCAATTCTCAGGCAAGGTATGTAGGCCTACAATAAAAAATTGGATAAACACTGAAGTGTGTACTTCTGTGTGTTTTTTTTTAAATGGTTGCAACACCACAAATAACAAAAATAAACAAATAAATAAATCTGTGTTGAACACTGATATTTTGAGAACAATAAAAAAACTGAAAGCGATTCTTCAGTGTTTCTTGGTAGTGATCAAACATATGATGTTGCAACAATTGAATATTGTTCTTTGTGTTTTTGGCCTCCTTTCTCTGCGGTTGGAGTTATACAATTTGTATAGGACATTTGACAACTGAAGATGCTTTAGAATAAAGCGAAATGTATTTTTAGGTGTTGCAAATAAATTGAGTACAGATTATAATTTATTTTTCTTTTCGTTTTTCGAAAACTGCCCATATTGATGTGTCGTCATATTGGTAGATGTATGTGCAACCCAATCAACATATGTGATTGTAAAGTCATTGAGACTGATGATCGGAGACAGCAATGTTTGTTAAATTGATACAATATATGATCCTGGAAAAGTTTTAAGAGAGAGAAAAAGTCTGTACTGCTACAAGGAAAATTGTTTGAATTTTTCAAAAGTGCAAAAAGAATAATTTTTCTATACACATTCTATAATAGATGACGATAGTAGTTGAGTATTTGGTTTGACTGAACATGATCAAATTTGGCATACTTCATTATTTTTTCATCAAGAAGGTTTTTATGTTCAAGAATCCACCATTGTTTATAAGGGGGGGAGGAGAGATGATGTACAGAAACAAGGGGGATGGATAGAGGAGGAATGGAGGAGAAATTGGTGGGGTATGTAGAGGGTGTAGATGGGCAGAGGAGGAGACACAGAGGGCGTGTGGAGAACGTGCCACCACCTGCTAGGTTGACTGTTGCTACTTCCTGAGGCTGTGCAACTTTTATTTGTTGCTACAATATGGCTCTTCAGAAACTGTACTGGTAGTAGCTTGTCAGACAATTTGCGTAATTGTGACATCTCAGCTTAAAATAATTATTTCAATAGAATTCAACCTTTGGTTTCACGTATGAAGCAATTATGAAGAAATACCAGATCTATTATTTTTTTCTAGATATATTTTATTTGTATGTTATACATTTATGATGACCACCACACAGCACATTTTATAAGGATGTAATGACAGCTTTATTTGATTGTTAGATATGACACTTCAGTGTGACTTCATTGAATACACAATGTAGGTGTCACTTTGAGCCTTTGCAAGCACATTAAATGTACTTCCTTGATTACAAGAAGCCAGATAGTTCATATTCAAATTACAGTAAAACATTTATCTGCTTAAAGACAATAAGAGAAGTTCCTAGTCTACAAGTGAAAGGAAGTTTATTTGTAGTGCATACATGCTTGGTGATGTAATCAAAACTCCTTGTGGGAACATTTTTTCCCCTCTTCTTCCCTAGTGCGTAGACTTTAGCACTATAGTAAGACTGCGAGGTGTATCAATCGCAAGTCTGCAGCCTCCATGTTGTTTATCTGCCTCATTGTTTTCAGGCAGATGCAAAAGCAGATATAGGTATTGGTCGATGTTGGAGATTGTAACATGTGTTATATAGGGGGCAGATATTGACAATAGGTACATAAAATCCTACAGTCTGCTTGTTATCTTAAGCTGTGGACTCCACACAACCAAAGTAATGGGCCATCACACAAAATTAAACAGTGATTCCCACATTGAACTGAGCCATCTCATAGTTCATTCTTCATCCAAAACATTCGTTCTATATTCTTATGTTATAGCTTTGGCCACCAGCTGTTTTATATATCTCTAATCATAAATTGTAAAATACCTTGTTGTAAACCTTCCTCATGTTTTCATCCATTTTTAAAAAAATTTAGTATGTCTTTCGGGTAGTTCAGAAGGAAGCACAGGCATGGTTGAATTTGGCTTTCATTTTGTAACCATTAAAAACCAGTTAGTGAGTTTCCCATACCTTGTGTGAATTCCCACCGGTGCCCAAGACCCAGTAATGGTCTTAATCAGTTTCAAGGGATCACTGGCAGTGATTCAGTATGTAATCACAAATAAATAAAACATTCACACAGATAATTCTCAAACTTCTCTTGTGTTAATGTGCTAACACAATGACGAATTTCAGAATCTCCTTCCTCATTAAGTTGTGTACAAATACATTGAGAGATATTTTGCAGAAATACATTATTCTTAACAAACAATGGAAAGTGCAAGTTGGAATTAAAGAAAAATGAGGCTTACTTGGAAGTTACTGCAAAGATGATTGTTGAGCTGCAGATAGGCAAGTTAAAAAGGCAATTGCGTGCACAACTCTTACAGCTTTCCATCACAGCCTCCCCCCCCCCCCCTCCCACCTCTTCCTGCCTGTTTGCCTCTGCCTTTTGTAGCGAATTGCAAGCTACCCTCATTGTTGTATTTCATTGTCATTTGCTTTAAATCTGAAATGTTTTAGCCAGCAAATAGCTGAACTTTTATTCTCTGTCAATTTAGATGCCATTGAAGCGCTGCAGCGGTGACCCTGACGAGTGCTCTGTTAATGGTGACGAAGACGACGACATGCGCCAGCATCATAATGCGAATGGAAGTGTCGCAAAGAGGTCCAATGCAGATAGTGGTCCCTCCAGCCTCGACGGACAGTTGTTGAGTTTGCGTACCTGTGGCAGCAGCAATAGCAGTAGTGCGAGTCCACCTGTCAGCAATACGAGCAGTTCAACTAGCAGCTGTTCGGATGCGGAACACAATTATCGACACTTGAATGGCACAATCATTTACCAACAAGTGGAGACGGACACTGCAGACATGAGGGTTGCTTCCATCCCGCACCTTTCCGGCAGCAGTGATCTCTCTATTCTGGCTGCTGCATGTGCTGCTGCCAAACCTCTGATGGGGGCTCCCAAGGATGCAGCTGGAGAGGCAATGATATCCGAAGAGACCTTGAACAATGAGGTATTGTAATAAGAATGTTTGATAATGTCAAATATCTAACAGTGTTTTGTTAAGGAATGTTAGTTAATATGTAGATAGGGAACAACTCACCGTAAAGTCGAACGTTGAGCCGCCGACACACACACACACACACACACACACACACACACACACACACACTCACACTCACACTCACACTTCTAAATTTTCGGCTGCAGCCTTCCTGATCCACACAGTCACTCAGGCACAGTCGTCCACACGTCAGCCATCTGTGGTTGCCCAACAGTCTTGACTACACAGCAAGCAGAAGGGATGTTAGGGTGGAGAGGGAAGGAGTGGAGGAGGGGATGAAGTGGAGAGGGAAGATAAGGGTGGGGACACAACAAGCAGAGCCCCCCCCCACCCCTTCCCCCGTTTTTCATACTGCATCCCACTTTTTGTCTGACATCGCCTCTGCTTCTTGTATCCCCAACCTTATCTTCCCTCTCCACTTCCTAAATTTTCTGCAATGACAAAGAATTTGTGGACTTGCCGTATTCCTTTTATTGATATACATTTCTCAAAACTGGTTTGAAGTGATGCTTTCATATGAAGAAATACCTCCTCATTGTTGACAAGGAAATGGATGACACCTTTAATATTGTTCTTCCAAAGGATATACATGTCCTGTATTGTAAGAATTTAGTCCGTGGTTGTTGCTTTTAGGCTAGCTTTATTCACTTCATGTTTGAGAGTAACTTATACTCCATTGCATGCACTTCTACCATGGCAGGAGGCAGAAAGTGCAATTTGGCCTCCATCCCAAAATCTACTTCATTGCAGCGAAGATTTAAAAAAAAAAAAAAAAAAAAAATTATTCTTATATTGACTAAAAAAATATATATTTTTGTTCTTATATTGACTACTATTTCCATCTGGGGACGATATGAACATCTCAATCTTGCCCAACGTTTCTTTTATGTCATTTATTACATACTTTTGAAACACATGGACAGCCAAAGTGTGCTCCAATTACTCACTTAGAAAGTTTTAGGTTTTTCAGTTTTCATTCTTTCTCATTTTTGAAGTACAGAACAAAAGGATGCATTATTGCCTGGTCATTGACCATTGTATTGAATCCTGAATCGAAAATATAAAGTTTTCTGCCAAATCAGATAGGATTACTCATTCCGTTTCATGAAGTTGCCGCTTTTTGTCTTTCAAAAACTTGGTTTGGATTTTGTAAACATAGTGGCGACTCTTGAGCTTTTGCAATTCATCAATTATATATTCAAAGTAATCTTCCTGAGATTTAACCATTGTTATCATTACTGTCATGAAACTTGTGTTCACTGTTTGCTGGTAACATTGTCGGGCATATCCTTCTCGTATTCATTGATCAGTTGAAGAATGGTATCCTGACCTCGGCATATATCACACAATTCAATACATCATTCAGCATAGCTGTTAGCATCACTGACCATTAAATCTAATAATTTTTAATAGTTAAGATCATTGAATTTTTTCATCGGTATCATCAGTTTGACAATACAGTGATATAAACAAACACATACGAATGTGTTACTGATAAGGTGGCCAATATACATCACTTATGGGGAACGTCACAAAAATTTGACCTTCCAATTTTGCTTTTGGGTTGAGTAGTTTTGAACACTACATGAAGTTAATATAAATTATATGACACTAGTCATTTATTCTTTTGGTACGCTAATTCAATTTGTAACAACTCAATTGCTATCATTACAATGTGGGCATGTTCTACTGTTTCCATTATCTTAAAAAAAACTGCTGGAGCGTATAGTTTTTTCACTTACACCCACTTGCATGTTATCTCACAAGAATGTTAATTGAAAATATCTGTTTTAAATCTGTCTATATAATATAAATATTTATTTCAGTAATGTTTCAAGTTTTTGATTATAATTCAGTACCATAACTTCAATAATAATTGATTACATCCAGCCTATATCACTCGTGAATTAGACAAGTCTTAAGGTGATTTTTAGTGTAATGTGAATTTTCCTCATATTCCTGTGTGGAGTTGCTAGTTTCCCATAAGGACAAAATCAGAATATTTAGCACTGAAGGATGGACAGATAAGGTCTAGCAAGATCCAGGAGGTGGAACTGAAATCGGTCTGTAAATTTAAATACCTGGGGCCATAGATACAGAGGGACGGAGAACTGGAAAGCGAGGTACAGCACCAAATAAACTGTGGTTGGATCAACTGGAGGAAAATGAGCGGAGTGTTGTGTGACAAGAAGGTGAACAATGGTTTGAAAGGGAATGTGTACAAGACAGTGGTCAGGCCTGCTATGATATATGGGGCAAAGACATGGCCAATCACAGTAGCCCAGGAAAGGAAGATGGAAGTAGCAGAAATGAGGACTCTGAGGTGGTGTGTGAGGTAACAAGAAAGGACAGAATTAAAAACGAATTTGTTAGAGGAGTTGTGAAAGTGGGACCCACGGGGAAAAAGATAAGAGAGTGTATGGACACTTCCAGAGAAAAGGGAAGGAGTATATCGGAAACAGAGTTGAAGATATAAAGATTGAAGGAGTGAGAAGGAGAGGAAGACCAAAGATGAGGTGGAAGGATAAGATAACGGGGTGCCTAAGGGAGAAAGGATGGAAGAAGGAAGAAGCAGTGAATAGAGTATTATGGAGGAGGATGATCCAGAAGAGCAACGCTGACCCTACATGACGTGGGACAAGGCTACAAGAAGAAGAAGAATTTTCCTCATTACCAAAAATTCATTTCTTTGTTCACAGTCAAGTATCAACGCTGAAATTTTTACAGCACTTTGCTATCATATAGGTGTAGAAATGGCAAAAATCAGATTTTTTTATATTTAGTCCCACTGGAGATAATTAAATCCAAACTTTATGAAAAATGGAAATTTTCAAATTTCAAAAATTCGTAAAACATTAAGGAAACATTTATGTTCTTGCTCTTTGATATTTAACTAGAGAAAAAAAAATATGGACTCTGATAAATCAGTCCTTGATTGTTATTTTTGGGCCTAAAAGAGTGAATTTTCAAAAATTCCAAACTTTGGAAGCCATTTTGAATGGTTATTTTTGAATTTAAAATATTTTGTTGAATAAACAATTTTGTGGTGAGGGCTTCCGTAACATAAATCATGTAAATTGAATTGTTGCGACTTAACCCAGTGCAGAGATATTCAAAATATCGCTAACATCTCCAACCTGAAAAATGGTTGTATGCTTACCAATTAAGACTGGCTGCCGTTTGTAACAGTGCCAGATAAGAGGAATTAAAAACAATTTAACTTCTCAATTACAGGGTAATCACACATAAAAAAGTCAAAATCTTTAAAAATGCTCAAGTAACCAACTTAATGTTTATTAGACCACATCATTTGGATTGACTCTATAGCTTCCTTATGCTTTATCATATCTCTCTAGAGATTCCCTAATTGATCCTCCATTGTGGCCCCAGTGAAAATAATGTATGCCACAGGGGATACGCCAAAACAACTTTCTGAAGAATTATAGGGAGGTTCAGAGCACCACCTTGACTTTAAACCGAATACTTAAATTTGTGAAGTCTGTGCAATATTTCTTTGTTCAATATCTGTGATTTGTCATGAAGAGGCAGCTGTAGAAAAGCTTTGGCCAAAAATGGTTTTTGACTTACTGTAACGAGGTCATAGGAGACTGCCACTATGCTGGCCCACAATTATAAACGGTGGCTACCACCTGTCTGTGAAGCTTTGTATGGTAATGTAATTCAACCATCCATATGCAGTGCAGTTTTTGGGTTGTTTTCAGAATTAATAGAATATCACATGTGAAAAAATGATAACAGTTCGTGGATATTTATATTAATTAGAGTAAAAGTTTACAGGTATTGATAACAGATTGTTAATTTGGGAGTAGAATGGTATTAGTATCACCCTGTAGTGTGTGTGTGTGTGTGTGTGTGTGTGTGTGTGTGTGTGTTACTCCTACTTCAGTGCTATGTTGTTCTCTTTAGCCATAAGTTTGATTTTAATTGTAGATTAGTATTTTGCAAACATGCTGCCTATTTCCTGTCTGCATTTAAATAAATTAATTTATCATTGAAACGTGTATAACCCCTTCACTTTATAATTGGCAATGGCAAAACGCGTAACTAAAGTTTTTGGCCAGATGGAGCTGAACGCGTTGGACAATAACCTACAGTACACGATCGACGTACATAGCTTGGCATTTTACAATAATGTTATTGTTGTAGTGCACCTGCATATTTTTATATCTCTGTTGAAACTGTTAGGCATCACGCAAATATAAAGTGTAAGTACAGTGTGTCATGTTGGGGGGGGGGGGGGAGGTGGACACCACTTACCACTTTTGGACCACTCTCCTTACTTCTAAACTTTTAAATCAGAACAGCTATTTTAGTAACCAGCACAGTGCAGCGGATATCTCATCTGCCTAATGTACTAGAGGTTTCAATCCTGTTTTGTGCTTCAAAATTTTATTTTCATATAGTCACTTTTGTTGTTGTTCCTGACATTCTTTATTTATTTGGAATCGTTAAAAGTTTAATTCCATTTCTGTATTAACTTTGATTTAATTTTGATTTCATTATTATTGCAAACAAAGATGTTACAACTAATTAATTGAATAAAACAGTAATTAAAATATTTTTTATGAAGATTTGGAAATCAAAAATATGGTTAGATTCGAACCCATATACTCTTGTCAGAGGAAGTAGAGATGCTATAGCAAGTGATTGGAGCACTGTTCTATAGTAAAGTTGTAGAGTATCAAGATCAATTTTCAAGTTTTATTTTGGCGATTACTCGAAAGAAGCCCTTCACCAGCCATTGCACTATCTTTTTTTTTAAGGCTAGGGATTCATCTAAAATTCAAATTCGAATTTACTCATAAACGAGGGCTTATCAGGGTGAATAATGAACCTACACCAGCTTATGATAAATGGGGACTACTTCTTAGTTATTAGGTTGTACGCAAAATTTTTTTTTAATTCCTTATGTTTTACTGCAGAATAATGTATTAACGGCAAATGTAGTTTTATCAAGTCCGCAAACAACTTAAGTTACTGCAAAATAACCGTTGTAATTTCACACAGTTTTCTGTAGAAGAATGTAGTGGTGGAAAGTGAAAGTTCGCTTCAGTGATTTGATAGTTATACTACAGCTTTTCATTTCATTGTTTTGTTACAGAAGAATCCGTTAAAAAGGAATGTACAGTTGTTTTGTAAACATGTTGCTGCATTGTTTGAGTGTAAAACGAACATTTTTGTATTATTAGTGTTCATTTTGTTTGTTTTTGTTTTGTACAAGTATATGTTAAGAAAATGTAGCTACATTTGTTTAATCTACTGCATATAGACAAAGTTCAGTTTGAAGTATGTTACATATTGATTGTGCAGTTATACTGCTCGTATGTCGTTAAAA
Source organism: Locusta migratoria (assembly GCA_026315105.1). Taxonomy (NCBI): domain Eukaryota; kingdom Metazoa; phylum Arthropoda; class Insecta; order Orthoptera; family Acrididae; genus Locusta; species Locusta migratoria. Next base: position 393,684,321 of record CM048750.1, on the reverse strand, counting down.
ACAAACCACAGCAGAATGCATCAACAGTTCGTAGTGCCTTCAGCTAAAACAGCAATTATAAAGTGAACGGGTTTACAAAAAACACACAAGCATGCACTTGAAATAACTTCTCCATGTAAGTGTTAAAATAGTGCTTGGGAAGAAAAATAAGATTGTTGTAGAGGACAGTTTTCTGTTTTGAATGTAATGTGATGCACTTAGTTGCTGCAGGAAATGAAGCAATAGTTTGTGTTGCAGATATTTCAGTTGAATTGCATATTTTTGCCCTCCCCCCCTCTTTTCTCTCTCTCTCTCTCTCTCTCTCTCTCTCTCTCTCTCTCTCTCTCTCTCTCTCTCTCTCTCTCTCTCTCTCTTTAAAAGACATAATATTATTATAGAAACTGGAGAAGTGATACAATATTTTTCTTTTTACAGAATGATGGAGATGGTGGGGACACATCATCTGATGGGGAAGATCCTCAGTCGTGGGAGAATGTGGGACTGTTACCATCAGACAATGAGGCCTGAGTCACAATTTCTTGCTGGCTTGAATATTTTTAAAAAAGTTCTGCAACACTTGAGACTCAATATTTTGGTGTTGCAAGGCTTACATTAACCTGAGTTAAAAGCACCAGAAATATCTTTAAATTACCTTGCGAGCATGGTGCATACAGCTCTTGGTTTTAGACACAACAGACTGTTGACTGTGCTGCTCCTTAATTTTTTCAGTTATTAACAGTTGCAGAGAGCATGTCGCGTACAACACTTGAATTTACCCACGACTCGACTAGTTACTGTACTGTTTCATTTATCTCATTATTAATTTTTTAAAGTCAGTACCTGCTAAAGTTGTCATTGTTTGATTTTACTATTTTAATAGTCAGTAGCTGTGTTGTATGATGGAAGCTTCAAAATATGAAACCCTTCTGTGATATCTGCAATAGTAACCTACACACAGAGTGGCCCATTTTTATGTATCTTGTCTTTTGTTGTGAGTTAGTATTTGGTATGTGTTTTTTTAGCTGTACATTGTTAGGGCTGTGCGCAAGGTGTTTTTAGAAAAACTTGAGTCCCTATATTTAACCAGCTACATTGCAACGATCAATTTAAATGAGATAATGTTCAGCAGCTTGTTACTTTATGTCATGCTTGTGGCAAGGAAAGACACATCTGAATTACACTTGACATGGTCAGGGCTCATTCCATTTCATTATATGTTTGTGATGTAGGTGCATCATAAAATACTGCACAACATTAAGACTGATCACTAATTTACCAGAGAATAAAACACCAGATGTTAAGTACTTCAGCACTGGAATTGCAAAACTGGACCATTCAGTCGCCAGCTACTTAGCATAATTGAATATAATGTCATTTTTTAGTTTCACTTTTGATACAGTGCTCAACAACTACACACAAAAAATACACTGAAAATATAAAATATATTACTATAGGAATATCCATTTTATGTTTCTCTACTGTTCAAGAGCATAGCCCCCCCCCACCCCACATACCTGTTGGTATATTTGCTTTATTTTTAAATGCTTTTATCACAATATATTTTATGCATGAACAAACTGTCATTTCTTGGTGGAAAATCCATTGGAGACAGTTGGAAGAATTATCCATAACTATTGTAATACTAACATGAACTCTGATAAAAAATGCTGAAGTATGTAATGAACAATTGAGAAATGTGAAAAGCTATGAATCAACTGGAGAACAGTTGCTTTATACTCATCAAATTATCATTACCAAAGTAACATCATTCCTCTTTTTTGAGGTAATATTTGTAAGAGGGTGTTTTTGTGTTGAGATATTACACAGCTTTCCATTGGCTGCATACATGTGAGCTCTTGTAAATTACTACTGCTTGTAATAAAGTTTATCAGAGGCTGTTCAACGACTGTGTTAGATTTATATAAAGTCATAGTTACAAAATATTATGTAAGTACGAGTGTTTAATAGGCTTTGAGAGATGTAAATTAGTGCACAGTGGTGACAGTTCACACAATACATACTACTTAATAATCTAAAATTTGATGCTGTTAAAATATTGATAATATACAGGTATAACTTACTACAACATGTGAAATATGTGCTTTGTGAACTAACTCAGCCAGAGCTGGTTCATTCAACTGAACTGTCTCCGCATTCTGTGTTTATGTGATACTGGAGGATCAATTTTATAAAATTTCTGCTGTTTTAATTTGGTAGTTTTATATAAGGAAACCATATGCTACTTACATTTCATTGTGATTTTGAGTACAATGTGTGTGTGTCTGATATATATGAAATAGTATATTTTGTGTGAATTTTTTTTGCTGTATTTATGTTGTGTTTTCAAAGCACAATTGACATTGCAGTTGTTTGTATGTACATTGGAATTGTATCATGTCTTGTTACAGAATGTCACTATCTTATAAGGTAAAAATAAAGAGTTGCTACTATTTGGAGAAAACTTCTTTTTTAATGGCATTACAGTTTTTTATAAACATACATTTTTGCTATGTAATTTTTAGTTGAGACTGTTGAAGGGTCTCTCTCTGCTGTATTTGCTCCTCAAAAAGCAGAAAAAAGGACGCAAAAGAAAGGAAAAATTAAATAAGACATGCTTTTTTTTTTTTTTTTTGCCTTTACAAGCAAGAAGTCCTGTAGAATGTTTTTCATGAAATAGGTACACCATCGCCTAATATAAAGGAGATCCCTTGATGTAAGTACATGCTTCTTGTTATCCCTTTCAGTCACTATTTTTTTCTTCACCAATAAAAAAATTTTCTTTTGCGTTTTTCTTGATCAAGTGACTTATCTAAACGCGTTTTCCATTTCGAAAATGGTTTTTGAAAAATGGAATGTTGTCATTTGACACGACTGTCGGTACGGGTACATATAAATAAATAGTGTGGTCAACATCATCTTGGTACAGTAATAATTAGCACACCATTCAAAATGACAATATTTATTGCAAAAAATCATTTAACATGAAATTAGTTAATCAGTTGTTATTTTTGTTCAAACAAAGTCTTACATGGAATTTGGAACAATGAACTCGGCTTCTGCAAGTGCACTTTTCTAATTTGCATTTTTGCTCACTGCCTTCAATGTGAAAGGAACTTTTTTTCCATTTGAAGTTACCTTGTGGTTGTTCATTTGCAGCTTGCGAAACTTCTTTTTCAGGCTCAAGAGTGTGTCTTTCATCCTGTGAAGTGCAGCACTCCCATTGTTCTTCATTCCTTGTATTTGCTGTATCTCCAATAGTTTCAGGTCCAGACTCTTCACTGCCTGAGAGTCCTGAAAGCTCACTGTCATTGAGCTCTAGTAGAATCTGCTCAATTTCCTTGTCGGAAAGTTTCGCCATATCACAGTCTTAAAAATTAAAATATTTACTGAAATCAGCTGTGTGATGTGTGAAAATAAACGGAATATCCATTAAATGTATTAAGAAAGATTAGCTTTCAAAATCATTTCAACTGAACATAAAAAAATATTAGTACCTACAAAAACGAGAACATCATACAACATGACCGAACGTCGTCACAATGGTGTCAAATGACAACAACAAGGTTTGAAAAAATGTAGCTAACAATGTATAAAAAAAATTCACCAAAATAACACACACACAATAAACGTACCTTTGAGAAACTTGTAACACCTTTGTATTCTATAAATCTTCGACAGGCATGAAACAGGAAGAAAAAAAGTGAAGCACGATCCACACACAACAGCACACGTAACACAGCACGAGAAACACTCTACTGTTGACTTTCGTATTCAAAGGGGATGATAGCACGCCATGTGGCACACGCCTGTACTAGATTGTTGTCATCCGCCGTCAGCGTGAGGAAACACAGACATTCGTTGTTTCCACTCTGCTGTTGGTGAAACATGGTGGTGTCAGTTGACAACACGATAAACGAAAGGGTTTTAAAGGTTTAACAATATGTTAATTAGGTACACACCTGACTCTTATACAACATGTCAAATTAAACAGATGCATTACTTGAGTTGGTACACAACTAAGATTATTAGTTCACTTAATAAAGTGTATGGAAGTTATTTCCAAATCACTTCTAAATTTTGAAACATCAATATTTTGATTACTCTTTGTAACGTTGTCAGGATATTCGTACAGTTATTCACATGGTTTGTGTAGAATAATCACTGGCCTAATAATGTAGTAATAAGGACAGTTTACAACTCACCACAAGGACGTGGCATTGAGCTGCGACATGCGCGCGCGCGCACACACACACACACACACACACACACACACACACACACACGACATAAAACCATCACCTCTAGCTGCCACACTATGGATCGTGGTGGCAGCTGGAGGCGACAGTTGTGTGACTGTGTGTGTGTGTGTGTGTGTGTGTGTGTGTGTGTGTGATTGCGGGAATGTTATATTTTCTGAAGAAGGCCATGGCCAATAGCTGAAAGTGTTGTTTGTGTGTCGTCTTAAGTATGTGTGTCGCAGCTCATCGCCACGTCCTTGCGGTGAGATGTAAACTGTCCTTATCATCTCCTAATTCCAGCCTGGACTTTCCATTATTAGATAATCAGTGGACTGCTAGATGCTGTGTCAATTCCTCCCTGCACAATTTAGAACAACTTATGTTGGTTCGAAGGATCCAGATGGCACATGCTGTGAAGCAGTCATTGTAGGGATGCGTGTTCAGCAACTGGGTGGTCAAACTGTATGTAAGCCTGAGTTTGTTGATGGCCTTTCATATGAACAGACAACAACTACTTAGGTGTTGGTGGTGGTGAGATGATGAATAGTGCAGGTCCTACATCAGGAATATGAGCCATGGGAGGAGGGGTTGGGAGCAGGAATGGACAAGGTTTGGTGAGCGACAGCATACCACTGTGGGAGTGGTGGCGGGGAAAGTGCAGGCTGTGCTCACTTGTGTGCTGGGGAGTACTCAGTAGCTCGTGGGGCACCGTTTGTCCGCCGTCAGCTGTTGTCACACGGCTGCACCTTGCGTATGTAGAAGGGAAGCACCCACCTTGGCTGTGACAGCATGAGGAACTACAGCTGTAATCTAATGCCTGCCATGGGCACAATTGTTTCTGAAATAGCTGTTAATTGAGATAGCCATTTTTCTCCATGAAAATTAGGGATGCATGACACTAGGTCAAACCTCTGATAATTTCATATCTTTCATTGTTATGATTAATGTAAAAATTTTACATTTTTAAATGCCCGTGTCATGGAACCAGAAGTCATTTATTTTAGAAGTTATTGCTATAATATCAAAATAAGACAGATTATGAATGCTGAACTGCATTCCACCATGTTAACCGTAAAATGGCAATACAAATTTTACAGCTTGTAAATCAGCACCCATGTCATAAATTTGATGGGACATTGTTTGCTTTGAGACACAAACACCTTCAGAAGCCGCTAACTCATTTTGAACTATGAATTCTGCTACCACTAAACAAGCACTTATGTTTACTTCTGCCTGCTGAGTACTAGCGTGCATGACCTCAGTTTGTCCCACCACTGCAGCTCAGAGTTAGCTTGTCAGTGTTTGGGTGCTCTTCTGCTTGTGGAGCAGTCTGTTGGGATAGTGGGTAGTATATTTCTCATTTCAGGGCAGGATGAGTAGTAGTCGAAACAGTAGATGAGAGTGTGATTAAGTTACTTCATTCCCGGGTGGTACTGAGTCGAAAGAGGTCAGCCCCCCCCCCCCCCCCCAGGGAGGCCCACAGGTGTTTTGTGGGTATGTGTGTGGCGCGCACAGGGCCCTGAGCCGAAGCAGTCTTCCTTCCCGCCCCAGGCTGCTTCAGCCCCCCCCCTTCCCCCGGGTTAATGCCTTTGCCTGGAGAAGGGTGTCCGTCTGAGTTTAAAGTGGTCTCATGTACCAGCTTTTTTTTCTTTCATCAGTTTTTCTTCTCCAAACCTTTGCTTCCGCCTTTCCCTCCTTAATGTACTCTTCTAGCCTTCCACTCTTCCTTTAGCCTCTACCTCGACGTTTGAGACTCAACCTTTCCCACTTCGTTCTTTCCTCTTTCTTTCATTTCTTCCTCCCTGTATGTTCCTGAAGGCCGCCCACGCACTCGCTGCGAAACAGGTGACTGGGTAATGCGTAAGTCCCAGCCCCGGTTGGCATGTAGGGCCCGCTCGTACCCCCTGGTAAAGGCCAGGCCCAGGGAGGGGGGTGATTACCCGAGCTGTAATCTTCCAACCATGCCGATTGGTCCCTCCGTCCGTTTCTCGGGAGGTGTGGACAATCACCTAAGGCGGGTGAGCCCTCAGTGAGGGTTCCCCATTAGGAAGGAGCGCACCGTCGGAGACGCCGGTAATCATGGGGGACTTCTTCTACTACTACTACTTTGCCTTTTACCCAGAAAAGGAAACTCGACGAATCAAAGACTAAGAAGGTTTTGCCTAAAACTTTTTCCCGCCAACATAATGGGACACTGTTGCTGGAAACCGAAGGTGCCTTCCAAGTTCAGAAATTGCTTCGCACTACACTGTTGCACACCTTTCCTGTTAAGGTCGAACCTCCTCATACCCTAAACTCATTGCGGGATGTAGTGCTCTCACGATCCTTGACAGCCTGTCCGACGAGGAACTACAGGAGTACCTTTCCGACCAGGGTGTATATCAGTTGTACATCGTTTGATGAAAAGAGTAAACAACCACATAATGTCGACCCAAACTGTTTTTTTTTTTTTTTTTTTTTTTTTTTTACCTTTGACAAAGTTGACCTTTCTTCCAAGATAAAAGCAGGCTATTAAATCATCTCCGTTTGGCCGTATTGCCGCGAGAGACCACGAACACCAACTGCTGGCGTGGCGCAGGGGATAGCGTCACGGACTGCGGAGCAGAAGGTCGCCGGTTGGTTCAATCCCGCCCACAGGCGAAAATTTATTTCTTTGTAATTTACAATTCCAGAAGGTTCTACATCTTTCTTATGTTCACTTGCAAATTCTACTTGTTTCTTATTTTAACTGTTCTTCTAATTTTTGGTAAATTCTGTCTGTGTATAAATAGCAGAGCACTCTGCCTGAGAGGCAGTCAGTGCTGCGTGTATGTTGAGTTCATAATAAACATGCTTTCAGTATAAGTGCTGTGTTTAGTTGCCTTCAAAGTCAAGCATACTTCCATGGCAACGTGACATTGTTTGGTGGAGGTGCCGGGTACACTGTGCAACAGCTGCATCACCGTCACTCCGGTTAGGCAACGTAAAAGCCTTCGCTTACACGGACTGGAACTGGAATACAAGGGATACACCGAGTACGTCCTTCCTAAAGTCCGTATTATCAGAAGATCGATGGAGACGAAACCAGCAATAAGCCAGCTGCACATCAGACACCCGTCGGTGTTCTCTGGAGATGCTGGACAGGACCCCAACAAATGGCTAAAAGGGTTCGACCGAGTCGCCAAGTAAAACAGGTGGGATCATATGATGTGCTTGGCCAACGTTTATTTCTACCTGGAAGGAACAGCCCAGCAATGGTTCGAAAACAACGAAGACAAGTTGAATGACTGGGAGACGTTCCAGGAAGAACTTAAGAAGACGTTTGGAAACTGCCAGCGACAAATCCGCTCGGTGGAAGAACAACTGAAGAACTGGGCCCAACGACATGGTGAGCCGACACACTCGTACATACAGTGTGTTTTGGCCCTGTGTAACGTAGTCAATCCGAACATGACTGAAGCGGACAAAATCACGCACCTGATGAAGGGAATTTCAGAAGATAGGTACCAAGCTCTTCTGATAAAAGACGTCGCTACGACAGAAGAGTTCATCAAGTGGTGCCAGCGTATTGAAGAGATGCAACAAAGGAGGGTTGGACGCAAGAAGTATGACAGACTCCCAAATGTAGTCCCTATGGCCGTTATGGAAGACCAGCAGGACTTGGCTTCTGTCATACGACAAATCGTGAGAGAAGAATTACAACAGTGCATGGCAGCCAGGACTATTAGACCGAGCGAGCATCAGATTATGGCGATGGATGTGAGCCCTGTAAGTCACGAGGTAGCCGACACCGCTGAGGACGAGGTATTTCAAACATTAGCTCCTGTCTGCCCCGTCTATCGCACCAGACGTGAAGAATGGCGTCGGCCTGCTATGACTTACGCTGCAGCCGCCAAACAGCAGCCCATGAACCGACTGATGCGACCACAGCCAACTCCCCCGGTAACTATGACGCCCCGTAGAACAACAGACGTCTGGAGGACAGAAAACAACACACCACTTTGTTTCCACTGTGGACACCCTGGACATGTTGTACGCTACTGCAGAGAGAGGAGGCAAGTATTCGATTATTATTTTGCCGCAAGACATCAGCCGTCGGAGCAGTTCTATCCAAGGCAGTCACCGGCTGATGAGTTCAGTCGACCAATGGGAAGAAGCCCATCGCCATACCCTAGACGAGGTCGCTCCCCGACGCGCCGCAGCCGTTCACCGTCGCCGTACAGAGGTACCAGCCGCTCCCCTAGCCGCCGCGCCAAGGAAAACTAAGCGAGGCGACCATCTATGGAGGTGAGGCCGCCGCAGATGAAAATCCTCCATGGACGACAGTCGCCAAGATGTCGGGAAATCTCATCTCATCTACATCATAATCGACGGCCAACCTGTCCGGGCACTTTTCGATTCAGGAGTTTCTTTTTCTGTATTATCGGATAATTACTGCCGCACCCTAAAGAAGACAATGTTCTGTGATACGGGAGCATCTGTGCTGAAGGTCGCGAATGGCAAGTACGTCCACCCAGCAGGAACTTGTGTCGCAAGAATAACCATCAACAACAGGACGCAGCCATTTGAATTTGTCGTGTTAACAGAATGTAGTCACAATGTCATCCTCGGATGGGACTTCCTTCAGGCATCCCAAGCTATCATTGACTGTGGAAGACCTGAGGTGCAAATTGAAGAAGTTGTTCCGCCAGATACACGTAATACAGAATTTTCTGGGAAGTTATTCGTCGTTGACAATGAGAAGAGTTGCAGTTACAAACACAGATGACTGGTTAAACTGTGAAGTTCTTGTTGATAGTAAAAAGTTTATCAGGCTCACAAAAGAAATGTACATACCAGCGGCTGTCATAAGCATTACCGGTGGTCAAGGAGAGATTTGGATCACAAATTGTCACGAGCAGTCACAACTTATCCCCTAGGGAATGTGTATCGGGACAGCTGAACCAATCCAGGACGGTGAGCTCAACGTCATCAATGAAGACCCATGCCCTACTATTACTACAGACAACACGCTGGAGGAAACAAACGTGGAACTACCAATAGGGGCTGGAATGACCAAGGAACAATGCCAGCGGGTGTTAGGTATACTACTCCAATTTTCGGGTGCATTCACAACTCAGCAGGGGAAAAGTCAGACGAAACGGCCCATGATAAAGCACCGTATCAATACTGGGGACCATCCGCCAATTAGCCAGCGTTCGTATAGTGTCGCCAGCTGAAAGACGGATAATTCGGGAGGAAGTGGAGGAGATGTTGCGAGATGACATTATTCAACCTTCGGAGAGTCCTTGGTCGTCTCCGGTGGTCCTCGTAAAGAAGAAGGATGGCACGTGGCGATTCTGTGTCGACTATCGGCGGCTGAACAGTATCACAAAGAAAGATGTCTACCCATTGCCATGTATTGATGACACCTTAGACTGTTTGAAAGGAGCTACATACTTCTCAACTATGGACATGCAGACAGGTTACTGGCAAATCGAGGTTGACGAAGCTGACAGGGAGAAGACGGCTTTTATTACACCTGACGGTCTCTCTGAATTTAAAGTAATGCCATTTGCATTATGTAATGCTCCAGCCACATTCGAACGCATGATGGACAACTGGCTTCGACACCTAAAGTGGACGACGTGTCTCTGCTATTTAGATGACATTGTTGTTTTCTCGAAAACATTTGAAGAACATCTGAGTCGCCTGTCAACTGTGTTGAAGTGTGTTCAGGCTGCAGGTCTCTGTCTCATCTCAATCCAAAGAAGTGCCTCTTCGTCGCCAAAGAGATAAAAATCCTGGGACACCTAGTCAACGGAGATGGTGTCCGTCCTGATCCAGATAAAGGAAGGGCAGTCACAGAATTTCCAACTCCTCAGCACATTCGTGATGTGAGAAGTTTTCTCGGGCAGTGCTCATACTACCGACGTTTCATAAAAGGATTTTGCAACAAGGCACGTCCATTACAAGAACTTCTGCAGGGAGGCGCCAAATTGTACTGAGATGCGACAAAAGAATGAGCTTTCCGAGCACTTAAGGAGGCTCTAACATCCGCACCAGTGCTAGCCTTGTACGACAAGATGCAGAAACGGAACTTCACACAGACGCCAGTGGCTATGGGATTGGTGCAGTGCTTGTACAAGTCCAGGAAGGTGCCGAAAAAGTGATAGCCTATGCGTCAAGAGTACTCTCAAAGTTCGAGATAAACTACTCTACAACTGAAAAAGAATGTCTTGCAGTTATCTGGGCTATCAACAAGTTCCGGCCGTATTTATTCGGCAAACCATTCACCATCGTGACAGACCACCATTCTTTGTGTTGGCTGACCAGCTTGAAGGATCCATCAGGTCGACTAGCAAGATGGGCACTAAGACTCCAAGAGTACGATGTAACAGTGGTATTCAAGAACGGGCACAAACACAAGGATGCCGACTGCCTTTCGAGGAATCCATTAGTGGAACACAACAGTATTAATGAAATTTCAGCTCTCACTGAATTAGATGACGTTACAACTGATCAGAGGGAAGATCCAACAATATTAAAAGTGATAGAGGCCTTGGAGAAAAGAGAACCGACCAATGGAGAGTTCCAACTTATAAACGGAACATTGTACAAGAGCAACTACGATCCACTGGGCCCCAAATGGCTACTCGTTGTTCCCGCTCATCTCCAGCCAGCTATTCTTAAATATTTCCATGATGCTCCAATATCCGGTCATCTGGGATTCGTGAAGACCCTAGACAGAATCAGACGCAGGTATTACTGGAAAGGTCTCTACGGATCTGTCAAGCACTATGTGAGTCACTGTAAAGAGTGCCAGCGATGGAAGCATGTGCCGCAATTACCTCCAGGACATCTCGTACAGATTCCGCCAGCAGCAGCTCCATTCCACCGAGTTGGAATCGATCTTTTAGGGAGGTTCCCGAAGTCGACAACCGGTAACCATAGGATAATAGTCTGCACTGACTACCTCACATGCTACGCTGTTACCAAACCTGTGCCGACTGCAGAAGCTCCAGGGATCGCAAAATTCCTTGTAGAAGACATTATTTTGAAGCATGGAGCACCACGTGTCATGATATCTGATCGTGGAAATGTATTCCAGTCAAAACTAGTATCAGAGGTAATGTCACGGTGCAACATTGTCCACAGAATGACAACTGCATACCATCCTCAGACAAATGGTCCACCTCCGTCCCCTCGCTGCATTAACTGCATGCGTGACCATCCTGCTAATTCTCGAGAATGCCCTGTGTATAAGGATGAGCGGGTCATCCAGGAAATCGGAGTCAAGGAAAAAGTTTCCACATCTGCCCAAATAAACTAGCACGTAGAAAGCCTGCTGTGCTCCAACAGGTACCTACGGCAACGTCCTTTCCTCTCCTCGACCAACAAAGGAGATGGGTACACAGACGTGTTACTTTACCTTCAGCAACACAGTTGTCAGGTCAGCCAGCCCAAAGATTGCCCACTCGACATCCGCAATGCCTTCTGCTCACTCTAAATCCCAGTCCAAATCAGTTTCACAGAAATCACAGGCCGTTAAGTCGGAAGCCCGGACTTCGAAAAAAGATCCTGTTCGCAAAAATTTTCTAAAAATGTCATCTTCCCAACCATCAGCCGCTCATTGTTCAAACTAAATTGCCTCCAAAAAGGCACACAAAAAGAGAAGTTCCTCTCCTTCCCCGTTACGGCGTGACTCTTTGGTCACACCATCCAGCAGTAGACGGCCCCGGCCATCCTCTGTTGTCTCGTCAGGACGCTCTACTGTTTGCCAATCTGCCGGCATTTCACTGGCAGAGGAAGCTAAGTCTTCCGATCAATCCAGGAACCAGGCAGAACAGACGTCTGAACCCATTGAGTATGATTGTCCATCTGTTGATTGCAGTAGCAGTGCCGCCTTGCAGCCAGGCTCTCAGCGGCTGTTGAGGTGATCCCCTCTTGCCTTCTCCCTCTTTCTTCTTCTCTTGTTTTCTTTATGGCACTCCTTCAGTGGAACATCAGAGGCATTCTTTCTAACTGTGATGAATTGAGATTACTCATTCGACTGCACTGCCTGCTTATAGACAGTCTGCAAGAAACGAAGATCTGCCCAACCGATCATATTGATTTTCCACACTATATTGCAGTGTGTTTTGATTTACCTACTGTGGAAGGTATTCCTGCCCATGGAGGTGCTATGCTGCTCATTTGGGAAGACGCCTACATCATCCCATCCCATCCCACTGCAAACTCTCCTACAGGCGCTTGCCATCCGTGTCACCATCCCCCCCCACTCACCTCCTATCTTTGTAATATCTACACCACGTCGTCGTCTGCCGTTCTTAGGGCAGACTTACTGCACTTTTCTGATCAGCTTCCTACGCCATTTTTGTTGATAGGTGGCTTCAATGCCCACTACTGTCTATGGGGCGCTTATTGCCAGAGGGGCTCTCTTTTGGCTGATTCTTCAACCATCTTAACCTTGTCTGCCTAAATACCGGTGAACCAACTTTCCAACTGACACGGCTCATACCTATTCCCATTAGAACCTCTCAATATGCAGTACTCCACTTGCGCATGGTTTCGAATGGTATGTTCTGTCTGATAGGTACTCGAGCGACCATTTCCCCTGTATACTTTCTCTACTACATCGTACCACTTATCCATGTTCCACCAGCTGGAACATCTCCAAAGCCGACTGGGAGCTCTATTCTTCCATGGCTGTTTTCCATGATAATTTCCCCAGCTGTGACAGTCAGGTCAACTACTTCACGGACGTCATCCTCACTGCCGGCGAATATTCCATACCACAAACTTCCACATCTTCATGTAGGGTCCCAGTTCCCTGGTGGAATACAGCATGTAGTGACGCTATTCGAGCCTGGCGACGTTCTCTAAGTTTGTTTCAACGCCGGCCTACTTCAGAAAATTGTATTAATTACAAAAGACTATAAGCAAAACGCCGTCATGTCATTAAAGAAAGCAAAAAAAGCTTGCTAGACTTCTTTCACAAGTTCTTTAAACAGATTTTCTCCTTCGTCGGTCGTCTGGGGTAACCTAAACCTGTTATCTGGTACTAAGGTCCATTTCCAAATTCCCGGCCTGTACATAGCAAACAAAGTTCTCGTGGAACCTGTTGATATCTCCAATGCTTTGGGCCGCTCTTTCACTGAGGTCACCAGCTCAGCTAATTATGACCCTGCCTTCCTCCCCTGAAAACAGGTCAAGCAGGCACGAACACCTTCTTTAAATCTCCCAATCTTGAAAGTTATAATGCGACCTTCACCATTCAGGAGCTAGAACGTGCCCATGCCCTCTGCCGGTCCTCTGCCGGTCCTCTGCCCCCGGGGCCCGATGCCACTCATATTCAGATGCTGAAGAACCTCTCCCATGCAGGTAAATGCTTCCTTCTTCGCACTCATCACGTCTGGACTGAAGGTGAAGTTCCCACTTGTTGGCGTGAAGCAGTTGTTGTCCCCATACCCAAACCAGGAAAGGACAAACATCTTCCTTCCAGTTATCACCCCATTTCCCTGACCAGCTGTCTCTGTAAAGTAATAGAGCACATGGTCAATGCTCGGCTGGTTTGGATACTCAAATCTCCTCACAAATGTCCAATGTGGGTTTTGAAGGCATCGCTCTGCTATTGATCACCTTGTTACCTTGTCGACCTTCATTATAAATAACTTTTTGCGAAAGCATCAGATGGTGGCTGCGTTCTTCGATTTGGAGAAGGCTTACGACGCTTTTTGGTGGGTGGGCATTCTCTACACCATGCATACGTGGAGTCTTTGCGGCCGTCTTCCCCTCTTTATTCGTGCCTTTTTAAAAGAACATATGTTCAAGGTACAAGTGGGCTCTGTTTTGTCGGAAACCTTTCGCTAGGAGAAAGGGCTCCCTCCGTTTTGAGCGTAGCACTTTCCACCATTGCCATCAACCCAATTATGGATTGCCTCCCAGCTGACGTTTCAGGCTTCTTGTTTGTGGACGACTTCATGCTCTATTGCAGAGCTCAGAGAACGTGTCTCCTGGAGCGTCGTCTGAAGCATTGCCTTGACAGTCTCTACTCCTGGAGTGTTGCAAATGGTTTCTGTTTCTCCCATGAGAATGGAGATTACAGAGAGTTTCTTCCACCATCTCTCCATCTCGGCCCCGTCTCTCTCCCATTTGTGGAGATTACGACATTTTTAGGGATAACATTGGATAGGAAACTTGGCTGGACTCCACATGTCGTCTTTGCCTGCCTGCTGTACTCGTTCCCTCAACGTTCTCTGTGTTCTTAGTGGTACACCATGAGGGGGGTGGGGGTCGGCGGTTTGCACCATCGTGCTTCACCTCTATTGGTCCACTGTCAGAACCAAGCTGGATTACGGGAGTTTCCTGTACTCTTCCGCACAGCCGTCCATTTTACGCCGCCTAAACTCGATTCGCAATCGGGGGTTACACCTGGCGATATTAGCCTTTTACACTGGCCCTGTTGACAGCCTCTATGCCGAATTACCTTTAACCTATTGGCGCGAAATATTGCTGTGTCGGTACGCATGCCGTCTGCTGTTGATGCCCCACCACCCTTCTTATCCATCATTCTTTAATGACTCCCTCGATACCCATTATGGGCTGTCCGCAACTGCCCTGCTCCCTCCTGGAGTCTGCCTTCGTCGCTTGCTTCGGCAGCTCGATTTTAACCTCCGTTCCACATTTCTAATAGGTGAGAGCCCAGTGCCACCTTGGCTTCAGGCTCAAGTTTGCGTTCACCTCGAACTCGCCTCACTCCGGAAGGAGAGTACTTTGGATACTGTTTACTGCTTGAGGTTTGTTGAACTTCGTGCACGGCTCAGTAATTTCATCTTCATATATATGGATGGCTCTAAGACCAATGAAGGTGTCGGATGTGCGTTTGTTGTCAGGGATGCAAGTTCTCAGTCCAGGCTTGATGACCACTGCCCGAATTTCACAGCTGAGCTTTTTGCCCTCTATCAAGCTGTACTATACATCCACCGACAGCGTTATCCTTCCTATGTCATCTGCTCTGACTCCCGACTGACGCCATACAGAGTCTGAGAGACCCCTTTTCGGCCCATCCTGTTGTGCACCAAATCAACCACTCCCTTCAATTATTAGCTGCTGACAGCCCTTGCGTTCATCTCCTGTGGGTACCTGGCCATGCGGCTTCTCCTACCTCAGACAGCTACATACTGTGTCCCATTGAATGATATTCGAGGGCTCTTTCCTGTCGCCTTATATCATCGTGGCTAATGTGTGGCCCTTGCTTACAAATAATAAGCTTTGAACCATTAAACCGCTCCTGGTGGCTTGGAAGATCCCCCTCACGTTGCTTGTGACAAGAAGTCATTTTGGCCCGGTTGCATGTCGGACATTGACAGTTCAGCCACCACCACTTGCTATGTTCCTGAGGTCACCCGTTGATGTTGCACCATGTTTTATTGTCTTGTCCAAATTTTACTCCTGTTTGGATCACACTGAAGCTACCGAATACACTGGAAGAAATTTTCGCTGATGGCGCAAGAGCTGCTGCTCGAGTCTTGAATTTTATCAACTTGACCAATTTGTCAAAGAACATTTAGTTCTTCCTTTTGTTGTATTTCACCCTATGTTTTTAGCTGTTTCCATATATCCCCTTCAGTATAACCCAGTTTTGATTTGGCCACTAGTAACCTCAGCAGTTGTGCGCCCTAAAACCACACACACACACACACACACACACACACACACACACACACACACACACACACACACACGCACGCACGCAAACACACCAAGGCAGACATTTGTAGAAAGCAAAGAAGTTGGAAAGAGATACCAGTTGAGACAGGCTCTGTCCAGAGAACCAAGGCAAAGATGTTCTAGAATAGAGGGCGGGAATTTTAATTTAGTGGAGGTGGGCAACGGGAAAGATGAATATGCTGAATGAAAAGTTCCCATCTCCGGAGTTCTGAAAGATTGGTCTCGGTGGGAAGTATCCAGATAACCTGAATGGTGTAACACTGTGCCAAGATGTGCTGGATATGCATCAAGGCATGTTTAGCCACAGGCTGATCCTCATTACCAACAAATGCTGTATGCCTGTGATCGTTTTATGCAAGTGGACAGTTTGTTGCTGGTCATTCCCACATATAACACTTCACAGTGAAGGCACGTCAGTTGGTAAATCACGTGGATGCTATCACAAGTGGCTCTGCTCTTGATTGTGTAAACCTTCAGGGTTATGGGACTGGAGTAAGTGGCGGCGGCGGCGGCGGCGGCGGCGGCGGTGGTGGTGGTGGAAGAATGCAAAGGGCAGGTTTTATGATGGGGAGCGGTTACATGGGTAGGAGACGGAGGGCAGGGAAGGTGGTTTAGGGATTTCATAGGGATGGACTAAAGGTTACGAAGGTTAGGTGAGTGATGTAAAGACACTCTTGGTGGAGTGGGAAGAATGTCATGATGGATGGATCTCCTCTCGGGGCAGGATTTAAGGAAGTCATATCCTTGCTGGAGAGCCACATTCAGAGTTCGATCCAGTCCCGGTAAGCATTTGGTGAAAAGAGGGGCACTTTTGGGGTTCTTCTGTGAAAGATTTTCGGTTTGAGGGGGATGAGGAAGTAACCTGGAAATTTGATTCTGTACCAGATCAGGAGGATAGCTGTAGGATGTGAAAGCTGTTATTACATTATTGGTGTACTGGTTCAGGGATTTGGGACTGGAGCAGACTCGTTTGCCACGAAGACCTAAGGTGTAAGGAAGGGATCGTTTGATATGGAATGGGTGGCAGCTGTCATAATGGTGGTACTGTTGTTTGTTGGTTTGTTTGGACAGATGTGTGAAGGTGGCCATTGGATAAATGTAGGTCAACATCAAGGAAAGTAGCATGGGATTTGGAATAGGACCAGGTGAGTCTGAAGAAACTCAAAGGATTTGAGGTTGGAGAAAAAATTCTGGAGTTCTTCTCCACTTTGAGTCCAGATCATGAAGATGTCATCAATAAATCTATACCAAACTTTGGGTTGACAGGCTTGGGTATCCAGGACGGCTTCCACTAAGTGTCCCATAAATAAGTTTGCATACGACGGGGCCATCCCGGTTACCACGTGTGCTGCCTTTAGTTATTGGTATGTCTGGCCCTCAAAGGTGAAGTAGTTGTGGGTTAGGATCAATCTGGCTAGGGTAATAAGAAAAGAGGTTTTAGGTAGGGTTGCATGTGGTCTGCATGATGGGAAATACTCCATTGTAGTGAGGCCCTGGGTGTGTGGGATATTTGTGTAGAAGGAAGTGGCATCAATGGTTACAAGGATGGTTTCTGGAGGTAACAAGCTGGTTAAGGATTTCAGGCGATCAAGGAAGTGGTTGGTGTCTTTGATGAAGGATGGGAGACTGCACAGAATGAGTTGAAGGTGTTGGTCTATGTAGGCAGAGCTTCATTCTCTGGGGGCTTGGTAATCGGCCACAATGGAATGGCCTGGATGATTAGGTTTGTGACTCTTGGGAAGTAGGTAGAAGGTAGAAGGTAGGGGTGCGGGGTGTCAGAGGGGTCATGAGGTTGGATTCAGGTGAAAGGTTTTGTAGGGGAAGTAAGGAAATGAGGGTTCCTTGAAGCTCTGCCAGGACATGAGGAATGGGATTGTCTTGATAAACTTTGTATGTAGTGTTGTCTGAAAGCTGACAGTCCCCCTCAGCCACATACTCCCACCAATCAAGTGCCACTGTCGTGGATCCTTGTCGGGTGGGAGAATGACGATGGAATGGTCAGCCTTCAGATCATGGATAGCCCGGGATTCAGCTGTGGTAAAGTTGGGAGTTGGATTAAGGCTCTTTCAGCAAAGACTGAAAGGCAAGGTTCTAGGTGAGAAATTCCTGCTTTGAAGAGGGTGATTTTGAGGAAGAGCCCGTCAGGGGCTCAGCATTAGTTTGCTGGGTATGGACTTGGCAAACTCTGGGTCCTGAGGTGGGGACTGGTAAGCGCCACCAGTCCTCTAGACACCGTAACCTCTGGGCACGCTTCAGCGACCACCGTGTGTCACGGCGGTGGAACGTTGTATGTACCAGGGAATGGGGATCTTGGCTTGACTGCCCGAGTCGCGAGGATGGTACAAAGCTCTATAAAAACCGATCAATCCCAAGGTGTGCTACATGCTGATGGGTTACATGGCTCTTGAAGAGGAACAGTCGCTAGCGAGCAACCTCTGGAGATACTGCCGCACCTCAGTTGTATAAGGCTTACCTAGGCACGCGGGGCTCTGTCTAGGCGGACATGTACTTCCCTAGCTACTCATGGGATCGAGATGCGAAACTCTAATTTATCCTATGAACCTTCCAGTGGGGTGGGTGTACCACTGGGGGGACAAACACCCAGTTGAAAAAGAGGTCTCGGGTGGCTAGTCCGCCAGACTAGTTCAGTAACAAAAAGTGTTTTTGTCCATAGTAACAGAATGATGACTGCTGTGTTTATTGTAATTAAATGGAAAGAAGGTTCTTTTGAGAAGATTTCGCCCTTTTATATCAATAAGGGCTTAAAAGGTCATACGGACACTTTGAAATCAGTTAAAAGATTGCGGAACGGTACCTTGTTGGTTGAAACGTAAACCTCCCAACAGGCGGAAAATCTGCAGAAGGCAAACTATCTGGGTGAATATGATATCGAAGCAGAACTACACTGTACCCTGAACTACAGTAAGGGTGTAGTTTTCTGTAGGGACTTGATGGACATTCCACCGGAAGAACTCAAGGCAGAATGGGCAACAGAAGGCATAGTGGACGTCCAGAATATTAAGAAAAGGGTGGATGGAGAACATGTATCATCAGAGAGCTTCATCCTTACTTTTAATGCTCCTAAACTCCCTGAGCATGTAAAGGCAGCATCTTTGCGATTGATTGTCCGTCCCTACTTCCCTAACCCCATGCACTGCTTTAAGTGCCAGCACTTCGGCCACACCTTGCTCGGCTGTAAGGGGGAGGCCACTTGTGGCAAATGTGGAAAGGCGGCACATGAGGGCGCTGCTTGTACTCCACCTGACAGATTTGTCAATTGTTCTGGGGGAACACCCTGTTTGGAGTTGGGAGTGCCAGGTGTATCTTGAGGAAAGTAAAGTACAGGAGATAAAGATGACCAGGCGCATTTCCTACGCAGAGGCCAAGAAGATATTTAAGGCCATGCAGCCACCTGTGTTTCCCACCTCGTTTGCTGCTGCTTTATAGAAAACCATCACCACAGTAGATGCCTCGACACAAACTAAGGCTGTCAGTGTCAGCACTAATACTTGCACATGTCCATGCACATGTCAGCCAGCTGAAGCTCCCCCGCCTCTTGCCCCACCAAATACAGTCGACAAAGCTACACGTACCACTTTTGCAGACCATGTGGTCTCTGTTGCTTCAGAAGTTGTGCTCGATAAGGAACCGCAGGAAATCGTTAAGAAGGCACTTCACCAGTGAAGTGCCTCTCAAAAGAAGAATATTCCGCCAAAGAAGATTGCTCCCCAAGTCCCCCTTTCTTCCTCATCTTCCCAAAAGAAGAAGCCAAGGAAAGTATCTCCACGTCCGCTTGCAACTTATTCGGGAGCGTCATTGGACGTCTTAATGGCGGCATTAACTGACGAGGAGGACATTATTATGGACCTTGATGCGTCATTGCCTGAACCAGCAGCGCTCTTAAGAGTGCCTCACCATCGTGGCACAAGGGTAGAGAGAAGATAGAACCACACAGGTGTCATGGTCCCCTTACTGCAGTGGAATTTGGCTGGATTCAGGACTCGTTTGGAGGAACTTCAGATTCTTGTGAAGGATAGGCCTTTCTGTGTCTTCCTTCAAGAGACACACTTCAAACGGACTGATACACCTTTCCTGAGAGGCTATCAACTCCATAGGAAAGACGACCTAATGGGTGATAGAGCACAAGGTGGTGTGGCAGTGTTTGTCAAGGACACTTTTCACTCCTCACCTGTGCCATTGACCACTACAATGCAAGCAGTTGCTGTTCGTATACTGGCCCATCATGATATCACAGTCTTCTCTCTTTACTTACCGCCTGGAGAGCATGTTGACAGTAATGTCCTGACAGAGCTTATTGGAGAACTCCCTTGTGCCTTTCTTCTGTTAGGAGATTTCAATGCGCCTAATTCACTATGGGGCTCTAACAACAACTGCCCCAGGGGACAGATGGTTCAGACTGTGATACACTCCTCCGATGTTATCTTACTGAACACAAGCCAGCCTACACATTTTAGAACTGCTACAGGTTCGTCTTCAGCCATAGACCTCTCCCTCTGCCCGCCTACTCTTGCACACACTGCTCAGTGGAGTGTGGACGATGACCTTCATGGCAGCGACCACTATCCCATTTGGATAGACTTGCCGGTTGCCATATATTGTAGTGGGAAGCCACCGAGATGGCAGCTGCACAAAGCTAACTGGGCACTCTTTTAGCAGTTGTCTATTTTCGAGCGGTGTCATGATGTCCAAGAATGGGTGGATCACATCACAACAGTGATTCACAATGCTGCTGACACTTCCATCCTGAAATCGAAGTCAACACTTCAGCGACCAGTTGTTCCTTGGTGGAACGATGGTTGTCGTTCAGCGATTAGAGACAGAAGTGCAGCGTTGCATCGATTCCATCGGTGCCCTACCGATGTGAATTTGGCCAATTTTCGAGTGGCAAGGGCACGGGCAAGGAGAATTATTAGAGAGAGTAAGCAGAGGTCTTAGCAGGAGTTCCTGAACTCCATCAATAGGTCCACGCCTGCAGTTAAAGTATGGGAAGCCATTAGGATGATTTCAGGATGGAACTCCCGTCCGCCAATAGCAGAGGGCTGTGCGGGGGCAGGGATGTCTTTTACAATCGCCCAGGGACATTGCCCAAGTTATGGCAGAATCCTATGCAGCTGTTACACCTGATTCTCGCCAAGATCCAGTCTTCCGTCAATATCGCATGATACAGGAGAGGGTTGGTTTTGACATCCGTTCCTCCAACGTTGAGGACTACAACCAACCTTTCTCAATGTGGGAGCTGGAATCAGCATTGTCAGCAGCTCGTGATTCTGCACCTGCCTATGATGAGATACCGTTCAGACTGCTGAAACAGTGGCACCCCAGCCAAAGAGGGTCCTTTTACATCTTTAAAACGAAATTTGGATTACGGGGAATTTTCCATGTTCCTGGAAAGAATCCATTTTAATTCCAATTTTAAAACTGGGGAAAGATCGCAACGATCCAGGTAGTTATCGGGGCATTAGCCTCACGAGTTGCATTGGTAAGACGTTGGAGCATATAGTCAACCGGCACTTTGTATGGGGCCTCAAAAGGAGATCCTTACTTAGCCACTCTCAATGGGAATTTAGGAGGTACCACTCTACACTGGATAGCCTCACGCTGTTTGAAAATGCGATCCAACAAGCTTTCCTATGGAAGCAACACCTAATCGTTTTTTTCTTTGATCTGGAAAAGGCGTATGATGCTACCTGGCGATGCCTTGTACAGCAGCTTTACGAGTGGGGTTTTTGTGGACGTTTGCCCACTTTTATCCGAACTTTCCTCTCTGATAGGTATTTTAGATACAAGGTTGGGAGTGCCTTGTCCAACCGTTTCAAACAAGAGTATGGTGTCCCGCAAGGGAGTGTTTTAAGCATAATGGCATTCGCCATAGCCATAAACAGCATTCTTTACAGTGTTCCTTATTCGTGGACGACTTCTCCATCTTCTGTGCGTCCTCCTACATTGCAACAGCAGCTCGTCAATTACATTTGACGATCAGGCAGTTGGAGGAATGGTGTAACACCACTGGTTTCAAGTTTTCCTTGGAGAAAACTGTCTGTGTGGATTTTAATCGCTCCCGTTCCCTTTTTAATACACCTGTTTTAAAACTAGGAGACACTGTTCTCACCTTTCAGGACAAGGTCAAATATTTTGGCCTCAAGTTCGACGAGAGGCTGACGTGGTTGCCGCATCTTAAAGAGGTCAAACTGTGATGCCTCAAGGCTCTAAGTATCCTAAAATGTCTCAGCCATCAGTCTTGGGGTGCCGACAGGGCACGTCTGCTCCAGTTCTATAAAGCTTTCGTGCGGCATAGACTGGAATATGGCTGCCAGGTCTATGGATCGGCCAGGCCTTTGTACGTGAAAATACTGGATTTAGTACACCAAGAAGGTATCAGGCTGGTGACTGGTGCGTATCGCCCAAGTCCAGTACTTAGCCTGTGTGCAGAAGCTGGTGAGCCCCCACTGTCTATCCGCCGTCTTCTGCTCGTGGCACGCCTGGCGTACAGAACTCTGTCAGATCCACACACATTACTTTCTCTGTGTTGCGCAGCAGCCCAACCAACGTTTGTTACACAACCGCCCACAGGCTACGAGACCGTTTGGGATTAGAGCACAGGAGAGCCTTGAGTTGTTGCAGGTGCAGGGGATCAAGGTTCAACGCCAGGGGTGGAGTAGGGGTTCTCCCTGGCTCCTTCATAGGCCTACGTTGATTTTAGATCTGACTGCTTTTAAGAAGCCTTGTACCTTATAAAAGTAGCTTTTTGGAGATTTTAAACCACCATGCAAATTTTCTTATTGTCTATACAGATGGATCCAAGCAGGGAGATCGTCTCGGCTGCTCCGTTGTGTTTTCTGACTCTGTCCTTCAGATAGGGCAACCAAAACAGTTTTCCGTTTACTATGCGGAACTGTTCGCTATTCTGAGGGCACTAGAAGAGATTAAAAGGCATGACTGTATGAAATTCCTGATCTGCTCAGACTCCCACAGCGCCCTCCTCGCTGTCGACCAAATGTATCCGGCAGATCGGATGGTGCAGGACATACAGGATGCTCTCCTCGCACTGTAACGACAACACAAGGAAATAATTTTCTGATTGGGTTCCTGCACACGTAGGGATCCAGGGAAATGAGCTGGCCAATGGAGCAGCTAGGGAGGCTTGTTCTCTCTCCCTCCCTCCTGCCGAATACTGGTCCATCCCACTGAAAGCTGTCACCTCCTTTGTGACACGCACAACCATGGCGTTGTGGGAGGATCAGTGGTTGGATGTGGTGGACAATAAACTACGCGCGGTAAAATCCTCAGTCCGCCCATGGCGTTCGTCCTTCTGCTCTCGTTGAGCTGATGAAGTTGCCCTCACTCGTCTCCGAATAGGACGTTGCCTGCTGACACACAGTTTTCTTTTACGCAGTGAAGAACCACCAGTGTGTGGCAGATGTAGGACACAATTGTCAAAACTACATATTTTAACAGAATGCATTCTATTTGTTGGTATCAGGGCAAATTTGGATCTCACAGGACCTGAAATCTATTTTAGCTGACGATGAGGCATCTGTGGATCGTGTCCTACAATTTTGTACTATGTCTGGACTATTTCCCAAAATACTGGGTGTGCGATTTCAATGTGAGTGAGAGTGGCTCGGTCACCCCCTTTTTTTTTAAAGTAGTCACCGGGCCACATATATCTGTCATTGTTTTATCCTCAGTTTTAGTTCTTTTAAGAGTTGTTTTAAGCTATCCCTACAGCTGTAGGTGTGCTTTTATATTTTGCAAGTCCATCCAACAAGCGTCATTTTTCTTCGATCCATTCACGTTTCAGCACGGGCGCTGATGACCTCGATGTTGAGCACCCTATATCACTAATCAATCAATCAATCCAATCAATCAATCAATCAAAGAAGAAGGGGTGGGTGGGTCTCACTGTGACGGAGGACGGACATGTTCTGTCAGGGTTCAATTTGAATGATGTCTTGGGGAGCTGGATCATTAGGAGTAGAATTATTTTTCTTCGTCGCAAAGTGATATCTCTAGCAAAGACTACGAGTATAGGATAGTAAATCTTTGACAATGGTTGTTTGGTTGAATTTGGGAGTAGGGATAAAGATGTCCCTTCCCTCCAGCTCCTACCCATGTAACTGCCCCTGGTGTGAAAACTGCCCTATGCATCCTCTCACTACCACTTATTTCAGTCCTGTAACCCAGAAGGTGTACACAATTAAGAGCAGAGCCACTTGCGACAGCACTCACGTGATTTACCAGCTGACATGCCTGTACTGTTAAGCCTTCTATGTGGGAATGACCAGCAACAAACTGTGCATTCGCAGGAACGGACACAGATAGTTGTTGGTAATGAGGATCACCCTGTGGCTAAGCATGCCTTGGTGCACGGCCAGCACATGTTGGCACAGTGTTCCACCGTCCGCGTTATATGGATACTTTCCATTGACACCAATCTTTCAGAACTCCCGAGATAGGAACTTGCCCTTCTTCCCGTTGCCCACCTGGTCTCAACCTCATTCAAATTCCTGCACACTATTCTTTAATATCTTTACCTTGGTTCTCTGGACAGAGCATCTGCCTCAACTGTTATCTCTGTCCAACTTCTTTGCTTTCTACAGATGTCTACCTTGGTGTGTTTGCATGTGTATGTGTCTGAGTGTGTGTGCGCGCACGCCCTTGTTTACCTTTCCTTTTTTCCCCCTAAGGTAAGTCCTCCCATTCCCGGGATTGGAATGACTCCTCATCCAATTCCTTAAAACCTGCATCCTTACATTTTTCTCCCTCCTTCCTTCCTCTTTTCCTGAAGAAGCAGCCATCGGTTGCGAAAGCTTGTATCTTGCATTGTGTTTGTGTGTGGTTTTGTGTATATTTTTATTTGTGTGTTTGTGTCTATCTACGAGCCTGTACTTTGGGTAAGTTATTCAATTTTTATTTTTTTATACATATTTATCCAACCTGGAAAGTTTCCTTCTATATATAATAGAAGGAGACCTTCCTGGTGGGGAAAAATATGTAAAAAAAATCAAAATTGTTTGACTTACCCAGAGCACAAAATACACAAATAAATACACACACAAACATTCAAGCTTTCGCAACCGTCGGTTGCTTCGTCAGGAAATGAGGAAGGAGGGGAAACAGGACAGGATGCGGGTTTTAAGGGAGTGGATGTGGTGTCATTCCAATCCCGGGAGTGGAAGGACTCACCTTAGGGGAAGAAAAGGAAGATAAACAAATACACACACGCCCACACACATATACACACACAAACACACCTAGGCAGACATTTGTAGAAAGCTTTCTACAATTGTCTGCCTAGGTGTAACCGCCTCCGGTGTAAAACCTGCTCTATGCATCCTCCCACCACCACTTATTCCAGTCCTGTACCCCGGAAGGTGTACACAATGAAGGGCGGAGCCACTTGCGACAGCACCCACATGATTTACCAACTGACATGCCTGCACTGTGAAGCGTTCTATGTGGGAATGACCAGCAACAAACTGTCAATTCACATGAACGATCACAGGCAGACAGTGTTTGATGGTAATGAGTTTTTTTTTGTGGTTTTAGAGCGCACAGCTTCTCAGGCCATTACCGCCCAGATCGGAACAGAGATTCGCTAGATCTCGATAAAATTTATAACTGACAGATAGGAAAGTATCAAGAGAAAGATAAAAACGAGAGATAAAAAACAATTAGAAGCGTTAAATATCCTTTGACAAATTGGCCATGTTGATAAAATGCAAAACTCGAGCAGCTGCTCGTGTGTCATCAGCTAAAAGTTCCTCCAGAGTAGACAGCAAGTTAAGGGCTACACAGATGATTAAAATTAGGACAAGACAGTAAAACATGTAACACCGTCAGCAATTCACCACAGGAGCACAGCGGTGCAGGGTTAGCGGTTAGCAAATGACAGTGGCTCAATCGGCAATGACCGATCCGCAACTGGGCCAGAATGACCTCCTCTCGCCGAGAGGGGCGTGAGGAGGTCCTCCAAGTGGTCGGGGTCGGTTTTAACGTTCTCAATTTATTGTCGAGGAGTGAGAACCACAAACAGTGCCAGGACGACACAATACACAGGCGAAGAGCTCTTTGAACATGGTTTGATGGTACGCAAAAGTAGCTATGCGAGGCAAAAGAGCTGCTGCCTTGGCTGCTATGTTGGCAGTCTCAATCCCGAGCACACCCACATGGCCAGGGACCCACAGAAAGGAAACGTGACAGCCGTTATCTGCTAGCAACTGAAGGGAGTGTTGGATTCGATACACGACAGGATGGGTCGAGAAAGGGTCCTTAAGACTCTGCAGGGCACTAAGGGAGTCAGAGCAGATGGCATAAAAGGGATGGCGTCGACGGCGGATGTGTAAAACAGCCTGGTGGAGGGCAAAAAGCTCAGCCGTGAAATTCGAGCATTGGTCAGGGAGTTTGTATTGGAACAGGTCGTCCCCAACAACGAAGGCAGATCCGACACCGTCAGTGCTCTTGGAACTGTCAGTGTAGATAAATACGGCATTATCGAACCGCGAACGGTGTTCGACAAGCCTCAAGCGCTATACCAAATCCGGAGTGCTATCCTTGGGGAGCGAACTAAGTTCAAGGTGAGTGTGAACCTGGGCCTGATGCTACGGTGGCAATGGGCTCTCTCTCAATCTAAAAAGGTGGAAGGAAGGGTAAAATCGAGCCGCTGAAGCAGGCGGCGAAACCGAACTCCAGGTGGAAGCAAAGCTATCACAGTCAACCAATATTGGCGATCGAGTGAGTCATCAAAGAATAATGAGTAAGATGGATGGTTGGGCATCGACAGCAGTTGGCATGCATAATACGTCTGCTGGGTGCTGCAATAAATTGCAAAATCATCTACAAAAAGGGATCCGGATATGTTGGCTGAAAGGCAATCTACGATTGGATTGATTGGAATGGCAAAGAGTGCCACGCTCAAGACGGAGTCCTGTGGCACCCCATTCTCCTGGCAAAAGGTATCTGACAAAACAGAGCCCACCCGTACCCGGAAGTTACGATCCGCCAAAAACGCTTGAATAAAGAGAGGGAGGCGGCCACGAAGGCTCCATGTGTGCAATTTGCGGAGAATGCCCGCTCTCAAACAGGTATCGTAAGCCTTCTCCAAGTCGAAGAACACTGCTACTGTTTGACGCTTCCTTAGAGAGTTATTCATAACAAAGGTTGACAAGGTGACGAGGTGATCAGCAGCAGAGCAGTGTCCACAAAAACCACATTTAACATTAGTCAGGAGGCATCGAGGTTCGAGGAGCCAGACCAACCGAGCATTAACCATGCGTTCCATCACCTTACAGACGCAGCTAGTAAGAGAAATGGGGCGATAACTGGATGGAAGATGTTTGTCCTTCCCTGGTTTGGGGATGGGGACAACAATGGCTCCACGCCAACATGTGGGAACCTGACCTTCAGTCCATATGCGATTATAGGTGCTAAGTAGGAAATACTTGCTCGCAGGAGAAAGGTTCTCAATATGGATGGAATCGGGCCCAGGAGCAGAAGATCGCGACAGGGTGAGAACACGGTCTAGCTCCTGCATGGTGAAGGAGACATTATAACTTCCACGATTAAAAGAGTGGAAAGAAGGCGGCCATGCCTCCTCTACCTGTTTGTGAGGGAGGAAGGCAGGGTAGTAATGGGCAGAGCTTGAAACCTCCGCAAAGGAGCGGCCCAAAGTGTTGGAAACATCAGCGAGGTCCACAAGGACTGCGTTCTCGACGGTCAGGCAAGAAATCGGGGAATGGACCTTGATGCCGGATAAATGGTGTAGGCCACCCCAGACAGCCGAGGGAGTAAATCGGTTAAAAGAACTGGTAAAAGCACTCCAGCCAGCTTTTTTTGCTTTCGTTTATAACACAATGACATTGCGCTCGCAGTAGTTTATAATTGATACTATTCTCCAACGTTGGGTGGCGGCGGAAGGTGCGTAAAGCATGGCGCTGGGCTCTAAGTGCATCGCGGCAGGCTGCAGTCCACCAAGGGACCGGGACGCAATGTGAAGAAGAGGATGTACGAGGTATAGAATGTTCGGCAGCGGTGAGAATAATCTCTGTGAGGTATTTGACCTGACTGTAACAGCTGGAAAAATTGTGATCGTGAAAAACAGCCATGGAAGAATAAAGCCCCAGTCGGCTTTAGAGACATTCCAACTGGTGGGACGAGGAAATGGGGAATGATCCAGGAAGTGGATGATACAAGGGAAATGGTCACTTGAGTACATGTCAGAAAATGCATACCACTCAAAACACCGGGAAGTTGAGGAGTGCATATCACGAGGTATATGTGCGAATAAGTTATATGTTGTGTCGGAAAGGAAGGTCGGTGCACCGGTGTTGAGGCAGACAAGATTGAGGTGTTGGAAGAGGTCCACCAACAGGGAGCCTCTTCGACAAGGTGCTGGACAGCCCCATAGGGGGTGGTGGGCATTGCAGTTGCCTACCAACATGAAAGGTGAAGGGAGCTGGTCAGCGAGGTGTAGCACATCTGCCCTAGTAAGGGCAGATGACGATGGTGAATAGAAATTACAGAGGGAAAAGGTGGATAGAGTGATGCAGATGACAACTGCCTGTAGGTGAGTATGCAGTGAAATGGGATGGTAATAGATGTCATCCCGAATGAGCATCAGAGCCCCTCCATGGGCTGGAGTACATTGCACAGGTGGCAGGTCGAAACGCACAGAGGTGTAGTGGGGCAAGTCTGCACGATCACATGGATGTAACTTAGTTTCTTGGCGACAAACTAGAAGCGGGCAGTGCAATCGAAGGAGTAGTTTTAATTCCTCCCGATCGGAATGAATATTCCATTGAAGGAGCACCATGATAAAAAATGAGAGAAGAAAAGAAGATAAAAAGGAACAAGCAGGTGGGGTCACTTCGACGGCCACTGAGGACCGGACTTTGAGAGAGCACTACTATTGCTATCTAGAGGCAGAGAATCGTGTTCCATGGGTTCAACTGACGAATTTGCCACCTTCCCAAGTTGATCAGGAGGGGGCAGCTTCCGCCGCCGGTAAAATGCCGGTTGCCCGGCTAACAGTAGTGCGTCCCGGCGAGACAGAAGATGATCGGGGCCGACTACTGTTGGGCAGTGTGACGGATGAGTCACGCCTCGGCAGGGAAGAAGGGGAACTTTTTTTTTTTTTTTTTTTGGTTGGCTCTTTTGGAAGAGTGACGGTGAAAAGAGGCAGTTGATGCTTGAGAAGCCTGAGTACGAAGAAAATCTTCATGGACAGGTTCCTTTTTCGAAGTCTGGGCATCTTGTTTAGGTGCCTGCGGCTTATTAGAGGTTGACGAAGACTGAATTTTAGAAGCAGCAGGAGGAAGTGGGGACGTGGAACAGGCAATCTTCGGGCTGGCTGATCGCACAACTGTGTCTGCAAAAGTGAAATCACAGGTCTGCGTACCTGCATCGTTAGTAGGTTGAGTGAAGGTGAGGACCTTACTGTATATGCCCGCTGGAAGGACAGTGGGCTTCCGACTTGCCAACAACTTTCGAGCAGCAGATGTTGAGACCTTTTCTGTAACCCGAATTTTCTGAATGGCCTTTTCATCCTTATAAACAGGACAGTCCATAGAGGAAGCCGCATGGTCACCATTGCAATCAAGGCAGTAAGGGGACGAAGGTGGGCAATCGCCCTCATGGGTGACCCTACCACAAGTGACTCATTTTGCTGTATTAGGGCAAGATTGACGGGTGTGGTTGTATTTGTGGCATTGGAAACAGAGCGTAGGGTTTGGTACATAAGGGCGAACGGAGATAACTTCGTATCCTGCTTTGACCTTGGATGGGAGTTCAACTCTGTTGAATGTCAAAAACACAGTACGAGTTGGTATTAGCTGGTTATCGACCTTTTTCAATACCCTATGCACGGCTGTTACACCCTGATCAGACATGTGGTTTTGTATTTCTTCGTCTGACAACCCGTCAAGGGATCTTGTGAAAACTACCCCCCCCCCCCCGACAAGTTGAGCGTGCGATGTGCTTCTAATTGGACAGGAAAACGTGTGTAGCAGTGTAGTCTGTATCAGTTTTTGTGCCTGTAAAGCACTGTCCGCTTCCAGCAACAATGTTCCATTGCGCTTATGCAAATAGGTCTTAACAGGGCCAGCAATCGCATCAACACCTTTCTGAATGACGAATGGATTTACAGAAGTGAAATCTTGATCATCAGTTTGGGAAACTACCAGAAATTTCGGAAGATTAGGCAACGTTTTCTTATGCTGAGGTGAATCGATCTTTCTTTTTTGGGTCAAAGTCACAGTAGAAGAGAAGGAAGTCATTGAGGAAGTGTCCCCCGTGATTACCAGCATCTCCAATGGCGCGCACCCTTCCTAGTGGGGGGCCCCTCTCTGAGGGCTTACCCACCTTAGGTGATTGTTCACACCTCAGGTCACACCTCCCGAGAACAGAAGGAGGGACCAATCGGCATGTTCGGAAGGTACCAGCTCAGGTAATCAGCCCTCCCTGGGCCTGGCCTTTACCAGGGGGTACGTACGTGCCCTACTTGTCTACCCGTGGCGGGGATTTATGTGTTACCCCGTCACCTGCTACGCATGAATGTGTGGGTCATCCTTCAGACACGCACAAGAAGGGAAGAAGAAGAAGAAGAAGAAGAATAGAGGAAGTGAAGAGAAAGAAGTGTCTCAAACGCCAAAGCGGAGACTAAATGAGAAGGAGAGGAAGGCTAGAAAAGTACAGCAAGGAGAGAAAGACAGAAGCAAAGGTTAAGGAAGGAAGAAACCAAGGAAAGAGAGAAACTAGGACAGAAAACCATCTTGACTCACAATGGACGCCTGTCTCCGGGATAAGGCATGAACCTGGAGGGAAAAGGAAGCAGCCTGGGGTGGGAAAGAAAAGGCTCAGGGCCCCAAGTGTGCCACACACGTACCCACAAAAGAACTGTGGGCCCCCTGGGAGGGGGGGCGGTTGGTAATGAGGATCACCCTGTGGCTAAGCATGCCTTGGTGCATGGCCAGCACATCTTGGCACAGTGCTACACCGTCCGGGTTATATGGGTACTTCCCACTGACACCAACCTATCCGAACTCCAGAGATGGGAACTTGCCCTTCAACATATTCTCTCTTCCAGTTGCCCACCTGGTCTCAACCTTCGTTAGTTTTAAATTCCCGCCCACCATTCTACAACATCTTTGCCTCCAATCTCTGGACAGAGCCCCTGCTTCGACTGGCATCTCTGTACAACTTCTTTGCATTTTGCATATGTCTGCCTTTATATGTGTGTGTGTGTGTGTGTGTGTGTTTACCTATCCTTTTTCCCGAAAGGTAAGTCTCTTCCAGGATTGGAATGACTCCTTACCCACTCCCTTAAAACAGGCATCCTTTCCTTTTCCCTCTCCTTCCCTGTTCTTTTCCTGAACAAGCAACCTAGGGTTGCAAAATCTGTTTTTTGTTTGTGTGCAACTGTGTATTTTATTTATTTTTGCTGTCACATACCTGTGCTCCTTCACCTGGTAAGTAAACTTCATCTACTTTTTGTGTGTGTATGTGTATATGTGTGGGTGTGTGTGCACGCCTGTTTACCTTTCCTTTTTTCCCCTTAAGGTAAGGTCTTCCACTCCTAGGATTGGAATGACTCCTTTTACACTTCCTTAAAATCTGTATCCTTCCCTTTCTCCCCTCCTTCCTTCCTCTTTTCTATAAGAAGCGTGTATGTGTGTTTGTGTGTGTGTTTTTATTTGTATCTGTTGATGAGCCTGTGCTGTGGGTAAGTTATCTGAGAGATATATATATATATATATATATATATATATATATATATATATATATATATATATATATGATACGAATATTAAGACGAAAAATTCCTAGCAGGAAAAATAAAATATAAAAAATAGACGAAGATTACTCACCAGGCGAAGGAGCACAGGTGTGACAGCATCACAAATAAATAAATGAATACACACACACACACACACACACACACACACACACACACACACACACACAATCACAAGCTTTCGCAACCCAGTTGCGTCTTCAGGCAGTAGGGAAGGAGAGGGAAAAGGAAATGATGAGGGTTTTAAGGAAGGGGGTAAGGAGCCATTCCAATCTCGGGAGAGGAAAGACTTACCTTGGGGGAAAAAATGGAGGGTAAACAAATGCACACATGCCCACACATTCACACAGACACAAGTACACCTAGGCAGACATACTGTAGAAAGCAAAGAAGTTAAGTTATAGAAGTTAAGAAGCCAGCTTCATCCTAACCCACAACTTCTTCACTTTTGAGGGCCAGACATACCAACAACTAAAGGGAACAGCCATGGGAACCAGGATGGCCCCCTCGTACGCAAACTTATTCATGGGACGCTTAGAGGAAGCCTTCCTGGATACCCAAGCCTGTCAACCCAAAGTGTGGTACAGATTCATTGATGATATCTTCATGATCTGGACACACAGTGAAGAAGAACTCCAGAATTTCCTCTTCAACCTCAACTCCTTTGGTCCCATCAAATTCACCTGGTCCTATTCCAAATCCCATGCCACATTCCTCGATGTCGACCTCCATCTGTCCAACGGCCAACTCCACACATCCGTCCACATCAAACCTACCAATAAACAACAGTACCTGCATTATGACAGCTGTCATCCATTCCATATCAAACGTTCCCTTCCTTACAGCTTAGGTCTTCGTGGCAAACGAGTCTGCTCCAGTCCTGAAGCTCTGAACCAGTACTCCAACAACCTATTAACAGCTTTCACATCCCGCGGCTATCCTCCTAATCTGGTAGAGAAACAAATTGCCAGAGCTACTACCTCATCCCCCCAAATTCAGAACCTTCAACAGAAGAATCCCAGAAGTGCCCCTCTTGTCACCGGATACTTTCCGGGACTGGAGCGGACTCTAAATGTGGCTCTCCAGCAAGGATACGACTTCCTTAAATCCTGCCCCGAAATGAGATCCGTCCTTCATGACATCCTTCCTACTCCACCGAGAGTGTCTTTCCGCCGCCCACCTAACCTCCGTAACCTCCTAGTCCACCCCTATGAAATCCCCAAACCACCTTCCCTACCTTCTGGCTCCTACCCTTGTAACCGCCCCCGTTGTAAAACCTGCCCTATGCACCCTTCCACCACCACTTACTCCAGTCCCGTAACCCGGAAGGTGTACACGATCAAAGGCAGAGCCACTTGCGATAGTACCCACGTGATCTACCAACTGACATGCCTGCACTGTGAAGCGTTCTATGTGGGAATGACCAGCAACAAACTGTCCATTCACATGAATGGACACAGGCAGACAGTGTTTGTTGGTAACGAGGATCACCCTGTGGCTAAACACGCATTGGTGCACGGCCAGCACATCTTGGCACAGTGCTACACCGTCCGGGTTATCTGGATACTTCCCACTGACACCAATCCTTCAGAACTCCGGAGATGGGAACTAGCCCTTCAGCATATTCTCTCTTCCCGTTGCCCACCTGGTCTCAACCTCCGCTAAATTTGAATTCCCACCCACCTTCTTAACATCTTTGCATCAGTTCTCTGGACAGAGCCTCTGCCTCAAGTGGTATCTCTGTCTAACTTCTTAACTTCTATAACTTAACTTCTTTGCTTTCTACAGTATGTCTGCCTAGGTGTACTTGTGTCTGTGTGAATGTGTGGGCATGTGTGCATTTGTTTACCCTCCATTTTTTCCCCCAAGGTAAGTCTTTCCTCTCCCGAGATTGGAATGGCTCCTTACCCCCTTCCTTAAAACCCTCATCATTTCCTTTTCCCTCTCCTTCCCTACTGCCTGAAGACGCAACTGGGTTGCGAAAGCTTGTGATTGTGTGTGTGTGTGTGTGTGTGTGTGTGTGTGTGTGTGTGTGTGTGTGTGTGTGTGTGTATTCATTTATTTATTTGTGATGCTGTCACACCTGTGCTCCTTCGCCTGGTGAGTAATCTTCGTCTATTTTATATATATATATATATATATATATATATGATGAAGTTTACTTACCAGGCAAAGGAGCACAGGTATGTGACAGCAAACATAATAAAACACACACACACACACACACACACACACACACACACACACACAAACAGCTTTTGCAACCTTAGGTTGCTTCTTCAGGAAAAGAACGGGGAAGGAGAGGGAAAAGGAAAGGATGCCAGTTTTAAGGGAGTGGGTAAGGAGTCATTCCAATGCTGGGAGAGGAAAGACTAACCTTGGGGGGGGGGGGGGGGGAAGGATAGATAAACACACACACATATACGTGCCAACACACCAAGGTAGACATATGCAAAAAGCTTTGACGGTCATCATTCCTAAGGTGATTTTTTCATTACATAAAAATACTGGTATTTTACAGCCAAAAAACAGATTCAGAAGGAGCTGAAGTCTTCAAAAACTTCTAAGACTGCCCAACTGATAACCACATACTTTTCATTTCATTACATACAGTACTTGTAATGGGTCTATGAAGTTCTGTGTTGCAGTTGATGTAGAGTAACATACTTCCAAGGGTCACAAGCGGACCCACTGACATACGTTGAACTAGGGGAGTCAGCTCACTTACTATTAGATTAGATTAGATGTACTTTTCATTCCAGTAGATCTGAATTGAAGTAATCCTCTTGGATGTAGAACATGTCAGAACAAAATACACAATATATACTTACAAAAAGAGAGCATATGTGTTAATGTACCTTCCACAGACCCCAAATGTAATTGCCCTTGTGGCTGTGGAATTGGTCCGGAAAAACAATTGTCTTAAAAATATTTACATTTTAAAGGACACACAAACTTATTACTACTTACAAATTTACTAGGTGCATATTAAAATTCTTAGCAATTACTTTATTATTTTTTTTACACTGATTTACAATGATTACATTACTGCACAAGACTTGTACTGAAGCCAAACTGAACACACTATTCATATTTGTGAAAATATATATACAATAAGTTACAATCAATCACTTCTGGTAAGAAATTCATCAATGGAGTAGGAGTTGGCCACCAAAAAATCCTTTAGACTCTTTTCAAACTGTACTTTATTGTGAGTTAAATTTTTTATGGCTGGTGGCATGTTATTGAAAATGTGTACTGCTGAATATTGGACACCTTTTTGAGCCAAAGTAAGTGACTTTGAATCTTTATGCAAGTTATTCTTGTTTCTAGTATTGATCCCATGGACTGAGCTATTGGTTTAAAAATAAGATATATTTTTAATGACAAATTTCATTAGAGAATAAATGTATTGGCAAGCAGTAGTAAGTATCCCCAGTTCCTTAAATAACCCTCTACATGAGGTTCTTGAGTTGACCCCACAAACGATCTGTAACACACGTTTTTATGCTCTGAAAACTTTTGCTTGACCTGATGAGTTGCCCCAGAAAATAATCGCATATGACATTATAGACTGAAAGTATGCATAATATGCTAGCGTTTTTTATTTTTATATCTCCTATATCTGACAACATTCGCATTTCAAACAGGGACTTGTTTAGGCGCTTCAGCAGTTCTGTGGTATGCTCCTCCCAGTTAAATTTATTATCCAGCTGCAATCCTAAGAATTTGACACTTTCAATTTCTTCTATTTCCTTGTTGTCATACTCTAGGCATATACTGGCAGGAAACCTTTTACAAGTCCTAAACTGCATATAGTGTGTTTTTTTTCCAAGGTTTAGCAACAGATAATTGGCTAAGAACTATTTATTAATGTTCATGAAAATTTCATTAGCTGATCTTTGTACGGCTATATTTGATTTACTATTTATTCAATATTTGTGTCATCTGCAAATAAAACAAACTTGGACTCTGATAATGTCGATGATGAAAGGTCATTGATATATACAAGAAAAAGCAGGGGGCCTAAGATAAAGCCTTGGGGGACCCCACATGTTATTAGTTCCCAATTTTATGAGGCCTGATAGTTCAGTACTTCTCTCTTTTCTATTGACACCTTTTGCTTCCTATTGGAGATATACAATTTGAACCATTCTGCAGCACTTCCTGTTACGCCGTAATATTCTAATTTGCTTAAAAGTATATTGTGATTTACACAGTCAAATGCCTTTGACAGGCCACAAAATATACCAGTGGCATGTAATTTATTGTCTAATGAATTGAGTACATTCTCACTGTATGTGTAAATAGCCTTCTCAATATCAGAACCCTTTAGAAACCCGAATTGTGATGTGGACAATAGTTTATTAGTGGTAAGGTGTTTAAGAAGATTACTGTACATTATCTTTTCTAAAATTTTTGAGAATGCAGGCAAAAGTGAAATTGGACGGAAATTTGATGGAATTTTTTTATCTCCTTTCTTGTGTAATGGCTTAACTTCAGCATATTTCAACCATTCTGGAAATGTTCCACTGATAAAAGACTGGTTACACAAGTAACTTAAAATATCACTAAGCTCAGAAGCACACTTTTTAATCAAATTTGTTGATATATTATCATAGCCACTGGAATTTTTTGATTTTAAGGATTGTATGGTGGACATTACTTCTACTGGTGTTGTGAGGGTCATACACATATTACTATAGTTATTTGTAGTCACAGGTGTGAGATATTCCATTGCAGCAGTTACTGGCCTTGATAATACCATATTTTCGGTAATAGTTAAGAAATGCTTGTTGAAAATTGCAGCAACACTGTACTCATCTGTTACCCGTTTCTCATCTACTCTTAATGCTATGCTATGTGCTCCTCTTTGTATGCGGTTCTACCAGTTTCCTCCTTTACTATATCCCATTTTGTCTTTATGTTGTTGTCTGAAAGGACTGTCCTATTCTGATAATGCATTTTCTTTTATATCAGTATTACTGCCTTCAATATTGTGCAGTATGTTTTGTAATGATCTAAAGCATTTACATCTGAACTGTGTCTAATTGACAGGTATAGTTTCCTTTTTGTCTTACAGGAGACCTTTATTCCTCGAGTAATCCATAGTTTCTTTGTAGACTTTGGTCTAATCTGTGTCATTTTTGAGGGAACGCAGTTTTCAAATAAGTTGAGGACATTATTTATGTCTTTATGCAGTTTTTTTAAAATGATCCATTTTTCCCCTTACTGACTACCCTCTTAAACTCAGATTTGATAGATTTTATATTCTGATTAGTATTAATATCTAGTAAAAGTAACTGCCTGTCATGGTCTGAAAGGCTGCTTATTATTGGTTTTATAACATAATTTTGCCACCCCCATGAACCACAGACATTGCCGAGGTGGGGTGGCTTGCGTGCCTCAACGATGCAGATAGCCGTACCGTAGGTGCAACCACAGCGGAGGGGTATCTGTGGAGAGGCCAGACAAACGTGTGGTTCCTGAAGAGGGGCAGCAGCCTTTTCAGTAGTTACAGGGGCAACAGTCTGGATGATTGACTGAGCTGGCCTCGTAACATCAGCTAATGTGGCTTTGCCACACAGCTACTGCGAACGGCTGAAAGCAAGGGGAAACTACAGCCATTACTTTTTCCCGAGGACATGCAGCTCTACTGTATGAACATATGATGATGGCATCCTCTCGGGTAAAATATTCCGGAGGTAAAATAGTCCCCCATTCGGATCTCCGGGCGGGGACTACCCAGGAGGATGTGATCATCAGGAGAGACAATACTGGCATTCTACGGGTCGGAGCGTGGAATGTTAGATCCCTTAATCGAGTAGGAAAATTAGAAAATTTAAAAAGGGAAATGGATAGGTTGAAGTTAGATATAGTGGGGATTAGTGAAGTTCGGTGGCAGGATGAACAGGATTTCTGGTCAGGTGAGTACAGGATTATAAATACAAAATCAGTTGGGGGTAGCACAGGAGTAGGACTGATAATGAATAAGAAAATAGGAATGCGGGTAAACTGCTATGAGCAGCACAGTGATCGCATTATCATTGTCAAGATAGATACGAAGCCAACACCGACAACAGTAGTACAGGTTTATATGCCAACTAGCTCTGCCGATGATGAGGAGATCGAAGAAATATATGAGGAGCTAAAGGAAATTATTCAGAAAGTTAAGGGAGAGGAAAACTTAATTGTTATGGGAGACTGGAATTCAGCAGTAGGAAAAGGAAGGGAAGGAAAAATAATAGGTGAATATGGACTGGGCAGGAGGAATGAAAGAGGAAGTCGCCTGGTAGAATTTTGCACGGAACATGATTTAATCGTAACAAACACGTGGTTTAAGAATCACAAAAGAAGGTTGTATACGTGAAAGAGGCCAGGAGACACCGGAAGGTATCAGATAGATTTTATAATGGTACGGCATAGGTACCGGAACCAGGTTATAAACTGCAGGACATACCCAGGGGCAGATATAGACTCTGACCATAACTTGTTAGTCATGAACTGTAGGCTAAAGCTGAAAAAACTGCAGAAATGTAGGAAAATAAGGAGATGGGACTTAGATAGATTGAAGGAAAGTGAAGTTCTGGAGAATTTCAGAGGGAGATTTAGGCAACAATTGACAGAAACAGGGGGAAATAAAACAGTAGAAGAGGAATGGGTAGCATTGAGAGATGAAATAATGAAGGCAGCGGAGGACAAAATAGGTAGAAAGGCAAGACCTACAAAAAATCCATGGATATCACAGGAAATACTACAGTTAATTGATGAAAGGAGAAAATATAAAAATGCAGTAAATGAAACAGGCAAAATGGAGTACAGACGACTAAAAAATGAGATTGACAGGAAGTGCAAAACGGCTAAGCAGGAGTGGCTAGAAGCCAAATGTAAATCTGTAGAAGAATGTATAGCAAGGGGAAAAGTAGATACCGCCTACAGGAAAATAAAAGAAACATTTGGAGATAAGAAAAACAGCTCTACGAATATCAAGAACTCAGATGGGAAACCAGTTCTCAGCAAAGAAGGGAAAGCTGAAAGGTGGAAAGAGTACATAGAGCAGCTCTACAAAGGAAATGAACTTACAAACGATGTAGGAACGGAAGAGGAAGTCGATCAAGATGAAATAGGAGATACTATACTGAGAGATGAATTTGACAGAGCCTTGAAAGACCTAGGTCGGAACAAGGCCCCAGGAGTAGATGACATACCCTCAGAGCTACTAAAGTATCTGAGAGAGCCAGCCATGACAAGACTATTTGAACTGGTGTGTAGGATGTATGAGACCGGCGAAATGCCCTCAGACTTTAAGAAAAATGTAATAATCCCCATTCCAAAGAAATCAGGCGCAGACAGGTGTGAAAATTACAGAACCATCAGTTTGATAAGTCATGGTTGCAAAATTTTAACACGAATTATCTACAGGAGAATGGAAAAGCTGCTAGAAGCTGATCTCGGGGAAGATCAGTTTGGATTCAGGAGGAACATAGGAACCCGGGAGGCAATACTCACTTTACGTCTTATCTTAGAAGATAGATTAAGAAAAGGCAAACCTACATTTTTAGCTTTTGTAGATTTGGAGAAAGCATTTGACAATGTTGACTGGAATACACTCTTTCAAATTCTGACGTCAGCAGGGATAAAATACAGGGAAAGGAGAGTTATTTACAACTTGTACAAAAGCCAGACCGCAGTTATTAGACTCTAAGGACATGAAAGGGAAGCATCAGTTGGGAAGGGAGTAAGACAGGGTTGTAGCCTTTCTCCAATGTTATTCAATTTGTACATCGAGCAGGCGGTGAAGGAAAGCAGGGAAAAATTTGGAATAGGGATTAAAGTTCAGGGGGAAGAAATAAAAACATTGTGTTTTGCTGATGACATTGTAATTCTGTCAGAGACAGCAAAGGACCTGGAAGAGCAGTTGAATGGAATGGACAGCGTGTTGAAGAGAGCATATAAAATGAACATTAACAAGAGCAAAATAAAAATAATGGAATGCGGTCTTAGAAAATCAGGCGATGCTGAAGGAATTACATTAGGTAACGAAACAATGAAGGTGGTAGATGAGTTTTGTTACTTGGGTAGTAAAATAACATGCGATGGTCGCAGTACAGAGGATATAAAATGCAGAATGGCAATGGGAAGAAAAGCATTTTTGAAAAAGAGAAATTTGCTAACATCGAATATTAATTTAAGGGTAAGGAAGTCTTTTCTGAAAGCATTTGTGTGGAGTGTTGCCTTGTACGGGAGTGAAACATGGACGATAAGCAGTGCGGACAGGAAGAGAATAGAGGCTTTTGAAATGTGGTGCTACAGAAGAATGCTGAAGATTAGGTGGCTAGATCGCATTACTAATGAAGAGGTACTGAACAGAATTGGTGAGAAAAGGAATTTTTGGCATACCCTGACTAAAAGAAGGGATCGCTTGGTAGGACACATTCTTAGACATCGGGGAATCTTAAATTTAGCATTGGAGGGAAGTGTGTGGGGTAAAAACCGCAGAGGGAGACCAAGAGACGCGTATAGTAAGCAGATTCAAGTGGATGTGGGTTGCCGTTCTTATGAGGAGATGAAAAGCCTTGCTCAGGATAGAGTAGGGTGGAG